>OY757239.1:20600215-21942761 GCA_963583995.1 Xylota segnis
TTTGGATTGTGTTCGCTCTAGTAACTGCAATTTTGCTTGTTGTTGTCGGACCCCCAACATTTTCAGCGCCCAATTAGCGAGCTTACGGCGTTGTCTATAGTTGTCTGGATTAAGTTCTTGGGTCAGTACAAGTCCAATGGAAAATAAGCCGCATTCAGCTGATCGGGTCTTCTTCGATACTGGCCGCTACTGTGATTATCTTTTCTTCATTTCGCACCAATCTCTGTCTAGTGGGTGGCCTAAGGTCCAAAGAGTGTATTCAGGCTCAAACTGAAGTCATGATGACGACCGACCTCGCGTATTTACAACTGAGCCAGAATATCGAGTGTTCGGCAAGAGTGAAGCGACGCATGATGGAATGCCTAACCTTATTGAATATGCTGTCAGCTGGATTGGTAACTTTAACAGCTGCTGAAACATAACAATTGGATGTGGCATCATTGCTATTTTGTCACCCTTAAGTCCGTTCGTGAACTACACATGCCTAGATTGTAGGACTAATTGTATTATTCCTTGTTTCACACGTATCCCACACCCGGTGAACACAATAGGTCTATTGAGATTCAACTGAGTTTGAATTCCTGTAGATGCAGGTACCCAGGTCTTCGTCGGTCTCCTAGAATCGCCAAGAATTGGTAATTGGCATTTGTCCTGAACTACCTTATAACACTAGCAGTCCATTGTAATGTTTAGCGTAAGTCAAGACGATACAGGGAAATTGCAATTACTTCGCATGGGAATTTATTTCACCTCTAGCCTTTTCAAATGTGAAATAATTTCCCGCTAGAAATAGGAATTTATTCCACCTACTTGTGGAGAAATGATACCACTCTTAAAGGAAATGTCATGAAGGCCATCTCATCCACAGTCGTCAAATCAAAAACTGTCAAGTGAGCGACTCTAAAGAAGGCTGCTTCAATTCAAGCTTGGAGTGGGTGACTCAATCCTTTTCTATGAGTATTTCATCTGCCGGTCTTCCAGAACTAATGAAATGCTGAAGAAATTAAAGAAAATTCATCCAACGTTAACTGGAAAGTTATACATTTCATGTGAAGTTGCTTCTATTGGGAAATTATTCCACATTCGAAAAGTGAACAAATTGCCCACTAGAGGTGGAGTAAATTCCCGTGTGGAATGTGAGAAAGACGCGATTCAACTCGACAGAGAAACGTCAGTAATTGAGTCGCCTTACAAACCTCCTGTTGGTGGTCTTAGACCGTTTTTTCATGATGTGACTGATTTTTTCCTCGTCTACAAACATACTTCCTGTATGTCTGTATAAATGACAACATTGTGATCATCTTTTCAGCAAAATCAAAAGACAAAAGCCTAGACAATGTAGCGTGACCCATCATACTAATGCTAAATTGATTAGATTTTAACCAGAAACTGACTTGTTTCTATTTATGCACAAAGGTGTCCGTGTTTTCCCAAAATTGCAAGTCATTAGACACTATAAAGCATGAACTCAAGACGAGTGATTCACAACACCTAAGTGAACAATGCTGAATGCTTAAGCATCATCAATTGTCATTACATCAAACACTTAATGACTGTTTCGAGTTCTATGGACTACCGTGCAGGTTTAATCAAAACAAATTAAAAAACTAAAAAAAGTCCCCGTTGTCAAGCTTAAGTTCCTTATGTCATACACCCTTGCATGCTTAGACGGTCAGGGCTGCGACAGCGGTCTCTCCTAGCCCCCTCTCGACACATACACGCTTTTCAATTTACTCCGTATCTTGTGTGTACATCTCAACAAAAGGGAATTTTTATTTTTCGAATCATTCACACGAATTTCCATGAATCAATAGGGACTGTCGCCGGCGACGGCGATAGAGTTCGAAATACAATTTCGCACAGCTGCCCTTCAACATGCCGCATGAGTACGCATCAATATCAGGCCTTACTGATTCATCATAACCTCGTGTTATCAGTGGAAACAGATATAGATACCTGTGTATCTGAGTGTACATGGCACCATTGCCAATCACTTTTCGGGGGGTTTTCTTTGCGCCTACTGATAAATATTTATCCAATTTAAAGTGAACACCTCAGCCGTTCGGAATTGGCCCCCATCGCTGCCAGGTGACAGTTACAGAATCAGGTGTTTGAATTTCAAACAGAAATGTATTTGTCATGTCAAGGTGCGAAGTAAGGGAAAAACAAAGCAAAAACGTTCAAAAGGAATTCGCAAACAAAGGCAGCCACCGTAAGTGATGTCCCATAAATAATAAGTACTAATACTTTATGCTAATCGTTGAATAGATAAGTGAACGTCGGAAAAGTTCCCCGACCAACTTAGAAGTGCTTGAATCCCTACAATGAAGATATTTGTTTTGATATCGGAAAAATGTTTACTTAACTTACTTAACGGGCTCCCGACCCGTGAAGAGTCCCTGCCTGGGACACGGTAGCCTTCCATCCCGGGCACGCTGCTTCCAGTTGTCCAGACCAAGCGCTCTTACATCCGCGATAGCTTGGTCCTTAAAACAGAGGTTCAATCTTCCTTGTCGTCTCGAACCTGGGGGCTGTGATTCGAAGGTCCTCTTTGCCGGAGCATTATTGTCCATTCGCTCGATGTGGCCGAGCCAGTGTAGTCGACGTATTTTGGCGACGTATATCTTGTCCTCCATTCGCCCTCTTCGCATACGGGACCGAAAATTCGACGAAGAATTTTTCTTTCGAAAGTGCTAGAATATGCTCTGCTTTCCTCCTTATCGTCCAGCACTCGGCTCCATATAGCAGAACTGGCAGGATCAAAGTTTTGTAGAGCATTCATTTCGTCTTCCGAGATAGGAGTTTTGAACCCATTTGAACCGAAGTAGCAGTGGTTTTCTAGAGTAAGTCTTCGCCGAATCTCCGCTAGGGTGTCGTTCATGGAATTGATATTTACTCCGAGGTAGGTAAACTCCTTAACTACCTCAAAGATACTATTGCCAACAGTGACGTTTTGTCCTAGACGATGGACTGATGCTTCTTTGTTTGTTGACAACAGGTACTTGGTTTTGTCCTCATTCACTTCAAGGCGAACTCACCTCTCCTCTTCTTCAATTGTCGTAAAAGCTTCTATAACTGCGCGCTGGGAACGACCGATGATGTCGATGTCATCTGTGTATCACAGCAGGTGGACTGATTTATGATAGATAGTCAGAAAGTATTCATAAATTGTAAATCAAAAGCCTCATACCTTGGGCAAAAAAATTCATCCATTCCTTTGCCATCGATTGAAGTCATATTTTGTTCCTCTCTGATCGAAGGCTTGAGTAGGTGTCCAGTTCTATACACCATCGAAGTTGAGATCGTTTCCATCCACACCGTACCTTTTTGAGCAAGTCTTTTTGCAAATAGAAATTCTAACTTCCAACACTGTAGTAAGTCCTTATGACAGCAACAAAACTCAGCCCCTGGTCAACCAGTTCGTAGACCTTAAGAAGATCAATTAACTCCTTCGTCGCCTTCAAAGTACCAGGCCCTGTGATGATATTCTCCCCGTGATGCTTCAAAGTAACAAAGAGTTTATCAGTCCGCGGGTAGTAAATATCTTTCGTGGGTATCCCAATTGCTCATGCAATCCTCAAGTTTGGAGAGAAGTCAAAGCCATTTTCATACCCAAATCAGGTAAACCCTCACGCGTTACCCCAAAGACTTAAGGCCCATCAGCCTTAGAGAGTTTAATAAATCTACACGTTCGCCCCAAATTAAATCCTAGGCATATGTCCTTTTTACAACACGCCTATACTAAAGACCGATCTGTTGAGATAGCCCTGCATGAGGTGGTAAAAAAGATTGAAATCACTCCACTACATAGAATTCATGCTAGAACCCTTCTGGATATAGAAGGAGCCTTCAACAAGGAGGAATCCGAATCGATAAGTATAGTATTGGACCAACAAAATATAAACCCAGTAATCTCATACCGCCATGAGATCTCGGAGTCATTTTCGACCATAAACTTGCCTTTGTTAAGCATATTGAGTTCATAGTGGCCAAAAGTAATTCAATGCTGAGAATTAAGAATTCTCATACTCTTAAATGTCTATTTTTTGCATTTGTCAGGTCTGATCTGGAGTACTGTAGTATAGTCTGGAATCCATTTTATGGTATTCATTCCAATAGGATTGAAAAGATCCAAAAACGTCTAACTAGAGTTACCATACGTAGACTACGCTGGAATATCGAAATGCCTTCCTATGAGACGAGGTGCAAATTATTTGGAATATTACCTCTTTTCGTAAGAAGACAATATTTTTCTATTATATTTATCCGTGACTTAATTAACTGCCATATTGATTGCCCTTTTCTTCTATCATTAATTGGATTTTATGCTCCTTCGAGAGTTCTTAGAGATCGTTTTTTATTCCATGTGCCTTTTTTGAGAATCTAATAATTATTGTAGTCTTTTAGATTTTCATCTCAGCAGGAATTCTTTTAAGAATAATTTAATTTTGTTGTTAAATAGCCTTAGTGGTTTTAGTCTTTAAGTAATTCTAAGTACGTATTTTATATATTTATTTTTTTTTTAATTAGTAATCTAAAGAGAACAGCAGATGTATACTCATTTGATGAAATAAATAAATAAATAAATAAATAAATAAAAATGAAGCCACAGTCGTAGAATCAAAACTGGTGAAACGAAATCATGATGTCTCCTGAAAATTCTGGACAAAACAGTTGAGCAGACTCAACTTAGCACTCTTCGTGGACGAATGTGATTGAAACTGATGACCGAAGGCTTTGGCGAAACGGATCACTACCTATGCCCAAGCTTATGCGGGACTAAGAAAATGGCCCTCGCTGGATACTATTTCGAAGACCTGGGCAATCTGTCAGGAAAGCCATTTACCATCCTGAAGTTTATAACAACCTCGGGGAGGTTCAGGGAGTTCGTGTAGCCATCCCAAAGCTACAAACCATCGGTTGTCTTTGCTTTCAGGATAAACCACGACAGGGGCTCACAATGGATGCACTGGTGATTCGAGTGCTGGTTGCACATGCGTTCACACCGTTCACACTACATTAAGCCTAAAAATGAACTTCATCGCGTGAACTTCGAACTTCATTTCGGTGAAATTCAGAATTTTCTTCAAATTTTTGGAAGAGGCTATTTGGAGAAGAGTTGTGGTTTCAAATGATTAAGAGGCTTCAAGGTAGGGGTGTTGACTAAGATCTTTTGGTACGCAAAATTCGAAATAATGTAGACAGTTCCTGTGAACGGCATGGAATCGACTGATTTGGCTGATTTTTAACTGAAGCACATAAGGTTACAATATTTTCGGCGTTGTCTCATTGGGGCATATGTCGACTCGAATTCATTAACCCGACTTACGAGCAGGCCAAAATCTGGGCTTTAAGCTGAAAAGTCTAAGACCTGAAATGGAAATATTTATAGCTATCACGTACTTTGGGTCCATGTCGTGTTGAAAACTACCTCATGCGGAGTATGAATCATATTTCTCATTGAAATTGAAATACAATTGCTGATCCATAGTGGAACCTATTAAAAACGTGTAACTTTCCAATCCTGGAAGGACTCATAATTACTCACAGAATAATCGAACTACCTTTGTGCTTTACATAACGCAGCAGCAAAGACTCGTTTTGCCTTTTCCAAGCCCATGATCGTCTAGAAACGATTTTCTTTGAGATTGCTGGGTTTCCAACTTTTCGTTGCTTTAGGACTTGGACTGAGCCTTTCAGAAAACACAAATTGCACATCCTTGTGGAAGAGTTTCCTGGGTCTAAGTCCTGAAAACCTGTGCAACTCCAGTTGGAACTTTTTTCTCAACCAGGCAAATTCTTTTGCCATAAAGCGTACTAATTACATGCATTTTACAAGGATGTTGCAAACTCCTTAATCAGGATATCTGCAGCTACTTTAAAACAAAGCGGACTTTGTTTAACATTCAAACGAAAGCAAATATCTGACTCAGTTTTGCACCCAGAACGGAACTTCATCTCAAGTGGGAAATAAATGCACTTTTATGATGTAAATTCCCATGTGAAGTATATTCCCGTGAAATTATTTCCCTACACCAAGCGAAAGATGCTATAACTTATAAGAATGGCGGCAACTGTCATTTTTGTTTCAATATCTGTGAAGAAAACAGATGCAGAATACACGTCAACAAGCCATAGAACGCTATACTCCTTAAGTTCGCGGAATATTCTATGAATGTCTGACTATGGTTTTACGGAACAATTCGTCAGTGATTTTGGTGAGAGAAGACATGTGTTCCCAACAGGGTGGTGGAACTTGGTGTACCTTTTGAAGGATGTGTTTACGGTTTGTTCAATAGATATAGCAAAACAGTATCGGGTGAGCGTTTTAAGCCTACACTCCTCCAATCAGTATGGTTACCTCGGGCTGATAGTGTGGCGAGAATTGGCCACAAGGACCTGCCCTTTGAAAAAAATGCACTAGATCGCCCGCTGGACTACCGTCTCTACCAAATTTAAGGGACACACTTAGATACAATTTTTATAAAAAGTTCATGAAAGTGCCAAACAAAAAAAAATATACGAACCGCCCACTACCTCCCCGACGGGGAATTGAACCCCGGTCTCCCGCGTGACAGGCGGGGATACTGACCACTATACTATCGAGGACTGTGAGATACATTCGTCCATAAGTGCACATGAGTCAAACCCATAGAAACCCCATTAAACTACTGGAAGTAGTTTAAGCCAAGTGCAAAGCTCTCCAACTAACAACTTGGTCCACACAGTAGTTCGAAGGTATCCGTTAACATAGCCAATATTCATCACCATGCACGACTAATGCAATCATTCGCAGTCTATTGTTCCGGCCAAATCGATACTAATTTGCTTAAATTAGCATTAACGCCGGCCTGGCGGGATTCTATAGAAGAAGCTGATTCAATAAGATGTTTACCATTACATCAGCTCTGTTGAACTCTTTTAAGTGGCATACGTACCGGAATTAACTTCTTTTGATCAACTCGTTGGGCGGTAGTTCCCCAAGGTATTTATTTGAGCAATTTTTAAATTTATTTTGTAAACAGACAATGTCTGTCGTTGTGTTATGCAACATTAGTGTAACCCGAATATAAACGAACAGAAAAAGTTTGCCTAGTAGCATGGATATGTGCACGTACGCTTCCAGCCAGTGTGACTTATTTTCTTGATAAAAACGGACGAGGTACTGCGTGGCTCGTTGAACTAAGCTAATGACATATAGATGACACTTGACAGTCTGTGTAGAATTCGAACTTCGAACTTCGAAACTTTGAGAATTTATTAAATATTTCATTAAAATGAAATCACTGCCCAAACATACACCTAAACCTTTGGCAGAGACTGTGTGATTTACCCTCTCTGATGAGGTAATTAAAGAGGATGAAGTACCTACCTACTTACTTCTGATTTCTTGATTCACAATGCTTTCGGAAGTCTGACTTACAAAGTCATGCCATTGAAGCAACTTAAGGTATTTTTGGGGCAAAAGTTGTTCTTCGTTCCAATGACGCAGTGTTCAATGGACTCATGCCATAAATTGGATCCTGGGAGTATGAGCAAGCAAAGCAACATCAGTTTAAGATTGCATCAACTTTGGAACTTAGGTGAGAGAAAAATGCACATTAGGGTGTGACAGCACCTGGATATTTACTGAAACTGGAATTTTGTTCTTTGAAGGAGTAAGGACATACCCCAAACCCAACCTTCAAATAACAGTAGAGAGCTGGTCTACAGAAATCATCTCCTCGAAATTAAATCAGCGGTAATCTATCGGCAACATTGGGAAGCAACCTTTAATAGTTCTAAGCCTTCTGTCGAAAGTGGGTTAGAAGTCGATTTAATCGAAGTCCTCCGTCAAGATCTGACTGGCAAGAATGTGCATCCATTAGTCTTCGTTGTAGAGGGCAGGATTCAGACGGCAGATGATAGCTGCTAGCTGATTGTGCTTCTGTATGCTAATTGTTGAACTCTTGCCATTGCCTTAAGACAAAGATTTTGAGGTAGAAAAAGACTTGGTTTGGTTTGAAGAACGGTAAGGTTTTCAAAGCAGAGCTTCTAGCAGAGGCAATTAAAAGAGACACTTTCATGAATATATGACGAGGAGTCGAGGTTAGTAGCTCCTCTCAGGCGTGCAAATAATTTTAAAAAACACGAAAAAGTAAGTAACAGCCTAAAGATATGCAATAGATATGATGAAAGCTTTCTAACAACATATCATCCCTTAAATATGCAATAAATTTGGTAAGATCACGATTGGGATGTTCACTTCAAGTAGAGATTACCAAAGGATTATTCAGGTTGTGCTAATGTGTGTTGACATGTACATATGTGCTTACAACTATGGGCATACTTCCACTTTGTTCTCATGCATGAGCGGAGCTCTCTTACAGCCGTTTGGGCCAAAATGCTAAGGGAGAGGAGATATGAGGCGATATTGCATTTCAAGAGACTTTTCCATGTCGGACATCCCATTTCTTCAGTTCAGTATCGTCGTTTTAATATATTTGACTATTATTTCGTTAGCCATTGTTTGTGTACTACTTAGGTGCACCAGTATTATATGCACATTAGGGGTTCACCTCCTACTCCCCACATAATTCTGACACAAATTATAGTATCCTTCAAACGTAAGTCAACTTTGAAACTAGCCTGCGGCTGTTTAAGTGAGAAATATTGACTTCAAATCGGCCACGTTACCCTATGTCGACACTGTTCCAAATCAATTCAAATATTTGCCCGAAGCAATCCCCTCTTAATGCCGGATGTTCACTCGACAATCAAATATTTGCAGTATCTATGGCCAGATGTCCCTCTTAACCTTAAGTACACATTTCTATTTGCACTCACCGTCATCAATGGCCCTCTTACATTCTGTAATTGACACACTTTGAGGATTTTCTTTGAAAAAATCCCTTCCGAACCTATTCGCAGCCATTAAATGCTTGCTGGACTGGAAACGTGCTTTCAGGAAAACTTTTAAAACACATTGCACTAACGAAGCTTAATTCGACAGGAAGGACCCATTTCGGGTAATTTACAATGAGTTCATGCGGACACGGGATAAATCAAAAGGATCCCCTACACCTAATGAGTTCAAAAGCGCTTCAAATTTATTAACTTCGTGGTGCAATAAATTATCGTCCTTTTTTTGGGCAGAACAGCTTCATATCAGAGTTTGTCCCCTCATTACTTGGCCCTATGGAAGAGGGAGTGCTTTACAAACAGGAAAGCAAAAAACCACGTCTAATCGAAAACGTGCCAACATCTACAGAAAGCTAGGTACAGAGCAACATAATGGAGTGCGGATGTCGAAGAGGGTGTTTCATTTCGGTGTTACAATTGTCACTTAACCAAGATTTAAGGATCCGTAATGAGATCAATTAGGGACACGAAATCAATTCGCACTTGGTTGCCATAGAGTACTGAAGTTGTGGTATCCTTCTCAAGTGCGTTATTGAAACCAGGACGGGATTAAATTCCCCATTCATGGCAAAATCGATTTTAATATGACTTTCGTCCTCAAATCAGTTTCATTCAGATTTACATCGCATGCAGTTGCAATATTGATTTGCGACTTATTGCGCAAAGAGCAAACACAATAATCGGGCAGATTGCATTCACGCAGAAGTCCCTGCAACTTGACACAATTCGGTTCGGTATTGCATGTGCATTTGCCTGTGTGCTGAGCACTGTGATAAGTGATGTTGTAATTATGGCAACAGGATGCCACTAACAAGAGGTATAGTGGACGCATTATCTCCTTCCTTGTCATAACTTATAACGTGACCAATTTAATATGCACAGGATAATGACCGTTAATTCGGTTGATTAATTCGAATGACTTCATTATCCAATTCCGGTCACAATAGGTGCCTAAACAATGTTGATTCTACAGGATATTACTCCTGTTGACAGCAGTTTCAGTGCAATGGAATAGGCACTGTTGTTGTCCTTCAGAGATAACTATAATTCTCCATTCATTTGTATGGCTATAGGTGCCCCGTCTCAGATCCTGTCACTCCGCGAAAGGTCTATTGTATAAGCGTTGCTTGCGCACCATCCTGATCTAAGTTCTACAAAGCCTTTCGACATTCTCCAACCTTGATGCCGGCTGGGATCAGATTGGTGGACTAGGACGCACTGACTTTATATAGTCGGTAAACGTAACTCCGTCCATCCAGCCAGCCAGGTCTAAAGCCAGAGTCTAGATACCTTTAAACCTCGCAAACACAAGGACATTTTTCAATTCATGCTAACTTACGCAGATGGCGCTACGAGTTGGATGAAGTTGAACCTTTTATTGAATCTACTGCGTTCCGTCTTCCATGTTAGTACTATGGAACGGAGTACTGATTCGCTCGCGAAAGTTCCTCTTTCCAAAAAGGCCTTTAATTGGTCGAAGACTTAAAATAATTTTAGCTCGAGTTTCCACTAACTTGTAGCATAGACTGACATAGGTAAGGCTACCAACTCAGTTCAGAAACAATCGTCAGTACTAGCAAGAGATCCAGAACAGTATTTCTAGTGAACAGACCATATAGTGCAGCCTTTTAGTTTCTTGATTTACGGGCACCGGCGACAGAACGACTGATGTTAGTGATGATCAGGTTGAAGCAGAAAGTTCCTCTTTTGTTGTTAAAGAACCTGGGGCTAATTGTACAAATTGTGTCTATCAAAATTGGCATTGGAAGGGCAATATGTCATAAAGATTAAAGGGCATCCGTAGCTTGTTGACAAAAAGGCAAGGTCTAAGGTATTCTACTCTATGGATGTCTAGTTTGGTAACCTGAAGCAGGCAGATCTAAAGATCAGGAGGCATAAGGAGTACTATAGCCATTATCACGACGATAATTGGAGCCATTGGAACTATGTATATTGGCACTGATTTTGTTAGACTTGTACGTGTAGGAAACAGCTGCAACGTGTGAGAAACATCCAACATGGACCACATGCACGAATGAACAAAAATTGATAAAAGAGTGGGCTGTGGTATATGGTAAATACAGCCTAACCTCCCGCAGAATACTTCATGCCAGGCAGGTGCTTGCAAGGGTTATGCTCTTTATTTACATATTTCGTAGACTCAATTCCCATATTTACAAGAACCATGTCCAATGATTCAAATGTCTGGAACCTGCACCGTTTGTGGTGTGTTAATTTCAAGCTTTAAAGATACTCGTAATAATAAGCAGAACTCATTCCTGTCCCATCCTTTAAATTTCACCTGCGAGATAATTAGAAGTCTAAGCCAAGCTTGCTTAGTCTGTCGTCATTCTTTTCTCACATGGTCGTTGGCCGCTTGTCTACAATGGTGCTCTGCTTTATAGTGCTAGTCTCAGGGCAAGCCGAAGATGGGTTTCTTTTAACTAGGACCTCTCCTTTATCCAAATAAATTCAGATGAGATTCGGAACAAAAAATCTAGTTCTAGGACCTGACTTACAAGACTATACCTTACCAGAAAAACTTTCTGACTTATAGGAAATCTAATGTTAACTTAGCAGTTAGTACTAGTTGGTAGCACCCCAAGTCTTCATAAAGCTTTTCTTATTTCCCTTTAAAGCCTACCTTTCTTAATAGCTTTACTGTGCGATCTTGTTTCGATTTTAAACCATCAAGCTAGGTCACCATCTAAACCATCTCTTGACCTGACTAAGTAAATAGGTCACTGCCCCCTTTACTGAGGATAGTTCAGTTTACACGGCTTTAAGACTAGTGAAACCGTGTGTTTCCGTTTTTTCTCCGAAAAGGGAAAATCTTGCCGATGAAGGAAGACTTATTCTGGCCGAAATGTGTAGGAATATTTGTCAGGGATATTTGGATTTTCAAGCGGCCAGTTGGAAATGTCTGAGCAGTTCAACATTCACCTATGACTTTGGGGGAAAGTGTAAGACTGACGAGCTCTTGCTTAGGCTGGACGCTTGTAGTAGGACCATCTGTAGATGGGATAATCTTTCTAACTGCAACATTGCAAGGTAGACCTGGCTTTGATTTGACTTGAAACGTAGTATAGAGAGGTTGGAACTCGTTTCACTTAACTTCCGCGAAAGGTGTAAAGATGAAGAGGAGCGCATCGCCTACGCACTTGTCCAGCTCTGTCCCATAAGACAAATTTTCATCTAGAAGCTCCTTTCTTTGACAGCCTAGGCGAAATGAGGGTTGAAATTGACCTTTATTGGTTTAAGTAGGTCTGTATACCTAACCCTAGGCTCAGTAGCTTGTACTTGATACTGTCATTGTGCATTTGCCGGGGATATCTTTATCCAGGATTTGGATGAAGTCTACTACTCAATAACCTTCTCATCCTAAACAACATCGATTGGCAAGAATTATTTTTCTTTTAACTTCTTTTGATATGCCACTGACAGCAGAGGTGACGTCAACAAAGTGTTTTGCTCGTTCGAAGTTAGAGCTGTCGATTGTAACGTTCTGTCCAATTCACCGATTCTGTGTATTCCTTCCTGTACCGTCGACATACCCTAGTGGTGTCACAGAGTTTTGAAAGATTGTGCCTCTGGTGTTGACACAGTCCTTTCAAGTACGATGTTGAAAAAATCACATGACAGCGCTTCACATTGTCTTTCTATCTTTTTTTCTTGACATCAAAGGTCTCGGTTAGTTTCCAAGCACCTTGATGGAGTAGCGAGCGTTCTCCATCATCATCCTGCACAAGCGAATGAGTTCTATATAGCTCGTCTCAATAGATGTTGTCATATAGCGCCTTTGAGTCTATGAAAAGGAAGTGGGTGTCGATTTGAGCTTCGTGGGTTTTTCCTGGTCTGAAACCCCACCGTCAAACTATCACTATTCGAAAAATTCCTTCGTTGTTGGAGATGTCTGCAGTTCCCTCGAATTTAAATTTGTTAAAGTTGAGCATTTGACACTTCAGAACCACTGAGTTGAAAAACTCAAAGACTCTCGTGACGTCCTTAAAGGATTCTTAAAATATTGGTTCACAGAGAAATTCCAAGAATAAATGTTCTACGAAAATCAGTAGACAATAACTGCGGAAATTTAAAAAGCATACCGAGAACACGAAGAAGAAAAGATACCACAGCAACGAAATTCACTAAAGTCTACACAATTATATTTACATCACTGATTCCAGGAAAATTTAAGGGAATGTACAAACATTTCGGTCTTTATTTGTGTTTAGTGTTCCATACCTGAAAAATAAGTGAACTCTTCATCGATCAGATGCCGTTTACATACATACATATCGATGTGTATTTATAGATGCTATCAATTCAAAGGAAATTATTGTGAAACTCATTTACGCCGACATCCTATAGATCCTGGGAATATTTGTTTTGTGTCAAAAAAAGTGTTCACATATCCGCATGATCTAAAAAAAACTCCTCTCTTGACATACGTATGGTTAATAAATTGTAGATGTGCCTCAACCCCTGAAAGGCATACAATCCACAGGGACTCGACTCAACTGCACTGAACTAAGGGTATCTCCGAGGACCCAACAATCTTTTGGACACAATTTTCTGCTGAAATAAGCTCCAAGCTTTGCCTATTTTATGGGAAAAACAAAAGTATCTTTAAGGGCTCACCTAAGCCTTAAAGTATAACATCTGAGTATGTATCTCGAAAATTCTAGCAAATCTCTATCAAAGTTTAAGTCCTTGTGTAGCCTGGAAAGGAGAATATGCGTCGCACCTTGGCTCAGTGGTAAGTGCATCAGAATGCTTAACGTTCAATGGAGTTTTTGCACTTCCTCAAATCTTGCTAGCGTCTGGCAAACATCCGAGGGTAAAAAGTTTCTCAATACAAAAATTGACCTTCGCATATGGTCCTCTTCTGTTCTTGTAAAGATTACAACAAGCTCTGGTCGCATGGTTGTGAGAATCTAGGACCTGTGCCATTAACTTCCGAGCGCGAGAGTCCTACCAATTGTGATCTAGTATGAGAATGCATGATTTCCAACTTAGAGGAATGGACCAGTGGAAATCCAGGAACTTGTTTTGATGGTATACCACAAGCATACGATGGCTAGGAACATATTTAAATGAGAAATCACCGACTAAATGATACCAAGAGGACTTATAGCATTCATGCTGACAATGAACTACTTATGTCTTAAATAGAGCACACTAGTATATCACCTTCATCAGACCCATGCTCGAATATGCCAGCCAAGTTTGGTCCACTCATTATGCTGTCCACGTCCGACGTATTGAAGCTGTCCAACGAAGGTTTATAGGTTTTGCCCTCGCGTTCTTCCCTGGGTTGATAGTTTCAATATGCCTGCCTACTCTGAATCCTGACACTGATCAATCCACAGTCTCTCGAAAAGGGAGCCTTAGGTCTACTCCCCTTTTCCGACTCAGAACTCACCAATTATGGTTATAATGCACCTCTCCCTAGAATGCTTCGTTTGGCTAACAATATGGATAGCTCCTTTGACTTTCACTGCAGCAGAGCCACCCTTCGGAATATCCTTCATCGTCGCTCCAATTCCGCCTAACCACTGTCCCACATCTCCCCTCTTCTAACCCTACCCCCTCTTAGTTTCTAAGTATAGCTTGTATTGAGCTCAATAAAGTGCCGGTGGAGTCGGCATCAAATCAAATCAAATCAAATCATCCTAATATGACTGCCCGTAGCATATATTGCAACAACTTCTTCGCGTAAAACGTTTCCAAAATTCACAACATGAACGTAGTGCCTCAATCGGTTATCAGCTTTCATGGTAATCCAAAATAGTTGAATGACTCACTCAAAATGCTAAAGACTCTCAGCAATAAAAGTAACATCTTTGTGGCTTCAAGCCTGTCCCTTTATAGAAGTCCTATCAGATGGGCGGTGTCGATTGGAGTATACTTAACCACTTTCCGGTTGTCCTCTTAACTGACGTCGAAGTAACAATTATGGTAGTTTCTGAAGATCTTCTCATCTTCGGCACCAAAAAAACATTCTTAAAATATTCAAGGATCGGGCGTCCTTGCTTGCCAAGATATCTAACACGACCTTGGCGAAGAGGCTGCCCTCGCCTTCTGAAATAGTTGGTATGCTTTGACAGCCGTATTTTTCTTTCTCAACTATACCTTCTGACCTACTAATCCACAATACCCACCCATCCCTCATATGGTCCTTCCCAACATGTTATCGACTAAAGCCAGTACAAGACGATGTTTGTGCTACCAAAAGATCATTCCTGGAATCTCTTTCTCCCTCTGTGGTGGTCACAACTATAGTTTCACGTTTCAGTCTGCCACTTGAGGTCTCCTCTTTGTCATACAGTTGGTTTCATTTCGTAACACCGTCAGTGACTTCCGCAGAAGTGGTTGTCCAGTAACTCCGAAGAACTGTCGTACTCCTCTAGCTAGTAGTCTGCTGGATTAGTGTCAGTAGAGAAATTAGTCAGTAAGATCTCGAGAGTTCACCAACAGAAGGAAAATTCCTGAGTTTACATGACCGTCCATTGGGGGTACTCCTCTTAAAATCTGGGATAGTGCAAGATACCTAGGACTCGTTCTTGATAAAAAAAATGAACTGGAGAACTAATATCAATGAAAGAATTAAGAAAGCAACTATAGCCTTCTATACTTGTAGTAGAATATTTGGAAAGAACTGGAGTCCAAAACCTAAAATTATTTTATGGATGTATACGGCGATAGCAAGACCTATTCTGACGTATGGTTGTCTTGTATGTTGGCCGTCCACCAACAAGTCCACAAACTTAGTGGCCCTCACGAGGATCTCCAGAGATTGGCCTGCATTGGCACCACAAGTGCCATGAGAACAACGCTTACTGCAGGACTAGAGGCTATCGTCAATCTTCTGCCGCTGTACATTTTTGTTAAAACCTCGGCAGCTATAAGTGCCCTAAGAATAAGTCAGTCAGATAGCTTCAATCATAATGCAACAGGTCATTCCATGATCCTGGAGAAATATCAAGGAATAGTCTATACTACGGATTACCTCACTCCGTTCTTAGATTTTAATAGAACATTTACTAGCTCGTTCTCAAGCAGGGAAGAATGGAAGGATGGTCAGCCTGCCAACACACGTTCCATCTCTATCTATACAGATGGATCTAAGATGGATGTAGGCGTTGGGTCTGGCATTTTCTCTGAACCGCTGGGGATATCTAGATCAGTCCGCCTACCGAACCATAGCAGCGTTTTCCAAGCGGATGTCCTGGCAGTGACAATAGCTGCCCGTGAGACTGCTATGAAGGCAATACCACCGGAAGGTATCACCTTTTTCATCGACAGCCAGGCGGCAATAAAAGCGATTACTGCAATCGAAATAAAATCAAAGCATGTGAAGTGCTGTCGCGAAGAACTCAGGGTTCTTGGAACACTGCACAACGTTGCACTCTGCTGGGTCCCTGGACATGAAGGTATTCCAGGCAATGAGAAGGCAGACGAATTGGCAAGAGGAGGCTCTGAATCTACATCGCAACAGGTAGACACCTCGGTGTTCATCCCGTCTTGCACACTGAAGCAAAAGGTATGGGTCTTGGCCAGAAGTGAAGCCAATAGTAGATGGACCTCCTTGTACACCTGTGTGATCACCAGAAGCCTATGGCCTTGCTTTGCCAAGAGTAGGACCGACCGAATTATGCTAAAGGGTAGGTAGTCCCTTTCTGTCCTTATAGGAATTCTTACGGGGCATAACTCTCTTCGGTACCACATGAAAAAGGTAAGACTCACGGATGAAGATTTATGTCGGGGATGTGGAGACGAGGAAGCCAATGAGGATACAACCCACTTTCTCTGTCACTGCCCTGGGCTTATCCACCTTAGATTCAAATTTCTAGGGCGACACTTTTTCCGTGACCTTGAAGAATTAGCAAACAGACCAATAAATGCAATTTTTAGGTTCATCAAATCAACAGGATGGTTTGGTGATCCACAAGATGTGAATTAATGCTAGGGTTTACCAATGGGCAAGGGGCTTTTTCCCCTTTGGGTATCACAATGGGTCTGTATTGACCTGAGTGTGGCGACGTGATATTATCTAGTCGCCTACCCACATACCTAACCTAACCTAAGGACTTTAAATGGATAAATCATAAACTCAAATCGTACTTACATACCTATACATACAAATGTACATATGTCCTGACACCGAGAGTTAGTATTCAACGACTGAGTAAATCTCGTTTAAAAAGTGGTTCATCCTTTTTTGTGTTAAATTCTCTCTTTTTTTTAATTTACACCATGAAAAGGTCCTTTTTTCTGTTTACTCAACATAAATAAAGTTTAGGTTATTTTCGTTTGTGGATTGTATGCGTATGTGTATGCCAATCCTAGAAATAACTCACTCTGACATGACAGTGTGTTTATTGTGCATGCTGTTCGCAGAAAATATTCATTTCTTCGTTTTCGAAAAAAATGCTTTAATTGGTTTTTCACACGAAGGATGTATTTATTTTTTTTACAGAATGCGTTCCACAAAGGAGACTTGAATAAAGTGCTTTTCGAAAAATTTGAAAGTTAATCTTCATATGCAATCCGCAGGAGTAGCTTAGTCCTTGGTCCTACAACAAGAGAATCGGTGCATTTTTTCACAATCGAATTTCTACGAAAAATTGTCTCTGCGTTCTAAGAACAAACATCGATACAGGACCGAAAAGATTTCCAGGAATGGATAGCACTCGATGGTAAACCCTTTAAGTATCCAAGGAAATTGATTTGTTGGGACTTAAGCGAGTCTTTACTAGGAGACTTGTTGTTAGGAACTCTACATCAAAGGACGACAAATACTTTGAAGATTTGTGTACCAACACATCAGACATTCGATAGATATGACTGTCCATCAAATAGGATTGACAGTGAGAAAAATTCCCTTCCACAAGGAATTCCCTCTGAAGTGGTTCTCAGTACTGCGAATTATTTGAACAACATACTATGAACGCAGTAACTGATACGGTTTGAAGCTGCCCTAAGTAGAGTCCATGTCCACCTTCCGAACTGAATGCCGTTTAACTGGACCGATCCCAAAAGTCAAGAATCGCCATAAAACAAAGTTCCGATACCTAAGTTCCCTCTTTGGATACCCAAACTGGTTGCAAAACTGGGAAATTCACGAACAATTTTATGGTTTTAGATAGTTCTTGACTTTTCGGATCAGTCTTAGTAATTGGCACTAACTTCAGGGCGCAGGCACGGACTGGTAGTGTATACTCTACTCTAACAGACCTGACTATTGTACTATCATATGGGATTGGATGAACTTGTTATTGAAGGAATCAAAGGAGGTAACGTGAGCGAGCGTACTCCTCGAAATGACGCGCTCCTGGTTCGTTGTAGTAGTTTCTGCTCTCTGGACCAGAGACTCGATCTACATACTTCCAAGCGAAAAACTGAGATATACACTAGTTCTAGCAAATAATGGTTGGGGGGGTTAGGTGGTAGGATGATGAGGTGGTAGGGTGGTGGGGTGGTAGGATGATGGGGTAGTAGGATGTGATGTTGGGTCTGAGGATCAGTCGGTGGGAGAAGTCGATGATAATTCGTGCTGAGAGGTACTCATTCCTGAGAGAGCCTGGTCTTCTCTCATCTCTTCTCAGTCGTGGTATTGAGTCGAGTGGTAGCCCGTTTTGTATTTGCTAGCTCAGCTCTTGGTGGATGTCGGCGGTGGATCGGTGGGTCGGTGGGTTGTTTGGTCGGGTGGACGGAGGGATGGGTGGTCGGTGGGTTGGTAGGTCAGTTGGCACTTAGTGTGCTCGGTCGTTTTTTCGCCTCAAGTGTGATACCGCGTTGCGTGTGAGCAAGTGGTTCCAGTATACTGAGCCTCCTGAGGAAGGACAATTGTTTAAGAAGTCTAACCCGGTATATCGTCAATTTACGTTTTAAGAATGTCCTTGGTAGTTTCTCATATGTCAGTCGGTTAGCAGGTAACAGTGAGGTGGGATGTACGACTCGAGGGTATGTTGCAGGGATATAGGGTTCGCGAATGGAATATGAAGGGTAGTGTGTGTACAGAGCTTTAGAATTTGGGAACATGTAGTTAATCGGAAATTTGTTTAAAGGGTGCGTTATCTTAGGCTGCGCCTCGCCTTAAGTGGTGCGCACAAGTAGAAGGTGACGTCAACCAACTTAGTGTGCGCAACTGAGGGCAGTTAGGACCCCGCTACTGGAGAGGCTTCTTGGATGAGGCCCAGGTTCACCCCAAAGTGTAGCGCCACTTAGGTAAGTAAGTAATCTTAGACTGCGACGCTGGACAAGCCGGTATCGGCTTAAGTACCTAGGTGACCAGTTGTAAACGAAACAAAAGGGCAAGTTTGGCACAAAATAAAATGTTGGTAATGAGGTCTTCATTTACATATAAACGTGAAGCAATGTGTAGGCCGCTGGGAATGGTCAAATATTTTTGTAGAAAAATCCCCCAAAACGTGGGGGGAGCCCTTTATGATGTATGGACGGATTGTAGACATATTCAATGTCTACACATTTTGTTAAGAATTTTTTTTTCAATTTCAAGTAAAAATTTCGAGAAAATCGATTTTTTTTGTTTAGTGGGCGAGGCAGTGGGCGGATTTCAACAATTTTTTGGGATCGACTGTGTTGGGTACTGGTATGTTCCAGAACAAAATTTCAGCTTTATAACCCAATATTTGGCGTAGAAAAACGTATTTTTTGCCATATCCATGAAACGGAAACTTTTGAGGGATACTTAAATACACTATTTTATTTTTATTCAAATTCTCTACAACTTTGCCGTTAGAATCATTCATCTATCTCTAACCATTTCCGAGAAAACGAGCAAAACGTGAAAAATCGGACTCGTCCTGCTTCTAAAGGCTCTAATACTTATACTGCCCCGACTTTCACAACTATTTCTACTTCATCACAATCTACAAACATCACAGAATTCAAATTTATCAAAAGTATCTCAATAAACCGTGAAATAAAAGAGAAAAACACAAAAAACCTCGAAAATTCATGAACTTTTTCGTGACACGAAATCAAGCAAAAAAGTCTTCTCAGTTTCTTACACATTTTACTGCACTTTTTGGCGTTGCACGGGACAACTTGGGAATTTTTTGAAAAACACATAATCCTTCGAAATTAAGGAAAGGAAATGATGCAGATAGTTAGTTTCTGATGTTTGATGAATGAATTTCGTGTATTTTGCGAATATTTTCTCACAAAATTGTGTGAAATGCGATCCAGAGGAATGCGTGCGATCTTCGAGGAAAACTACCCCAAAACGTGGGGGAGCCCTTAATGATGTATGGACGGATTGTAGATATGTCCAATCTCTACACATTTTGTTAAGAAATTTTTTTTCAATTTCAAGTAAAAATTTCGAGAAAATCGATTTTTTTTGCGTAGTGAGCGTGCTAGTGGGCGGATTTCAGCCTTTTTCTCAAATCTAATGAGTTGGGTACTGGTATACTTCAGAACTAAATTTCAACTTTATATCGCAATGTTTAGAGCAGAAAAACGTATTTTTTGCCATATCGCTCAAACAAAGAATCTGGAAGGACACTGAAGGTCATCGCCTTATTTAAATTGAAATTCTCTACAACTTTGCCCTTACAATCGTTTTTCTATCTCTAACCATTCTCGACGTACCTACGTTGAACTTGTTAAAACAACTTGAACATCCTTAAGCCCAAGATCGTCCACCTGGTAACTCTGACTCTCTTACTCAGTGAGTGAGTGAGTGAGTGAATGATTCGCATCGTTCCTTATTTTTGACGGAAAGAGGAACTGAGGGCACACAGTAGTTCACAGAGCTTCTCCATCCGACTGGCACAACATCTCCCTTGTTCTTTTTCGACTGACCTTTCACAAGAGCCAGCAACCCGTAAGGATCAATCGTACTATCAAAGTCCCAAGGCTTGGAAGAATGTGTCATATGGGATATGGGTCATAGGTAAGTTTCCAGTTCTAGAAAAACATTATTTGTTTGACTATGGAGCCAATTTTACCATCAACTAGGGCAATAGCTAGATCCTTGTATGTACCCAATAGTCACAAAACAGATGACTTTGTTCCACGCGTCCTTAAATAACGAGTCTCTCGCCTCACAGCAATGTTATTTCAATGCCTTTCACCAGGAACAGCTTGTCAGCCGAATTACTTCTCGAACTAAGCAAGCAGAAGCTTTGCTTTACCATGCAGTTCTGAAAGGTGTTCCAAAACTCTTTGAGAGCATTGTCTACGATACAATGTAGATCGTTATTCTCTACTAAGCAACACGGTTTCCTCAAAGGTAGATCGACAACCACCAACCTAACAGAATTTGTTTCTCAGGCGCTGTGTGCATTTGAAGATGGTTGCGAAATTGATGTAATAGATACTGACTTCAGTAAAGCTTTTGAATAAATCTAACACCCAATTATTGCTCTGAAGCTGAAAGCTCTCTGTTTTCCACTAGGTTTTATCAGAAGGATCGAATCATACCTCGAAAATCGACAGCACGAGGTTATATTTAGATCCTCTGTCTCTAACCCCTTTGCGGCCACATCAGGCGTCCCTCAAGGCAGTCACCTGGGTCCCTTATTCTTTGTCCTTACCACAACGATGTCGACCGCATTACCAAAGACTCCTATCTTTCCATCTATGCCGATGACATAAAAATCTTTCAATTCCAAGACGACCTGGTGTCAAAAAAATCATCTCGAACTTAATACCAGCAAATGTCAATACATTACGTACCCCTTCCACGTAAACGCCTTCCACCACACATAGGAATTACTTTCTGTGAAACGAACCTGTCCCTTCAGTCTCATCTTTGCGCGACTTATGTGTCATCTGCTCTTGGCTTTGTGAAACGTTGGTCTAAGGAATTTGCAGACCCCTACGTTACCAAATCGCTCTACATCACCTTCGTCAGACCCATCCTCGAATATGCCAGCCAAGTTTGGTCCACTCATTATGCTGTCCACGTCCGACGTGTTAAAGCTGCCCAACGCAGGTTTATACGTGTCGCCCTCCGCGGTCCTTCCTGGGTTGATAGCTTCAATTTGCCTCCCTACTCTGAACGTCTGAAACTGATCAATCTACAGTCTCTCGAAAACCGCCGCGAAAATGCCGACCTTCTGTTCCTACATCATTTAATAACTGGTCACATCGATTCCCCAGCGCTTCTTGCATCGGTCTCATTTAATACCATCTCCCGGTGCCTTAGGTCTACTTCCCTTTTCCGACTCAGAACTCTCCAATTATGGTTATAATGCACCTCTCCCTAGAATGCTTAGTTTGGCTAACAATATGGATAGCTCCTTTGACTTTCACTGTAGCAGAGCCACCCTTCGGAATATCCTTCATCGTCGCTCCAATTCCGCCTAACCACTGTCCCACATCTCCCCTCTTCTAACCCTACCCCCTTTTTTTCTCCTGATAGTTTGCAAGTTTATCTTAAGTTTTTAAGTAAGATTGTAAGTGCCGGCATCAAATCGAGTATGATGCTCATGCTCTGACTTTCGATTTGTTCCACTCCCGTCATTGTCACTGCAACACTCTCTGACTAAGAAAACAAGTCTTTGAACCACGGAAAGAATGTTACATAAGAATTCCATGCTGCCTAGACAAAATGGTAAAAAGACTAATTCTACCAATAGCTGAAGGTCAAACCTTAACTCTGTCACTTACGTGAACCCCTCATTCAAGGAACTCCGAGAAAATATCGCTTCGCATCGAGGTGGGAACTAATCCACAAACTCGATAGAACCCATGTCTAAAAAGTCTAAACTCCTTGAGAAGGTATCTAGGGTCTTAAAGAAGACTTTGAATCCATTAGGTTCTTAACTAGCCCTCAAGATGGTTAGTAACGCTTCATCGAGGATAAAGAAAAGAACTGCCCGTCCTGCCAGTTCTCTGCCAATCCTAACTTTTCACCCTTTTGCAGGGCGCACTCTAAGCTCAGGTTTCCTACAGACCATGGTCGGGTTTTGGGCAAGGTACTAAGATTCCGATAGACTAGTGAACCATTAGAAGCTTGTTAAGCAAAAACTCCTTAAACAAAACTCGCTGAGTAAAGGAAAATCGTCCGCTCGCTGATGATCTCTCTTATCCCTGAAAGTGAACCGATCAGGGAATCTAGTTCTTCTGATGATAAACCAATCTTCAGCTTTTGTAATTTTTTTAATAACTGACAAGGCTTACGTTTTTCTACTAACTACCCACACTCACTTACACAGTCTACCTTCTTTCTTCATATCTTCACTTCTCCAGTACAATGGGCGGGAAACCTATCTTTATCCTTGAAAATCTCTTAGGTTCGTTGAAACCATTAGTTGAAATATGCTGTGTGGTTCGATGTGAAGTTCACGTGATAGATGATAAAGGAAGGCAACTCTTTGTCACCAAATTTGTTTGTTTTTTTACCTGAAAACTGTTCCTAGAACTAGGACTCAGCACTAACTTGGAGCCATTATTGGATAACCTAGTCTTCATTAAGTGTTACGAGCTTCCTCCGAGATTAGCCAAATGGTGCGATTCATAGCATCGCACATGGTTGAGAGAGAAGAGAGCTTCCAATACCTTGGGAGTATTGTCTCAACCGATGGCCGAACCGAACTGGATATAGCCAGCCGAATAGGCAAAACAAAATCTGCGTTTGGGATGTTATCCACAGTGGCTGGAGCATGACCGCCACTATCACGAGGAAGCTGCAAACATTCGTCAATAGGTGTCTACGATATATCTATACTGGATTTTCTGGCCAAACCGTATCTTTAACGAACAACTTTATCAGAGTACGGGCCATGAACCTATAGTCACAACAATACGACGACGAAAGTGGCACTGGATTGGACACACTCTCCCAAAGGGTGACAAGTCCATAGCTAACCACGCGATGCAATGGAACCCGCTTACTCAGGATGGTAGGATACGCGGCGGTCCTGGGAGTACGTGGCGCTGAACAGTTGAGAAAGAACCACGGCAACTGGGAAAGAGTTGGGGAGAACTGAGGCATATTTCAAGAAATCGCACGCAATGGCGCGTAGGCATTGTCGAGGCCTTAGGACCCACAAGGGGATACAGGACATACATAAGTAAAAAGTAAAAGTGGTCAAATGACAGTTTAGTACTCAATAATTTCTCTTCGTCATCTAGAGTTTGGCTTGCATGACCTTGATTAAAATACACCGATGACGTTTTCAAAATTTTCCAAGCACTTGTCTAAAACCGTCCAGTCACTTCCAAAATAAAATTAATTGTATGTGCATGCTGTCGACACACTAAAAGATGGATGGTCCAATTTTAATTTATTAATTAGCCATGTCAAGGTCCACCTCCAATGTCCTTCCACCGTACTGCCTTCACTTTACAATTTTCAAGTTGACCTATTTCCTTGGGTGTATTCATAAGAATAACGTGTTTGTTTTTCAATTAATTCCCCCCACTCCGATCGAGACTGAGCTTCTATTTTAAGGCATTATGCAAATTGTGTATCTAAACATAAAACGGAGGAAAGATGTATAAAAATGTTGAGGTACGAGGACCTCATAAACGAAATGAATTCATTATCCTTATCCTATTAGCGGGAAAACCGATTACAATGGTCGGAATTAAGAAGAATAACAAGACAATAAGCTATACAAACAAAGCGCAGGACTTATCCCAAGGAAGTGAGCTTGGCCCCACGACTAACGAAAGATAAAAGCCATTCAACACGGGCGTAAACATGTTTTAATTTAAAATCTCTCCCTGGTCTTGGTTTTAATTTAATGCTGATTAGTCCTCCATCCGTGGGCTCTGTCCCTGACACCTACGTGGTGTTGTTTAAGTAATGAATTTTTCGCGAGGAGAGTAACGAAGTTTTCTTTGGAGGAACGTTTTCGCTTTGCTTAGATACGGATTGTGTAGTGCCTGGAGGAGACCAGACATTCATGAAATATTGTTTGTCAAACGACAGTATCTACAAATGTTATTTCTCGTAATTCGCAGTCACTTCGTTCTTATCTGAATAGTGGTGTTCTTTGTAATTGTTTGAAGGAAAAAATTCAAGTCGAGTCCTTCCAGAGTCTTACAGTGAGACGGAGTGGGACATTCTCTTAATCAGGTTTTAGTGTTTTGCGGGTGAACAAGTTTTTCTGTCAATAAAAGCACAAGCCTCGATTTTTAGTAATTTGAAAGCTAAAGTATGTTGACGGTGACAGTTGGAAAGAGGACTTACGAAGGTACCTTACCGAGATACCGAGAGACGAAATGAAGCTTGTGACCATTTAAATGGACCCAGTACGGTCTATTGCAGAGTATAGCTTCTCACGACCTTACGTTTGCCTGTTTTCATCATTACGTGAATGGATTTGTATGACGTCCAGTCGCGATATCTTCACGGGCTATATCATCCTTGACTATGTGGCCTTTGCTGTCATGCTTAAGAGTGCTACCCTATAGTGTCCCAAGTTAGTTATGTTCCTATTTGGTGAGCCGGAAGAAACTTAAGACGAGCGATGATGACATGCTCTTTTTAAATAATTTTTTTTTTTCCTTTTCTTAATCGCCCCTCCAGCGCTTGGTATATCCAGCAGCGAGTATCCTTTATGGATACTCAGTAGCCCATGCTGTGCGTAATGCTAGATTAGATGCTCCTGCATGTTTAGTTGCCTGCTCTGATGGGTCTCCTCTTTGGGTTTTCGTCATTGTGTAGTGATGCTGCTACTTTGACGTCCAATTCCAATTCCAGATTTGTTACACCCCCCGATACCTTTCTATATTTACAGCCTACTCTGAGCGATGCTCTTCTTGACATCGAGTTTATACTTATCATGTACGAGCTTATAGCTGTTGCCCATATTGGGGCTGAGTACATGAGGGTTGACTTACTCACTGTCGCAAGTAGATTTCTTATTAGCTAGTTGAGGCCTCCAATATTTGGTGTTAACCTGGCCTGGATATTGGGTCCACCGCCCGGTTAGCTTTAGTTGGGGGAATGGTCAACCAGTACCCTCAGGTACTTTATGTATGGCTTTGACACAATGGAGTGTTCTCCTACCCGTATTACCATACGCTTAACTTTTTTGCGGCTACTTATGTGGACACCGCTGATTCCAGACCTGTTGAGAGAAGGTATATCTTCTAGTCCTTGATGGTATTGTTGCAGTTTTGCGTTACTTCTTCTAGGCGCATCCGACTATTTCCATTCCTCTTGATCTCCGGATATGCACACACAGAGCACTTGGTTATACATGTTCCATTGGGCAGAACTTAGAACTGATCCCTGTGGGACTCCTTCTGTAATTTCATATCTTTTGGATCTGTCTTCATTTTCTTCATCTGTCTTCAACGAAATTTGTGACTTTTCGTAGCGGATAGTTCGGTTCCAGTTGGCCGAGTTAAATGTCGACCATTACCAACGCACAGTACTGCTTTCTTCCTCCTTAGCTTCTGGATCCAGACATAGCTTCGGGTGTAATTTTGTAAACTGCTTGTATCGCATGGATTGTGCTCCGTTTTTTCCTGAAACTGTTTCTTCGGTTGTAAATCCCATTGTTTCCTTCGGTGTACTGGTCAAGTCTGCCGTGGATAGTTAGGTTATCCCAGAACCGTCTGTATGATGATGGTTCCTCTGGGGGCTTGTCATCTTTCGGTATAAGCCTATATAGTTTCCATTTCAGAGGAAACTTTCCTTCTGTCAGGCACATTGTTTAGATGTTACGTTTTAGGAGCTTCTTTAAGGACGACATTTTGAATTCCATCCATTTCTAAGCCCTTAACGGTTCAGTATTCTCTATCACTGTGGGGAAGGTACACACTAGTATTCCTTGGAAATAACGCACTGACTATAAAATTCATCATCGTTGGGGATGTCGGTAAAGTTGGATCCTTAAAGGGCTTTGATTGTAACTGTGGCCTTAATGCTGTTAGGAGAGGAACTTTCTATAAAAACAAACTAAAAATCACCAACAACTTAGCCACATTCTTCACTTGTAGTTCTGCCCCCGATGACCATATCCTTCAAGATATGATGGCACTTATGACGACTTCAGATGAAAATGAATGCTATTGCGCCTTTAGACGAAACCATTTAGCGGAAATATACCCTTCAGTCGAGAAGATACGTTTTAGGCTTAGGTTCGGCGAAGAGAACTATTAACTAAAGGTCTTTGAAAATACTCGTCGGGATACCTTCACCCAAATCCTGTAATCTTCTTGAAAGGGACACACCAATCGCACTCTCAGTTACGGTGAGACAATTTCAATGTTTTTAGCTGACGTTGCCGGACGAACACGACTTGGAGTCTTGACGTCACTCACGAGTTCGAGAAGTAATGGTAGTCAAACTTTAAAAGTTCAACAATGGCGCTAAATTTGAAATAACACCTCATGTTGGATGATCCTTGATTTTCAAAAAATGGAGACAGTCGTCTTCATTAGGTTACCTATCCCTTGGCAGACAACAAAGGAGCTGATACTCCCTGACTTAAATATGTTGTTAAAGATGTTATTTCTCCAAAGCCAGGATTCTATTTTTGGTTTTACATCCTCCTTTATGAAGTCCTATGAGGGTGTGTGGTGATAACCCTGGTGATAACCGCGCTAACATATCCTTTAACCATTCAGAAACATGCGAATAGTAGAAAACATGGACACCTTAAGGATTACAAGGTCACCGCTGACTGCTAAATATCTGGAAAAAGTCATCTAATCAATAAGGATTATTCGGCAGTGAGAGGCTTCGCCTGATAGAACAAAGATCTAAAACTTTGTCCCTCTGTCGATATCGATGACAGTGCCCAGGTGATGACGACTATTCGCATTGAACTAATTGGCATGACCATGCTTCCCATATTGGCCGAAATCCCCGTCAAAAGACGTCTATCATCCTTTTCAGAAAACCCATTCACCCCGAATTAGTATGTGTCCTTCGTACATATAGTCCGCTTCGTAGTATCCTTTGTGCTAAGTTAATCAATTTTCCACTGATACGAGCACGCGTTCAAACACATAGTATCTGACTCCTGCCATAACTGAGGGTAAAAGGATTCACTTAGCCATCCACGTGTGAAGTTTTTGGAATTTTTTCTCGGACATCCTCCTCCTGACATCAATTTGTAATTGTTAATCAGAATGACAGCGAAGTCGATTTTAATCAATTTTGACGCATGCCGAAAATTTCATAAATGTTTAATTCGAAAGTGGCTCTCAGACCACTCCAATTAGGACTGTTAATCGGCTTAGGCTCAGTGTTAATGAGAAAATTCCGTGGAAATTGATTGCCTAATTAATTGACTGATAATTTACGCCAGAAGTGGTAGGTATATTATTCCCTGAACACAAATTAATTAATCTACAAAGCTTTTGGCACGACAACGTTGCTTCAAGGTTACGAGGCTTGTAATGTACATGGATGGACGAAGGTAATGTCCTTGTTTCGGAAGATTTAAGAATAAGTTTTAATGGATTTCAAGATATCCTTGACGAAAATTCTAATGATCTTCGATGATTACACTGTTTGTTAATGTCGTTGAATCCCTCGAATTGCTGAGTGGGACACTGAGGAGTGCTACTAGCCGCCCAAGAAGTGATACAGTCACCATGTACATGGAAATGGTTGCTGTTCATAGAGGCGCATTGTGTAGGATGACCCCTGAATCCTATTACACATTTGACGACCACCTACAGCGACTTTCTGTAGACTGACTGAAGGTTGGATCTAGATGATTCCGTCATGTCACCAAATTTGGGCATAGGAATGCATTGTGCTGTGTTCCGAGAACCCTGAGTTCTTCGCGACAACACTTCACATGCTTTGATTTTATTTCGATTGCAGTAATCGCTTTTATTGCCGCCTGGCTGTCGATGAAAAAGGTGATACCTTCCGGTGGTATTGCCTTCATCGCAGTCTCACGGGCAGCTATTGTCACTGCCAGGACATCCGCTTGGAAAACGCTGCTATGGTTCGGTAGGCGGACTGATCTAGATATCCCCAGCGGTTCAGAGAAAATGCCAGACCCAACGCCTACATCCATCTTAGATCCATTTGTAAAGATACAGATGGAACGTATGTTGGCAGGCTGACCATCCTTCCATTCTTCCCTGCTTGAGAACGAGCTAGTAAATGTTCTATTAAAATCTAAGAACGGAGTGAGGTAATCCGTAGTATAGACTTTTCCTAGATATTTCTCCAGGATCATGGAATGACCTGTTGCATTATGATTGCAGCTATCTGACTGACTTATTCTTAGGGCACTTATAGCTGCCGAGGTTTTAACAAAAATGTACAGCGGCAGAAGATTGACGATAGCCTCTAGTCCTGCAGTAGGCGTTGTTCTCATGGCACTTGTGGTGCCAATGCAGGCCAATCTCTGGAGATCCTCGTGAGGGCCACTAAGTTTGTGGACTTGTTGGTGGACGGCCAACATACAAGACAACCATACGTCAGAATAGGTCTTGCTATCGCCGTATACATCCATAAAATAATTTTAGGTTTTGGACTCCAGTTCTTTCCAAATATTCTACTACAAGTATAAAAGGCTATAGTTGCTTAATTCTTTCATTGATATTAGTTCTCCTGTTTATTTTTTTATCAAGAACGAGTCCTGGGTATCTTGCACTATCCGAGATTTTAAGGGCAGTACCCCCAATGGACGGTAATGTGAACTCAGGAATTTTCCTTCTGTTGGTGAACTCTCGAGATCTTACTGACTAATTTATCTACTGACACTAATCCAGCAGACTACTAGCTAGAGGAGTACGACAGTTCTTCGGAGTTACTGGACAACCACTTCTGCGGAAGTCACTGACGGTGTTACGAAATGAAACCAACTGCATGACAAAGAGGAGACCTCAAGTGGCAGACTGAAACGTCTCAGCTTTGCGGCTTGTTTCGGAAAGTTGCCAAAGACTGTGAAACTTTAGTTGTGACCACCACAGAGGGAGAAAGAGATTCCAGGAATGATCTTTTGGTAGCACAAACATCGTCTTGTACTGGCTTTAGTCGATAACATGTTGGGAAGGACCATAAGAGGGATGGGTGGGTACTACATATGTAGGAGTAGGTCAGAAGGTATAGAGCCTCGCAGAACAGCAGAAAGAAAGCATACCAACTATTTCAGAAAGTGAGAGTTGGGCAGCCTCTTCTCCAAGGTCGTGTTAGATATCTTGGCAAGCAAGGACGCCCGATCCTCGAATGATTTAAGAATGTTTCTTGTTTCTTGCTGCCGAAGATGAGTCCTTCAGAAACTACCATAATTGTTACTTCGACGTCAGTTAAAAGAACAACCGGAAGGTGTTTAAGTATACTCCAATCGACGCCGCCCATCTGATAGGACTTCTATAAAGGGACAGGCTTGAAGCCAGAAAGATGTTACTTTTATTGCTGAGAGTCTTTAGCATTTTGAGTGAGTCATTCAACTATTTTGGATTACCATGAAAGCTGATAACCGATTGAGGCACTACGTTCATGTTGTGAATTTTGGAAACGTTTTACGCGAAGAAGTTGTTGCAATATATGCTACGGGCAGTCATATTGATTTCGGTGGGGGCAAAGCCTCCATTTATTTCGGCTTAATACAAGCTAAAACTAAGACTTACGACTAATTTAAAACTAAGAAGAGAAGTGAAGGAGATCGGATTTGAGGACGGGAGTGCTGCGGTTAAAATCGAACTGGGTGGAGTTTGAGCTAACCTTACTCAGCATACGGGAGATAGGTTCATTGGAGCCGTATAAGGTGCGGTGGGTCGGGAGATAGAACAAACGAGGGCATCGAAGGTTACGTGGGTTGGTGTTGAAGAAGATTAAGTTGTAGAGAGATGCGCAATCCATGGAGCCTGAGAACAGTCGATGAACGAAAAGAATATCTGCAACATCTCTACGATATGCGGTATTTACGTGATAAGGTAATAGATTGGCATTTGGCGATATTGAGCTGTAAGCAATTTTTGGAGCACCATTAGGAGAAACTGTTTAAGTCTTGTTGAAGGAGACAGTGGTCCTAGTTTGAAGAGATGGTTTTGAAAAGTTTGGCATAGTCGGCGTAGAGAGAAAGAGAGGAGTGGTTTGTAACTCTATCAACATCGTCATATAGAAACGGTCTTTCAAGAAAGAAGATATCCATTTCAAGAATATGGGATCGAAACCGAGGGCAGACAATTTAAAAAGGATCATACTATGAGATATTTTATCGAAAGCTTTAGTAAAATCGGTTGCAATAACGTCTACTTCTTTGCCATTCTCTAAGGCTGACATGGCAAATGACACGAATTCGACGAGATTAGTCATAGTTGATCTACCTTTCAGAAAGCCATGTTGTTTAGGAGAGATAAGAGATTTGCACTGAAAGCTTAAGGCTTTGTATAAAATGCTCTCAAAGAGTTTGGGTATGTGGGAAAGTTTAGCAATGGGACGATAAATTTTTACTTCGTTCCTTGAGCCCTTTTGATGTATCGGTGTTATGTAAGAGGTTTTCCAAATCGGAGGAAATTCTCCCTGACGAAGAGATAGACGAAAAAGGTGAGAAAGGGGGAGGTAGAGATTGGATGCCCATTTTTTGAGAAAAACAGTGGGGAGACCATCCAGACCGGGCAAGAATTCATCCCTTAGATTTAGTAATCTATTTATTATTAGGATGGAACCCCTTTCAGAACTGCATGGTAAAGCAAAGCTTCTGCTTGCTTAGTTCGAGAAGTAATTCGGCTGACAAGCTGTTCCTGGTGAAAGGCATTGAAATAACATTGCTGTGAGGCGAGAGACTCGTTATTTAAGGACGCGTGGAACAAAGTCATCTGTTTTGTGACTATTGGGTACATACAAGGATCTAGCTATTGCCCTAGTTGATGGTAAAATTGGCTCCATAGTCAAACAAATAATTTTTTTTCTAGAACTGGAAACCTCCACATCCCATATGACCAAGCATTGGGACTTTGATAGTACGATTGATCCTTACGGGTTGCTGGCTCTTGTGAAAGGTCAGTCGAAAAAGAACAAGGGAGATGTTGTGCGAGTCGGATGGGGAAGTTCTGTGAACTACTGTGTGCCCTCAGTTCCTCTTTCTGTCAAAAATAAGGAACGATGCGAATCATTCACTCACTCACTCACTCACTGAGTAAGAGATTGGGGAGCAACCTTGGTACTGGTGCTGGTGGTATATTGTGAAGTGACCTTTTTTTTCTGGTTCTTCTGTGATTCGCAAAGAGTCTCCTGGGAATTCACTGAGTCAGAGTTACCAGGTGGACGATCTTGGGCTTAAGGATGTTCAAGTTGTTTTAACAAGTTCAACGTAGGTACGTTGAGAATGGTTAGAGATAGAAAAACGATTGTAAGGGCAAAGTTGTAGAGAATTTCAATTTAAATAAGGCGATGACCTTCAGTGTCCTTCCAGATTCTTTGTTTGAGCGATATGGCAAAAAATACGTTTTTCTGCTCTAAACATTGCGATATAAAGTTGAAATTTAGTTCTGAAGTATACCAGTACCCAACTCATTAGATTTGAGAAAAAGGCTGAAATCCGCCCACTAGCACGCTCACTACGCAAAAAAAATCGATTTTCTCGAAATTTTTACTTGAAATTGAAAAAAAATTTCTTAACAAAATGTGTAGAGATTGGACATATCTACAATCCGTCCATACATCATTAAGGGCTCCCCCACGTTTTGGGGTAGTTTTCCTCGAAGATCGCACGCATTCCTCTGGATCGCATTTCGCACAATTTTGGCAGAAAATATTCGCAAAATACACGAAATTCATTCATCAAACATCAGAAACTAACTATCTGCATCATTTCCTTTCCTTAATTTCGAAGGATTATGTGTTTTTCAAAAAATTCCCAAGTTGTCCCGTGCAACGCCAAAAAGTGCAGTAAAATGTGTAAGAAACTGAGAAGACTTTTTTGCTTGATTTCGTGTCACGAAAAAGTTCATGAATTTTCGAAGTTTTTTGTGTTTTTCTCTTTTATTTCACGGTTTATTGATATACTTTTGATAAATTTGAATTCTGTGATGTTTGTGGATTGTTATGAAGTAGAAATAGTTGTGAAAGTCGGGGCAGTATAAGTATTAGAGCCTTTAGAAGCAGGACGAGTCCGATTTTTCACGTTTTGCTCGTTTTCTCGGAAATGGTTAGAGACAGATGAATGATTCTCACGGCAAAGTTGTAGAGAATTTGAATGGAAATAAAATAGTGTATTTAAGTATCCCTCGAAAGTTTCCGTTTCATGGATATGACAAAAAATACGTTTTTCTACGCAAAATATTGGGTTATAAAGCTGAAATTTTGTTCTTGAACATATCAGAACCCATCACAGTCGATTCCAAAAAATTGTTGAAATCCGCCCACTGCCTCGCCCACTAGGCAAAAAAAATCGATTTTTTCGAAATTTTCACTTGAAATTGAAAAAAATTTTCTTAACAAAATGTGTAGACATTAGACATATCTACAATCTGCCCATACATCATGAAGGGTTCCGATCACGTTTTGGAGGAGTTTTCTTCAAAAATGTTGAACCTTTCCCAGCGGCCTACACATTGGCTTCACATTTATATGTAAATGAAGACCTCATTACCAACATTTTATTTTGTGCCAAACTTGCCCTTTTGTTTCGTTTACAACTGGTCACCTAGGTACTTAAGCCGATACCGGCTTGTCCAGCGTCGCAGTCTAAGATTACTTACTTACCTAAGTGGCGCTACACTTTGGGGTGAACCTGGGCCTCATCCAAGAAGCCTCTCCAGTAGCGGGGTCCTAACTGCCCTCAGTTGCGCACACTAAGTTGGTTGACGTCACCTTCTACTTGTGCGCACCACTTAAGGCGAGGCGCAGCCTAAGATAACGCACCCTTTAAACAAATTTCCGATTAACTACATGTTCCCAAATTCTAAAGCTCTGTACACACACTACCCTTCATATTCCATTCGCGAACCCTATATCCCTGCAACATACCCTCGAGTCGTACATCCCACCTCACTGTTACCTGCTAACCGACTGACATATGAGAAACTACCAAGGACATTCTTAAAACGTAAATTGACGATATACCGGGTTAGACTTCTTAAACAATTGTCCTTCCTCAGGAGGCTCAGTATACTGGAAGCACTTGCTCACACGCAACGCAGTATCACACTTGAGGCGAAAAAACAACCGAGCACACTAAGTGCCAACTGACCTACCAACCCACCGACCACCCATCCCTCCGTCCACCCGACCAAACAACCCACCGACCCACCGATCCACCGCCGACATCCACCAAGAGCTGAGCTAGCAAATGCAAAACGGGCTACCACTCGACTCAATACCACGACTGAGAAGAGATGAGAGAAGACCAGGCTCTCTCAGGAATGAGTACCTCTCAGCACGAATTATCATCGACTTCTCCCACCGACTGATCCTCAGACCCAACATCACATCCTACTACCCCATCATCCTACCACCCCACCACCCTACCACCTCATCATCCTACCACCTAACCCCCCCAACCATTATTTGCTAGAACTAGTGTATATCTCAGTTTTTCGCTTGGAAGTATGTAGATCGAGTCTCTGGTCCAGAGAGCAGAAACTACTACAACGAACCAGGAGCGCGTCATTTCGAGGAGTACGCTCGCTCACGTTACCTCCTTTGATTCCTTCAATAACAAGTTCATCCAATCCCATATGATAGTACAATAGTCAGGTCTGTTAGAGTAGAGTATACACTACCAGTCCGTGCCTGCGCCCTGAAGTTAGTGCCAATTACTAAGACTGATCCGAAAAGTCAAGAACTATCTAAAACCATAAAATTGTTCGTGAATTTCCCAGTTTTGCAACCAGTTTGGGTATCCAAAGAGGGAACTTAGGTATCGGAACTTTGTTTTATGGCGATTCTTGACTTTTGGGATCGGTCCAGTTAAATAGCATTCAGTTCGGAAGGTGGACATGGACTCTACTTAAGGCAGCTTCAAACCGTATCAGTTACTGCGTTCATAGTATGTTGTTCAAATAATTCGCAGTACTGAGAACCACTTCAGAGGGAATTCCTTGTTGAAGGGAATTTTTCTCACTGTCAATCCTATTTGATGGACAGTCATATCTATCGAATGTCTGATGTGTTGGTACACAAATCTTCAAAGTATTTGTCGTCCTTTGATGTAGTGTTCCTAACAACAAGTCTCCTAGTAAAGACTCGCTTAAGTCCCAAAATATCAATTTCCTTGGATACTTAAAGGGTTTACCATCGAGTGCTATCCATTCCTGGAAATCTTTTCGGTCCTGTATCGATGTTTGTTCTTAGAACGCAGAGACAAATTTTCGTAGAAATTCGATTGTGAAAAAATGCGCCGCTTTTCTTGTTATAGGACCAAGGACTAAGCTACTCCTGCGGATTGCATATGAAGATTAACTTTCAAATTTTCCGAAAAGCACTTTATTCAAGTCTCCTTTGTGGAACGCATTCTGTAAAAAAAATAAATACATCCTTCGTGTGAAAAACCAATTAAAGGATTTTTTTCGAAAACGAAGAAATGAATATTTTCTGCGAACAGCATGCACAATAAACACACTGTCATGTCAGAGTGAGTTATTTCTAGGATTGGCATACAAATACACACACAATCCACAAACGAAAATAACCTAAACTTTATTTATGTTGAGTAAACAGAAAAAAGGACCTTTTCATGGTGTCAATTAAAAAAAAGAGAGAATTCAACACAAAAAAGGATGAACCACTTTTTAAACGAGATTTACTCAGTCGTTGAATACTAACTCTCAGTGTCAGGACATATGTACATATGTATGGATAGGTATGTAAGTACGATTTGTTTTTTTTACTACGAATTGAGTTTATGATTTATCCATTTAAAGTCCTTGGGTTAGGTTAAGTTAGGTATGTGGGTAGGCGACTAGATAATATCACGTCGCAACACTCAGGTCAATACAGAACCATTGTGATACCCAAAGGGGAAAAGCACCTTGCCCATTGGTAAACCCTAGTACGGATTTGTATCTTGTGGATCACCAAACCATCCTGTTGATTTGATGAACCTAAAAATTTCATTGATTGGTCTGTTTGCTAATTCTTCAAGGTCACGGAAAAGTGTCGCCCTAGAAATTTGAATCTAAGGTGGATAAGCCCAGGGCAGTGACAGAGAAAGTGGGTTGTATCCTCATTAGCTTCCTCGTCATCCCCGACATAAATCTTCATCCGTGAGTCTTAACTTTCTCATGTGGTACCGAAGAGAGTTATGCCCCGTAATAATTCCTATACGGCCGGAAAGAGACTTCCTATCCTTTAGCATAATTCGGTCGGTCCTACTCTTGTCAAAGCAGGCTTCTAGTGATCACCCAGGTGTCCAGGGAGGTCCATCTACTATTGGCCTCACTTCTGGCCAAGATTCATGCCTTTTGCTTCAATGTGCAAGGCGGGATGAACACCGAAGTGTCTACCTGTTGCGATGTAGATTCAGAGCCTCTTCTTCACCAGCTTGTAGAAAAGGCCCTGTCTCCATGCCGTGTCGTAAGCTGTTGTCAACTCTACAACCAGTCCGAAAGCCAACTTAATCGATAGGGACATTGCGATATAGGGTAACTCGCTCCAGTTTGTAATATGACCAGAGGATAGCTATTGGGCGGGTTTGTCAGCTAGTTTTCCTGGTTTAAGAAGAACTATGCGAGAGTTCTCCTGCCTCTATAATTAAAAAAAAAACAACGCTTGTCATCATTAAGTATTAAGCCCCTCATGTTTTAGAATCTCAGGGTAAACATTTTTGGAGCCTGCTGTTTCACCCGTTTTCCCCGACGTCAAGGTAGTTAATATTTCTGTTGGTTAAACTGCCCTTGAGTTAGCTCTGGGCATTTCTGTTTTTATATTTTAAGTTCACATATGACTCTGTTTCTCAGCTTCAGCTCTGGGCATTTGGAACATGTGGTTTGCGACAACTTTAGGGTTAACTTCTGGGCTTCGCGTGCTAGCTACATTTCCATTTCCAAACTATCTGAGCAAGCTCCATCCTTTACGACTTTACTGAATGAAGTTGAGGCAGCTGTTGTCTAGTGATCTAAGTAACTCATCACCGAAGGACTAAGGCATAGTCTAGATTACCGCCGACAGTTGCTGTATTTCATGGCGATGATTCTTTTAGATATTTAGTGTACATATTAGTCCTTCCATCAGGAATGCAAAAATATTTGTGCTATGAAAGTTGGAGAAGTAGACCAGGAAAATAGAGTGACGTTGCTTGTTTTCGAAGCTCTTTATATCCGAAGAGCAGCTGAAATGAAGTCTGGATATGGACATGGATGGAATCTCTCTTCTCCAGTGATAAGTGCTCGAGGGAATGATCGAGTGTAGTGTCCTTATTGTAACTCAGTTCGTAGTATACGATCAGCTCAACATGATACCTTCTGATTTTATTCCTCTAGACATCAAAAGACTAACGAACTCGGGTACGTAAGGATATCGATAAAGAAGCTTTGTCCGTCTGTACCCTTAAGAATGGAATTTCTTGTAACGCTTTAGATTTGTGATGGAAATATAGCCAAAGGCCTGATGTGGTCTGTGTAGACTTTCCTATTCTACTAAAACAAATGGTGTTTCTCAAGATGAAGTGGATTTTATAGAGTCAGAGATGAATCCTCTCCGGTCTTGATACCAAAATCAAATATTTTCCCATCGGCAAGGTCAATGAACCACCCACTCTGACTACATCTCACGTCTTTGGTAATTCGTTACTGAAAATCTATGACTCTGCACTCCTTGTCATAGACAATTCGACTAGCACCAGGGCGAGTAGCTTTTCATTTGTTCCCAAATACCACGTAACCAATGTCCATCCGTCCAACGCCTCTATGCAATTCCAAGTCCATAGATACAAAAACCGCACCTCTAATGAAACCTAATTCGAATGCTAGAATACTGCAACTAAGCAGTCTGCCCAAAAGTCCTTTTTGTGTTTGCGTTGTGGTCACTCTGACCCACTTAGTATGCACAGAATGTAATAAAGTCGATGTCCGGAATACGAATTAACGCACAGACGACAGGACATGTCCTTCAGGATATTGTGACTACGAAAAGAAAACTGAGAAACCATGCATTGGTGTGCTTATTTAGTGGACACATTTATGGTGGTCATTAGACGTGCCATCAATATGCGGTACTTGATGTCTTTTAATTGGATTTGGCCCTAGTTGAGGCTATCACTGGGAGTTAGTTATTCAGGCAATTTGCCATTTTATTGCGTCAACTAGTGAATCGTCCTCAGATGTAGTTTATCTTCACATCTGATTACAGTAATGTATCTTTTATGGTTTCTTACATGTCCTTTTGTATTCTGCATTAGTTAAGCAATCCCACTGTCGTTTTGCTATACATAAACACACGAGGAAAGGACCTCGATTGAGTTGGTATAAAAGTGGGCGCAACAAGTTACGACCGATGGATGGGCGGGCGGAAGACACTTGGATTGATGGATTCACTCGCAATGAATTGGACCTTCTGGCATTGGGAATCGTAAATATTCCAGCACATTCGATGGAAAATATTGTTTCATTGTCTTCCCAGGATCGATTGTTGTTGATACTAGAACTACATTAGGTTTACGCTGTCTAAACTTGGATTTTTCGGGTGAAGATATCACCAAGTATGAGGAGAGTAGTTCAGTCTTGAATTTAACCTGAGCCCTACTGAAGGATGTTCTTGTTTGCATTTTCAAGGAAACGAAAGTTGAGTGTCCTATCAGGGAAGGGAAAAGCCAACCATGTGAAAGAAGGACCATTAGAAAGTCATCGTCGAGTCAATGCTAACTGAATTCTTGTACAGTCTACTGCATCTAGTAGGATATCCCTTCCCATAGCAACCTTCTTCAGTCACAACAAAATGTTCCTTCGTAATCCCACGTGTGGGTCGTAGGGGAACCTATAATTCCAAATCCGGAGTATCAGCTTTTTTGAATTTAAATTTCTCATCGAAATCAAAACTCGCTGATGCTAACCCTTGTTGACACTTCATTGACTCTTAAGGGGGTTTCGATTTAATCCGAAAGAGAAAAAAACAGAAACGAAGGAATTTCCATTAACATCGATTGGACAGATACGACAAATCCAAACTAATATTATTCTTTCAGTGATGTAGATGCGTATCCCTAAAAGCAAGTCAACGAACCGTAATCACATTCTTTGAAGAGGCTCACATCCCTGCTGTTAAAGGTTTTGCATTTTGTACCTAGACACGCACTGCATGCACGCAAATAGACGTATGTCCCTCCCCCATCTAAGTACCTACAGGGATACAATAAGGAATACTTGAGTAAACATTCACTGGGTACTCATTTAACCCAACAAAATGGACGGGGCGACAGTTAGGGTGTTTTGTTTTGTATCAAAAGGATACTACAGTACGTGAGATACATACATGTCCTCGAATCGATTGTCAGAGATGAATTTTTAATAAAAAGCAAAGGATTCGTAATCAAATTAATTGAATAATTTTGGGCATATTGACGGACGGCCTAGTGAGCTGTTTTATTAAAAATCAAATCAAGTTCGTCGAGATGGATACTTTAGATGAAAATTTTCACTGATAAAGGCAAAACATGTTGTTCGTCCTGTGAAGCAAACGAAAGTATGGAAAACCGTCTAGACAGGATAGGACCTTGTTGCAATCATTTGATTTGACAGTCGTAAAGTTTTTTGTAAGCCAAACTTGAAGGAAAAGTGTCAGATACTGAGATTGGCAAACGTACTTATGAAGGAACTATGAATCTGTGAAATTGTGAGTCCACTGTCTTCTAAAATGACTGAACTGACCCTCCTATCATACATGCCTTTGAATAGGAATGTTGGATTCCTTTACACCTATAGACATCAGCTCTCTAGGGCTTCTCTGGAGACGTAGAAAGCTCCACGCATTCTGTGGTGGGATGCCAATCTGCTTCATACAATTTGGGGCAGTACCGACATCAGTGAAAGAGATGAGCAACTTTTTGCCCATAGTTACAGAATTAACCCCACTTTCTGCTACATCGGGTGCGAGACGACCTTTGGTACTAGCAACATGCAGGAAGTTTTAGACATAACCTTAGTCCCTAATGGAATATTCTGTAGGATCCAGGACTGGAAGGTATATTCAATTTAGTCCAATTCCGATGCAATCAATCAATCCTTAAGATTTTCAGGAACACCGATTGGTCCAAGTACAGGGACAATCTAAGTAAGTCTATACTTTGCAGATTGCCCGTTCTCTCCAATAATAACCATTAGCTGGAAAGGTTATCTTATAGAAAGATTAACTTGTACCCTTAGCCACCCAATGTCGATATCTTTTTCTATCCGCAAACCTAGAGCCAAGTCATAGATTTATCGTACAGGAGATATCGGCATGCGTCTCGCTACTGAAAACCTCTACCAATAGATTACCAGACACCGATTCAGGCCGTACTACTAGACAAATCTAGCTCAAGCTAAACCAGACATGCGCAAACTGTCTTCTCGAATGAAAGAGGTAGCTGAAGTGGCAGAAAGTAAGTGTCACTACGGAACACTGCAGTGTCGGAAGGGAGACTTCAAGGGGGCTTCTCCTAGGTAATAATATCTGTAGAAGTATGGACGAATGAGAGAAGGAAACTAAAAACTCCACCTCCTTTGGACTTAGGAACCTACTTCGTCTATAAGTTGGTCGAAGTAATAGATTTCAATATGAACTTTGTCAGCATTAATGGAACTTCTAGTTCCAAGGTTAGTCTTATAAGCAAGGTATAATGGATTAAGTTGCGAGTGCTTACATGAGGAAGAATGAACTTAGAACTGTCCCCTGATGCAGGCACTACGCAAAACCGTGCTTATTGGATGGTTGGCAGCGGAATTCATAAAAAGCCAGGCCCTATTTTCTTGAGCTACTTGCGGGAACGCGTACAAAACGAAAAGGAAAACTGCAAAAATATTGCTGACACGATCGCCACTGAATTGGCAGATCTATTGGAGCGCAGCATCTGAGATGATGACCAGAGAAGTCATCCAAAAGAGTAAAGAAGCGTCGAGTAGGGACAAATAGCCGTGGGTCAGGATATTTTAAAATAGTCTCGGCACTACCTCTTGGTCTGGTCCTGGCATCCTCAACTGGCTGACTAGCATTATGACAAGTTATTCCAAATAGACAACATTCTGGATCACATAGGACTGACTGCGAATTTTTAGGGTGCAGACTGATGACTACCTGAAGTAGTATACAGTGATCTGGCAGTCGTAAGGTGATACAAATATCCATTGTGTTGGAGTAATCTCCCACAACTGAACCAAATGCTGTCTTGGATTCATCGGTGGATAGATCTATCGTAACCCTACTTGACGTTAAAGTCTAAGGAAAGTACAATAAAGTGCGGATAGTGTTATAGCCTCTTTGTGAAGGTTCCTTAAGCAAAAGAAAAAAGCAAAGAAGGACTTAGTAAGCCTGCTATCTAGACGCAGGATACAATTATAATGTTTTCGAGTTTTGCTAGTCCATCAGACCAGTTACTCTTTATGTGAGTATAGGTCTAACAATTTGCCTCCATATCCTATCGACATTTGGGTGCCAGAACCCAGTTTGGTCCCAGGACCAGAAGAAGCCGACGAACTGGGCAAAAGTGGCACAAATCTGAGGTTCTTAACTACAGAAGGGAATCTTCCTTTACACATTAAAATGGCAGGATACGTTATCTATACATTAGCTCTTCATCAGTAAGGTGGAGTAATCTTGATACTTGTGACCAAGTGTACCCTGAAGTAACCTGAAGACCGCCACCTAACCTAACATATTATTTTTTACCTACTTGGTCTACGAGTTGGTTGGTTACTTGGCTTAGACCGGCCCTCGATAAGGATGCACTTAGACCGTAAAAGCTCCATTATGCTGCCGTTAAGTAAGATGGGTGGGTCACCCTCTTACTTCTAGAACCATTCGCTCCTTTTCATGAAGGAGCTAATGTTAGCCGTGCATTCGGTATTCAGATCATTGAGTTCGTTGAACCTAGTGTAGCCTCTTTAATGTTGGCAAGTGCAGGGCATGTGCATAGGAGGTGACAGATGGTATCCTCTTCCTCCTTATCCCCACAGCTTCTGCAAAAGTCATTGTAGGGGAAGCCCAGTCTTTGAGCACAGTGGCCGGTTAGAGTATTATCTTTCATGGAGAGGACTCCTCTCGTATCTTTTAGGAGCCCCGTGGTCCTATTTTCGTTAAAATTGGCTAAAACAGTCTGGCAGTGTTGCAATGTTCAAGCTGATGACATCGATGGTTGGCCAGCCTTACTGTGTATGCATTGATCAAGTATTTAGCATACGACGTAGGCGCTTCGATGTCGGTAACGTTTATGCTATCTAGCACTCTACGAGTCTATTAACTCCATCAGGTCTCTTATTGCAACAATGGGCTGTGGAATGGACTCCAGGGTAAGGAAAACCTATTTACTACCATAAACCCCAGAAGTGGTGGTATTATACCAATGTACACCGAACCTTTTGTTAGACCACGTCCAGGTCAGCAATGATAGATCTACTTTTAAGGATGTTCTCGATAAGGATAGTTGTCAACTTAGAGGTGGGAAAATGCTACGGATAATGCTACTTTGACATTGTTGTAAGCTCCCTCCTGGCGATTGTTAACCGTGGTATTATGAGGATCGACATTTCAAAACAGGCAGTAAGCAAATACCAGCCGTCATTAGGTCAAACATTGTACACCAATCTCTACTTAGTGGTAAGCCTACTTCAAGCCAACTATCATCCATTCACTCCCAACATAGACCTTTGGGAACTCTTCTTGTAATGGAGTGTACAACAGCTGTATAGTTTACCCCTTTAATGGAACTGGCTTACCGACCCGTAAGTAAGTATCTGTCGACACAACAAGCACGTGAATCTCACCCTAAATGGTTAGGTACACCATTTTGTCAGTCAACACACAACCAGTTATAAATAAATCAAACTCCCTCCATTGTTATCATAGTTAAAGCACATCCATCATCTGCAGTCCATTTGGTGTATCTATGATGACTAATTATAGTTGGTTTGTGTACCAGACTTCCGTCAAAAGCCTCGCAAATCCCCCTTCAGCCGACGACGCAAGGACGAAAATATCCCTTTACCAACATTGTCATTCCCCGATGTAGGTACTTCCCTTTGTGTGATTTTAATGATATCGATTCGAATCTATTCACCACCAAGATGTCATCTTCAGTCTCAGTACCACGAGAACCTGGTTAAAAGAAGAATCGTGACCTTCCTTGGAATTGCCCTCATAATTTCTTTATTGCAGCACTTTCGTCATTATGGAGGGTATTAGTTTTACGATATCGAGGTCCTCGCCATTTCCATGGGATATAAATGGAAAGATTATGTACTACGGAAAATGAAATATTGATTTCATTTTAATGGTCCGGATTTGATTGGTTTTCCTTGGACGTGGCCGCTTGAGTTGAGGTTTAAACAACTGAAATTGAAATTCAATTTTGCTGGCTTGACTCATCCGGACGATGATGTCATGCATTTTTCTGCCATTCGGGTGCTTAACTATTTAAGTGGCGTAAAGGGTCCTGGCCGACATTAAAGAAATGTGTGTTGTAAAAGGCTGTGAAATTAATAGAGTCGCGAGGCAGTGGCGATGGAAATATTTTATTGATTTGGGCAATGAAATCTGTGAAGGATTAGTTGATGTATGACTGAAGATGGCAAGCACAGGGACGAGGGATAAGTCGTCTGCTTTGACAGATCATTTTCACCTTTTTTTTTTAAATTTTCTTCTTCATCACACAGAACTAATGTCCTTTGAAGCTATGAACTCTGTGATGGAGTGAATGGAAGGGCATAGGACAGTTGGTAGGATGCGTTGACTATAAACCTATGAAAATCATATCATCATGTCATATTGATGGAAATACTGACAAGGGTAAATAGTTCCATCTCCATGTTGAGTGGCTTGGGAACAAGCTTCTAAATTTGACTGTGCGACCGAAAATAGACGAAATGGCCGAAAGTACGATTTATATCATCTGATGGACAGGTACGAGGCGACTTCAGATTTCATCCGAACAACTGTGGTGGAAATATCGGTGCAGGACTGATACAATGGACAGGTCACCCCCCAACCTATAGGGTGACCAGATAAGAACGATAGAAAAACAAATTTAAATAAAACAACAGAAGTGCAAGATACAAAACTGATTCTAGCTTTATTTTGAAGCTAAGTTCATGCCATTACTTGTACGTATGAAACAGCACATCATCTTAATGGTCGCCTTTGCTTCACTGGCAATGCTTCAAGCAGTCGGTCCAATTTTTGATTACTCGGTCTAATATGTGCGATGTTACTCCGGCAATAGCTTCTCGAATATTGGTCTCGAGCTTGTCCAAAGTGGTTGGCTTGTTAGTGTATACTAAGAACTTGACGTAGTCCTAGAGATCGCTGTGGTCAATTGATGAACGATCGCCGTGAGATGACTCAGACGCCAAATTGCTCCTTCACAGCTTGGAGCGTTGGAACCATAGCTTGCATATATCAATGTTGTCGAGCTCTGGCCACAGAAAGTGGGCTCACATCGCTCTATACCTGAGACCATTGACGGTAATGGTGGCTTCTTCCTCATTTTGAAAGAAGTATGGTCCGATGAAGCCGCCATGCCGTCATGCCACAAACCGGACCAAACAGTCAATCTTTGTGGATGCATTGATGCCTGGTTGAACACTTGTGGACTGTGTTCGCTTCAATATTAGCAATTCTGCTTGTTGACATAGCCGCTGAGCCAAACAAATGGGCCTATTCTGGGAAGATGAATTATTATTTGAGAATTCACGAGGATGCTAGGAAGGTAGGCAAAAGGGGGTGCCTACAAGCCATAAGGGGGTCCGGTCTCACTCGAATCTTAACGGATATATTGTGTTCCCCGGTGTGGGATTCCTGAAAAAAAAAACACGGCGAAGCGGCCCTCCTAAACCAACCTATTTAAGGGGATTTTCCAAATGCTTTCCCCAAGGTTTGGTATCTGATTCTGCTGAGATTTGGGCTTTCTCAGAGTGAATGCGTCGTGTCTTCCTCCACCTCAGAGTCACTACTGTCTCTACATAGGCCTGAGCTGTTGAGTCCAATTCTACTGAGTTGGGACGCCATTGGGTTGTGTCCTGTGAAAACACCGATGAGGAGAGCCAGCTGAGGTCTATTGAGAGACAGGACACCATAGGTAATTTTTTCGTTACATTGGGTTCAAAGTAGCCACGAAACATGGCTACCTACCCACCTAGCATTAGCCATGTTGTGAAAGTCCGTCGTGATCTTGAAAGAGAGGAGGCTAATGGGACGTACAATCGCGTTGGGATGTCGTTCGATTCTGAGGCTGTTCTCCCTATCTCATTGGAACTTTCGTTTCCTCACTAGCATATATGTCCCGGGATCCAGCATAGCGTAATCCAATGCATAAAGCTCTGGGATTTGAGATTCTCTTTACATTGATCAACCAGTTTTGAATTTGTTGGAATGGAAGTGGTGACATTGATGACTGCCCGGCTGCCGATGTAGATGTCAATATGCTCCTTATTTTGCAGAGTTGATAAGCTTCAGCTGGCCTCGGTGATACCATATATTTCATGTGGTTGGGGACATGTGGTTCCTCTGAGAAGATTCCTGAGCCTGGGCCTTCATCCGTTTTTGACTCGTCCGTGAAAATAGGATGCTTTAGATGAAATTCAGGGGCGTGACATTATTAATACTGCAAATGGGTAAGCATGGGCTTTGAAGGATGGGAAGGGCAAGCAGAAGCAAGCCAAAATCGATTTCAATTGGATTTTGATTAGTACTTACTCAAGAGACGTAAAAGTGGGTGCAACGATGGCAATCATCATAAACTTCTTTCGCAACAAACAAGGAAGGGGATTAGTCTATCTTGCCTCCTTAAGTGCTAATCAAAATCCTCTTTTAAAAAACATTTTGTCTATCTGTGGAGAATGGCTCCCGGTATACGATACCTGTTACAGACCCTTACTTCGAAATTCAAACTCATAAACTTTAAATGATACAATAACTTCGAAACCAATTGAAATCATCATCCCCAATCTCGTTCCTTAAGTAAATTCCCAGACACAATCCTGGCAAACACGATTCGAATATAAATAACCCTCCTCTGGTTCTGTCCTATTAACCCCTTCGCTCATGACACAGGACTTAAACTCTTCTTATGAACAAGTAAAGGTACTTGATTCGACAAATGTTCAATATAGGAAAGGTCTGCGATATAATAAGGGACACAGTTTAACTAACAGCATTAACCCAAACGCTTTTATATTGCCCTGCAGTACACCACTCTGTAGATACATCCTAAAGGTGAATGTCGCCGGATGATTTCACCTTAACTATATTTTTACGATGCGACCTTTTTAGGTATCAACAACCGGGTCCTAAGCCTCCATAAACTGAAACAACTAGTAGAACGAAATTCGTAAAATATTGCACCTTACGAGTGTCGAACTATTTCAGAGGTAGCTTCGTCCTTACAATTTATGCGATGCCTTGGGTACATTGACGTTAGTCCTTGATTGATGGGAATTTGTATTTGCTTTTGGTTGTAATGTGGTCGAAGGAAAGGAGAGGACAGATCCGATGGTGGTGGTTATTTGAATTCGAAACCAATGTATTTTGTCAACGTCCATCTGCAGAATAGGTGTTTATCCTTCTACACCTGCTTGGTCTGGTATCATGGTGGTGATTCGTGTCTGCGTCGAAAGGTATGCAATTTGAAAAATAAATTGGTAAAGTCTTTGCGGCTTTGTTCTCTGACAAAGGTAGACAGAAATATTAAAAAAAAGACTCACGTGTTCGGTATATCTTGCGGGCCTTCGTATCTTCTTTCAGCTATACAGTTACTATTTTATTTTAAATTGCAAAAACAGGTCGAAATGCAAGGCCAGTTTAATTCAATCATACAGTGGTAGTCTAGGTTCATCTTTGACTGTGGGGGATATCTTAAGGACGCCTTTCCAGTGAATTCAACTTTGAAAGTTCAACACCTTGTATCCATATCTTTGGCTGATGAACATTTCAGTTGTCCTTGGACTTGCTGGTATTACCAGTGACGTAGAACAATATACCTACTTGTTGACCACAATTTAATGATGTATCACACGGCATGGCATTAACGACCGATTTTTTTGTGTCCAATGAGAGATCCTCAGCTCTTTGAATAGACCTTCGACGAGAGAACCATCATCCATACCTTCGACTAAAATACTATTTATTCGACAACCCTTTCAATTGATTGTGAAACGAAATGAACGAAACCCTATCAACTTGCATTGCCCTACCGTCTAGATACATACATATGTACTTGACTTGACAAACCTATTCTTGAGAAACCCATGATAGGATTGTAGAATACTTGACCCAAATTCAGAAGATAGTGCCGCGACAAGACCACTGAACTGCTTTAGATCAGATGTTCTAGGGTCGTATATAGATATAGGGTTTCTTCTTCAATATATGATGAGAAGATGGTAGCTCTCATATCCATGGGATCAAGGTATCGGGTTGCTTGACTTAGAGACTCTTACCAAGTGTGCCTGGGCTTTAAGCAACTGTGGCTCTGTACTCCACTGGTAAGAGTTGGGGTTTTCAACCTCATAACATTTGCTGCTTTTACGTGTCTGTTATCCGTCCTATACTGCTATATGGCATGATCGTCTGAAAGCCGGTTTTAAATAGGGCCTCTCACCTCAATCTTTTATCTGAGGTGCAGATCTGAATATGTGTACGCAGAGGTGCACTGCGAATATATCGGTTAGCGACGCTGAACATTATGCTTCACCTGATACCACTAGTCATTGCTCACAAGCAGTTGGCTAAGCCGGTTATCTGACTCAAATCCTCCTCACAGTGGTAAAGCTATTATGAAGGTCCTCTCGATCATTTTTTTCCTCAATTTCACCTAACTATCCCTGACCGTAGTAAATGGGTCATTGCACCCTCTTCTGAGAATAGTTCAGTCTACGGTGTCTCTTCCGACAAGCAGACCTTCCGCCTTCCAGATTAATGTTGTGTTTTCAGGCGGTAATTGGCGATCAAGGAAGCCTTGATCAAATTCCGCTTTAGATATGCAAACCAGGATGCAAACTTTTGCTACTTCCAACATCTCCTTACTGAAAATTTCTTCTATTGGAGCTATCACAGATCAGCCCCGTGATCCGTGTTATCACAGAACTCTATTTGATAGACTAACATCCCGAAATGCTGGGGCTCTTTTCACATTAACTTCTGCAGGATCTCTAGGGATAAGAAGGAGGGTGAAACCATTCTGCACCCTTTATGCACTTGCCCAGTGATTTCCCATAAAAGACTACTCCATCAAGGAGCTCTTTTCTTCGATAATCTAGGAGGCGTAGCGTCACTAGGCGTCAAGAGCCTCATTATTAAACGCTGGGCTTGGTTTAATTAATCCAGGTTTACCAAATTGTGCCATCCAAGGTACATAATGACCTTTAGTGGTCCAAATGTGTCCACCAAAGAGTGGTTCTAAGACCCTCAACATCAGGGAGGTTAGCATAGTTAAGCCCTTGTCCCCATATATAAGTTTACTATCCTAATAGGCCCATTGGACAGAAGTCCTTACGAGATCCGGCTATCGGTATGACGTTCTTGACTAGGGGTGCAGTGAAAGTGTGTGTATAAGGTTTGTAAGAAGTCGTACACTCCTCACTGAAGTTTCTGCAGGGTTGAAAGGCGAGAAATCAGGCAATTAACTACAAAGTACATCTACCTTGGTTCTGCTAATAGAAAAATGGATGTCGAGAGGAAGTCTTTAAAAGTGGACATGGTCCAGTAAGTTGGAGTATTTGCTTTTTAAGATTAAGACTGGATCCTAGGAACAAAGGTTCCTGGTTTCACACCGAAGGTTGTTGATTTCAGTCTCTACGATAGCGGTGTACCTCCTTCCATCTACTGTCCACTAATTGGTTTGGATCGTTGGTTCTGTAAGAAGATCCACTTGGCAAATGCAGAATGGGTTAAGGTGATTACTCAACTTTGTGTTGGAAATGTCCCAATCCGTTCTCCTTCAATTAGGTCCTACCTTGCCCTCTCATGTACCTAAAGGTATCGAATGAAACGTATCCATGCAGGGCATATCTCTGTATCAACCGATCTATTGCACCTCAGACGTTAGCTCATAAAGTACGTAATTTACGATGGCTAGTAGCATGATTTTCGTATCAAAGGTTTCGAAAATGCTTTACGTCCTGGGATCTGCTTTTACCTTGTCTAGTGCACAAGTATCTATAGATAGATCAAGGAGTGAAAACCAGTTAAATTCACACTCCAAACATTTGGGGAACAATCTAAAGACCACCAGATCCCAGAACACAGGACCTTCGAATTCATTGACGTTTTAATGACGCACGGCCTGTGCAAATGACGGGATTTTTAAGTACAAAATAAATCTCGTATCTTTTTATTTCGTCCGCGCCTTCACAAACTCACAAAAGGCAACATTCCGTCGGTTCTGCGAAACAATCACTCAAAGCAGTAATCGATTTCCAAACTTTTTTTCCTCTCATTTAAATTCTTTCCGTTTTGACACAAAAAATATTATGTCACCCAGAAGAGGCCGCCGAGTGACCAATTTCCCCCCGGAACCCTTTTTTTTAAATGTGTCAAATATCGGTGGAAGTTGTCAATTGAATCTGCCCCCCTGGCAGTTGGCACAACTCCTTTTAACCCTTCTGCTTGGGGATTATTATTTTTGTGAATTTCATTTAAGGTCATCTGGAGGAGGGTGACATTTGACATGGGATGGATGACATATCTTTTCGCTGCTGTAATAACCGTCGCCCTGACAAGTTACCTCATAATAAAAGTCATGACCCTAATAAAAGATACAATGATGGCATGTCCCATGGTATCCCGGCAGAGGAGGGAATTAAAAAATTGGGTCAACAGGAAGATATATACATTTTTTTTTTTAATAAACGAATTTATGTAGGCTATTACATTTGAAAAATTATTATTACCTCTTGGTGTAATTAAAATTTGTCTCCCAATCTGAATTCATTTCTCAAGGAAATCATTTTTTTATTGCGCACAGGAAAAATGCAAACAGGACAGCAATACATTCACCATGACCTACGGATGACAGAATAGGATGACGGCAGCCTTCCATTCCCTTCGATGGTTGGCCACGATGGTTCCAGTTGTCCAGACCAAGCGCTCTGGCTGGATGCTTAAAACGGAGGTTCTACTTGCTGGAGCATTGTACGCGGAGTGACTTGGATTTTTGGACAGCTCATAGACTTAGCAGATGTATCTTCCTCATATACGGAACCGACAATTGAACGACGAATTTTTCTCTCAAAAATGTCCAAAGTCTGCTCTGCTTTCCTGCTTACCGTCCAAGTACAAGTATGTAAGTATAATAGTACAATTGTTGGTAAAATAGTAGTATTTTCAGTCAAAAGATTGTACATAACCAGCCAAAGTAGTTTGCGGCCTGTAAATGTGTACTAAAGCAATTAAAGACAAGTCGTACTGATACCGAGTACTATGGTGGCCTAGTAAAACGCACTAACTAGGTCAACAGAAAGTTATAGAACTTACACCTCAAGATCCAATCAATCCTACCCTAGGTAAAGGCCATCTGGGCAGGAATTAAGCTGGATCAAGGAAAAACAAAGTTGAGAGGCACTCAGTGATAATCAACATGAAGACAGGTCCCTCTACTGGTCCCTCTATCACCATCGCTGGTGATGTTTGCGTCGATTGACGTTAGGGGCTCTAAGAAGCAAAGACGAGGAAAGAATGCGGCTTCTGCGAAGAAAAATGAAAGGACATGAGAAGAGCGCGATCGAAGACATAGAAAAGTGATACTCCAGGAGCAATGTTCCTAAGTTTTGCCAAAAAATTAAAAAGAACGTGTCAAGACAAGAAGACCCTAACCGAGACCTGTGAGACAAACAAGGAAACCTCGTAGTTGAGTAAAAGTTGGTGTTGAGGATAGAGAGACACCACTTCTGGACGGTGAAAACCAAGACCGCCCACCAGAGAAGAATAAAGTGAAGAGAGAAAGTTAACTCCAACAAGGCTTATGGGGCGCATAACGTGGTGGAGAGCATGCTCCAACTAATTTCTAAAATCTGGGAGAAGGAAAGTATTCCTAATGAACCTCAGCATCGTTTGTCCGATCCACAAGAAAGGAGACTCTTTTAACAGAATTATTCTCCTTTACATTGCGTACTATCGGCTATTTGGTGTGAATGGCTGAAACAACTTGTTAACGACCTGACTTCCACCTATCAATGCGGTTTTAGATGCTTAAGTCATTTTAAAGCCGGATATGATAGGATTAAGAAACTCACAGGCGAACACAAGATGTCGTTTACCTCGGCTCCTCTATAAGACCTGACAGAAACATCACTTCAGAGATTAAACGAAGAGTTGCTCTTTCCAGTCGCTACTGCTTTGGCCTAAGAAGCCAATTGAGTAGCAAGCCCTTGCCACGAAATACCAAGCGGACTTCATATAATCCCAGTTCTGTTTGTTCCATAGCACAGAAGTACTCTACTAGTATGCATCAATCGTCTAAGATCACTAAGTCATGTAAGCCGAATGGAGATCAACGCTCCGGCTCGAAGGGTCTTCGATTCTAATCTGGACGAACAACGAAGTAGAGAAAGAGCTCTTAAGTGGCACGCACAAGTGAAAGAGGAGCTTAATTCACTTGAACTGTGTAACTGGAAACATCGATTCCTTTAACCACGGACTCCAATGTTTCCAAGTACATTCCTTCCAAAAATACTAAAACGCTTTTGGTATCCACTTACATGACAGTAGTAATCCAAGTGATGGTAATCCAGAGTGGAATGAGCAATTATGAAGTCCTTTGCGTGGCCATAGCTGGAATCTCTGTCTTTCTTTTATTTTTCCTGAGAAATCGATGAATTCCTTTGCTTGTCCTAAGCCAGTTCGTGAAATCCCGAAAGGGGAGCTTCAAGATTCACTCCACCTTTGTCTAGTTAATGGAAGGTCCAATGAGTAGAAACTGGTGGTTCTTGAAGGTTTCTTTTGATATACTTCTTGGGGCAAAAAGTAGAAGTTGTATTCTTTCTAATGAGGCAGATAATGTGTGTAGGACCGGAAGGTTTTGAAGGACATCCAGCGCAGCAGTCGGACTGGACCCGTAACATGGGCCATTCTTACCTTATTTTATAGGGCGAACTCTTAATTTGATAAATCTTTCGATCGGATGGTTCGACAACCGCTTTTTGTCTGGCAGATGTCTCTGTCTTAACAGAATGTGGCCACACAGGCATGTTCAAAGGTTTCAGGCTATGAACATCTCTTTGACAAATGATGACATGCAACCCCCAAAATCTATTGCATACTTTCGGTATCTGTCATTACCTGTGATAGAGTCCCCATTGACACTGGTGACATTGAAAGAAAAAGACGGGATTCTAAGAATCGGAATTTTGGAAAAATGGGGTCCGAAACATTTGTCTCAGGATTTAGTAAACAGTACCGACTATGAAAAGTGGGATTTAACTAGAACTCTTTTCAGTTCTCTTGCGTTTTTAATTACAGAACCATTATAACAGGGTTTACGACACTTTTACCTCTTCAAATTGACCTTAAATAATCCAGCCCGTGTGACAAAAGAATCTGTACTTAACCCTGATATCATATTTTCAATAGAACACCCAAAAATTAGGGGTTCTATTACCAAGGCTATAATACCGTGCAAAGAGCAATCCTCAAAGAAGTAATTTAATTTCCACAAAATAAGTATCTAACCCTCAGGATATCTCAAACACCTGCCAAGACATCAGTTTTCAATTAGAAAATTAAAAATCTTCCTCGTTCAACTGACACTGTCTCTCCATCATAACTGTATGAATAACCTAATGAAGCAGACATTCTTTTCTGTGTGTTTTAAGTCCATCCGAAGGATAATAATAAATCTGTTACTGCCTCGAGGGGACGATGCTTTGTGCGAAAAGAACAAAAAAAAATCTCAACTTCCAATGGCCCGCAGCCAAATCACCAAGGTACACAATTCCAGGAAGTCTTCCCCAAGTGAGAAATGAGGACTAAGGGGGACGGTGTTCTAAAATTTTTGGCGAATTTTCTGTCAGCCGAATTTAATTAATGAGTGAGCAATCACTCCTTCATAAATGATGGTAAATTTATTAAATTTCGTTTTTACTCTCCTTTGGTTCGCGTTTCGTTAATTAATTTTTAATTTGCCCCTACTAGGGCACACAGTTTACTTAGCAGCCTTCCTTTGTAGAAATGGTGTGCCTATGTAGCTATTTTTACATTCACATGGGTACCTTTATATCCATTTGTGTTAATCCTAAACATCGGAAGAAAGATTAATGACGAATTAATATAAGAAAAGGTCTCCTTATGTTGTACGAAAAAGACATAAAGGACACAAATGCCGAAATTAAAAAAACTGAGTTAAACAGTGACTTATTTTTGCGTTAAACTTCAAAGGCATATTACCATCTGCAAATCGTTCTAAATCAGGCCTGCGAATGGGTATATCAACAGTGCATACCTCATGGCTGTCATTTTGCTGTCCTGTAGTTTCCACAAATACATCTCAAAACTACTAAAACGGAGATGCGTTCTTCTTACGACAGCAGTATAGGTTGGGTAGGGTTATGAGTTCATCATAAATCCCTAAAGAATCTTTGTATAAAGACACCTAACCTAGCCCATCCACAGAACCTGAATACAACATAAATATGATTCAAGGAACCAACTTCCTCTAAAGTACCAATGACGTGTCTAAAGTGGATGAGTGCTTACCTAGAAGCCAATGACCAGAGAGTATCCCTATTGCTAAGTTTTATTGACTCATCGATCTAACTTAGGGCACAAGGCCTTTGAAACCCTGTGCCCTTCTCATGCCTTGACCATCTTTGTTGATGATTTTGGTATAATTCTCTTTGCCACGCTTATTGTCGATTTTGTCCTTACAATTATAGCATTTTGTGGAACTTCTGGTCCATTTTTAACCACACTTTCATTACCCCCTGTGCTCTGGTACCCAACATAATCTGACACGGTTCATTGGCATTGGGTAGGAACTCTTGACTAGCTCAGATTTAATGATGCAAGAGTCCAAGGACTGACTATCTTGGTGGCCTTTGATTCTAAAGAGCCTAAAGCCGCTCCCTGGAATATATTGTATATATCCGGTAGTCTGGGGGCTTCATGTAGGTTTGTATATCTTTTACCAGTACGTTACCGTATCCTCTGTAGTTTTAAAAATGTTATTTTCTGTCAAAAATCGTTTCCTTTGGTAACCCTTCCTGTCAGGGTGCGAAACTGCATATGGTGTGTCAAAGTGTACCAAGACTTTCATCCATTTCCTCAGGGATGTCGGAAAAAATTCCTTGTGAACAGAGCTACATATGCATGTCCTACACACGGGGTTTGAGAAATTGCTGTGTAAGTGGACCGAAGCGCATTGTTATCTGCTTGTCATAATGACAATGCAGACTATTTTTGACAGCCTGGTCAACATGTCCCAAGAGTTCATTTTAATTATATTTACTTACTTAACGGGCTCCCGACCCGTGAAGAGTCCCTGCCTGAGACACGGTAGCCTTCCATTCTCTTCGATCCCGGGCACGCTGCTTCCAGTTGTCCAGACCAAGCGCTCTGGCATCCGCGATAGTTTGGTCTTTAAAACGGAGGTTCGGTCTTGCTTGTCGTCTCGAACCTGAATTCGAAGGTCCTCTTTGCTGGAGCATTATTGTCCATTCGCTCGATGTGGCTGAGCCAGTGTAGTCACCAGCTCATAGAGCTCGCGGTTATATCTTCTCCCCCATTCGCCCTCTTCTCATACGGGACCGAAACTTTGACGAAGATTTTTTCTCTCGAAAGTGCCCAACATGTGCTCCTGCTTATAGAGCATACATTTGTAGAGCATACATTTCGTCTTCCGAGATAGGAGTTTTGAACCCATTTGAACCGAAGTAGCAGCGGTTTCCTAGGGTGTCTTCGTTGAATCTCCACTAGGGGGTCGTTCGTGGAATTGATATTTACTCCGAGGTAGGTAAACTCCTTAACTACCTCAAAGTTACTATTGCCAACAGTGACGTTTTGCCCTAGATGGTGGACCGATGCTTCTTTGTTTGTTGACAACAGGTACTTGGTTTTGTCCTCGTTCACTTCAAGGCCAACTCGTTTCGCCTCTTCTTCTATTGCCGTGAAAGCTTCTAAAATGGCACGCTGGGAGCGACCGATGATCTCGATGTCGTCTGCATATCCCAGCAGCTGGATAGATTTATTGAAGATAGTGCCTTCCGTGTTGACACCTGCCCTGCGCACTATCTGTTCCAGCACTAGATTGAAGAAATCACACGACAACGCATCTCCTTGCCGAAATCCGGTGCAAGTTTGGAATAGTTCAGAGGAGCAGTTCCCAATTTGCACATACACCGCGTGTATTCCAGCGTCACGCAGCACAGCTGGATCAATTTTGCCGGGATCCCGAATTTGGCCATCGCCTTGTAGAGCTCAAGATGATGAATGCTGTCGTATGCGGCTTTAAAGTCGATGAAGAGCTGCTGGGTCTCGACTTGCCATTCGTTGGTGTTTTCCAAGATTTGCCTTAGCGTGAAAACTTGGCCGATCGTCGATCTGCCGGGCCGAAAGCCACATGTAGGACCGCCTTTCTTGAAGATGGGGCATATAGAGCTGATAGTCCAGTCATCGGGCTTTTTAATTATAGCCATCCACCAATGTCAAAATCATTATTTATTTTGATGTTGTAGAACAATCCCAATGACGTCTTTAAAAAATGTTGAGGGACCAGTCAGCAAACAGTCAAACTTGGTATTACTAACATAAAACTCGGCCCACAACCACCGGCAGTGAGACTTAACGTGATGTTGGTAAGATCAGAAAATTGGTATGCAGCATACCACTCCGTAGGCGACAAACATGAAGTAGAACATGGTTAGTGAAATCATATTCAGTGAGACCATGTTTTAGCGGGTATAGCGCCCTATAAGGTTGGGTCCGAGTACCGAGTACGTCCGAGTACGTCTATGACAAAAACCCATAGAAGGGTTCCCTTTGATGAAAAGTGCTCCTAGTGACAGATTTCCTTCCAGAGTTCTGTCCAAGGGTGGAATTGATATTCTTAAAAGGGGGAAGTCTGTTGTTAATGCTATACTCGACATGTAATCTTTCGTTTGACGTTTGATAGCCTTTTCTTTAAATTCATTGAAGACACCGTCAGCAGTTAGTGTCAATCTATGAGGAGAAATGGCAATACGAATGTCAATTGTACTATCTTTTGCAAATTTTCGAAGAACACATACCAAAATGAACGCACTTAGTTACCGAAATAGATTGTGTATCACCATCGCACGACTCGATTTTGACTGATGGAACAAAACTTAAGTCCTGTATCCTGTGGGTCCTAGGGCCCCGACAATGCCTACGCGCCATCGTGTGCGGTTTCTGGAAATGTGTTTCAGTTCTCCCCAACTCTTTCCCAGTTGCTTTACTTCCTTCTCAACTGTTCTGCGCCACGTACTCCTAGGACCGCCGTGTATCCTACCATCCTGAGTAAGCGGGTTACATTGCATCGTGTGGTTAGCTATGGACCTGCCACCCTTTCGGAGAGTATGTCCAATCCAGTGCCACTTTCGTCATCGTATTGTTGTGCCTATAGGCTCATGGCCCGGCCTCTGATAAAGTTGTTCGTTAGAAATACGGTTTGGCTAGAGAATCCTTAAAATATATCGTAGACACCTATTGACGAATGTTTGCAGCTTCCTCGTGATAGTGGCGGTCACGCTCCAGGCACCACATCCATATAGCAGCACGGATTAAGCTAATCGCATTACTACGCCAAACTGTGAATAGCATCCGAAACGCAGATTTGCTTCGCTTTGCTTCGGCTGTCTACATCCAGTTCGGTTCCGTCATCGGTTGAGACAATACTCCCAAGGTATTGAAAACTCTCAACTCTCTCAACCGTTTGTCCAGCAATGCACACATTAGCTGATGAGCTCGGTCCTAGGCTGATCATTTGTGTTTCTGCAGAGTTAATTTTCAGCCCAACTACGTCTGCTTCCCTCTCCATAATTCTGCGTGACAGCAGGCATACGTCGTCGGCGTAGTCGAGGTGTTTGAGTTCAGATATAAGAGTCCATCGAACTCCTCCATTTCCTGTCGCATTTAGAACGACACTAATCACCAATGAAAATAGTATTGGTGAAAGTATGCAGCCTTGCCGAACCCCACTTTGGACTTTGAATGGAACAAAAACTAACAAAGGATTGGGCTCTGGCATTTTCTCATCTGGGCTACCAAACCACAGCAAATTGAATGCTCTGTGTTCGAAATGGAAGTGCTAGCAATCGCAGTGGCGGGCGGCACAAGAACTATCAGCGAAACTTTACTGAAGCAAGATGATCGAAGACCATCTCATCCACAGTCAGAAAATCCAAACTTGTGAAACGATGCCATGGGGAACTCACTGTACTTATACCAAACGTCAACGTTACACTTCTGTGAGTTCCAGGACACAAAGGCATTCAGGGAAACGAAGCGGCAGACGATTTAGCAATCCCAGGATAATGGTTGTTACCACTGTTACCGCATCAAGTTTCTTTGAAATCCAATATAGAGGAAGCCTTTCCGGGACTAGCTAATGAGATATGGATCGTACTTGAATGGCAATGCCAAAACCAAGCAAATCCTGGCGGATCTATGGTCAGACGAGCCACAACGCTCTTGGCAGCCCAAAATATGAGTAGATACTGACGACTATCCGAAAGCTAGTCTTCATTTTTAAATTACCCACTGCAGGAGTTCAAAATGGATCCCTTGGTGATTTGCGTGCAGTGAAGCCAGTCACCTCATCCTACCTACCAACATGGCTATCGTATCGACCCCTTGTAGTGACTACTATGTCAACGTTACATCCCTCACACCTTATGTCAAAACCAAATAACTGGTAGCAACACTGTGTCACCCACTTGTTGTACTCATTTCTGTGAAACTCTAATCCATCTGTCCTCGTCCGTGGCATACATATTACACGTGTCCCGACACCAGTTCTACACTTTCATTTCCTTACAACAAGGTTTACCTCCTCAGATTTTCCAACTAATTTTCATACCTAAACGAGGTAAGGTTCTAAGAATATTTCCTTACAACGACTTCAATGATTTTTCTTCATTACGTTACAATGTCCTAGAACGCACAACGATCCTTATAGCTTACTGGTTGCTGTATGGGTGCATTGTATGAAATGTACAAAGTATATCACAGAATACGACCTTATCCGGTTTCGTGTTTTGAATAACTTAAAGCGAACAGCTTTATCAGACAGCATGTTACCCCACAATGTCACAATGGCGAACGCGCTCCAGGACTAGGAAGGTAGACGACTCTATAATTTATGCACCGCAATGAAATCTGGTAGCTCGAACAGAGGAAAGCGACCATTTGTGGGTGGAATACAATCTAGTTAGACAGGATTCATGGGAATTGCAGGAGAGCTCTGAGAAAATATGTGCAATGTCCCGAGGATACACACATTTACGGGTAATCTTGCGCTATTTACAATGTTACCAACATCGCATCCTTGGTAGATTGTGTTATTGACCAGATACGGCATTTCTATGGTTACTTTCGGCACGAAAAGCTGTTAAGCAGCAATTATCTCGGATTGGTTCTTAATTTAATTAATCTGATCAAACGCCAGTTAAGGGATGCCTCGCTTCTGCTTAATGGTGATTGACTCTAACATGGCTTCGAGATATTTGGAATGTTGAAGACACCTTCGGGGAGCTTAAGGGAAAGCACCAAATGGTTTTGTATTCTGTCAAGCAGAACTATGAATAGGCTCAAGCTCAAGGATGTATCCTTCTATTCTTTTCAGCACTTAAGGAACCCTAGATAGATACTTTGCTATGATCTTTGGGATTGAAGTGTGTGGTAATTCCAACAAAGGTTGCCATTGACAGTCTGAATCCTTTTCATGTTCAATTGGGACAATCCGTTTCCAAAGGACGAGAGTTTAAAGTATTTGCTCATCTATTTCATTATAGCGATTGAAACTCGATATGTATGCATAGGACTGAGATGAACAAGGTGTGCGGTGGAAAGTACCAAGCCATTAGTCAAAATTGGTTTGTATCTCACTCAGCCGTGTCTCTTTGAAATCGAGAACAGTACTCTACAAACGCAGCGGTAAGAGATGAGTTTCGAACACTACACACACTTTGATACGCATCGATGGGCTTAAAGATGAATTTAGTTTCACAAAATGGGTAAAGGGGTAGCTTTAGATGTACAATGTACTATAAACTGGAGGGTTTTGTTTTCCACAAGAAAAGAGTCCTTTTTATAGATATTCACGCAACAGAAAGGCTGTAGAGAGAGGCCAACCCATTGTCATCTTACTATAGAGTTCCATGAAGTAGTCCTGGTTACATGGTTAACCTCGTATCGAGATCCCCGTGACAGACTGTTTCAGGGCAATAACTCATCCGCATCATACATCGATTTGGAAACGAATGGGTTGTGGAATGAAATAAGTCATTTAGTGTCTTTGTAAAGTGAACTGATGTATCTACTAGCCTTATTCAAGACCAAAACTAACTTTGTTACTGAATCTACATATCCTTGTAGTTCTGGCGACTTGAAATGAATATGGACTGCTACTAACACTAACGGAACGTAAGTTGATAGGATTTGAATGGTCAGATTCCTTTCTATAGGACAACGCATCACCATAAGGCAGGAGACTTTTTTAAATAATATAGTGGCTATCAGCAATACAACACTAAACGTAGACATTCCCATAGTCAGATAGAAATTGAAAGCCAGATATACACTTAGGAATCACAAGCGTACTAAGCACTGTTGCTGTTCGAAGGCCTCAGGACTATACAAGTATTATTCTGGTTGAACATGGACAGATTCAGTGATACCAGGTGTCGATACAATCAGCAGCTCAGTGTCTCAGTGCCTCCCGCCATCCTAAACCATTGGTGAGTTTCGAAGACTTTTCGTACAACTGGTTCTGAGACAATTGTGAGTCGATGCTCAGGGAAGACAAAGGAAGGCATTGGGTTCTGGGTTCAACTTAAGGCCTACTCTAGCAACTTGAAGTAAAAACTTCATTTACTAACTCAACGCGCTAGTTACTCAGAAGAAGCTGCAAGTAGCCGCGGTATCAAAACTGTCCTAGAAAACACTAACGAGAGCTGGCAAGTGGTCACAGATGCACCGAATAATCTGTGCAGGGCTTAGATGCCTTTCTGCTTATTTTAAATGAGAACCAGCTTGTTCGATGGGACAAGTACTTGCTGTGAATTTTATGTAACTATTCACAAGGAATTACACCGAAGTAAGAAATACCCGAGTACGCACCACAGTCGCAAGTAGCGATCAAGGATGCCTCTATTGTTTGACCAACTGCGTGGCATGTGGTCCCGATTTGTTGAAACCACATTTGCTCTAAGTCATCTTCTTTCAATTAATTCATTTACTGTGTTGCTGGAAATGATTTTTCCGCTGAAAATGGTTTTCTGGTGAAAATAGGAAGAATATTGAAACAAACAAAACAATTTACAGGGCATATTGGTAAGAAACTCTGAATTCTCTAAAGAAAGTCGTCCTACATTTAACTTATTTAAAACTTGGCTTTGAAACTCTGAAACTGCTTGGGGAGGCAAGACTACGAAGTTATTCAAAATACTGTCATTTAGAAATATAAAATGGTACCTATACCCTTATTTTGTTCTCGTATCACAGAGCACTCAGAACTAAGATTGGTTCGAGAGGAACCAAATGCAATAGTAACGAGTTTGGAAAAGCCGCATCTTCCCATGTACATATAGTTGATCTCTCGAAAGTATTTCTATCCCAACAATATGGCGGGCGTTCCTATTCTGAACAACTTACTAGTAGCTTCTAAAACGATGACGCCTTCAATCAAGTCCTAGATAACTTCAGATGTGATGCATCCTTCTCTACCATATAAGTAGAGGTGAAAAAGGAATCATTAGGTTATCCTGCATAGTACTCCATTTCAGACGACTTGCTCCATTGGCCAAACCTGTCTTATAAGGAAAACCTGTAAGAATTAAAAAGGAAATTTTGCGCGACAGATCTATGGGATCCAGGACCTAGTTTCTTACAACCATTCATGTGTGTAATATTCTTTATATAAAGGAAAGGATCCTACTGTTCAATGCCGTGTTCGACGCGCAGTTTGTTATTTGAAAAGCTTTCACACGAGAGTTGTACTCTCGGATGTTTGTCAGACGTTCGCGAGAGGTGGGTGTGGTCGTGAAAGATATTTTAGGTGTTGTATACATATATAGCATTAGCAAACCATATATAGATACCATTATGTACATAATTATTGAAAGAAATGAAAAATTCCAAACAAAACGAATAGAATACATTTGCAAACATTGAAATCGATTTGTGCTACCATGTATCGCACTCGTAATCCTGTTTCCAATCAAAATTCGCAAATCTTCCTATGATGGAATTTTCAAGGAATTGTTTATTTATGACACGAATTTTATTTCCAATAAAAACCTCAACCAGTTCCACCAAGGATGTGTCACTGTTAACGGCTCAGATTAAAGTCAAATTATTTTTATATCCCTTCTTGTTCATCCGATAAGGAAACAAAAACAAAGCACGAATACTTGCATATAAATTATACACAAGTGCACAGAAATAGATGGAAAGCGTTATTGTATTTTTATCTCTTCCTCCTCTTTCAGTGGAAAGGATACGAAAGCAGTTGAAAGGATGTGCTGTAAGTTTTGAATAACGCCGCGACGCGCCACGCCACATTGAATATCATTGAAGTCAATTTATGGCAGTGTATGTGGGTAGTCCTAGAGTGACACTTCAAAGTGGAGATGGTTGGTGTGTGCTGTCGTCTACTTACAGGCTTAAAGGTGTATGACTTTAAGAGGATGTGAACCAGAAATTGTGTTAAACCATCGCAAGACGGAGAGATATGTAGACAGAAACTGTTATTGTGGAACAAAGTTTTACGAACACAATATGTTTATTGTTGACATCTGTCGACGTTTTGTATCAACGTGAGGATGTATTCCACAGGAACAGACTCCTGACTCCTATGTCTGCACTGGAATAAGAACGCACTAACATCGAAATGTTTAGTTCATTGTAATACCACAACGATGCAGTGACTTCGAAGGATTACCTTCGTTGAACGCAACTATTCTCCCATGGGAGCTGAAGGTTGTATGTAAGTAAAGTGGAGAATGGGATCATTATGTACTTCCACTTTCAGTCTTTAAATGTGAGCCTTGGTGGGCGTGGCATTTTGCATTTCAGTCAATTTCGAGCGAAGACTTTAAACTGATGTTTTCTTCAAGTCTATCCACTGACCAACATATTACCATGTTTTAGGGAGTTCTGTCCCATATTTTGCAAGCAAACACAAAATGAGGACTAAGTGTGGCTGAAAGGCAAACTCAATCTTGTACCCAAATATACAAATTAACTGCAAGAAGTCGTTTGAGATCGAAAGGACAATTATTCACTTCAGGGATGATGGTCAAGTTGAAACAACGCCAAAATTTAGGAGACACTCGAGCTCCACTCTGAGGAATAAGTGAACAATTAAGCCAGGAGCCATTTAATAGCGCCAAACAGAATACCACAGTGCATCCAGAAATATGTAGGCATGACATGAGCTTAGAGGTCCTTTCCAACAGATAATCGTGAAGCTCGAACTTCATATAAAGCACTCAGCTACATGTAGTTCTATGAAGGTCAGGGAATCTATTCAACTTCTCTGCCATATTATCCATACGTAGCCTCTTGGAAACAATTTCAAGACAAATGGTTTCGTCATCAACGGACTACATCATACCAAGCTTCAATTGTACAAGATCGGGGATCATATGCGGCCAAGTTTGGTATCCCTCACGCCCCTGACCAATTCTTGGGAATGACGTAGAACTTATAAATTTGGGACCTCTCTTGCACTCGATTCTGAAGTCCCAATATTTTCGGTAATCCTTGCGTTTCCATGTCCTGTTGCCATGGGTATATTACATGAGCTATTCAATCTTTGCCATCAGTCGTTGAATTGAGATGAAACGATAGTTATATCCGAGACAGTCATAACCGACACAGACTGCTACAAAATTACGAGGACCCGAATGAAAAAGATTTTGTCTAAATGTGGCAATTGGAAAAGAACATCTTTTTTAGTCTTTTACAATTTGTAAACATCTGACAAGCATCTGAGAGTATCAATGCCATGGAAAAACATCTCAAACGCCCTTCTATCGTTGCTATTTAAGCCTTGCACACTTCCTTGTACCATTTTTTTGACTTTTTGTTCCTCAAGTGACCATTTTTCAAGATGATTGTGGCTTCAAACGCAATCAGTAAATCCAATGATGAACACATTCGTATATATGTATGTCCATTTATGTACTTATTTCCTGTTTTCCTTTCAATGCTTTTTAGACATGCCACAAATATCTGTTAACTCGAATCTTCCTTCTCATAATGCAATCCTTGAAAACTCACAACAACAGACCTGAAGATAAGGACTCGTAGGTATCCCAATAGACGACTGTGAACCAGGAATACATGCCTGAAAACGTCATTTACTTGAAGGATATCAATTCGAAAAGTTCTCTCATTTTATTACGGTCACAGGGACTTTAACGTTGTCCTACGAATGGTATTTCCTTTCCAGACATGTTTTTTTTTTTTTGCCCTATCCTGCGTTGCCAGGACAACGAAGTAGGAAAAGTACTTCATTTAACTATAAAATCTATGTGCATGCTTAAACAAAAGGAAAGGAAATTCATTTGTCGTCTTGGGTCTGCAAAGGAAATGTCCACATTTATGGGCTACTCCACATCCCTTGTCATTTAGGTGATAGCAATTTAAGAAGAGCAATGTAAAGGGTGTGCTTCTGCTAGACCAATTACGTTATTGTATAGCCTTTCGCTGTGTTGAACTGAGAAAGGATGAACAAGCGAACCCTTAACAGTTTGTAAAAGTGATTGTCCTTTTTGTTTTTTCCTTTACCACAAATGGATGAGACTTTAAAATGCATTGGCTTTAAGAAGACACAAAAGTTAAGATCTCACTTTTGCCACATTCAGACAGGAAGAAATGTAAACTAAATTGGGGTGCGGTTGTAGTACTAGATTACTTAAAGACTATTCGGAGGGGTTTAAGCCAGTCCTTTTCTTGCCTACTTGATGAAGAGCCCACAAATATAAGCTGAAGTTTGAAAGACTTACTTGGATGTCTAAGGGCGTAAAGGCTCTCTCTAAACATCATAACAACAGCACAGGTTTCAACGAATAGCAGTTTTACAGACAGAAACTGGAAAACATAAAACTTGAAAAAACACCCCTTTTTTGCCAGATTTGCTCCATGCTAAGCACAAGGATTGTCGTGACCTTTTTTCAGCTCCTAAGCTACTATACAGAAGCACATACGGGCCTATTGCTGGACGAACGCAAAATGCTTTAATCGAAATGAATGCCTAATACGCCCCATTCAACTTAAATGTCCCGGACTCACCTTAAGTCACTTGAAAAACTCGAAAAGACCCACCAAAGCCTTGTGGACTTATTCTAGACTTTTTCGGGACTGAAGCCTGAAAAGATCCACTGGACATATCCTACTGTGGTAATCATTACAAGTCCATATCAGTCTAGGTGCAAAGACTCGCTTGTGTACGAATTACAAGTGCGATGCGAAAATGTTCAACAGCAGGTCTGTGAACCCTTCTTATGCAGACTGCGGCTCTTAGTCCACTTAAGCTTCACCTGACTGTGCATATTTAACAGAACTTCTGAACATTCCAAATGAAATTACAGTCCATCCCTTACCGGTAGCAACTGTTACGGACTGTTTGCTGTAAAGAATTGAAAGGATCAATCAAGACTCAACCAGTGGAACGAACCCTCAAACCTTTATGGTTAACAACCAGTTTTAAAAATTTTAACATTCAAGGGTGATACTGATTAAGGGCTCAATCGAATCTCATATGTAGATCTTGAGCCATTCTGGGAGTTGCCAACTACCCAATTCATTCCAAAAAAGCCATAAAAAGCTTGGAACTCACATAAACAGCCCTACATTGAAAGAGATTCAATCGAGGAATGAAAGGTAATGCTAAGGCACAACCGGAATTCTCCAATCTGTCAAACCTTGAATAACTTGATGTTGGTTGCAAGATAAAGTCCAAAAGTAAATACTTTAAGCCAATAGCTGTCAACAGTAGTTTGCGGTGTCAACAGAGAAGTATAATTGCTCGGTTCTAGAGAAGTTTCATAATTATTTTAAGGACTACATTAGGACTACTGATGAAATAAGCGCTTTCCAACTAAACGCACTTGCTTCGAGACTTTTATACAAATTGAAACAAACTTAGCAACAAACATTTCCAGATGATTTGTACAGGGTGCCTCAATGTTCCAAGTTGATGTATTTTATTAAAAAGACGAGTACATGTTTCATAACAATTTAGCAATATCATTTCGAATATTGTTTGTGATTTGTTAGTGTACACCACATACTCCAAGTACTTCCGTAAGAAGAAATCGGCGATAGGGATCGTGAGGGCTAATCAGAGGTGCGAGTGATGTGACACCGTCCTATCAGAACCACATATTCTGTAGACCACATTGATTCGGACACAAGAAAGTTTTCCAAGCAGGTTTACCAACAGACCAAAAATTGTGTTCGTGAAAAATTTTAAACTCCAATCGTTATCAAATTTGACATTACTATGATGGATATGTCCAATGTCGTCTGTCTGTGCACATGTCTACAGTCTAAACGGGTGAATGGATTTCGATCAAACTTCATACATATATACAAGCATATGTATAGGGTCTGTAGGATAAGCCCTAGAAGAATGAAATATCTCGAAAACGGCTCTAACGATTAACATTCATATTTCAGCTTGCACGAAGATGTGTAACAAGATGGCGTGCCAAATTTTGGTCATAATATGTAGTAAAGGTACTTACAATCTATTTGGCTAACAGCTGATTGAGACGTTTTTCAGAATCAAGTGGTTAGAGTCAATGTATTCAAAAACGTCAACCAACGATTTCATTTAATCTTATAAGACACATACAACAATTTTGCAACTCCTATAAGATGGCATACCATGTTTTTGACCAAAACTACAGGAAGGGATATTGTCACTTTAGTCAACTTATTGCCTACCTTTCATGCACAGAGTTGCTTTATCAAATCCTTGAAGATGACATACCACGTTTATGGCCAAACTCCTTAGAATGCTGCTTTAGTTATAGCTAACTTACATGCACATGTATATCCGTTTCTTTGCCTTACCTCAAATACACACAAGACTTGTAGATATAAGTAGATAGGTACGTAGGAGCTAGTTTCTACGACCCTATCGTCCACTTTATTAATAAAGCCAGACAATGCGAAATGTACTTCATCGCTCAAAATGATATTTTACCAAAAATGGTGGTGGTTTTCGTTTAGTAAAACTAATTCTAGGACGTCGCAACATTAACTGGTTCATAATAAATTGTTATTGACCACCCTATACGTCTGTCAAATGTCAAACGGCCAAATGACATTTAACCCAAAATGGCGGGCAACCAAAATCAACTTATAACATAAAAACAACCAAGTTAAGGAATTTAAAAACACCAATGTTTGGTAACACAAAAATAAAATGCAAAGCTACATTTTTTTTTATTGAAATGTCATTGCTTAAAATGGTTGAGTGGGTAACTTCCGGTTGGTAACGTTAACTTGTGCGGGTGTTCCAGCCAATCTGTTTATTTACTTTATTTTGCAAAAATATATGCATTAGCTTTCATAATTCAAGGGTTTCCCTTGTCAATATCAAGTTTTTGACAGACTCATTCCGTTTTTGAATTATTAATAGAATGGCATACCTAAAGCCTGTATGAGGAATATATTAGGATCATTTGTGTCAGTACCTCCATTCGTGTTGCTTATTAGCATTTATTACTGCACGGGAAATTCCGCCAACGATTTTACAGAATTTTTAAAGTTCAAATTGAAGGAATGTAGGAAGATTTACGCAGAATTATGGTAAAGTAGAACAAATGTGGGAACAGTACCTAAGGAACAATGCCCGTATCAGGAAATGCTAGCTCGTTTCACATCCTGTGGCGGCAATCCAAAATCCTTGAAACCCTTTTCACGTGTGAGTGCATTTCTCAAATTTGATAATATTCACGGTCGATTATTTTTGCAATAGAAGAGCGGTTTTAAATTCCACGCTTAGAATGAAATAAGAGAGAGGGATGCCAGCTGAGGAGGATTACTGTCCGTAACTGGTTCGGGATAGCTATAATTCTAAAAATATTCGACGAGACTTCGAACAGTACGAATAGCTTCAAGATGTCTCTGATTAAAAATGGATCTTTGTCATTGATTATCGATGTGTGTCCCTTCTTGGACATCGAAGGAGCATTCAATAAGGAAAAGAATAAATAGCATAAGATCAACGGACACACATTCATCAGAAGCTATCATCAAGGTCCTTGCAAACCCTCTGTTGAATGATTTATAGAAATGACTGACTTCCTCGCAAGATAGGGAGCATTAGTAACCTTCTTATGTAGATCCGGAACTAAACTGTGGAATAGAGGATACCATAGTCAAAGAAGTATTCAAGAAACTAGAAAGGAGGAATGCTCAGAGAATAAGGATTCGAAGCATGCATCAGTATGAGCAAGAATGATTTTCATACACTAATGGGGATCCATAACGGAAGCGATGAGTTCAGTAAAAACTCACTGTGCTCCGATCCTGGAAGGCGCTAACCAATGACTGTCATATTTAAGTGCCAATCATCCTTAGATTCTTAAAGGAAACTGGATTAGAGAGAGTGCTCTAGGACAGATTTCTTCCACCACGGTGTAGCAAGAGTGCATGACTCTAAAATCGAAGGGAACTCAAACAAAGAAACATACTTACCTCTCCAAGGTGTTAGTATGCGCATAATGACCTAACTACCTCCCTGATCCTTGAGTTCAAAATTTAAATTAACCCCACCAACGTATAAATAAGTTTCGATCATTAATATAAATTACCAAACCAAATGCATTGCTCTCACATTTGGTCCTTAGGTCGGACATAACTTATTCGTAAATTACTGCCGAAGACATCCATAAATGTTCATGAACTTGACACTTGGTTGCATTGCCTCTACGTCAGACTGGACTATATCTCTTACTATACTGCACTGTAGTGAGAGTACAGGCACAGTCATGCACATAACACCCCACATAATCCCATAGGGGAGTGTTTCTGTGTCTCTCCAGAGGAAATGTAGGATAACTTGTCTACTTAACATATGTGTTTCCAACGGGGCTGTACTCCACATTTACAATGATGGATTAGTGCATCCTACGCATGCTATCCATCCTACACATCCCATGCATCCATCCCATTGCTCGAAGGGATATGCTTGAAATATTTCGTGATATTGTTGTGACATGAATGACGTATATTCGGGGAAACGAATTAGCGGAATGTGGGTGTATCCCACTGAATGGTCAGATTGTATAAAATCTGTTCTGCTTCGTCCTTGCACGGAAGTCTCATTTGCCATTTATAGTTCGTTCCGACTAAAGAGTTGTCATGTATTTATGGTATTTGGTCAAGCCGTTTCGAATCGATACACAACTCATGGAGTTGGTGATCGAAAGGATGCGACACGCAGAGGTCGAAAAAACCTAAAGCTGGACTATTATGGGAATATAACTCATACGCAGCGCATTGACGCCCTCCGTGGGCATCCCACACAGTTGTGTCACTTACATATGTAAGACCAACAAATATTTGAGGTCTGGTATCTATTTGGCAGTCTGCAGTGTCTTTCAAGCAAAGGAACACTCTAGACTTCTTACAGATCACAAGGAGTAACAAAATACGGAGGTAAATACATGAGGTTCTTCTCGGCATCTATTGGGATTTAGACTAGGTCGAAAGTACTTTCTGGCGGTTTGTCGGGACTTAGCCTGCTTTTCACAATATAGTTATAACTTAAGTGTTTAACCTTAACCCGAAAACCTTGGTTGGTTTGGAAGACATCTGTGGCAGGAGGCTATCTTGAAGTTGAAATTTATCTCCGAAAGCAATACTTTGGAGAATGAGCACCTTTTGCATGATAGACCCTGTAAATTGGAACTTTCTACTTACATCCTGCTAAATTAGTTGAGCCTAACCTTACTGTGCTAATAATGGATACCTAATGGATCCTTCTAGCGAATTATTGAGTCAGAGCCTGGCACTGACCTGTCTACAATAGTAACATCTTCAATTGGTTCATAATCAGGAGAATTAGCGAGGATTACGTGGCCCTAAAGCTGCAGTAGATCCCGTGAAAGTGTGGCTTTCAAAAATAGGAGGGATCACGAGCGAGTGGATAATATACTATCATTTAGCAAAGCATATGGGCTCTGATTAAGAAGAGATGTTCCATTGGGTTTCAGACCGTAAAAGGATGACAAGTGAAAATTGCCAGAGATGTGTTTATAAAGGCAAATGTTCCCTTGGTTCTCAACGAGGCTCTATTTTTCATAGTCGATTGTAAATTCCTCAAACAAATCCACTGTCCTGAAATGGGAATGTTATTCGACATCTTTTTTTTCCTTTAGACCCTAGCCCATGTAATACTGGCTAATACTGTGGGTTTTACTCTAAGAGACGTACCACCTACCTAATGAAGGAAAGCACGCCCTTAGTCGCAGGGGAGCATGTTACCTTGTCGAACAAACGTCACCTCAACAAATGCAGAGCCGGGCATTCACAGAGAATGTGCTCAGATGATTCGTCATCTTCCGAGCGGAACCTACACTCTGTGTTTGGGCATAGAATAAGCTTGTTGAGGTGGTAGTTCAGGCCACAGTGACCTAATTTCTTTGTAGGAATAAGGCTTGATTAATCCTTTCGACTGTCGTAAGCCCGGGACACTTTTCCTTGGCTTGATTTGACAAACTAGTGCTCCTCTAATAAAAAAGTCACATGATTGGCGGAGAGGAGATTTGACTTTAACGACTTGCTTTCTAAGCCAGAAAGAGTTGTAATGGTCTCAACAGGTGTACAATGCATCGAAATCCAAAGTGTTGGACTTTAATCCTAATCCAACCCACATCTGCCTCCAATCTTTGTATAGATGATAGGGTCGTTAGGGATTTTGTCATGAGACTCGTTGCTCGTTCCTCCATAATGAATTTCTTGTATCATACATGTGACAGCTTTGTCTTCTCCATTCCAGCCATTGTTCATCAACTTGACATACAGCATCTTACAGTCATCTTTCAAATGTTTCTGGCCAAGGTATATCTTCAAAACATGTTCCAAGTTCCCGTACTCCCGGAAGTATATGATTGCGATTATAATGGAGATCGTGGATATGTGGGGGTATGTACGTCGCTCTAGATCTATCTAGCTACAACTATAAGTGCCGATGGCTTAAAGTTACCTTAAGCTCATCGATTGATCTGAAATTGAATATTTTTTCTCCAAATCTTCGTTTTTATCACTTTTGCACGCACTGTCGTTCGTTCTCTGTCAAAATGCACTAATTAACCATCCTCACGACTTCGTCATTAATTGCGCACATAACTCGATTGGTATATCCTTTGAAACCAATGCAAAGTCTGTCGTCAGCGCGTGTACTGATTTTCAAGTCCACGCGATGGAAGGACACGCCAAAAGCTTAAAATTTTAATACACTTTAAACGGGGGACCACTTTCATGTCATATCGCCGAATACCACTGATGGGGCCCTGAACAAAAATAAAAGCAAAACCAACAAAAAGGAAATTAATTGAAAACATTTACTTAATAATCATTAGAGGACATTAGCGTGCGTCCCAACCAACAAAAAACCGAAAAAAATTAATCGATTGATGTTCATAATGACATTGATGCTTGTCCACGTCCGAGTGCCTTTGGACTTCTATAAATCGCTGATAGCAGACATTGTTCTAAGTATACCCAGTCGATGGCATTTCAGAAGAATAAAAGAAATGTATACACAAAGGACACGTGGCCCGGATGGAATACCATTGTTGTGATGGTTTCAATTATAATATTTCTTTTTTTGTCTGTTCAGTGGGAAAATATGGCTACAATTTGTAGGCCATTAATGCGGAATTTAATGCAAATTCATAGCTTGGCTGGGGAGACAAGTGACGTCAAGAAGAAAGATGAGGTTCATATGTATGTTTGAGAGCTTACCAGCCGAAACGATTGGGGAACATCGCTTTATTTGGAAAATGGAAACGTATACTAAATTCATGAAGTATTTGGGATGGAATTGATTTTGAAAATCATACAGAAAGGTACAGGAGTTGCTAGGCTATGTGATCCATGTAACAATATGCACTGAAGCAAGGGGAGTATCTATTCACGGTGAATGGTATTTACACACCACTTGCTTGATGTGGTTTTATTCGGACTGGAGATACACATAATAGTGCGGTAAATAGAGCCCAGTTTCTGTCAACGCCTGATTTATTTTGTTACACCTTACGGATGCTGTATTTTATAGCCACTTGTGTATCTGGCTTTCGTTAGTATTTGAAGAACTAAACATATATACAATCCAACTCAACTAGAAAGGATCTTAAGACATTGCATACTTCTTTGGTAGGTATGAAGCCTTCCGAGGTAGAAATATTTATATGTATCCAGAGGACTTTAATAACCAGTTTAAATTGTATAATCCAGATTCCTTGGATTATAGAGCACTTGAAGTACAGATGTAAGTAGCTTTAGGAGTATGTCAAGAGAAGTTTCCATGCGTAGTCTGGAAAACCCAATGAAGCAATCGAAGCATATCCTAGGATACGATTTCCCGTAACAGTATACCTACTTCTTATTTACTTTTTGTCTACAATAGGAACAACCTGACAAAAAATTCGTTTATTTTAAGAGATCTGTTTAGAGAGGTTCTCCCACATTGCCTAAAACATCCCTAGTATACCAAGCATTTACCATATCCAAGACCATTAGCACGTTTTCACTGACAGTCTAGACAGGGTTCACAGAACTGTTGAGTAAGTCCTCTTTTCAGTGAAGATATCATCTGACTTTTCCTTAGTCTATACAATTCAGAGGCCGGAAGAGATACGAATCACGGATCCACCTCTCGCGAACGTCTGACAAACATGCGAGAGTATAACAGTCATGAAAAAGCTTCTCAATAATAACTAAATCAAACAGTCCTTTCATACGCATATATAAAAATTATAATGCGCACATGAATGGTTGTGGGAAGCTAGGCTCTGGGTCCCATGTTGCACCAAATATTTGCATTTTTGTTTTTGGGTTCAATTCAGACCTGTAATTGGTAGGACTTTCTTACCACTAAAAGCATTCTCTCTTGTGCTTTGCTCCTAGAGTTGATTCCTTTAATAACAGCAGGTACGCTTAGGCCCTGTTGAACGTCGCTCTTTCTATGTATTATGGAACTCACAATTCTTCCTGATTTTTCGCCTACAAATTCAGATTGCAATAAACATAGATCATTCCAAAACAACTGGTGGTACGGTCTCTGGTAAATACATTCGAGACATAGGGTTGTAGGTGGATTTAGGACTTCTTGCTATACATATACAGTGTGATCCAAACATAGGTTTCAGCAATATCCAATGCTGTGGAATTACTTGAATAGGATTAATATCTGAGAAGAGTTTGGGCATTCATATTGTAGTCAGGTGCCACTTAAGGGCTTAGAATCTAACAAGAATTTGTTGGTCGTACATATTTTCGCAGAATGGTGTCTGCTTATGCTGGGTACCTACAAGCTGTGATAACGAAAAGACCAATGTACTGATACCAGATATTCCAGTTACCTTCACGTTTAGGAGGACGTCACGCATCTACTCTGCGGGACCTTGAAAAGACTTCTTTAACAGTTTAAAGGAAGTGTGGTCTGTGAACCAAATTAATAAGATAGTAACATTTTGCATAGATATAAAATGGATTGGAGATGTGCCTAGTTGAGGGTTTGTTACCGCATCTAATGGTTCTCTAGGGATCGCAGTGAGCTCACTATGCTGCCCAGTGTATTATGATAAACTCATAGTCTTACACTACCTACCTACATAGCTGCTTTCGCACGAAGGTAGGCATCTAAGGTAATACCTCGCTATATTACTATATGGTATTGCCGTGATTGATTTTGGTATGCAGAAGTACGAGACAGGCTTATTTGTGAAGTCAATATGTGCAGATTTGCTCAAATTAAGTTCGGCATCTTTGAGTCCATTTTACTATGCAACCCACAGCTTTGGGTAGAGTCTAGCATTGTGTCTCCCACTGTGTTGATTGCCAGTATCGTTGGTAGATTTTTAGCATGCCGGAGGCATATTATAGGCGCCCGAGGACTGTTCTGGGCTGCACTAGCTTTAAGTAATAGTTTTCCTGTTTGCGATGTTACATAACACTCCATTAAGTGGAAATACTCCTCTGGCAAGTTCACTTTTATGAAAGAATTCACTTTGCCTTAAAATGTCTTCAAAAATACAATCCCCAGATGCACAACATTTGACAGAAGATGGATAGCACTGAAGGGCAGAATGTGTCAAAAAACGTCTACTCGGCAATTTGACTAACCTTTCACGTTTACTCTTTATTTTTTCGCTTACCTTTCATATTTTGGGCGGGGAGGGGTTGGTAAAGGGAAACAATAGTGTTCCCTGAAGGTGTAAGAACAGCAAATTAATATTCCATTTTTAGTCCACCTGTACGTGACTTGTTTGAGAACAACGTAGACTTTTGTTATGCGGTGTTGTGCTTCCATTGCAGTACCATCGTTTGTGTCATGGACTTTCCGAAAGGAGTATTATAAATGTTTTCATGAGCATATGTGTAAAGGAGTATTCCCAGTTGATTTTATAGTCATTTTGCTGAAAATTCTCACATAGTTACGGCAAATGACAAGCAAAGGAACTCTGTTTGAGGAGAGACAAACAAGTGGGATTGTGCATCTCTGGACCGGAAACGATGGAATGAAAAGATTTTGTTTTTTAAAAACAAACAAACTAAACTGTGGAATATTCATAGAAAACCATCTGACCTGCATCGCAGCTTATGAATAAGCAGATTTTTTTGACTGTGGTCTTTCAGTCTTCTGGTGGAAAGAATGCTCTTTGTGCTCCTTTCGGTGCTCAGCTTGCAAACTTATGTTTTGGACAGACAGTGTTGGTATCAGAGTACTGTTCACAAGAAGGTATAAAATAGCACATATTACTCCTCCTCCAAGGCTCAAGGGTATTGAACTGCAGACCACGCTAGATAGTTGAGAGTAGTTCTCGACAAGAAACTTAGTTGGAAACTGAGTGTTCAAAACTGTCCTTGGAAGTCTACGATTGCCCCCTATGGACAGACACATGGCAATCATTAGACGCATCCTCATGTACGGAGTCCAGTCTAGGGGCCGGGACTGATTACTTGAGAAGGTTCAGTGGTTATACTGCGTCTATATAACGAGCGCCCTTAGAGCCATTCCGACAGCTGGACGAGAAACTATGTTACATCTACTTTCCGTTAATATCTTTGGGAGGCTGATGGCGTCTAAAGCAGCACTACGGGTTAGAGAGTACGGCAGGCAAGTATCCTAAAAGACCATAACTAGTAATTCGGACTGTATTGTCTCCTATCTGGACTTTGACGTCAAGTATAAAACCAGTATTTCAGGCCAGAGGTGCTTGGAAATCAGATGAATCTGCGACAGAAATGTACACCCAATTATCAGCGAAAGGTGAAAGAGTTTATTTCAGAGGACTAGATTTATGCACCGCCACAAGACCGCCGGGCCACGACTAGGCTTTCGATTAACTCGATAGAGTTAAGCTTTATAAAAGCCTTGGAATCGTCAATAATTCGATTAAAGTTGGTTAACCAATGGCGCGGATCTCTTAACGAGATCGTTGTGAGGTGAGACTATATTTATGCTGGGTTTTAGGCTACAAGGAAAGTCCAGACAATTGCAAAGCGGGTACAGCCCAGAACCTCCCTGATAATAGGACGGAACCGCCAACACCTATTAAAGTTCCAACTAGATTCCGCAGCCATTAGTAAGTACATAGGTGGTAGGTAGACTTATTTCCGTCAATAGAATAAATCGAAGAAAGATAGTTGGAACATTCACCGGGCACTGGAAGCTCGAACAAACGGGGAACCAAACGTCTTTGGCATGGGTTTACATTGAAATCGGTTGTCCTGCATCCTATTCTACGTGGAAAGCTTGCATCTAGGTCTCCGGTGCTACAAATCCCTTAGTGGTAACTCAACGGACCTTCTCTTGGTCTAAGTCCGTCCTTCCTGAGAGAGGACAATCACCTAACCAATCCCATCCTAAGTCCTGCAGACCTACGCGCCATAGTCTCAGGTTTTAGGTAATGTAATGCAGTTCCAGTCCCGTGCTTCTTTCTCTGCTATTCTGCGACATGTGGTTCCAGGACTGCCCCTTATTTCACAGTTAGCTATGTCTTTTCTTCAGAAACCCCAATCTGATGTCAGTTCCTGGTGGATTAATACCAGGTGTGGTGGTATATAAAAAGGTCTAGCGGGAGTAGGTTAAGGACGACTCCGAGTCCTACAGTTGGCGTTGTTCTCATTGTACTGCTAGTACTAATGAATGCTTGCACTTTGTACCTTCATGATGGCCTTGGTGGTCACACAAGGTTCATACATGTGCTTACTAGTCCCAGGTATTTGGAGCTGTCAGTGATTCTAGAGAGGGATTCCTCCAACTGAGGGAGTTGGTAACATTGATTCTGTACTTTTAAGCAGTCATGCTTTCATGCAAAAAGCCAATATCTTCTTGTAGAATTGGAAATAGGACAATTCTGAAGCTCTGGTCATCAGAAAAGGGAATCAGCCTAGATGCGATGCAAAACATGGTCTTGTGTAGGTTATCCTTTCCCACTATCTTGCATTCCTTTTGTGCTTTCAATTAGTCCAATCTGAATAAAATGTCATATCTAGGACCTTGCTGATACACTCTTTTATGTAGTGGTCCTGGTCTGCAGTTTGGCATTAGTACATGCTAGTCTAATTCAGGCCTTTATGCCACTTACATTGTTTGAAGTAATACGCGGTTTCGAACCGTCCTTGAGTTTGATAGTAGGCGGAGACTGCTATGACAGTCTATATTGCACTCCATATCTAGTTCCTGTATCTGTTACTTTCCAAACCCAATGTTTTAGTATTCTGATAATGAAAATTCATTCAAAAAACTGTCTAAAATCAGAAATAAATAAACTACCAAGTGTGAGATATAGTTCCGCTCTTGGAAATGCATTTACGAAGGTCTCAAAGTATCTACCATATCTGAGTACTTCATCTACTTCCATTGTATTAACTGTTGCCTCGTACATCCACTGCTGTGGTGTGAAAGTCAAATTCATCATGGAATTCAGACTTTTCCCAAACTTCTCATACCCAAACCAAATAAATCTGATTTCACTCGAGAATAGAAAACCCATTTGTCTACCTATTCCCCCAAGGAACAACTATGTGAGGATACCGAGTGCTACACTCTTGATTTGAAGAAATGTTAGGTTCTCAACACTACATCGCACACGAGTGGGAGACCGGAATTCCATATACACTTCATCCACTCATCTGTTCGAGGAGCTACCTATGAAAACAAGAACGTATCGTATTGACAGAAACTAATTAATCTACCGAGACCAGTAAGATGTTGGTAGGAGTGGAATCCCATAGATTCCACATCAGACCTTGTAAGGGATTATTAATGTATTCAAGCAGCTGTTTTATTATAATGTTATCGGTTTTTATCGCTCGAGAGAAATTTATTATGTGATAGAAGTGACAGGACAGATGCTACTATTGGTAACGCATCAGTAAGTCTAACAAATGAGCCGAGGGTCATTGAAGGAACCCGCCGCAGGACCTAGAGATTATGACACTATTATCATGACTTACTTTTTTCACTGAGTGAGCCAGGAAGTCGTGTTTGGTTATCCGAAAGTTTGCTGAGGGTTGGGTATTTATGATAAATAGTGTCGCAAAAATTCCTGGATGGTAGAGCAGTGTCAAGGCAGTCATGCATTTTCCGTCTAAGAAAACTAAGTCAGGAAGGTGATACCTACCCAATTGCTTGTATCTTTATGCCTTTATTCTCAGAGAATGTGCTCTAAACATAGCAGCGTCGTACACCCCAGACATCTTACGGGTACAGAACCCACCTTTAGTTCCTTACAGATACCTCTGTGTCTTGTTGAGCGGCAATTTCCCTAGAAGAAAATGTCCACATCCAGTCTTAAAGGATTCGATATTGTCACAGGGATACTGGAGTGATCCAGCAATTCCCAGGCTGGCTCCAGGATGATTATTCAATGGTGGAAGTGTATCTTACCTCCGTACTATGAGCCAGGATTTAAACACTCAATAGAATGGGATCATGTAACTCCAGTTGACTTGACAAAGTTTTCTAGATTTCTTCTCCAAGTTAGCCTGCTTGCCAGACGTCCTTTTAAGATCCTATTTCACGCTTAATAATGCTGGGACTGGAAGAGCTTAAGCTTGCATCTTCTAATGAAATGTACCATATCGGTCCCTGCAGCATGTTTCAATTTCCGTGATGTGTAGTACTGATTGGATGAGCTCCTGTAGAGTACTCAAATATCTCCCAACTACATTCGAACCCATTGCCTTTCAGTAATTTCTGAATGTCATTGGCAAGTATCAAGACCATGGAGAAATTATTCCTCTTAAGGTGTCCTATCCTAGACTCAATCTTTCCTAGTTTCAAGGGCGAAATCGGCTCTCTTTACTCGGACAGATAGCAAATGTTCAAAGAAGTCATTTATTACCTTTCTCTTGTTGTTCCTGGAGAGCGTTTCTATGTAACCCTTAGTGTCCATGAAGACACTCAGCACACTCAGCACCGCTTTTTATACTTAAAGGCATCTTCGATACTTTAAACTATTTGCATAGCTGCTTCCACAGTGTTCTGATCAGAGTTCAGTGAGATGAGAGGATGATAGTATGCATCATCTTTCCATGGTGCCCTTCACGTACCGAATGATTGGCTCACTCAGGTTATCCTGCAGGGGTTTATAATATTACCAGGGTCTTCCTATGTTTACTCTTAGCCTCTATGCGATACATACATATGAAGGTGCGCCAATGCATTTTTCAAAATGAACCTTAAGTAGCAAAACGAGAATTTATGGTTATGTAGGATTCTATCGTTCGCTGAGTCCTCTCTTGGGAGGGTCTTCCTTGGGCTGGTGATATCTGGCACCCTATTTACTTCACTATAGTTGTCCTTCCATAGTGTATAACATAAATACTTCTTTGAAGGGTTAATTGAGCTATTTGTACACATATTACTGGTGATACTGTCCTCCAAAGTGGTCAAGTACTGATTCAATGACAATATTTCACCAAAAATCGTCTCCTTCTTTAAGTCCGTAGAATACACTTTAATAGTAGTTTTGCCGTCGATCATTGAACCACAAATTAACCACCATTAATGGGACTCAGTAATGAATCAAGGATTATCCCTTTTTTGCCAGTTCATATGCGTCTCCATTTAGTTTCGTCCTTTACCTCAAACTAAAATCGATTCGCTTCGGTTTCTGAAAACCGATTTAAATGTCAGTGAACTGTTAATGACTGTCTGTCCTACTTATATGTACAAATGTACATGTGCCTCGTAATTGCCTGATTTGCCATTGCATACATCAAAGAGCCCACATCCATGTTACGGGGGTTTATGTCCTGTTGGCCCTTTTGATTAAGCCCTTCATCCATCAAGAATAAAGCTCTGCGATCCATTAAGGATTACTCGTTGAAAATACTTTACTTTCCCATGTCTTTATTTGGAATTGTCCTTCGTTGTCCTATAGTATCACGAATTATTTTTACATCACCTCACTTCTGCAACCGTGGAGTCGAACTCATCCCCATATTTCAGTAAATTTCGATTTAAAAAAAATGTAATTTACATCACTGTGTCATCCTGGTATCTACGTAGTTCTGAGACTCTTTGGCCACTAGCTACACTATATTTATAAAATGATGTCCTGGTATAGTTTAAGGTTTGAGTCCTTCCAAATTGAGCACTCATGAACGTCTGGCAAACATTCGAGTGAATATTTATCAAATATTCTGCTAACAGTGCAAGAAATTAAAGCCAATACTTCATCAAAGTTAATCCGTATCTCTTGAATAAATGGATATGCGTCTACAACTTTTCATTATTTATAAACTATTCATACATCATCAACTATTTCATTTCACAGCAGAGGACCTGAAAGCGAACCCTGTGGTACCCCTTTGATACCGAATTGTTCATTCAATAAAATATTTTACTCCTATAACCTATTGCGCTATGAATGGCTGTGATGTCAAAGTGAAGCTGTGGAAGTTTGTTCTATTTAGTAGGAGGATAAAGGTTTATTGTTGAGATGAGATAAAGTTGGGCAAAGAGTAGAACCCTGAGGTATTCCAGTGCGCAAAGAAGGAGTATCAGAGAATAGCTCAGAAACCATCATCAGATTGCAGATCACATTATTTATCGAAATTTGTTTATATTTCCACTTGCACCTTCATATACCTAGGAAGCCAGTATTGGTTTCGTGAGTAATTACAAACTTCAGGTTTCAATCAAACTTGACATTACTATGATGGGTCCACCAATTCTGTCCTTGACTACAGCCTAAATGGCTGACGGATTTACTTTAAACTTCATATCTGGTGTCTGTGCGGTTACACCTCAATGAGAAATCGGAATTTTCTTTCAAACTTCAGGACTGGTGGGTCATATCATCATAAGCTCCGATGATATCATCATGCCATAAACAGTACCAAACAGTCAAACTTTGTGGATCCATTGATGCTTGGTCGAACATTTGTGGATTGGGTTCGCTCCAGTAACTGCTTGTTGACATTCACATCTTCAAAATTTTCAGCGCCCTATTAGCGATTTGCGCCATCATCTATAGTTGTCTGGAATAAGTTCTTGGCTTAGCACAACCTTATTTGGATGTAGCTAGTAGCCATATATGCCACTCTAACCCAACCACACCTCTCAGTGCCTTCGACTCGACTTATCCTTGATCTATGCACGTTAGGGTTCAATTTACATGTCCATCCACCTCATTCTGTAGTATTCTGTCCGTATATCCTCGCTGATACGATATGAATTGATAGCTGAATCTCTTCCTTAAAGTAGTAATCCTTCTACAGGTTCTTCGAGTCTTTGCTGAAGGTTGTCCATGATAGCTGTCCATCAGCTGTTTTCCTTTCATGGGGCCTTACTATCCTATCCTGATTCAAGCCTGAAAATAGGCTGACTTCTTTACCCTTTTCCTTCACCTCTCTAGAACACCTTAATGAGCAGGAACTTGACTGAGTTCTATCTCATTCTGTTTTGCTCTCATCATAGTCTTCACCTGAAGACGGCCGTACCTTCAAAGTTTAAATTAAACCCAATTGAAAATATGCCGAATTGACTCTCTGGCGATGCCTAATTCAGTTGATCAAGTCTTTCGATATTGGCCGCTATGGCAGGTATGTTTCTTCATTTCACACCAATCTCTATCTGGTTGGTGGCCTAAGGTCCAAAAGAGTGTACTCAAGGTTAAACTTTTCCACGATGAGAGGAATTGACTTCACACTAAAGCCATGATGACGACCGACCTCACGACGAAATTGCATATTTACAAGTGAGCCGGAGTTTCAATAAAATTTTCCAAAAAAGAAACGCTTTACTGAATATTCTGACAGTTAGATGTCATTCTTATTTTTGACAGCTTCTGAAACATAATAACTGAAAAAACTACCACTGCTATCTGGTCACCCTATTGGAACTGAATTTTCTATAATTCACTCATACAATGTATATGGCCACGCCCACATTTAAAAACAAAAAAAATATTTTCTCCCAAAATTGTGAAATTCCACTTCTTGCTAAATAATTTATAAACCGTCAGCACAATGATGCAAGTACGTGCGACCCAGCCGTGCACTTTATATTTGGTATAAGTCCTTTCTCAAAGAATACTCAACCCATCCTTCAAACTTACCTAAATTTATGCAACCAATTTGTTCCCGTTCTCGAATATGGAGATCAAAGGACTTGGTTTTCAACGACAGAACTATTTGTTAAATTGTCTCTGCATAATGTTACCGTTTGCAGGATGTCGCCGGCTTCTTTTGCCAGAGTCATTTGGATTTCCAATTGCTTGGATCCGGTGGATGTGGGACCATTTTTAAACCATTCTCACAACGTCGAGTCTATTTGAAATTTATGCTCACTATGGCGGTAGGTAAGTACAAAATTGAACATTTCAAACGATTTGTGTTTGGCTAAAAGTGCAGTAGCTCAAAAGCTCCTGTAGACGTGTGCTAATCCTGGTTAATCGATTGCAATAAATGTACAAAATAAGACAAACTCGAAATTCAGTGAACTTCTTATTCTGTATGTTGTAAGTAAATCCTTCTTCTCCTCAGCTTCTGTGGGATATTCGTATTGACTTTCAAGGATAACCCACCATATCGCCCTGTAAATGCACACATCCTTCCTCTAAATTTGAGGAAATAGTATTTTCCGCAAAGAAACGGTAAATAAAACATTTAATAAAGTAAATATTTGTGTGTTTTTTATTTTATAATTAATATTAAATTTTAGTTCTTAGCGTCTAACATTTACATTATTACATCTCTACAATATTTACAAATATTAAATAATTTTCATTTAAATTTATTTTTTGTTTGTTTTTTGTTTGAATGTGAGCAAAGGGGGAACTTAATTTACTAGATCCTTACAACTAGGTGAAATGTAACAGTCTCTCGGAGGAACGTTTTTCGACCACGATACACGCAGTCGTTCGCGTCAAAGATCCTTATTCGAGTTTAACATCGGAGTAACGGCTGAGTGTCCATTGCTGCAATTTTCAACAAATGTCGTTTGCATTGTCTAAGGAAACAAGAGAACAAGTTAAAACTAAGGACATTTAAGGATGCTAAGGATGACTAACCTGTCGAGATAGATCTCTCGTGATGGTGATGTCCCTTACACTTGTAAGGTTGTAATTGCTTCTCGTACTTGGACTGATGTTGTGTAGCCTGGATGTGGGGTTGCTTTGGTTGAAGGAACGATCCTCGACACGAACACGACCGCATCGGCATTTGTCTAATGCATTACGGAATTCTCGACGGAATTTTCCTAGAAAAATACAAAAACAAAAATTAATGTATCATAACTTGATTTACGGTGTAACGTGGGTATAAATCGGAAAAATGCTGAGTATGTATTAGGTACTTGAAGTTGCCTCACGACTGATATTAGAGGATAACCCGATCACCAAAAAATACTCCATGCCTTTTCTTTTCTCAGATAATAAGGACATTTTTTTACGTTTTTGTGAAAAGTAACATATTTGGCAGTGGAAGTCCTTAGGAGCCTCTCTGCGTCTGTACAAAGAAACATATATTCTATAGCTTATCAGCTTTCGTATAAGCAGTTTTGGCCCAATGAACCCTTTTCACTATTCTAGGAACAGATGCATTTTTTGTGCCATTGGTGAGCTCTGCAATTGTTCTACGTTAATGGCTTAGTAAATGATCTAGTTCTGAATAAGTGCTCTATTGATAATTCAAAACTAACCCTCGCACCCTTTGAAAGCAAATGATTAGGAGGTTAAGCTATTAGCATTTGACACATCTGTGACAGGACTAAATCCTAAGCAAACTACGCAGAATACACTTCATATTTACATACACCAGCACATTCCGGTGCAGGGACATAAGTCCCAGCTTTTGTCCCATATTATCGGGACATAACTCCCAAAAGTAAGTCCCTAAATAAAAGTTGGGCCTTATGTCCCTTACATGACCCCTTAACTAAAGAGGAATGCGTATTTAATTCAGGTTTAGTTCGAGAGTTCCTTCGGATCTAAAAATTGGAAACTTTCTTAAGGCCTGCAAAGTATTAGTTCTTTCGAAAATAGTCCCCGTAATGCATACTTTTATTTTTTTCTTCTTTTGGTATCGGTACAGTCTGGATTTAACCTAGACCTCAACCATCAAGGCTCTCCAGCCAGGTGTCCATTTTCACGTGATCTTACCACATTATATGAATTCTTCCTCTTCTGTGTATACAATGCTTTAGCGTCATTTTGGTCGGAATACTGCCTTCAAATAATTCTCAAGAATTTTGATCCTTCCTCAACAGTTCTGTGCCACTTCTGAGGAGAGGCTTATTTTTTAGATGTGAGTCCTTTATAGGCTCACTGAATGTACTCATACCGAGTTCGTAGGTCGAAATATCACCGATAGATGCTGCTGGCCATGCATCATGCATCATGGTGGAGATCTTAGCAGTATTGTCCAAAAACTCTCAGTCAGACTTGTTTGAATAAATTTTCTGACTTCAATACTTTTTTCAAATTCGAATACAGATCCTTAGATTGAATGAACTTCAAATTCGCAGAGTACTCTTAAGTAGTTGGTCTACCTACCTCTGCCTTGCTGCAGTATAGCTGGGTGTATTCAGTTAGTTAGTACCAGTTCCGAAGGTATTAAAGAAATCTGTAAAAACTGTTGATTTCGAAAATCAACACGTAAATGTAGTGAAATTTAATGTTTTTGGTATTCGATAAGCGTCTTGGAATGCAGCATCTATAGTCCCTTATGGATCATGGATACACGTGATGCATAAATCGTTAAAGAATCGATTTTTCTACACTAAATTCTATAACTGCCATTTTAGTGATATATGTAGGGAAGTAAGGAATGGTTAGCAGTTTTCTGAAAAAAAAAATTACGTATACGCCCGAGTAAACCATGAATATTTTTTTAACAACATGCTCAAGACATTTCAAAAATCCAATGAAGTAAAATATAGTTAGACGTCAAGTCTGCTTAGGTTTTGACGGCTTAGTGATATTCATTAAGTGTCTTGTTAGTCCACAAAATTTTCCATTTGATTTCTGCCAAGATAAACTGATTTCAAGCTTAGGGTGGACATGTTCTCTTAGTCCCCTTTATAGTTTGCAAGACATACTCTTATGTTGGTTATGCCTACACCCATGTACACTGGGTTGGGATGCACTGGTGACAGCTCCCATCATAAGTACAATCCGTGTTTTAGACCAGAGTCTTCGTGAAATCGTTACCGAGCATGATGGTTCTATAACCATTCTTGATCGTTGTTATGCTTCGATGCAGGATTTTAGATGGAGAATAAATTTCAAAAATTGCTATCTATGACTGATTTTTTCGGTCTCAAAGGACTATAAGCCTATAAAGATAAAACTCTGACTAAGAATTCCCAGGAGGGACAACCGAGAGTTATCATTCTTTCGATTGTGAAGGCAAGGTATTCACCAAGAAGTACCTACGGCACAGTCCATGATAATTATCCCAGAGACGGTCTTAGCATAGCTGTGATAAGATTTAAGCAGAGAAAGTATTTTTCAATCATACTCCGGCCAGAAATTCCTTGTCTTTGCCCATGTGCCCAGCTTTCCCGACGGCGCTGAGATCAATTAAGAGAAGTTTGTAACGCCGCTGCTCGCATTTATTTTTTCTATAGAATATCGGTATACCATGATTCCCAGCATAGGGTTGCGTATTGGCTCTGGATATCTTATTGAGGTGGCATCTGTCGATCCTATCCACTGCAGATAATAGTACTGATATTCATTTCGTTATAACGCTGTCAGTATAGGTACACTTTACCTTGACTTTTCGGTCAATCAAGTTTGTCAAGAATTCTGGTAGTAACCCTCATGACTAATTGTCGACTCTGTTCCTGGTTACTTGTGATTAGAATCCTGATTTTCAGTGGTCCTCTATTACTAAACATTGGTTGGTTTGTTTTTTTCACAAATATTCCTCAAACAAAAAGAAAAGACTTACTCCGTCGGAACCTCCGTGAATAGTGAAACTGTCCTCCGTGGTCCTTATAAGTCTTATATCCAAATATATAATCTTATTGAAACTAGGACTATTCTCTTATTTTTCTTACTTTTCGTTGAGGTCCTAGTAGCTACACTGTGGATAATATGAGTATGTTGAGCCATAAAGTGATATTTGAACATGAAAATCAAACTGACATTGAAAACTCATATACTTGCAAGTTTCTACTCGCTTGTCACTTGGCTTTTCTTAATAAATAGTCGCGTATACGCCTAAGAGAATGTCCTTCCTTATCTAATGGATTTCGGTTTCCCACCTAAGTGATTTGTATGGGTTTTGAGCTACATTCGTTTGTACAAATCGGTATGGAAAGTGGCATTTTTTTGTGATTTCGAAAACTATTTTGTTTCGTCTCCTACTTCTCAATGATTTTGGGGCTTGAAACGGAAACCTTTCTGTCACTTTTTGCTTAAGGTGAGGGCAAAGATGTTCTATTACGTTGAGTTCTAAAGATTGCAAAGTTCTCCTATCGATGCTTGGAACAAAACATCACTTTACTGTTTAAAGAAACCATTACAACGTTTCCTAAGTTTTCCAACACCATTTACCACCATGCAGCTGCATAGTATAACGAAGTTTCCACTCTGCTTGACAGTGGGGCACAGATGTTTTCGTTCAAAAGCTGTGTTTGGTTTTATTTATACTCTTACCTTCCATCGTCATTCAAAAATGTTAAACTTACACTTGTCTGTAGAAATTATGCTTTGCCAAAACGTAAAATCAGTTTCATGAATCCTGTAAAATTTTGTTTGCATATGCCAATCACTTCCAGTCGAAACTCATAAAAGTTTGTTCATGCCCCACCTCTCGCGAGCATCTGACAAACATCCGAATAATAAATAAATAAATAAATCAAATAATAAATTGTCCTACGGATACAGCATTACATAGTAGCCCCGTTCAGTTAGTGTAGAGAATATAGCACGCACCGCAGGAATGTATGTCAAAAGTTAAGTCTTGGTTCCCATAGACCTCTTTGATCAGGCACATTTCTGGCTTAATGTATACGTTGATAAGCCAAATTACCATATTTGGGCTGAAGAACAACCCGAAGAGATTAAAGAGCTGCCATTACATCCAGATAAAACAACGTTCTAGACTTTTCTTTTCGGGATATGTAAGGTCAAAAATCTTCATGGAAAAGCCGGGTACGATGAAGGAATTGGAAACCAACTGGGATATGTGCGATCGAAACTACAGAATGGACCGTGTTACCACCAATATTAGAAAGAAATAGTCTTTAAACAAAAAACGTTAAAAATGGTGGGCTATCTCTACATTTCCTTTTGTAACATAGCGAAACGAAATTTGCTCAAAAGCGTTGTCTTTTGTTATAGTTCAAAATGTTTGTTATTTTACTGACTGCTCGTATGTTTACTTTTGTTCCATAGTGTAGATACATCACTTCCGATTTATTTCCCCTGGATTACATGCTTCTTTGGATCCAGTTTTAAAGAGTCCGGTTGTCTGAACTTCTCGGTGAAATATCCTCGATTATAAGGAGAATCGTAAGCTTCCCAAGAGAAGTTGGTCCATAAACTGGACAGCCAGTGAAAATGCAAGTCCGGGAGAATAGCACTGCAACGCATAGATTAACATTGTATTCGGACATATGCATGTTTGCATGCCCATAGCTGAAGGTTCTTTTCACAAATTCCCCTCACAGTTTAACTCTCTGTATTCCAGGATATGGTTTTTTTTGTAAATCAATATTGAAACATCACATGGAATAGGAAATCGAGGTTTTTTCTCCCATAAAGCGGATACTTTTGTGAATATATCACAGAGAGCATTTTATTGAAAAAATATGCAGTGGAGCACGCACCATACCATGGCATTTCTGGCGAATCCTGGTTTGTGTTTTTTTTGCTATAAAATAGGTTAACATTTATTTAAGCGAGAGGCTTTTTCAAAAATGAATGGATGCATAAATTTTCGGTTTTATTTACTTATTACACTTTTTGTTTTGTCACCTAGAGTGTGCATAATTAGTTCGCCACATGGGAGTTCACAGCTGGGTTATGGAAAACACAGTAAATAGACGCATTGCTGCACACTGAATGCTGGTCGTAAACCACTGGCCAATATTAATATTTTATTCTTTCTGTGTAAATTTATATTTTCTATTTTATCCAACAATTAAATTCGGAAAAGAATTGTAGTTCAAATTTTCAGCCATTAGTACACTTCTATTTGCTGTAATTAAAATGATTATATAAAGGATTCAAAGGACATGCATGAATAAATTTATGGAAACACTGACGTCAACCAGTGAATTCCGGGAACATTGAATTGTTTTGTTTGGAGGAAGGTTACAGAAAAGGAATACAATCCAAGGTAGTGACTATACAATTAATATTTAAATAATAACTTTTACATGGAAAGAGGGCTATGTAATGTTCACACCCAAAGCCTATTCCGCTGCCTAAATCTTAGAGCCTATAAGTCTAACTTGAATTGTTTTCAAAATCTTGGATAGACTCATTGATGTTCATATTAGAGGACGGCTAGATTTCCCTATCCTTCTAGATAACCTTGTTAGTCTAGACACAGGGGAGGTAGATCTGCCGAAGGTGCTCTTCACTATCTTGTAAAGAGAATAAAAGGAACTTTTTATTCCAAGGAAATAGTTATGTGTGGATTCCTTGGATGTTTCGATAACACAAGATGCGATTCAATAGAAAGGGTAATCAGAAAAAATATCGAAGATTGGGCTAAGCAATGGATGATATGATACTACCCACTCTAGAGACGTGTCAGTATCTGGGACGGGAGATAAAGGTTATTCCGAGAGAAAAGTCCTTTCTTCCGTTCTGTGATTACTATTCATTAACAATCGATCTATAGGGCTCAGGCCATTGGTTATGCTGTTGACTTGGTGTTATTTATTAGAGGTAAACATAGCACAACCATTCAGAGCGTAATTCAAGGCAGAAAAGCATGGTTGAAGAATGGACCAGCAGAGAAAGACTTTCTGTTAAACTTTCCATAACCATTACCACCAAAGGTAACACTTAGTGACTCCAGTGAGATCAAATATCCTACCTTCATCCTTGACAAACAATTTAGTTTAAATTCTCATATCAGTTGAACCCGCCATAGGGCCATGCGGCCCAGTAGACTTCTTTATGGCAGAACTTCGAGTCTAACTCCAAAAACCATACATGGGATGTATACAACGCTGGTAAGGCACATTATCGTATGGCAGCCGAAAGCAACTAAGTTTTAGAGGTTACAAGGAATAGCCTGTATCGGCGCTATGCGTACCTGCCCTTTGGCAGTATTAGAAGCCATTGTTGTGCTTACACCCCTTCAAATTTTCATTAGAAAGACGGCTGCTAGATACGCTATCAAGCTGCAAGTATAAGTCAGTCAATCCCAAAAAAAGACATATTCTGCACCATCCCCGACATTATGATCAGGGAATACTGTTTCGGTTGGTTGTATGACGTAAAAAAATTAGATCGTGCACACTGGTCTAATGGTGTTCCGGCTCTGGACTCCAGGGGTCTGGTCTGGTTCACGGACGGTTTAAAATTAACTCCAGAGTTGGAGCTGGTATCTTTGGATTCAAGACTAAAGTCTCGATACCTACGAAAATGTGTCCACTGGTTTTCCAGACTAACCTCTATGCCATTAAGACCTGCGTTCTGTTAAATCTTAGCAAAGGTATTAAGTGCTAGATAGACAGATAGTAAGGTAGCATTTAGATCGTGCAATTTAGTTAACTCAATATTAGTTAAAGCGCCCACGATGCACTATCTCTCTCCCCAGACATAACACGGTTAAGCTCGGATGGATCCCTCGTTATCAATGACGGAAGACGCTGTCTCAGAATCTGTGTTCATGGGACCTGAACCCTACTGTGGTGTTAAGTAGGGTGCCACCACATCCATGTTTAATGGTTGGGAACATAAACTCCGGCTGGAAAATGTTCTACGGTTAAGACAATTCAAAGAAAATCTTTACTAGGAAGTATTGGGAAGCTGATGACCTTGCTCAAAGTTCATTGTAGGCTCAGGCCTTAGCAAACTTAATCTGCGCTCAGATACGTAATGTAAGTTCTGCTTGAAAGAGTATATTAGTTAAGAAGGCATGCTTTCCATAAAGAAATGTGAGCCCTGTGACCAAGGTCGTTATATCCCTGACCATACAATAAGTCTTTTTAGGTCAGAGCATCAGCCATAGTCATCGTAAGACCGAATCATTTCTAGAAAGTACACGATTACCGAACTTCCCCTTCAATAGATCAGTCGTTTGGCCAACCATGTGCCATGTGGCCCTTAAACCAAAAATAGGTTTCATCCTTGAAGATGATTTTTTTTAATAAATTTCAGGACTGTCTTTAAATTTTGCAGAGTTCAATCGGAAAAGTGTTGGTGCTTTAAAGATCAAGATTCTTCAGTTCTTGAGTTAGTTTGATCTTCCCAATTCCTGTGGACGGCGTGGAATCGACTTACTTGACCCATTTTGACTGCGATATTTTCTTTCCGTCGTATCACTAAAAGAGTAACATTCAAAAGTGAATATGTTGACTCGAATTAATCCCCTATGGCACGCACATCCTGTCTGGTGGGACACTTATATTAAAGTTGCAATCAATTTTGGTATTCATTTTCAATAAGTTCTAAACATTCCTCGTTCCTGAACTTCATCATGATAAAAATGTAAGCCTTTCCTGACGTTTTGGTATGAGAAGATCATGGATAAAGTTAAAGGTAGCTTCTGCAATGAAACAGAAATTTGTTATCTCCTTGTTGAAAAACACTCGATTTGGGAAGAAGTCTCTGAGGTATATGGCTGCGTACTACCTCCGAAAGCATTGGTTACAAAATTCTTTGAAGAAACGGCCTGCTCTCCCAGACTTTCTTTTTCCAAATCGTCTTGCAAGTGCTTTCCCATGTACCAAAGAAGAAAGCCTCATGACTCATGAAGCGTATAACTTCCTCCGCCGGTCTTAAGAATACGTACACGTGTAAGTAGATTTCTCTGTATTATATCTCTAACAAACCAACTATCTCATCTCACCCAATCTGATCTTAACTAGGTCACGACATTTCCAATAAAGCACAGCAGTCGTATATGCCTTGTTTACTCTACACAGTGACACGATATTTCCGGAACTATAATCACATACTCCCCCTAAATAGGAAAAAGGATAAGAATCCCAGCAGACTCTGACAATGATTCCAAAAATAGATCGGAAGGCAATAAATTCAGGAAGTAGTTCCCTTCTCGATACAAGCCTTAGAAAACGTTCTCTCACCTCAAATTAGAGGCCACTAATGCAGGATATCCTTTCAACCTCCCAAAAGGGCCCTGCCCCGCAAAATTAGCAAAACAAAAACCTTTTAATTCGAACAAAATGTTATCGATTCTCCACACAAGACCCTGACATTTCTCGGCTATTCTAGCGAATTGGACTTTTTAGCACCACGTTCCCAGCCATCCCAACTACATCCACACATACATCCCAACACATTATGGCAAAGTAATTCCTTTTTTGTTTATACCAACTGTTTGTGGCTGCTATTGTTTGTGTTTTTCAATGGAAATGCTGAATGGCCCCATTACTTAATTGTCTGTTGTTTTGCCGTTTACATACCATACAAATCCCCCCCCCCTTACGATGGCAAAACTTTGCCATTACGAGCATAACGTCTTGCATAATCACCCATCTGTACTGAACAAGGATCGTATCCACTGTGCCATCAGTGGTATCCTTGAACCGATTGAAACTTTATACTCCCACAGTGTGCCGTCCTTATTCAGCCAAGGAAGTGGGCGCATTTGTCGTTTTAATTAGCTTGTATAAATTGCTTTTCAACTGAGCGCAAGGCGACTAGTTGTGGAGTCTGTTTATAGTATGGCAATGTCATAAAAGGACACTTTAGCACCAGTGCGCTGGTTTCGTGGCTAGCTTCCCAGAAACCCTAGGTTTGCTCATTTAAATTTGAGTTTTGAATATTTGTTTGCATGTTGATGCCCATTAGAACGATTCCGATTCACATGCTCCAGAGTGGAGGATTTAGTTCGTTTAAAGCACATGGGAGTGCTGGAAGTGTTTAAGGGCTCCTCGGGCAAATTTAAATCATCGCACGGAATCTCATTATTTTCTTTTTTTCTCCACACAGCGACCCGAGGGAGGATTTAACTTCACACCTGTGTGGTATCGTGCCGTACACACGTAGTTAGTAAACAACGGATGTCTTGTTTTATGCTAAACCGACCTGAGGTGGATTTCGTTTCTGATTACTGGTTTTTTTTTTCCTTTTTATATGCACGCCATCGAGTTTGATTTTAAATTCATCATTCAATCCGCGGTCGCGTTGAATAGGAGTAGAAGGACGACTTTATGGTGCACTTGCGGGTACTCAACACGATGTATCTGGATGTCATCAGATATGCACTGTGTTTTCTTGGTTGATTTCCTGAGGCTTAGGAGGATGTTACTGCATCGAAGGGGGGGATTTGGATTGGGATGGAGTACATAAATTTAAAGTACTTGGCGGGTATCTGAGAAGACAGTAGATACTTCACAGGAAATGGCAAATTGGTCTCAATGGTGATGAGTCCTTAGAGTGGCTGTTGGTTTACTCGTCGTTTGGAAGGTCAGTAAATATTTTTTATTTATTTATGCTTTAGACACTAACCATGCTGCAGGTAACGTAAAAATTAATTAACGGAAACAATAAGAAAATTGTCTGGAATGAGTAATGGCAGCAATTAGTCTCACCTATTGCCTCTGCAAAGAAGAAGCCTATCCAAGGAGTAAAAACATTAGAGAATATCTTAAGGAAATCAGCTTGTGTTTTTGAGAATGACTTTGAAAACACTCGTGTAGATGGTGGGATGCCTTATTTATGTTTTCAATATGCCGGTTGCAACTCGCTTATGTAAAAATGCTTCTAGTGGCTATGTACATAAAACCATATCTCATCAACAAATACTTCCCCCTGTTTTGAAAGGAAACGAAAAAGATCCGAAGCGACTCGCCTAATTGCATTGTCTTGAGTTTTTATCGAAAGAAGTATGGTCAAGTATTGTCGAGTATTTTACCAAGAATCGTTGAAAGGATCACGCAACTAGGTTACAATGGACATCCTCCGTTCAGATAAGATTCGTAAGAGTACGTTGTGCTGGTTGGAGTACTGAAGCTTACTCATAACGCTTGCGTCAATCAGTTCATAACTCTGGGTAGACTAAAAATCTAGAGGCAAAGCCAGAGTTAGCGATCGTCCTTTTAGTGCAAGTCCATCAGCTCTGGTAGCCAAAATGATGTAAGAGGATTTTCTAATACATATGCTGAATGAAAAGTAGTTTGCTTGAAGGAAGTTAGAAGCTGTGAAGCCACTTAATGCAAACCAGGAAACAAATTTCAAACTTGCAACTTTTCTGACACAGAAACAAGGGAACCCGGAAATATGAGAATCAACAAGAACGAACTTTTTTTATCTAATTGCTATTGATTCTGTACAGCAGCCTGTAATGTGATGAAGAGCAACTGAAACATTTTTCTTATTCGATTTGAAATGGAAATGGCATGTTTGAAGCTGGGTATAGCTCTTAGTAATAAAATTGATTGAACTGCATGGCACATATACGCCAGCGATTACTAGATGGCCCATGCCAGCACAGTACCTAGAGAAATGAACAATTTAAGGGATTCGATTCATGAAGTGACCCATGAACCATCCGTTCTTTTCAGATGACTAGGGGATTTGGCGAAGCAAGCTAAGTTTTCTGTGAGCCTTGATGTATCACAACGTTGACGTTGGGCCTTCCTTAAATTCGTTTTATAGAATTTGAGGGCCCCTTATATAGAGTCCAAGATTGAGAGTAGCAAAACAATTTAGCAAGATTGAAGAGCCCTCTGAAGTCACTTTGAAGCATTCTGATCTTCTGACTCCACCAGCGGGATCTGGACTTAACTCTAGTATTGCCGGAGGGAAAGATATGAAATGCACAGCTTGCTGGGTGCTGTGGGCTGGTGGTTTTTAGCTATTCAATGCGAGTTAAACGACTAATCTAGTAACCTGTACTGAAGGTGGTAACGCAGATCAAAAGAGTGCAGGTCTAAGTACCAACATGAAATGAACAAACATAGCTTAAGAACTCTAGTGGTGGTCGTCAAGTATCACAACTGCTTACACCAACAAAGGGAAGGTTATGAGAATATGGGTCAATACAATAGGAACAATTCCTTGAGGTGGATATAGGGGTTTTAACATTTACTATCCAGCCCTCTATCAGTCAGGTCAGTTACTGATGAATACCTAGTCATACCTAGAGACACTAAACTATCCTTGGTTTGTCGAGGATTTCTAGGTCCATTTGCTCAACAGAACACATAGCAAAATACATTAAGGATTTCAGTTGAAGTAAATAGCATCACTTAAGTTCATACACCAAATGTTGCATAACCCAAGACGTTTCCGGACTTAACTTGTTCCAACCGCCTTCAACATTACTCTCAATTCAACACCACATGTGGGATGTAGGACATGCATGTAAAAATAAATAGAATACTTAAATATGAAACAAAATTTCCGCATCACTTCCCATCAAGTACCTTCTTAAATTAACACATCCAACATACAAAGGAAAGCAAAGTGTGTATGTCACATTCTTACATTTATTTTTATCACAAGTACTTACCACTCATAAAGTTGTAAATAACAGGATTCACAGCACTGTTCGCATAGCAAAGCCAGTGCGAACAAAGGGAGAATATCGTCGTTATTTCGCCACCCTGTAACTTGCCAGTGTACCTGTAAAGAAATAATACGAAACGTTAATCGCTTCATTATTCACGACTTCCTGCGGAGCGCACATTCAGCCAATAAAGACGACCAAAGGTTAATGACTATTCGAATGATTGCCTTTCTGGGAAATCGATATCACAGTGAATTTGATAAAAATAACTCAAGTTAATTTCGAAACGCAACGATACACGTAAGTGGGAGTATACACCGTCAACCATTTTCAATTAGTCGGAAACTGTTGCCGGGAAATTCAGTATTTCAAAAGTTATAACAAAAAAAAAACTTCGCAAACAATGTAAATGCCTGCGGGTACAAGTAATTTAAAAAATTCAAAATATCGTTTGTGAGACATTTTGCCTTTGTTTCAGTTAAATGCCTTACGGTGGGGGGATTTTAAAAAAGAATTCCAGAGTGGCATGAGGAAAATTGTTTTAATAAAATTACATTGTTGTTGCAAAAGAGACAATCTTCTTTTTCGCCCTGCAGGCGATGAAGTTAACAAATTTAAAGCCTTCTGCTACAGGACAGGAAAGCGTAGATAGAACGCAAGTGAAGGTGAGTCGGAAAATAGAAGAGCGGTCAAGTATTTGGACAAAGTAGCGATTACGTTGAAATATACTAAATGATGACTGAACAACGTTTACTGAATGTGATCTAGGAAAGGTATACATAGGAATCCAGAATATAATCCAATAGATGCGACAAAGCAGTTAATCTTTACCTAATGGGATGAAATGTCGATTAACTCACCAGAACCCCTCTATCCACTTTTTCAGACAAAAGGAGCTAAGGTATAGCAATCACTTCATGTAGAGTGAAACTCAAACTAGTTCCTAACGAGAGTACAAATCTGGATTGGCTGTAACTTCAACCCAATCACACCAAACTTGACAAGGATACCCATCTTCCAAATGGCCATGGTGCAGTGGTTTATTTACTTGTGACCGGAAAAATGTGGCAACCAAAAGCTGGACACAAATAGGAATTCGGACATATATATGGTTTGAGAATTCTGAGATCCAAAACTTAAGGAATTCGTAGCTTAGATCCATCACTCTATAGTCCAAAGCAATACCTATCATTTCGACAAAGGTGGCATTTGGATTCTACCATCAGAAACCCAGTGAACACCTTGGACTCCTCCGAATTGTAGGAATATAATTTGAAGTCCTTGATCATTCCGTCCACGTTAAGAGAACACGATTGACTGAATACATCTACTCACTTTACTGAACGTAAGTCATCTATTTTCTCAGTCGCTCTGTTAAGTTTCTTTTAAATAAATCATTTACTTAAGTCAACTAAGTTTCAAATTGAATTTAATAATTTACTTTCCACCTGAATGTACAGCCAATCCGCTCACTTTCCCAGTGAAACCAAGTCCTTTCCCACAACTTTCAACATTCATAAATCATAATGTTTATAATAAATTTAATCCGACACGACAGTTTCATTAGCAATCGCACGGTGTTATTTGAAAGGTCACGATTTAGCACAGGCGCTAATAAATTAAACTTTATAACAATTAACTTCAATCAAATACATACCTTAACAGATTGAAAACATGCACCGGAAAATAGCACGTAGCGAACATAACGACAACAGCTACCAACATTTTTGCGGCTTTTCTTCTCGCCCTTAATTGACCCATGGTGCTTGTGTTAACCATTGTGCTGGATCCCCTGAGGTCTGGAAAATATTCAAGTAAAAATAATGAAATTAATTTAAAGTGAAAACATCATGCAATAATTATATTGCCATAATAGCGAAGCGTAGAATACTAAATTGAATCAGATGGGGAAATGGAAATAAATTTTCATTTACACTTAGCAGACGTTTATTTTTTTTTTTTCAGTCTGTGTTCGGCAGGATGGAGTTGAAATAATTTTGTGGAATCCTCTAGAAAAGTACTAAATGGGAACCGGGACACGAATTCTAAGCTATGCAACTTTTCTCATACAAAAACAATGGGACACGGAAATATGAGAATCAACAAGAAAGAACTTTTTAGCTAATTGATATTGATTTCGTCTGTGAGGCGATGAAGAGCAATTGTATTAATTTTCTCATTCGATTTGCAATGGAAGTTACATGTGGAGGTTGTTGGAAGAAATACTGACATTAAGGCCCGAATGCAAGATAGTGACGAAAACGTGGAGGTGCAGGATGTAGTAAATGATTTTAAACGTGACTTGCAGAGAAAAGAAGGAATGATTAGGAAGAAAATGGAAGCCGAAAACACTCTGTTTGAAGATTGTGTTTGTGAGATTGGTGAACCCTCACAGTCTCAGTACCGTGAAAACCTAGCTACTTCTGCAAATTGCTCAAACTGCATATGCTCTTTCAGTGCCCACATTTTCGCTTGGAACGCAGAGGTCTAGAGGAAATAATTGGAGAAATACCAACTCCGGAGAATATTGTAAACCATATGTTGACATCGAACGCAGTATCGAATACTGAGAAACAAACAGCAGCGGTGATCATAAAGGAACTTCGGCTGCTGGAAAGCCTCAGGGAGAGGAACCAAACCCAAACAGAAGTCCCCTCAGAGCAAGAAACGTCGAGCAGGGTAAGATGAGCATAAAGTGCTAACCAGCCCCGCGAGGTAGTACTTAACGGTAGTTCCGCGGGGAGAGTGGTTGAAGTGTGTAGGGTGTGGGTTAGTACGTAGGCGTATTCCTGGCATCGAGTATTCAGGTTTGCGAAACGTGCATGCCAGTAGCCCGGGTTACTGGTATCTTTAGAAGATTACACATCCGTTGGTACAACCAAAAAAAAAACAGCTTAGTTTAGATCAGCCCTCAGTGAGGATGCACTTAACCCAGAGAAGGTCCAATGAACTGCTGATGTGTAAGATGCTTGAATCACTCTCTTACACTGGAAACCGTCTTCTCCTTTGTATGAAAAAGCCAGGTAGTGCTTAGATTGTTAAGATCATTGAATAGGTATTCAGCTAGTGTAGCCTTCCTGATGATTGCGAGTGCAGGGCATATGCATAGAATGTGACTAATAGTCTCCTCTTTCTCTTCATCCATACAAGTCGTGGAAGGGAATTCCCAGACTTTGAGGAAGTATGTCTATAGCACAGTGCGTGTTGACTATCTTGGAAAGGTTCGATGGTTTTATTTAGGGTCTGGCAGAGCAGTCTAGCGGTGTTGCATTGGTAAAGTGAATGCCATTGATGATTTGCCTCACCTTACTGCGTCGGGATTGATAAGGTAAGCTTAAGTGAAGCTATATTCACTTTTAAACCAGGCGGTAAAATAGATTTTGAATTATTGTGTAGAACTCAGTGAACATGAACTCATGGTAACATGTTCTACAGTGTGTTGTGCGTGATGATTGCGACTGAATTGTGATATGTTTTTTGATGGTAGATACATGAACTAGACTTCGTTTGTAACCCTACAATAAGATAGGTTTCCAATGATGTTAAAGAGTTCCAAGAAAAACTCTATTTTATGGAAAATTAAAAATTTAGTCATCTAATCGCCTTTGAATTCAGTGTCCTAGAAGCCTTATAATACTGTGAAATGTATAATAGAGCTGTGAGAGCTTGTTGATAAAACATTGCACAGGATGCCTTGTTGGTGACAATGTTTAAGTGCGAGTTCCAGGAAGCGCTTTGAAACAAACTAATGCAATATTTGTCGCTTGTGCGGGCATATCCTTTGGTAGCTATATGTTTGTGATTAGACCGCGCTGTCAAAAAGCGAAAAGTCTCTGCGTTTTTTATTACCTCGAGGACAATAGCATTCATTTTATTGGTGAAATAAAAAAACCACTGTATCCTTTCACATACGAATGTTCTGGTGGACAATTTTGTCATTCATTTTGGAATTAAATGAAAAATGAGTGAAGTACTTCATATCTATTTAATTAACAAACCAGGATTGGTAGTTCACAAGAACTCATTTCGGAATTTTGGTCACCCCTAATTGATTGTTTCGGAGAATTTTAAATCCTGTTCCGTACACATGTAGTATTGCACATTCAACCACGGGTAGGAAGTCAACGCTGGGTAAATAGCACAAAACTCCACAAAGAGCTAATAAATGCTTAGCTGATATTAAGCCATATGTAAACAGTACAAACATCGATGTCGTCTTCTACCCAACTATGGCACAAAGGACCACCAACAACCCTCTACGTGACTTTTATAACCCACACTTATGAGACACTTTAACGAAGTGCACAACGTACAAGTGTATTTGAAGAGGACGAGTCAACAAGTCTTGAGAAAAGCACACACTGTTCAAGGAAAGAGTTTTCACAGCCAGATTGTCTCAGGACTGTTCATTGCATGCCATTGAGAAGACGTAATGGGCTCTTATAAGTTTCTTAAGTACATTTTTGCACAGTGAAGTCATACATTTTGGCTCAACTGTCTTCTTATCTATTTTTTTCAATTTGAATCCAACCCTCTCAACACATATAGATTTTAACAAACCGGACACGTACAATATCCTTTATGATTTCACATATGCCAATCACTTTGTTTTAGTTGTTTGTCCTTGTTGGCACAAAGGAAACCGGACGTTGTCGTTGCATAAATTTAATTTGAGAGTCAAGTCAATGCCAGATTCAATAACCGCACGTCATTTCCTTCTTCCCACTCATATTCCTCTTTAGAAGCAAGCGTCCACTTTGGCACTTGCAAAACAAAATCTATTTATGCAGTTTTTTGTTTCGTATTTTTAGACAATTTTTCTCACTTCCGTTTCTTTCAAATAACTGACATTTTGGCCAAATGCTTGTCATTGGTAGACAGGTCAGGTGTCACATGTCAGGTGAGTGGACATGCACACAGAGTGGTTTTGTTGAAGCGAAAAATTGGTGTGTTCGCTTTTGCCAGAGGACCAAAGGCAATACTTTTTGTGGAGATACCAAGCTGGAGAAGAGTGAATGAGTGGATAGTCTAATTTGACACGAGGATGGAGATATTCATTCAATCCCCTAGGCTTACGTTAACAAATTGGATTTTTAAAATTGAGTTAGAAGCCAATTTGAGGTGTCAGCAAGGGGAAGTGAACGAACGTATGGAATAATAGGCAAAGCGAAAGCTGCGTCCTGAATTTATAGGACAAAAAAGCCTTACCTTTAGAGGTTCATAAAAGGTTTTCTTTTCAGTTCAGTTACATGCATATCGTGGGAATAGTTATTAGAAGGTAGGGAGTCTGAAATTGGTAAACACTTTGGACAAGGCCAATTGTTTTAATGACTACCTCTTCTGCCATATACTGTGAGACATCTATTAAATCGTCGAAGCGAGTTTACAGACTTGTAGCCGCATAAATCAGACAAGTATCTAAGAGAACATGACAAACAACATAAAACCAAAAGGACTCCCTTTAGGAAGTAATTGGTCAAGGCCGACCAGCAGGAAAATTCAGAAGCAGCAGAAGAGTGTCAGAAGAATGCTAAAGTGAACGAAATGATGACAAGAAGACTGGACTAACCCTAGTGTGAGACGTACCCCGAAAAACACGAGGTCATCGCAAACTATGAGGGTAAGGAGACGCGCGAACAATGGAACCTAAGAGCAGCCGATAAATGATGAGACTGTCAGCTGTATCTTTGGGATCCTCGAGGGCTAGAAGGTTAATTACATTGACACGATCTGGATAGGGAAGCCTATTAAGAGGATCTTTCCAGAAATGCCTTCGAAGTGCAAAACAAAGAGACAAGCGTTGAATGTTCACAAAGCAAGACAAGTACCACTCGCTGAAAAGGAGATCAGGCTGGGCTAGCGTACTGAAAGAGTGGTCAAACGAAGGCATTGTAGAGTGATTTGGTCACGTATGGGTTGAAGAATTGACAAAACCAAGTGAAAGCTTAAGAACTATGTGCGCATTTAAAGTGCCAATGCCTAGATCGCCAAGAGAATGAACTACGAGTATAGTTTGGACTGCGGAGAGGGTAAAGTCGAGGAGGACTGGTTGAATTACCGCGAAAAGTTCTAGATGAACATTTGGCCATGTTGAGCTCTAAGCTATATTTGAGGCAATAATTGGAAAACCATCGACGTCCTGTTGAAGGAAACTAGTGTCTTGGGAAGAATTTGAAAAAAATGTAATCCTCAGAGCAAAGGGAGATGTGAGAGTCCTTAATGACTTTATCAAGATGGTTAATGGCCAGAATGATTAGAAGGGGACTTAGATGGCTAACTTGAGGGACTACAAAGTCCTATATAAGGAACCGATTTTCTAGGCTTTCAGCAAATATTTATCATCACTAAATTGGAGACTACAAACGTGGAATAAGCATCACCTGCCGGGTCTATGGCTATTAAAGCAAATCAGCTTATAAATGGAAAAACACGGGCGTGCGACTCAACTATACAGCGACAAGTTGTGTCCATTGTCCAAGACGATAGGATGAACAGCATGAAAGGACAAAATGAAAGGACTCCCGAAACACCTAAAGTGTGTACAAGAAATGCAAAAGAACCTTCGGCGGCACCTTGTATGGCTAAAGGATATTTTTTAGCACGAAGTGTGAGGTCGACATTGTGACATTTTGACAAACTGAGCAATGAAAAATAGATGAACAGGAGATTAGAAGCAAAATATATTTAACGATACACTACAGCAGGTTACCAGATTAATTTAATAGTAATGAATGCAGGACTGACACCAGCAGCCCTCGGAGTGAACTTCAAAAGAGCTTTAGCTGGTTCGAACTTTATTTTCGTGAAGAAGTTCAGGGCCTACATATGCGAAAGAATAGGTTTGCCGATCAGGCTAGTCCGAAATGGTTGATAACCTAAAAGGAGTCGATTGACCTCTTCGCTAGACAGTCTTTTAGTTAAAGGATACGATTTCCTGGTCGAACATTGAAAGTGTCTCCAAAACGTCCTCCTTCTTATCCTTTCGAGCATCCGCACGCTAGCTTTTATCCCAAGGACAAGCTCAAACAGACTATCGAGTGGTATTGTGTACAAACGGACTGACATGTGAACGGGTGATGAACTTCAAAAAAACATATTGTGTGGGTTCTTCTGCTGCAGGACATTAAAAATGATTATCAAAGTTCAGCTAGAAGTACTTCAGGTGCAGATTTATGTGAAGTGCTGTACCTTTATATAGATCATTTGAATACGTTTTTGTTATAAGCCCTAACGAAAACTGACTAACATTACACGACAGTAGGAAGTCTCAATTGCTGGAGCCTTCTTGTAATGAAATGTCTCACAGAAAAAACTTAAGGGCTACGGACAGTAAGTAGGTGGTTTAAACTCAGCACTCTATTCACACTATTCGTCCCACTTATGAATCGAAAATAGCGTTACCAACAGAGGTCCAGTATATAGACTGACCCAAGGAAATAGACTAAAAAATCTATACTATGGCAGTATGGTAGAAAAGGACATTCTCTTTTCTCCCACCATCGGCAACCGAATATCCTTAATGAGCCCCAAAAAAAAAATAGTTTCAATTCACACAAAACGCGGATTTAAGAGCGCGATAAAGTCCTTTCAAGTTCATCCATAGCGACAATCATTTTGCTTTCAATAACAATACCCTGATGGTTGACGTTTCACGAAAAGGATAAATAAAAACGTCTCATCCTACCACCGCATTAGTTAAAAAGCAAGAGTTGAGAGCACACTCACGGAAGGAACGCAAAGAAGCAACGCACAAGTAACAACTAAGGATGCCGCAATTAACATTACATACTTTGAAATATGTAATATCCTCTGTGCTTCTCGTATCCAAGAATCCAATCACATTTTCCTCGTTTTACTTATACGACTTTGGTTTCGGCTTTGTGGCGTTCACTTATTCATAACCAACATTGTGCGCTCTGAATGGATGCGTTAGTCATCGTAATAAATCTGTGAAACCTCCGCAAGGTATTCTTTTCAAGTACCTGGCGTCTTTTATGAAATTCTTACAAATTCATTAATTCACATCCAAGACACCTCTCACATCTCATGCCATACAACTCCTAAGGAGATTAACGGATCGTCCTTGTAATCCAAGAGATGAATTAATTTTATCGTACCTTAAAATTTTCCATATATTTAACCACAATCGAATAACGCTGTAATATGATTTTTAATTGTAACACTCATTACGTTCTACTTACATCCACACGAGTACTGATGATGGGTTCGAGACTCCCGGTGGCCTGGTATTGTGTCTGACTTCCAAAGGATTCGTACGATTTTGAAGTAAGCAATCATCATCAAGAGCAATGGCAGTCTGCAAAGTACATTATATAAAACGAAATTAATATCAAATCAACTGAAGGTTAAAGGATCTTGTTGTTTTTTTTTTTTTAATTATGATTGAAGTCGCATTTGAGGATTAGGTGGGGTGAATTGAATCGAAAGGACAAACGATTTAAACAACTGACTGGCTTCTCTAATATAAGAGTCATTATGTTCAGTTGAATTGGGTTTGTGTATACCTAGCTGTTGAATACAAAGAATTGAAGTTTTTGCAGAACCCGCTGCCACCGCGGTATCCTCTCTCCGGATATGCTTGTATAGAGAGTTAGACAATGGCAAGCGTTGCACATAAAATATTTTTATTGTTTCTAAATATTGATTAATATTACTCCAACTTTTTATACCCTATCCTATCCTAAGGGTATATGTGATATATAGACTGTAATATAGAAAAAATAAACGGAATTACTGTTATGTTCGTCCTTCTGTCCCTCCTTCTATTAATATGGGCCTTAAATTTTGAGCTAGAAGGATGAAATTTCATGTTCATCATTTACTGCCACACCCACTTCTTCAAAGCTTCACGATTTTACTTGAATTCGAAAAAAGATCATGAAGGCCAAATGTGTAAACATGTTGGTATTCGAATTATATGCAACTGTCTATAGCCACGCCTACTTTTTGAGGAGTTTTTATGAAAAAAAGAGATTTTGATGAAATTTTTCAAGTAAAATCCTTAAACGTTTGCACGTATAGTTGTCATTCGATACAAAAATGCAATACGGACACCTCTTTTTCCTTTTTTTACGATGTTAGCAACTGAAGCTGAAACCCACAAACCCACTCTGCTGGAGCTTTGGCATAAGTACAGCATTCAGAATGCAGTGAAGGACACCTGACCACTCTGATGTCATGAATATAGTTTGGAAACCATAGAATGTGCAAAACATATGAATGCAATACAGCATTTATTTGGAAGACAGAGAAGGTGGCTTTCAAGATCTGGAGGTAAGTGATATTCATAAGATCCTTGAAGTGTACAAGAACGGCTAGACCTAGAAAGGCAATACGAATCGGGTGAAAGGGATAACCTGACTCAATGAGTACAAAAGACATAGAGAAATAGATGTCGAAAGGTAATGAAACCACGGATATCACTTTACTGATCCTGATTTAGAGAAAAGTTCAACGAGCACAGCAGGACCACTAATTTAGTAAAGAAATAAAAAGAAGAGCCGTAGATGGGGATATTGACGGATTGTAGCTTTTCTGCAAGTTCTTGCAATGAAACAAGTTTTTACAATGAATCAGAGATGCTGGTCCAAATGATGTGTTTCACGTCCCTTGGGTCATTCTTGAAGTAGGCTTCGACTGGCATATATGTATGTATATATGTATATGGATGTATGTGCGTATCTCCACATTTTTACAATACAAAATTTCAATTTAAACGATTTCGAATCACAGTTTACCATAAAAAATACTGGTGTACCACAAGGTTGGATTCTGACTCCAATTTTCTTCCTTACTTTTATACATAATCTCTACTAATCCAATAAATTTCTGAAGGCAGTACTGTCAAATTCGTATATAGTTTGCAGAATTAAATCACAGACGTAGAATTGAAGTGGTACCAGTTGGCTGGGTCTGTTAGTAGCTTAGAAAATGTAATGCACACAACTTAGTGGAATTCTATGTTTCAAAAACCAAATGCTGTTGTCTGGCACTTACAAACCTGAATCCATTTTAATCATACATTCATGCCATTTGAAGGCGATCGGGGTGGCTATTGTGATATAACTTACTTGCTAAGGATAATATCATCTTCAGTGTGTGAAACGAATCTTTCTTTCTGGCTCTCAATTGCTGGCTTGACCAAACTTTTAATAATTTACTTATCCTAGCGATGTTTTAGAAAACTGCAAAGCTGACCAGCTTACCAAATATTTCTATTGTAGATATTTTCCCCAAAAGACGTATTTTACTAAACAGACTAATGGGTCTAATCTGAGACTGTCCGAAACCGAATATTTATTTCGCTTATTTTTGTTTGCCTTTTACAAGGGACCTATGTATCATATATCAGATACACTGGTAGCTATTTTGAAGGTAACCAATGATGGATTCAGATTTTATGTTCTGCCAAGGAGAATCTGTGAAAAGAAAGTGTAGTCCGGCAAGGTTGCATTCTTTCCTCAATACTACTTCTTTTGTAATTAAGAGTATCCTACGTTCTTCTTGATCCATGTAAGTCGTAATGGAAGGATTTCGATGGAGTCTTACACCACAACAGCAATGTATGGACTTTGCTGATGACGGGTGTCCATTACTTACAGACCTTCACTAAATCCCAGGAAATGTCAAACAATAGGCAAACATTAATGGACTGAACATACACTAAATACTCAAATCATCACGCTCAGGTCTAGTTCATCTGCTTAAGTAAGTTTTGCTGAATAGTCGAAAGAAAAAGTAGCGAATGGCCATAGCTAGATATAGCTAGAATCGACAAAGGAAGTCAACCTCAAGTCAAGTTACGACTCTATGGTGAAATTATGAATTTTTGATTGAAAGCAGCAGTTAAAGTTAAGATAATTGCATTTCCTGTAACTCAGTGTCTTCCAATCAAGTCTTTGTTAAGTGATACTTCTAAAGGTCAGGAATGGTTGTCGGAAGAGTACATATTTCGAAAAGGTCTCAGTACGAAAGGCCTTATGTACGAAATGCATTGGAATGCAGAAATCTCTTTAGGGCAAATGAGACGGCCAAAAGGGCCTATCTTTGGTAAAAGCTTCAGATAGAGTCACGGCCGCTAAGGCATCATTTACAGATGAAGCAGTTTTCTTTCCGTCATGGCCAATTATAGAAGTCAGGCGTGGTTCACTAAAGGCCCACGGAGCTGATTTGTGGTCTTTAATAGGTTTATGACTTGGCTTATGTGATTTATGCAAAAACTCACGTCGAATTACTTTCCAAACTATGGTTAGGTAAAATTTCATATGATCGTTCACCGAGTCCAACTGATCACAGAGTCTGTACTGCTAGTCGAAAAATAGTTCATGCTGCAAATTTTTAATCAAAATAAGGTTTAACTGGTCGTAGGCTCTTGAAATCTTCGACTGAGACAGGTCATTTGTATCTATTTTGAAAGAAGTAATTAGGTTTTTAAGAGCAAGTTATAGAACATTGATCCAGCGAGATGCCTAGACTTGTATTGACTTATCAATGTTACATCCTTTGTCTTTAACACAATGCAGATTCCATTCGATCTTCATATTAAAGCCAGTAGGTTGTCTAGAACACAAAAAAACTGCCACGGCAACACAGGCAGCAACAGCATCGACGGTGGAAATTTCCATCATCGTGCATAGCGCACACGCACTCACCAACGGCCGAGTGCTGGGCAATGGGAAAGTGCAAGCGCAGCTGGCAAAGATATACGCAGCTGCGCAACAGCACAAAAGAGTCACTCTTAGCGCAGACTCGAAAGCGTGCGGTTGTGCAGACATATACAGTCCACAGAGCGAGAATTTAGAAATTTATTATTTATCATGTATTATCCAAATAATTATCATTACGAGCTATTGAACAACGTAAACGGACATCGTTTGGTGGTGGGAAGTTTTTGATCGGACAGCACCAAGTAAGTTTTAAAACAGTACTCGGCTCAGAAGAACCCGGCTAGATGAGCCATAAAACTTGTGGCACATCGGAAAATATTTGAGCGAATTCCTAGAAGGAGTGGAATATGTGGCTGGCCAAATTTACTCATTGTAGCCAGCAATTTAGTCAATTAAAAATGACTCTGTACTTACTCTTGTAAGGCCTTTGCGAACTGTCTTTAAACGCTTATGCAAGTCGTTGGGAGTAACTCCTTCCATGGATCGCACGAACAATCTAGCATTTGACAAGAAGTTCTGTTTATTTCTTATTGCGATAGCTGGTGGATGTTACGATCAGTCTTTCCAATATTATAATCCTACACCTGCCTCTCAAAAATTGGCAAGTAACAACAACACTATGAAGGGTTACCATGTTTGTTTTAAGAGTACTTCATATGTGCATATGGACAGATGAAGGAGATGGATGTTTCCATAAGGTCTTGAAAACTTGTAATATACTCAGCATATGGCCCAAAGAAATCTTCAAGTAGTTACCATAATTTAAAAGTTGTTGGAGGATGGAAAAGAAAATACTCGCAAGATTAGAGTCATAAGTCAGAGTCGAGAGTATTATCACATCCTAAAAAGATACAACCATTAATAAAAATGCAATTTAATCCTTGTAGACATTTAATATTCCCAGGATCATAAGTGACAGAAGTACTCAACCAGTCCAGTGGTCTCTGAGCTATTGGCCCAGCCCTGCACATGTACATATAACTCTCGACCACTCCATGGCGTCGTATAATAATTTATTTTCGTTTCTTCTGCACGAAATGCATGATAGTGACAACGTGACACATGATATGCCAAGGGTTAACGATGAGAAGCCGCACAGCTATTGTCTCAAAAATGTCAGAACTAATTCACAGCACTCTCTATTCACAGATCCTTATGAATGGATGCGCAAGGATAAATGTGGAAATCAAAATGAAAATGATTATAAGTGCGAGTAATGCACATACGATATACTCACATGTAAAGCAGCACAAGCTGGGTGAGATAGAAATTCATCTCTGTCTGCAGGTCCCACGTAGTACCGCACTGAGTGAATAGCACTGACTCGTATCTTAACTTTGGTTTCTTCAAATGCAACGCCAGGAACTCGGGTACATCTGTAACAAATATTCGTATGCTCGTACAAGAGGACTAACCTCATGGCTGGGAAAAAAGACATCACTTACCAGATACAAGGGCGACAATCCATATGAATGAGACTGATGCAATTGCACGACTGATTTTCGTCCTGTACCGAAGCGGGAAGCAAATGGCGTACCATCGGTCCACCGAGATGAATGTAAGTGTCAGAACGGATACAGTCACGGATACAGTCTGTGGATGAAAAAAACAAAATTATATTTAAATAGTTTCTAGTTGTTTTTTTGCAGTAAACTAGGTCAAAACTGTTAAGGATTCTTTTTCATCGCGTCACCGTCAATGTGATTGCGAATAATGACGTCTTTATTTCATTACGACGACTCAGTGCGAGGATGCGGCGGCGGTCGTGTCGAAACTCTTGGATTCTTAACCATTTTATTCATTTTTCTTCACACAGTCCTTATGGGGCCGATAGGGGTGGAGATAAAAGCGGTACTGTTAATGCGGCACTTGGGGTTATTACAATTTTTTTTTTGTTTCGCTTTTCCTTCCTTCACATACCAGCCAAGGACGAAGAGAGTGGAAATGCCCCCGGAGTAATAAAACAGCTAACAAGAAGACATCATCGTCATCGGAGGGAATTTTGTGAATGCCTTCCCCAAGAGTGTTTTAAAGCCATTGTGCCAGTATTAGCGACGGAGAGTGTTGTTATCAAGTTACCCAGAGAGTGTTGCTTACTTAGCAGAAAGGCAAAAATAAAATGTGTTTCGGAAGCACAGTCAAGGATTGCTTTTATTTTGTAAAGCGGTTTAGTGTCGTTGTGGAAGGTATACAAACGCATGCGTTGCCAAAGGGGTTTCCCTTTGCTTTGAAATTGAAAGGAAATGCGACTTATAGGCTTAAATCGACGGCTTGTCTATTCATTCATTTCTACCAGAAGAGGGGTATTGTTTTGTATATGTATACGGGAAACCCCATGTACTTCACGGAGTCTAAGACGATGCCCATTCTATCTTTTCCTGTGGGCTTGCTATTTTTGGAGGCATATTGTCAGAACGTGGTCACTGGGGAATCGAATGTATTACCTTTATTAGGCAAGCGCCTGCCTTAAGGCTTATATTCTTTTCTCATCGTATTTGGGGACAGAGGTATTGGCAGGCTTAGGCATTTTTACTTTTTAATTACCATTCCTCTTCTGTGGCTCTTTCCGATGCAAATGTCGCTGAATTCCATCAACATGATCATAGTTAGCAAACTAGGCAAAATCTACGTGATATTTGGGGACACAATCGTCCCTATATCTAATTAAATTACAAATAGGATCCAGAATTTCGCCAATTACAGGAACATTTAGTTTCTTCAACATCGCATACAAGATCTTGTCTGTCATACTTTTTGAACTTCTGAATCCCTTCGTCTAAACTCTGATCAGCTACTGATAGGGTATCAGTGTGGTTTTAGGTTAGGAATGTCCATAATCGCTGAAATTTTCACACTCCGACAGATCCTTGAAAATTCAAGAAGTCAAATCACTTTTTCATCGATTTCAAGGCAGCATATGACAGCATCTATAGAGATGAGTTATACAGAGCCATGACTAGCTTTGACATCTCTGTCAAGCTCGTTCTTCTATGCTGGATGACGAGGGAGAATGTTCGCTGCTCCAATAAATTCGGCAACGAACTCATCGAGACTTTTGATGCCAAAAAACGACTTAGACAAGGTGACGCGCTGTCATGCGATATCTTTAACATTTTACTTCACAGGATTGTGGGAAACTCACAAGTCAACACCGGAAGCACAATCTTTCAAAAGTCTGTGCAACTACTAGCGGATGTCGAAAATATTGACATTATTGTCAGAATACTGCCGGCTGTCACTGTTGTGCTCGCTAGTATTGGAACAGAAGCTGGGAAACGGGGTTTAGTGACAGATGAGGCCAAAACCAAGTATATGATGTCAACAAGAAGGGACACAAAACATCGGCGAATTGGAGAGAATGTCACAATCGGCAACTGTAACTTTGAGGTAGCAAAGGAGTTTGTACAGCTCTGCTGTACATTCAGAATAACACGTGCCAATCGCTCTTTCTTTGGGCTGAGAAGGCAATTGAGTTGTAGAGTCTGGAACAACTAAGGAGATTCTGTATAAGACCCTGACCATCCCTGCGTTATGACGCTGAAGCTTGAACTCTATCTGAATAAAAACCTCCTCGGTCACTTCGAGAGAAAAATCCTTCGGAAAACGTTGGGTCTGGTTTGGGTTGACGGGTTTTGGAGAAAGAGATTCAATGACGGACTGTACAAGCTGTACAGCGACCTAATCATATCTAGGACATGTCAAGCGGATGTGTACAAGTGCGTAGAGTCATAGAGTCTTCTAATCTAACCCGCGCACGAATAGAGGGATCAATCGACTTGAAGTACGCAACTGGTAAGCAGTTAGTTAAAAACCTAGCTAACTGGAGAAGCTTTTAATTGGAGTGCCTGATTCCCCTCGAAGCGCTACTTAAGTGAGTAAGCAATATGCCCGGGATTGACGAGAATAGAAGCCTTGCATGTCTCAGATAGACTAGGTAGTTTTGTTAACTAAACCCACTTATCACAGTTGTGCCGTTTTGATACCGCACATCATGTGACCTAGATATTGTTATGTGATGTGTTCCGTAAGTGATGGGAAGTAATGCGGGAGCTGAGCCTCGTTTGGGCAGTTCATCAGCATGTTCGTTGCCAACCGTGGGTATATATCCATCTTGCTATCCTTTTGCTGTACGGAATAGTACATCTGTTGGCGTCAATACGAGTTCTTCCGGTAGAGAGAGTCCAGAATATTACTGTATCCATAGGGCTTTGCAGTCCAGCTGAAATGCTTGTAATATGGAGATCGAGGGATAAAAGGTAAAGCGTCTGCCAAAGTTGACCACAGAGCGCTTCTTGTGCCATGCACGCTGTTCTTTGTACCTTACCTCAGGTGGACTAAGTAAGTACAATCTTTCCTTCCCTAAAGGACCTCTTTATCAATAGCAAAGAGTTCCAAGAACAAATAACGATACCATGACATACGACCCAATGGATTAGTTCCTTCAAAGGCATAGTCATGTCCAAACTATTACCACGATTGTTGAGGAGCAGAGTGGAGCGGTTTTTTTCGCATACATCGAACGTGTCAAACGAATTTATCCATCAATCGATTCAATAATTAAAAGGACACTGTTGGACCCATATGAACGTAAGCCTGAACGTCAGCCCGTTCTTTTACAATAAAACTCGTTGACTGCGCAAAAAGAGGTTTACAACTCACACCTTGTGCCTGGGTGTTTGGCTAATTAGCTGCAATTTTGTTAATGTATTCCTTTGTCGCATCTGAATGTTCGAAAGGGCAATCGCGATAATTTAATTTTGAATCGCTTTACCTCGAATTAAGTCGCTGTCATCTGTACACGTTAAATTAAATTATGTGTTTCCATTACCACACCTGGATTCGAGGATACAATAATGAACCTTTCAGCTTTTTCCAAAAAGAGCTGCACTTATAAATAGCCATTCAGAGAGGATTTTTTCGTCCATATTTCATACAAACTTATGTAGTTCAGCTCCATACAGATTGAGCAATGAACTCATGTATTAAGGGAGGACAATCGATGAGCAAATGGATTGGCTTTTATCAACCAATTGGGTTCATATGTTTAAATTGCAACATCCTTGATGAACAAACCATTCTGTTGGTCGACCCAGCAATTCAAAATATATGGCAGTACTACTCCTCATTTCCGAAAAGAATCCTTTACGTCCTCCTCTTTAATTATGCAGAGCACAAGGATAGATCTATTTGTAAGCTCTAAAAATACATTTCTGTATTTGCACCTTGATGAAATTCCAGGAAAGGTAAATGAAAGTATTTTTATTTTTCATTTTTGGTCAGGAAAGGCAAGTCATTATGGTCATGAATAGAGATTTAAAATTCAACAACCTCTCGATTATTCGTAATAATTCATGGAAATTCAGTTCATAATAGGTGAGGTTAAATGGGGATAACTCGACCCGTTTATTAATGGGGAATCACCACCAACCGTGGATTATCTTTTGTAATATTTAGGTTTTTGGATTTTGGATACCTATTTCAATAAACAAAGAGCTGGTAAACTGTTTTAGATTGCGTCCTGACGTACGCTATTTTACTTCAACGTTCTGGTTAGAACTGTTGAGTTTGGAAGATAGGCTTTGAAGCGAAAAAAATACTCTTAGGACACTTTAGTGAAATGAAACTTTTTTCCAAACTTCACCCAGGAACTGCCCATTTCTTCCCAAATGCTAGATAGGTGGCAACTGTGTGGACCAAAGTCTAAATCATGCGATTTGGGTCAAGTTTTTTTTGCCAGTTTCGCCCGTTCGGCGCCAAATGCTGAGGGAAAGGCGATATTGCATTTCAAGAGACTTTTACATGTCTGTCCCAGCAACACCCCATTTCTTCCCAAACGCCAGATAGCGGGCAACTGTATGCATCAAAGTCTAAATCACGCGATTTGGGTTAAGTTTGTTGCCAGTTTCGCCCGTTTGGCGCAAAACACTGAGGGAAAGGATATATGCGGCCATATTGCGTTTCAAAAGACTTTTCCATGTCTGACCCACGAACACCCCATTTCTTCCCAAATGCCAGATAGCGGGCAACTGTATGCACCAAAGTCTAAATCACGCGATTTGGGTTAAGTTTGTTGCCAGTTTCGCCCGTAAACGCTAAGGGAAAGGGATATGAGGCGATATTGCATTTCAAGAGATTTTTCCATGTCTGACCCAGGAACACCCCATTTCTTCCCAAATCCCAGATAGCTGGCAACTGTGTGCACCAAAGTCTTTATCATGCGATGTGGGGTTTTCCGGTTAAGTTTTTTAGCCAGTTTCGCCAATTTGGCACAAAACGCTGAGGTGATATTGCATTTCAAGGGACTTTTTTCAAGTTTGCAACTGTGTTCACCATGGTCAACGAACTTGAAGGAGTTGTAGAAGATTTGCGTTCCTTTTTTATTGGTTTGCACAACACCATTTGGCATTTTGTCATAAAAACGTGAAAAAGTGAAAGAAATCTGAAATATAAGTTCGGAACATTAAATTATTCCAAACATGGTTTGCATGTTAACGACTGAGGAAGACGTTTTCCATTAATAAAAATAAAATTATTATCTCTCTCGAAAAAAATGTACGTTTTGCGAATTCAACAATCGGAATGGAAGGCGAAGTCAGATAAATGCAAAAATGAAATAAAATATGCATTAAATCTTATTTCATGAGCTCCTGTGGCATAAGGATCTAATGTTCCATCGTATCTCTCTCTCACCCACGTATGTATGTGTACCCGAAAAAAAAGAAATCGATTCCCTTGTCTATTTCCGCTCCTGTTTATATGTGGGACTTGAGTTCAATTTACGTCTTCCAAGAAGGAAGCACTTTAAAGGACCATCACATCACTTATGCAATGAAGCAGCATTTCCTTCTCCATAATCGAATCAACATTCCTTCCTCTGACTGACACAAAAGTCCTTTAACTGAATAAATTTCTAATGAAAATGCGTTCAAGCCATGGCCAATGCTGTTTTTTATAAAAACCAGCTAGAAATATGCAAAGTATTTTGCAAACGAACGCAACTTGGCGAACTTTCAAGTATTTAGATACTCCAAACATAGTTCATGAATAAAATAAGCTTTGAATATTCTGAATATCAACTACAAGTGTGTATCCTTCGAGGAGGTATTTGCAACAGCCATCCCGGAAAGTATGAAGGATGGCCTTCGGTGGAAGTAAACCAATTTTTTGCGAAGAAATTTTGCCAAATTAAGTTTGCGTTGCGTACTTTCCCACGGCATGGAGGTAATTTTCTGAGGCACGGCATAATGTCCTCGCATCATCGACTTTGAGGACACAGAGTAAATGGAAATGGAACACCCCTGTGGGAAGGATATTGTCAAAGCGAACCGAAGAGATGTGAAAAATCCACATGATTGCTTTGGAATAACATTGCGCAAGAGTGTGTCAGAGGAAAAATCGAAAACCTGGTCTATTCCGTGAGGGATGGTGTTGAATAGTTTTCAATTACAGAGAGTACCTGGCCTATAGCTGAGTAGTTTTCGATAGTCGTGCTATTTAACATAGATGGGCTTGGCATTTGTGCCTTTTGGAGGAGATGCTATCTTTATTTTTGCGTATACATTCCGGAGCTCGGCGTCGAGTTGAAGTGTCGTTTGGGCAAACGAGTTGTTTTGCAAAAGTGATGCCTAAAGGGAGAGTACGTGCTGTCCTTAACTGTCTGGAATGCCTTTTGTGTCGATTGCTGGTTAGTTGGAGAGATATGTCGGCCTGCAAGGACTAAGGAGTTCTTTTGTAGGTTTGTAGCTTTGTCTGATGCTTTGGTGTGGCATACGTTACATGGTTTTCGCCTGACATCCAATCATAGATTGGCTACAAGCACCACCTTGAAAACTGATGAAAGTTCTAATTGGGATGTGTAGTCATACGGAACTACCGGTGTAAGCACATCGTCTGTAGGCCTTGAAATATGTTGAAAAAAAACTCACCTGGACTGGAAGGACGAATAGGCTTGCAGTGTTCTGTGATTGTAAACATGGAAACTTTTAAGATTTTGCCAATTGCAAGTATACATATGTATCTTTGGACAATGCTGTAGTGTTCTGCGCTATTCTCTCAGTTGTTAACAAGAGGACCACATCGCACGTGGGGTAAACAATGGCCCCATGGGGAATAGGGCATCGAAGTTTTTATTTCAAAAGAAAAGTCTTGCTTCATCGACTCTTTTCCATCAACTTTCCTTTTGTTACTGCAATACTTTCTAGGTCGAACCCGTAGCTTGTAATGGTCTGAAGCGAGGTTTGAGGGGTTAAGCCTAAAGGTTTCTATCCTCGTCCCTAAATTATAATATTCCACATAATTGTTTAAGGGCGATACGATCCACATTCAGAAAGGTTCTGTTCGGAGGTTTGCTTTTCTTCCAGATGACAACGATTGTGTCTTACAAGGACTGCCAGTTGTGAAAAGGTGCACTTGACCAAGTCAAAGCCTACCTTAGAAACCTGACTTAAGTCGCTATTCCCAAGAATGAATCAAAGTTATTGGAGTCAGAGAAAGGTTTGGGTCACATGCATTCTTTACCTACAATTCTGTAATGACCAGGAATCCAACTTGTGTCTGCCAGTGATTGCAGGAATACTTGACTGACCTAGAGGAATCTATGTGTGTAGTCGTGGTTCAAGTGCAGGGGATTACGAAGCAAGGGTTTCCAGGTTCAATCCCAAGCATTCAACCTTCGAAGGTACAACTGTCATGAGAAAGCTTTTCAAGTCATTGAACTTCGAATAGGACAGTGAACCAGGTTTTACGGTCACCATTCGTGTAAAAAATTTAACACGCACATCACGAATGGATATGCTAGATTGACTGGACTCGGAAAGAATTCAGAAAAGTAGGACAAAAGCGTTCGCAGGGTGGAAGAAGATCCCTTCAAAATCATAGGAGAGACACCCTCTTGATCAACGATTTTGTTGATGTTAACTACCTTTATCACCAGCTAGCACAAACAGAGATCATCTTATTTGGGTGCCAGGACATAACAAATATTTAAGCAGTGAAAAGGCAGACATACTAACCAGAAAGGACTATATGAAGCCTACGCCTTACCTACCAGCACTGCCAAATGCTCCATTAGTAATTCGCTGAACAATTCATCATTATTCGCTCACAATTAGTGGAGGCATACTGAATACAGATCTAACCAGGAGTTAGATTCGTATAGTTACAAGATCCCTTTTTTGACAGTCTTAAGTTAAAAGAACACCACATGACTATGGGAGTAATCCACCATGACACTTGGAGAATGTGCAACGAAAAATTTTGTGTAACTGCCATTGGTTAATCAGAATATGTCATCGTCACCTAGGTAAATCCTACATTGAGGCTAGCTTTATCGCGAATTCCACTAGGCCCACCAATGTAGGTAGGTAGGGAGAACTGGGTGCCCACATGTGCGGCCTACTCGGATCACTGGTGGATCCATTGTGAGCCCCTGCTGTGCGTTTATCTGAAAGATAAGACCTGAAAAACAAAGGTTGGTTATTAGCTTTGGAGTAGCTACAAGGCCTCCCTGAACAAACTCGATGTTGTTATAAATTTCAGAACGGTTGATGGAGGCTTTTCTGACAGGTTGCCCAGGTTTTCGAATTGATATATATCAAGGACTGTTTTTCTAGTTCTGCATGCGCTTGAGCATTCGCAGAGGAAGTGAAAAGTACACTCTACTGCTGCTGTGTCGCCACAGCCTCATGCAGTAGAGGTCATCAGCGGGCCGTCATGAGGTTGTGGCAGGTGATTATTCCCGTAAAGAGTGCTAAGTTAGGTCTGTTAATGGCCAGGATCTGTTTGGTTTGAACAAGATCAACAGGATGGGTTCATATCCCCTGTGGAAGCTGGTTGTACGGTTTTCCGATAGTGATATCACAATGGAACTTATCTTGGTCTAAAAGTGTCCCTGCTAAGCCGGGACAGACACCATTCTCAACCCAACTAAGCTAACTAATTAGATGAAATCGGATGAGATGTCGTCTGAAATCGATGGCTCGTCTGGGACATACTGACACCTATTACCTTGACAAGCAGAAAGCCTACATACCAAAAATGGAGTAACGATTCTTGACCAAATCTCTTTAAAAAGAATGTCCTATATTGTCGTCGTCTAACACAATAGTTAACGACCACTAAATGGCTTATTTTCTGTGCTAACTTATTTATATCTTTAACCACAATCACTATCTTACTTTGTTAACAATGATTGATTGTAAAGGAGACCAGCCAGATCCCCTAGATATCTGAGTTCTCCTTAAGGGTCTATGCTAGTCATGGCCGTACTGAATATGGATAAAAAGCAACCCTTTTCTCTTTGGATTGTCGTCAACTATTAACTCGAACACTGTGTATACCATTTTCTTTAACCAAATGAAGGAATTACCTCTTAATCTCACATGTATTTGATTATCGAAGTCAGGTCGTGAACTTTTTAAATGCCGGCCGCACAAAGGTCAGAAAAGTTCGCAATGGATTATGTCCCCTGATGACAAAATTTGTTTCCTTGAGTCGAATTAAGGTTGACATAACAAACAGCTGTAGTATCTTCTAGTTTAGATACAAGTCTCCAACATTTAATTTCTCTCACGTTTCGTTGACATAATAAAACTCAAACTTTTCCACCATTGGCAAAGGCGCCATATGCTTGCATACGTATCACTTAGCTTAAGCTGTTTATTTTCCATGTCCTCGCACTTCCTCAAGCGACCAACTTCTGGCAGGAACTTCCTCCTTCCCGGACAAGTTCTAATGCAAAAACTACTAACTCTTTTTTTTATTGTTGTTTGCACCACGACCGACGACATAAAATCATTTAATCCTGAGAGCAACAAATGCACGTTCATATGTACATAATCCATGCGTCGATTTTGTATATTGAATCACGTTTCAACTTCATTCCCAAACGTTCACACTTTTCCACCGACAACGAGCTCTAGAAGGGCACACAACGTATGTTGTTGGATAAATAAAGAAAAAATCCTGTATTCACTGTATCCACTGTATCCATACAAACAAGGTGACAACTTAGAATTTTATAACACCGACGACATTTGTTGTTTTTTGTTTAACAGATACTTCGTGCAGATAAACAATTCATACGTGCAAGCACTCCCCCACCAAGGATTCCAGTGACCCAGCCCGCGTTGCATTATTTGCATTTTACAGTAAATTTCAACTCACCTGAAAATAGAGGACAATCTTGCACATCGATTGCCCCAAGAACCATGTTTCAGTGACATCCCACACAACTGAGGGTGGCAGGCAAACTAGAATCACTAAAAAATCAGCAACTGCCAAGTTAACAATAAAAACATTCGTGACCGTCCTCATGGAATAGTTCGTGTAAACAGCAACACACACGAGTGCATTTCCAACCTAGAAAAACACAAAAAAAAAGGATGAAAGTGTTACAGGTATTGTTCAAGGTATACATGTGTGTATGTATAGTGTACTACCATGTATCTGGGGGGTAAAACTATCTAAAGTTTGCAAGTTATTGGAAAGAAAATCGATACGTAATAAAAATTTATCTATTATCTGTTGCTGAGCATATTCAATCTTTAATGAGTCGAGTACAATAGAGTCTGGGCTTGATGGTAGAACCGCCCACATCGCCAATTGTTGGAAAATATTAAGCCACTTATCTATGCTTGGTCGTGTCCTGCAATTGCAGCGGCATTAGTGATTAAATGCCATAGTTAGCGGTGTCTGGGTGACCTTAAATGGGGGGACCTTTGGCTGGTAAAGGTCACTGGCGACAAGTTTATCTAGGCTTTAGATAAAATCCACTAATGGCGCCTCTGTTTATTTCTGGCTTTACTCACACTAAAGGTTTAGCTTATGGATTGGTACGTAGAAAATATTTGTCGGAACTAACACAGGAGATACATTTCCACACAAAACCTCTGCATAGCATCTACGGCATCGATTCAATTCTGGTTCGAAGGGTCCGATAGACAAACCGAAAATAGTAGGAGGACTAAGTATAGGTCCGTGGAATATCCCGAAAGCCTTAACAGGTCTTGTCTCGGATTTTGTTTGGTTCAAAGAGCATGTGAACTATAGACAATCTGAGTTCAGGTCTAAAAATGTGTTAGGAATTCAATCTCAGAGAAGACTATACGGTTGTTAGGTTCAACGGTGTGTGTGAGAACTTTTCATTCAAAATCGTAGCAGGATAACGAAAATTAGCATTATAAAGTCCTTAAACTTTCAAAATTATTAAAGAATAACTTGGGGATCACAGTACCTAGTTATTTGATGGTTATTTGTGATATTGAAGACCGACTTTAAGAATATTTAACACCATGCCAAGAAGTGCTTAAGTGTCTTTATTCTTGAAAGCGGCACTGAGTGTGAATTTTGACCTTAAGCCTCGATTAATTCATTGTATACACATACATACATATGTACATATACTGCACATAAGTATAGAGCATCCTTAGAACCATGTTCCACCCCCTCCTCTAAGACATCATTTGGCATAGTTTGAGAGGTGTTCTCTTGTGAGCCCGTTGCTTGAGTCATCACACAATTGTTGGACCACTGCAATATATTTTACCGAGAAGTCTTTAAATTAAAGCTGTGGCTTAAAGAGTTTTTACTGATGACCCTCATCCAATTCGTAGTCCGGATTTGACATCCCTATTTCAACCACATAGTACGTCAATCCGCACTTTCATCAGAAACTATATATGTATATGCATTCATTTCAAGGTTTTTCCTTTAGCCTTCCCTCCCTTCAACTCAGTCGAAAATTGAAGCTAGCTGATCACGGAATGCGTAGGACATAAGCCGATTGGGTGCTTAAACAGCACCATGATCATCAGCATTTGGATGACCAATTTTCACAGAACATTTTCTTCAGCGATGAGGCCTACATTTCACTCGGTAAAACTAGCCAAATGCTAACAAATTTTGTTTGTCCTCAAAAGGAAGATGTGGAAGTCATGTGGTTTCAACAAGACGGTGCCACATCTCACATTTTAACTTTATTGTAAGAAAAATTTCCTGGACCAATTATTTCACGTTTTCGTGATGTGAACTGTTCACCAAGTTTGAGTCACTTGTCAACCTTGGATTCCTTTTCATAGGGCTATGCACAAGAACGTATTTAAGGCCACAATCCGCAAACTTTTGACGAATATTCGAAGTTATGGCCGAGTTATTGCCCGATATATGTCGAAAAGCCACAGAATCAAGTTACATTTCATTCATAATGGTAGGATCCAATCAATATATTGGAACAAGAACATGATCAGAATTAGACCCATAAATGTGTATTATCCAAATTTAATTTCGGAACCAAAAAATAGATGACAGCTAAGTTGAGATAAAACCTAAGACTTAAGCCCTGGATTTCTTGACGAGATCACTATCAATTACGATAGTGACGCATGCGTATAAGTCATATGAAGACTGTAGCTTTCTTTAGAAGCAGACGGTTCCAAAGTTCTCTTAAAAAATCATAACAACTGCAAAATCATAAAGCTGACAACAATTTTACTTAAAGCAACAGAAAAAGATTGCGGTTACACCTAACCTATTTCGTGAACCCTCATTCTACTTTCTACCATCTCCCTAAACCTATTAACAAGACTATTGCAAGCTGAATCAGTAGGGTGGTCTATATCGGTTCAAAAGCCCTCTAAAGCTTCGGTTGGGCCTATTTAGTAGAGTAATTTTTGCCAAGCTTGGTCAACTATCAAAGTACCTAAAGGTTGATCAGATGGAGGCTTTGAAAGGAATAACTTAAGACCAGAAACTTATATGCAAACCTCAGTAGGAAGCACAGAAGAAAGCCTTGGTGTACTAGATTATTCGGGCAACTATCTTCCACTTTAAGACATATCTAAATGTCATGAAGACTGCAGCTGATATTAAACCCCAAACACTCCAAACTATTTGAAGATCCTTAACGTAATTTCGGTGTTTTTTTCAACAGCAGTATGTGTTATGTACTTCATGGTCAAAAACCAATAATTTATACTGCCTCTTCAAAGCGATCAATTCGAATCATTCCTATTGGGATAGTACTGAAATTTTCATGGTAAAGAACGAGCTTAATTGAATAACAGACTAAGAGCTGAAGTCATCGGGACTAACTCCGAATTCTACCATCCATTAGGGAATGGCATATACTATCGAAGTGCGCCCTAGAGACTGCATTAGAAAAAACCTCCGAGGATCACATATCGGTCAAGGCGTGGACCTGTTAGACCTTTCAAATCGTATAGCTTTGAGTCTTAACATGTTTGCTCAAAGAAGTTTTTGCAAATATTTTCACATAATGTACTTTGCAGACTGAGAATCAAAAAGTAGTAACGCATATTTGCACTGGTGACGGTTTTACTTCTGCATGATTGCAGTAACAATTTTGGCAATAAATCATTGGTTACTGCCCATGAAAATGAAGAATTCTTACAAAAGAATTGTTGCATAACGTAAATGAGATACGTTTGCAATCCCAGCTCCCAAGTCAGGGAGCTCAAAGAACACGCACTAATCTGAGTTCTCAGTCACAAGGGTAGTACGAATGCCCTTATTCTGTTTTGAGGATCCTAGAACTAGCAAGCATATTGTGTTCGAATGTGCCCCCTTTAACATCTGAGATCATGTAATACTCAACAGTTCCAGGCGGAGATCATGGCGATCAAGAAGGCCCTGTCTTGGTTAAAGTATAATGTAATATCCAATCGGGATATCAACATCCTTACTGATAGCCATGCCGCGATCAAATCACTGAAATCTTCCACTTTCAACTCAAAGGTTACGTGGGTTGATGTTGGACCACCTTGGACCACCTTTTGACAAAGCCAAGTGATGAGTTAGCTTTAAGAATTATCTCATCAATATGGGAACGGAACTTTAGCTCCCTATCGTGCGGTATTCCAAGTTAGCGAAGAGATTGAGCGATGGATATTGGCTGATCGTGAATGAGATAAAGTAATAGATTGGCATTTGGCGATATTGAGCTCTAAGAAAAGATGGTTTTGAAAAGTTTGGCATAGTCAGCGTAGAGAAAAAGAGAGGAGTGGTTTATAACCCTATCAACATCGTTTAGAGTCAGAATGAAGAAAAGAGGTCAAAGGCGACTGCCTTGTGGAACTCCAGATGTAGCTAAGAAAGGAACCGATGGATATTGGTATCCCTCTCGCTGCAGTTAATCTTCTACTTAAGCTCAACGCTATACACTCAACTAATCGATGGACAATGGTACTACTTGGCTCATTTCCTGACAGATCAGGCGCAAGCTGGTTAAAAAACGCACCAACTATCTGATTGGACAGAAAAGGATGCTCATAGCAATTGTAATAGGTAACATCGCTGTACACTGCACTATCGGTAGGCCACGCAAATGACTTCTGGAGAAGCTGCATGGATGAAGACGAGGAAGACACCTTTGTACATGCCAAGCTCTCTTCGTTGTAAGAAGATGGCATTCATGTGCATTTTTCTTTGATAATTTGGCTAGGTCCAACATAAACAGCCTCCAATGCTTTATATTAACCTCTTGTTGGTTCCAAGGGTAGTTTCATTGCTTTCAGGAGAAATTTCTGAGAACCATGTGGTAACACAATGAACCTTAAAAGGGCAAAGTGAGGTCGTTGGCGTAGCCTGCCACCCATCCTATCCTAACCTAATCTAATAGATTTTAGGTTTCCATCAGGAACTTGATTTGATTCATAATGCAATTTCTGTTTAATACACTTTTTCTAGGGAGCTGCACGAAAGATCTTTCGCTTATGGGTCGTGGTCCTTTGTTGAGTCTAGTCTTACACAGAGCTGTACGAAGAAGGATAAAAAAATATTGCTTTTTATAAAACATGTTACAAGAAAACTTGAAAGGAGGTTCTCACGTCGCAATGTTGGTTTAAAAACAGCTCATCCTTAAAAAGTCACATGTCTACCTCAACACTACTCCATCAGTTCGGTTAAGAGTTACACCTTTGACTTTCACGCGATACGTTAAAGTAGCATTAAAACACTCTCACCTTGTTTACCCTTGACACTATAACAACACACAGGTTGTAAGAAAAATTCCTTTCAACACGATTCCTCGTGGCAAGGATTTTGAAAAATCCTCTGACTATGATAATCTTTCACCTCCACCCGTGTGTTGGTTAACCCAGAACCACTGAACTTATGACGAGTTCAACAACACCGAAGGTCCTTATGCAGATGAACCGTCTACATACGTACACACCTGTCAAAGACAGTTTCGGAAAAAAATTGAATTCACAGCCCTAATTTCCATAATAGTCTGCGATCCATGTTCAGATTGTCAACTACATGAACACCTTGTGGGACATGTTCTCGAAGTTCAGCAATTAGGAACATGTTTCCACTATATTACGGTGGGTGGTGGCTTACTTGGGATTTCGGGTTAACGAAAAATCCGTTGCCCCGAATATTTTTAGATACACTTACCTAAGCACAAAAGTAGTTAACGACTTTTCTTTGTTTTTCGTTCAAAAAAAAAGGAAAATATCGACTACACGACAAGGCCACAATATGATTCACTGTTCGCTTAATGCGGTACTAATGGCCGAAACCAATAAATTGCAAAAATGTGTACATTATGCAAGGTAAGCGCGAAAGCGATTTCATGGTTAAGATATTTTATTTCACGTTTTGTCGATATATGTACGGTGTTGGTCTGAGAATTGACAAATTATGAAACAGTTAATTGATTTGTTACCACAAATGGGTTGACTTTCTGAGAAAAGTACTCCAGTGGCGTGGTGTCAAAACTCCACAGATGGCAACTGGAAGCAAAATTCTGACTATAAATCCTCCATTGCAGAGAGTCTAGGTTATGATTTCGTAGACTTTGGTGGGAACTTTGGCACACTCGTCCAATTCAATGCCAGACGATCGAATCAAGAAGGCCTATACTCATGCAAACAAGGGTTCAGGAAAATATGTGGATATTGGCCATATATTGCGATGCTAAGACCCATTGTAACCAACCTTTCGACCGTTTGGCGGAAGTCGCCCGAGAAGAAGTATCAAAGTGGAGAAAGTACTGAACTACTGCGGGAACTCAGTAGGTCGGCAGACTAAAGAAGAGCAGACTATGGTTAGTTAAACTCTATGATCATGCCATGGTCTCACGGAGAAGTTGGATGACAGTTCAGTCTGTGCAAAGGAAGAGCTAGCTATCTGTACCAATGGCTGTATGCGAATCTCGAGGTACCAATCGATCTTTCAGACCTAAGGACCAAGCTGAACTTACTGCAATAAAACAATCTGCGAAGATGTTGACTGTAAAGCAGTCATCAGTGGGCAAAAAGCTGACTCCCTTTTAGGTATCGACTCACACGGATATCATAGCAGGGACACATCCCAAAAGTTCTTTCTGCTTTCAATAGATTGTTGAGCAAGGAAATAGGGAAATAGATATTGAATCCATCCATTGTGTCTGTCTAGCACGGCTAGGACTACTGCACAACGACTTCGGCAGAAACTGCATGGACAAAGGCGAAATAGATTGTCCAGCTACTACCTTGCGGAACTCAACGAAAGAAACATCAAGCTGAGCCAACTCCTGAGATTCTTACACTAATCTGGGTACTTTAGTTCAGCTGTGGAATACTAAAATGAGGTTGTCAGGGTTAGTTGGTTTTAGTAAGCCGTTTTTAGAGCAGTAACTGGAACCAGTTAAGTAGGTGGAACATTCGTCCAAATCCTACGGACCTATAAGCCAAAGTGTATGTCTATGTCTATGCTGCAGGAAAAGCAGAAGAATATGGTTCTTCACTGGTTGCACAACGTTATAATCAAGCCAATGATCACTTATTACTCTACGGACTTAAATGCAGGAACAACTGAATAGGAATCTACCAGCTACCAGGAGTGTGTATCTCCAAAAATAAGGAACCCAGGTTTCTATTTTCACAGATAGCAAAGCAGCCATGTTGACTTCTAAAAATCAGGACCGTCTAGTCGAAGAGGTTTTACAGAAAATATTTTACTACCATTGCCGCCAAACGTAGAAGAATGACTTGTATCGATTGCTCTAACTCTGTTCTGGAGTTGATGTCTTGATTAATTCATACAAGAGTTTCAGTGATCTTCTATGGCACGGTGCCCCAACTCGAAGCCCGTGTCTGTTTGGTTTTGGACTGGCTTCAACAAAATCTGAATCAGAAATGGTCCGCAGTCGATCTTTTTCCGATTCTGGTGTCTTTGCGTAAAACCTCCCTCTACTTTCAAGCGAAGACCTTTGCTGAGCTTCTATAGCCTGATGGATACACTATTGTGTACAGTTGCTCTGTTCCATTATTCTTGTTTTTTCCGAAGTCATACAGCGATCGCTAGCGATGAGATCCTCTACAAGACTACTGGCAACCTTCTGAAAATTTATTTACTATCTTCTGTCAGAGCTTCTATAGCCTGATGGATACACTATTGTGTACAGTTGCTCTGTTCTATTCTTCTTGTTTTTTCCGAAGTCATACAGCGATCGCTAGCGATGAGATCCTCTACAAGACTACTGGCAACCTTCTGAAAATTTATTTACTATCTTCTGTCAGAGCTTCTATAGCCTGATAGATACACTATTGTGTACAGTAAACTGTTCCTACTAATTCGAACTTAGGATAACCCTAATTGGCGCCCCCACGGAGCACTGTATGGCAGACAGACATGCCAGAGCCCATTGTTGTTCCCTTGGACAATTTCTGTAGAAGCTGTAGAGACAAGGAAAAGAAAGAAACCATGACTCATATTCTGGGCACCTGTCCTGCCCTATCGGTTGTGAAAGAGTACTAACTGATCTCAACGATCTAGCCAGACTAGACTTAAGCAGAATAAAAAACTTCGTCACTGGGTCACACTGGTTGAATCCCTAACCGGCAAACCATACGTCTTCGACATGAGTTCAAACCGAAGCCGGTTACCTTGCTGAGTGGGGACAACCCAACCCAAAATGGCTAAAATAAGATTCGCTTCCTCTACCGAAAGCATGGTAAAGTAATATAGGAACAAGGACTTCAGAATTAGTTGCAACAGCTGATGTGACGTATGTAACTAACCTCGAATAAAAAGGCATAATGAAGATGCAAGGATACGGATGCGATGTCTGCATGGACCAACATCTCTTGCAAGGACACGTTGACAGAGTTAAATATATGAAATACCCTCGAGGAGTGGAATATGGTGGCAAAGTAAAGATTTTGAAATCTCTTCCTGGCATCAAGAGGCACAGAGCGTACATCGGCCTTACGTAATGTTTTCAATTTATTTAACCAAGGTCGACCTAAGCCCTTGCGAACATCAAAGGCATCTGTCGCCAACCCTCCAACATATCCCAGCCCACATAGACAATACAAGACTATTTTATAATTTCATCGAATTCAGATGCATTTTATGAGAAATACTTCAATGAAATACGCTCCATCTGTGTGCGTCTATAGTGCACCACACGTGCGCCCCGTTCAGCCGCATGAAATCCTATTCCACAGCCCCATTGCCTTGAGTAGGAAGCAGTCCAATTTTGCTCCTAGATTCCAAGAAAATCTGAATGGAATTTAATTTCACTTTGCATGGATGGTAGGTATTTGCGATGGAGAAACTCAACTGTATCTCGGAATGCGGTCCTCTTGCAAATATCTAGAGGGTGTCGATCTATTTACGTATTCCCACCGCCCATATAGGAACAATATAACGCCAATATCCAATGCCACCGGCAGCGGCAGGTGAATCAAAAAACCAACTCCCTTCCAGAGAATACTTGGCGTCCAAGGCAACCTATCCCCATTTAAAATAGTTAACTCTATTTAGCAAATACCATCTGTAGTCTGTAACTAAGACCACTCAATTTCGTATGTGTGCCACATCCTGTATGAAATCCATTCACAAGGTACCCATCTTAGAATGTAATTTTAAATAAACACACTTGAGCACATGTGTGCGCCGACCTTTCTTCAGCGGAAGTACGTTGCTGATTGAATAAATCGTTTTATAACCTTATCCGCTTGAAAAGTACGAGTACTTCACAACTTTTCTGGCCTTTAAACATTCAAAACTGTGGGCGTAGTAGGGGTACGTGTTCATGGTTACGAACGTTTCGTAAGGACTTGGCTATTATGGTTACGAGGAAAAGGGAGCGGATGTTAAGGAGTGTCCTTGAAGATGAAATCTGAAGTCCTGTGTAGTACGTACAGTAGGTATACTGCAGAAATCTTAATATTTCACAGCAGGGAGATTAAATCATTTTTGAAAAAGAGAAGAATAATGATTCCGAGTAGAGGGAATGATTAAATGTGTACATTACGAGTGGTCCTTTATCTGGCCTAGAATTTTTTTATCTCGATTTTGGTTTTCTGTTCTTTTTTTTGCAGTGCTGCAGGCTGTATAAATAAATATGAGGAAATAAATAACGAAAATATTAAATTAAAAGAGATGTAGAATGGCGAATCGTTTTTCTTTTTTTGAAAAATTACTCGGCCTGGTGCTGTTAATGAATTAAATTTCGAAATTTGAATGGTTAGTATTTGTCAGGCTATCTATCACCTAGTCCTGTGCATATATCGAGCAAGCGTGGCAATACTTTAATGGGCCGTAGATACATGGTATCTGAGAAGACAATTGAAAAGCGTGAGCAATGTTTGGTACCAACGGCAGGTAGCGATGGATAAATCGAACTCCCCTCATCGAATCTAGACACCCATCAGGAGGTTAGGTTAAGGAATTACAATACGTAGCTTTCCTCTAGAAATGTCGCCAGAGTTTGTTGATGCCAGTTCCCAGTTTCATCATTCAATCTGATGGAACGCAGGCAATAGCACACCGGTGGTTTCTTAACCAAATGTGTACACGGATAATACTAGTTTGATGATAGACGAGGAGGTAGTAAATCTCATTACGTGGAAGGACTTCCGTTGAACTATTATGTCGTTCACATCATTCTAACAGCTACGCATCAGAAAGGCAAAGTCAAAGAAAGAGGATAAGGGACATTTTTAAACAAGTATCCTGGAAAGACGTGAGCCTCATCTTCAGACTTAAGGCACGTATACCAAGTCACAACGAAATGACTACAAACCAAGATACTTAAGAGGATTTTGGATACACATTATCCACCAAGTGTGGCAAAGGGAACTTATGCAAAGATCAACATCTCAAGGGTGAAGGAGTAGAGAAAGTTGAAACTAGTCGTCTTTTCAATAACATATAAAAGGGTCCCGTCAAAAGCGCCCTGGAAGGCTTTCACATCAAGCACACTCCTACCAACTGGCTCTGCACAAGACACATTAATTCCTCTCTTGGATACAGTTCATATAAAAAAATTTAACGCAATCCCTTAGAAAGGCGTAAAGCCCCCTTTCCTATGTAGAAAATAGAATACAAGCTAAAGTTGTTGCTTTCGGATCGATATACCATACAAAGTACATTCCCACGGCAAAGAGAATCGGCAAAGAAAGGTAGTCTCTATCCAACAGAAGGGGGTTAGGAATATATTCCAGTTGTGTTTGGAGATAATTCTACATAGTACTACTAATTTATTGGAGCCTCTGAGAAGTCACTTCAATGATGAAGAAGTAACAAAGCAGTTCCGAAATAATCCAAAGTATCATCACCCTTTGGAAAGAGTTGCACACAGCGGTGCCGCTTAAGCCAGGTACATTCAGATGCTAAGCGGGCAATACGTTGTCCATATATGTTTATAAATGGTTCGAAGTATTCATGTCTGCATCAGGGTGAGCCGTGCCATATACAATTATGGTCGTAGAAAATCCACTCGTCAATGAGGCAGTGGGAAGCCCGGACGGTCAAATCCTGCGAGATTGTCGTTTGAGCTTTGTTTAGAAATTGGATTTCCCGCAATCTGAAGTGCTAACCAGACAAGAGTATGGTCCTGCGATTAGTTTCCGAAACTAGATTACAACGGGCTAAAGAGTTAAGCATGAGTTTAACCGCAGCCTGATTGTCGCTATAGATGCAGATACTCCGTCGCCTCCACTTAATAAGGAACCAATTCATAAACTAAAGAAGGTCTTATTATTACAAGGAAGAGGAGATAGGAGACGATATTGCATTTGAAGTGCACCTAAATATAAGTAATCGTTACTAATGATAATGCCTCATGCCCTACCAAAAGTACCCATACACTGTTTGGAAGCTGACATACTTTGCCCAAAAAGTGATGTACATCAATGTAGGCTAAAGGATTCACAATGAGCTTTCACTGCAAGAATCATTCGATTGTTGAGAGCTGGTATGTAGGAAAGCTTGTACTATGATTAGGTCTATATTCAAGAGATTGCAGTCTAAACCCACATAAAAAGGATATATCTAATGAGGACGCCATTTGACCTTATTGACATGTGGAAGTGTGGACTAGAATGTATAGACACTACCAACGCGATGATAAAGACGCTAACAGACTTGAGTAGACTAGAAGCAATTCTTCACATGCCACTCCTAAACGTATATGTTGAAGTCTGCTACCAAAAAAAGTCCGGGGGACTAGTGAATAGAACAGTCCGAACTTAAATCTTGATGAACAAGTAGTGACCACATATGACTATACCTCGACTTTCTCTGCCAAATGATAAGCCTACATCTACACAAATTCTCCGAGAAACTAAACTAGCACAACTTAGTTAGACTTTTAGACCACAGTAGTGCCAGAGGAACCACAAAACCAGTTTCAAAGAAGTTTGATGCTTTACGAAGAACTTAAGGTTCCTGCCTGTGCCCCTGGCTACAAGGATATAATCGGGAATGAGAAACCTGTTGAAAGATCTGCAACGGATCAAAAGTGATCCTATAACCTCAGGGCGTGAGTGGAGGGGCCAAATGATGGGTCACTGGGCCGTGGGGCCGTGAAAAACTTTTAGGTGTTCCCCGACTGGGATTCGAACCTCAAACTCCTTGCTTCATCGTCCAACGCACTAACCACTGAGCTACGCCGCCCTGATTACCTGATGACAGGTAAATATAATCTTCGTATCCAAACCTTAAGCCAGTTTACATACAGGGAGTTAAAACCACCGAAGGTTCTTTTCGCTGTCTTATTCTGAAGATAAAAGGAAATAGCTCTGCATTCCTTCACATTGAAGGCGCATTCAAAAACATTGACTACAACTCAGTAGAGTTGCTGATTTGACCAACTAATGGGTAATGGCCTTACCCGTACAGCACGAGCATTTCTAGCATCATGCAAGGTGCTCCACTATACGTTTTAGAATGGTGCTGGATGATGGCTCAAATTGTAGCTTGAATACAAGTCTCAACTAGGTGACTTGTTAGGATATCTGTAAGTGCTTGACTTAATTCCAAAGAGACATGTTTTGCATTATCTCCGACATCATGGTTAGGAAACACTGTTGGAGCTGGAAGTCTAAATTTTGATATCTATAGCAATATGTCCCACTATATTCCATTCTGAACTCTATGCTATTTAGATCTGTGCTAGATTAAACCTTAGTAAAGGTATTAAGGCCGCTAGGACATATATCTTTTCAGATAGTCAGGTAGCACTTAGTACGATGTCATATTATATCAGTTAAATGGTCCTACATGGTAATACTCGTATAGGTGATCAAAGAATTGCAGTCAACGAATCTCCAGAAGAACTAGCTAGGGCTGGATCGTAATTCAGGTTCATAGAAGCTCACTCTCTGTAAATGCTTCGCTTTACTTTGGTTAAGGAGGCATATTTTCCATATGGAAAATTAAGAATTGCAGAAATGAAGAACTCTGCCAGATATGGTTGTACTTTCCTACAGTAGTGAGGTGGTGCGACTCTTAGACTAAAACATATCCTTCAGATACACTAGGCATTTTCAAGTCGCAATGTCAGTCAGATGGGCAAGGGTCTTCAAATAAAAAAAAAAAAAAAAGTAGTTTGTGCATTAGAACAGTGGGAAGACATAATTTGCAGGACTTACTCTTTTCAAGTTTTTGAGGACATCACGATGATAGGAGTAGCTCAGTACAGGAACTGGGAGCAACTCCTACTGGGTATCACAATTGAATTTTTATGTGTGATGCGGGGGAGTCTTTCTTAAGTCAGGACGCTAGCAACCTAACCTATCCAGTGCACAAGCCATAAATGCCTTCTAAACTAGTACAGAGTCTTCTACAGAGAGAACTGCTTCATTTTTGTGTTTTTTTTCTGTGTAGCAGGACGCCATAGCATTGAAACCAATGAAGGGCAAGAAACTTCACTGGGACTTTGACCATATCAAAGACCTGCAACAACAACTTCTACTTTCTTAATTACTACCATATCCTGTACTTCCAAGACTATAGCTCACTTCATAGAAATTCCCTTCACTGAACAGAGCTCCAAATCATGAACCCTTTCGCTAGTATCGTAGAATGAGTCTATTGTTACAGTTCCACTGTCTCAGATACATGCTAGTTGTGGTACCTTCATGAATATGATTAATTGAAACTCACCAGCCCAGTGATGAAGACAATTCCATGGACGAAAATTAATATCCATTCAGCCGTCTTCGGGTACATGTAGTCGTAGAGGAACTGCATATACTCCGCCTGCGTTGCATTGCATGGAAGGTTATCATCGAAGCACGTCTGATTCGAGACACTGCAATTCCCATTGTTTTCATCTCCCTCAGCGCATAACATCTGAACTTCCTCGGTGTGGCTTGTTTCGAATTGATTGTCATTGTTCTCATAGTCCTCGGCGGATGCTGCACTGCCTTCGCTGTCCGTCAAACCGTAACCCAACGATGTATTTGACCCGACAACAGATGCCTCAGTAATACCATATGCACCCGTGTCATCCCTTCCATCTTCCGGATCAATATCGACCGCCCTTTTGTCGATGGCACCTCCTGACCTGAGTATCTTTTGTCTTCTTTCCGTCAAACTTGAGTACAATGAGAACGCTGCCGCTGTCGTACCATGGCCCTGAGCATGTTCACCCCCCGAAGATACTGCCGCCAGAAAGGACTCAGCGTAACCCGTACAACTTTGAAGCTTAAAATAAATTATCACAAAACACAGAATGTCCTGGCGTCGCAGTGTCATTTTTCACAACTTTCTCTCTCTCTGTCTCGCGAATGTTTCTAATTCAATAACCCAGCAATCCTGTTTCGAAAATCCTCGTGTACTGCTTTGGCGTTTTAATCATTTGCTGCTTCGCCGTGTCGGCCGTGCCTAAATGGGATACTTTTGCTTTTAAGCAATTAAGTTGGATGTAGTTATTTCCCAAGAGCATTACTTGATTAGCTGCTGATGTTGTTGATACTGCAATCTGAAAGATACAGAATGAGATTAGTTGTAGGCTTGAGAAAAATTACCGGAAATTATCTTACAACTGAGATGTATTATGATAATGGATATAATGCTGGTATTACAAGGTCGTCAGACGTGGCGAGGTAATTTTATATCAGAACCAATTAGGACGTCGTCGACGTTGGTTTACGGTTGATTGTTAAGACAGATGCGATACAATTTACAACTATATGACAGATGCCATCCATTAGGTTGGATGATGTATTAAGCTGAGATGAGGAATCATCAGGAGCTCGTTTGGGGTCGGAGAGAATGGCACTTGACATTGGTATGGATCTATCTTGGAGGAAGTAAACCAGAAATCTTATTGGAAAGCCGAAAGCGGATAGAGATGTCCGTATACATGATGACCTGTTAATTATTCTTTGTTTGGGAACAGCATGATCGGCATGGGGTACTGAAGGCTAAGTAGTTACTCTTCTGTCTAAATTGTCTCGAATGAGTATACTTTTGTACGCACAATGTCCAGTGATAGGATCTTATAGGACTGAAGTAGATACATGTGAATGTATTTAATTTAGACTTCGTGCTTATCGAGACTAACTAGACCACAGCTACAGACTTCAAAGTGAAGTTATTTGTTTAGTCTGACGAGTACCAGCTTAAAGTTGCTCTTATCACCAATGCCAAGCTAAGTTTATGTTTTGAAATTTCCATTAGGAAATCCGTTTCTCGAGGTACCACTCAAGAAGGCATCCTATCCCCTATGGCATACTAACTAACACGTAGTAACTAGCACGTAGTAATTTGGTTCCATCGAAAATGCCTAGGAATTTTAGACTTGAGAAATGGCCTAAAGACTTCATGGCAGAAAGTACAAAATATCATCCTTCAAAAGCTGAAACTGGATAGGGTGGAACTGAGTCTTTCGGAACGTGCAAGATATCTTTGCATTCTACCAAACCAGAGGCTAGATTGGAAGGTTCCCAGGAAAGAGTTCGTAAGGCTCATAACGCTCTCTTTATATGCAAGAGAACGGCAGACAAAAAGTGGCTCTAAATTATGAAAGTTAGATCCATCCTTACTCGTATATGTAGGGCTTTTGTATGGTAAAAATAATACACCAGGAGAGTCAAGATTGGCGGAGGAAAGCTATACACTATAAACAGCTATAGACAGACTGTTCCAAAATCTATTGTAATACTGGCCCAGGTATATGCTCAAGAGACATAGACCTGCAGGTAGCAGTGAGACTCCTAGGCACTTGCAGTGTATTCCAAACCGAGAATCTAGCTGGGATCAAAGTCAGGCTGCGCTTAAGGCCCTATAATCCAACATCACGAAATCGGAATGAGTCAGTATTTGTCACATAATGCTCAGGACATTAAGTACGCAGAAATGTATCAAGTCATGCTGGGTATCTGGACACTGCAATATTTAGGGGAGCGAAAGAGCGAAATAATGATCAGAACTCCCTCAAAGTAACACCGGATCTGTGTCGTTAAGAGGATTAATCTAGAGAGGTTCGTCAACATGGCTGAACTAAAATGGCTTATAGCTTAGGAGAGCATAGGATGTCTAAGGCCTTGTGGCCTATGTTATATTATAAGAAATCTGGGAATGGGATTATCGAATACGGATACATAAGGATAGTACAGTGTTCTTCACGTCTCGGAGGACATAACACATCTACCTAGCGAATGCCAGGACATATGTAGTTCAGAGTAGACTTAAACACCCATTTCAGCTTAGAGGAAGTTGGGTCTGCGAACAACTTTTTCAATCATATAGCCCGCATCTGGAATGGGTCAATATGTTGATCGTCTAGCAAGGACAGAATTTGACATACCACCTATACTCATCGATCCTCTTGAGCTCCTTAAGAGCGCTGGGAACTTTCATTCGAAGTTTTAAAGCAGAGGGTGATCCATTTCGATCTCGACACTCGATAGCACAAAACAAGGTAATACTGGCAGAAAGTTGGACTTCCTTGCGTTCGACCAAAGTCTAAGTTTTTGGAGTCAAATTTTCGCGGATGGCTGCCAAACTAGTCCTATGTTTGGTGCTAATGCCTTCTTGGAGATTGTCAATACAAGACTTCACTGCTTCCTAGGCAAGTATGCCTCTAGTATTCAAGTAATGAAATATGTTACCTTTTTGCATGGAACAGTATGGTAAAGTACGAGTTTCAGGATCTTTATATCCCGAAGTTCGTTCGGGAATACAAGAATTCTCTAAATTTGACTTCAAGTCTTAGTTCACTGTCTCTTGGCTGGATTCCAGATCACACTGAAATTGTTAGACAAGAATCAGAGGATAATCTCTTTAGACCTGAAGCTGTATTGGGCTTTTGCGCATTTTTCGGTGCAAGCCTCCACTGACGACTGGGTTTCTTATGAAAACAATTATGTACATGACAGCCTACGCCTATCGACGGGATTCTTACTACAAAATTAGTATGGCTAGGCCTTGGGTGAAGGTGAAGGCCGCTGAGTTGAACCGATTCAGGCTTGTTTGGGCACCTTAAGAAGATCAACAGACAAGGCTACATTTAAAAAACCATCTTTTTAGTAGGTATCAGGCATGGACATGGAATACATGGAATACACATGGGCCAAGCTTTACGGTGATATACCAAATTCAGAAACTACACATATTCACAACTGGTTAGCCATTTTTCTTAGTTTTCGGTTCAAAGGTAATGACTCTGTGATGTCAAAATGAAGGCAGAATTTGTTCCAAAGTGGTCAAGTCGTGTGATAGTCCACGTCAATTGCGTTGAGAACGACATTTATGGGAATTTATGGCTCCCATGGGGACTATTTTCGTTGACCGTGTAATCAACCTGTCAACGACTTTGAGATATATTGACAGATATTTCCGGACTGCTGGGCAAGGCGTTAACCACTTGAGCTTTTAAAATATTTTCGGTGTTGTGTGCTTCTCATTGAAAGCTACATGAAGTAAAGGTGGGCATCGTCAACGGTCATGGTATTCTGAAGTAATCAAGTCGTGCTGATGTCGTCAACGTTTGTCGTGGCATGTCAACAAGTTGACACATTGACTTGTTGCCCGTTGTGCGTTAATCGTACGTTGGCGGTTCATTGTCTTGACAGCAGAGAGTCAACGCGTCGGCCACTTTCGTTGAGCGTGTCTTCGGTTTTCGTATTTACAGATAAGTGCAACTGAAATTGAAATGATCATCTGCAAGTCAGTATCCTTAGCATACCCTAAAATACGCCCTCTCCGCATTCTTAGAAAAAAGAAACACAATTTTCTTTCAAATAAAACTTTCAAAGATACATAGTACTCCTTCATTAAATCTTTCAGATACACAATCTACTTAATGGAATTTTCTTCACTAAATTATGCAAATAAATTAGAACTATGTACATACTACGAGTATTTGCTTACTTTGTTGCACAGAGTTTATTTTCGAAATATATTTTCTAATTTTCTAATTTCCTATTATTCATAATGATTACATTCTCGATTGGAAATGTTTTATTTTCGGCTTAGTTTACGTTTATCGATTTGTTTATTTACCTTTTTATTCGTAGTGATAGGGAAAAACTGAAAATAGTACAACATTAAATTTTTGTGGTTATATCGATGATTTGATGAACAAAAAAATAGAAAATCTTCGGCAGAAATTTGAATTTGTTTACCAAATCGATTGTTAGGGATACCGCATGTGTTATTGTTGTATTTGTCTAGTTTTCAATACCCAATGGAAGGAATTGACTACATGACTGCTCCACTAATACTGCGATAGAGAAATCCTCAAGAATTACAGACCTGTTGGTGTAATCTCGACAGTCTATCAAGAAGAATTTTCGATGAACAACAAGCTAGAGATCCAGCAGGACTCAGGAAAGGATACATTAGACCATCGAAAGACGTTTTCAATAAGGACATAACAATTTTGTATTGAAATAAAATACAGAATAATTGAGATCTCGGGCTGAAACTTATTCCAGGTACATATATAAATGTATATACATATGTACGTATATACCTACATATATTGTTTGAGAGATCTCGAACCAGACCACAGCCTTTAGCCTCTCTTTCACAATCCATCTTCACCCGAGAGACTCTCTGAATTTCTCCACAGTTCTTCTCTGACTTTCCTTTCTTGTGTCAACGATAGAATATGGTTTACAGATATCTGGTTCATCCTCTAGGCTTCTACCCAGTGGCTTCCCAAGATTTCCCTTCTTCTGGTACATAGTGTTGGACATTGACACGGTATATGTATGTGCTGGCGTTCCGATTTCGTCCAGATAATAGTTGTCAGGTGTTATCCTCCAGAAGATCCATCTTCTTTAGATGATACTCAGAATTTCCATGACCTGTAGACAACTCTACTACTCATTTCAGTATTCTTCGCTCCAGGCTTAGGACTTCTCTACGAGTTGTCCCAATCGTCATTTTAGGAACCATATTCGCCTGCATGGAACTTTCCTTCTCTGGTGTTCCGCAGCAGGCCACTTGTATATAAAGTGCTCTACCACGCTCTATGGATCAGAGAACTGCAAGGTTGATTTTTGCTATGCTGGAGAGTCTACCTTGCCCTCAGTCCAAATGTATCCAGACCAGCCTCATTTCACTTGAAGATGACCCCTCAATGACATCATAAATTCATTCGAATGGCAGTGCAGTTTTGATATCTACTTCCTTCATCCCTCTAATCACTGATTGGTTGTCGAGTGCTATTGCAATTTTTTTACCCACAACCTGACCTACTTTTATGTGATCCATCGCATGCAACAGAGCAATCATCCAGGCTTGATAGACTGAGATACATTTCACCATACGACAGGCTAGTTCCAGTTTTTTGAAAGGATACCTGCCCCCGCTCTGACATCCATCATGGACTCATTCGCACAAATGATTGTATCATCAATCCTTGAAATGTCTTGTGATACCTTTTGGTAAACGTGCCAGTTGGCATCCCGGTGATATCTAAGTGCGAAACTTAACTCCAAAGCTTTTGTTACTGGCAATCGTAGAACCTTCGAATCATAAGCCTATCAGCACTAATGACAATGAAGACAGACTTATCCACTTTCCACAACACTCAAACGGTCATCACCTGGGACCTGGGATCGTCCTCTTTTACGCCACTTTGTTCCGTGCTAGACCTCAGAAATATTCCACCAAACTCCAAGGCTGATGACTTCAAGGATTTTTCCTTAAAAGCAAAACCTAATCATGGCCCTCACTTCAACTAAAGCTGATTGCTTTTAGCAGGGCAGACCATTGGTATAATACCGGCTCGGCATGTCATATTTCAAGACGAATCAGTCCAAGGCTGGATTTGGAACATAGTCTAGAGTTGGTTATGCTAAAGTGGTCTCGGATGTAACCATTGCAGGGGCAAAAAGAAGGAAGAAACTACACGTCACTGCCTAAGCACCTCACTGGCCATGACTCTGTAAAGCTTTCTGCATTCAGGAGTTATTTCTTTAAGGACATCCGTGAAGTCATTAGGACCCATAACTTCACTAGAAGCTTAGTAGCCACAGTCCCCAAAACGATGGTATCGCAAATTAACTCAAGTAGTCTAGGTTAGGTAGCTATTTTGCTTACGGATGCACCAGAGAAGATCCATTTTTCATTTGGTTTAGGTGTACCTTTATCTTGGTGCAGAGAGCTACCACTTAGGTCAAACTTTCTCTATAATTTCAGCCCAATCCACCGAATGCAGACTGTGCCAGTTGAAACTTTGCATTTTGGCCTGAGCAGCCGTGAAGTCTCATGGATGTCTTAATGCAACACCGAGAGGGATTTAAGATTTTTCCTAATGGAAACACGCTTTTCACATAAATTGAATTTTTCACCTCGCACTCCTGCAGAGTGTGAGGATCTCTGACTCTCATCTTAAGTCTCCTCGTCGGAACGGAAGTTCCTCCTTCCTTCCGACAATACTTTGTAATAACTCGAATTTCCTTGATCTTACTACCATCCTTCGAAAATTAATTGGCACATGCCGTCGGCAGTCCTTCCTCACACTTCCCATACAAAAGCAATCTGTTTTCCATGAGGTTTACACAGCACCTCGTCCTTAAACTAAGTTCTACATAAATACTTAACGTTCCTTTAGAAAATGAATTTCATTTAATTTTAAACGCGCACTGCCTTGCATTAATCCCTTTAATGAGCGTTGCTCCTGACACCGATAAATTTCTCGCCCTGCCCAGGACCAATTGCTCCATCCCTCTAACAATGGCATCGCTTAAGTGGGATGCGATTAATGCATATAAAGTAGTTTCCTGTTGATCGTTGTGGCGCCCATTTATCACCATAAATCTGCACAGGTACACTTCCGCAAGCATTTGTCATAAAATACTGCTCCCAGCTAATGCGTATTCTTCGGAAATATCCTCACACATACATTTTCATGTTAACTGCGAGTAGTCTGTAATGGTTACACGGGCTAATGGCTCCATAGGTACGGGTACTGCACCATTCGCGATAGTACGTGCACATCCTAATCTGCATTTTTTGTCGAACACATCCATTAAATGTACTCTCCTAATGTGTACGCATACATAAAATAGACGATGTCCTTGAGTGAACATTTTTTGTCGACAAAATATTGGCTGTGGTTTGCATTCCTGGGATTGCTCTCGGAGCTTCCTAGTCCTTGTGCTCAGGACTAATGTTTCCCGGTTTTTATGTGAAGTGAAATTATGTTCAAAGTGGCGATGTACTTACATCTAGTCCTTGTAACTAAGAGCATTTTATATGTTTCTGGTTTCTAAGCATGGTACACTCAAAAGGACACCACGATTCACTTAGCAATAAACTAATGCGACAAGCCAACACGGTACCAGAAGTGAATTAGATTACTTGACACAGTCAGGAGCAGCTACAAGTCAGTTCGTCGATTAAGGACCAAGATGTTGGCTTAGCCTAACAACTCAATCAAAAAGATTATATGCAAATGTTCCGTTGAAAAGAATTCCCAACAGATTTATGATTAATTTCCCATTCTTCCAATGTAGCACAGGATATGCATAATATGCAAATTAAATTGTTGCCTAACACCGCAGACAAACAAACACCGAAGCCATTTGGCGCAGGGATGAGCATCCTAGCTGGCATCAAAATCCAATTTCAATTAAATGTTCTTTGGAAAAAGTTTAGAAACCCTCATGGATTAAACTCTAATTAAGGATTTTATAAAACACACACACACACGCAAAGAACCAGCTCTATGCGGGTCGTTTGTTAGTTCTTCGAATGCAGACGGGTTTTAATTCTTATTGATTTCAAAGACAAATACAAAAGTATCTGTGAATGAAGCCATCAAGGTAGAACTGACAGCTGAAACCGAGATATAACAAGGACACAATACGGGTTAGGGTGAGGGTTTTTCCAAGGACTACGAGTGTGTATTTTGAGAATGTTTCACATTGTTTCAGGAAGAATCATACTTTGAGGAAATTTTGTTTCGCAATAAATACCACACACGTAGTCGTTTTTGGTTTTTCGGTTTGCATCCTTCTTGGAAGGGAACATTCTCGCCACAGTTTCGAATGCATAATTCTAGGATATTTGAGAATTTCTCTTTTGTGTCGTATCGTGCTGGAAACCTCATTTCAAGAATTTCGAATCACACATTTGGATTTAATATACTTGTATGCAGGAAAGCAAAGATGCACTTGTCACATACATTTCTGTACTTGGAAAAGTTAAACAAGAGGTCAGGACAGCTCATGTAGGTTTAGGATGGGATGGCTTTCTGAATGCAGACACTTTTTTACGAGAAGAGGTTCTCTGTGATTCAAGGGATCCATGCACTTATGAAACTAACTCGAGTACTTAGGTGCATTTCCAGGCTTGGAAGTCGATTATTCGTTTGGAGAATGGATTAATCAATTGCTCACACGCAGGACTATCATCTCACAGCTGGCCGGCGGCGAGGCATCGACTTTTTAGTTGTGGAACTCCCCAGGGTGGTGTCTTATCCCTTTTTTTGTGGAATCAAGTAGTTATGGGGCTGCCATTAGAGATGAAAGGAACTGGTTGCCTATGCATATCCAAATACGTCAAAGGAAATTCTCCAAAGTGATATCCTTCGGTTCACTAGAGGTCTCAGATGGAGAACTAGAAGTGAATCTTCTCACAGACCTTGTTCTCTTTATGAGGATATACATATAATATTACGCGTATAGACCCTTCTATAATAATAGACGGCTCAAAGCCTTCTTACATGGGTCTAGCTATCATGAAGGTCACTCCTCGATTGTTGGTCTTCTCAATTTTATCCTAGAAGCCGTCGACTACATTCCGTCGACTCTGTTGTCTGATCGAAACTTTCAGACGAATATCCCTCTGACATTTCGGTCCACTGCTAGACGAACGTCTCCAAAACTGAAAAAGGAGTGGGTTGTGATGTTTTTCCGACAAAACCAATTTTAACCTCTCCTCCGGCTACCAGATTTCTGTAGCGTTTTACAGGCCGAAATCATGGCGATTAGGGAAGCTTTGTCTTAGGTGAAATGTAGAGCAATATCTCTTAGGGACATCAAAATAATCAAAGCCTTAGAATCGTCCTCTTTCACATCAAAGGCCGCCTAAAATGCCGGTTGGCAATATTGGAGATGTCTGGGCAGTTCAGCATTTACTATGCAGAGGACCAGTCTAACCTAAATTAGTTCTAGCTTTTCATGAAGAGATGTTGTGGTTCCCTTATGCGATGAAATAAGGGCTTCCCTTAAATGGAACAGTGTTCTTTGGGATACCATCTGACAGAAAGCATTATAAAAAAATGGCTAATCTCTTATGTCTGGCACAAGGCTTCTGATCTAATTTTTGCCAGATCTGCCTTGAAAGGTGACACACTAGGGCATTTTCTAGCGAGGGCCATTCGCAGGTCTTGCAAGCTGAGAAAAATCCTTGAAGTCGTACCTTTTCCAGCGAACCCATCAATCACGCTGTTTCCCGGAATGTCTCTATGGCCTGTTGCTCTCTAGGGGATCATACAGAATGCGCAAGGTTACTGATCTTATCAATGGACATTGTCTGGACTGTTGTGGAACCCATATTCACATTAACATTTGCGTTTACGGAGTATCTAAGGACTCCAGTTTGAACTTGATAGCAAGAGCAGAAAGATATTTTGGAAGGAGAACAGCTCTAGTTGCTCTGCACTCTTGCATAAATCACTCACTGATTTTAGACCTCCGTAATAGGATGGGTAAAGAGATCTATACTGAAACAGGAGCATTGGCAGCATAATTGACTTAGTCTGCATTTATGGCATACAAATAGCCAAATTCGGCCTAAAGACTATCGTAATCGCGACTATGAAAAGACACAGTATCATTGCCAGGCCAATGTAGAATCTGTTTGGCCACAAAAGTTGATCAGCATGAGCTTCGTGAATCTTTCATAAGGATGCAATACCTATCTTCACAAATAAGTAGCTCTAAAATAAACGAAGGATTCAGTGCAGTCATCCAGTCCATTGCCCACATAACCATTGCAGTGCCTTACAACCCAAAGTCAGGACTATTTATCAGGGTCTCACTTGACTTTCCGTGAATCCACCAATATTACAGGAATCAGGTCTCTCGTGGCTCAGACTGTTAAGAGCCTGACTTATACCGATGACGTAAATAAAGTGATACTTCTAGGACTTTCTTCCAAACCTTATATAAATAAATCTAAATTAACTAATGTTTTCACCAGACATGGCGTCGTGGACAGACATTCTCAGAAATCCGACATGAGCTTGAAGACACTCCAGAGACAAAGATTTAGATGAGATCATCGTTCTTACATTAAAAAATCACTCTAGGAGGCTACTTCTCTGACAATCTAGACAAAACTTGCACCACCAAAGGAAATAGCTTTTCAAAAAGTAGTACGTGCTTCCAAGACAAGAAAGGGCCTCAAATGCATCTCATTCTAAACCTTCCATTCCATTAGGTATACTAGAGACTTGCCATGGTCTTATTGGAACTCAAAATTAACAGCGTTCTCTGGCGTTAACTTCAAGTTGGTCAGGGATATCATGCTCTCCATCGATGCAGTCGGATGCCGTCTTGAAATTGATGAAGAGATGTTTGACTTCTTGACTTTTCACCATGATCTGTCGAAGTATGGTTCACTCGAATGTGGACTTTTACGATTTGAAAACACACTAAGAAGGACTAGTCAGGTTGTTGCTGAAAGGCTTTAGGCGTTCACATGCGATGACAAATATGATCTTCTACACGATATCTCTTCATTTTTTGGCGGAATCAAGGGGATCTCCTTTATTTCAGATAACGAGGCCAAGATTCTATTCAGCAGGCATACTCGTCTGACCAAATTTTTGAAATGAGTTAGTGTATGGTCTTTACCAAGTTATCTCTAGCTGCCTTGAACAACTCGGTCTGTAGGCCATCACTTGCAGCAGTCTTGTTGGATTTAGGCTTAGATATTGCTATTTTTACTTCGCATTGGTCAAGTGGACGGAAGATGTGGCTATCATCGTCTATGTTAGATGTCTGCAGAAGAAATTTGTCAATCGATTGTGGCTCTACTGTGTGGCTTCAATCTTCATCTCTACAACTTTTTGTACGAGTCTTGTGGCATCTTCGAATGCCATTTTCTTCTGGTATGGAACGAACTGACTTTTGACCTTCGATTTACCAATGTACAATAGTTTGGAGCCAACTATAACCAGAAATCTGATACATGTAATGAAATGGAACCAAAATAACTAGATCTAGGGTATGGGAGGGTATTAGGAAGTTTCTACCTTAAGTGAGATATAAAACATTTGCGGGAACAAACTTTGCAATCTACCGGGCTTCCACATGAGGCACTATAGCCTCAGTACCTCGGGAAGTACGCAAGAACCAACAACGAAGTTTCCACGCCCCTGTGAGAAAGTATGTGAAAGAGGTATCTGCAAGTTTGAATAAGTTCACCGCAAGATATTACATTTAAATCTCTTTGCATACCTTAACATGATACCACGAGGAAGGTATCCCTGACACCCACACTGCTTAAGTTTCTTATTTGTTTTGTGTTGCTATTACTATCACATAATACTTTTGGCTTTTCTGTCGAAAATAAAGCATTAATGGGTTCACCATTCGCCCTGGACACCCACACATGATAAATCTCATGCAAAGTTATTTCTTTGTTTTATTCCGTGCGGCATACGGCTAACTTGGCCATTACCTTCACATTATGGTATCATTATCTGTTCACATATTCCGCCCGAACCCGAGTGTCTCTTAACTAAGTATAATGACTTCGTAAGGAACCCTTTCCTTTTATTAGGGACTTTATTTTCAGTTTGGGCCTCAGATGGCGTCTCACGTTCGTACGAGTAAGTGTCGTAAAATTTAGCACATCGTCAGTTGCAGATTTGCCTGATTTGCATTTAAGTGGTTTTGCTGGGTTAAAGGTTGAATTTCAATAGACAGTTGAGGGGTTGTTCTTGTTCAGAAACAGATGGCTTGTGAACTTGTCAGTGATGGATAATAGGAATGGAGTAGTGGGGGGAATATTTGTAGATTAGGGCTTTAATAGCTAATGTATGTACATAAAAATAATTTTTCAATAAGGACATAACAATTTCGTACTGTAATGCAAAAGTGGCCTGAAATATTTTCTACAATCTGTTATCACCAGAATGTCAGTCAGAATTCACGTTTTTATTGTGCTGAAGTTCATAAACGAGAAACATTTGTAAACTATTTCAAATTGCTACTGAATTTCTGTATCAGCGATCGCAGCTTTAATAGGTTTTACTCTTACTTTGGTGAGTAATAGTCGTCCCACCAGACAGCCTGTGTGCTCTGTAGTGGGTTACTTCGAGTGAACTATTTGACTACTGCCAGTGAGTACCGAAGTGAGTCGAAGTACTGACAATATCGCATTTGTAAGTCCATCAGTTTTTGAATTGATGCAAATCAGGCCATTCTACGCCGTTCACATGAAATGGGAATCTCGCAGTCTAAATTGTGGCAAATTTTGCATAAAGCCAACACCCTTATGGGCTCAAATTAACTCAAGAACTGAAGCTTGGATCATTGAAAGGACTGGCAGTTTAGGCTCTGCAAAGGTTTCAGCAAATCATCTTCAACAATAAAGTTCATTTTTGGTTTAACGAGCATGTTACGGTCGATGGAATTCGCTTTCGACCAATGTTGGAGGACTATTTTTGGCCAAAATTGGATGAAGCTGACATGAGTCATATGTGCTTCCAACAAAATATTGCCACATGCCACACAGCTGGTCAAACAATTGATCTAGTGAAGACGACACGTTCGATAGTTGTGTAACCTCGAGAAATGGTCTGGTCGAATGGCAGTTGGATATCTTATGGATTTGCGTTAGATCCTGGGTCCATGCCAACAAGCCAATGTTAACAGAGTTCAGGAATCTTACCGAACGCGAAACTCCCTACGTTCAGGCCGATATGAGTGAAAGAGTGGTAGAAAGTTGGCTCCAAAAAATCGGTCACTCTAAACGTTCTCGCGGTGGTCACATGGAACAGAATGGATTTAATACTTGAACGTAACTCGTTTTCTATAGCTGACATCAATTTAAGCCCGATATCGTGGTTATTCTGTGTTTTATTCAAATACTAAATTGTTATGTCCTTATTGAAAAACCATTTCCACAGTCTACTATTCACTTGTATTTCTCAGTCTCCCTGTTCTACACAATTTCGTGGACATAGTCACCATGCCTAAGTGTCTCATTCCATTTAAATGGTCTATACGATCTGAAAACTCTCTAAATTACTCTTCCTAGTGCTGGTCCTGTCAATATCGTCTAACCGAACCGCAAACATCCAGACTCGCTCTGGAATATTGGTCTCCTTCCGCATATACACCTATGAACCTCAAACCAAATGTCCACCAGGCACATTCTACCACACTCCATAGGTAGTTATAAATACCATGCGACAGGACTTATCGCATTCCTCAGAAATGAGGACAAAAACCATAATGCTCTTCCTGGCAAATCCTGCACACATGGACGATTTATCACACCACTTTCCCGAAACGGAATCGATAAAATGTAAACACAGACTAAGCTTTTGTTAATCGCGCCATGCTGGTGTCCTACATAGACGCACGTGGACAACACAGAGTGACAACAAATGGTAACACCGTAAATCAAGCGTTCAAAAGGATTCCCATGTTTTATTCTGTGTCAGAGTTTCACCAGATTTTATGGTTTATTGCACATTTGCTGTCGACGTACAATACACACATATGCTTGGTTGGATCGGGCACAAATGGGATTCAATGAACAATGGGGCTGACACGAAGGACGAATTTGACTTCTGCCAATTGGATGATTTCAAGGCAAGCAGTTAGTATACAAACCTGGGCTATAATTTATTTATTGACTGTGATCAAACAAAATTTCAACCTAGGTTATGTTCCGAAAGGAGGGCGAGAGGTGCCTGCCATATGTATTTCAAAAGCCGAGACTATAGATGAGTCAGATGAAAGCCAATACAATCCTGGATACTAGACTGTCCAACTGAATTGCATTCATGCTCAAATCGAGAACCATACACTGAATACTCGGAGATTCAACTTTTCGGAAGGGAGTCTGCAAAAGAACGCCCCAAGGCGGAGTATCTCTCTCCTCTAATATGCCTTCTCGTCGTAAAACTAAAGGAAAATGGCTTTAACGTGTCGGCCTATGCTGATAATATAATCGTCCTGGCCACAGAAAAGTTTTCTTTATTGCAACTAATGAGTGACTGGGCTCACAGCAAAGGACTGGGAGTCAGTCCATCCTGCACTAGGAAGAGATCGATTCCCTCGAACCCCTACGCCTATGGATCGATACTCTCTCGATGGGAGGTCAGTAATGGATCGACAGTAACATATCACATGACCTTGATGCTTATATTTGAGATCTGGAGATTCGGCGAATTGGAGATTTATCATAAGAATTCCCGAGAGCACCATAGAACCAACAATAATGAAAGTGGTCTTCTGGGGTCTGGCTGGGGTCTGTTGCGAAACTCCATAGACCATTCCTTGTAGTGTCTTTCAGACCGAAATCACGCTCTTTACTCAGGCTGGTGGAATTAGATCAGTATTCTTACTGCCTGTTTAGACCGCTAGGCAGCTGTAAAGGCTCTTGGCTCTGCGGTAATTAGATCAAAGCATGTGAGCATCTGCAAGTCAGTCCGGAGCCAATAAGGTGATCCTCTACTGGGTACCAGAGTGTATAGATTTTTTTAGTAAACGAATGAAGAGATCTGTTTCTCTGGTGAAACTGAGTCGTCATAATTTTCCGGTTCATTCCTGACGTCGAGCGCCTCGGTGTACTGGACATCAACTATTCAAGAAGTTCCACGGATGAGGAACAAATTAAATCTGTCCGACACCTGCCCAACTGCCAGAAAAATGAGAACTCTCAGCAGATACTTCTTCACTGATTTGGAGGACGTTGGTAATATGGAGCTGATGAACCTCATCTCACTATCGGGGTGGTTCGAGCTATAGCGGTTTTTCTTTCCAGCGTTTCATGTGTGAAATAAGAGGCCACACTAGACCCAAGGCAAGGCATCCTTAAACCTAAGTCTAAAGCAACACGTATGCCTTGAGAGGTGACAGTACTCTGCACTTAACTTAACTTAACCTCATGACTCCATGCTACACACTTAACTGATAGCAAGAAAAGAACTGGAGGTATCAATGGAACTCGAAGAACCCAGCATTTTTTTGGAAAAGCGCAGAAGTAGAAGGGTACAGTTATATTGTTACTTGACAACGAATGACTTTTTAAAAAATAAAGGCAATGGCAGCGCAACAAAGTACCAGCGGAGCACTAGCGGAGCAAAGCGGTGTAACATCGTAAAAGCCAATGAATCACAATTAAATTCGGTTTACTTAATGGTTTATCTTACTGTTCTGTACAGACACAATTTTCTTTCATCGTTTAATGTCGAAAAGGACTATCAACAATCAACAAGAAGATTATCTAGTTGTTCTTTTCTTGACACTATAAAACCAAATGTACATCCAACCCAATGTCCTTGGAATGAAAAGACCGGAGCAACTCATTCAATTTACTACTATGTATACTATCGCAGCAGACTTATCTTGTCTCAGCTTTCAAGGACACACAATCCTTTTATTTTATTTTTTATTACTTTCTCTATTTTTTCCCCCATTGAAGCATGACGGGATTTATAAATGATGAGTGAAAAGATAATTTGCGTCAATCGTTCATCCATCATCTACCACTAAAATAAGGGAAAATCCATTTAAGAAAGGCATTTTCCTTTCCTTTTCTGGTTTTTTTTACGATTAAGACTCCAAGGATATTCGTTTCTCTGGAAGACCTCCTATTAATTATCTGCCAGCGAACCAAGTAAATCTGAATATTATTTATCATGCTTTACTAAATAAATCTCTCTCAGATACAAAGGAAAAAATTGTAGTTTTCCTTGAGGTTATAAATGAACGATGGCAGGCTGTGCGAACTTGCAAAGTAATAATTCATTCTACTACTTATCATTTCAGTTTTGTGCGGCTCGAAGGACCAGTAAGATTCGTATGTATCTATTGAAGCTTCATATCTTATCTGAGATTCGTTACTATTTTTTGCGAAATCATTTTTATATTCTATCCACGTTTAATGGTTGATCAAGGGAACCTGGTGCCCGGTGTTTAAAGTGAAGAAGGACAATAGGTGCTGCCATTATTATTCCCAAACAAAGGCGAAAAGCGTTTTGATGTCCTGGCTGTACCCAATTAAAGCGAAAATAATAAACACATAATCAATACTACCTACACCTACGGCTATGACGTGAGTATCTTTTTTCAAACACAATGAGACTTCCGGGCTACGTATAGTGTTTTTTAACTGGAATTTGGCAGGATAACAATAGCGTGGTAGCTTTTAACAAGCTTTGAAGGGATCTGGACAGCAGAAATCACAGTTGATTCTGCTCGGGAGTTAATTGAAAATGAGATATCATCATGCTCTTGGAAGGGTCGAGAGATGGCAGCATATCTCTATCAGGTGGTAATCGGTTTCTATATTATCTCGGAGGTAGATATCTGTTGGTTTTCAATTTCTAACAAACAGGAGAGAAAGTTTCCCTCGTTAAGGGAGACCATAGACAGAATTTCATAAATAACGATAACAGAGAGGAACAATGATAGAAACCAGTGACCTAGACGACTCCATCAGACCTATTCATGTATCTATTTGGCTAAAAGTCGGTAGCAATGACTGTAGTCCTGCATTACAGCAAATGCAAGGATATGGAGATACGTGTAGGAAGAAGTTGGGAATTGGGTTTTGATCCATCCACGTAGTTCGAGCGTTGACCGGATGGTTGAAATCATTTTCCACTCATTCAGAAACTTTATATGGCACAGTATTCTTCGAGCCATAAACTATCTGTATTCGTGCCATTCGTTATGGCCGTAACATCGGATTCCAGTGGCAGTGGCTGAAACCGATTTACAAGCGACAAAGTCCGCTCTTGTCAGGTCCTAGGTAGACAGACCGAACTCTGGCCCCAAATTAAAATTGCCTGTACCAGCCTCCAGATAACATCAACATCCAACATGTGCCGGAGAAGGGAAGGCTTCCTCAACCTGCCTTTGAATACATTAGTCCTAATCATGGTTTTTCAAATCAAACTTCGTGACTAGACACTAAGGCTGACACAGTTTTTATAAAAATTTTATTATTTTCAGATGGAAGTCACTTTTTTAAAAACGGCATTATAGAGAAGAGGATGGTGTTGCCAATCCTTTTTAAAAGAGGGCGTGGCGTTTCCAGTTTTCAAATTTGGTACGATTTGGTACGTCAAATCCATTTATTTTCCCAAGATATTAACTTTCAGACATATTGCTGAAGGAATCCTTAACGAAGGACAGTAACCTACCTTCAATATTGTCTTGTCAAACACTCCTCTAAGAAATCCAGCTGACACCATGTGAGTCGTCATTGAATCAACCTGATCGCCACGAGGTCACCAAAATGCAAGCACTGGTATAGTCTTATATTACAGAACCCATGAGAACGTGTCAAACTGCAGCTGTGGATTTACTACTAGAACTGTGCAAGTAAGAATGGCTAAAGAAAGCATAGAATGGATCAAGAACTGCCGAAGGAACTGCAGCTGAAAAATTCAGGCCTAAAAACAAATACTCTTACTACAGAGACAAAAGTACGAGCATCATGCAGACTAAAATCTATGCCATGGATCAGTCTAAATCAATCTTGACAGAAACCATGCCAACTGTGACATAGCTCAGATGTAAGCTCGTCATGCAGAGAGTTGACTCCTGTATCATTAAGTCCAAACTTGTGTGGGAATGCCTACAGAATTCAAATCAACAGAGTAGGAGACATAAGGTGAGCCTCTGCTGGGTACATGTCCAAACGTGAATCGAGAGTAATGAAATGGCCGGCTCCCTTGCAAGAAAGGTACCTCGATAGGTCCTTAATTATAATTGTGGGGAATAGAGGATCATACCCTCAAAGAAGAGTTCACAAAACTAGAAAGGGCAAGAACCTTGAACTCAGGCCGTGAAGCAAGCCAAGAAACTTCTAGGGGAACACAGCCAAAAACAATTCAATCACCATAAGCAAGAAAATCTTTTGTGTCCTAATAGGGAACCTTTGGGGTACCTAAGAATACTACCTATATCTGAACAAGTTCTCTGTGGATTTATATGATGAGTCCAGTGAAATTCCAGAACATGTGCCGAGATCTTATGATCCACAAAAAACATACATGCACAAGAACCAATGATCAAATGAGGAAAGACAGTCACTAGAGCCAAATCTCATTCTTAGAGTGTTTTAGGACAGAGAACAAAGAGAACATGACTCTTGATTCCGGAAAGAGTGTTATGCGAAGGGCGCTGTAATGAGGCACGCACATCTCCGAGTTATTAGTCTGGCAGACGAAAATGGTGAAATCTGCCTGCTACAAGTCTTAACAGATTATAGCCTTGAATATCGTATAAGTAAGCAAGACAAGTTGGTTATACTCTGTACTCAGAAAATACTGGTATACCACAGGGCTAAGTTCTTTCCCCAACTCTTTTTCCAATATTCATTCCTGACCTTCTCTGTCTCACTGGCAATCCAACTCATTACTTCGTTGACAACAGCACTCCAGTAGAGGCCTCAACCCAGTCACAGGGAGAACGAATCTCTACTCCGACATCGATGCAATCATCAGTTGGAGCGTGAAAAAGCGAGTATAGTTCAGTTTAATGCCATTGTTTCCACTAAATTATAACTTGCAACTGCATTTCGAAATAAATCAGAAACGAACTGCATACGTTTACATAATTCTAAGTACAGCAGTGGACCATCCCACCGTCATCATAATGAACATCTTGAGTAGATACTTTCTCATGCAACAACTAGTCTCCCAACGATGCAATAAATTTGAAAAGATATCAGCAACGATGCCTCTCTTCTCAACAACTGGTGTAGCATTCTCTTAAAAATAGAAAAAATAAAACTTTCACTCGTAAATCATCAGCGATAGTCAGCTGTTTTCCTTAAAAAAAGGAAGGAAATGGTGACTCGAGTAGTTACAAAATGTATCTATGAGTCTAAATGACTGAATCCAATCTAGATACACAAACATACGTTAAATTTCGAAATAACCCCATTTGACGGGACTTAAATCTAGCGGTCACAATTTAACAGGCAATTCATTTTTGTCATTTTTGTTATTTTTGTGATTTTTTTTTAAAGAATCCATTGAAAATAATTATCAATTTCCTTTCGAATGACCTATAACAATTTTTTATGCTTTTCCTAGAAAACGTGTGCCAATAAATCGCACATTATGCCATGAGGCCACTAAACACCAGTCGTTTACAGGGCGTTTTTAAGTGTCACGTGCCGTATAACAACAGTCGGAATTGTTTACACAATAAGAAGGCAAATTATCGTCAATCCTTATGTGTGTGTACGAACACCTTTATTCGATGCTATTATGCAAAAATTGCCCAAACCTTGACCTCGTTTTAGCCGGATAGATACGTACTCTAGTATCAAAGGAGTTTTTTGTGCGTTTTCCAAATTACAACGCCATTACCAGTCTGCATGCGATTTCAAAATTCAAAATCACCAACTCGCAGGGAGTCCTTTAGCGTTATGTATGCTCTAAAATATTTCCAATCAATACACATGCACGGAAGTAAGCAATGCGAAACTAATTCGCTTAGAAACACAGAGAATAGCCACAGCTGCAGTCGTAACAATTTCAAAAATGATTCGAATAGACCACTTCGCTGTATGTGCAGTTTGTTTGGTGATTTACGCTCAATCTGTCATATAATTCATGCGCTTAAAAGTGGTATAGAAAAAAAAGTAGTACTTAGCAAAAGTCACGTTTCGCTCCGAAACGATTCGGGTATCGTGCACGGAAGTGTTTGCGAAAATGTATCTGAATTGGTTTATCGGTTTCGTGGATTTTTCCAGATTAGTGGATGGAATTCTTCAATAATACATTTGCATACATATGTAGGTATGTGCCAGTGTATAGAAAATGATTGTTCGAATAAATTTGCAAAATAATTCAATTACAGAAATTAGATACATTTTTCGCTTTACTATGTGTTTTGCTGAACTAGGGATGATGGCATCTGTACAACACAAAAGTGAGTTTTTCAATAGGGACATAACAATTGTAGACTTTAAGAAAAACCCAATCTTAAACTTTTCTTATAATCTGTTGACGCCAAAACGTCGGTCATTAGCTTACTTTTTTAAAAATGGTAAATTCCACCAACAAACAACATCTTGTTACCTATAAACGACATTGAAAAACAGAAAGCCAACAATTCGTCTGAAACGGATCGCATGATATCCGAAGAAATGGGCGTGGTCGCACACCTTTTTTTTGCTTAGTTGCAACTAAGTATGCGTATCTTCGAATTATTGACAAAATGCCCTTAAAAGTGGGAGTGGCCAAAACTGATGTATGGACGACTTGTGGAGAATTCGAATGTCGAAATATTTTGTCTGAATGAAATTTAAGTTATGAAAAAGTGGGCGGATTTCAAAAAACGTTTACACGTCTGGTGGCATACGGACGGATGGACGGACACATATGACTTAATCGGACATACCGTCTCATAGCCATTCGTGTTATGAAAGGGACCTACTATTTATTGCCGTATCTGAAGCGCAATTTTAGTTTGGAAAGCTTTTTCGTTACAATTCTACTTTTGGATGTTTGTTAGATGCTCGAGCGAGATGAGGCCATTCCAAAATTTTTGGGTGTTCGAACCACGCACCTGGAGCGAATGGACTATAGTGCTCCAGCAAAGAGGATCTTTGACTCACAGCCCCCAGGTTCGAGACGACAAGGTAGGCCGAACCTCCGTTTTAAAGACCAAACTATCGCGTATGCCAGAGCGCTTGGTCTGGACAACTGGAAGCAGTGTGCCCGGGATCGAAGGGCAGGGACTCTTCACGGGTCGGGAGCTCGTTAAGTAAGTAAGTAAAGAAAGTAAATTTCCTGCATACAATTATTTCTGCTACAAACAGCGCTTGTCACCCTTAATAAGTGGCCATAACGGTGCGATTTTGGTCTTAATAATCAAAACCAGATTTCGATACTTCACTTAGTCTAAACAGGGTCCAACTCCATTACCTATGACGAAACTTGAATACTTGAACGCACAAAGAAGACCTCGATAACTTCTTACTCATGGAGCAAAATATTTGGCAAAAAATGAGGCCAAGTCTAGCCACCATCCATTGGATGTACTATACATCGATATCGTTAGTCCTATCCTCACGTACGCTTATCAGTCGAAAAGCAATAAACTTGACCAAAATCGAACATAGCACCATCACCAATTGCTCAAATGTCAATGCGTCTTCTGACTACCTTACGCCCCACCGGACTTCAGCCTTAACCTCAACATCAAACTTCCCTCTGGAGAGAACTGAACTAATGGTGAGGTCATTAAAACCCCCACGATGGGTAAAAATGGACCAAGATTCTGGTTCAAGAGTATCTGATCCAAAATACTGGCAGCCATCAATCGTCAGGTCCATAAAATCCCCTAACCACGCAAGTGTATTCCAAGGGGATGCCAACCGAGTTCTGCAGGGACTTTTTCACTCTGAAAAGCAATAACCATACAGATATCTACATAAATATCCAAGCACCCATCAAAGCCATCACATGTGAAGGAACTCAAATCCTTCAGGCCAACGCACATCATTTCGTTCTTCTGGAATCCAAAACGTGATGACTTCTAAGGAAATGATGAGCTGGTTCGATAAGGCGCAAAATCAAACGACCTACAAGTAGATAATTAGATCCTAATACCCATCAGTCTTCTCCTGTCCAAAATTACTTCGGAATTTCACAACATAGCCAAAGCATGGTGGAGTACACTCTCCTTATGCCACATCCCTAAGAAGGTAAAAGAAGGACTGGACAAAAAAAAAAGGAGTAGAAAATTTCTATCACTAAATAGACCGCAGCTGACCCCCAATGGCTGCCTGCCATAGGCTATGGAGACACAGAGGTAGAGGAAGACTCAACGCATTTCATCTGCAAATGTCAAAGCCACAACAGAATTCATAACATTTTTTAATAACCCCTGCCACCCAGCTAATACCCCACCTAAAACCATTCTAAAATTCATCATGAAAATGGGTTGGGTATGGAGGACCGCTCCCACTATGGACTAACTGATGGACTACTTGTTTTGTTATTTTGATCCTTTGAGATCCGAGTGAGTCTCCCCCGTTACAGTCACCTCCCCAACCTGGTGCTGCTTTCATTTCATTTGCCAGAAGCAAGCAGTGGTCTTAGTGGGTTGGCGGTAGTTGGCAGTGCTTTCAACCTAAGCAGCTGAACTAATGTAGCAGTAGTCACTACTTGGTGCAACTTGTATGAAGAGTTTTCATTTGGTTTCCATTTCCCAACAGGACCGAATTCCGCGACGAAGAATCCCTATAGCGCTGCCAGAATTAGAGTCTGGTTAACCAGACATTTCGTCTTCCGACTACGGAGGAGGCTTAGCTCCGTTCGTTAAGTCATATCCAGGGGCATTTGTCAGACGTTCATGAAATGTGGAACAAGGAAAGAGTTGCTGGCGTTCTCTGGGAATCGAACTTTTGACGCTTTCCTACATATGTATGTCCTCCTGATACACAAATTCCCGTGAAGTGTCAACATTCCAAAATTCCCTAAAAAATGCACACAAGAACCTTTACAAACAAAACTACGAACATAATCGGTTTTAAAACTTTCGATTCGGTGCAAATTTGCATAACTCGATTTGCACATCCTTATGGACGAAATAGTTTGTAACTTTTTCGCACATAAACTGCATTCGCACGCTGCAGGATACCCGAAAATCAATTCAATTTGCGGTTTTTGAAAATCGTCGACCTTCATCATTGCCATACCATGTGCTAGGCCAGAGGTATTTCGAAAACTGCTTTAGGAAATGTTTCTGCGGAAAATATCCAAGCATGCTTCGATGGAGGTCCTTTCGGGCACTGCACCCACTGGCAATAGGTATTGAAATCAATTTATTGTGATAACCAAAAAGTTGTAAAATATAAATTTGATTTCTTTTACACTCAAGTCGGAGGCATATCCTTCCACGAAGTCCTTAAATTATTATTTCTTTCTTTTTAACGACGAAATTACTACCAATAATGAATAACCTTCTGTCCCTGGCACAAGGACTGGCTCAGCAAAAGGAGTTTATACTTTCTATTGCGTTTATAAGAACCGTCACAAGACGTTTGTTGGGTTTTATGGCAATTTTATTGCCTTTGAAGTCTGCTTAACTATTATACTGTCACAACAGAAACAAGGCAACAGAAAAAAAAGCCTTTAAATGGTACTCTATTATAATTAATATTAATAGCAGTCCCCCGAGAGGGTCCTTTTGACCCTTTTTGCATGCTGGGAGGACAATACGTGTTGAGGGATGTCTAAGTCTAGATGTTCGTTGGTCTCAGAAGGGGCACTGTGGGTTGAGATTGGCTATGGCCAGTTACAATGAGAATTTATATGACTTCTTGACGGACAATTAAATTTGGATACGGCAAGGGGGGTGTGCACGTGTACATAGGAATGCAGATATCCAATATCCGAGCGGTCCTGATTGACGTTCAATCAATCTTCGAGAAGTCCATAAACACCAGTGGCAAGCAGTGTCTGCTGGTGTCCAGGGTTTCACTCGCTACTACGGGTCTAGATTGGTCCTGACTCCAGACTGCTTATGATGATCACAAGCTCCGCATTTCTCCCAGTTTAGACACAGAACGGACAAAAGATGGTAGTGTCGCGTTTAAATCTGGGAAAATGTTCTTAAAGCATTTTGGACATTTGTTCGATGCTCTGAAGGAACTACCCTCCCAGGAATTTCTTTCTTAGTTAGCAGAGGTATAAGCAATGAAACGGGGCTCCGTGATGAGGCTGGATAGGGAGTTCCTTTCTTTCTGTAACAGCCTGTCAGTTCTTGTTTTCCATCTATTGCTTGGTTTCATTAGACCTTTAGTTCCCGTTTTGAGCCTAAATATAAAAGGCGGGATGTTCACCTTATGATCGACTTGCTTTAGGTCAGCTGCCGAGCCTTCCTTAGGCAGTTAATCAACCCTTCATATCCTGGTACACCTTCATGACGATGGACCCAGCAGAGGACAACCATATGCAGTGTTTCAGGAATCTTTAACTCTTCTTGACAACACTCCTTCAATTTTCCTTTTGTAGCAGATATTGGTTTTATCGCTGCCTGTCTGTCAATAAAATAGGTGACCTCCACACTTGGTATTGCCTTCATATCACACTCACGGACAACTATTGTCACTGCTAGGACCTCTGCTTGAAAAACCTGCTGAGAAATAACTACAAACCCGTCCAATCTTCTCTACATGGATAGAAGCTCTTATAAAATTAAGATCCATTGATTGTTCCATTTTCCACAAACTCCTAGAGAACCTTTGCTTGGCCCAATGGGTTCGACCTCCAGCTGTCCTACTGACTTATTCTGAGGATGCTTGTGGCTGCCGATTCTTGTCTAAAAAGGTCTAGTGGAAGTAGGTAGAGGATTAGCTCGAGCTCTGCAGTTGCCGTTGTCCTCATTGCACTAGTAGAATCAACGCTTTTGTACCTTCGTGATAGCCTTTAGATTAGTGGCTACAAGATAAGTCCATAGATACGTATGGGGCCCAAATTGGTAACCCTTAGAATATCAGAAATATCACCGCTCTCCCTAAAATTCACCATCTCGGTTGTATCTTATTTCCCCATGGGAAAACTGCTGCTAAATATATCCGACGTACGGTGAACTAAAGGTGGTGTACCATAGAATTCCGTACTGGGACCACATCTTTAAAAAAAAAATTGTATGACGGAATCGTATGGCTACAAATGTCTCAAGAGTTTACCTAACTCACCTCTCACCTAACCTACAGAGCAGTGCTAGGGAAAATATTTTTTGGTGGACCTGGCTCACCAGATAGCTGCAAGGTTGTCTTTAGAGTATCCTACATACCTAACATGTCGCTGAATGCTGTTAACCAGAGTAGTTACCTGTATGCTTCATCAATCTGGGTAAGGACTAAAAACCACAGTAAAAAATACGAACTGCATGGGAGGGTATTGTACAAGAAACATCATGTCATGAGCTACAGACCTTTGGAAATAGATATCTGATCCCAAAGAACAGATTTTTCTTAAGTCACACGTTACGTATCTTTCCAGTCATAAATTCGTAGTATATTCAGCACAAAATTCAAGTTTAAAATCAGAAGGTTCAGTCCGCAGATACCCCATAAACGAAGACCTACTTGCCGTACCCATCTTGAATACTACTTACCACCACTACAGGGTGCGAATTAGGTATGAAACAAAACGCGTGTTTGTAATAACGACCGTTTAAATGTATTACCATCAGGGATAATGCTAGTTAGTGCCAGGCTAATGAGTTCCTTGTTGGATAATGTATCTAATTACTATGGGAAGCCTCCCTTGTTAATGTGCTGCACGATGCAGAGCAAGCATCAATCACAACCGTCCCAACTATCATTAGGCACCCAACCCCACATTCACGTCGTCCATATAAAATCCTCTCTCGACCAAGAATCATCCAGTAACTGAACTCCAATCAACCATTCAACATGGTTTCACTCATCCAACCAGTTTTGCTCCTTGGCCTGCTGCTGCTAACTGCATCCGACAACACAATTCAAGTCAACCTAACCCTCCTCATGGACATCATTCGCGTTGCCAGCAAGTATCACCGATTCGAGACGATTCCCATTGTAGCCTCTCACCAGACCCTATTCGAAATAGAGGACTTCGTCCGTAACCTTCAGACGACCCTCCAGAGGCCAATATATATCCTGGAGAAGAAAATCCCAAATTTTTTCTTCCGCTTTCGCGTCAACGTCGATTCGCTCTTCTTGATTTTTTTCAAAGGATCCGCTGACACAGTTCTGGATATGACCGAGACCTACACAATGGGAAGACGCCTGACCAGTATTCTATTCGTCTTGACCCGTCCACCAAAGAACCATCTGGAAATTCAAGAAATTTTGATACGCGCTTGTAAGGATTACTACGTGCATGCGCTTCTACTCTATCGCGACTCACGGGGTCGGGATTACCTCCTCACCTTCGACAGCTATCCAGAGTTCAAGATGAGAAGCGTACTGCCCGCCCATGCCACGTCGGACCTCTACGCGTATAGAGGCACTAAGAAGTTGGATGGCTACAAGATACGAAGCCCGGTAAAGTCCGACCTGCCGAGAGTATTCATGGTGACGGACAGGAACGGTGGTAGGCACATGTTGGGCTTCGGGTATCACATGTTCATGACCTTCGTGAAGCACATGAATGCCACTTTCGAGGAGTACATCATGACGCCGACTCAAACGTACGTCAATGTCGCCATCAGGGACATCGTTCAGTTGATATCAATTGGAGAAATCGAGATCAGCTTGCATGCCTATGCCTTGCATAATGTGGAGGGCGTTGGAAACAGCTATCCCATGCGGCTAACCGAGGTTTGTGTTATGATCCCGATGTCCAACGAAATACCCAGCTACATGTACCTCTGGAGACCGCTGCAGCTAAATGCATGGCTGTTGGTGGTATTCGCGACGTTTTACTTAGCCGCCACCATGATGTGGATTGCTCCCAACTCTCAACACAAACTTCGACTGGAATTCGGATTGTCTCTCCTCCAAAGTATTGGCTACATGCTGAACATGTCTATCTGCGAGGCCTATAAGAACGTCTCGTGGAAGTACTTCTTCGCTCATAAGGCCCGCTGGGTGCTGGGATTCCTACTCACCACCTGGTATTGTGCTCTCCTCGAGAGTTATCTAACTGCGACAGTGTTTGGACCCCAAATCGACACCATGGACGATCTTATCGCATCGGATTTGAAGATCGTGGCCTCCGAATACGATGTGAACCTCATCAGCAGGGAGACAAACCTCCCACCGGCGTTTCTGAAAAAATTCCATGGCCTCAATGCGGATGTGATTGCCCAGCTTCGAAATCAGTTAAACACCAGCTACGCGTATGCCGTCGCCATAGATCGCTGGACCTTTCTCAACATGCAGCACCAGTTCTCGAAGAGGTCTTCTTTCAGGCTGTCGCACATCTGCTTCTTCAAGCATTACTTGGCCTTTCAGTTGGCCTACGATTCGGCCCTGCAGTACCCGCTGAATAATTTCATCCTCCACATACAACAATCCGGCTTGATAGACCATTGGACGAAAATGGACTTCAATTATGCCGTGCGGCGGGGATATTTCAAGGTCAAGTTGGACTCGATTGACGTGGCGCCGCTGCACGGCGAAAATATGCGCCTTGCATGGGAGGTCCTTGTCATCGGACTCGGCATAAGTGCCGTGGTATTCATTATCGAAGTGTCGCTCTTGGTCAAACGGTGCAAGAGCCACTGGTTGGTTTGGAGAAACCACTGAACCAGGACAAAGGATTATGTGCGAACACGAGTACGAGGAACAGAGTTTCGAAAATATAATGAAAAATGTTCCTTAATCCTTCGTTTAAAAATAAACAAAAGCTATAAACAGCGAAAACTTTGACGGTTGAAGTTTTTTTGTTCTTTGTTTTTATTTTGCCGATAGGATAGCTATAACTTGTTCCTTTGGATGTTAACCCTAGAATGATGGTTATAGGCGAACTCGTTAAGCTTCACCGTAATATAAACTTGAAGTACTTTGCAATTTCTCATTTAACTGCCAATAGATGGATACTTCAGTTTTATATCTGACCTTTCAGTTGGTGTCTGTGTGAAATGGAACTGGGAGCAGGATGGCTACTGTTTGTCAGGATGATTGTGCGATTTGGTGGCACGTTTACTTTTACGGGGAAATGCTTAGCGAAGACGTAGATCATTGGTCGTTTTCAGTACAGGGACTGGGAACAATGGAATTTGTGGCAACTACTTCTGTGGAATTTGGAGGTTAGTTTGTGTCATGAGGATTACGCATAAAGTGTTTTGAAGTTATGAAACAATTCCAAGTAAGTCATGATTTCCACTCGCAGAGTTCTGTGGAAGAATGTGGAGTTTAAATTAAAAAAAAGGATCATGAAGGACACAATTATCTGCCGTCGGGATAATAGATTTAATACAAGAGAAATCCCACCGATAATGACTCTGCATATATGGAAATAGGCAGTGTACGTTCCTGGAATGAAGTATCTGTACCCGATAGCCACCAAAGAATGAATGTCTAACATGTAGAGAAGGTAGTTGATTGGTAGGATTGGAATCGGACCAGGCTCGACTGCTCTGTGTAGATTGGTAGATGATGAAGAAGTCGACGTAGTTAATACCGTTTCAGCAAAGTTTTTAATAAAGCCTTGGTCCTGTTCAGGCTTAAGGATCTTGGCTTCCAATCGTTGGTTGTTATGTGGATTTAATGGTATCATGAAGCACGACAATACAAGATGCAATTTAGGCCCTCCGTGTATCTGATGCCATTACGTCCACTTTTGGGGTTCCTCAAGATAGACACTAAGGTCCGCTGCTTTTCATATTGGCTGGCTGTATCATAAAAACTCAAATATTTCAATTTATTTTGGTGATGATGAACGGACTCTTACCCTCTCAAAGTAATTACATGTATGACATGGCATGTTGAGGTTACAGAGTAGACTTCGAAGGACAAAACGAAGAGAACGACGCTGAACGTTCTCAATTCTGCATATATGAACTCGAGGGAAAGGAGCCAGGTTTGGCTAGCGTACGGAAGGAGTTCCCAGCCGAAGGGAATGTGGAATGATTTGGTTAAGAGTTGACTTTAAAAATCATCTCATCACAGAAAATGCTAAGGTCGGGAAGAAGACAGGTCGTCATTGAGAAAATATCATAAAGTCGAGGGGAGATAGGTGTGACGATGTTGAGCTCTAAGCTATTTTTAAGAAAGAAAACGTCTTCTTGTGGAAGAAGACTACAATCTCTGGAAGACGAAATGAATAAAAAGAAATTGATATCGTGAGCATCAAGGGAGTTAATAGCTGGAATGAATAAAAGGGGACCTAGACGACTGCCTTGAGGGACACCGAATGTGGCTTCAACAGAAATCGAGAAAATGGTCCTAAAGCGCACATTGAATGAACGGTTTTCCAGTACGAAGATATCGGATTCAGGGTAGACAGTTTAGAAAGGATTAATTGACGAGATATCTTATCGATAGCTTTACTCTGATTGGAAACATCGACTTCGTTGCCATATTTTAACGAAAAAATGCCAAAGGACACAAATTAAACAATGTTTGTCCTACCTTGCAGGAAGTCATGTTGACTGGGGCAAATAAAAGACTTGCACTGCATACGCTATGGTATGGGCTTTGTGTGTACCAGGTCACTGTAACATACCAGGAAATTCTGACGCTGACTGGAAGGTGCTCCTCTTACCAACAGCTTATGTTAAATCCATATCTTATCAACGCCGACGCAATAAGTGAGCCCAAATCTCCTCTCTCTGGGTGACCCTAAATGAAACCAGGTTCATCGGACTCCTAGAACACTAGAGAGAACTCCTCTACAACATAGTTAATACCCTCACCGGACACTGTACTAAAGGAAGAAATGTTCAGAGATTAGGCTTTCCCTACAACAATTTCTGCAAAAGCTGTAGGGATGAAGAGGAAGTCGCTTTGTACTCGCCAACATCAAGATAGCTACACTAGATGAATACTTATTTAATGATCTAATCGATCTCAGCATCCCCGGCTAAGATTAGCTCTTTCTTTAAAAGAGTAAATGGTTCCCAAGTTATCCACCCATTTTACACATCCCCAATAGGCCAGTACAATGGCCTTTCTTCTGGCTTAAATGCACCCACATCCAGGCTCAGTCTTAACCACCAGCCACAAGTAAACAAATGGCTGGTCCGGGTTGGTACTGCAGATAAGCTACGTAATCGGTATCCATGTTGAAAGGGCGCGCCGTTTTTGACTTCTTCAGGGGTTACAGGAAGGAGCAAGAGTCGGATACCACCCAGTTTTTTGTCTAAGACTCAAAGACTGCAATTTAGTGTACATTTAGTACACACTAGCCCTTTAACTTAAACCTACATTTTTGCAGATAGTGTAAGTATACAGTTTTAATTCATTTGGAGAATTTACCTCTTCATGTTTACATAAATAATAATTGAAAACAAAATTGTGTCACACTTTAGTTATGCCAACCGCGACATACGTATGTATCTAAACTAACTCTTCCTTCATTTTGAGGCATCCTTAGCGCAGTGAGGTCACCTACTGGTATCGCACTACCAGTCGCAGCAGACAATTTGTATATCCACGTACCTGTGAATGCTGTAGATATTGTAATGTGAATCATCCACTTGGTTACTGACCGATGGCCACTAAGTTCCATTTCTCCCTTCTGTACGAGTTTTAATATATTTCCAGTCGCTCCTCGTTGCAGGACCCATTAAACCATGCAATTTCCTTTGGCCACAGCTAAGAGGAAATCCAGCAAAAGGATGGAAATACTGAAAGTGTACGCGTGTAGCGAAATAATGAGGTTATTCCCTAGTACCAGTATTTTGCGGAACCTCTTAATGCAACAACATATTTCATGCTCAGCTGAATTATGCATTAGTCCTTGGGAAACGTTCTTACTGGTAAACCGCTTTTGCTTACAAATTAGGTAACATGCTCCGCACTCTGTGGAATTTTACAACTCACTGATCTGGGAGTATGGTACCTCTGCAGGGAGTAGTTAAGACGTAAAGTATGTTAATTCCGTCTTCTAATAGATTGCTGTATGTTTTCTGAGCTCGAAATGATGTTTTTATGTTCCTGAGATACAGTCTTATGTAGTTGGTACCTCATCACGTCTAGAAACAAAGAAAGGAGAAAACAATTTAAATGTACAACTTTGCCCTAGTTCAGTTCACAGGCTTTACACTTGAATATCCTTTTAACATTTTTTGTTTGTTTTTTGTTACCCGTTCAACCATTTCATTGCACTCTTCCACCCACTAGGTCTAATTAATTTTACAACGCTCATCGTTATGCGGATGGATTGCGTGAATTCCACGAATACTCCCACACAGGAGGATCTAAATAATAAGAGCTAGGGCCTGTCCATCCGAATCATTGCGATGCCCAACAATTGTATTGAAACAGCTTGCTTTGGGGATTCGCCGACCGGAAAACGTTGGAATAGCTGTGGGCAAAATTGAGCTTGCTCATGTATCCCGACCTGCAAAACCCTTTCAAAATATTGATTTCAAATGTACCCGCCTGCCGTAATTACGCCTGGGAGTTTATGGATGAATTTTCGAAATGGTTACAACGGTCAGGGGGTTAAGAACGGAATGTTTTGTATGTTTCCACCACTCTCGGCGGTTACTGATGGATGGGGTTGGCCAAACAAGAGGAGAAAAATGGTCAAATTCAAACTGCAAGTGGTAAGTGTATCTACCGCAATAAATCAATGTATTCGTGTGCCATTCCATTAACCAAACACATCTATACAACAACTCGTTAGTCGTTACTCATTTTTAAAACGGTTTTCGGAAAGTTTTTTTTATTGAATCGATTTTAAATGCAATTCGAGTTACAAATTGCAATTAGATCGTTGTATCTGCAGTACTTCTGTTCATTGGGAACTGAATACTCAAAACAAGTTGCAGATAGCAAAGTGTTTTCATAAAGTTTTCCTTTCGAAATCCTGATTAGGGTTATTGTTTACTACAAAACTTCAGGAACACCGAGTACTGCAGTCGTAGCACTAAATGCAGGAAAGGATAAATTCGAAAGTTTATGGCTTCAAGTGCAATCTTCAAACAAAAATTCGTGGTTTTGATTGTGTTTGTCGGAAGTGACAGTAGATAGATACCAATGCTACGTTGTAGGAAGGAAACCAATTCCTAATTAACACGGAGGTATCCAGTACTACATAGTAACTACAGGAATGTTGAGTAAAATGTACATCTTGGTTGCTAAGGAGATGAAACAGATACTAATCGAAATTGATTTACTTATCATATGGATGTAACAAGAAATATCAAGGGTTTTCCAGTAAGGACATAACAATTTCGTACTTAAATAAAATACAGAATAATTGAGATTTCTGCTCAAAACTTATTCCAGTCAGAGTACACACATTCAATTTAAGCATTTAAGAGCGATCTTGTTCATATAATTACCGAGAGCACGTTTGTAGTCATCAATTCGTTGAAGCCAATTTTCCACCTCTCTTCCACACATATCGAGCGGAACGATCAATAGATCAATTGTTTGATCAGCTGTGTGGCATGTGGCACTAAGTTGTTGGAACCACATATCACTGATATCAAGTTCATCAAATTTTGGACAAAAATATTCGTCTAACATGGTACGATAGCGGTCTCCATTGACCCTAACATGGTCATAAAGATGGAAACCTTTGCAGAGCCCGATCGGAGAAGTTTCTGCTCTTCAAATGATCAGGGGCTTCAGTTCATGGTTTTAGATGATTTTGTAAGGGTGTAGGGCACGATCTTTACAGAAAATTTCCCACAATGTGGAGTGAGACATTCCTAATTCTACGAGGGAAATCGATGGATTTGGGCCATTTGGAGCTAAGGCACTTACGCCTCCGATATTTTCCGTACTTCGACTGGTAGGTAATCTTACTGGCACAGGAACACTCTTTAATCAATAGGTTGACTCGAAGTTATCCACTATAGCACGCACAGACTGTCTAGTGGGACAATTATTAGCACCGAAAGTTGGAATAAGCGCCCTTAAAGCTGCGACCACCGACGCAGAATTTCTATAGAAGTTTTTAATAATTTCCAAACCTTGCTTGTTCATCAGCTTCATCTTAATAAAAATGTAGGTCTTGGCATTGATCTTTCGACATTAACGCATAGTAAAACGAGCTTGAGAAAGCATTGATATTTAAATACAAAATTGTTATGTCCCTACTGAAACTCTTCATTAAGTCGGATTGAGTGAGCCTATAGAATGAATAGCGAAAGCCAAAACTTTCGTAATACTTCGTCCAAGTTGTCAAATAACTACTTACACGGGTGTTTAAGTTTACTCCGAGCTAAGCCTTGGTATTCACAGAGTAGAGAGACGTGAAGTATCCGCTTTTGATCGTCCTAAACTCAAGGCGTGTTTCCTCTGAAGACAATGAACAGATGGAACCCCTACCACTATACTTAACCCCGACTTGCTTCGCTTCATTACTTTTCCGATTTGACATAAGCCACAAGGGCCTAGACACAATTTAAATAAGAATTTACTTTCTTTCTGTAACTCAATATTCTTGAAGAAGGCAAGGACCAGTACTCCCTATAGGATGGTCTTTCGTAGGTCAGCTATGTATATGATACCAGCCACGTATATACCTCAAAGCCACTTGGTATAAGCCCTTCTCTTAGGCCCCAGAACTTCGGCATTTATAAAAGGTTTCCCTCTATATAGGATATAAGATTTCAATTGATTTGTGAGGCATTTTGGAAAACAATTCCCTAAGAATAGAATTATGAGCCGCACGCTTGGTTTTAAAGAGCTGGAACCGACTATTAGAGAACAAGCTCGTGGGCATATGTAGGCTTTGTAGGCATATCACCATGGATTCACGTGAGCTTGCAATGAGCTTTCAACATAGAACTAGAATTAGCTGAAACTCAAAGACAAGGAAACTCGAAACTAAAGTATGTGCATTCATCTCCCACAAGGGAAAGTATTTCCTCCCCTACTATGGATACTACTCGCAAACCAAACTTTAATAAGACTAGAGTGAATGATATTCGGAACTGCTACATCTTCCCAAATGAACGGAAAGACAAACGTTGTTCCCTTTCAGTACCACGAAAACAATACTACCAATCGGTCTCTTGAGATGTAATGGTATCTCACTCCAAGACTCAGATAAGACGATGTACCTGTGTTATATTCCCAACCAAAAGCTGATACGGAAAAAGAGCATGTCAGACAGGATAAGAAGAGGTCCTTAAGCTTCCCTTCATCATTGTACCTTATCCCTGGTCCGGTGGTCTGCAACAAATTAGGTCACATACCTTAAGGAACTGATCAAGATCCTAAGATTTCATTAAAACTACGTCAACTGCAGGCTTTGAAACTAAACTCGAACTGATTCCAATTGACTTGATTTTAAAGACACTTCGTACACTTCGGTTCCGCTATAAACTCTGACAACAAGAGTTCAAAGACCAAACGAAGAAATTATATTGCCAATCACTGTTTCTTTGGCCTTGGAAGGCAATTGAGTAGTGAGACCTCTCAAGACCCTCATCATCTCAGACCTGTTTTGTGGAGCAGAAGTATGGACGTTCACATTTCAAATGAATCAACTTTCGGAAAGCACTATTGAAAGATAGCAACTTCAGTTTAAACATTTGCCCAATCCACCAATCAGAAAAGGAAAATTTGGGAGACGATAAAGCCTCTAACCCGAACGAAATCTCGATTCGATTTCTCGGCTCAAAAAAAGACACAAGATTAGGTTCTAGTATCTACTCATTTGGGTTCACAAAAAGGCTAAGTCATTGCACTTTTGGAGCACATTGGAGCGGGACCATATTCTAGAAAAATGCAGTCTCATAGACTGGTCCTCATAAGGGAAATCTACATCCATAGTCATGCTATGAAAGTCATCTCATCCACAGTTCAATGATCCAAATTTGTGAAAAGTTGCCGTGAAGTCCTCTAAGCACTCATGACGTTACACTCTGGTGGGCTCTAGTACACACCAGTATCTAACCAAGGAAATGAACTGGCAGGTTAGCTATTAAGAAAGAGGTCTGATCAGAAGCTGACAAGGATCATCAGCTTCATCAGCGTCATTTGTAATATTCAGAAGACTTCTTGAACTGAGCCAATGAAAGGTGTAGCCCACTCTGATTTTGATGAGCTTACAGAAACTTTTTGGACAAGAAGTGACAAACAGACAAATCCTTACACTTACACTGTTCATAGGGATCCTTACTGGCCAGAATGGCGGACCATCTAAGAAGCATGCGACTAAGCTGAAACAACCTCTGCAAAGACCGTCAGGGTACAGGAAATGCTTGCTATGTAAGCTGTTATCCAACATTACTCTCACAAGGTGTTGGTAATCCAGACTTTTCAGACTACAACGAAACAGCAGCCAACAACTAAACTAAAATGAAATCATCCTCATACCCATTCGTATTTATAAACACAGGAGTATATTACAAGTATAATGTGGTTTTAAAGGATGCACGGGACACCCCTGAAAAGCAGTTTGTTTTATTCGAAAATGAATATCCCTGCAAACAGCTCCAGCTCCTTTTATACAGCAGTACTTCTTAGTAAAGGTATTCCAGCAAAACAACGTCAAAGCAATTGCAATGTTTTAAGCAGCCACAAAAGTCGACTTCTTCGAATGAGAACTCAGTATTACATTTCATTGACAATTTCCGGAATGTATTCTCGGTACGGCAAACCATTTTAGAACATTCTACGATTTAATTAAAAAGGAAATTAAAATTCATTCATTAAGCCATTAGCCAACGATGGTATAAATATCACCACCCATTCCATTCGTCACACACGAGTCGATATAAAACTGTTTCTAATAATAAATCACATTAGTTTGTATTTTCGTATTTCGAATCAAACGATTCAGTGGAATAAAAAACTCATCTATTTTCTCCTCTTTAATTTCTTAAATTAAAAATTTTATATCCCTCGCATTCGGTGGAAAAAAACACAACAAGTCCGTTCTACTAAGGATAGGATGTGTCAGTAAATATTTCCATCATTTCCAGGAAAGACGTGTCCACGTTTAGGTGTACCTCGTGATGTTGACAATGCCCACACCCATGGCTTCAGCTTACTTCCTTGTTCGTTCATTCTTTGATGCAGTAAAGGAAATTGCATACCGGTCCGACAGCAATGTTTTACACACAAAAGCAATGCTTCATCAAACTGTGGCATCGTCTTAAGTGACAATGAAAAAGATACTCTCGTATCTTTTGATATTAATGAGCATCTTTTTTTATGGATTTTTGAATTTTTCCTCAGAAAGGATTTCAATTTATATGTTAATGTAACACAAATGGCGGGGGACGCTGTATTGGATAGTGAAACTTTGGGTTTTACAACTTTAGGTACTTTGAAGTAAAGGGTTTTTCAGTAAGGACATAACAATTTCGTACTTAAACAAAACACTCAATGATAAAGATTTTTGGTTGAAATTTATATCAAATGTAGTATACAGTCAAGAGAATTTAAAATTAAAATTCAATTTTGTTCATTTGAGCACTGCGAGCACGTTTAGAGCTATCAGTAATTCGGAGCCAAGTTTGTACCACTATTTCAGACGTCTTAGCCTGAACGTTGGTATTCTCGCGTTCAATATTATTACTGAACTACTCTAATGAAGTCGGCTTGTTGTTATAAATCAATCACTTAACATAACCCCACAAAAAGTACTGAAATGACGGTATATCGCATAAGGGAAGTGACCATTCCATTTCTCGGGTTAACACGACTACTGGACTTCCGCTTCAATAGAGCAAATGTGTGACGAGCTGAGTAGCATGTGGCATCATCTTGTTAAAACCACATATCACTGATGTCATGTCATTCAATTCTGGCCAAAAACGGTCTTCTAACATGGCTCTCCATAGCGTTCTCCATGGACCGTAACATGACTATTGTATTCACCGACGAAAAACACAGACTAACCGCACCTCTGCCATGAAATCCACATCACACGGTCACATTGGATGTCACAAGGAGTCTCTTGAAGCATATGTGGGCTTGTTGCTCATTGACAAAACCCAATGAGTCATATATGAGCCTCATTGCGAAAGATGACTTTTTGAAGAAATTCAAGTTGTTCAGAGCCCAATGGGAGGATTGCAGAACCCAATAAAAGTACTTTCAGGACTTCAAGTGATCAAGAAGATTCAGTTCTTAAGGTAGTTTGATCTTGTAAGTGTGTAGGCTAAGATCTTTGTGAAAAATTCGCCATAATGTGGACTGGGATACTCCCAATTCCTGTGAACCGTGTGAAATCAACTGATTTGGCTCATTTTGAACTGAAGCACTCACAGCTGCGATCTTTTCGTTACCTTAACCGGGGGAATATCTCACTGGTACAGGAATAATCAGTAGTGAATATCTGGACTCGAATTTGTTCACTATAGTAGGCGCACTCTGACTGGTAGGACGATCATTAGACCGAATATGTGGACTAAGTGGTTTAAAGTAGCTAACAACCGACTCAGAAGTTCGGTATCAATTTCTAGTAATTTACAAACACTACATCTTTATAAAGTTTACTATAATAAAAAATGTAGACTTTAACTGACATTTTGGCATTAACAGATCATAAAAAAAGTTTAAGGGTGTGTTTGCATTTAACTACAAAATTGTTATGTCTCAATTGGCAAATCCTTTAATTGCGTTCAATTCTCATTCAAATCGAAGTTAATGGTCAATTAATTTAAAAATAGCCACCATTATGTCATTTAGCATGTTGTTCATACTTGGGCAGAGTTTTACCGCCCAACTCTTGTCTACATATGTACGTGTTAATTAGCCATATTAATTATGCAAAATTGTGGTAAGCTTCGGACACTAAATGAATAATTTATCTGTCACCGAGTGTAAGCAATTCAGACAATGGAAAGCAAATTTCAGAATAAGCCGCAGTCAATAACAATAGGAAGATACTCGTACGCTCGGTGGAAACAATAAATTCTAAAATGGCATGAAAGGTGCCGGCACAAGCTTCGTCGTGGCAGAACAATATTTTCTATTGTTGGCATGAAGCAGGGCTTATCGTTGATCTAAACGGATTCATTAGAAATGGAATAACAGCGAAATTTGATGATTTGGTACACCGAATGTTCAAATATGTTTGGGCTTTCAATCATGTTGTTATGACAGGTACAAGCATGTTGTACTAAATATGTTTGAGCCAAGAACTGCTGAGAAAATTGGAGAAAGGAGAACACTGTTTACGTAATGACATACACCCCATGGCGGAGTGTGATCCTTGTGCTGTAAATAGAAACCTCAAATTAGTTGCAATGCACTTAACCGCAGAATATACGTATATAGCTCATGTGGGTGTCGTAACAAGGGTCACGGTAACCTAAGGTGGTCGTGCCTATTCCTGGTCACCGAAATCGGTAGATGGAAACCAAAACAACAAAGCTGAATGTATAGTACAACATCTTTAATTGAATCCCATCCAGTCAGTAACTAGGCGGAACAGATATGTTGTTCTCTCCCAGGCGGAGTATCAAGGGAACCGTAAAACCACAAAACGTAATTAGCTTTGATGATGTTACTTTCGGAGGTATCCATGGCATTCGATTTTTGTAATCCCAACCACCTATTAATTAGGGGAGACTCTATTTGAGCACCGCCGAACCTCCCACAAGATCAGTTGCATTTCATCTGGCAGAAAACATAAAGTCAGATAGACCACATCGCTGTTAGCTGAGGATTTACAAGCTATTTTCATGGCGTCCGTAACTGGTGTGAAGCCGACATTGGATTGAAGCGTAACCACCATCCTATCGTAGCTAAGATACGCCTTCGTACTGAATCCGTGACTAACAACTTTCCGACTATACCCAGCTACAAGACTCACAGAACTCGGGATACCGGAGTGTACCAATAAGTCAGACACCATATCAGCCTAGGAGCGGTAACAATCAAGAGATCCGAGGAAACAAATGTAAGATGAATACTTGAGATCTGTTTAAAACCGGACTGCAGAGGGTTTTCAGTAAAAACATAGCACAACTTTGTGACTCCTGGACACATCCGAAGAGCGTATTTCACTCAAACTTCAGATTGCGTCAACCCCAGAAGCAGAGAAATTCGAACATGAAGCCCAGTAGCTGCACAAGAGAAAGAGGTACCAAACCGAACCGGCAGAACGCTTATACTGTAACCAAGAAGCCAAGAAGGAGGACGCAGCACCAAACAGCATCCTGTAAAAAAATATGACGGTTCGCCACTTTTAGCGGACGAATATCCATTTAGAAGACGGAGGTAGCACTTCACGATGGTATTTAACCATGTAGACGTGGCTTAGTAGTTAGTGCGTTGGACTATGGAACAAGAGCTTCGAGGTTCGAGTCCCAGCCAAAACACCTAAAAGTTTGTTCACGGCCTCACCTCTCGCAAGCATCTGACAAACATCCGATGCATCAGAAAGCTTTTCAAATAACAAATTGCCATTCGGATACAGAAGGCCATTCGTGTAAAGAATATAACATGCACAACACGAATGGATGTGAGAAGCTAGACCTGATGCCCCAAATATTTGTATTTTCTGTTTTGTTTCAGAGTCATGAACAGCAGTTAATCAGATGATAATCCTTTCATTAACCCAATCCTTGAATTAAAATTTGCATATAGCAATTGGAATATTTAAACTAGCTGTATCAGGTAAAAGGTACAGTAGCTCCATGTCCGGGGAGTTCATTGACCCTTGAACCAATTCCCTGTAATATCCCTATGCCCCGACACTCATCAAAAGTGAATTTTTAACTACTCTGCCATCTGCAAGAGAGACGAATGGGAGTCTAGACCAACTTTTGAATTATGAAAAAAGATTCCAAGGATTTGAGAGATACTTGGGTATCTAAAACTTCTTAATCGACATTAAACACGCTACAACAATTAGGAGGATCAAAAGGGTGACTGAGATTAAGTCTATCAGAGAAGATACCTTCATCCACTCCGAACTGTACCTCGGTATATAAATGAATCGATTTGTCTTTTAGGAACACCTCTTCCTTCCAGAATGTCCGGGAAGAGATGGTTACTTAAAAATGTTCTCAGAAGCTATTTCGAAATTATTTGGAATGGAAGTTTTGCCAAATCCTTTACTGGACCACAGTCATATTCCTTCGAGACGAACAGTTGTACTGGCAGCAGTCATTAGAAGCAGTGCTACAGAGGTTGTCGTACGAAGGGCTCTACTTATGTATAGACAAGCTGATCATTGAACCCTACCTAGAAAATTTTGGTTTAGGGCAGTCCACCAGACAACTACGTCGTACCTAAGCATCAGTCTTATTACCAAAATATAGAGCCAATGAGTGAAACGAGGCATGCCTCTTTCGTATGCCGCTTCTACTTTTTTATCTCTATAGTAAGTTTGCTGCCGTGCTAGTGTCTTTAGAAGTGCTGACGATAGACTACCTTGGATCAGAGATCTTTTGGATAAACGTAGGTATACTTACCAATTTTGGATAGGAAAACCATGTTAACGACTCTACGGCCTTTTGGAATGTGGACCTAATCCAACAAGTTCTTCAAGATATTTTTAATGTGCAACGTGGAGTTCTAACATTGATCTAAAGTCCCAAAAGCTACGTGGAAGATCTTGCAGAGAATTTCCAGAAGACATTCGCGCTATTTTACATATAAAACTCAATATCATCTATTGGTTGTCATATACAACATAAGTTGGTTATTTTCGGCCATTGTGTGGTTGAGAAACGAAATTAAGTTTCGGATTTTTTGGACAAGTTAATTAGATACAACCACAAACTCTATTTTCATTTTAATGGGTTCGTCAATAAGCAAAACTTTGCACTTAACCTGCTAAGATAAGATGTGACTCCAACAAGATGACACTTGAGGCCAAACAAAGTGATCAATCCGCAGCTTTGGGGCACTGCACTGATAACTTTTAGTGGATATCTGCGAATTGTTATTGGAAAAACATTGTTTTTTACAGAAACGCCCTTTAAAAGTGGGCGTAACTTCATCATAATGTACCTATGAGTGAATTATAGAAATTTCATCGTCTATAAGATTTGTCTTAGTAATTTGTTTCAATTTTTAGTCAAAAAATGAAACATCGGCTGATTTAAAACTTGTTAGACCATATATTTGTAAAAATAGGGCGGATCCAGGGAACTACTAAGGTACAAAATCTTTACAACGAAGGTATTGGTTTCCTGTCAGGATACTCAATTGCATTTTTCTGGAGAAATAGGAACGTTGATCTCAATACAGCTTTTGACTAGGTAGTGATTGAAAGCCTGTATGCGAACAACAAGGCAGCGTAGTTTCGATCGGGCTTAGGAGTGAGACAATGTTATGTTTTGAGCCCAAGTCTATTGTAGGTTTTCCACCTAAAGGCATACTGTTTAAGCTCTTCGTTTAGTCGGTTAGGTTTTATGTATAAGAGGAGCTTTTTATCTCCCACCGCATACGCCAAACTATATGATCATGTTAGAGACTGGCTTATGATCTCTTTCTGTTAAGACCTTGAAGCTACAAGTCGAGTACGTGATCAAAGTACTAAACATTCTTGATTATCAGCTACCAAAACAAGTAGTTCTACAAACAATATGGAGCAGGACGGGATATCGAACCACGCGATGCAATGGAGCTCGCTCATTTAGGATGGCAGGATACGCTGTGGTCTTAGGAGTTCGTGGCGCAAAACATTTGAGAAGAAAGCAAGGCAACTGGGAAGGAGTTGGAGAGAACTGAGACATATTTCCAGAAATCGCACACGATGGCGCGTAGGCATTGTCGAGGCCATAGGACCCACAAAGGGGTACAGGATGTAAAAGAAGAAAGAAGGACGGGATGGTAAAAAAAGAGTGGTTGGAACTATTTAATAGTTAGTTGTGAAATGGAACTGAGTTTCAAGGGTACGGCGAGTTGGCTCAAACTTTAATACTTGATCGTGCGTTTGGGTCACTACACACAGCAGTCTACAGTTTTATAACTACTTTTGTGATGAACTCAGCATAAAGAAAAATGCATGGGGAGGTTCTTAAGTCGAATTATATACCCCACAGCGACGGTCTACTGAATTCGCGCGCTAAGTTTGTCAAAAGTTACTCTAATCCTCTTAGGATTACAAATTCTATAAAAGGATATCTTTTCAAACCATCCGCCCGCTAATTCATTACCATAATCAGATCTCACCTAACACGTACCATAAAAGACAGAAATTTATTCATCAGATATTCCTTACCTTAATCAGGAGATGTAGCCTGTATTAGATTCCCTTATCCTTACACAACTTTGCCACCAACTGTCTGAAACAAAAAAAAAAAAAAACACAAAATCCATTACATAAGCCATCTTAATGTTTATTTAATATTAATATTAACGAGATCGATAATTTGTTTGAAAATTGTCACACTCTACCAGAATATATGGCGTCGTTAACAAGCCTCGTATCTTGTGCCAAATTTATGCTTTTTAAACCAAGCAAATATGTCACAAGGACGATTTTTTCTCCCTCTCTGTAGAAAGCCATGCCACACCCCCATAGTCACACGGTTTATGTATTTCATGGCGTGAAAAACACGTTGCCGGTTGTAGGGACAAAGTTTCACCCTCTATAAAAAGAATAACGGCCGCAAATGAAGAAAATCTGAAACAAATTGCGCCTAGCAGAACTTTCAAGGAAGGAAAAGAAAAACTTTATGGCAACTCATGCCTCTCATGGCAGGAAGACTTAAAGGATCTACCCAGCCAGGTTGTTTCTTCGTTTGTTTGTTCCGTCATTTGTCTCTCAATGAAATTCTTTCACTTCCTCGTGACAGTAATGAATTTTATAAGGACACACGTAAAGGGGTGCCAAGACCGAAAGTGAGAACCTACTGAGAAACTAAACAAGTCCAAAATTTAATAAACGAACACGGCACGTGGCATGGTTTGAGACTACTCACAGCTGAAGGTTTAACCATGGCGAATACTTTTTCAATTAAATTTTTTCTTGCCCTGACTATACTACTCGTATCTATGGAATCGGTAATAGGAAGCCAAGATATAATTTTCCTTGCCACTACACCCAAGTTCGAATTCCAAGGACACGGATAGACATCAACCCCCTGAGCATTAGGTTAATTATAAAAAAAAAAAACCAGGAGTGGTGTCGGTCAAGATGACAACTTTGATAGAAATGTAACACCCCCACCCTGGTGTTCACATGTTTTGATAAGCCAGTCGATATCTCAAAGGGCAATCAAAACAAACCCAGAAATGAAAATGAATTCCAAGAATTATCATAAATCTCATTCTGGCCATATCCGATGGGGTGAATCCTCGAAGTGAGGGATACCACGGTCTTCCCGTCACCTCCTTGAGGATAAGGATATAGACATTATCTAACCAACAAGAAAATGTGGTTGACGGTGATGGTGGGATTTGCACAAGGAGGATGCTACATCAAACGATGGGGAGACGCACATTATCACAACAACAACATAGTGCTTTTAGGGGAGCGCTGCGAGAAGAGCTGGGATTAATTTGATTTCACCGAACTAGTGGTCCACGGAACAGATGTATTGTATAGATTAGGTGTCCTGGAAAACCAGAACGACGGGTCAGTCATCCACCAAAAGGAAGAAATATTTAAAGTCCATACAAAGAGGGTTGCCATATACTTTTGCATTAAACCTGAAATTAACTTTAAAAGTAACCTTTACGTGTTCTAAGATTTAAGTGATCTTGAAAGATTTCCTTACAGGATTAGGTGTTCTGTCTTTTTGTAAAAGAAAGTGGGCGTGGTTGTCTCAATTCTTAGTCAAAAGTGAGAAAGTCTTATAAGGTCTTGTGCAGGAGCCAACTGGAACTCAAATTCATCTGAAGTGGGCGTGTCTGTTAGGTCTGCTTTTGAAATGGAATACTAAGTTTTGAATTCGGTATTTGTGTGTGCTTAAGGAACTGTACTAACGGAGAGACAATGACTTAGAAAACATTTGTAGAAACTACATCTCAAGATAGGGGCTGATCAGTTAAATGTTTGTTGGTAAGACCTACTGCCACATTTTTTTGGAAAATTGCAAGATAGAGAAAATTAGACTGCATCCCAACGTTCTGAACCTATACAAACCCATTACTAGGAGCCAAAGTACAATGCCTTGAGTAGGAATGGATTCTTTTACGATCCCTTCCGCCGCCGAACTAAGACTACAATAAGCTTCTTGAACGTTGAGACTCTTCTAGACTCTTGGGAACTCTAGAAGAGGATCCGCAAAACGGCAGATTGCGATTAAACAATATAAGATAATTTGAAGCTAGAGACTACTATTCCTTGATATAAAACATAGTCTTTCTCAAGGCAGTCTAATACCTCCAATAAACCAAAATTTGGAATACTACTTCATCGATCGTACAACCTCTTCTCATAGAACCGTGTGTGGAATATAGATGTCCCTATCCTCCATCTGCTTGTTACTATTTTAAAAAAGCATTAGATGTGGGAAAGGTGTTCCCGGTAAACTCAAAGGCGTTATCAAGGCTTCCTTTATTCGACGCTTAGGGCCTAGTTTCTCACAACTATTCACAAGTTATAGTGGGAAACTGTTGATGATTCCAGGAGTTAGCTTGTTCGTTGATGTAGTGAACGGACTGCCATTAATTTTAACACACGAATTTAAATTCTGTCCAGCAAGTCCTATAAGGTTTAAGGTATACGAAAGCAAAGACAGCTGGTAGGCTCAGGTGATGAATTCAAGATCTGTTAAGCCCTTAAATAAATGTATGGTTGAACCTAATCGTTATTTGACGATTTTAGTAGGAAATTGAATGATACTTTGAAGAGACTTGGTAACAGAATAGAACCCTGTGGTTCCCTAGCATCTGTACAAATTTTTATCCATACACAGTATTGGCAGATAAATAAGTGTGGTGTTGACGAGAACGGTCAACACCTTACTTGGACTAACTGGGAGTCGATTTATTATAAGATCCCGAAGAGCCTTACCAGCTGAAGTAAGCTACCCAGATGCGTGCATAAGTTTCCGAAGGTTGTTCAGTTCAATATTTCGTAGATCGTCCAGTTCCGTGAGAATATAGCTGCCAAGAGTAGTAGATACAATCGCTGTTAGCTTCCTCGTTGGGTTCGATGTTTATTTTCCTGTTCAAAGTGCTTGGATGTGCATTGGCTTCAGGAAGGACCCGATGAAATGAATGACCCTCTTCTGGCCAGTTCATCCGTGACGAAGGGTAGCTTGTTTGCCTTTTTGGAGCTTACCAATGCTGATTGTATCGTTTTGATGACTGCTTGTCCGTAGCTTAATTTATTGCAGCGACAAACCTTGCAATCGTCCATAAGGTTGAGAAGAAGGTTCAGCATTGTTTCCAGTGCTACTGTAGGCATTCATCTCATCGATCATATTACCGCCAGACAGCCTGTTCGTTGAATCCTTGTCACGTTTTCGAGGTGAATGGTTCCTCTTGAGAGCGTTCCACCAAACAATCGAACCGTAGGTTAAAATGTGTACCATATGTCCAAGGGGTGTACAGTCTCACTCGAATTCATTGTGTTCCCCGGTATGAGATGCTCTCCTGAACTAGCCCGCTTTCGTTATCAATTTCAATGTAGTTTTAGGTGACGTATAAAGCTCGTCGAAATATACTTTCCCAAAGGTTTCATACGTGGTTCTGCTGAAACTTGGGCGGAAAGTGCATTGTCCATTCCTCTATCTCTGTGTCGCCGCCGCCCCCGCATAGCTCTGAGCTGCTGATTTCTTTTCTTGTAAGATGGACTGCCATTAAGTTGTGGCATGTAAGGACACTAATGAAGAGCATCAGCTATAGTCTACTGAATGACAGGAGTTCTGTGATTTTTTTTATCGTTGTATTGAGGCAAAGTGGTCTCAAAACACAGCACGACAAGAGTGCGCTCCAAGAGTGCGGGAAGTCCAATGAGACTTTGGAAGACAAGAAGCTAATGAAAGTTTGGATTGAGTGATCTGTTGAAATGTTTGAGTTTGAGTTTCAGTTCCTTGGAAATCTATTTGTCCAAAATGCAGCTTTCCGTGATGCTGTGCCTAGACCTAAGGAATATGAGTTCTTCTTTACATCGCTTGACCAGTTTTGAGTTGGTTGTGATGGAAGTGGCGTTTTTAATGACTGCTGGCTGTCGATGTAGATGTCAATATGTTTGTTATTTTCTAGAGTGGATAGGCTCATGCAGGCCTCGGTGATACCATATATTTCCACTTGGAACACACTCGCGTGGTTGGGAAATTTCATGGACCGCTCAAATTGTGGTTCCTTTGAAAAAATTAGAAGGATGAATAGTCCTTCAAAATAGACTTTTTAGCAAACTTCTTGTACCTCTTTAAATATGAATTCTCTAGAAACGAATATCAATGGTACAGCTAAATGCCCCCATTATCCTTTCAAGGATATCAATCAATTGTTACTCCTGATTATGTGATACAATGTTTGTTATTGCAATGAGCTTGAGTTCTGAGAAAATCAGCAATTCAAACTAAGTAGCTTTGAATGCAACTAATTGTCCTTAGATACAATACAAGTGGGCTGCATTAAAGCTTATCGCAGAATAGTTGAATGGAAGTATTGGTCCTTGGCGAGGGAAGCAGCAAAATTGATTCTGCGAATCAAGTGTACTATGTCAGGCAATTACTTATAAGTAAAACTTAAACTGTCTGAATTTGTTTGTTGAAGAAAAAAGATTACGTATACGCCAGAGTGTCCTTTTTTGTATTGTATTCATTTATGTTATGTTTCCCCTCCTTTGCAGTATCTATTACGTTGCTTTCCGTGATGGTACATGGTAGGTAGAAGGGGTGGCTATTTATCCCATGTGTATCCTCTGTCATCTGTTTGCAGCTTAAGGCAAGCTAAGCGGCCTCCCTGAACCACTCCGATATTAGCTGGTTAATCATGACTTTCCTTACAGATCGGCCAGGTTTTAGAAGTGGTATTCGCCCAGGGCTGTTTTCCTAAAGAAAATATGTTCTCGTGTCGCCGCATCCTCGGCCGAGGTCATCAGTATCTAGTCGCATTCTTCTTCGGTGGCCCATCAGGAAGTTGTTGTTGTCTTAGTATAAATCTAACTAAGGACTCCAAGGCATAAAAGGTTTGATTACAGTGACTTCCCACAGTCTTCTACAGTCATCTTCGTTCGTCATCCTCTTCCCACGTGTGTACTTCAGTAACCGTTTCCGAGGAAACCCCAGTGGACTTTTCGCACAACTGTTTTGTTGGCGTAAGTTTGTAATCATTTCTACGTATTTACATACATTTATGCAAATATGGAATGAATATCTCGAGAAAAACAAATAACTCATCGACAAGGAAACAGTTTGACACCCACACTCTGAGTTATGCTCCTGGAACAGTGTGCAGTGTTTAGATTGTCCGTGTGAAGTACACTTGAAGACTCCTTGGGCAGAGATCCTGGGTGAGTTCAACCTCTTCAGACAGTTTGCTATTGCAAATGGAAGGCACTATCTTTGCAGGATTTTATCCTCCGAAGCGACTGCGAGTGAGTGTATCCCTTCGGAACTTTAAACATAGGTACATATCTCCATAATATTGGTTTAAAGGTTATCTGCACCTGTTTATCTTCAATGCACCCTTATGACCTACACTCCCGCACGTGCAGTCCAATCCATTTGTCTTAGATATTGGGTCGAATGTATACACAGGATAGTAATTACTTTGGCTGGCAGAGTTCGTGTGCATAAACTATAAATTTAAATAAAAGGAAACGAGACTGCCAAGGATGTAAGATTTAATGGAAATAAAGGACCAAGACTCTAAGTGGGTGTACGCAGACTCCCTTAAGTGCACCAATGTGTGTATTGGTCTAGTGTGTTGGAAGTTAGAGAGTAATATTTCATAACATGTTCTCAGGAGACATCCCCTTGAATTAGTGGAGGTTAAGAGCTTTTGAAGAAAATTCTTCCTTTTTTAAGGTATATCCTAGATAAAGGATGTTTAATAGACAGAGTCAACGACTGGAGGTTACAGTTCAGGGTGAACCTAGGCCTTAGCCAACAGATCTCTGTAGTTAGCCCTGTCCTTATCCACTACACGATGATACGTATTAGAGTACAAATATTCGAGTACTATTGAAGCAAAAACGAGAACTGGTGTAAGAACGGCTCCGTGAGGTACTCCATTGTTTGATGAAAAGGTGTTCAATTCAATCTTTGGCTTCTCCAACCAATCTTTTGCCAATGTTAGCCAAATTCCTTGCTGCTTTGTAAGAATGTAAAACAAGACAATGACAAGGTTGAGCACTCCTATCACTCTTCATCCCAAATGACAACCTGTTCAGGATGTTTGGCCAAGTGACGTCCTTCGACTTGTTATTGAACATCATACTTGAAATGATGCTGCGAAAGTGGCTTTGCCAGTATTCAAAGAAAGCTCTCAAATGAGTCAAGCGATAAATAAGGACGAAACACAGAAAGGGACTTTGCCTACCTAGTCAGAAGAGCTAACGAAGATAATAAGAAAGGTCTGGTTTGTGTTGAAGGGCTTCGGAAGAGGGGATTCAAATACAAAATTACAAAAAAAAGAACAAGTCCATGGGACCCAGAGTCTAGCACCTCACACATTTCTGTTCGTGGGATGAACAAAACTTTAAGGTGTTGCAACTCTGAGTCTTTTAAGAAAGGCTTTGTAATAGAGGAAACCTCAACTTAGGGGACGTCCACTTAGAGAACGCATCTGGAGGCAGTTGACTAATAGGAGATACTTCTCACTGGAGTCCTAGGTTCACCCCGAATCCCCAAGCTCTCTTCCTTCCTAGATGAATAATTGATGGAAAACATACTCAAAGTGTTAAACGTCGACCTGGTAAAGGCATTAAAGTTGATAATGAACAACAACCATACCTGGAAGAACGAACTGCAAAAATGAAAAGTCTGCAAACTTTAAAAAATCAAAAGACTGCCACTAAGATGGTTGGTTCGTTTAGACAGGCCATCGATAAGGATACACTTTGACCAGAGAAGGTCCATTGTGCTGCCGTCAAGTTAGGTGGGTGGGTGACCCTCTAAATCCTCGAACCATCCGCTCCTTTTTATTAGAAAGCCAATGCTAGCCGTGCCACTAAGATACTCCTTATCAAATAAACGAAGTCAGGATCAAGGATCATCGTGTTTATATCGAATTGCACAGACTCATGCAAAACCTTAAGATTTGCCAGCTGAGTCAGATTGAGTGTGAGATCTGTGAGCAAAGTTGGGATACTAACTGACTGAAAGCACGATGTAAGACACTGAATAGCTATTCTCCCTCCCAGAGTTATCGCAATTGAGAAGGATGACAGTCTCATTTGACTTGATTGGTTTGCGCCATATCGAGAGTGCTAATCTGGTTTCAAGAACATAAGGTCGAAGAAGAAGAAGGTACTAATATCGATGGGAATCTTCTATCATGATGTGTACGATGACACTGAACTCGACAGTCAGTAGAATTACTAGTTACAAGGTCAAACACTTCCCTAACAGTTGCAGATATTTGATGAACTAAAAGCACCGTGGCTCAGTGGTTAGTGCCTTGGTCTATGGAGCAAGGGGTTCGAGATCCCAGTCGGGGAACACCTAAAAGTTTTTCACAGCCCCACCTCTCGCGAACGTCTGACAAACATCCGAGAGTACAACTGTCCTGAGAAAGCTTCTCAAATAACAAATTGCCCTTCGGACACGGCATTAAATAGTAGGCCCCTTCCATTCGTATAAAGAATATAGCACGCACAACACGAATGGTTGTGAGAAGCTAGGCCCTGGGTCCCATCGACCTGTAGCCCCAAGTATTTAATTATTTTTTTAAAAGATGGGTTGGGTAGGCAAAAACGGTTACTGACTATATCTTTCTATATAACTGCGATTTATGAAGCAAAACCGAAACAACAACCCAAATAATCTCAAAGGTAGTACTTGTCATCTTCTCTATTAGTAACCGAACGCACTAACCTAAGACGAAAGAAAAGTAGTTCGTCCTGCGAACAGTTCAAAGGGGATTCACAACAATCGGGGGAAATCGAATAGGGATTAGTACACTTCGCCTAAAGTCGAATGCAATGACGTCCACAACTGAAAATAGTTATGCAAGTTGTTTTTAACTTCAGCCTTAAAGAGACTTCCATTCAAACTCAAGTCCCAAAGAGCATCTACTTCTACTTCTATGTCAACATGTTGGTGTTATGGTTCGCCTATAACAACATGACCAGAACTTTTTCGCTCAGAACACTTCCGCAATCTAGTCGAATACTATTCCCTCCATGGGACTTTCCTAGGATTATCCGCAATTCAAATGCCCTTTTCCCATTCTGCCTCTCAGTGTATTGACATATTTCCTAATCGTCTATTTTTATTTCCATTTACATATACGAGTACCTATGGACAAGTACAGGTTTCCTGAAAAATTTCGAACTCAAAATTTTAATCAAAGTTGACATTACCTTGATGAAAAAGTTTGAAGAATTTTATCAGCCAAAACGGGTGGATGGATTCAAATTTCAACTTAATATCTGGTTTGTGGGACCACCCTCCGGGGCGAAATCGGAACGGTCGTTCTAAATCCAAAACTAAAGGTACTTAGGACCGATTTCAGGGAAATTGTGAAACACACCTCTGCTATTAGATGGCATACCACGTATTGACTCTTCGGGTAGCTAATCTCGAAATACATAGCCACGCCCACTTTCTAAAATTCTCCAAATTGTTCGTATATTGAAAAGGAAGAACCAAACATGTTTACGCAGAAATGACAAGCTACAAAATGTTCTAGGGTCGTCTCTCACGTTGTGGGTGCGGGTTAGTGCTTTGGACTACTCTGCCAGTGGTTCGAGGTTCGAGTCCCAGCCAAAGCACCTAAAAGTTTTTTCACGGCCCCACCTCTCGCGAGCGTCTGACAAACATCCGAGAGTATAACTTGTCATGTGGAAGCTTCTCAAATAACAAATTGCCCTTCGAAGACAATATTGAATAGTAGGTCCCTTCCATTCGTGTACAGAATATATGTTAGAAGCTAAGCCCTGGGTCCCATAGACCTGGTGCGCCAAAAATTTGCACTTTTTATTTGTATTTATCTCATACATTACACTCATATGGACACGCCCACATTCTGAGGGCGTTTTGTGAAAAAAGGAAACACTTTTTTTACCCAAATTCATTCCCTGAATGTATCCCGAAAGTCGCCTTAAATATACGGGATGCCACGCCCACTTCCCTGGGCATCATGTATAAGAAAATGTCATACGTATCACTTGGTTGAAAATGTATAAACCTTCAGCATAAAGGTGCAGATACATGCGACCCAGTTGTGGGCTTAATTTCCTTCTCATTTCGCATCTCCTTACTATCGAGGAAAGTTTTTTAATATTTTCTGAACGGTTTTCATGTTTTTGTTTAAGGATTTCTCACTGTGACTCAAAAGTTTTCCTCCCCCGAGGCAAACAATATTAATGTAGAATGGAAAATTTTATTTGCAAAGTCCAGTAATTCAATAACACCCACAAGGCCCACTCGTCCACCCACTCCCCTGCAAATGGAGAGCGCTTTCGAGGATATTCTATGTTGTGTGTACAAATACGCAATGAAATGCAAACATCCCCCAAATTAACTACATATACATATATACACGTCCGACTTAACAAACCAGAACAAGACCGGAAATTGTACCATAAATCGATTTCTATGGTCCGATGATTTGTTCTTTTTTTTTTGTTTTTTGTTTCAATTAATAGAATCCAACGCGGGCATGTTAGCTCGCAGTGGGACAACAAATTAAGTTAATTATATTCGAATTTTTATTGACAAACTAATGATCCAAAAAAATAAAATCTATATTTTCAATAGACGCACGAGAATGTGTCATTTTTGATAATCGAAAGCTTGACATTGACAGGAAATTGATAAAAGCATGTCAAAGGTTTATGCACACGTTCTCCACTTAAACGGTTTCCTCCATGCGAAACCATTTACCGAAAATTGTTTCCAAGTTTGTCTACATTCCAAAAAGACCTTACTGCTGTCCACACGAGTAGTGGCTTAAGACCCGCTGTTTCTGTCATGTTAGTTTCTCGGTTAACCATGGAAGGTGCATTCTATTTCCAGGTTGAACTTGTTGAACCCGAAATGCAGTATCCAACTGGAACGTTCAACAACCGAATGCTGTCCTTGGAGACCCACATCTGAAGTAGACTTGAGACTGACATACTTAAGTAAGCTTCGTGACCTCTTTCTTATGATAGTTAAGAGCTAAGTCTTCGTACCACATCAGCCATTGCATTAACACTGTTCGCAGTCCTGAGTAGAATTGGAAGCCGAATTGACCAGATCCAGAGTTGAACGAGCATAGAAAAGTTCTGAAAACATATCTGAAACAACAAGGAAATACCAAAGCCTTCGATAAATAGAGACTTAGAAACGGAACGGGCATCAATGTTTAAGAGAAAGAACGAACCTTTCGTGGATTCAAAAATAGTAACTAAGACTACGCTGGATGCAAACAGAAAACGTCTGCAATGAGTTGGTGACTCAGAATCTAGAAGCTGAAGCAAGTAAAGTGGAGCTAGAAAACGAACAGACTCACAAACTCCATCGCATGACTGAACAGAAGGTCGAGGAAGGTACCAACTTTCTTTGCTAAGGAAACATTGTCTCTCATTAGGGTGGCACCTTAGATACCTAAGTACATCCGGAGTGGTCAGGGAATGCAGAGTTAAGCATCCATATGACAACCAGAACCACCAGAATTACAGCTGCAACACGAATCATACTTAAACGAGACCATCCCTAAAACAGTATCCATAAAACATTTGTGTTGATCAGTTCGATTGGTATCCTTATGACATCGAGGAATTGTCGCAGTTTATAAAGTCTTCTTTGTTGATAATTGGGCCCACAACGCTGAGGTTCCAATTATTGTCTGTAATCTGGATATGCAAATTGTTAGGAAGAAACTTGACAGCGCTTTTCGGGTGCATGTCCCGACTGCCACCTCTTGTTAGTCACTTTCGAGAGATATAACTTGGAAGTGGTTAAGAACATTGTCTACATGATTCTCTATACTAAGACTGAAGGCTCAGAAATCTCCGACCTCTTGTAGGAGGAAAGGATCCCCTTTTGCAAAAAATGCATGATCTACAACTCATACCATACCACATGTTTTGAAGCTACATAGTATGACCAATACAGCGCAGATAGAAGAAAACCAATTATGTAGATCATAAATCGAATCAAGGAGAATACGAATCTTTAAAGGTTTAAACTCCAGGGCCAACACCAAGTTAGTAAAGGTGTTTCAGATATTTGCTGAGGTCCGCCTTTCTGATTCTCAACAATTCATGGATCTATGCGAACTCACATTGGAAATCATTCTTGTTTAAGCTAATCGATGCCGCTCTCATTCGCCTTGGATGTATCCCTTGAACAAATTTTCAGAATGGAAATTAAAATAAATGTGACTCAAACCAATGTTCTTGATCTTTGGAAGTCTTTCTCCCCACTTAACACTGTTAGCCACTAGGCAGAGAAAATGCGTCCTCGTTAGGAGAGCATCATCTCAATTGCCGGAGGCAGGAAGGTCAACGTTTTAGAATGCAATGTTTACAGCACTCAGACTAAGCCGCGATTCTTTTTTTTTTCAATTTGGGAAGTAACCAGCGCAGTTTTTCCTTTTTAGAGAATCTCATGCAAACGCAGAGCTCCACATTAGATTAGAGCAGCAACCAATCGACATCACGATAAGAAGGAGGTAATAGCTGTGGATTGGTCACACTTTAAGACACGAAATGAATTCCATTCCAAATCACGGGACGCTTAAAAAAAGAGTTGGAATCAAGGAATCTTGAAAAGAATTTGAGAAAGCTAAAGCATGTCGCAGAAAAACCAACAAACAAAAATGGATGTAAGACCGGAAATGCCAAAATAGTTAGAAAACAAGTGTAGAATAATTTCTCCTTCATTTGAAATACTGCAGGTGCGGCAATTAAAGGAACATCTATTCTGACACATGGATCACGATGGGTCCATGGCCAGTACTAATTGCCAGAACTCTAGCAATATCCTTTCTTGTGTTCTACTCCCACAGTATTATGGCCACAACTGCCTAAATATGACGCAATTTTGCACCCTCTACCATCTACTATCAGGCGGTAATAGATAGTCCGCGAAGATTCTGCTCTAAAGGTCCCCCAGAGGTGCATTAATCGAGGCAAATGCTTGCCTTGATGGTTCATCCACTCGCTTATTTCTTTCGATGTTACTATGACCCGAAACCTAAAGAAGGCTGATTCCGATAACCGAAGACCAAAGAACCAAGGAGTTCACCTTTCGGCGATGTAGTGACAGATAGCCGCCTGTCTTTCAATAAGAATGGGTATGGTGCTACAATCGTCGGAATAAAACTGTCTGCTGCCTATCGTCGGAAATACAGGCTAAGAAGCTCTAATCAATGGAAGAAGCAATCCACCTGCCCATCGAACAGAGTTTTAATAATGGCTACCCAACAGAACCGAATGGACTCAACCGGAGTCCTGTACCACGAATCGCTATCAATCTTTACTGATGGGTCCAAAGCTGAGGACAGAGTCGGAGACGTAATTTGATCAGAGGACTTAGGCATCCATCTCTCAAGTAGTTATCAAATCTCTCACATCCAGCATTACGAGATCTAATGAAAGGCTGCCGCGTATCTCTTAACGAGATAGCTAGTCAGAACATCCTCACCCTTTCCTGGGTACCAGGTCACTATGACATATCAGGAAATTGTGAAGATGGCACATTGTCTAGAAGAGGGTCCTCTGGTTTAGATAGCATTAACGTCACCCGCATCGAGGCGCCAAAGTCGTGAGCTAAATACCTTATCAACGCCAATGCAGTAAGTTTGGCCAAACATTGATGGCATCAGATAGCCTTTCCAAACCGCGCACTGTGCTATGGGTAGGCATGCTCAAAGAATGGGCATCCCCTACAACGACTTCTGCAAAATTTTTAGGGATGAGGAGGAAGAGGAGACCATTAGACCATTACTCACCTCCTATGCACATGTCCAGCACTTGCCAATATTACCTAGGCTACACTAGGTAAATACCTTTTTAATGATCTCAATGATCTGAACACCGCCTGCAGAGGACTAATATTAGCTCCTTCATAAAAAGGAGCGGATGGTTTCAAGAGTAAGAGTGAGATCCACCCGCCCGACCCACCTCAGCACAATGGACCTTTTCTGGTCCAAGTGCATTTTTATCGAGGGACGGTCTAACCAACTAACCAACCAGCCATGGTGCTACCGGGTATGGCGGTTCGTTTAACTATCGGGTAAGCTTCCCTGCCGAAAGGACCTGGACATATCCAGAGTATCAGAAAAAATCCCCACTCCTACTCCACATTACATTTTTGAACCACGTCGGTGTAAATGGTTGTTTCGAATCCATCTGCCTGTTTCCCACTCCAGTAAAGAGTTATGAATCTGGCCGTGATGTCCCCTTTGGGAGTTGTATAGTCAGTAGAATTGGCTAACAGGCCAGAAATCAAACTCCAGCATTAATGCCATGATATGTAGTTTCAGATATAAAAACGATTTTGGATCAAATTTATAGCCTTGGTGTTTGTTTAATTATAAAAGTTTTCACCTCCCTAAAAAAACAACATAGGTTGTATGTTTACATATTAAATTAAATTAAACTAAAACCGAAAAATCAATAAAAGAAAACAAAACAAAATTGGCAACGAGTTCCCCCAATATTGACTGTTTTTAATTCAAAATTTAAATTAAATTACTATTTATCGACATAATTTGTTTTTTACTTGTTATTTTACAAATCAAAGGTCAACGGACCATGTTGACTCAAAATGTCCACCAATTACCACCAAAAACCTTACCAATCTATGCTCAAACCTTGAAGCGACCATTAACCTCTCAGGATCTAAACCAGTTGGTCTTCTTGTTGCATAACACCTTCTTGGTTTAAAAAAAAAGTAAAAAACTAAGAAAAACTTATTTATAACACCAGACACGTGCACTATAGACAACTCTAATTGGAAAAATAATCAAAATTTTCATTTGTTAATTTTTTTCATAGCTTTGGTCTTTCAATTAAGCCCGGCCAACGTATTGTTTAGGATTCGCTAAACCTTATAGTAAATAATTTTTGCAAATTATTTATTAAAAAAGAATTCGCCAATCATCAGTACGGACTCGTGAGAGGCTCCTGCCTCAAGATTGTTTTTAGCGGTTATATAAACTTGTTTTTGTATTGTGATGAGCTTCTGGCCAACACCAGTAGTGCTAATTAGCTAAGTTTTTTCCAATGTCAGTCCAGAAGGTGTTAAATGGTAAAATTTTGTGGTTTTTCTTCGCCTTCGACGGTTGGTAGTGGGGCAACTTTGGCTATTAGTAGCAGATAGACTATACTGACTGTATAGAACTGGATAATTGAAATTTGTAACGGTTTATTTGCGGGTTTTAATTAACAATCAGTGTTGGTGTAGAGGGCTATAAAAATTTGTTTACCTTAACCATTTAGTTGTGCTGTAATGATGTTTACACTTAACAACGTTTAATTAGCTAGCCACGCATACGTTGTGGGTGGTCGACACATCAATCAGGTCAATATAGACATTGGACTATCGACTGGCGATAGTTTAGGCCAAGTCCAGAGTGCTTAGGGAATCGCTGGGTGGTGTTGAATACCAAAGTATTGTGATTTATCATAAATAATCACTGGGTACACGTTAAAAGGTTCGCTATTAAGAGTTGATATATGGTTTATGGTAAACCGATAACGACGACGGCGGCGGGTGGGTGTACACAAGATAGACATCATGGTGTCTGGCGAGTGAAGGTCGATGACTGATTGCAGATTATTCACCAGAAATTGATGTGACCTTTAGACAGAAGAACTGTCACACAACACCGACCTAAACAGTTGGTATCCGGAGGGTGTTCCAAAGTTGGCCAATCAAAGTTTGTCAGATAGTAGGCGTTTGCTGTCGTATTGAAAGGATGAGGCTATTTCATTTCATGGAAGACCGTAACAAAGGCTCACAGAAAGGATTTTTCAATAAGGACATAACAATTTCGCACTTAAATAAAGTACAAAATAATTGAAATATCGGACTGAAATTTACATCAGATACTATACACATGTTAAATTTTACCATGAGATTCGATCTTGTTCATATGAATACCGCTAACGCGTTTGCAGTGGTCAATTCTTTGAAGCCAAATTTCCAACACTCTTCCACACATATCGGCCGGAACGTTTCAGTTTGACATTGTTCCTAAACTTTTCTAACATTATTGACTTGTTGGCATAAGCCAACGACTTACGAGTAACGTAGCTCGATGAAACAAATCCAACAACCATTCGATCGGAATATTTATCGAGAATACACGATTACCGAACTTGCTCTTCCATGGATCACGTGTGTGACCAGCTGTGTGGCGTGTGGCACCATCTTGTTGGAACCACATATCACTGATGTCTTTCCACTTGGCACGAACTCCATTGACCATAACATGGTAACTGTTCAATCACATCTCCAGCATGAAGTCCATGCGATACGGTCACTTTTTGTGGATACAGTGGAGTCTCTTGATATTTGCATGATACTCAGGATTTTCTTGAAGCTTTAGGAGAGTCAGTTCAGAGAAGTTTCAGCACTTTAAACAATCGAGAGGCTTCAGTACTTGAGTTAATTTGATTTTATAAGATTGCACGCCAAACTCTTAACCCAAAATTCGCCACTATGTGGACTGAGAGATTTCCAATTCCTGGGAACGTTGTAGAATCAACTGATGACCCATATTTGAACTGGGGCACCTACGTTTGCGATATTTTAAATGCATAATCTTATTGGAACAGGGACATTCAATAGTGAATACGTTGAGTCGAATTTATCCACTAAAACACGTGCAGCCTATCTGGGTGATTATTATGACAAAGAATTAAAGTAAGCGCTCTTAAAACTGCGAACACAGAGCCAGAATTTCGGTACTAAAAAAATAATGATTTCCAAACATTTGTCCTTTCTGAGCTTTACAGTGACGAAAAAGTAAACCTCGGGTGATGTTTTGAGATTTAGCAGATTGCAAAAAAATTTTAAATATGCGTTTCTATTGAAGTCCAAAATAGTTATGTCCCTATTGAAAAGCCCTTTTCTTCAATTTTACTGGAGACCTATTATGTCCTAATTGCATATGTACCAGAGAAGTTGAATTAAGTCTGATAAAGGGAGTCCTTTAAGGGTTCTATAGTCAATGTAAATAGTGTATACAGTATTGTGTCTCAGATAACAGTGGGTTCCCCTGTGGATTTCGTCAGGTTGAGGTTTAAGAGAAAATTTATGTTGCACTCGCAGTAGTTGCAGCTCTTACCACACGCCCGATGCCTTTATGAGCTCTAGCTATGAGTACGCAGGTTAGCTTGGGAATAATGCACAGATGGTTCAAAAATGTCGAATAGGGTGGAATTTGGAATTTCCGGTCCAAACTATCTAATGTCTGCTTAGTTACGAGACTCTACTTCGATTTGTGACGCAGAGGTGTTTGCTATCAAGCTCTGTCCCAGAAAAGATTTTATCGGATAGCCAAGCATCTCTAAGAGCTGTCCTATCCTTTTACTTTGAGCCTAAGCTGGTTTGGAACTGTCTTTAAACCTTCTACAGCTATACGCAGTAAAATGAAACTAACATGGGTTCCAGGACATATACTTATGTATCCTTGGCAGTGAGGTTGCTGATCCTATTCCCAATCGCTATATAATGCCCCTGAACCCTACTCTGGTCTATTGCTCAACCAGATATAGGTCGAGCTAAATCAGTGGGAGCTGGAACTCACAAGCAGGCTTAGGATATCCCAAGAAATTTTTTAATTAAAAAAAAGTACGAATGAGATTCTAGAATAATAACGCTAAGATCTTGACGGACTTTCTATCTGATCTTTGGGACTTTAAAGGTCATTTCAAGAAAGTGCCTAAGGGAACATGCCGTCTAGAGCACATTGAAACTGCCAAACACATTTTATGTGAATGTCCCGCCATTGCTCGAACTGGGCTAAGACACTTCTACACCTGCCTTCTAATGTCAGCTTCAGACAATCTTAAGTTTGATTCTTGAACTCGGTTTCAGCTAACCTAAGCTTTATACTGGAATTTGGTCCCTTAACGACTTTTTAAATATTTCAATACAAAGAAACCGACCCAATTTTTTTAGAAGAGAAGGGCAGAAGCAGATCCATATTCTCGTAATAATTTATAAACTGCTTGTGAAACAAAATAATTACGCCTTAAGTACGTGTTTTATTAAGTCTTGAGTCATTAAATTTTCACTTAAAATGAATTTTTGGTGCAAATTTTTTTGGTAAACAGCTCCTATGTTTGGCAGCCAATGGTTCATTAAATTTTTAAATGTTTCTCTGATTATGGAAATAAAAAACGTCTTTAAGTATAGAAATACCTACGCTTTTATTAATTGCGAATTGGTATTGGGAGTGCCATTAGGAGCGCCATGGGTGGGCAAAGGTAGAAATGGAGGAAATTCATAACTTCTTTGACTATTAATTGATTATTATTATAAAACTGATCAGGGGACAGTGCTGCATTCTTATGGGACCACGCCATCAACATGAGTTTAAAGTCCATGAACTTGAGGGCCAAGTTTCAGAATGGAATTGACAATAGTTTGTTTGGCAGTCTTCCATTTGCCAACCATTGCTTTTTACTATGAAGCATGGGTAATGGTTTTAATGACCTGTTATCCATTGAGGGTAAGACTAAGTTTGGATTCACCAGTATGGAGCAACTCATGGAGCAATATATTGAGAATTCCATAAGGGAGTAATCAGAAGAAGGTGAGTGCATGAATTTCAGTCAGTACATTCACCAGGGCGACAGGGGATCCTTTTACAAGGTCAGCAGTAACTAAGCAACCTTCACAACTGCATAAAAGTGTAAGAGGTTTGACTGAAGCAGTCCTTTTCACCACTTTTATCCTACCATCTAGCCAAAACCAACCACGAACAGAACCAAGGATTCGACGGCATGATAGTGGCAGACGTTAGACTGAATCAGTCATATCTACTGCTCTTACGCACTTCAATACCTACACTGTACATCTAGGCATTAGGAATCCTATTGAATCAATCACCCTATCTAGACAATATTATATGCATTACAGTACCAAGAGTTCTATTGAATCAGTCACCCCATTACTTGTTTGCACTCTCAACCTTCCAGGCTCACTCGACAGTTAAAGTTCATTGAGTCAGTCACCACTTAGCCACTTTAGGCACAGCAAACCTCATAACCCACTAGAGATAGGTATATGTTTCCTGGATACCCAGTAATTCTTCCGGTCTACCAAATATGTGGCGTCACAATAGATCTTTTCTTGGTCTAAATGTTTCTTAACTCTCGTTAGGACAGCCACCTAACCTAACCTTAAATTCACCAATGAGAAAAAGGGAAAATCGATCTAAGTTTGGTATACAGTCGAGAGGTATCGAATAAAAGTACCCTGTGGAATTTTTGACACCTCTGCATGGTGGGCCAGTAATAATCTATGGATCTTTCTAAAGCTCTTCTACCGTCGGGGCTTTTGAAACAAATTTATCTGTCATCTGTCATCTGTCATTTTTTCAATTTTGCGATCAGTGATCTTCTGTCAGCTACTGCTAAACATTGGAGACTTTGTTGGGTTTCTGAGTTTACTAAACTCAATGAACAAAGCTACTCACTATTGCAGTGTTTCGGTATACCATACAACATTTTGGTTTTTTGAAAAATGTCTAAACAGACCGTTAATTCGTTTATCTTTAAATCATATTTTGAATCAATTTCAATCTGATTATGGTCCTTTGTCTTCTTGATTTCGCAAAAGTCATTCATCACTGAAATTAAGCAAGGTGTGCCACAGGGTACTATACTTGGGTCGATTCCTTTTAGAAAATTTATTATTGATTTGATTTACGTAAGCACATTTGCTTTAGTACATCTGTATGCCGTGCAGGTAGGCCAGGTATCCTTCAATTATACAGTCCGACATGAAGGATTTTCTATAGAAACATAACAACTTTGAATTTTATTACAAATCCACCGTTTAATCTGTTTTATGACTTGTCAATGTCAGAACATCAGTCAAGTTTCAGATTTTTATCGTGAATAAGGCTTCTAACATTATTAAAAATTCAATACTTCAGTTTCAAGAAGTGAAAATCTACCTTGGGGATAGTTTTACTTAAAGAGCTTGGTTAAGAACTCAATCAATTGGAATGCCAAAACTTATCTGATTGGTCTCAGTAAAAGATTGAAGAAAATCCTGAATTTTATCGAAAAGTTATCCTTCAGCGATGAACCCATTGTTTACTTAGTGCTTTTGTCAATAACCAAAAGTTTCATTATTTGACAGCAGTCAACCCATGTGCTTCAAAAGACTCCATTGATGCCCAATCCATGCCGGATATGTGATTGGAATGATTTGTACCGTTTGTCCAAGAAAATGACAGCCTTGTTATGATCAATAGAGCTTGCTATCGTGCCATGTTGGAAGACTACCATACTACATGTTGGTCAGAATTGAATGGACTTGACATCAGTGATACGTGGTTCCAACAACATGCTGCCACATGCCACATGCTTGTCAAATATTTGATCTACTGAAGGGGAAGTTCGGTAATCGCGTAGACTCGAGGAATGGCTTGATCGAATGGCCACCATTGGATCTCTTTTATGGAGATACGTTATGCCGTTGTTTTATGCCAATAAGCCAACAACTTTAGAGAGCCGAGAGGACATCACGTATGACACTTCGACCGATTAGTTTCGACAACCGCTCTTACTGTCATCTATTGGCTGTATGTGGCTTAGTTTCATGTGAATTTTGTAAAACCCAGCCTTTATAGCAGCAAATGATCAGATATGTAGTCCATCTGCTAGAATGTCATCCCAAACTTAATCAAATGACATTTTAAATAAAAATCAGTCCCAGGCTACCGCTTCCCACTTAAGGAAAATGACACACTAATGGGACATCGATAAATAGATACTCTGACGTACGTAATCCAATAAAAAGTCCAAAAGTAAATCAGCAAACTTTGCGGCAAACGCAAGTAAGACAATTCTCCGGCCCATCTGGTGTCTGTACTTTCGAAAAGTATCTCAACAGCCAGAAGTTTATTACTCTAAGGACTGTCACGTACACTTGAGCAATAAATTTGCGGTAATTGACGTGCAAAAGATTCCTTTATCTAAAGCACCTGCCAAACTCTCTCTCTCACTCTCTGTCTGCACAGAGTTTGATGAAAAGTAATTGCTGCCTAAAACTTTGACAGCTTAATTTTCCAAAAGGACGGAGGAACTATCATAGTTCTGCAACTCAGCGGGTTCGAACTACCGACAACTATGATGAGATGTCATAGTCAGCGAAACGATTTTCAAAATAGAAACACTTTTACTCACTCACTAGTCGGTGTTTACACCACACGCCCGTCAGATGTACGAATCAAAAATTTGTTTATCCAAATCATCAATCGAAATTGTTTACAAAACAACTTTTTTTTCAAAAAAAAAAGAAACCAAAATCCAACCACAACCCGCACTACTTGTTCAGTTTGTGAACCTTCACCGTGAAATGATTGAGTGAATGCCGAATGGCCGAATGGCCAAATGGCCGAATGGAAAGTATTCGCTTGAAGGGGGAAAAGAATCTCTCAGAACGTCTCGCCACCAGGCCATATGTTTAATATCAAAACCTAAGAGACAGTATAATTGATAGTTAATGGATCCATTGTTGTCCACCGACATGGCGAAGATTTGGTCAATCCAACGTACATGGATTGCTTCCGAATACCTATGCTCGCTGCATACTAACTTAATTACCCATCTCCATCTAGCGTGCCTGTGCTGTGGCAGAACGCAATTAAACTTTTGTAAAAGCGCCTGCGAACATGATTATCATATTAATAAACTTTTTATTGTTACTCGAAAAATAAACATCGGCTCAACTGAATAAACATGGAAATGTATTCATGCTGAGCGCATACTTGTCCCCGGGGCTTGATTCAATTCAAAGATGGACAATGGCTGCGAGGAACGATACTATGAATTCGAAGTTAAATGGTACTTGAGCTTGAATGGATATATTATGCGGACCCGTAAGTGCTAATGTCAATTTATATGAGGACACTCTCGCGGGAGACGCCCAAGATGTACGAGTCCCCATATCAGCTGTCAAAATTGTTGTGACTCCGTTGAAGGGCAAGGCACTACATCCTAGAATGATGCCACAATTGGGCATGGAGAGGTATTTAATTGAAAGGAATGGCAAAACAAAGTAATGGTTCAAAAGAACTGAAGTTCTTTTCCCATTCTTACATGATTTGAATATTGAAGATACATTTCTTCGAGTGAGTTATGGCGCGAACGCGTCGTATGGTGGAAAGGCACGTATTAGCGTTTATGGCTCCACAGTAGCCAAAGTGTGTCTGAATTACAGAAAAACATTCCAGGCCTTCTGTCATGACTTAGAATTGAATTTCTTGCCCCAAGAAATGCTCTTAACAAGACTGGGGAGGAACTTGTCGTGTATACTAAAGAAGTAGATCAGAGGGCCCGTCTACTTGTTCTTGGCTTTATCAGTATTTTAACGCCTAATGACTATCCACATCTGGACTGAATTCTGTGGATACGAAGTCACATCTCCAAATAGATGTCTTAACCAAGGTGTGCTTCTAAGAGCTCTTTCTTTGAGCTTTTCACAGAAGAAGTGCCTTAGCGATGGAACAGATGGATTTGCTGTCTAGTTGATCTTGGGCACCGTGGCTCACGAGCGTCTGACAAATATCCGAGCTGTTTTGAAAAAAACTCCTCCTGTTTTGAAAAACTAGGACATGGCAGTAAACAGTAGGCCCCTTCCGTTCGTATAAAGGAGATAACACGCGCAACACGAATAGTTGTGAGAAGCTAGGTCCTGGCTGCCATTCTTATCTTTTTTAAGAAGCTCAACACTCAGTTCTTTCAATTCAATTCAATTCAAGTTAATAATTCACAGTTTTAACTTCAAATTATGTTGAATATTCAGTAAGTCAGTTTTGAATGTTTTCCAGAGTTCATAAGCAGTAAGGACCTGATTAAGTTGATTCACACTTCTGAAGAAAAACAATTTCAGGACGTCGAAGTAATATAAATGTTTCAATGGAAGTACCTTTGAGTTATAAAAAAGACGAAAAATATTTTCAAGACAGCGTTCCTTTTAAATGATTCCTAGAAGGTGCTTCTTAGTTGCAATCAAAGGTCGTAGATTGTTGCAATAGGTATCACCTCAACATGGCAGCATCTATACTGCGACAATTGTAGTCGCAAACATAGTTTCCAGAAGCGTATTTGAGCAATATTCTCCAAGTTGGCATGTAATACATATTCCCGATATCAGAAACTTAATAATTATCAATAGTTGGTCCCAGGTTTTTGAAAACAGTTACATTTTCAATACTGAAGCATTTAGAGGTACAACACTGCAAGTATCGAAACTAACAAATAAAATTTTACAATTAACACTACGAAAACAAAAATTGGGGACTTGAAGCTACAGTTTTTCGAAAAGTGTTGTTGTTGAGGATCAGAACCTAGATGCATGTTAAAGCATTGTTTAAAGAGCTCCAAATCATGGTCAATATCTACGACTAAGTCTACAAGCAAATTACAAGAAGAAGAGCAACCTACTATATCACCAGCGAATTCTGGCCTCTAATCACGTATGTACGACGACCATTGAGGTAATTTTGCTTCACGTAGCAATGCGATATAATTTTAAAATATCAAACACCTTCGATGGAACAAACTATAGAAGACAAGGTTCATTGCTTTCATTTAAACGATGACCGTCTTAAAAGTTCCGTGATGAGGTCCCTGTTTTCTCACTTTTTACATCCAAGCTAGGAAATGAATTTATAAAAATCTGAAACAAAATAGGTCCTGACACGGAACCCTTTGGTACACCGGTTTACACATAAAGACACTTACTGAAAGGACCTTAACTATATTTCTCCTGTTCGTCGACATACCACCTTAAAGTCCGTATTGAGTGGAACTAAAGAACAAAACTTTTTCCAAAAAAGCAATAACTCTCCTCAAAGATTTGAGAAAGTACTTGTATATACTTTCCATGTTACCCCCTGTTTGGTCTAATATGAGATTGAAACAGACCTATGATAACCTTTACTGAAAAAAAAACTCATTGGAATGTTAACAATTAGTCAGGACCGTACTTGCTTAGGTACGCACCTACGTCTCCAGATATGCGGACTGAGAAAAAGCAGCTACGGCTGAAAACCCGTCCTGTTATGAAATGTCTAACGGCGGCAGAACCATGAGGATCTGGGGTTGGAGGCAGAGGTGGTTTTAGTAGATTGAAGTCCCACACTCAGGCTTTCAATGCTTTCCACCTTCTTACAAAAAAAGAAATGACTAGGTGTTGAGATACCAAAATTAAATGTAATATTCGGCTGCAACGATACACTATTTCCAACAGGCAACACCTGGAGCATATAAAACAGAACAACAACTCAGCAAGTCAAGAAGAACTTGTTTAGCTACACATATTCAACAAGAGGTAGTAAGGGACTTTGTCTACCTCAGCTGTCCTGTAAATTCTGACAATGCCATTTCAATGCAAATTAAATGAAAAATTGTTGCCATTAGGTGTCTCTTTGGGCTCAGAATACTGCTAAGTAATAGAGTCCTATCCTGAAAAACTACTCGGAAGAAAATTCTGTACCAAACCTTCATCATCTCAGTCCTGCTTCATGGAGCTGAAGCTTGAACTCTATCTAACAAAGTTGAAGACGCCATTGATCCATTCGAGAGAAAGAACTATGCACTCCATATAGCTACATCGATCTAAATTGCTAAGTAAAATACTCTGGTTCGTAGAGTCTTCAAATCCAAGTCGGAGTTGTCCCTCCGTGTGAGGAAGAACTCGCCTTAGGTGCCACGCACAATTAAAAAGGGACTTAAACCAATTTTTAGTGTCCAACTGGAGACTGTTTAGCTAAGGACCGGTTTAACTGATGGAATCTCAGGTTCTTAATCTCTGAGGAAATGGTTTCTTTGCACAGAGATTGACTGGTGAGATTGACTCGCAGCCGATGCTCGATCGTTGGAGTCGTAGGAGTGTCTGTTTGCTATGGTAATTGAAACGAATTGCCGCGAGTTAAAACTTGATTAAATTCCATAAAATAAAAAAAAAAAAAACCTATCTAACTTTCAATGAGGGCCGTATTTCTGGTCAAAATAAAGGTAAGAGCAAACGTATTCCGTGACATCTTTCAAGTCTTGAATAAAGTACACCTGTACACCTCTATGATAATCTGGAATCATATCTCGGGAATAGACTCTTCTCTTCTCGGAGCTAAACAAAATATCGCCCGGCATACCGCAAGGAACCGTGCTTGGGCCACTTGTTTATTAGTTATATTGTTCTGTCCTTCCTATCGAAGAAATGACTGCAAACTGCAAAACGCACTGAATAAAGTTTTAAGTCAGTAAAAATCTGACACTTCTATGCGAACGTCCTTGATATTCCCAAAAAAAAAAAAAACTTATTGAAGTTCTGTTCTGAAATCAGAAGACTTCAAAAGTTGTCCTTTGCTACTGACTATTCATGAATTGATTCGTGGCCTTCATTGGTTCTACAGACTGGGTCCTCAATGAGGCATATTGGCCTAAATAGATGGATTTGGATGTTGTCTACATGTAAGTCGAATGATGGATTTCCACAAAGTTAAGTTAAGTCATTAATGTGGAGAGAATAGGACCTAAGTAGACCCCTGAGGAACTTCCATCAAACCATCTACTGTCTGATTAACTCTGTCAAAAGCCTTAGAGAAGTGAAGAAGGCATAGAATTGTCAGGTAATTTCTGTCAAATTGCAGTCTATATATGTCTACACTTGGATGTCCCCCGGTTGTGAGCTAATTTGTCTTAACAATGCATTCAACCAAGTCTGAGATGACTGGTCTTACTCGTAGTTGATTCAAAGTACCATCGACATCAACAATTATTATAGAACACATCCTTCAATGTCTTCAATGGAAACGTCTGCACGAATGACTGCGTTAAATGTGAAGCCGTCTTATTCCAAGTCATGCTCGTCTAGTTTGTGCCACACTGAACGAGATCTTGAAAACTGAAATCAATACCATCCTCTTTACCACAGAGTCCTTTCAGCCGAACCTTTGAAAGCCATTTCATAGAGTAATCGATAGGGAGTGAGCCGATACTTCTCCCAGGCTTTAAGCATAATTATCTCACCAAAAAAGGACACCTCCTCCGACCACATACGAGTAAGCAATGACTGTAACTCTATTCGAGGATTGAGTGAAGTGCAAGTAAGCTCTCGACTAGCATTCACTTTCATTCCTCGAATCATTTGAATGCAACTTAATTTCTGTAGATACCTACTGAAGTGTTCCATGTGGGAGTAATTTATTTTTTGTTCCAAATAATCCTCCTGGAATCCTCAAGTTTACACGCCCATATGCATTCCCTGGCAACGAACTGATTTCACCCTAATATGTACTCGAAGTAATCCGCTTAAGTTTGTGTCGGTACTACTCGTAATCCAACTTACAGGTAGGATTACAAAATTGCTCAGGTTAGTGTTACACTATTGTCCCTAAACTACCCGAGTGAACTATAAATCCTCACACTGGAGGGAGGTATATTCTAAACCCGATATATTATCCTGCCTGTGGTCCTGTTGAGGGGCTGTGTCGTAACTTTGTTATAACAAACACGGCGTACATGTCGTTTTATATTTCACTCACCAAAGTAGGCAAAGGCACCTCAAGCTTGGCCAGGAATGATAAATTAGGTCCTTTACGATTTATGTAAATTTTTTCAAATGTTTTCGGTCCCCAGAGTGTCACCTAATACAACGAGTAGTTGGAAAAAAATTAAGATTTATCGTTTATCGGGGAGAGGGTGGGACAATTTTTCAATAACCGAACGAATGGCAAATGCGGTGAGGTTGGACAGTCCCTGGTGATGGATGGGAGTGTTCGAGTTCGAAATCGTCAAATAAAATACACAAATCATCAGTTAAAGCTGGATACGAATCCATAATCAACTACGTGACAAGTAGTCCTTGTGTGCACACCCATATCCCTAATTTCGGGCAAACATTTTGTAAACTAAAGTGCTTTTGGCAAACTACATCCTTTTTTCGGCATCAACATGCCCTTGGAGCACATAAAATCGCAGATACTTTCACGAAACTTTATGGCGTGTTGCCTCTGCGATTTCCGTCGCACGAACAAGTCCTGTTTAATTCGCTTTTAGGGCATGTACGAGGACGAGAGCAAATAAAAATCTTTTACGACGAATACGATTTCCTCGGGGTATACCGTCACATTTAGCTGGCTTTTCTGGCTTTTCCACGGTAAGCACGGTGGCGGAGGTGAGTGAATGTCACCAGAATTGAGGAGTTGGCTCGAATTGTAGCTGCATTTGTGGTACATGGCGCGTAAGGCGATTGAAACATCAATAAAAGGCACAGGAGCAACGATGACGACGGTGTGACTTAGCCGAGTTAATGGATTAAATTAACGAGGAGGAAAGTCAATTGTGGTGTCGTAATCGAATGTATAAACTTAAAGGTGCTGGGTTGACAGCCAGACACAAGTGTCATAGAGTGGATTGTACATTTTACAGCGCGACGCTTTTATTGCTTTGGTTTTTCGGTTCTGAAGTGAATTTATATCGTTTAGACTGCTGATTGCTATGGGACCATGGCAGTGCTTGGATTCGTTTGTAAAAAGTGGGATGTGGTGGAAGGGAGTGTGACTGAGGAACGGCAGGAGTTGATCCTTATTTGTCAAATGCAAAGCCCCTTCTATCAATAGATTTGGCATTTTAGTCTGATGAAGGTGAAAAAACCTGGTGGGAGGAAGAACTCTCGAACCTCAGGAAACTAACTAGAGAGACCCTTATGCACAAACGAGCTATCAGAGTGGTGATCAAGAAACAATTCTGGATAGAGTATTGCCAATCAATCGAGATTCTGATGATAGACTCAGTAACGATAGACTATCTAAATCAGCTCTTTTGAAAAGTTTGGAAGGGTATTGGATGGAGCAGAACGGCAGAATCCTTAGAGAAGTGATAGCAGCTCAAAGCCTAATAGATCGCAATACCTGTTTCCTTAGGATCACAACCTTGGTTACTGAGGAAAACATTTCTTGGGCTTCGGCCATTTTGATACAAAAGTTGTAAGAGGAAAGCAATTCTATGGCTTATACCGATCAAGAGCTAGAGTTTAAATAACCACATATAGCGACGAATGAGAGAGGCCTTCATCCCGAAGGTGGGTAGATTAGACCACGAAGACATGGACGATTTCAGATCAATTAGTCTGACCTCCTTCGTATCGAAGAACTTTGAGTGCGTTGTAGACAACCATCTGCGAGATACAATTGAGTCATCTATCTATCCCATCTCAGCACGTATACCTGGATAATATCTAAGCTTAGCACTAGAATTATTCAGGCATATCTAGGAGAAAATATCATATCTAAACTCGCCAGTAGAGGACACCCCAAGGGGGTCCCTTTACACTCTTACAATGGCTAATATAGTTGGGTATGCGGACGACATGGTGATGCTGACATCGGGACTGATTCCCCCCTAGATAGGTGATCATTGAACGGTCTCTGAGTAAACTCAACCCCTGTGACAGGGGTGCGGACTTTAAAACAAAACTGATGATTTGCACCGCCAAAACCAAAATACCTGAACCTACACTCCCTCGACTAAACTCGCCCTATCGGCCAGTGCTAAGTACCTAGGAGTCATCCAAGACTCTAGACTTAACTGCAATTTAAATATAGACCAGACCGAGTAAAGAAAGCATGGATAGCATTCTATACAGAGCCTTGGGCAAATGTTGGGGCCTGCAAATAAAATTGACGCTACTATTGGCGAGCCCTTTCAGAAAGCCTATAGCATAACCAATCTGAGTAAAGTACAAAGAGGAACGTGCACAGCCACCAGATGCTCATATCCCTCGATCTACACATTACAAACGTTTCAGCAGTGCAATTGGACTTAGAGAGTCCGATTAATAGGCTGCAAAGTCCAATGGACTGAATTCTCTGATAGAGGAACTCGTATCGAAGCCAACGGACTACATCATCCCTACAATGAACTTCACAAAGCGTTTCGACCCACAATTCCACTTCTACTTGCAGTCTTCCATCCAAGTAGGATTGGAAAGGTTCGACCACCATCGAGCGAACACAATGGGTCTTTTCATGATTTAGACCGTCGTTTATTGTAGACCCAAGCGAAACGCGTTTTTGGAGTTAAGGCCAAAATTGTACTCGTTGTACCTGTGTGTATGCATAAAGTCTGAATGGACTGCCAGAGGTGACTAGGTGGTGTTATATCTTTCTCTGGTATGGACATATTGGTTGACTCTCTATTGTGTAGTCTCAGTAGTTGCTATTGCCATACTTTCGGTTTACGCCCACAGACTGTGTATACTTCCACATAGATATGTAGGCTTAAAGATAATCGATGAATGGTAGACTATGAGGTAATCCCCTGAAAACTCAGAGCGCCCTGAAGAGCAAAAGGCCAAAAGGTGTTCCTATCCAGATTTCCAATGAAACAAAATATCTGAGACTGATCCTGGATAAAGAAAATAATGTCAAGCCAAAGATATTCAAGAGGTTCTCAGTTTTTGGCAATATAAGGGTGCCTTTGTAAAGATATTGGTTCTATCACGATCCTTTAGAACTACATGTATGTGCATATATGAGTCGGCTCTTTGGTGGAGGTAATAACCTTTTGCGCTAGGCTTCAAAGGCCGATGTACCTACAAACGTTTATGTGAGTAAGCCAACCCTAAGTATGCAAAGCACCCCCTTAGATAGGTTGACTTTCAGTATAGTGTACGAATTGGTGTCTGGACGAATTTAAAATTGACGTACTTGCCTTTAAGACTGGCTTCGATCTAAGTTTTAGACTGGACTAGGTCGTAGGCGAATTTTCACGAATGAAACCAAAACCAGTCCACGATCTGGTCCTGGTATCTTTAAGGAGATCACTAACTGTAGACCTCACTAATTGATGGGCAAGATCTATAAAGATCTATGGTATACTAAGGACTGCACTTAAGGCCTGTCTTAACCACTGAACCCGGTGCAAAATAGTTTGCAAATCCAAGAAAACTTTGCATTCGGTCGCTTTGCTGAGATCGCGGGAAATAAGACGTCCGTCTGATCGATAAGCAAGGCTGAAGAATAATTTCTGAAGACCTGAACCTGATGGCACAATCCTTTATCCAGTTTCATTGTAAAAAACTAATAAGACGAAGGCCCGGTTAAACCGATGTCAGTAACCCATTTCTAGGTATGAATTCTGCCTTTGATCCATTATGGACTTATGTGCCTTAGAAAGTCCAGTTTTAGCTCAGATACAGTATACTTTCTGCTTTCCTTTGGAGCTACAACATCACCCTTTACTCCATCTAGGAAGTTCGTCCGTTCGCGTGTATATAGAACTTTCAAATCCTATTCAGCTCCCGCGCTTATAAGTTCATCAATACGGGTCTGGATGGACACCAAACAAACGTCAAGTGTACTGTCATATTCCGATCAACGAAAAAAATAGGCTCTCCACCGAATACTGACGAGATCGGTTCAGCTATCAAATACTCTGTGAACATCCTACAATACACTGGAATTCTGGTCTTGCAGATCGATTCATTCATTCAGACAAGTTCTCGACAGAAATGAATTTCAAATGGAGATCTCACCGACTTTAGCTCTACAAAACCTCTATCAACACACAAATGTATCTATAACTGGTAACTCTAGTTCAGGAAGATACACTTCACACAAGTGTGTCAGCAAATTTAAAAGTTTAAGATCTGAAATGCAATAAGTGTTCCTGGATTGTCCAAAGTTCTCCAAGACTCTTCTATAGTTAGATTCGTTGAGGAACAAAGAAAATTAAAAATAAACACTCCTCAGACAAGAAACGTGACCCGACACCATACAAAGTAATTTAAACTAAACATGTGAGGAGCGCCATTCAAGAGGACAAAACTAACTCTCTGCGTAGATTCCTTCGAGGACATTCAAGACATTCATTTTTAGGTTCACTGAGGCATGGGATTGGTTCGCAACGAAAAGGAAAGGACATTATTCTTTCTTTCTTTGTCAAATGGGCATTTATCTTGTCGGCGTCGCATAGACCTCGTTGTAAGGACATGCAAAGGATGAACCAAGAAAAATTTCATTTGTCCAAGGCCAATCGTGATCTTATACATCGTTTTAAGTATTACACACGTCAAGTAGATTACCATCAACAATCCAGCGAAAGATTGGACTATAATAAGGACAAACAAGTCCCATGAATAGGACGACGTAGGACGATGGTACATAATTTTGAATGAACTCAAACTATGTAAGTTTAAACGCTAACATTCATAAGACTCCCTTTCCCGAAATAAAACTAAAATCTATTCAAAGCGGCTTAATCGCCCCTCACTCGCGATGGCCTAACCCATTATGTACTCTGTGTGTTCCTTGCAACAACTTTGGGGTCGTGGGAGCTCTAAATCGCTTAAATCTTATCAGGGAAGGTGCGGATTACTACTTCAATTCCAGGATAAACTTGAAATTGTAATTAATCGGATTATAACCACTTACTGCACGAAACATAACCTCACACATGAGAGAGTTCCAGGATAATCGGTAGCACATCTGTGGAAACACGTGAGACTTAGCGAGGAAGCACATCTGTGTAATAAAGGATCCATACAACTTCAAACATACAAATCGCAGTACCTATCATTATGAGTCGGTACGTGGAGAAACGTGCAGTGAAGTAGTAACAAAATAATTGGTCTATACTTACTAATGTCTGCATAGTATGACGCTAAAATAGCAGGAAAAACTAGCGTGCGTTGGAAACACCAAGCGAATCGCACAAATAGCATGACTCAGGCCATTGTTAACAGCTTTATTGGGGCTATCAGCGCCATAAAAATCAGTCAGGCTGATAGCTGGATGCCAAATAACACGAAATGTCATGCTACGACCCTTCAACGGACAGTGTCAACTAAATACGTAGCACTATGCCTGTTCACAGTTTTCAAGAACTGCAATAGGCTTCGTTCACGGTCAAGCGACGCGATTCGATTTCGCTCGATTTCAGACGATATCGCTACCAGTAAAATCGCAAGCGATGAAGTGCACCGCCTAGTTTTATTCGTGTTTTGACAGTTGTTTTCGTTGCTCGCAGTCACTTCAAGTCGCTTGTACTCGCTCAAATCGCTACGCCATGAACACCTCCATATGTACTTGTGTAATTGATCGCTAGTAGCGCATTTGCTTGACTGTGAACACAGCCTGATCCAGTGAAGATGCTGTCATATTCTTTGATTTTCTAAGCTAAGCTAAGTCGGCCGACATTCAAGTTACAACAGCGTTTTCCTAACGCCATACTCACTTACTTAACGGGCTCCCGACACATGAGGAGTCTCTGCCTGAGAAGGTTCTTTCAAACGTCATAGGTAAGCCATATATCTGCCACAATTAATCAAATCTTGTTGAGAAGCGCCTAATGTACTTGGTACTTGACTGGTTCCATAAACATCAAGGCATACTAGGAAATGAGTCCCTATTCCTGAATGGATGTGAAGCAATTATTACAGTCACAAGCTGATCAAACTACGTTGGAGAACTGACAGATGAATTCCTGTTTTCGTCAATTTTAATACCAAGATGGCCGCATCCCTGATTTTGCCCCTTCATGAAAGAATGTGTGTGTGAGCTGCCATTTGATTTTCATGTGCAATCACCTACATATACATATTGTTTCATTTGTGAACAAAGCCCCAATAGCATGGATGATGACGAGACAGATGTCACTTCTGACATTTGTAAAGCTTATCATGAAACCGTGACAGTTGTGAGAATTAAAGATACGAGAGGGAAGAAAAAAGTGCAAGGAAGGCAAGATCTGAACTTAGTAATCTTTTTGCAATTTCTCTCTAAACAAACTGAGTAATGAAGGTAATCGTTACCATGTAATGAGTTACTACCAAAATTAGTTGATTTCTGATTTCATTGAATGTAGAAGTAGGGAGCCACTAAAGGTTTTTCTGATATAAGGAGTGTTTTCTTAGAGTGGTGGATATATCAACATTGACAGTTGATACTACATTCAGTATAGTTCTCCATTCTAATGAGGAATAATGTACGGCGTAGCAACACTTTAAAATCTTGCAAATTTACTTGAAAAATAGGTCGCAATGATTTCAAATCGCCTAGAGTCGATGGAATGTACCTAGCTTTCCTACAATGTTTGGTACAGAGTTCAGATCCCTACTTCCTTTTGGATTTCGTATCAAAACATTGAATAAGGTTTCAGACCTACATACATACATACAAGTCTCTTTTTCGTTCTATTAGACTGGTCGGTTCCGTGCTAGAGCGCGTCAGCAGGCACACTTTCATGAGTCACAATCCACTGACTCCTAAGACTACACTTGGAACCAATAGAAGCTTATTATACAAACAGTTGGAGGCTATTGATGTTGGCGGTAGCCAGTTCGACTAAATTATTGAAGAAGTAGGAGCCTAAGAGAGAAGAAGTAGGCCAGGAGACCTTGGCCCGTACAAAGGAGAAGCTATGCAACTTTAGGTAAAATCATTAAATGGAGAAATTCTAGCCTAATGGCGAGGCTACCAATAATAATACAGTGTTCCATAATGACGTCTACTTTGAGTACTACAAGTGAAGTTACGAGGCGAAACGGATGTTTGAACTAAACTCTAAATAACAACCAGATACGGAACCATACGAATTGTAGTAGTACCCCTGCCGCTCTTTAATATCCATAACCTGAAGTTTTAGACTGATCGCCTTTTAGTGTTATATGCTTTGCATTGATCATTGTGGCCAATCTGACCACCAAAATAGATCCTTCTATGAACTGAAGGACGAATGTTGCTTACTTTCGTAGGTAGCCCTACAGCCTGGGGTGTATCTGGACCTCAACCAACAAAACTATCTAATTAGAGCGGTCTTTGACTACTTGCCTCCTCTTTCACTTGTGAGCGCCCCCTAAGGCGAGGTTTTCCTCTACTGCCTTCTCCCTCCGGGTTGATGTTCATTCGCTCTACATGTCTTAGTCATCTTATTGAACTAATTCGTACTTTTCTCACGAGTTCTATGTCGCTGTATAACTTTTAGAGTTCGCTGTTGAATCTCGTCCTCCAAACCCATATGCTTGGTCTCCTTGGTGTTTCTTGAAAAAGTCTTGCTAAATATTCAATGGCTGCTCTTCGTAACTCTTCGTTTAATCTCTAAAGTTTTGCTGTTGTCAGAGCTCATACCGGAGCCGGGATAGGCGAAGTCCCTGACCACCTCCAAGTTATATCTCTCTATTGTGACGTTTCGGGCCCTTTTAGTTTTATCGTCACTCCTAGCTAAAAACCCATTTAAGCCGCTTCTGTTGGAATGCCTTCAAAAGCACCAGTGACAGCTCGCTGCCGACGATATCAGCATCATCAGCGTATGCAAGGAATTGCATAGAATTTTGAAAAATTATACCTCTGGTGTTGGCTTGTGAGTATCGCACAGCCCTTCACCTTGCCTGAATCCTATTTTAAGTTCAAAGGTCTTGTCATCCTGCACAACCTGGTGGGTTTGTCAGTGATGCCTAAACTTGTCATGGCTCTGAATAGCTGGTCTCTATAACTGCTGTTATGTGCAACCTTGAAATCGATGAAAACATCTTGGGTATCGATCAGGATTTCTCGCGATTTTTCCAGGACTTGCCGTAGAGTGAATATTTGATCGATTGTGCACTTACCAGGTCTAAAAGTGCACTGATCTTGGTAGAGTTCATCAGAGTAGCAAAAACTTGTTGACAATTAAGCCTCAACCTCATCAGACTTCGCGTGTTTCTACAATAACCAACAAAAAAGTCGATTTAAGTAATTTACGTATCCACACGTCGGCACCGATGGTAAACTTTTGATTTTTATTGCGAAAATTATCCGTTCGAGCTTCTGAACACAAACAAACACCGAAACATCGAAATTAGTAATTTTGTTTATTTTAAAGCCACTAGCCAATCATGATTAATTTGCCAGCGAAACACAGTTCCCTCAGATACAAACAAATGTATCTAATTAGCTTTAAACAAACCCAGATGTAGCTCTAATTTCGTACCAATTTCATACCAATACTCTCATCTAAGAACTTCATTGTAGTTTTCATTACGACTATATCGATTGGAGGGAGAAATTCAAAACAAAATACTTTCACTAACGAGGCTGTAGATACATTATGTATGTTTGTATCTGAATTTATTTTTAGGGCAAAAGTAAAACGCGTGCTACACCATCTATCATAGAAAAGTCATTTCAATGGTAAATCTATTTATATGTATTATGTTAATCCGCGCATTTCCTTTGCACGATTTGACTGAAACAAGGATACCCACATTAGTTTTAACAGCAATAATAATAAAGTAACTCGTCGGGGAAACACATTTATCAGGGGATTAGAAGATTTATACTATTAATGGCCGTTCTATGGCTCGTTCGCATCAGAAGTTAATCGCACGTACTCAGAGGACAAGGAACTCAGGAATTAATATGGGATGTGTGTGCATATGTAAGTGTGTTTATGTAAAATGGACAGTAGTCCACACTGATTCAATAAGAGAGGCTTTACTGGATTAGTCGGACACAACTGGCCCATGGTATTGCCAGGAAGCAACAACCGGTAGTACCCATTTTCTTGGGATTTCTTCCACTTGAGGAGCAAGCCGAGAATGTATAAGGAGCTTACAGTATCAGCACTATCCACATGAGGAGCAGAGATCTGGCCCTGATCCAAGCAAAGTCAGGAAAACAGCAAAGGAAATGACCCGGAGTATCGTTGCCCTATCCACAAGCATCGCAGACAGTATGTGTCGCTTAAGCCTAACACGGAAAAGTTGTCTACATTTCTCTCTGCCGAGAGACGGCAAAAATGCCACTGCTTGTATCCAGGGAAGCCGTACCGTAAACAATTGTGTTCGTATAGAAACCCAATCGTCACTGGAGGGCGCGGGAAAACTTAACTCAGGTTCAGGCCCTGAGAAATCATCCTATCAGCCTTGCTTATCAATCTCACTAGAGATGTCATTTCCCGCAATGCCTGGGTAAGTAGGTCAAGACTCTAGTTTTGGGACTAAATTCAAGTAGACTAAATTCTTCTATTTTCGAACTCTTTTGGAACGGGATTCAGTGTTGAGTAAGCCTTGAAACGCGATGTTGCAGTTACTACAGACACAGATATTTCGACTCATCTAACTAGCACCCATTAGGATAGTACAGATCTCCGCTTAAAAAAAGAGGCTTGCTTCCCTAACCTGTAGTTAAGTATAGAGTTGTCGGTCTCCAAACACCAACACTAGGCCCTTGACTTGTTTTAAAGTCATCCAATAAAGATTCGACTACACCCAAGTCCAGGCTTAAAGTTTGTCTGAAGCCTGTGCAAACTTAGAGTCAATTTTCCTTGAACGCTCCAGTGCGGATAATACCAAAAGTCACCCGGACTGAGACGGTGGATTTCTTTGATAGTACAGCCTATGATAAAACTATCAAGCAGGGCATGTAGAGCAGAACCCGGCTCCCCTACAGCCAAGACAAGCCGTTCTTTGGAGTTTAGTGCAATAGATAATCACATGCTAATGCGAAGGCCTCTCCACTGAACAACCGACGCCTAAGCTAGAAAAGGACTTTTTCCGCTGATAAGATTCATGTCTTGCCAAAACCAACCTTACACTGAGAGTAAACTCAGAACACCTTGAATGTTTTTGACTTGACATGCTTTGCCCAAAGAAGTTTCTTATCCAACTCAGATTTGTCGCTTGGTTGGAGATCCGAATAGTGACACCGTTTAGTCCTGCTGAGTCAGACCGATAACAATCCTCCTCCTCAGGTTTTGGAGGATTGACAGAAAGCCCATTCCTAGTACATCATTCATCTACCATGTAGAAGGCTATCTGCGCATTACCACAGACAGTCTGTGAGCATGACATGGCCGAAAGTATAGCAGATCATCTGCATTCAAAGTCATTCAAGGCATTCAACATCGTCAACAGTGGAGATAGAACGCCTTCTTGTGGGCAGCCTCTTTTAACATCAGCCGGAGTCCTATTCGGTCGGCGATGATCCACAATACTAATGTCTCATCTACCCCATGGAATCTACCAGCGTCACACATGCAGTCAAAAGTTGCATTATCAGAAACGCCCATTATGAGGCACAATTCTACAGAATTTTCTAAGCCGAAAAACTTGCCCACGGGAACCCCAACTACTTCTTCTAAGTATCTCAGCGAAAAGTAAGACAGATTTATAGGTCTGAGCCTCTTAGTAAGGAAGTAGTCATCTCTTCTACAAAGCCACTTTAAATGTAAGTCAAGATATAGAAATAGGTACCAAAGCCAGACTTGCAAAGAAGATTCTCTTCAGAGTTGGCAGCAACTGGCTTAAACCCTGTACATTCCATTTTGAAGCTATTAACATATTTATTAGTCTCATCTGCAATCACGGCTTATCCAATATATGTAGTTGTACCAGCAACGCCGAGTATTGCGGCTTAGATTAAGCTCAACCTATACAGGCGGACTAAAAGTTACTTAGTTACCTGGAAAGTGAGTTTCCAGCAGTAGATTCCGCTTTCGTCTCAGTGAAAGGTATCGTCAGTTTTCCTAAGTAACTCCGGCTTAATTGATTTGCCTCCTTTGAAAATTTTACCCTACCAACTGGTTTGAGCTTTCGTCTCAATCTTTTCTCAAAAATCTTTAACCATATTACAAGGAGTAACATGGTAACACGATTCGTTGGACAAGTGAGAGCTTCTTCAGCAGGACTACACTTGCTGGCTGCATGTCTGCTGAATGTAGCTTGCCAAGTGTATTGGTAACCATGGTTTGCCCTTCGAGTCGCTAAGCAAACTCAAGAAACAGAAAGAAAGGTTCTATACTATAGCACTACTCTTTCAATCACAACCACTTATCGTACAGTCACTCTTGAACTGGCCAATTGGAGAGTAGATAACTTTCGTTACCTTGGAACTATCATGTTCATTGTGATGCCAAATTTTAAGTCTGCAGTATCATACCTAAACCAATAGCTGAAGTCAGTATGTAGCCAAAAAGTTGAAGAAGCTATGAATCAATCTAAGCTGCGAATGTTTCACTCCGACGGGGAATTGGGTGATATTACAAGGCTGCAGTACAGATCGTCTACGATGCAAGCAAGTTCCCAAATCATTTTAAACCCAAACTGGATCTCAAAGAAGTAGGTTTTTGTTTGCTGAAGCCAGGCTTATAAATAATTTTTCTTCCTGTTCGATGACTCAATGGGCTACGGTTACTTCTATACTTAACGCAACTCAAACATTAAGGAATACTGTGATCCTGGCAAGTAGTGTTTCCGATATTCGAAATAGCTTACGCCAGTCTTATCACAAATGCAAAAACAAGGTAGCTTACACCGGGAAAAACCGATAAAAAGAGTCACAAAAGCCTTGAAACTTAAGGCTTGTACCTTTGAGGTTTGTAACTAGGCAGCTTGTACCTGCAGCTTGTTGGCCTCGATGATATCTGTCTAAGATCTGAACTTACCAACAAGCAGGAAATAGAAAAAGGTTCGCAAAAACCTTAGATCTTGGGGATCACGTTAAAGACTTGTAGGTAAAGTAGGCAGGGCGGATTTGACCACTTTCTTTTCATATAGCCTTGTGACTCAGCTTCACTCAGAAAGCATTGCTTGCTTGCTTGGGTGGTGGTCCCTTCCAGGGCTTAGTTACTTCCTAAAGCTTCAAAACTTAGTCCCTAAGGTTACTTCTAGAAAATGACATGAAAATGACTATGAAGACAGATTTTTCAGGAAGGATTGCACTGATTTGAAAGTTGAAGATACTTTAAACGAAATTGACTCTTGTTGGTGAAGTAACAGAAGACAGAAGACTGGTTGTGCAAGCAGTGTTCCATTAAACTTGTTGTTGCAGATACTTGGAACTGTAGATACCAATGAACCAAAACAAAATTGTTTCTGGTGGATTTCTTTTGTAAGTTGAACTGTAACTTGTAAATTCCCTGTGGAAACCCGTTCTCTATGTGTCTATTGATTAGTTTGATCCAACATCCGTACGTGAATGGAATTCGAAATGAACTCCAAACAGAGTAACTGAACTTGTGCCTCTATAAATAGAAACAGCACCCGAATAACAAACACAACATAGTGGTTATTGCTGACTCAATAAACTACCCAGAAAGGGTTAAATATCAATCCGGTTCCTGCAAGGTTCCTCCTCTACTCCTGCACACAAGTTTCTAAACATATTTACATACCTAGGTGTCTTATCATGTTGTATTCAATCTTCTCAAATCCTGATGATGCCATGTAAATTACATTCTCATCTTCTCAAACGTTGGGGTTTATCTATTCAAATCGGTTGTATCTATGAGCGTATATCTATCGCAGGGAAGGTATGAGTAGGCTTCCCAGAATTAATCATCTGTGTAATTAGAGATTTCAACCACAAAGCCATCCCTTTCCGATGCTACATGGGGAAACCTATGGGAACTAACTGACAGTGTGGTGTGTAAGCCCTGGGGCACAATTAAGCAACTCCACAAACAATTTACGCCTTTAGACAACTTAATTAGATAAAACGATTCAGTCAGATCCAGAACCTATCACATGTCTGCTGTGAATTACTGGAGATAACTGAATTGCATGTCAGGACATGGAAGTATAGCTTTCCTTTCTTCGTCAACAATACGATGTCAACGATGGCTCAAACGCTATAAACCTAGAAAGATCGATTCCTGGCCCCAGTCTCTGCTCGGTAGTTTTAAATCGATTACCACAAATGGCGGAGTAAACAAGGATAAATCCTCAAGGATTCTCCAAGAAAAGGAATCAATCACACGGTTCAATGATCAGCTTTGCATTTATTTATACCCCATTCATGGACGACGTTCTTGCCACCAATAATACTTTCCCCCGACAGTAATCAATTAGCATATTAAAACTACTTTAGCTGACATAATAATCTTTCGTAATAGATGAGCATTTACACATGCGGATGGACTGGTGTGGGGATAGATACGTGCAGTGTGTCACAGATACTTTTATAGAAAACTTTATTCGCACCAAATTGATTCCTTTTGGCAGGGTCTTCCGGTATTTTATCCCGAAAATAACTACATATGTCGTCTTAGGTTAATAAGACCATATAAGCCTGCAACAAATCCAACATCCTTATCTGCAAGCAAGTTTTGGGATCGAATTTCACTGCTGAAATGGTTTATTTATATTTGCCAGTCGAATGAAATGTCTCCCTCTGCCGGAAATAAAGTGTGAATTTAACATAAAAGGGATGAGAGGAGGTTAACAATACAAAGCTATTGGTTTCCTTTGGGCTTCCTTTTTTCCTGTCGACTGAGGAAGGGATATCGAATGCGATTTGAATGCTTGTTTGTTCGAGTCATTTTGAATAGGTATCACAGCTTGCCACTATCATTGGAAATATTACATTAAAGTTTGTATTCAAACCTTCTTTTGAAATTTTACAGGGTGTTCCGAAGATGAAAAGCGACTGACAGAAGGTTTATATCCGAAAGATGTCAATTTTGTAGAACAAAACATCCTTTGGTTATGAATGAGAAACCAGTTGTTAACAAATGATGAACATCTCTTCCCATTTTTAGTGCAAGATACAAACAACACTCCGTTCCTCAACTCCAAAGTTCGATCAAGAAATAACCTCGCTTTGGAGTCTCTTTCATATCAAAACCTACACATGGCCCTCATATATTGAAGTGATATTAGCTGGGGGAACATCCAAACGGTTCCACGTCCTATCCACAAATCCAGAACACAACAAAGCAAAATACGTAACGATAATGCCGGGCTCAATACATGTTGGAACCATATGACTGAACGATTTTGAGACTCTGCCTTGTCACCGAAGGCACTCTGTTCGAACTCAAGTTCTGCCATTAGATCATCTAGGATTCAATTGGTCAAATCCTTGTTAAAAAAGTTGGCAGTACATGCTTCCAATCTATGTAACCTCGATAGCAACTTAGGCATGGTAACTGAAACTACATAATTGCCCCGCTTTGCTCCGCTAATCGTTTCTAAAAATGGAAGACTCTGTAAGATAAGGTGAAATGCGTATCAAGTTCTGCAATCAGATCCATCCTTAAGAGGTTTTCTATGACTAAAAGAAGTTTCCTCCGCACTAATAAAATGGAGAAATTGAGCCATATTTCGGTTAGGTAGAGCTTACGACACATCTAGATCGGTTTTTTGCGTGGAAAATATATAGAATTGAGGACTTATGACCCTGAAACAAGAGATATACACGCAAAAGTTGACTCAGGCTTGGCTTACAAAGTTGAATAGGTGGCCCTAACCAAACATTTAGTGCCTTTTAAGTCAAGACCCAACCATAGATGACGGAATATCTGCTACAAGAGAAGACCGATACAGACTTCATGTGAAGTTGATGAATATTCAAAGCCCTCAGTGATAGAGAAATGAGGACGATAACCTAACCCCATCTGGTTCATCATAAAAAAAGTCGCCTTAAGGTAAGTGACACCAAGAAAGAGAACTCTTGTACCATTGCCTCACAGAAAACTGTGGGTAGATCGCCTTTCCCATCATTTTCCCAAAGACTGCCTCGGCAAACTCCGATGGCAATCGGAATATGTACTCATATGCTGATCTGTCATAAAGCTAAGGAATAAGGTGGCAGCAAAGAGAAACGTGAGCAAATAAGAAGGTAAGCTTGCTAGTCACCATAACGATGAGTTAGTTTATACGATAGATATTCAGAAGCTTGGTGCCATGGAGTCATGGACGTTAATGCTGGAAGGCTATATGCAGTTCAGTGTAGAATGACAGAAGTACCATCGAAGGGCCTTGATCACTGTGCTCCCTTGTGAAACAAATACCTTAGGACGGAAAAGTAACACTTCTACCATACAACGGAATAAGAGGGCAAACTTCAACTAATAGTACTGAGACTTGACGACGAGTTATTGGAAGAATACGTTTCCCTTTTTTCCAATAAAAAGGCAATGAAGGCAAAAGACCAACTCCCAATCTTACCAAACACAAGGCATACATCGTCCTATGGTTTGGATAAAGACATGGTGAGATGGAACAGCTATAAATATGCCCCATCTTCAAGATAGACGATCCTATGTCTTGAAAGAACTATTTAGGCATATCCCTGCTTAATCTCGAATATAGGATCGTTTCCAATGTATTGTGTGAACATCTGAAACCTTTCTGCATCTTACCCGGCAGATACACGATCGACCAAAACTTTTACATTGGCACAAATCCTGGAAATGACTAACACCTTCTCTTCATCGACTTTGATCCCGCATGTGACAGCATTCACCGTCTTGAGCTCTACAAGGCTCTGGCCGAATTTGGAATGCCGGCAAAATTGATCCAGCAATGCCGCAAGGAGATATGCTGTCGCGTAATTTCTTCAATTTCGCGCTGGAACAGGTTGTGCGCAGGGCAGATTTTAACACGAAAGGCACTATATACAGCAAATCTGGAGAAACGAGTTGGCCTTAAAGAAGATGAGGACAAAACCAGGCACCTATTGTCAACAAACAAAGAAGCATCGGTGCACCGCCTGGGACAAAACGTCACTATTGGCAACAGAAACTTAAAGTTACTTAAGGAGTTTACCTACCTTGGTGTAAATGAGATTCAGTGAAGACTTATTCAAAGAAACAGCTCCTACTTCGGTTTGACCCAGTAGCAGAGTAGATTTTGATCAGTCACGACCAATCGAGCGGACGATGTTGATCCAGCAAAGCAGATCTCTGAACCACAGCTACAGGTTCGAGGAAGACCGATCCCTCGATTTAAGGATCAAGCTATCGCTAGTATTTTTCTAGTGGATGCAGCAGCAGGGACAAGTAAGACTGTTTTGAAGGGAATACCAAAAGAAGGTGTCCCCTTTTTCAACGACAGTCGAGGAGCTGAGTTCTTGATATTGAAACAAAATTCAAGCTTTTGAAGACCTGTTGAACAGAACTTACGATTTGTGTAACACACCACACCGTACTAGGTCCCTGATCATGAATAAGAAGACTAGAATTTTCGACTACTTTGTGAAAATTCGGTCAGATAACCTGAAACTTGAAACAGGAATCTAAACGGATACAAATACAAAGTTTTGGGGCAACAGGTCTATGAAACCCAGAGCCTAGCTTCTCACAATTATTCGTGTTGTGCGTGGCGTTTTCTTTGCACGAATGGAAGGGGCCTACTGTGCAATGTCGTCTCCGAAGGGCAATTTGTTCTTTGAAAAGCTTTAACATGGCAAGTTATACTCTCGGATGTTTGTCAGATACTTGCAAGTGGTGGAGTCATGAGTTGTTTTGGCTGGGATTCGAACCTCGAACGTCTTGCTCCGTAGTCCAGCGCACTAACCACTTAAGCCACGGCGCGCAACGAATCTAAACGAATATGGTTGGAAAATGTTAAACAGTTTATGAGGCACTGTCCACAAGGTACACATCCCCACTAGACATATTGTCTTTAGACTTATTTACGTGCGATAGATACTTCAGCATTGGAATACAGAAACAATGAGTGACTACACGATACTATGAACAAACACAAGATACTCACAAGTTCAAGTGACTATAAAATACGACTGCCTGAGGCCATACACATATCCGGCTTGAAACACCCTCTCCAAGCTTTCACTGCCCTATTTGCGGCCCACTGTTTGTTGTCAACCTATTAGCATGCCACCAGCCGAATGCGGGTCAAGTACTCGTACACACATTCATATGTAGTTTCCCAATCTAATTGTTTACTAGACAATGAACATTATCTTCTTGTCACCAAGCCGCTTATCACAATTTTTGCTTTCACAGATAAAGGAAACCAGCATAAGTATATGCTTGTATGGATTAATCAAACCAGGATGAGAGTATATACAAAACTAGGTAAATCGATGCCATTTCTATGCCTCCACCAAGAGGATGCGCCCAACTATCCCTTCAAAGTGTGCCGTCAAGAGAGCTTATCTCCCATTGCGATTATAGGCCCAGGAAAGGCAATTTATGGAATACGTGATCGTTGAGTATGCTAATTGGGGGATAAAACAAGGACATCGGTGCCGTATCGAAAGTTAAACTCCTTAATCCTTGAACTAACGCAAAAGGATGACAAATTGAATGCATAAATAGGGAAAGTGCTTATATTTTGTCGATTTATTCCAGCGAGGGTAATAAATAAGGCTTCACTTTGATAGATACATAAATAAGTCTGTTAAATAGTTGACAGTTTTGATTTATGGCTCGTCATTGTCTGGAGTGTTCAGATTGCTGTATAAGTATCTAGATACCAGGTGAATGAACATTGTGGGTCGGGAATCCAATTGACTATTGGGTGGAAGGGTGTTGCTTCAAGTCAAAGGGAGAGGTATTTTCCCTATTTAGGTCTACAGATGGAGAAGAAACCAAACTAAATAAAATGTGACACAAATTCTTCTCGATTAGCTAGGACACCTATCACGAAGCTCTAAGCTCACCAAAGTTTGAAACCACGACATCAGGATACGTGCTTTAAATACAACAATTCTTCAGGTCAAGATCAGCAGAGATCAGCACTCGTTTTTAAAGTCGGTTATTCCCTTAGAGGCAGTACGGACATTACTGAAAAAGTGGAGTAGCTTCTGATTCTAGACACTCGTAATGTACGTCAACATGGATTGTACACTTCTTTTTCAATCACAGCGACAAACTCCTCCATCTTACTGACTCTGGTAAGAACTATATATTCTTTGGAAGCCGCTTAACATTTAGATAATCTGCAGAAGCTAAGACAAACCCATCGAATTGGCTTCAGTAAGTTGATCTACATTACTGTAAGCTTTGGTCATTCTAGTGAAGTCACGAATCGAACAAGTTAGTATCTTACGAATTCTTGGCTTAGCCATAATAAAGCCAAGAATTCGGATGATATGAATGACGGGACAAATTTATGTGGAACTAACCTAGATTTACCAATTAGGGATTTAAGTCGTGCAAACTAAACACATCCATTCGTACCTCCTGCAAACACTGAAACAGTTAGTGCTCTGATTCCCCCGGCTACTCCAGTAGATTGGAAGATAACATACCAACATACAGAGTGAATCCTCTTTCTCTAGGCCAAACGAAAAGATTCCCTACACCGAGCCTTGAATAGACCGTACAGAGCTATATAGATCAGTTGAAAATGGATCATATCCTGCATATGATCCTGCGCTGTTTGGTTTTCTGTGATCTGATCGGTCTGGTTTCCAAAAAAATGACTTCTGAGTATCTGCCGTCATGTCAACTGTCTTGGGATTTGATCGAAGGACTTTTGAAAAGTTCTATTTACCACACTGTCACCATGTTCGAAACTTACATACTGTAGTTATGTCCTTGGTGGGTGATGATTTCAAGAGCTAAGTACATCCAAATCACTTGCATATGATTGCATAGATGACACATTTAAACGTACAAACGTCACTATCTGGCTAAGCTGGCTACTGTAAGCTACGACTTCTGTCAAAACGATGAGAAGATGGGGACTTTGTCAATCGAAACATCGATCCTGTTTAGGCATAGGATTCCCATATACTATCTGCAATAAGGACGAGGTCCTTGAAGAATACAGTGTAATCGACGGTGTGCTGTAGGGTTGTCTACTTGATCCGCTATTGTAATATATCATGTAGTATTCTACACCTTTCTATACACCGAATTGCTTACATTGAATGGATATAGTTATCATGTCGCCAACATTGTCAGTACAATGCGGATCGTTGGCACTAGAACATACATAGATTTCTGGAAAAACTTGGAATTTGGTGGGGGCGAAAGCCCCCAGTTATTTCGGCTTAATACAAGCTAAATCTAAGACTTGCGGCCTACTTTAAACTATTGCTTAAAACTAAGAAGAGAAGTGAAGGAGATCGGATTTGAGGCTGGGAGTACTGCGGTTAAAATCGAACTGCGTGGAGTTTGAGTTAACCTTACGCAGCATACGGGAGATAGGTTCATTGGAGCCGTATAAGGTGAAGTGGGTCGGGAGATACATAGAACAGACGAGAGCATCAAAGTTTACGTGGGTTGGCGTTGAAGAAGATTAGGTTGTAGAGCGCAATCCATGGAGCCTGAAAACAGTCGATGGACGAAAAGAATATCTGCTACGCCTTTACATTTCTCGCGGGAATTCAGATTAATATGGTTGAGGCGGTCTCGATAGGGAGGTAAGATAAGTGGGTCGTTCCAAGAAAGACCACGAAGGGCAACCAAGGAAATGTAGAGGGATCTAGTCACGTAAGGATCAGAGAATTCCTTGGACCACCTTCTGACAAAGCGAAAAGATGATGAACGGAAGTTTAGCTCCCAAAAAATATGTCCGACGATTCTGTCGGTGGATCTATCTACATACCTCAACGGATTTACTTCAAACCTTATATCTGAACTCTGAGGGGTCATTCCTAATAGGCATCAGCATATTTCAAGAATATATAATATATGGACATATGCAAATAAATAGTGCATCAAGTACTAGCACAGCAACGCCCATTTAAAAAACGCCCACTTTCAAACCACACCCACTTCTCGAAGGTGTTTTATGAAATCTAGTGTCTTTAATCGGTTCAACGTTATCGTTAATTTAATTTCATCCTAAATGCAGAATGCCACTCCTCATCTTTTGGCAGAAGGAGAAGAAAGGACTTGAATTTCAATCCTGTCAGTGTAAGTGCGTAAACTTTATTTTTTGTAAACCTTGATATTTATTTCAGTAAAACAAAATTTTAACTAAATACAAAAATGGAAAATAAGTTTGATGGTAATGATGCCAACAATTGTGTTTGTAAAAAAGGGTAGCAACAGTTTTATTTTACTAAGCCCTTTAAGTCAAAATGCCCTCAGGCTCTTTCCATCCTAGCAGGACTGTAGTCATTTAAATTTAATAAAGTCCTTCGCGTGGCTGTAGATGGAACAACCAAGTAAGCTCTTACTTAAGTGCGTACAAATACCACTCTAAGACGCAAATTACAACTACAGAATTGAAAATGACACTCAGATACTTATTCTGGAAAAGAACTCACGCTCACCCACTTGGATGCTAAACGGAATTTTCAAAGAGGACTATAATTGCATTTTCTTTAGAGAGTTTCCCCCTGGCATGGGAATAAGACGATTGTGGGTTCGGGGAAAGGAAGATGTGGAAAAATTTTCATTAAGAGAGAAAAATTCTCCATTGAAGGAGAAATACAGATGATTGACAGTTTCGTCGGAGCTCTACATGGGCCTGACAGTTTGTCGAAAATCTAAGTGACACCTGCACTTTTAATGGATTTTGCAAACTCAAAAATGTTTTCTGTAGACTAATCGAATGATGGGTATTTTGGCATTTAGTGTTCTGCTTTGATACAGGGTGATACCTTGCTGTACAATAAACAAGAAATTTATTTCTGTCTGCCGGTGTCTACGAGTTGAAGATGGCGTAGTAGATTCATTTAAGATCAATGAACGAACGCTATAAACCTTGTCATTCTGTCTCACCCTTTCAGGTCTTCATTTGGTTGATCGAGTTGATGTATAACAGGTATCTTTAACGACTGTATTTAAAGTAATAAAAACTCAGCTGGTAATAAATTAAATTTAGCTAGTCACTAAAACTAATCAGTTTTCGCTCTGGTGTGGCTAATCAATTAACAGAAAAACCCTATCTTTAAAGATGTGCTTAAGTGTGTTATGAATAAATTAAAAGGGACCTTGAAAATTGGAAGCAACGACTTTCTGCTATCTTTCTACGATAACAGAGAAAACTGAACTAGTTACTGTCAGCTGGTGTATTTGAAATATACAGAATGATCAATAAATCGAATATAATGACGTTTATCCATGACTAAGTCTATCATTTGCGTATCTATAAATTGTATAAAAAATTAAAAGTAGATAGCATTATCATGAACCAACTCTAATTGCAATATACTACCTTGGTCAGAAAATATCAGGAATGACCATCATGTGAAGCTTCCAATCATCTGATTCGAGTCTCTTTTAGTTTGACATATCTGTCAAGACATTTTGGTTAAAGGTTTGCGGCTTCTGGTAGTGAGTAATGCAATCAAGGCATTATGTGACCGAATGACGTAGAGGGAATGAACCAAGCCCGACTGAAAATGAGAAACCACTAGATGGCCCACCCTTTATGTATATATCTTTAGGCAAAAGATGCAAGAGTACACAGAGAGGTTCCTAAGATAAAGATAGTTCCAGCATATCATGCCTACTTATTGTCCGCACACACGGATTGGGTAAGCTTCAAATCAAGTCTTCAAGAGAGGATAGAACCACGTACACCAATACGAACTAAAGAGAAACTAGCTTCAGAGATCGAGCAATTTATCAGAGATATCCAAAATTCGGCACCAAAGCAGAGCCCCGCAGGATAAAAACAAGTTTAATAATCTGGTGTGGGCGCCGTGGCTCAGTGGTTAGTGCGTTGGACTATGGAGGAAAGGGTTCGAAGTTCTAATCCCAGTCGGGGAACACCTTAAAGTTTTTCACGGCCCCACCTCTCGTGAGCATCTGACAAACATCCGAGAGTATAACTGTCTCGAGAAAGCTTCTCAAAAAACAAATTGCCCTTCGGACACGGCATTAAACAGTAGGCCCCTTCCATTCGTGTAAAGAATATAACAAGCACAACACGAATGGTTGTGAGAAGCTAGGCCTTGGGTCCCATCGACCTGTTGCACCAAGTATTTATTTATTTTTTTTTTTTTTTAAATCTGGTACAGCAAGTTAGACGAACAATTAAGGAACTTAAAGATTCTGAAATTAATTTATTTTTACAAAATCTTAGCAACGCTCTGGAAACCCACTAAAAAATTAAAGAGACCAATCCTTTACATTCCTCCAATCAAACCACAGGATGTAAAGTGGGCTAAAAGTAAGTAACAAGCAAAAAGCTGAAAGATTTGCAGAGTATCTGGAAGAAATTTTTCGGCCAAACCTAGGAGAGCATACCGATTTGCCTAGCAAGGAACTAGCAGAAGCAAATGAAGAAATACGCACTCCATCGTCATCTGAAGTAAGAAAAGAAATAAAAATTTTAAATGCGAAAAAAGCGCCAGGATTTGCATTGATTGCTGGTGATATTGTTAAGCAACTCCCAGAAAAAAGAATCGCGAAGCTTACATGCATCATCAACGTTGCACTTAAATTAAAATACGTTCCACAGTTATGGAAGTCATCATGACAGCCAAACCTCATGATTGTCCAAAATGACAACAATAGTGATCCAACTTTTCTGAATTTAACCAAACAATAGTTTGGGACAGGTGCTCCTTTTCTTCTGAGTTTAAAACCAGATCTGAAGTTAAAGAAGCCTCAATCCTATGTGAACTCATGTTTATCCTCTGTGGATGGAATGATGGGCATGAACGATTACCAAATTTCCATGTGGCACCACTTTGTTGGAACAACATATCACTGATGTCAAGCCCATCTAATTCTGGCCAAAAATATGAAAAATGAATTAAAAATGAATTTCAACGCTCAGGGTGATTTTCGATAAAATTCAGAATTTTCTTCAAACTTTTACAGAGCCCAATGGAAGAGGTTTTGGCGCTTCAAATTCCAAGAGGCGCCAGTTCTTGAGTTGATTTGATCTTCTGAAGGTGTAGGTGAAGATCTTCACGCAAAATCCCCCAAAATGTGGTCTGAGAGATTCCCTATACGTCCGAACGCTGTGGACTATACTGCTTTAGTTCATTTTGAACTGATGCGTGTACATCTGCGACATTTTCGGTACTTCGGCCAGTGAGTTATCTCACTGATACAAGAAGAATCAATAGTGAATATGTTGACCCGAATTTATCCACCATACAACCCATAGCCTGTCTGGTGAGACCATTGTTACAACTGAAAATTGAAGTAAGAGCTCTTAAAGTTCCTATCACATACTCAGAAGTTCGGTAGCAATCTTTAACCATTTCGAAACATTCTACGTTGATGAACTTCACCATAAAAAAAATGTTAATCTTTCTAGATATTTTAACATGAACGAATCATAAAAACTATTTCAGAATCTGTTCGTATAGAAGTACAAAATTGTTATGTCCTTGTTGAAAAGCCCTTTAAATGAAAAAATGGCATAAAGTAATCCCATATGACGAAGCGTGATAACCGATGAGTTATTGACTCACAGGCTAAAACTTTTCAGAATTCCAGTAACTCACTGGTCTAACCGTGCGAATATAATTTATTGGCATCCCTTTATTGCCACAAACTGGCCAAACACGATACCAAAGTCCATTCAATGAAAATTTCCTCCAAATTAACTTTCCCATACAGTTCATCGAAAGATCTTCTCAAACATAAATCCTGAACCCACTCACTCGTAGTAGCTTGTAATCACATTAGAGCTCACTTACGTTTGATGTTCGTCGTCGTCGTCGTCGATTGTCGTTTCTCGTTCCAAAGGCAAAAGTGTTAAGTTATCCAATCAGTAGAAAATCCACTCAAGCCCTCACTCAGCGGCAACAAGGAACTCAACGAAAAAAAACCAAAAAAACCAAACACTTTTCAGACACTTTTATCGCGTGGCGCTAGCAAATCCAATTTATGGCACAAATTTACCTGAAAACTCTGTTTCACAGCCTATGGCTCTTAGCCGTGTTTAAAATTCAATTATAGCCAACCACAAAATCATTTCTCAATGACATCGCACCCAACAGATACGTATAACACTTGCAAGCATTTTAAATGCCTTTACGAACGACGAATACACGCACCGCGCTTCGTAAATATTGAGTAACACGTCAGGTGTAGAACAATTTATGCCGAGCCACGTTCGAAAGCAAATTGCATTTTCCCTTCGCTGAATTGAACTTCACAGATACTCACGTCCGAGATTCTAAACCGACGTTGTCTTATTTTAGTATCGCACCGCCGCCGAGCTACAGTATCTAGTAACTTCGTATCTGTAACAGCACGAATGCTCTTTTTGAATATTCACAGCCGATCTGTGTATCTGTAGATACTTGCAATCGCCTAAACGTTCCACAAAACTCAAATTCAAGATCACACTAGTGCTTGGCGGAAGGACTTTGCCGACGGGACAGATCGAATTTGGTATCAGAGACAGACCTCGTCGAATCACGGCTAAGGACTAAAGTGAATTTCGCGCGATAAAATCTAACATCGTTCGGTCGAGGAAACCAAATCAAGATTAGATACAAATTCCATGTCACCCTCTACTCGTACAGTGGCAGTCGAATGGAGAGAATGTTTTCGGTGCTCTCGGTTTCCCCAAGTGGGAAGCTTTTTCGTTAAGTTTATCTTTTCGCTTTGTCGGCGCTTGGGTGCCGGTACCGGAGGCGGCGAAAATGTAGAGCGCGTGGTCGCATTGGGTATCTGGAATATGCTGAGCGAAGTGATTTATGCCGACACCTGTTGATTGTTTTGATTCTAGTTGTTATGAATGAAACAGATTGCTGCTGCTGCTGCTGCTGCTGCTGCCGGGAGGAAGTCACGTCAACAATGCGCTGACAGTAGGGTAGTGGTGTTGAATTACAGGTTGGCGGCGCTGGAAATTGCCTTAGCGAGACGTGTTAACTTTGTGACTGCCCCCAAGGCGGGCGGAAAGTTCTAATTTCATTGTTTCGCTGGGATGGATTTGCTGTCACCTTTGTGTTTGTCTTGAAGAAGGGCTGGCATACCAATTGACCGGTTTTCATCGCTGTGTGTGGTGATACAGGTGGTCGGTGTTTAAAGGGGGAAATGTGTGACTTAGTTAAGGGTCAAGGTGTTCGTGACTAGTAATTAATATCACATTGTCACAGATTTTGAAATTAATTTAATAATCTAGCTTAGGATGGACGGGTTTAATGGTTCCGATGCCATATGGAGTGGTAATTGGTCAGTTTAGTCTGACAGTACCGAGACGAATGATTAGGAACTCATTGAATAAACCAGTAATTTATTTGTAATACATGTTTGACCTAATAAAAATGGAGACTATGCCACAATAGGGAAACACGGCCCAAAGGTCCACAACTGTCTTTTATAGTCCCTAGCTCTTGTTAAACACAACAGACATAGATGTAGAGGACCTTCGCAGAGATGGAACACACTCCCATCTTGTTGTGTCTCCACAAAACTCAAAGTATGATGTCGCCATAACCAAACAGATCCTGGCGCTTAGCAGACCCAACGTAATAATCTTCATAGGGATCATCACCGACCACAACCTCATGGCTTCCCACCCTAGTCGAATGCTAAAAGAAACTGATGACGATGGACCTTGGTGAATATGAATTCGAAAACTGGAGCGACTTGTCAGGAAAGCCACCATCAACCATTCTGGAATTTATAAAAACTTCAGAGCTTCGGAGAATGCTAATGAGTTGTCAACAGTCTTCTCTACTGAGAGACAGCAAGAATGCCGCTAATTTCTTACTGACGTTCAGAAGCATACGTTTAGTTGTCTGCAATCTGGAGAGCCGTGCTCTGCACAATTGTGCTCGTAAGATACACTGTCCTCAATGGAGGCCCTCACCGGTCAACACAGGTTTAGATCCTGACTCTAATGATGTCGCCCAGCACTGCACTGCACTGTCACTAGTTTTAGAGTCACCCTTGAAGGTTTAACTTCAGATCAGTCCAGGCTTGAGCCTGATTGACAGAGAAAGTCGACTCGACTCGAACAAGTGTCTTAGGATAAATGTCCGGCAAGGTGGGAATGATGTCAAGAACCACCCAGTCGATCACGGTAGAATCCATGATAAAATTATTAAGCGTAGGTTAATCAAACAGAGCACCTACAGCAGAGCCCGGTGCTCCTGTGCAGCCGAGGCAAGCCGTTCTTACTTAGGCGCAACACCTCTTCACCAAACAACTGACGCATAAGATGGAAAAAGGTCTTATCATACCCATATAGATCTAAAGCACATTTTCCAGTGATAGGCCCCACGTTTTACCAAAGCAACCTTACACAGGTAAAAATGTGAGAGCGCCTTGTACCCAAAGAATTTTCTTAGCCAGGATCATTCCCATACATACCATGAGTAGTGGCTGAGTCAGACTGGTCATAATCTTCTCTCTGGTAAAGAGAATAACCTCAATTTTTTAGGAACTAAGCCAACCCAACATTCCTCGACCATGACTAAGGCTATCTGTGGGTTAGCATAGACAGTATGTAGGCATAACCCGACCGAAAGTATGGCAATTTATTCAGCACGCTAAGCTACTTTACTGACATTATATCAAACTGCTTTATAGTACAGAATTCAGATATATACATAGAACCGACAAAAGGTAAACTAAATGCCGGCGAACCACAAGGCTCGGTTGTTGGCCCTCTATTGTGCCTTTTCTCATGAAGTACTCATATAGACGGAGGTTTCCTTAGGGTCCACCTTACTCCAGACGCCATAGTTTCCAGATGTTTAAAAGACTTTTGTTGAAATCCAAACTCCATAGCATAAGCGTAGTTGAATTTTTAGAAGTTGTAGCTGATCGACCATGGATGTACCTAATGATTAAACAGGATAAGTGCAAGCCTTGACTACTGAGGTATACTGCCTCTCAACTACTTTGTTTCGCTGCACTTGGGATTCACGAAGGCATTGATGACCCTGTCACTTACTTATATGGATACCCAAAATTATGCGCCCGATAAGCTTTAAGTACGGGAACAGAAGACAATAAGTGCGGGGAGAAGGGCATATCACTATCTTACTGAAGGTCCTGCGTTCTTCAGGAAATCAGGACAGTGTTGTATGGACGAATGTAAGGTATGGACACACAACGAGGAGCCATAACTTGACGAACGATCCTTTCAAATTGTTTCACAGTTTAGGGATTGTGTCCTTAAAAAAAATTCACAATTTGACACAGCAATGTCTCAGATGACAGTTCGGATTGACGTATGTAATTGAAACAGGGATGTCAAATCCGGACTACGAATTGGATGACTCTGCATTTATGTAGATAGATGGAAGTAAATAGTTTAAAAGGACTTCGTTCGGTGATAGTACGTGTGGGGGCTTGTAAAGGTTGTGATTTCAGAAGGAAAGCCAAAAGTATTTAATTCGGCGTTGTAAATACTAAAACTCATCGCTGTGGATTCTGCCAGAAAACCGCAGAAGAAGAGAATTCTAACTAAAGGAAGCTTAAGTCAATCCAATCTGTAGCTGGTTTTCAATTTGGAATGGACGTTCTCCGAAATAGTGAAGAAGACTTTATTAGCGATGCTTGGGAATCGAAAATATTGAGATACTTAAAGAGCCGCAGTCTAAGAAGATAAGAAGCTCAAAACATCAAAGTAATTTTTAAATCTTTTGACAGAACATGTAATCCCCCAACGTAGTTGGTATGTCTTCTCAGAATGCATGGAAAAACGTTTATGTTAGGAAAATCGTTTCCCTGGAGCAAGAACCTGTTTCCTAAAACTATACAACTACCATAATGCAAGAAATATCCTGCAGGGTTCACCCTAACATGTACGTTTCCGAGAAACATCAACGGAACTGGATTATTCAGTGCAACGCGATACCGTACTGAAAGCCCCTTGGGTATCTCTGAATATTCTCAGAACATAAAGACTCCTCCGCTGACCTGACAAAACTTCAACTATTGCAACTATTTCGAAGTCGCAAAGTAGATTTACTATCTCAAAACTCAATCGAATTTTTCCGAGGGTTTTCTCTCAAAAATTAACTGCAAACCTTTTAAACTTCAAACTTGACTGCACAACTTTGCAAGTTTCTATTGCATTATTTGCGGTTCCGCAGATTGGAAAAGTTTCCCTGGCGAAACACAGTCCGAAATTTGAATATCAATAAGCGAGTTCTGAATCCTTTTCGTTGTACCCATTCCCGAGCAAAGGATCAAACAAACTAATCCGAAAGTTGGAAAACCCTATCCACTTAAACTGTGAAGGGCCCTCCTTAACGAAAATGTAGTACGAAGCTCTGGAGAGTTGTTATTCCTGCGGAATGACAACCTTTACGTCGCACACAAATAAATGATTTCAATGGAAAGCCAATGAAGGCTGACAAGGAGGTTTGCGTTGCCGGCAAACCGAGTGAAAAATGAATATTAAGTTACAAAAGTCAGTGAACAAGATAAATCGCTTTACCGTTCGAGATACACGCATATGTTGATGTGTTTATCTCGGGAATATCCTCAATGTTTGCTTATAGACGTGTGTATCCTGAAAAGGGGTTTTCCTTTGTGCAAATCATACGCTTTTCGGGTTGGTGGTTCGCAGCCTCATCCTGTCTCGAAGCGAATGCTGGTTTCATTTGTCATGGAAGATGTTTCTGTTGTGACTTGGTGGAGGAAATGGTTTTAGGACGTTTTCTCGATTTGATTAGATTATAGTTGACTACCTAGGTAGGGGAAGTAAAAGCAACAACTAATCGATCCGCAATTTGGCAGAGAAAGAGATGCTGAATCGCTGCAGTTAGTGTGTACCAGCGGAACTAGGCCCGACAATAATATTGTGGAAATCAACGAGCTTACGAACGCAGACATACTACGGAAGATATGTGATGCGCCAGACCTTAAAAAGATGACCCATTCCATACAAGATACAATCAGGCCCTGAGACCTCTACACCTAGGGGAGAACTACTCCTTGCTCTGGTAGTACCTTGGGAGCGCGCACAGAAACTTTGAACCTTACCTTCCGAGGTTTTACATGAGTAAATCCTATGACAGAGTTTAGTCCTCCAGCCAGTATGGCAAATATGGCATGAGGGGTGTCACTCGTCGTGGCAAGATCCTCTGGGATGGGTTCTCATAGGCTTGTAAATAGATGTACTTGAGACCAATTAATTGGTATTCCATTGGAATCCAGCCTTAAACAAAGCTTTCGAAGTTTTACAAATATGCAGTACAACGCATAGCCAAATGATTGAAACATAGAATCTACATTAACGATGTTGGGTGTTATCGACTGTGGAAGTAAGCCTATCTAGAGGACAAGCCTATTGACTCTATCAATGTCAACTTTACGAAGAATGAGGAGATCCTTCTTGCATTACTCACGTCAGGCGTGAAGTTGATTAGTGCTGTGAACTATAACGTGAAAGGAAAATGCCTCAATAAGCTGTTGACTGTGGCCCCATCACGAACCGGGATCGAGAGCCTGTTGAACGAAAGGAGCATTTCCTTTTGGCATCTTACTATGCCTTGGCGGAAGTAACCTGTCCTAGAGCATTCTCTCTAATCCAGTGTCCCTTAAGCATCTGAGGATAAGAGCTGGCTTCAGTGACTGTATTTCCTTTGGTGCTCCCTGAGTTAGGAAGTCCTTAAGGAGAGACAGAGGTTATTCTTGTTCATTTTAATATATATTTTGAATCTTTTTTATTTGTGTTGTCATAGAAGTTCCATGGCAGGCCTCGTGACTTGAGCATTGTTCCAGATTCTTTGCTTTTCCAGTTTCCTGATGTCTTCTTTGAGGGTTTAGTCCCCTATTTCGCTGAATAGCTCAGGACCCATTAAGGTCCATTATTCTCTATGCCCACATGGCCAGGTATCACTTTGTTTCTCCTTCCCAGTTAAGTTTCAACAAGTATTTCCTCACGAATTTAGACTTATTGACATTGGACTCAAGTGCCACAATAGCGGCTTGAGTATCTAACATGATTGCTAGGGCACAGGTTTCTATCAAGATTGATTTGAACACATCTGTCGATGGTACAGATTTTAGCTAGTGATGCTAGTCCTAGTGCTTGTACCCAAGAATTTCTTGTAGACCAGGTCCAGTTTCTTCATCAGTTCTTGACCCATCTGCGTACCCCTTTCCTGCATAGTTGCTCAGTCTGTGGATTCATTGGTTCAATTCCTTTTGTTGCTCAACTTGGCAGCGATATTCTTTTAGAAGCTAAACCCTCTAACAACTTGACAGTCTCTTTCGAATTTGCCGGAACTAACAACGTCTCTAGAAACTTTAGACGATATCAGGACTAACATTAGACGATATCAGGACTAACAATCCTCTCACTCCTGCAGGTGATTCCGTGGAAATGTGTAGCACTCTTGACTACATTACAACCATTTATATTTGTGTGACGTAATTGCCAACAACTTAAACACTGTGTAACAGAATATAGCAAGGCCAAGACTGCAAGACTAAACAATTCCATGAGAATGTGATTCCGAAATGCAACCCAATAGAAGGTCATCACTAATGATACAACCATTACCAGGACAAGGACATCCTCTCAAACGAAACCAAAGTGTATTTGGACCGCCGACACACACTCGCATGTAATGTGCTTCATCTCGATTACGTTCCAAATGACGTTAAGGGTAAATTCTATGCTTTAGCTCAGTCGGTGAGATCAAAGAATTTCCTCTAAAGTGGAAGGAATTGTGGCTTGAGTGCTTTACCGCAATAATGTCTACTTTGGAGGATACCCATCTTTGTCGGGGTTTGACCTTCTCATTAAGAACAACTATTTCCTTTCTGTTCACATTAGGACATTTGGCCTAAAAAAACGTCCCTTTTGTGAAGTGTTACTGCACTACATACGATGCCTTGAAAGGACACGGCAGCACAAAAACAGCAGCGGCGTAGAATGGAATTCATTACTTACCATAGTATCTATGTGTGTATCGGATTACTGGCATTTGAAACAAAACCGAAAGGTTATTTACGTATGAAACAAAGATTCCCTTTTCATCCTTGCAAAAAAAAAAACGCACAAATTTAATTCATTTTTTCAGCTCATCGGGTTTCCAATTTCAAGGATTTTCACAATCCCCACATTCCAAGAAAACAAAAGGAGCAATTTGCAGATAAAGGCATAATCCCGGAGTTAGACGTAGTATGGGGAAATTATATATAAGATCGAACGCAATTTGTTTAATTTAAAAATATGCATATGCACGTGGGATCCTTTTTGCAGAGTGTTCTACAGGGATAATGGAATCTCCACTGAAAAGGATACATGGAACAAAAAAACTGCAACCACAGTCACTCCTGAATTTCGAAAACTGTTCCTCGGGAATCTTCAATTCGAAGAACATGGTAGAACTACAGCAAGGTCTTTCCAAATAGAGGGCCAAGCTGCTTGTGATGAAGGCATGAAGATTTGACATCTTTTTCATCGACAGGCAGCTTGAGGCATCGAAGCTCTTGGCTGCTGTCCTTGGTCTAAGTTTCACTGACTTCAGGTCTGCCCTCTAAAACGGATCAAAACTTGTAATCCAAAGGACTAAGATCCGGATTGTCAGATAGCCACTGGTTAGTGTTTATAAAGCGATGAACATTTTCTCTGAGCCAAGCTTGGGTGGTTGTTGCTTTATGGGCGAGAGCAGAGTCCTGTTGGAATGTCCTTGGCTTGTTTTGGAAGGGGAACTGATTGAGCATTTTCACCGAATCATTGTTCTGATAAGCCGCTCCTTTTTTACAAAAAATGAACTGCTTTGACTCCTTTATAGGAGACTCCCAACCATAGCGCAACAGATGGAGCACAAATCACAACCAAAGCCTCTTGCAGCAGGCTCAAAAGGGTCCTTAGAACAGGGGATGTAACCTCTTTCCTACATTACTTCGTTAGTCAGCAAATGAGCGGTATGCCTTGTGTATGACCCCAAACACGGAACATTAAATTTTTTGATATTTCTATCTCACGAGACAAGATTTTGAACTTACAATGAATTTGTATCTTTTCACTTACTTTTGTGTTTCTACTAAAGATCCAGGACGATGTCCTGTACACGAACTTCGTGAAGGCTTTTGACAGCGTGCACCCCTCATTGCCATCCTATTTGTCAAATGGAAAACAGTGTTCGAATGTGTTCAACTTTTTCCCATAGACGTTCAATCAGACCTGCCTCACGGCAACCATTTGGGACCACTTCTCTTCGTGAATAACATGCCTGACTGTTAACAGTTTTCAAATTGCTTTAAATTCCTGACGATTTGAAGCTTTTTCTAAAATTGATCATTGCCTGGGAGGTACAGAAATATCTGTAAGTATAAGATTTTTAGTGCTTTCCGTTCAAAGCTACATTAATGCCATTACGTGTGGTGTAGGACATCATTCAAATGGCCGCCTCGGCTTCGATGGGCGACCTTCAAGCGATCGGTTCACCTTTTAATGACTCGAGCCAACCTCACCAAATAGTCAATCGTTATGGATGTATTGATGTTGATGTTGGGTCAAACTCTTGTGGACTGTGTTCGCTTCAATACCGTTTTGTTGACATACCCACTGAGTCAAAAATAGGGCTCGTCCGAGAAGATGTAATTTTAGGTCCCAAAATCTCTCTACGGATGTAGTAGGCCCAAATCCAACCGCAAAGTAAGCCAGGCTCTCTTTCTGGGTCTTTTCTATGTTTTCTACACTTCGACGTTCAGGAAGCGTGCAATGATGCACAATAGAATGGCAAAGCTTATTGAATATTCTGACAGGTGAATGTCATTCGTAGCTTTGACAGCTCCTAAAACAAAAAAAAAAAAAAGAAAAGGTATCACAGGTAGCTGGTCACCATTTAGTTCCCTTTCAACTCATTACAGTGGTTGACACAGTCTCAAACCATAAAATGGATGTTTCAGCTCCTCGATAGGGATGACGTTCAGGATGACGTCTACGTTTTCAGAAAACGTTCCTTCCATAGGCAAAAGCATACTAAATCCGGGGAACACAGCGTGTGGTTTGGGTTTGCTTTTAGTCAAAACATGGCCTCACTGCAAAGACCTGCTTTAAAAAGTCGTGTTTACCTGTTGGTCACTGCCACATCTTTCCAGTCTATGCTCGAAACTTAGAATCCTCCTTCGGTTTCTCCTCATGCCTTCAGAAGGAATACACAATCTCGTGAGAAGTCATAAGACCTGGACACAGGACCCACACATGCCGCGTTCGATATTTCTCCATTCCACCGCAATAAGCCATTAGAATAAGTCTCAAGCATCATTCCCTTTCAGTTCTACGACCATCTAGCCAATTTGAAAAGTTCCTTACCCTCAAGACGTACAAATCCAACCAACGAGTCCGCTCATATTTATGGAATTACAAGATAAACTAATAAAAAAAAAAAAGGAATCCAATTTTCGAATTCAAAATTGGTGCAGGAAAGGTTTCCATTCGATTTGATGTGAAACCACTCAATTGAAAAACGATTGATACGAGATGGGTATGCATGGGTGTACGCGAGCAGTCACTCCTGGCGAGGATGAAGGCACGCTCTGTCGCAATTCCTTGTACTCGCATGTACTTCCAGTTCGTTACATCTGAGATGTAAGCAGCCATTCGGCGAATTATGAAGAGCTGCACTGTAATTTTGTGTCGCTCTGTGGAATGCACTGCTTGAGCAGACACGAAGTCAATATTTACGAGAACCAAGAACTGAAAGTTTGACAAATCAGGTTTTTGTGGTCTATAGATGTTTACTGTCATAGTTTGGGGAGTACAAGGACTTTGAACGCCACGAAGGAAAGGTGAATCAAATACCTCGGCATTTTTGGTCGAAGGATTCCACTTTCGAGAACGAACTCTGGGGCTGCACTTTGTTTTCGAATGCGAGATACCGGCCAACTGAGTGCACCAACGTTTAAATCACACGCTAAACGTTTTTTGGTTAAGTTTTTTGTTCAATTTCGTCCATTCGACTCAAAACGCTAAGGAAGAGGAGATAGGAGACGATATTGCATTTGAAGTGCACCAAGAGATCTTTCTCATCCTCGACCCTGCATACCCCATTTCTTCCAAAATGCGATATAGCGACGAACCGAGTGCACCAACGTTTAAATCATACGCTAAACGTTTTTTGGTTAAGTTTTTTGTTCAATTTCGTCCATTCGACTCAAAACGCTAAGGAAGAGGAGATAGGAGACCATATTGCACTTGAAGCGCTCCAAGAGATTTTTCTCATCCTCGACCCTGTATACCCCATTTCTTCCAAAATGCGATATAGCGACGAACCGAGTGCACCAACGTTCAAATCATACGCTAAACGTTTTTTGGTTAAGTTTTTTGTTCAATTTCGTCCATTCGACTCAAAACGCTAAGGAAGAGGAGATAGGAGACGATATTGCATTTAAAGTGCACCAAGATATCTTTCTCATCCTCGACCCTGCATACAGCATTTCTTCCAAAATGCGATATAGCGACGAACCGAGTGCACCAACGTTTAAATCATACGCTAAACGTGTTTCGGTTAAGTTTTTTGTTCAATTTCGTCCATTCGACTCAAAACGCTAAGGAAGAGGAGATAGGAGACGATATTGCATTTGAAGTGCACCAAGAGATTTTTCTCATCCTCGACCCTGTATACCCTATTTCTTCCAAAATGCGATATAGCGACCAACTGAGTGCACCAACGTTTAAATCATACGCTAAACGTTTTTTGGTTAAGTTTTTTGTTCAATTTCGTCCATTCGTCTCAAAACGCAAAGGAAGAGGAGATAGGAGAAGATATTGCATTTAAAGTGCACCAAGAGGTTTTTCTCATCCTCGACCCTGCATACCCCATTTCTTCCAAAATGCGATATAGCGACCAACTGAGTGCACCAACGTTTAAATCATACGCTAAACGTTTTTTGGTTAAGTTTTTTGTTCAATTTCGTCCATTCGTCTCAAAACGCAAAGGAAGAGGAGATAGGAGAAGATATTGCATTTAAAGTGCACCAAGAGGTTTTTCTCATCCTCGACCCTGTATACCCCATTTCTCCAAAATGCGATATAGCGACCAACTGAGTGCACCAACGTTTAAATCATACGCTAAACGTTTTTTGGTTAAGTTTTTTGTTCAATTTCGTCCATTCGACTCAAAACGCTAAGGAAGAGGAGATAGGAGAAGATATTGCATTTAAAGTGCACCAAGAGGTTTTTCTCATCCTCGACCCTGTATACCCCATTTCTTCCAAAATGCGATATAGCGACCAACTGAGTGCACCAACGTTTAAATCATACGCTAAACGTTTATTGGTTAAGTTTTTTTCTTCAATTTCGTCCATTCGACACAAAACGCTAAGGAAGAGGAGATAGGAGACGATATTGCATTTGAAGTGCACTAAGAGATTTTTCTCATCCTCGACCCTGCATACCCCATTTCTTCAAAATGCGATATAGCGACGAACCGAGTGCACCAACGTTTAGATCATACGCTAAACGTTTTTTGGTTAAGTTTTTTGTTCAATTTCGTCCATTCGACTCAAAACGCTAAGGAAGAGGAGATAGGAGACGATATTGCATTTAAAGTGCACCAAGATATCTTTCTCATCCTCGACCCTGTATACCCCATTTCTTCCAAAATGCGATATAGCGACCAACTGAGTGCACCAACGTTTAAATCATACGCTAAACGTTTTTTGGTTAAGTTTTTTGTTCAATTTCGTCCATTCGACTCAAAACGCTAGGGAAGAGGAGATAGGAGACGATATTGCATTTGAAGTGCACCAAGAGATTTTTCTCATCCTCGACCCTGTATACCCCATTTCTTCCAAAATGCGATATAGCGACGAACCGAGTGCACCAACGTTTAAATCATACGCTAAACGTTTTTAGGTTAAGTTTTTTGTTCAAATTCGTCCATTCGACACAAAACGCTAAGGAAGAGGAGATAGGAGACGATATTGCATTTGAAGTGCACCAAGAGATTTTTCTCATCCTCGACCCTGTATACCCCATTTCTTCCAAAATGCGATATAGCGACGAACCGAGTGCACCAACGTTTAAATCATACGCTAAACGTTTTTTGGTTAAGTTTTTCGTTCAATTTCGTCCATTCGACACAAAACGCTAAGGAAGAGGAGATAGGAGACGATATTGCATTTGAAGTGCACCAAGAGATTTTTCTCATCCTCGACCATGCATACCACATTTCTTCAAAATGCGATATAGCGACGAACCGAGTGCACCAACGTTTAAATCATACGCTAAACGTGTTTCGGTTAAGTTTTTTGTTCAATTTCGTCCATTCGACTCAAAACGCTAAGGAAGAGGAGATAGGAGACGATATTGCATTTGAAGTGCACCAAGAGATTTTTCTCATCCTCGACCCTGTATACCCCATTTCTTCCAAAATGCGATATAGCGACCAACTGAGTGCACCAACGTTTAAATCATACGCTAAACGTTTTTTGGTTAAGTTTTTTGTTCAATTTCGTCCATTCGTCTCAAAACGCAAAGGAAGAGGAGATAGGAGAAGATATTGCATTTAAAGTGCACCAAGAGGTTTTTCTCATCCTCGACCCTGCATACCCCATTTCTCCAAAATGCGATATAGCGACCAACTGAGTGCACCAACGTTTAAATCATACGCTAAACGTTTTTTGGTTAAGTTTTTTGTTCAATTTCGTCCATTCGACTCAAAACGCTAAGGAAGAGGAGATAGGAGACGATATTGCATTTGAAGTGCACCAAGAGATTTTTCTCATCCTCGACCCTGTATACCCCATTTCTTCCAAAATGCGATATAGCGACCAACTGAGTGCACCAACGTTTAAATCATACGCTAAACGTTTTTTGGTTAAGTTTTTTGTTCAATTTCGTCCATTCGTCTCAAAACGCAAAGGAAGAGGAGATAGGAGAAGATATTGCATTTAAAGTGCACCAAGAGGTTTTTCTCATCCTCGACCCTGTATACCCCATTTCTCCAAAATGCGATATAGCGACCAACTGAGTGCACCAACGTTTAAATCATACGCTAAACGTTTTTTGGTTAAGTTTTTTGTTCAATTTCGTCCATTCGTCTCAAAACGCAAAGGAAGAGGAGATAGGAGAAGATATTGCATTTAAAGTGCACCAAGAGGTTTTTCTCATCCTCGACCCTGTATACCCCATTTCTCCAAAATGCGATATAGCGACCAACTGAGTGCACCAACGTTTAAATCATACGCTAAACGTTTTTTGGTTAAGTTTTTTGTTCAATTTCGTCCATTCGACTCAAAACGCTAAGGAAGAGGAGATAGGAGAAGATATTGCATTTAAAGTGCACCAAGAGGTTTTTCTCATCCTCGACCCTGTATACCCCATTTCTTCCAAAATGCGATATAGCGACCAACTGAGTGCACCAACGTTTAAATCATACGCTAAATTTTTTTTGGTTAAGTTTTTTGTTCAATTTCGTCCATTCGTCTCAAAACGCAAAGGAAGAGGAGATAGGAGAAGATATTGCATTTAAAGTGCACCAAGAGGTTTTTCTCATCCTCGACCCTGTATACCCCATTTCTCCAAAATGCGATATAGCGACCAACTGAGTGCACCAACGTTTAAATCATACGCTAAACGTTTTTTGGTTAAGTTTTTTGTTCAATTTCGTCCATTCGACTCAAAACGCTAAGGAAGAGGAGATAGGAGACGATATTGCATTTGAAGTGCACCAAGAGATTTTTCTCATCCTCGACCCTGTATACCCCATTTCTTCCAAAATGCGATATAGCGACCAACTGAGTGCACCAACGTTTAAATCATACGCTAAACGTTTTTTGGTTAAGTTTTTTGTTCAATTTCGTCCATTCGTCTCAAAACGCAAAGGAAGAGGAGATAGGAGAAGATATTGCATTTAAAGTGCACCAAGAGGTTTTTCTCATCCTCGACCCTGTATACCCCATTTCTCCAAAATGCGATATAGCGACCAACTGAGTGCACCAACGTTTAAATCATACGCTAAACGTTTTTTGGTTAAGTTTTTTGTTCAATTTCGTCCATTCGACTCAAAACGCTAAGGAAGAGGAGATAGGAGACGATATTGCATTTGAAGTGCACCAAGAGGTTTTTCTCATCCTCGACCCTGTATACCTCATTTCTCCAAAATGCGATATAGCGACCAACTGAGTGCACCAACGTTTAAATCATACGCTAAACGTTTTTTGGTTAAGTTTTTTGTTCAATTTCGTCCATTCGTCTCAAAACGCAAAGGAAGAGGAGATAGGAGAAGATATTGCATTTAAAGTGCACCAAGAGGTTTTTCTCATCCTCGACCCTGTATACCCCATTTCTCCAAAATGCGATATAGCGACCAACTGAGTGCACCAACGTTTAAATCATACGCTAAACGTTTTTTGGTTAAGTTTTTTGTTCAATTTCGTCCATTCGACTCAAAACGCTAAGGAAGAGGAGATAGGAGAAGATATTGCATTTAAAGTGCACCAAGAGGTTTTTCTCATCCTCGACCCTGTATACCCCATTTCTCCAAAATGCGATATAGCGACCAACTGAGTGCACCAACGTTTAAATCATACGCTAAACGTTTATTGGTTAAGTTTTTTTCTTCAATTTCGTCCATTCGACACAAAACGCTAAGGAAGAGGAGATAGGAGACGATATTGCATTTGAAGTGCACTAAGAGATTTTTCTCATCCTCGACCCTGTATACCCCATTTCTTCCAAAATGCGATATAGCGACGAACCGAGTGCACCAACGTTCAAATCATACGCTAAACGTTTTTTGGTTAAGTTTTTTGTTCAATTTCGTCCATTCGACTCAAAACGCTAAGGAAGAGGAGATAGGAGACGATATTGCATTTAAAGTGCACCAAGATATCTTTCTCATCCTCGACCCTGTATACCCCATTTCTTCCAAAATGCGATATAGCGACCAACTGAGTGCACCAACGTTTAAATCATACGCTAAACGTTTTTTGGTTAAGTTTTTTGTTCAATTTCGTCCATTCGACTCAAAACGCTAGGGAAGAGGAGATAGGAGACGATATTGCATTTGAAGTGCACCAAGAGATTTTTCTCATCCTCGACCCTGTATACCCCATTTCTTCCAAAATGCGATATAGCGACGAACCGAGTGCACCAACGTTTAAATCATACGCTAAACGTTTTTAGGTTAAGTTTTTTGTTCAAATTCGTCCATTCGACACAAAACGCTAAGGAAGAGGAGATAGGAGACGATATTGCATTTGAAGTGCACCAAGAGATTTTTCTCATCCTCGACCCTGTATACCCCATTTCTTCCAAAATGCGATATAGCGACGAACCGAGTGCACCAACGTTTAAATCTACGCTAAACGTTTTTTGGTTAAGTTTTTTGTTCAATTTCGTCCATTCGACTCAAAACGCTGAGGAAGAGGAGATAGGAGACGATATTGCATTTGAAGTGCACTAAGAGATTTTTCTCATCCTCGACCCTGCATACCCCATTTCTTCCAAAATGCGATACAGCGACCAACTGAGTGCACCAACGTTTAAATCATACGCTAAACTTTTTTTGGTTAAGTTTTTTGTTCAATTTCGTCCATTCGACTCAAAATGCAATGGAAGAGGATATAGGAGACGATATTGCAATTAAAGTGCACCAAGAGGTTTTTCTCATCCTCGACCCTGTATACCCCATTTCTCCAAAATGCGATATAGCGACCAACTGAGTGCACCAACGTTTAAATCATACGCTAAACGTTTTTTGGTTAAGTTTTTTGTTCAATTTCGTCCATTCGACTCAAAATGCAAAGGAAGAGGATATAGGAGACGATATTGCAATTAAAGTGCACCAAGAGGTTTTTCTCATCCTCGACCCTGTATACCCCATTTCTTCCAAAATGCGATATAGCGACCAACTGAGTGCACCAACGTTTAAATCATACGCTAAACGTTTTTTGGTTAAGTTTTTTGTTCAATTTCGTCCATTCGACTCAAAATGCAAAGGAAGAGGATATAGGAGACGATATTGCAATTAAAGTGCACCAAGAGGTTTTTTTCATCCTCGACCCTGTATGCCCCATTTCTCCAAAATGCGATATAGCGACCAACTGAGTGCACCAACGTTTAAATCATACGCTAAACGTTTTTTGGTTAAGTTTTTTGTTCAATTTCGTCCATTCGACTCAAAACGCTAAGGAAGAGGAGATAGGAGACGATATTGCATTTGAAGTGCACCAAGAGATTTTTCTCATCCTCGACCCTGTATACCCCATTTCACCAAAATGCGATATAGCGACCAACTGAGTGCACCAACGTTTAAATCATACGCTAAACGTTTTTTGGTTAAGTTTTTTGTTCAATTTCGTCCATTCGACTCAAAATGCAAAGGAAGAGGATATAGGAGACGATATTGCAATTAAAGTGCACCAAGAGGTTTTTTTCATCCTCGACCCTGTATGCCCCATTTCTCCAAAATGCGATATAGCGACCAACTGAGTGCACCAACGTTTAAATCATACGCTAAACGTTTTTTGGTTAAGTTTTTTGTTCAATTTCGTCCATTCGACTCAAAATGCAAAGGAAGAGGATATAGGAGACGATATTGCAATTAAAGTGCACCAAGAGGTTTTTTTCATCCTCGACCCTGTATACCCCATTTCTCCAAAATGCGATATAGCGACCAACTGAGTGCACCAACGTTTAAATCATACGCTAAACGTTTTTTGGTTAAGTTTTTTGTTCAATTTCGTCCATTCGACTCAAAATGCAAAGGAAGAGGATATAGGAGACGATATTGCAATTAAAGTGCACCAAGAGGTTTTTTTCATCCTCGACCCTGTATGCCCCATTTCTCCAAAATGCGATATAGCGACCAACTGAGTGCACCAACGTTTAAATCATACGCTAAACGTTTTTTGATTAAGTTTTTTGTTCAATTTCGTCCATTCGACTCAAAATGCAAAGGAAGAGGATATAGGAGACAATATTGCAATTAAAGTGCACCAAGAGGTTTTTTTCATCCTCGACCCTGTATACCCCATTTCTCCAAAATGCGATATAGCGACCAACTGAGTGCACCAACGTTTAAATCATACGCTAAACGTTTTTTTGTTAAGTTTTTTGTTCAATTTCGTCCATTCGACTCAAAACGCTAAGAAAGAGGAGATAGGAAACCATATTGCATTTGAAGTGCACTAAGAGGTTTTTCTCATCCTCGACCCTGCATACCCCATTTCTTCCAAAATGCGATATAGCGACCAACTGAGTGCACCAACGTTTAAATCATACGCTAAACGTTTTTTGGTTAAGTTTTTTGCTCAATTTCGTCCATTCGACTCAAAACGCTAAGGAAGAGGAGATAGGAGACGATATTGCATTTGAAGTGCACTAAGAGATTTTTCTCATCCTCGACCCTGCATACCCCATTTCTTCAAAATGCGATATAGCGACCAACCGAGTGCACCAACGTTTAAATCATACGCTAAACGTTTTTTGGTTAAGTTTTTTGTTCAATTTCGTCCATTCGACTCAAAATGCAAAGGAAGAGGATATAGGAGACGATATTGCAATTAAAGTGCACCAAGAGGTTTTTTTCATCCTCGACCCTGTATACCCCATTTCTCCAAAATGCGATATAGCGACCAACTGAGTGCACCAACGTTTAAATCATACGCTAAACGTTTTTTGATTAAGTTTTTTGTTCAATTTCGTCCATTCGACTCAAAATGCAAAGGAAGAGGATATAGGAGACAATATTGCAATTAAAGTGCACCAAGAGGTTTTTTTCATCCTCGACCCTGTATACCCCATTTCTCCAAAATGCGATATAGCGACCAACTGAGTGCACCAACGTTTAAATCATACGCTAAACGTTTTTTTGTTAAGTTTTTTGTTCAATTTCGTCCATTCGACTCAAAACGCTAAGAAAGAGGAGATAGGAAACAACATTGCATTTGAAGTGCACTAAGAGGTTTTTCTCATCCTCGACCCTGCATACCCCATTTCTTCCAAAATGCGATATAGCGACCAACTGAGTGCACCAACGTTTAAATCATACGCTAAACGTTTTTTAGTTAAGTTTTTTGCTCAATTTCGTCCATTCGACTCAAAACGCTAAGGAAGAGGAGATAGGAGACGATATTGCATTTGAAGTGCACCAAGAGATTTTTCTCATCCTCGACCCTGTATACCCCATTTCACCAAAATGCGATATAGCGACCAACTGAGTGCACCAACGTTTAAATCATACGCTAAACGTTTTTTGGTTAAGTTTGTTGTTCAATTTCGTCCATTCGACTCAAAATGCAAAGGAAGAGGATATAGGAGACGATATTGCAATTAAAGTGCACCAAGAGGTTTTTTTCATCCTCGACCCTGTATACCCCATTTCTCCAAAATGCGATATAGCGACCAACTGAGTGCACCAACGTTTAAATCATACGCTAAACGTTTTTTGGTTAAGTTTTTTGTTCAATTTCGTCCATTCGACTCAAAACGCTAAGAAAGAGGAGATAGGAGACGATATTGCATTTGAAGTGCACCAAGAGATTTTTCTCATCCTCGACCCCGTATACCCCATTTCTCCAAAATGCGATATAGCGACCAACTGAGTGCACCAACGTTTAAATCATACGCTAAACGTTTTTTGGTTAAGTTTTTTGTTCAATTTCGTCCATTCGACTCAAAATGCAAAGGAAGAGGATATAGGAGACGATATTGCAATTAAAGTGCACCAAGAGGTTTTTTTCATCCTCGACCCTGTATACCCCATTTCTCCAAAATGCGATATAGCGACCAACTGAGTGCACCAACGTTTAAATCATACGCTAAACGTTTTTTGGTTAAGTTTTTTGTTCAATTTCGTCCATTCGACTCAAAATGCAAAGGAAGAGGATATAGGAGACGATATTGCAATTAAAGTGCACCAAGAGGTTTTTTTCATCCTCGACCCTGTATACCCCATTTCTCCAAAATGCGATATAGCGACCAACTGAGTGCACCAACGTTTAAATCATACGCTAAACGTTTTTTGGTTAAGTTTGTTGTTCAATTTCGTCCATTCGACTCAAAATGCAAAGGAAGAGGATATAGGAGACGATATTGCAATTAAAGTGCACCAAGAGGTTTTTTTCATCCTCGACCCTGTATACCCCATTTCTCCAAAATGCGACATAGCGACCAACTGAGTGCACCAGCGTTTAAATCATACGCTAAACGTTTTTTTGTTAAGTTTTTTGTTCAATTTCGTCCATTCGACTCAAAACGCTAAGGAAGAGGAGATAGGAGACGATATTGCATTTAAAGTGCACCAAGAGATTTTTCTCATCCTCGACCCTGCATACCCCATTTCTTCAAAATGCGATATAGCGACGTACCGAGTGCACCAACGTTTAGATCATACGCTAAACGTTTTTTGATTAAGTTTTTTGTTCAATTTCGTCCATTCGACTCAAAACGCTAAGGAAGAGGAGATAGGAGACGATATTGCATTTGAAGTGCACTAAGAGATTTTTCTCATCCTCGACCCTGCATACCCCATTTCTTCAAAATGCGATATAGCGACGTACCGAGTGCACCAACGTTTAGATCATACGCTAAACGTTTTTTGATTAAGTTTTTTGTTCAATTTCGTCCATTCGACTCAAAACGCTAAGGAAGAGGAGATAGGAGACGATATTGCATTTAAAGTGCACCAAGAGATTTTTCTCATCCTCGACCCTGCATACCCCATTTCTTCAAAATGCGATATAGCGACGTACCGAGTGCACCAACGTTTAGATCATACGCTAAACGTTTTTTGATTAAGTTTTTTGTTCAATTTCGTCCATTCGACTCAAAACGCTAAGGAAGAGGAGATAGGAGACGATATTGCATTTGAAGTGCACTAAGAGATTTTTCTCATCCTCGACCCTGCATACCCCATTTCTTCAAAATGCGATATAGCGACCAACCGAGTGCACCAACGTTTAAATCATACGCTAAACGATTTTTGGTTAAGTTTTTTGTTCAATTTCGTCCATTCGACTCAAAACGCTAAGGAAGAGGAGACAGGAGACGATATTGCATTTGAAGTGCACAGAGAGATTTTTCTCATCCTCGACCCTGTATACCCCATTTCTTCCAAAATGCGATATAGCGACGAACCGAGTGCACCAACGTTTAAATCATACGCTAAACGTTTTTTAGTTAAGTTTTTTTGTTCAATTTCGTCCATTCGACTCAAAACGCTAAGGAAGAGGAGATAGGAGACGATATTGCATTTGAAGTGCACCAAGAGATTTTTCTCATCCTCCACCCTGTGTACCCCATTTCTTCCAAAATGCGATATAGCGACGAACCGAGTGCACCAACGTTTACATCATACGCTAAACGTTTTTTGGTTAAGTTTTTTGTTCAATTTCGTCCATTCGACTCAAAACGCTAAGGAAGAGGAGATAGGAGACGATATTGCATTTGAAGTGCACCAAGAGATTTTTCTCATCCTCGACCCTGCATACCCCATTTCTTCCAAAATGCGATATAGCGACCAACTGAGTGCACCAACGTTTAAATCATACGCTAAACGTTTTTTGGTTAAGTTTTTTGTTCAATTTCGTCCATTCGACTCAAAACGCTAAGGAAGAGGAGATAGGAGACGATATTGCATTTGAAGTGCACCAAGAGATTTTTCTCATCCTCGACCCTGCATACCCCATTTCTTCCAAAATGCGATATAGCGACCAACTGAGTGCACCAACGTTTAAATCATACGCTAAACGTTTTTTGGTTAAGTTTTTTGTTCAATTTCGTCCATTCGACTCAAAACGCTAAGGAAGAGGAGATAGGAAACCATATTGCATTTGAAGTGCACTAAGAGGTTTTTCTCATCCTCGACCCTGCATACCCCATTTCTTCCAAAATGCGATATAGCGACGTACCGAGTGCACCAACGTTTAGATCATACGCTAAACGTTTTTTGGTTAAGTTTTTTGTTCAATTTCGTCCATTCGTCTCAAAACGCAAAGGAAGAGGAGATAGGAGAAGATATTGCATTTAAAGTGCACCAAGAGGTTTTTCTCATCCTCGACCCTGTATACCCCATTTCTACAAAATGCGATATAGCGACCAACTGAGTGCACCAACGTTTAAATCATACGCTAAACGTTTTTTGGTTAAGTTTTTTGTTCAATTTCGTCCATTCGACTCAAAACGCTAAGAAAGAGGAGATAGGAGACGATATTGCATTTGAAGTGCACCAAGAGGTTTTCTCATCCTCGACCCTGTATACCCCATTTCTCCAAAATGCGATATAGCGACCAACTGAGTGCACCAACGTTTAAATCATACGCTAAACGTTTTTTGGTTAAGTTTTTTGTTCAATTTCGTCCATTCGTCTCAAAACGCAAAGGAAGAGGAGATAGGAGAAGATATTGCATTTAAAGTGCACCAAGAGGTTTTTCTCATCCTCGACCCTGTATACCCCATTTCTCCAAAATGCGATATAGCGACCAACTGAGTGCACCAACGTTTAAATCATACGCTAAACGTTTTTTGGTTAAGTTTTTTGTTCAATTTCGTCCATTCGACTCAAAACGCTAGGGAAGAGGAGATAGGAGACGATATTGCATTTGAAGTGCACCAAGAGATTTTTCTCATCCTCGACCCTGTATACCCCATTTCTTCCAAAATGCGATATAGCGACGAACCGAGTGCACCAACGTTTAAATCATACGCTAAACGTTTTAAGGTTAAGTTTTTTGTTCAAATTCGTCCATTCGACTCAAAACGCTAAGGAAGAGGAGATAGGAGACGATATTGCATTTGAAGTGCACCAAGAGATTTTTCTCATCCTCGACCCTGTATACCCCATTTCTTCCAAAATGCGATATAGCGACGAACCGAGTGCACCAACGTTTAAATCATACGCTAAACGTTTTTTGGTTAAGTTTTTTGCTCAATTTCGTCCATTCGACTCAAAACGCTAAGGAAGAGGAGATAGGAGACGATATTGCATTTGAAGTGCACTAAGAGATTTTTCTCATCCTCGACCCTGCATACCCCATTTCTTCCAAAATGCGATACAGCGACCAACTGAGTGCACCAACGTTTAAATCATACGCTAAACGTTTTTTGGTTAAGTTTTTTGTTCAATTTCGTCCATTCGACTCAAAACGCTGAGGAAGAGGAGATAGGAGACGATATTGCATTTGAAGTGCACCAAGAGATTTTTCTCATCCTCGACCCTGTATACCCCATTTCTTCCAAAATGCGATATAGCGACGAACCGAGTGCACCAACGTTTAAATCATACGCTAAACGTTTTTAGGTTAAGTTTTTTGTTCAAATTCGTCCATTCGACACAAAACGCTAAGGAAGAGGAGATAGGAGACGATATTGCATTTGAAGTGCACCAAGAGATTTTTCTCATCCTCGACCCTGCATACCACATTTCTTCAAAATGCGATATAGCGACGAACCGAGTGCACCAACGTTTAAATCATACGCTAAACGTTTTTTGGTTAAGTTTTTTGTTCAATTTCGTCCATTCGACTCAAAACGCTGAGGAAGAGGAGATAGGAGACGATATTGCATTTGAAGTGCACTAAGAGATTTTTCTCATCCTCGACCCTGCATACCCCATTTCTTCCAAAATGCGATACAGCGACCAACTGAGTGCACCAACGTTTAAATCATACGCTAAACTTTTTTTGGTTAAGTTTTTTGTTCAATTTCGTCCATTCGACTCAAAATGCAATGGAAGAGGATATAGGAGACGATATTGCAATTAAAGTGCACCAAGAGGTTTTTCTCATCCTCGACCCTGTATACCCCATTTCTCCAAAATGCGATATAGCGACCAACTGAGTGCACCAACGTTTAAATCATACGCTAAACGTTTTTTGGTTAAGTTTTTTGTTCAATTTCGTCCATTCGACTCAAAATGCAAAGGAAGAGGATATAGGAGACGATATTGCAATTAAAGTGCACCAAGAGGTTTTTTTCATCCTCGACCCTGTATGCCCCATTTCTCCAAAATGCGATATAGCGACCAACTGAGTGCACCAACGTTTAAATCATACGCTAAACGTTTTTTGGTTAAGTTTTTTGTTCAATTTCGTCCATTCGACTCAAAACGCTAAGGAAGAGGAGATAGGAGACGATATTGCATTTGAAGTGCACCAAGAGATTTTTCTCATCCTCGACCCTGTATACCCCATTTCACCAAAATGCGATATAGCGACCAACTGAGTGCACCAACGTTTAAATCATACGCTAAACGTTTTTTGGTTAAGTTTTTTGTTCAATTTCGTCCATTCGACTCAAAATGCAAAGGAAGAGGATATAGGAGACGATATTGCAATTAAAGTGCACCAAGAGGTTTTTTTCATCCTCGACCCTGTATGCCCCATTTCTCCAAAATGCGATATAGCGACCAACTGAGTGCACCAACGTTTAAATCATACGCTAAACGTTTTTTGGTTAAGTTTTTTGTTCAATTTCGTCCATTCGACTCAAAACGCTAAGGAAGAGGAGATAGGAGACGATATTGCATTTGAAGTGCACCAAGAGATTTTTCTCATCCTCGACCCTGCATACCCCATTTCTTCCAAAATGCGATATAGCGACCAACTGAGTGCACCAACGTTTAAATCATACGCTAAACGTTTTTTGGTTAAGTTTTTTGTTCAATTTCGTCCATTCGACTCAAAACGCTGAGGAAGAGGAGATAGGAGACGATATTGCATTTGAAGTGCACCAAGAGATTTTTCTCATCCTCGACCCTGTATACCCCATTTCTTCCAAAATGCGATATAGCGACGAACCGAGTGCACCAACGTTTAAATCATACGCTAAACGTTTTTAGGTTAAGTTTTTTGTTCAAATTCGTCCATTCGACACAAAACGCTAAGGAAGAGGAGATAGGAGACGATATTGCATTTGAAGTGCACCAAGAGATTTTTCTCATCCTCGACCCTGCATACCACATTTCTTCAAAATGCGATATAGCGACGAACCGAGTGCACCAACGTTTAAATCATACGCTAAACGTTTTTTGGTTAAGTTTTTTGTTCAATTTCGTCCATTCGACTCAAAACGCTGAGGAAGAGGAGATAGGAGACGATATTGCATTTGAAGTGCACTAAGAGATTTTTCTCATCCTCGACCCTGCATACCCCATTTCTTCCAAAATGCGATACAGCGACCAACTGAGTGCACCAACGTTTAAATCATACGCTAAACTTTTTTTGGTTAAGTTTTTTGTTCAATTTCGTCCATTCGACTCAAAATGCAATGGAAGAGGATATAGGAGACGATATTGCAATTAAAGTGCACCAAGAGGTTTTTCTCATCCTCGACCCTGTATACCCCATTTCTCCAAAATGCGATATAGCGACCAACTGAGTGCACCAACGTTTAAATCATACGCTAAACGTTTTTTGGTTAAGTTTTTTGTTCAATTTCGTCCATTCGACTCAAAATGCAAAGGAAGAGGATATAGGAGACGATATTGCAATTAAAGTGCACCAAGAGGTTTTTTTCATCCTCGACCCTGTATGCCCCATTTCTCCAAAATGCGATATAGCGACCAACTGAGTGCACCAACGTTTAAATCATACGCTAAACGTTTTTTGGTTAAGTTTTTTGTTCAATTTCGTCCATTCGACTCAAAACGCTAAGGAAGAGGAGATAGGAGACGATATTGCATTTGAAGTGCACCAAGAGATTTTTCTCATCCTCGACCCTGTATACCCCATTTCACCAAAATGCGATATAGCGACCAACTGAGTGCACCAACGTTTAAATCATACGCTAAACGTTTTTTGGTTAAGTTTTTTGTTCAATTTCGTCCATTCGACTCAAAATGCAAAGGAAGAGGATATAGGAGACGATATTGCAATTAAAGTGCACCAAGAGGTTTTTTTCATCCTCGACCCTGTATGCCCCATTTCTCCAAAATGCGATATAGCGACCAACTGAGTGCACCAACGTTTAAATCATACGCTAAACGTTTTTTGGTTAAGTTTTTTGTTCAATTTCGTCCATTCGACTCAAAACGCTAAGGAAGAGGAGATAGGAGACGATATTGCATTTGAAGTGCACCAAGAGATTTTTCTCATCCTCGACCCTGCATACCCCATTTCTTCCAAAATGCGATATAGCGACCAACTGAGTGCACCAACGTTTAAATCATACGCTAAACGTTTTTTGGTTAAGTTTTTTGTTCAATTTCGTCCATTCGACTCAAAACGCTAAGGAAGAGGAGATAGGAGACGATATTGCATTTGAAGTGCACCAAGAGATTTTTCTCATCCTCGACCCTGCATACCCCATTTCTTCAAAATGCGATATAGCGACGTACCGAGTGCACCAACGTTTAGATCATACGCTAAACGTTTTTTGGTTAAGTTTTTTGTTCAATTTCGTCCATTCGTCTCAAAACGCAAAGGAAGAGGAGATAGGAGAAGATATTGCATTTAAAGTGCACCAAGAGGTTTTTCTCATCCTCGACCCTGTATACCCCATTTCTACAAAATGCGATATAGCGACCAACTGAGTGCACCAACGTTTAAATCATACGCTAAACGTTTTTTGGTTAAGTTTTTTGTTCAATTTCGTCCATTCGACTCAAAACGCTAGGGAAGAGGAGATAGGAGACGATATTGCATTTGAAGTGCACCAAGAGATTTTTCTCATCCTCGACCCTGTATACCCCATTTCTTCCAAAATGCGATATAGCGACGAACCGAGTGCACCAACGTTTAAATCATACGCTAAACGTTTTTAGGTTAAGTTTTTTGTTCAAATTCGTCCATTCGACTCAAAACGCTAAGGAAGAGGAGATAGGAGACGATATTGCATTTGAAGTGCACCAAGAGATTTTTCTCATCCTCGACCCTGTATACCCCATTTCTTCCAAAATTGCGATATAGCGACGAACCGAGTGCACCAACGTTTAAATCATACGCTAAACGTTTTTTGGTTAAGTTTTTTGTTCAAATTCGTCCATTCGACACAAAACGCTAAGGAAGAGGAGATAGGAGACGATATTGCATTTGAAGTGCACCAAGAGATTTTTCTCATCCTCGACCCTGCATACCACATTTCTTCAAAATGCGATATAGCGACGAACCGAGTGCACCAACGTTTAAATCTACGCTAAACGTTTTTTGGTTAAGTTTTTTGTTCAATTTCGTCCATTCGACTCAAAACGCTGAGGAAGAGGAGATAGGAGACGATATTGCATTTGAAGTGCGCTAAGAGATTTTTCTCATCCTCGACCCTGCATACCCCATTTCTTCCAAAATGCGATACAGCGACCAACTGAGTGCACCAACGTTTAAATCATACGCTAAACTTTTTTTGGTTAAGTTTTTTGTTCAATTTCGTCCATTCGACTCAAAATGCAATGGAAGAGGATATAGGAGACGATATTGCAATTAAAGTGCACCAAGAGGTTTTTCTCATCCTCGACCCTGCATACCACATTTCTTCAAAATGCGATATAGCGACGAACCGAGTGCACCAACGTTTAAATCTACGCTAAACGTTTTTTGGTTAAGTTTTTTGTTCAATTTCGTCCATTCGACTCAAAACGCTGAGGAAGAGGAGATAGGAGACGATATTGCATTTGAAGTGCACTAAGAGATTTTTCTCATCCTCGACCCTGCATACCCCATTTCTTCCAAAATGCGATACAGCGACGAACCGAGTGCACCAACGTTTAAATCATACGCTAAACGTTTTTTGGTTAAGTTTTTTGTTCAAATTCGTCCATTCGACACAAAACGCTAAGGAAGAGGAGATAGGAGACGATATTGCATTTGAAGTGCACCAAGAGATTTTTCTCATCCTCGACCCTGCATACCACATTTCTTCAAAATGCGATATAGCGACGAACCGAGTGCACCAACGTTTAAATCTACGCTAAACGTTTTTTGGTTAAGTTTTTTGTTCAATTTCGTCCATTCGACTCAAAACGCTGAGGAAGAGGAGATAGGAGACGATATTGCATTTGAAGTGCACTAAGAGATTTTTCTCATCCTCGACCCTGTATACCCCATTTCTCCAAAATGCGATATAGCGACCAACTAAGTGCACCAACGTTTAAATCATACGCTAAACGTTTTTTGGTTAAGTTTTTTGTTCAATTTCGTCCATTCGACTCAAAATGCAAAGGAAGAGGATATAGGAGACGATATTGCAATTAAAGTGCACCAAGAGGTTTTTCTCATCCTCGACCCTGTATACCCCATTTCTTCCAAAATGCGATATAGCGACCAACTGAGTGCACCAACGTTTAAATCATACGCTAAACGTTTTTTGGTTAAGTTTTTTGTTCAATTTCGTCCATTCGACTCAAAATGCAAAGGAAGAGGATATAGGAGACGATATTGCAATTAAAGTGCACCAAGAGGTTTTTTTCATCCTCGACCCTGTATGCCCCATTTCTCCAAAATGCGATATAGCGACCAACTGAGTGCACCAACGTTTAAATCATACGCTAAACGTTTTTTGGTTAAGTTTTTTGTTCAATTTCGTCCATTCGACTCAAAACGCTAAGGAAGAGGAGATAGGAGACGATATTGCATTTGAAGTGCACCAAGAGATTTTTCTCATCCTCGACCCTGTATACCCCATTTCACCAAAATGCGATATAGCGACCAACTGAGTGCACCAACGTTTAAATCATACGCTAAACGTTTTTTGGTTAAGTTTTTTGTTCAATTTCGTCCATTCGACTCAAAATGCAAAGGAAGAGGATATAGGAGACGATATTGCAATTAAAGTGCACCAAGAGGTTTTTTTCATCCTCGACCCTGTATGCCCCATTTCTCCAAAATGCGATATAGCGACCAACTGAGTGCACCAACGTTTAAATCATACGCTAAACGTTTTTTGGTTAAGTTTTTTGTTCAATTTCGTCCATTCGACTCAAAACGCTAAGGAAGAGGAGATAGGAGACGATATTGCATTTGAAGTGCACCAAGAGATTTTTCTCATCCTCGACCCTGCATACCCCATTTCTTCCAAAATGCGATATAGCGACCAACTGAGTGCACCAACGTTTAAATCATACGCTAAACGTTTTTTGGTTAAGTTTTTTGCTCAATTTCGTCCATTCGACTCAAAATGCAAAGGAAGAGGATATAGGAGACGATATTGCAATTAAAGTGCACTAAGAGATTTTTCTCATCCTCGACCCTGTATACCCCATTTCTCCAAAATGCGATATAGCGACCAACTAAGTGCACCAACGTTTAAATCATACGCTAAACGTTTTTTGGTTAAGTTTTTTGTTCAATTTCGTCCATTCGACTCAAAATGCAAAGGAAGAGGATATAGGAGACGATATTGCAATTAAAGTGCACCAAGAGGTTTTTCTCATCCTCGACCCTGTATACCCCATTTCTTCCAAAATGCGATATAGCGACCAACTGAGTGCACCAACGTTTAAATCATACGCTAAACGTTTTTTGGTTAAGTTTTTTGTTCAATTTCGTCCATTCGACTCAAAATGCAAAGGAAGAGGATATAGGAGACGATATTGCAATTAAAGTGCACCAAGAGGTTTTTTTCATCCTCGACCCTGTATGCCCCATTTCTCCAAAATGCGATATAGCGACCAACTGAGTGCACCAACGTTTAAATCATACGCTAAACGTTTTTTGGTTAAGTTTTTTGTTCAATTTCGTCCATTCGACTCAAAACGCTAAGGAAGAGGAGATAGGAGACGATATTGCATTTGAAGTGCACCAAGAGATTTTTCTCATCCTCGACCCTGTATACCCCATTTCACCAAAATGCGATATAGCGACCAACTGAGTGCACCAACGTTTAAATCATACGCTAAACGTTTTTTGGTTAAGTTTTTTGTTCAATTTCGTCCATTCGACTCAAAATGCAAAGGAAGAGGATATAGGAGACGATATTGCAATTAAAGTGCACCAAGAGGTTTTTTTCATCCTCGACCCTGTATGCCCCATTTCTCCAAAATGCGATATAGCGACCAACTGAGTGCACCAACGTTTAAATCATACGCTAAACGTTTTTTGGTTAAGTTTTTTGTTCAATTTCGTCCATTCGACTCAAAACGCTAAGGAAGAGGAGATAGGAGACGATATTGCATTTGAAGTGCACCAAGAGATTTTTCTCATCCTCGACCCTGCATACCCCATTTCTTCCAAAATGCGATATAGCGACCAACTGAGTGCACCAACGTTTAAATCATACGCTAAACGTTTTTTGGTTAAGTTTTTTGCTCAATTTCGTCCATTCGACTCAAAATGCAAAGGAAGAGGATATAGGAGACGATATTGCAATTAAAGTGCACCAAGAGGTTTTTTTCATCCTCGACCCTGTATACCCCATTTCTCCAAAATGCGATATAGCGACCAACTGAGTGCACCAACGTTTAAATCATACGCTAAACGTTTTTTGGTTAAGTTTTTTGTTCAATTTCGTCCATTCGACTCAAAACGCTAAGAAAGAGGAGATAGGAGACGATATTGCATTTGAAGTGCACCAAGAGATCTTTCTCATCCTCGACCCTGTATACCCAACTTCTTCCAAAATGCGACATAGCGGCTAACTGAGTATACCAAAGCTGCGTCTCAATCATGGTGGTGCGGCCTCGTAATAGCCAACTGCTTGATCCTATCCTATTAAGTGTAATCATCAGCAGGACACCACTGACTTGGCAAATTGCGTATTGATTTGAAAAATAATTTGCTCATTTCAATCAATCATTCAATCGTTCATTAACAGAAACAGAGATATTGTATCTATCCAATACTACAATCAATTATTCAATTCACAATCTCTATTACAATGTTTGTTTTGGATTCGTTTGCTTCTCAATCGTTTGTCAACCATTTTAAGATAAGTTTTGACTCGATGATCGATTGGTTTGGCGCTGTATGATTGCAATCATCACTACTTTCAAGTGAGCGGATCAAAATTATCGACACATGTCTACCACATAGTCGAGGAAATGCAACTAAGAAGCAAATTCTTTGGAATATCCACGAAGTATGCAACAAAATGTGTCACGTTACATTTGGGGTCTTTCAAACATTACAAGGTTTAGTAGGACAATATACTTTATCTCCCAAGTATTCCTACTACTTGTGAAGCCCAAGGTTCAACCTCCAGCCTTTACATTAATCAGTGTCAACCCTATATGTACTTTTCTGTGCATTTTTACAATTGAAAGTCTATTCTCAGGCGCACTCTACAATTCGCTCATCATTGTAAGCCTTCATCCAATGAGTTGATGTTAACAGTCAATCACCTACCAACGCTCCACATAATTGAACAAATTCCAACCGAACTTCAGATACCAATCACAGATGCACCACCCTGTCAAGTGATGCCAAATAGATCAATTGACCAATAACACAACTCAACTCCACGTCATTGCAAATCAACTCCAACCAGTTCGCATTAATGCGAACAACAAACAGACCGCAACCGCAAATAATGTGTTCCCGACACGAGCCCACAAGCCTCCGAATACGGTCATCGTTCAGAAACGCTTTAGGTGCGACTCTCTATTCCTGCCACCGATACTTCATAGTGCCACTAATAGGATATCAATAATAGAAAATCAAAGCATGTATTATGCTCGTAAATATGTACGTAAACCACAAGACAGCGCCATACATGGTAAGGACCTCGTAACGATATGGTCACGTGCTAGGCGCATAACGACTTACTCGCTCCGTCCGCACAAGATGTATTCATAAAACAAATTGCACGAGCAGACAACACAGAGAGGGAGACTATCAAATACGACTTCCATATAACAGTAATGCCAAATTAATTAGGTGGTATGGTGGCGAGTAGGATTCCAATTTGTTGCCGAAAAGACGGACGATAATAATTTGTTTTTCCCCTGGTAATTGACCATTGATTTGTCGTAATAAATGCTGATAGCAATTCGTTTCCTGTCATCTCTTGTTTAAGTCGTATCTCATGGATACGTGTGTATGCTTGAGGGGGAATCGTTTCAATTTAAATCAGAATAACAACGGCACTTAGAGATCTTTAAAAATACTTTGCAGGTGATTGGGTTGGGTGGGTGCCACCGCTCAGCAGGGACATACACACCTACGCTTAAAGAAGGTCCATTGTCATACCACCATGAAAAGCTGGAACAATAGGCGGGGCAAACATTTTCGGTGTGAAGCCATGCCAAAGTCCCGCTTTAGGCACTTAACCAGATGACCCAGACAAACCAGGAGAGAGAATCAGAAAGAAAGCACACTGCCACCTAAGTTTCAAACCCCTACGTCACTACACTAATGACAAAAACACGTGCATACTCTTAGGCGCAAGCTACAAATCGACCTCTGACGCTGTGTCTTACCACCACAAGATACCCAGAATGCATACCTCATGGTGTCGCTGAAAGAAGGAATACTAACACCAAGTCCAGCCTGATACCAACTGAAGACCCTAATCAGCGGTACGATACTTCTTTAACACCAGATGAACCTCCAGAAAACAAAGTATAGGCCCAAATTGAGGACCATACTCGGGGAGTCCTTTGTGGGAGGATTTATATTACATTTGTAGCTTCGAAGCAGACTATGTCTAATGCCTGTGCATAGATGCAATCGGAAGTTTATAATCAAACCCCGGTTTGAATGGCGATAATGATGGAATTTTTTTTTTCCGCTGGAGGGATGAAATCCTTTATGGATAGCCCTTGCCATGAGTTATGCCAGACTCCCTGCTTCTGCATGTTTACATTGGCATTCACTTGAAGATTGTGCCCGATTGAAGATAAAACCAGCTCAGGAAACATTATCCAGGAGGTGAGAGTGAACGAAGCCCCCGCCACCATTAATCGAGGAATGTACGTTGAAATGCAAACCATCAGGCCTTTCAAGCCTGACTGACAAGATGAAAAGGTGGTGAAGCACCAACCACGTTTCGTTCAGAGACAGATACGCCTTGACTGGTTTGACTTTAGTTACTCTGCTTCATCAAAGCTGTTGGACTGGAAGAACATTCCGATCACAGCAGAATCGTGGATAATCTGTGAAATATTTCAGGAAGCCTTGGGAAGCTTACCGATTCCCGCTCCTTAATGAGACCAAAAATAACTCGAATTATTCTGTCAAAGGAACAAGTAAATATGTAGTAGACGAAACCTAGATGGAACCGCATCCATTAACAGAAATAACTAAAACATCTTGGTCCTCTTGGGCATCAGGCCTGGAGCCCTAGTCTTTTTAAATTGTGGAACCCTTCTTCGGGCGCAATGACCAAGGGCAGTATTCCAAGTCCTCTCAATATGAATCTGGAATCACGAGGACGACATTAAAGCATCGACACTAACTGACGGGATAGTACGGGACAATAGACATTATGATGACCAGACTCAGAACCAACACGGTCTATATCGTTTTTCCCTTTGGGTTCATAGCACACACCATGCGATTAAAAACTGAAGCTCTTGGGTGATCCATCGATAACCACCAACTGTGGTTCGGTCTTGGTATTTCCATCATTCGATCTCACATTTGCGAAACCAGAGATCTCGGCGACCAAATTAAAGCTGTCGATGTGGTATAAACTATCCTGATCCAGGTATGAAACCTAATCCTCTCCTTCGGGTTACCTACAACTTGCATCATCCACTGTTAGTCACTGAAACCTTCAATTCACACGATCAGTCGTTGAAAGGAACCACCTTCTACGTAACAGCGCCAAATGGTCTCCAATCAATGTACTCTGGCAGGCTGTCCTTCATTTTCTAGATGTCGGAGGGGTGTGGCTTGACTGTGCCTTCAGTTCATCTGTTCATCTGTTTTTGAGTGGACATAACCCAGATAATGACAGAAGATGGCCTTCCGGTACTCCTGTTCTTTCGCGTTTATGTAACGAACTGCAGGGTTTCCCCTGAATGTTTTGAACTCACATGATGATCCTTGATATACGGATCGCTTTCGAAACCTTAGTCGGGGCATCATCATGAGCGTGGCATAGACCAGGTCTTTCCTGAGAGCCAATACCCAAAATTATTTATATTATGGATGTATACTGCTACAGTAAGACCAATTTGGCTTTATTCCGTACCTAGACTTCAAGAGACCCTTCGCTAGGTCGTTCCCGAGCAGAGAAGAATGAAAAAGCGGTCAGCCTACCAGTACACGTAACATCTCTGTCTTCACAGATGGTTCAAAGATGGATGTAGGCGTTAGCTCAGGCATATTGTCTCTACCACTGGGTATATCCTAATCAATGCGCCTTCCGAACCGTAGCAGTGTTTTCCAAGAGAAGGTCCTAGCAGTCACAATATCTGCCCGTGAGACTAGGTTGAAGGCAACAATAAAAGCGATTACTGCTACCGAAATGAAATGCAAGCTTGTGAAGTGCTGTAGTGAAGAGCTCAAGATTCTTGGAACACAGCATAAGGTTGCGGTCTCCTGGGTCCCCGAACACGAAATGGTTATGAGAAGGCCGGCGAACTGGCTAGAAGAGGTTAGGTTAGGTTACATCAGAACAGGTAGCCACATCGGTGTTCATCCCGCCTTGCGCATTGAAGCTTGAATCAGGGTCTAAGACCTCTAGATGGTTCTCACTAGACACTTCTGTTATCACATTATCGAGCAGACCAATCATTGATATCTTGAACTTCATCAAACCTACTGGAGTCCATAGGAATCATATTTGTAGGACTAGGGCTAACCAAGGAACATCGTTCATACTATAGCTATCACAGAGGACCTATAATGAACTGTGTGTGGCGATGTGAATTCTTCCATTCGCCTACCCATGAACCTAACCTAACCTATAGTCCACGTAGTAGTGATCTCATAACTAACTGCTATTGGCATTTGGAAGGTGAGGTAATTCGATGACTTCATGTGTGTCGCAGAGTATAGACATCGGGTAGGATGGATCGGATCTGGACTCGGTTCTTAGAGGTGCCATTGTAACCAGGTTTCCTTATTTAGTTCCTTTGGTGGTGTAACTGGTGTCAACTTAAGGGATGTTCCATAGTGTGTTTCTGGGGCTAGTTGAAAGGTTTTATTAAGCCACTGCGGTAGTCGATTCGGGAACTACTAGCTCCCGGACCAAGCATGTTTTATCTCATATCGGGGGTTTGGTGACAAGCAAGATACACAAGAAGTCCATGAGAACAAAAGGAACGACCCCACTGTTGTATTAAGACTGGAAAAGAAGAGCTTAAACAGGATCTTCAACATCTGGATCAAGGCACTATCCATCGACTCCCTCCATCGTAGTATGACACACGACCAACTCCCTGGACATCTTTCAGTCTTCGCATTCGTCTAAAACGTTCTTCTCCAACATTTGCGGCTGACATAGTCTCCACCACAAATCACCAAAAAAACAAAATTTTCTAAATTAATTGACAGACAGACGGACGGCATTTACAAGCGTCCCATTCCTGAGATGACGGGAAGCATTAACGTGACAAGCAAACGTCACTTCATCTCCATTAGCATGCCGATGTTTCGATATTAAAAATAGACACCTCCGCCTTGGGCATGGTCTGAGGCATAAATATTTTCCAGCCCATTCCATGTGCGATACTTTTTTTGAAACTGAAAACCGCACCCGAGGCCAATCGCCCAATCGATGTGCCTCTGGCATTGATGTATTTATGAGATAATTAAATGAAAAATTCTGAGATTTTCACTTCGCCTAAACGTTGACAAATCGATGTCTCGTTTGGTCGGGATTGCCTTCACAACGACAGGCCATAAAGCCGTCACAGTGGTTGATTCATTCGATGTCCTGATGACCATTCAATTAGCCTCCGCCGAAGATGTATGCCTGCGGATACGTAACTTCTGTTCTGAGGTTAACGAAAGATTTCATTTCGTCCATCACTTCCGAGGCTAATTCCGAGTAAAAGAACATTAATTTGTGATAATGGACTGCATGCTGGAATCAAGTTCGATGTGAATAATGTGGGACTGGTGCGGTCGGATGGATGAGAGTCCTTGTTCGTCCTCTCAACAAGTGGAGCGGCAGATTAAGTAGTTTTAATTAATAATGGCCTGGGTTGGCGAACATGCGTCTTCAGGAGATACTCTCTTATTCCGGCAGGATTGGGAGTCTCTGCTGTCCCGTGCGTGGAATTCATTAATCAATTTTCTTTTCGGCCAAAAGTAATTAACTGGCGGTCGGCGGGGTGCCTTTTTGCCAATTTTCGAGGTTGTCACAGTGAATTAGACATTTGATTGTACATAATTCAATTAGGTTAGTTGTGGATGGTCGTGTCTCATGGTTTGCTGGGCGTTTTCTTCCCTCGGCGATGGCAAGGATGTCAACGAGAACTTATCTGGCATTCGTTGATGGGACATTCCTTGCGTTTGCATAAACGGATAGTCTACTCAACTAGGTGTTCCATTGCTGTATGAGATTTGCTTCATGCATTGAATATCGATTAGATTCATCACAATTGTAATATCCTGCAGGAGCTTTCTGGGATGGAATTCGTGGAGGGAAGGTAGAGGGATTGTAAGCTGGCACAGATTCTAATTGAAATTTCGAGGAAACATACATGGACGAGGAGTGCATTCATGTTAAAGCCGCCCCTCGTTTTGGACAATTTAGGATTCAATCGGAGCGTGGAGGCAGACACTTAGTATAATCGAAAGCAAACATTGGCAGGCATATTCGATCACAATTCGGTGGTAGGTAGCACTAGGTTGCTTCAAATGGTCAAATCGTCAACCAAATCGGCTCTGTGAATGGACAAACTTTCAGAGGGGCAAACGTCAACTCTTTTTCTTATTGCAGTCGCATATAGAGCCCGACTATCCAACGAGAGGAAGCTGCGATGCATTCGCACGACTGAAGTAGGCAGTTCCTACAGAGAGCGCCTGAATGAGACACTCTTCGCTGTGCTTTCACCGTCCAAAAGGGCCAACAATTTGTTGGACCAGTAGTGCGACACTCTCAAAGAGATAACCGGGTTCACTATATGGTACTAACCACAGCCTATGATGAAATGCATTTCTTCAAACCCTGCAACGGCAAACAAGACCAGCAAGGTAGGAGAAAAGGGCCTGTTCAACCTCCCAGGTCAAGGGTAAGGAAGGGTTCCACAATAGGACCAACACCGGGATATATTTTATAAAAAACATGCAACTGGCTTCAAGTCTTTAATGTAGGTTCTTCAAAATAGCGGGGTAGACCTATTCACCGAAGCACAGGGAATAGAAGATCTACTAAGGAACACTTTGAGCAGCTAACTTGGCTCAGATAAAACTTGGCTATCAGACTAGTCTTGGCTAGGATAGGTACACGTATGGTTTGATAGACAAGACTAGACTAGGCTAGGCAGGAATCAGCTACGATAAGTCAGACTAGTCCTACTCCTACATCCAATACTGATCTGAACCTACAAGTGAATAGCAACATGGAAATGAAAGACAGGAAAAACTAGGCAAGACACGACACAACTAGGCTTAACAAGACTAGACTACGCTAAACAAGGAATTAGCCTAATCAATGCTAGACTAGCTAAGCTTTGCCTTGTTTAAATTAGACTAGTCTTGACAAGATGGACTGGTATTGGCTAGATAAAATCGGTTAGACTAGATAAGACGAGGGTTTCTTAGATAAGTCTAGCCTTTCCTACATAAGACTAGACTTGGGTAGATGTGTTTAGTCTTAGCTAGGTAAGTAGTGGGCGCTGTGGGTCAAGTGGTTTGGACTAGGGCGCAAGGGGTTCCAGGTTAAATCCCTAGACAACATATAAACTTTCTTTCACGGCCCCACCTCTCGCGAGCGTCTGACAAACATCCGAGAATACAACTGTCATGAGAAATCTTCATCCCGGATGACTAATTCGAATTCAGAAGCAACCATTCTTCAATTGAACATGTATACAGCGCAGCAGATGTAATCCAAATAGACTTGTTCAAGCGTATTTCTTGACATCTCTCTAGCTTTTGACAAGGTCCGGCTCAAAGGCTTAAAGTTCTAGTTACGACAAACTCTGCTCGAGCACTTGAATAATATTTTGAAGTCTTACCTCATGAATCGACTGTTTCGCGTTAAATGTGGAAATGATTATTCAGCAAGGAGGTGTCCTTGGTCCAATTTTGTATTTATAGGGTGACCAGATGAGAATGATAGGAAAAAACTTTAAGCTGGCTTTATGTTCAAACTACATCCACGTCATTATGTGTGTGATACGACATCATTCAGACGGCCGCCTCAACTTCGCTGGCAGTGCTTCAAGCGGTCGTTATTCTGGGAATAGCGTCTCGAAAAGTTATTGGCTTGCTAGCGTAGACTAAGAACTTGACATAGTCCGAGACAATATAATCGAGTGATGTCAAGTCGCATGATCGCGGCGGCCAATTGCTGAACCCTCGCCGTAAGATGACCCTGTCGCCAAATATCTCCTTCACAACTTCGAACTTTGCGTCGCTTGTATGGCATGTAGGGCCATCTTGTTGGAACCACAGCTCGTGACGGTTGACGGTAATGACGTCTATACCCGCATTACGCTCCAAAAACTCAATCTTTTTGGATCCACTGATGGTAATGGCCGCTGAGTCAAAAATGGGTCTTGTCCGAGAAGATGATTTTTTGGCCGGAATTTCGATAAATTTTTTTTTACTTTCCTCACGTTCGGCAAAAGCGAAATAATGCATAATAGAATGGCAAACCTTACTGAATATTTTGACAGCTGGATGTCATTGGTAGTTTTGACAACTGCTGAAACATGATAGTCTAAAAAAGTATCATTGCTATCTGGTCACCCTTTACATGTATCTACGATGTTAAGATTCATTCAAGGACGCATTTGGAGGACAACTTTAGACGATACAGTCTCGTAAATATGGAAAATTTAAGTTTGGCTATACAAAGTGTTTTAATTTGAAGTCAAACGAGCGACCCAGCGCCATGTCCCCCAAGAGCCACGAAAATTAATTTTCAAAACAATTTTGATTGTTTCCAAGCGACAAAGTAAACGAATATTCCCGCAACCAAGGACGAAATATTAATAACCACACTATCAACTCAAAGTGCACCAGAACCTGACTAGGCCTGTGTTCCAAAGGGGACTACAGGTGTAGGAATCCAATCAATAACACGACCAGCAGATCCCACTAACCCGTAACCCACTATCGCATCCGATACATCCCCCAACGCACGAAACACATTCCAGTTGAAATCATGAAAAAGTCATTCGAAACTTTTCGATTTAAACGTTCGTTTATCAGAACTAGAACTGCGCACATACTCTGCTGTGTGTACATGTAGTTCTCGCAAAGTCTGCTCGGTGCAGTCGAGTCACGGGGACAGGAATCTTGACTTGCGAGTTTCGACGTTCTTGCCACATACTGTGGTCATGGGGAACTCGATTGAGAGTTCCTTGCTTCGTGTGCAAGGAAAGTTTGTTCTATTCATTGGGGGGTCGCACGCGTTAGCGTGGAATGGCCGGAGGAACTCAAGGAGGAACTTACTCGTAGTTTGTGCTGATTCAAGGATCATTTTGTATCATTAAAGCGCTGATTTGAGTTTAAGGAAATTTGGTGATTTGAAATGGATGGGATCAAAGTTTTTCGACTTTTAGAAGCTGGACGAGGCCATCATGGAGGGGGGAAGTGGTTACGACAACTCTATACTATACCCGCAGCGGAGTTAACTGGCGCCCTAAACCATTCAATGTCAATCTCCTGACCTACTCGTAATCCTAGAGGAAAACCCAGGTTTCAGGAGATTAGGATTCTTCGTAGTAACTGCAGATGGCTCCGCAATCGAGCTAAATCGTCTCTCAATAGCCAATCAAGGACCCTTAAGGTTTACAAAACCACTTTAAGAAAGGCTCAGCGTAAATCTTGGAGACTCTTGTGTAAAAATTGAAGGAATCTTTGAGGCATCATGACTCAGAAAGGTCATATCGTCTCTCCCAAGGTCCTCTAGTCATCTGAAAAGAACATTTCTTATTCGGAATCCCTTGAATTGCTAATGGATTCTCATATAACTATCTTCTGTGATAGCAGGGTCCATTCTCCTGAAATGCCGGTAGTATGTAAAACAGGCACCTTAATGAATATTATCCAACAGTCTGTGAATCCTTCCCTGGCTGATTCTGATCATCAGGAGTTGCCTGAACCAGACTTATATTTCAATATCTTCAACGGAACTCAATGTGGTTTTTGCATCGAAGGCAGAGATCGCATGCCAATCCCAAAGATCTCAGACCTACAGGTCGTCCATCATTTCTTCTTAAAACCCTAAAGAAACTGATCGATGCTCATATTCGTTGCAGCATTGAACCAAAAAGGCCGTCAACGTCCCAGCTTGCATATAACAAAGGAAGTTCGGTAGAAACGGCCCTACGGACGCTGGTATTGGGAAAATCTTTAGATTGAACCCTGGTAGCATTCTTCGATACCAAAGGAGCTTTCAACAACATTAAACCTTACACGAGCACTAGCGGACCTTGGATCTAGCTGCTTCTAATCCTGGAAGGTGAATGCTGCGAATTAATTGTTTAAGTGGACGATGTGCCCAAGCTGTTTCAGGTAAGCATCTCAACAACCTCAGAGATTTCCTGCAAAACATTCTCTCTAAACTCTTTAAATGGATAATAGGCTAAGTGTACACCCTTAGAAGACCGACCTTATCCTCTTCTCTAGAAAATACTTAATTTTGCAATTCGACTCTCGGAAACTATGTGAAGTCAGCCTGACATTCTCTAGCTAAGACACTTATTTGGGTCTCATACTCGATTAGAGACTCAGCTGGAAACCAACCATCCTTGAACAGGTCAGCAAAGCCACCACAGCCCTATACTGCTGTAAAAACACGACCGAAGCTCTACAAGCACGTATTACATATTCGCTCTATGGATGAACAGCTTCGCAGAAAACCTGTCACCTAACTCAAAGGATGGCATACTTCTGCACCAGTGAAGCTCTGAGAATCACCCCGATGGCAGCTCTAGATATGCTGTTCCACCTGCCGCCCTTGAACGTCTATAGTAACAAAGTAGTGGCCTCTGCTACTCATAGGACTTTGTATGATAAGCAGACATGCCTACGATGAAGACGATCGGTGCTGAGAAGCAAAACCCTAAGCGAGTACTTCTTCACAGATCTCAGCGATCTAGACAGACTAGACTTCGTCACTGGGTCAAACTGCTTTAATGCCTAAACAACGAAACATACGTCGTCGGCATGGATTCACACAGAAACCGGGTTGCCTCATCCTCATATCCCAAGTGGAGAGTCTTCATAGAGTCGTATGCCTCTGGCAGTGGTAATCCGGTGATTTCCCATAGCAACATCACAAAGGACCTTGCTCTGGTCTAAGTGCTGGACAATCGAATAGTCCAAACCAACCTAAGTGGAGAGTGCTCTCCTTATGATACTTTTCAAGATTACTTTGGATGCAACCAGAGAACTCAACAGAGCACAACTGTTCCTCCGCAACTCCGCAACCCAATGGGGACCCAGCTGAGAAGAATGCGAATCACCACCACAGACCTAGTTGGAGGAAGACACTTTCTCTACGGATCCCTACGTCTCGACAAAACTAGATACCAAGCCCTTGGATATGTATCTTTTAACAACCTCAGCGACGGTACCTTAAGCCAGCCTGTGATTCATCAAGGAAACGGGATGTGTAAGGAGGGCAGCTCCCGCCAGAGACTAATCTGTTGGACTAACTTATGTCCTCCCTTTTTTCAGGTATCCCACGCCAAGTGAGGCTGCACTCCTCTGGCTGCTGTCACCCGCCCAATCCACCTACCTAAGCTCACAATGAAAGTAAGGTATCTATTGATACCTCTCCCAGATGAATCTACGAGACCTCGACTGAATCAAATGCAATTCAAAAGTCACTTGATACGAAAGGTATTCATGAAGTACACTTTAGTACTAGCTAAGGTTAGGTATCCATGTTCGAAGGCGTATGAGTAATATTTTTGCTTCAACTAACCTGGAGAGCTTCGTTTTGGTTCTTTCTATCTAATTCATCCTCCGACATAACTCGAAAAGGAATGGAACCCCAAGTGCGTATCCACAGATACTCCATGTATCCATGCAGATATGCATTAGACCTCCTGTGGGCTCAAACAAGTATACAAATACTTTACAGAAACGATTCTAAGACATCACATCGTCAGTCTCTTATAATTTATTTCTCAAAACGATTGACTTTACGAGGAGGAAACAGTTTAGAAAAGGAAAAGAAATTCAAAGGAATAACAATGGCCTACTGCGGTTGCTATGTTGACGAGGATGATGAGTTCAAGCCAACTTTGAAGGAACGTCTCGAGAGATCCATACGACAGGAAGATTGGGAATATCTTAGCGATCACCCAGAGGTAAGTATATTTGAATATCTATAGCCTGACAGGGATAATTGGAAAACTTTCAGATACGCACCATTCTGCAGAAGTTCTTGCGGAATGTTTTCAGAGAACAACCGGCATCTGTGGATATTTTCGCAGCTGAATTTGCAAAGTCCCTCCGAGCTGAGTACTCTGATCAAATGGACTAAATTACTGTTCTATAAATTTTGTTTACATAAATATTTTCTTTAAAAGATACATACTTACGTATGCTGGTAAGGGGCTTTCCAATAGGGACATAACAATTTTGTATTTAAATACAAGTACATCCTAGAACTTAATTTTATGATCAGTTGATGTCAGGACATCAGCCAAGATTCACATTTTTATAGCATTGAAGTTCACGAACAAGCAATGTTTGAAAACTATTGCAAATTACTACCAAAAATCTGAGTCGGTGGTCGGAACTATAAGAACGCTTGCTCCAACTTTTGGTCGTGACAATCATCCCACCAGTCAGACTGCACAGGTACTACAGTGGAACCATTCACTATTGAATGTGCCTGTGCCAGTGAAACAAAGCCCCAGTCGGAGTTCCTAAAACATCGCAGCCGTGAGTGCTTCAGTTCAAAATGAGCCAAATCAGTCGGTTCCCCAGAGTTCATAGGAACTAGGAGTCTCTCAATTTCACGTAAAGATCTTGGCCAAGTTAGTTAGGTACCTATCTACCTACCTACCTAACTAACTTAGTCAAGAGAGTACAAGAGAGTGGCCATATGTAGGGTCAACACTCGGTTCACTGATGGATTCATTGTGAGCCCCTTTCGTGGGTTTGGCTGAAAAATAAATAAAAAAGTTGGTTATTAGCTTTGGGGTAGCTACATGGCCGCCCTGAATCACCCTAAAGTTGTTATAAATTGCAGAATAGTTGATGGTGGCTTTCCTAGGTTTGGATGGGAAGTGAGATGTGCTCTCTTCTGCGTCCGTATCGCCCTAACTATGGCAGAAGTCATCAATTTCTAATCACATTCATCTACGATGGACCACCATGAGGTTGTAGCTTGTAATAGTTCCTGTGAAAAGTGCTAAGTTGAACCTGTTAAGGGTCAGGATCTGTTTGGTTTAGGCGATTTCATACTTTCTCCAGACACAGCAAGATGGAAGTGTGGTCCATCTCTCAGTCTCGCGAAGGTTTCCTTTACGTTGTATTTATAACAAGAGCCAGAGGCGGTAGGACACAGGTGTCGACCATTGTCAGGTTCTGTTCGGACCACTTTTTTCCTAATTTGTTCGTCAGTTCATTCGTTTGAATGCCTATGTGTACTGGAACCCAAAAGAGAGTACTATGAGTTCTTCACAACATCGTTCACAACCGGTTTTGATTTGACGAGATATGTGGATGAGTTAGCCTTAACGGGGGCTCGACTGTCGAAATAGATGTCGATCATCTTTCTGGAATGTAGTTTCGTGGTTATTTATCATGTCGCTTCTGCCGTGGCTTGGAAGTCTCAGGGAGTGGGATTCGGTTTCAGATGAATGTATGTCAGAGTCTACTCCTTCGTTAGTCCAATCATCTCTTGGGAGAAGACTGTTTTAACGTGTTTTAACGTTTAGGCCGAAGTCGTGGGATGGTGATACATAATCTGTCTCTGCGCCTAGGTGAGCCCATTTCGCAATGGTAAGATGGCCGGTCTCAAGTTGGATTGCTTCAAGCCTTTCCTTTAGATGTAGATCTGGCAGGCTTTGTGCAATCATGGCTTAGAGGGCTGTGGTCAGTGTGGTTCTTACAGCCCTGGTAGTCCCTATACATGCTAGTCTTTGTATTTGGTTCAGTACTCGGAGGAACATGGTTTTGTCTGCTTTTTGCCATCAGACTAGGCACCCATAGGACAGAATGGGTATGACGATGGCAGTGTACATCTACGATGGCTAGCTTGGACCACAAATTTTTTGCCAAAGATTTTTCTGTACGTGTAGAACACTATAGATGCTTTGTTAATCCTTTCTGTCCTGTTCTCTTTCCTAGTCAACTTACGGGCGAGTATCTTGCCTTATGTGAGATTTAGAGAGATGTACCATTGAGTTCCAAGGGTCCGATCTGTGCACTTATCCTCTTGTTTGTGAAGAGGACCACTTCTGGTTTAAGGATGTTAACTTTTACTCCACGTTCTATTTACTTGTATAGGATATTAGGAGCGAATTGGAATAGTTCGATGATGGTGGCTACGAACTTACCTCTCGCCATTATGACAGCATCATCCGCATATGTGATGTGTCTCTAGTGTCTCTAAGATTCTGTTCACGACCAGTATCCATAGTAGAAGGGATGAGACTCCACCTTGGGGAGTGCCTGTAGAGGCCAACCCATGTACTTGGCAGTCACATGGTTCCGAGTTGATGTGTCTCGTCTGGATCATGTATTTAACCCAGTCTGGGTCTATGTATTTTTTGTTGGTCCAATGCTAGATCTAATCGATTCGGGCTTCACTTTGTTAAAGGCTCCTTCTATGTCTAGGAAGGCTGGCAGCGTGAATTCTTTGTGACGGAGTGAGTTTTCAATCCGTGTTACCCCTTCATGCAGGGCCATCTCAACAGATCGACCTTTAGTATAGGCGCACTGCTTTGGGGACATATCTTTAGAACTTAGTTTGTAGCGAATATGCAAGTCTATTAGTCTTTTAAATGTCTTAAGTGGGAACGGAGTGGGTCTCATCCGCCTAAATTCTTTTGGGGTAGTGTGTGAGGGTTTACCTATTTTGGATATGAAGATCACTTTGACCTCTCACCAGGCTAGAGGAATATATGAGCAGTTAAGGCCTCCACGAAACATATTCGCTAGCCACGGACTAATGTACTCATTGTTACTCTGAACCACCATGGGAGCATTATCAAGTTAACTCAAGAACTGAAGCTCTTGATCATTTGACGCATCGACTTTTCTCCTATTCGGCTCTGCAAATGTTTGAAGAAAATCCTTACTTTCATCGAAAAATTAGTTAAAGCAGTTTACATCAGTGATATGTGGTTCCAACCAAATGATGCCACATGCCACACGAACCAAATATTGCCAACGTTACAGCCGATAGGTGTGGAAGAGTGGCAGAGAACCGACAACTGTCCACCCGGTTGTCATATAAATAAAATTGAATTCCGTACTCAAATCTGTCATGTGCTCTTTACTTGGAACAAATTTCAGACCGATATCTCACTCATTCTGTGACTTATTTAAGTGCAAAATTGTTATGTCCTTATTGAAAAACCCTTTAGAAAAAGACCATAATATCGTACTCTATCCTGACACTGAAAGGCACAATCAAATGCATGGAATCCAATCCGCAATCCCTTCAATTATTTAAAATGAAATTTATCTCCCTAAGTGGTCCTGACTTTAACTAATTACAACCCATTGTGCCCAGCCCTGGCAGTGGTTGATCCTTGTGCAACAATCCACAAATACCGACTCCCGACCACACTCCGAATCGGCATTATTCACACTTTAATCTTTCGACTTTATTATTCCACAAATTAGTCCCAATAAATGGTTCTGATTGCTGATTGCGATTTCCATTGAATTCGTTTGCCATTCATCGTTCGGCAAGACGCCCGGCTGAAATGTTATACCCCGGTTCGATCGGAGGGGACGCGTTGAAATTAATTAGAGGCCAAGACAAGGCTAATAGAAAGCACTGAATGTGCCCCTAAGTGGCTGTATCCACTTGATTAAATTCTAATAAAAAATTAGGGCCCTCCTTCTGGCCTCTGGTATTATTTTAAGGTTCTCCTGTTCCTTTTGTTCTTCTCGTTGAATTGAACATTTGATTTGAATTCCCTTGAATTGGATGAATTAATGAGGTGTTTACAGGTAACAGGAGAACTGGATGTTTTGTAAGGAAAAAATAAAAAAAATCCAATGAAACAGGACACCAGGAAGGAAGAATGTATTTAAGGCAATTTGGAGAGCTTTGACCTTGAGGCTTGCCTTTAATGGATGGAATTGCTTCGTCGGCTGTGTTTGGATTCGGAAGTCTGTTGTTGACCATGTTAACACTCAGTATTTACCGGACTGAGCAGAGTTGTATTAAGGCTTTGTAGTACGATTAAGGAGTTATGATTTGATGAGTACTTGACCATCTTTCGAAGTCGACTAGTCTAGCCGAAGAAGAGAAGGAAAGCGGGTTTATTCATTAAAGATGAACGATCCTTGGAACTTGTCCAAGTTTCGAAACGAAAATAACACTGGACTGCAATGGAGGGTCCAACAGAGCGTGGAGGAAGCCTTGTTTAATCGAAATATCATTTCAAATTTGTCAAAGTGTCTGTGATGACATGGCCCCAAAGCCCCATCAGATGAACTATGTACTAAATCTTCACAAAACAATTCCTGGAACACCTTTCCCTATCGACCTTAAAGAAACATAGAATAACATTCATCATCTTAACCTACACTGAGTCTCGTAATTCTGGAGTACACACCAAGCAGAGTGAGCTTGGAAGTGACTCTACTGAACCTCACAATACATGCACTTTACCATCTCTTGCTGGAGTGGATAGGACATATGTAGAGCAGGTATCTTCTAGACGTCATCGGTCGTTCTCAGCTTTCTGTTTGAGAACCTTGGTTGAGATCCACTTCCACTTGTTTCACATGTGCCCACCACCTAAGGCGAGGTCTTCCTCTACTACTACGAGTTGGTATCGAGGTCTCCTCAGCCAGGAGCATTGATGTCCATTTAATCTACATATCCCAGCCATCTTAGCTGACTGTTCTGATGCCGCTGTACAGCTCGTAGAGTTTGCTGTTAAATTTCCTTCTCCAAAGCCCATCATCGCAAACGGGACCGAAAACCTATCTTCATCTGTCTTTGTTCACGGTCATCCTTCTATGCTATAAAACAGGACTGGGATGATGGGGGTCTTATCCAGAATCTCCTTGGTAAGGCCTCGACAAGGCCGTATTACTTGATAGCCTTCTTAGGCCAAAGAAACAGCGCATCACCTTGTCTGCATCCTTTGTTGATTTCGAAGGTATCGGTGTGATTGTTTCCAAACTTTATGGAGCAGCGACCGTTCTCCATCATCATCCTGCACAATCTGACGAGTTTGGCATGAATCCCAAAACAAGATATGGCTCTGTACAGCTCTGGACGATCTGGACTTCTTGGTTTTTTTCCGGAATCTGCCGTAGTGTTAATATTTGGTCGGTTGTGGACTTAGGTCGACAGGATCTTATATGGAATGTTGAGGAGAGTTATGCCTCCATAGTTGGCGCAGTGTATCCGCGTTTGTGGATAGGAAAAATTATGCTGAGGTTCCAATGAAGTTTCGTTCTGCGTGACAACAGATTTTATGTCATCGTCGCCTCTTGATGCTTTGACATGTTCACTACCGAGCATTGCTCCTGGAGCAGCAAAGGATCCCCTCTCTTTTTCCTCGATCACGCACTTCTCATGCTTTCTCTTTTTTCTCCGGAGCAGACGATGTTATTCCCGTCTCTTCTGGGCGGAGAGCTCACGAACGAGTCTCGTCCTTCAATGCAGCGCCGCTTTGTAGGCGAGTTGCTTTGTTGCATATGCTTGCTTGCAGGGGTTTCGTGGGCAGGTGAAACTCAGAACATCAGTTGGGGCGTTTCTGATCGCTTCTTGGCACCGATGGGACTGGTCTTCCGCTCATGATGCTGCTGCATAGGACTTTCACACATCCGTAGTCCAACAGACTAACCACTTGAGCCACGGTGCCCACGCAGTTCAACATTAAATCACCTCACAGTATTACTCCGTTGTTGGGGCGATTGGGATATTCCACCAAACACTTAGTCAAGAGGACTATCTCGGTCTTCTTCGTCGCTGGGCTAAGTCCATGGTCTTCCATCCAGGTACACATTTATCTCATAATCTGATTCAATCTTCTCTTTGCATTTTCAGTGGTTCTTCCAGTTATCACCGCGAATACCCTGCCAGGAACGTATCTTCGGGAATATCTATGCTGAGTCCCATCGTAGGAGATGTTCCACAAGTCTGGTCCTAATATAGAGGGGGCCTCCGTAAATCCAGCCGTGATTTCCTTCCGTCGGGTTCCCTCTCGGGTGTCATTCAACAGTTCTGGGTCTTTCAGGTAGTATCTTACAATGCTGCCAAGGTAATGCGGTACTCTGAAGGTATTATCCACAGTGCGTTGATCATGTCACTCCACCTAGCTGAATTGAAGGCATTTCTTGCATCTAGAGTTGCAAACACAACGACATTTCTTGAAAGGAGATTTCCTCGTTGAGCGGACTAGAGACAGTCTTTAACACTTCCTCTATTGCTCCTACAGCAGAGTGGTCTTTTCTGAACCCGTGGTACTTGTCAGATAAATTACCTGCGTTTTGAACTGCCACTGTCACGGCTTGAACATCTTTTCTAGGAGTTTCCCTGCAGTGTCTAGCACACACAATGGTCTGTAAGCCGATAGGGAATCCGGGTCTCCTTCTCCTTTACTGATGAGGATTAGCCATTGTGTGTTCCACCTGTTGTGAAAAATCCCACTTTAAAGGCAGCTCTTATACACTTTCAGTAAGAGCTGAGCCCAAGTTTGAGCTTCAGCACTTCTGCGGGTACCGGATGGTGGTCCAAGATTTTTTTTTGTTCTTCATGGCTTCCGCTGCTGATGTCAGCTTCTCCGGGTAAACAGAGAGACGTCCTGTTGTTGAGCAGGGAAATTGTCCATGGGCCAAACAGGTTGGGTACGAAAGACGATTCATTTTTCCTCGTTCAATACTGGCCTGACTGCTTGTGCGCCTAACTTTCGTATCACCACTTCGTGGTCTAGTCTCCAGGGGTCGATATAGACGTCTCGACGGAGATGCTCACATATAGCAAACAAAATGATGGCAATTATGCACAAAAATTTCCTGTTTGGTCTGACAGTTGGTCCTAGCGATGGACAGGGTCCTTGTTTACGCTTCATGCCTGTTCTTCCCACGTGAAATGTGTTCCAGAACTCCTACATACTCTCCAACCAATGATAGATACTTGTTGTTTGGTGTGCAGTACACGTAGATACACAAGATACTGCTCCCCAAAATACGAAAACTTTCATTTTCCTTCGCAACTTTGAATAAACTCAAACCAACTTCTACAGAACACTGCATTGTGCACAGACCATTTCGGGCAAATGCCCTACCAAGTCGACAAACTTTAGGTTTCAAGTACTAGTCGCATTAGATACTTCGGCATCCCTCCAACCCGAAACAGTTTAAGTAACTAATAAAGAACTACGCACGTCAAAGGGATCAAGGACCAAGCTATCCACATATTTGACGTATCTACGCTGTGCAGAGATAAATATTTGTATCTTTTATACACTTCCTCCCGAGTAGTTGGATAAAAACAAAAAATAACTCGAGGCCATACGAATATTTTCCCAAACTGGAGATAGAAAAAAAAACATAACTCAAGAGAGCGTTAAATTGGAAAACAAGTTTTACTAGATGAAGGATGCAATGTGGAAGGATTCATGTGTGCCTGGTGCGGGTGTGTGTGTGAAAAGTACTTCTGCCTGTGGGCTATTTCCGAGAGATGGTGAAACATTTTCATGCATAAACGAGGTTCAATGTTTGCCAAGCAAGTTCGCCTCGCTACTCCTCTCTTACTCCGTTGGATAAGTGTTGAATAACTCGACGAGAGAGCTGGTATTCCAGTCGTAAAATCAGTGCAAATGCGAGGAATAGTTTTGGGGTAACCAGGTGTTAAACGATTCATTTCTGTTGAATGATTATTCAAGGAACTAAGTTTAATTGGAGCCACTAGCAGAAAAATAGTCCCTCACCCGTGTTCCTTTCGTGAATTCTGCCAGGAAATTAATTAACACCCATGCCCTACCACCTTACCGGTACAACGAAAGAAATCTAACAATGTAACGATTATTTAACAGTCTTAGGGCTGTAGGTACTCGTAACATTCCTGTGGACAGCATGCTGCGTCTTCGTTGCTCCTCCATGATGCTCTGAATCACATCGACTCTATTGGTACCTTCCAGTACACATGCCGCGTAGTAAGAGCCTATGTTTGGGAGCAGAAGAGCATATCGATGCCGCATTGGGCATAATCCTTGCCAAAGCAACCATTGTCTTTGATGGCAGCTGTCTTATAGTTTCCATAACTCGCCTGCTGCTTCTTTCTTTTCTTTTCCAAGTTGTGGGTCCATGTAGTTCCAGCCAGTCCTGGATCATTTCGATAGCTTCGGTGTAGCCTGCTCCAACTTCTCACGGAGTTTGGTGACTACAGCGACTGCTATATCGTTGACGAAATCAGGTATTTTGGAGGAATAAGATTGCACAGTACCAGATCTAGTCGGAGCCTTGAGGAATGCTTCATTGGACGTTCCACTGCCTCATTCCATTGTCGGTGTCGTAGAGCAGTATTCTACTTCTAAGAGCCCAATACTGTTTACTCTTGCCCTTCCATCGATTTCCTGCGATGACTTTTTGCGCAGCGTTTACAACTTCGTCAGTGACGTTGATTGTAGAGCGAACTTTGCGAAAACCATACTAGAGATCTGCGAGGACATCAACCTCATCGATTGCACTCTCCAATCAGCCACTTATGATGCGGTCCAGGATTTGTCCCATGGTGTCCAACATGGTTTATGAACTTTTGGAAGAAAGGCCGATTTTTGTTTCTTTGATCTGTCAATATACCTTCTTTGAGACAAGTATTGAATATGATGTGTGGACGCCAATTTATTGCTTCTTTTAAGGCAATATTGGGAGTTCCATTGACATTAGGGGGCGTAAGGAGCTATGGTCTCAAAGTGCTGACAGGTTCTATAACATCACGAATCTGGTCTCAACCGCCCATTAGCAACAAGTATGTTAGTTAGTTCCAACAAGATACCTACATAGACAATCCGACATTAACCCTAAGCACCCACCTAGCTCAAGTCAACAACCTGTGTTGATATATATATTGTAAACTTGGCGCAACAGGTCGATGGGACCCAGGGCCTAGCTTCTCTCAACCATTCGTGTTGTGCATATTATATTCTTTACACGAATGGAAGGACCTACTGTGTCCGAAGGGACATTTGTACTCTCAGAAGTTTGTCAGACGCTCGCGAGAGATGGGGCCGTGAAAAACTTGTGTTCCGACTGGGATTCAAACCTCGAACCCCTTGCTCCATAGTCCAACGCACTAACCACTGAGCCACTGAGCCCACTGTGTTGCTGACACAACGAAAACAAGGAAAGGTGCAGCGAACACGGTTACACTGAAGGAACTTGGAGGTAATAACTCAAAAAGAGGCCACGACCCATGATAAACAAGCGACATAAGTCCACTGAATCAGTAGTCCCCACTAGCTTTGTAAGAAACAGACTATAAAAGTGACTGTTGGCAACAACCCGGACGAAATACTCACCAAGCAGCAACCAGCATCTCCTCTCCAGCCCAAAACCATTCTTCAGACAGGTAACAGATATTTCTGGATTCTGGACTATCAAGATACCCTAACAGTCCACAATTTGGCTGTAGCTGACGCTCAAGATCGTGCTAAGAAGAAAACTGAACGTCAAAATGAACATCCTGGGTCTGAACAATATGAAACAGCTTCTTAGAAAGACAATTCCTGGATATCAAAGCTCCCGTAAGACAGATCTAAGAATCATAATAGTCAGGAATTAACCTCGAAAAAAGCTCCGAAAAAATATGAACTTTTGGTGAATAAAATTCCTAAATAGTATCCCGACGTATGTCCTACGTTTCTAACAGGATAATGGGCTTATTCCCTTCGCTATAAGCAGCATCATAAAAACAGTCTTCTTCTTAAACGAGGCGCGCTTGGACTAGGATCGTCGTAGATTGATCCAGACAACCTTGGTGCATTTTCTAAACTTCAAAACTAGTCGGAGTTAACAACAGTACATAAGTATGTATGGGTCTCAAATCACAATGGGATCACGAATGAAATGGACTCCATGGAACTAACAAACAGCCTTCCCTATCGCGAGTGTCTGACAAACTTTCATTGAAGTTCCATTTGTGGTTCGACATTGTCGGTAAATACTTAAGATTCTTGTACATAACTCTGCTAGATGCTTGGTCACAAAGCATCAAACAAACTTCCAAGCAAAGAGCCTCCAACGAACCAAAAGCAATTACTTCATGGATTAGACCACCACTCTGTAAACTCAGAAAGTGGATTGAACGTGAGATCCTAGTCTTAAGCGGGCATTTTTAGCATAATTCGGTCGGTTCTACTCTTGCCAAAGCAAGGCCATAGGCTTCTGGTGATCACACAGGTATCCAGGGAGCTCCATCTACTATTGGCCTCACTTCTGGCCAAGATCAATGCCTTTTGCTTCAATGTGAAAGCCGGGATGATCACCGAGGTGTCTACCTGTTGCTATGTAGATTCAGAGCCTCCTCTTGCCAATACGTCTGCCTTCTCATTGCCTGGAATACCTTCGCGTCCAGGGACCCAGCAGAGTGCAACCTTGTGTGGTGTTCCAAGAACCCTGAGTTCGATTGCAGTATTCGCTTTTATTGCCGCCTGGCTGTCGATGAAAAAGGTGATACCTTCCGGGGGTATTGCCTTCATCGCATTCTCACGGGCAGCTATTGTCACTGCCAGGACCTCCACTTGGAAAACACTGCTATGGTTCGGGAGGCGGACTGATCTAGATATTCCCAGCGGTTCAGACCCTACGCCTACATCCATCTTAGATCCATTTGAATAGATAGAGATGGAACGTGTGTTGGCAGGCTGACCATCCTTCCATTCTTCCCGGCTTGGGAACGAGCTAGTAAATGGTCTATGAAAATCTAGGAACGGAGTGAGGTAATCCGTAGTATAGACTTTTCCTAGATATTTCTCCAGGATCATGGAATGACCTGTTGCATTATGATTCCAGCTATCTGACTGACTTGTTCTTAGGGCACTTATAGCCGCCGAGGTTTTAACAAAAATGTCCAGCGGTAGTAAACGGGCCTTAGCATCTATGATATATCAAGAACGTTTCGGCCATGAAACGTCCACGAAACTTTGGCAAAATGACAGGAAATCCCAATCAAGATGCACAATAAAACTTACATTGTCACCTGGAAACAAAACACTGAGAGGATGTTGCTTCCAGGACTTCCAGGAACTACCTTTACAAGTTTTTTGAGGTCATCACGATGGTTGGAGATTCTAATTACCAAGAAACGAGCAGTGAACAATAAATCCAATACATGGTAGAGTTTCTTTTGCATCAACATGAATTGCGAAATTCTTAAAGCAGATATGACAAGTTCTTCCCAGTTATCCTTTCAATTCAACAAATAATTTTTAAAATTAAAAAAGTAAGTTTAAATATTGACAAGCACTTCCTCCTCCGTTAGTGCTGCTAGCTAAACGAATTATCTGATGAATGGACCGCAACGTCTTCCCTCTATTTGCCTTAAAACCAATTTTCTAATCACAAAACCCACAATGCGAATCGTATTTTTCTTCCTTTTTCCCTTTTTCCGCCAAGGAACCAGAGAACCATGTTATTTACCGCAAATAGTTTCTCTCCATTCATTCCCCAGCGCCTGTACAAAGAAACTCGAAGTGAAAAAGCAAAGCAAAGTGAAAGTAATCGTGCCACTCGAACACAATAGACTTGGCAGCATCCGCACCCATCCACCCGGGCGACCACTACCGCAACGAAAGGGTTTTTGTTGTTCGATTTTCACTCCTTGCACCGCAGCTGACTTCAGTGTTTCGCCATTTCGCCATTTCACAGTTACGCCACCATTTTGCCTATTGAATGCTATTCAGGGAAACTTTGTTTGAAACTTTGCAGCAAGCTTCGACGCGCGGAGGCGAATGAATTATTATTATTGAGCAGCTCTAGGTGAAGAAGAAAAGAGTATCCTCGGGTGGCAGGTAAGGAGGAAACGTGAGACTATGGGGCTAGAGGAGGCAGCTGAAATGGGGCCAATTGATAAATCTGAACTTTGCAGCTTCCTGTCGCTGGAGTTTCGTCTTTCGAGGAAACAATTCATAAATAAGAAAGCACAACTAGTGGGCGTGTACAGGTATTTTGGAAAAGTTATACAAGTTAGGTTGGGTGGGAGGCCAGGTTAGGGTATAATTTAAAGCGAATACAGGATGCAAGGGTAATCATCAATTTTGCTTAACGTGCAAGCCTTCCAAAGGTAAGGCTACTATCAATCTCTTCAAACCCAGTGGTGTAGATGGCAACATTTTGGCAGAGAAATGGGCGAAGCTAGAGGTCAAGGTTTAGGTTAGGGTGACTGTTTCTCGTTAGGGTTCCGACACACTTAAATCAGAGGAGATCCTTGGCGATACCATAGATCTACAAATGATAACTAAGCCCCTGGGTAGCTAATGAATCCAGACGGAGATTTTAGTGAAGCGATGGATCCTAATAGCTTGCGATGAATCCAGCTTGCTGAAGTCATTGAAGAAAGGATCTTCTACAAGGTCCCTATGGACGAGAGGAACTGCTATTCTCTGGAACTCCCTTCATGGTGGAAGAAAAGAGCTTCCAGTTGGAAACACACCCTCAGTTGATCTGCCAGGTCTCCAAAATCCTCATTTCGCAGTGAAGTTTTATATTTTTAGAGACATTTTGTGGAAAGAATTTCCAGTCAGCAGACTTAGGGGAGTTTGATTTGAAACGAACCAGGTTTCTTAGTTCAAAGTCCATTTCACCACGAGGTCGAACTTGAGACTAACCCTGGCTGGAATGATTGCCTAAACTGACCAAAGATATCTAAAGGGTCGCGGTTTTCATTGAATAAGATGGAAAGAAGTTTGACAAAGAGCATGGTTAGGAATACTGAAAAGGATCAGACTGGTACTGGCTAGGGTTGCTGTGAATTCAATCAGTATATGAAACACTTCTCGCTTATAGCCTTAAGAATGCTTCAATGAATGAGCAAAGAAGTTGCTCTAAAGGTGGACACATAACATCGATGAATCGTCTCAATAGGCAGCTTACTTACATACTTTGAGATAGATAGGGACTTCGTCTTCATTGGCTCATACAACGACATAACTTCAGAGATAAAACTAAGAGTTGCTGTTGCAAGGTAGCAAGGCTTTGTCAAGAAACACCAAGGAGACTCCATATAAGACCCTCGTGATCCCAGTTCTGCTTTATGGCACAAAAGCAAGGACCTTAACGAAGACAGATGATGATATTCTTGATCGCTTTGAGTGCAAAATTCTTGGAGTGATTTTCAGTCCCCTTTACGTTAACAGGCTTTGGATGAGAGGATTCAGCAGCGAACTCTACGACTTGCACATCGGCATCCACCTGGTCAGAAAAGTATGACAAGGCCATGTAGAGCGGTTTCGGTGGGGCTCACAAGTGGAAGAGGATCTCAACCAACTTGCTGAACTAGGAACTAGAGGCAGTTAGGCGAAGACTTTTCCCAAAATTAAGGAAATTGTAGTTTAGTTTCGGATGTGATGGGTTCCTTAAGTCTTTTTAGTTCCAAGTTCACTTAACTTAATTGCGTGGTGTAGTATATGCTAAGCAGTACACTTGATGGTCCATATAGTTCGATTAGGAGAGTCCTTGGCTTAGGATGTGCTTCCTAGACACTTGATCTGCTTTCAGTGTCATGGTTTTCCTATCTGTTCTTCTTCGTTATACTGGGGGTTCCTCAGATTTTTGTGGATACCCTTCACTCTGTGTGTGGTTACTTTTTCTCCTGTAGGCGACCTGTCCAATTACTTGCAATGATAACTTACTGTACTTAACGGCCTTCCGACCCAAGGAGAGTCTCTGTCTGAGACATGGCAGCATTCCCCCCATTTCTATCCCGGCAACAACCCTTCCAGTTGTTCAGACCAAGCACTCTGGCCACAGCTTGATCGAACAATTTTTCTCTCGAAAGTGCTTAGTATCTTCTCTGCTTCACTTATCGTCTAGTAATCAGCTCCATGTATGTAGTAGAACAGGCAGGATCAATGTACTGTAGAGCCCTAGGGCAAGTCTTCACCGAATCTTCACTAGGTTGTCATGTAAACTCCTGAACTAATTCGAAGTTCCTGTTGAAAGACCTTTTTTTTGTTTTTTGATGGGTTGGGTCCGCCTGTTCTTCAATTGACAAGGAAGCTTCTATGTATAACGCACAGGCAACCGATGGTATCGATGTCGTCTTCGTATACCAGCAGCTGGACAGATTTGCTGAAGATAGTGCCTCCTGTGTTCGCAACTGCCTTCCACACTATCTGTTCCAGCACAAGATTGGAGAAATCACACGACAACGCATCTCCTTGCAGGAAACCGCTTCATGTTGGGAATAGTTCAGAGGAACTGTTCTCGAATTGCGTCACGCCGCACAGCTAGATCAGTTCTATCAGGATCCCTCATTCGGTCATCGGCTTGTTGAGCTCAAGGCGATGACTGCCGTAATCTTAAAGTCAGCGAAGTGATGATGAGTCTCGACTTGATATTCGTTGGGCTTTTCCAAGAGTTGTCTTAGAGTGAAAATTTGGTTGATCATCGATCTGCCGGGCCAGAAGCCACACTGGTATGTGTCGGTTAGTGAATTGCAGAAAGGTTCCAGACGTTCACACAACACGTTGAATAGGATCAAACTTATGCATTCAGTGCTTCAATTTGATGGCGTTTTTGGGTGCTTTGCTGTCCGGATTAAGTGCTACTCCAGCACAATTCTAATGTAGTCTCACTGAGTACTATTTAATCCCTGCTTTTTCTTATAGTTGTTAGTACTCTGCACCTATCTCCATTTGCATATTCCCACACTTAGGTTGAAGAAACTCCTCGTGTCCTTGACTTGTGGATTCCAATCATACATACATGTCAACTGTCATTTTTTCCCCGCAATTACACTATAAATACACGTACGGGCCAGAGTCCTTCGAATAAAATTACCAACGTCATCTGTCTGCTGCTTTATTGAGTGGGGTGTACCAGACGTACGTAATTCACATAAGTCACTTCTTTGTGTTTCGTCTGGCAGCCACATATTTCTGTAATTTTTCTCCCCATAGGCTGGAGTCCTTGTCTTTGATAATGAGTTTTATATCGTTTGATACCAGACCGGTTGGATGTTGATGTTTACGACTTAATTTCATAATACGATCGACGTCTGTACGAGGTTCAACGCCATATCTAAAAGGATTGTCCCCAAAGGCGTTTGATTGAAATTTAATTGTCCTCACCTAGTGTTGCCGAAGGATTTTAAAAGCGGATTCTGAAAACCTCAGTTAGTACGGAAGTACCCAGTGCTTAGGAAGGGTACTCCAAATATATCGAGGATTCATCATAGCGACTCTGACGCAGAGTGCATCTGTTGACAGAGTCATGAGAGGGACTATGTAATGCAATTAACAGCTTAGTGGCTCTGGAGTTCCATCTGCGTATCCTTTCTCCTACATCCATCCACCAGAGAAACAAAAACTTGCAGAAAGGGTTCCATTACTCCGGCACTAAGGATTTTGTTTTTATTGGGATTTTTCATGGAACACTCTTTGAGTGGCCATTACCTCGTCGTTAACTTTGAAAAGCCATCATTTCCCTCGAGAAATTCCCTTTGAACATCAAACGATGACTCGTTTCTGTGGTCATTAACAGTTCTTGGACCGATGTGAACTTTATTTCGAACATAATTGAGTTGAGGATGCGATGTTAAAGGATTTAGTGTACTATTGCAATACTTACGAGGATTCCATTAGGATAACTCGTCTCTAATTAGAATTGTATCTCAGTGGGTTTGGTTGGTAGTTTATTCAGAAATGAATGGTAAAGATGCACGTAATCAGGGATTACGAGTTCCATGAGCTGTTAATAGCTGGACGTGGTTCAATCATCAGTCAGAGTAGATGAGTCAAAAGTTGTTCAGCGAACTTATTTTACTTAACTGGTGCCTAACCTTCTATTTTATTGCAATAAATCCCCAGCCTTGCATCATAGGTTCTCTGCTCCTTCCTCCTCTGTTTCTACATTATTTTAGCAACCGTCTCCAACTGTATCCTAAGTACCTGCCTTACAATCCAGCATTAAACTTGTCTGCAACCTCATCACAGGGAAAAACGTTAATTTTATGTTCATACCTAAAGCTGGGCGGAGATCTATAGGCTTCTTCAGGCCTATCAGTCTCACCTCAGGGTACTTAAAGGTAATGACTTGACATTAGAAATACTGATTTGCGTACTTTAAAACTGCTTTTCAGTAGGGACATAACAATTTCATATTTTACTAAAGACACATGTTTAAACTTATTTTTTGATCTGTTCATGTCAAAACGTCAGTCAAGTTTTACATTTTTATTATGGTGAAGTTCATGAACGAGCAACGTTTTGGAATCATTCAAAATAAATACCGAAATTCTGAGTCGATTGTCGCAACTTTCAGAGCGCCTAGCCTAATTTTCGGTCGTAATAATCCTCCCACCCGACAGGCTGTGTGTGATATAGTGGATATCCTTATATACATATTCACTATTAAATGTTCCTGTAGCAGTTATTCATCACACAGCGAGAGTACCGAAAATATCGCACATATCAGTGACATGTGGTTCCAACAGGTTGATGCCACATGCCATACAACTGGTCAAACAATTGATATCTTGCAGGGGAAGCTCGGTAATCGTGTAGAGACCGTAATGCACAATTAAATTTGCGTAAATATGTGCACTATGGCTGGAATAAATTTTAGTCCGAAATCTCTATGAATCTGTATTTTATATAAACGTTAAATTGTTATGTCCTTATTGAAAACCTTTCACTTCATGAAACATTCTATCGAAGTTTCAGAATTCATCTACGTTCTCCCAACCCTGAAGTGGTGATGCTTTCGCGTCTTCGTGCTATTATTGTAGCTCTAACATTACCTACATTGGAACATGGTGGTTAATTGCTTTAGGAGGGGGAGTCCGCCGCGTCTATCGGACCCATAGTGCTCCTCTTCAGAGAAACTGCGTGGAAGAGCAAGTAGGAGACGCAAGGTAAGTGCACTCACTACTCTGAGAAACGTCCTGTATTTCTATGGAAGTCCAGGGTTTCCCCAAAACAGTAACGTCTAAGATGGTTTAGCCCTGAGAAGGTCCTTTCTTTTCAGGTATTTGGGGTCCCTAGTACCGGACATTCGCCAATGAAGTGCTCGAGGCTGTCTTCCTCTTCCTTGCATCCCCGTCAGGTGTTTGATGTCTCAAATTGTAAGCCTCATTGTTTAGGTTGATGTGTTCAGTGTATACCCCAGATGGTCTCCTGTCTAGATCGAGTACCTTCCTTGGTTGACGGTGACAAGTGCGTTCGATCATAGATTTAGCAGCTTTAAAGGTCTACAGTCCTTTTCACATCCTCGTTTGGACTGGCAGCACTCTTCTTCGTTGGGGGAACCCAACTATATATCTTGTATTGAAACTACATTCCTAACGAGTCTAGAGATAGCCTATTCTTCTTTCTAGACAACCCTGTGACCCACTGTAGCTCGTTCGTTGAATTGTCATAAGTCTAAGAGCAGCCAGTCCGGAAGACCTTTTCAGCTCTTGTCCGATGGACAAGAAGATCGTCCCCACGGCCACTATGAACTTACTGGATAGGGCTCCAATAAATCCCAGGCAAGTCGTGCACTGGATATTCGGCAATAAAGTACTTCCGATCTACTATCGGCCACCAATTAAACACTCCACAGAGTACGGTGGGCCTGCCGATGCAGTTGTAAATCCCGTGGACTGGCTTCAATGTCTAGTACGTCATTCTGGCTTTCACAATCCTGTTTTCTAAGTTTTACATCCAAGTTAGTGTGTTGTCCAGGATAACCTCAAGATAATTTAAATCGTTTCTTACCTTCAGTCTTCCCGGAAGTCTTCCAGCTTACATTCTCTCATGAGGAGTACCATATCGGTCTTTCTAGTCTCCCTGTGTGTCTTAGTAGCACTATACCTGTCCCGCCGGACTATACTTCTGTAGTGGAAGATCTGCCTGCCACCTTGATACCTAAATGGCCACAATCCGTCACCAGCTTGCTACCTCATTAAACCTTCTAAAGCCTCCCAATTTTCGTTACATGAGCTAGCACCCTTACTGGTAAGTCAAATTGTATGACATTATCTTGTCAAAACCTATATCTCGTCCTTACGGGCTAAGGAGCGGTGCTTCTAGTGTCTCATACCACTTAGGCTGTAGTACTATTCATTGAATTTATCGTTAAATCCTCGACTCTACACAAACGGAACCCAGAATCCCATGTCTCCCTCCAGGAACAATCCAACATAATCCAAAACACACTGATTTCAAACAAAAGATACTCTCGTATCCTATCGGTCGCATCCGTCTAATAAGGATTTGCCAAACGTCAAATGGATTTGTTGTGGATTTCCTTAACTTGATCTCATTTCTGTGAGGAACCTCTAGGACTTCGCTCAAACGGAAGCACGTGAGCTTCCTTAAATTTGATAGCTCTCCATACATAGAACTTCCCCGCCACACATAAGTAAAGAAGGAAGTCCTTCAAGCCACGAGAATAAAAACTCAATCCTGCTGAAAATGAAAAGGAAAGTTTCGCCTTTAATTTAAATCCACGAGTAGGCATGGAACCCGCCCGCCGACACTCTCTCTTGATATCCTTCTTTCCACAAAGGAAGTAGGCAAAAGCAAAACAGTTATTATCTCGTTGAGGAAATGACTTTTTTGTGTTTCCCTTTTGTCCTGCGACAAACAATGGCAAGAAAGTTTCATTTGCTTACAATGAAAATGCAGCAACAAGTTCGAGGAAAGAAAATTAAAACGAAACGAAGAACTCGGCATTGTTTCGCAATGGGACATCCTTCCCGGCGCGCCGGTGGTCCTTTGCCGATTGTGTACGAGAGTAGGGTATGCCTTGCAAAGGATTAGAGATGGTTGTTTTGATTTGAATGTAAATTACGCGTCCTTGGCGACAGAAATGTAAACACATCCTGCATACATAGGTAGAGGTACATGGCGGCATTTTGTATTGTTTTTCCGAAGGACTTGGGGAATGAGACCAAATTTGCGTTTTGGAATATTTTGACAAACAAATTGCGAGATAAACCCGTGGAGGTGCCTCATTCCAGAGGGATGTGGAGGATAGTGGGAAATTAAACGGAATGCTAATGCTTGAATGGCGCCTGGCTGTAGATATGATAATACGCAGACTGTCCTTGATCCTGAAGATGAAGGTCCCGATGCATGGTTATGAAAGGGTTGGCGCGCTTAAGAAAGGCATGACTTTCCTTGGAACTAATGTCAACGAAGGGAACTACTGGCTTTAATGGAAGGATTTGTGGATAGGCACAAGAGTCCTCCTTGTCCTTATCTTACAGAGTTAGGTTTTCTCTTCAAAGTCTTGACGGGTACAGACTCATTCATTTCGTGGCTTCAAGTTGGTAGCCCTGGCATTTGACACCTGCCAAACTCAGCTGTCATGTGAAGTGTCATAATATTAGTAGAGGGCTTGGTGTACTTGGCTAGTCACTGAACAGTTTTACCCGAATTGAGTTGGATTAGATGAGGGCTTCGCCCCAATCTAGATGTACTGTGCCTTCGCCCTGAACTGTCAATATCCTTCTCGAGCAGAACACCTCACTTGTGTGAAGATGGTGCACTCCCAGGGCGGAGGAGCCGAACCGTTTTCAGTGTCCCCTGGTGTAAGCTTGGCTTTAAGTCTACCAGACTTTTACAGTGCATTCCAAGCGGAGGCTATGCGAATAGACATGGAGGCTGTCCTTGAGATCGGTATCGAGTATGGATATTGCATCCATTAAATCACTCGAATCACCAATGATGTCGGTTGTCGTGGAATGAGATATCAAAAAATTGTAATTTCACTCTGTGCTGGGCTCCTGCCCACTAAGATGTCCAAGAAAATCGTAAGACTGATGAACTAGCCAGAATGGGCTCTAAAATGGAGCTCTCGACAGGCCAAGGGTGACCTCGTCTACCCAATGAAGCGGCAAGATACAATATTTCTACATAAGTTCTGCATCAAGTCAATGAAAGATGGCGTAATCCTCATACGCGCAGTTAGGCTAGCCAGATACCAGACCATTCTTGACCTGACCCAGGACAACAATTTTGGTTCCCTAGAAGGGCTACAGACGAGTCATTGTATGTTAGATAGCTACGCCTTGTGGATAGAAATTCCGACCAACAACGATGGAACTATAGATGAGGCCCAATGTAGATGTTTTAGAATCTAATTGTTTCCTACGGTGAATGGAAGATTGCCACCTAACCTAAAACAGCATTGCTAGTAGATATGCACGTCTATGTTGAACCTTTTCCGGCTAGTAGGTCTGCCATTTCACTGTCTTAGTGTCCGGTATGTTCTGGCACCCAAACGGAATTATATACAAAAGTACTTGGCGCTCGCATGCTAGTTCTAATCCTATTTTTTAAGCCTTTGCGCTCTGAGGCATAGTTCTTTCCATTTCAATGTCGGGGAGGACCAGCTCCAAGTTGTCGTCATTTTTAGATATGATCCTTCCCTCCTTCTGTATCGGAAGATGGAGAGACGAAAGGCTAAGAATAACTTAATCCGCTGCAGTTGAAGTCGTTCTTATTGTATCCGTAGTGCATACACAAGTTTTTTCAAATTTTTAAGCCTGTCTTGTGAAGACTTGCCGTCTTACCGGTGCTACTTATGGTCACAATTGGTCTAGTTATTGCTTTATAGAGCCACAGCATAATTTTGGGGTATATTTCCCAGTCTTTACCAGTTAGACTTCTGTTAGTTCATAAAGAGATCCTGGCTTTGTTTATGATTTTATTCAAGTAGGAGTTCCAATTTTTTTTCGTTTTTGACGGATTTCTCAATCCTTGTGCTGACTAACTAGCTCACTAGCATAGACTGTATACTTTCCTTGTTTAAAGTGGATCCCTATAGGTCTACAATCTCTGATATGTCATCAGAGGATCTGTGGCCTACATTGGTGTTTCCCCCTTCTTCACACTGATAAGTCTTCGTTAAGTGCTAGACTTTGAATTAGCTGACATTCTGCCCTTCGTTTTGATTTCAAATTCTTCTAAGCTAGGCCTGCAAGGACTTCGGGGAAATTTTACATCCTTGGGTAAGAATACTCTGCCTCTGCAAATGTGATTATTTCGCCTCTGCTCTTCTCCTAGTGACCCTGTGGACTCGCCAGCTTTTAGTCGATACGTCGGTTTTTGTTTACCGACTCGGACTAGAAGACGTTCATGTATAGATTGTCTGTATTAAGCCAAGCTTCCTCTAATTCAGTTTCAGACCCCATCTGAGTACGATGACTCATGGAAACTTTATTAGGCACACCTGTACACGTGTCTCTTCGTGACTCTGTGTGTGGTCTCTGTTTTTTTGTCGTTTCCACCGAAAGAGAACTCTCTATGCATCCGCGGAAAAAATATGGTCCAGTGTAAGTGGAAAGTTAAGTTAAGTGAGTACCTAGTTTATTAATTTAGTTTCTACAACGAAAATCATACCTGTGACAGTAGGGCATGGAATTAGAGTCACCCTAGCCTGGTTCCTTAATTCACATCTTTGTTTTATTGCTTTTAACAACACTATAACTTGGTATTATGTAATTGAGTGTCCTGGCTAAGCGGTTGGGCTAAATGAGAGCCAACTTAAAACAACTTAACTTGACATCTAATTCTTCCTTATTTTTGGCTTAAGTACGTCTTAGTCGGACATCAAATGTGATCATAACGTGGAGTTACAAGTGAAGCCTAACAAACTAGGCCTCTACCATCCAAAATGGGTCGGTTGTTGATTCGTATCCAATGCTAGCTGCTCGTTTTATGAAAACTTCGACATTCTGTCGCTTCCAATCCTAGCAGTAGACTGGATTTTAAGACCTTATCACACCCAAAATATTTTGCAAAACAAGTTTGACCGTTTTCAACACAGTAGCTTAGCAACGAAGTTTGTAACCTAGTTCCTAATTACCACTCCTACTCGGAGTGCTTTCCAGTTCTATTATGCGTAAATCCTTATTCTCCCCACATGTACATATATAACTTTTGTTTTTTCTCGGGGCTATAACGAAATATGTAGACCCAAATGTGTCCTAAACGATCATCTGTCTACCCTAAGTGAACTGGCATCGGGACATGATTGCTTCCAGGTGCACCACTTTAAAGACATGCCGCCGCAAAAGTTAAAAGGTACAGCAAGAGGTCTCCGTAAAAAGACACGTAAGGGACACAACCTATTTCCATATGAGAGGAAAGACACAAAGCCAGCTTCTATCACTTTGATCTGTTCTAGTTTCAAGACCAAACTTCTGGAACAGAACATCTAAGAAGATGCGTGTAACTAGTATTTTTTGGGAGCTCCTTTTTTTTAATTTTCTTCAGGATTCTGAAGCAGAAATTCAGTTGATTCCATTACCGTTACCACTAGTATTAGGTTTATGTCTACATATGTTGAGGGAATTGGCTCTCATGACTGAATCAGAGAGTGGGCTTCAGAAGTTTTTAAAAGCAAGACATGTGCCCAGACGTGCAGCGATACCTGAAAGTCGGAAGGTTTGTACTGTGTTTTTTATTTTCTTCTTTCCCCAGTTAATCTTTAGGTTCCTTCCGACATAGGCATGTTCTTAAATCCCTGCCTTCTTGGAATCTTTCAGTTTCTGGACTTTGCATCACCATACCTAGAACTCGTCAAAAAGTGTACATTGGCAGTGCCTATTTCGCCATGAAGTCATAAAGTCCAAGCTGACCGAGGAAGAAGCAAGAACACAATAAAACCTGTCCGTAGCTTCAGCTGTTACGCCCAATTTGTTATGGTAATAAAATCCAACCCATTTGGGATTGATTGTGTTTCCTTCCAGCCCTTTTATTTAGCATAATCACCCTCCATACTGTATGTGCGAGTGTGTAGCTTTCCCCCTGACCTTGCTGATTCCGAATACCATTTCCCTCTGGGGCAAGGTTACGTCGATAAGATTATGTCCAAAGGAAAAAAGGCCAAAAATTATACACAACATGTGTAACTGCCTTGTAACTAGGCAGGCCGCCCCCAAAGTGCGGAGTAATCGGCCAAAGTTCGCATAAAACTCGTGACTCGTCATAAACCTCCAATCGATTGTGGTGTCAGCTTTATCACACAATTTCAATTTTCCAAATCACATCATAAAACTTTTCAATTTTTTCCCGTGCCCCCTTCGAGAACCAAAAAAAAAAAAAAAACAGAAACAGAAAATTCAAATTAATCCCCAAAAAAAAACCTCAGCTGAGGAAGGAACATCAATTTTTAGAGCCCAGCCACGCACCTCTATAAAAACGACTTGTGGTGGGTGGTTGGAGTGGCATGCCACTATTATCGTTTATGATAATTACCCAGGAGCAGGAAAATAGACTCATCAATTTTACGCAATTAGCCCGAAGCCGAATGGTTGGCACGTCGATGGAGGCAAAGAAAATAGACACACTCTTGCGTTCGGGGATTAGGTCGTGGTCGTATCTAGCGGGGCTAACAATAGAAATTGTTTTCATTTAGCTTTAAACATAAACACGGAGTGATGCTTGTTTTTATTTAGTTGTGAGTAGATTTGATGGTCCCGTGACGGGCGGTCGAGAGATACTTCAAGGCCGCAAGGAGCGTAGCCGTACACACATGCTGGACTTCGCTTGGGACTAATGCATCTCGGTAGTTTCTTTGGGAATCATCGGTGGAGATGGAGAGAAAGTGTTCTCTTGAATTCTGCCGAGCGAAACTTTCTCTTAAGGCAGAAAGCTTTTTCGTTAAGTTTTCCCCTCACGGAATTAGGGGAAATGGGGCAAAATGCCTGAATGGGATTCAGTGGGTTGCCTTGCTTTCACTTTCGGTTCATGTGTATGGTGTGTCGAAGGTTACTCCACATTTTAAAGTTTCTGCTACCTCTTCGGATGAAGTGGATGCTAGTAGACGTGTTAAAGCATTTCGTGACTCAAGTGATCTGATTGTCAATGTTGTTGCAAAAAGTTGGAAGAGAGAGGAAATCCTTTACAACCATCCTGTGGCATTTTTGGTTGTCCAGTATGAGACGTCTGACGTTGCCTGTATCTGGACACCCGCAGAGCAGTTAAAAGACTGTTTCTCTTTGTTTCTGGCATTGTGCAGCTGGGACAATCTAAGATGAATGAGATGCCGAATCTAGACGAATGTGGTTCTACGTGCCAATGACCCGTGCTAATCGCTACAATCCTTGCCATTTCAATGCGACAGGGGTGACCAGATAGTAATGATACTCTTTCCAGTTGTTATGTTTCAGCGGCTGTCAAAGATACCAATGACAGCCAGCTACCAAAATATTCAGTAAGCTTTGCCATTCAATTCAACGCTGCTGCATTGGGGATCCCCAAATGATCAAACTGGCTTTTTTGCGGTTGGATTTGGGCCAACATCCGTATAAGATTGTTCTTATGCAAGACTTGAAGTGGGACCACCATTGACAATGCCATTAGTTCGCAATTGGGCGCTGGAAATCTTGGCCGGAGTTCCTGATTTTGGCGAAGCCCATTTACGGATCAGAGGATATGTCAATGAGCAGAATTGTAGTTGTTGGAGCGAACACAATATACATGTGTTCGACCAAGCATCAATGGATCAACATAGCTTGACTGTTTAGTGCGGTTCACAGCATGGTGGCTTCATCCTTCCATCTTTCAATATGAGGAAGGAGGCAACTTTACCTTGGTCTCAGGTATAGAGCGATGTTAACCGACTTTCTGTGTCCAGACATCGAACCCACGAAATATATGAGAGCTATAGTTCCAACAAGACCGCAGCGCTACATGCCAATGCAGGAAGCTGTTTAAATCACGTCGAGTCATCTATCTGATTTCCATCCTTGGAGAGTAATGACTGCAAGGCGTCAGACCCCATGCGAAATCCATCTCTAGTCGATGAGGACAAACTGTCTGGCGAAGAGACGAACTGGGATAGGACGAACTGCAGGAATCGTCATCTGACTAAATTCCACTTTGATGTAGGTTTCCTGACTTGATTGTAGCCCCAATGCTTCAATCAGTTCTAGCGGCCTACTTTACAGCGGTCTCTCAAAGAACAGAGAGGATGTAGTCTTGGTTCAGGAATCAGTTATATCAATCTGGAATGCGGACTGAAGTGTGAAGATCGTCCATACTGGTAAGGAGTAACCTTTAAGTAACCTTACTGCCTAACTTAGACGATCGGGATACCACATGTGGTGGCTCCTACTATACTTACTTTTTACCTTTGTCATGTATCCCCCTGTGGGTCTTAGGGCCTCGACAATGCCTACGCGCCATCGTGTGCGATTTCTGGATTTCTCAGTTCTCCCCAACTCTTTCCCAGTTGCCGTCCTTCCTCCTCAACTATTTTGCGTCACATACCCCTAGGCCCACCCCGTATCCTGCCATCCTGAGTAAGCGGGTTACATTGCATCGCGTGGTTAGCTATGTACCCATCACTCTTTTGGAGAGTATGACCAATCCACTTACACTTTCGTCGTCATATGGTTTTGACTTTGGATTCATGGATCGTTCTCTGATAAAGCTGTACGTTAGAGATACGGTTTGGCCAAAAAATCCTTAAAACATAGCGTAGGCACCTATTGACGAACGTTTGCAGCTTCCTCGTGATAGTGGCGGTCACCCTCCAGGTACCACATCCATATAGCAGCACGGATTCAACGTTTGAACGGTTAAAGCTAATCGCATTACTACGCCAAACTCTGGATGGCATCCAAAACTCAGATCTTGCTTTGCCTATTCGGCTGGCTATATTCAGTTTCGGTTCCGGTTCGGTTCCGCCATCGGTTGAGACAATACTCCCAAGGTATTGGAAACTCTCTACACTCTCAACCGTTCGGTTCCAACTATGTCGTTTCAGCATACCTCTCCCATGACAAAATGAACTCTGTCTTCGGTGTTAACCTGGAGAGAAATCGAGGATGCAGGGAGACAGAAAACAGGCCTCATTATGGACTGTGAATTCAATGCTCACCACACTTCTTCATTCTCATTCTTGGACCTTTGGCAACGAGCCTATGTACCCTCATCACTAGAAGTAACCAAGAAGTTTTCTCTCCGACATCCATTGGGAGACACAGTAAGGTCCACAAATTGGTTCCTAGTAGAGACCCCACTAAACACGACGCATTCACATCTGGTCTTGGATTTCGTGCAAAATTTTGTGTCATTATGGCCATATCAACTGGTACGCACATATTTATGCCCAAAAAGATAGCAACTTGACGTCAGCATCTCCGGCTTATGGGCTTGTCTCACACACATTGTTCTCACTAAATTTACCCCAATTACTCTTAAAGAATGCCTCGTTTGATTGGCAAACATTACGTCAACATCTTCCGCGGGACCTTCGTCCTTCTTTGAACAAACTTACACAATCAGCATTCCCCCTCGTCGTCACAATTACCCCCAAAAGAGAAATTGAACACGATTAGCAAACAATAGCCGGCATCCAGAGATGCCGGCGCGCGTGTTACCATGCGGATTATCAAGGCTACCTTAATATACCGACAAACTAATCAGTTATTGCTTGGATACAAATAATAGGCCGTTGATGATGAAATCGAATCGACACAGGCAGGGGGTTTATCGATTGTCCCGTGCCTGCCGCTTTCAGCTGACTACACGAAGTGGAAGAAGCAGTTCAGCTAGCATTGGAATATTGTTGATTGTTTTATCTTAAGCAGTCAGACGCGAAAGTTTTCCACTCCACGAAGGGCCTATAAGTATTTCATTCCAATTCCATTAGTTCTCCCGAAGGAGTAAAGTTCCAGGCTCCCTTTAAAGCAGTCACACTGAAATCGATGTTCCCCCAACTTTATGCCATCAAAAGGAAAAATTCCGAAAGGAGTGCGCTCACTCTGCACTCCACTGACGAACATCCGCCTTTCAAATGTAAATGTCTTTCCACATCGCTTCGACAGGAAAGAGGTCCCCAAACCCCCTTCACACTATCATATCTAATGTGCCTACGAGAGTAATATAGTCATTTCCTTTCGCCACCTCGTCATCAGTAACCTAATATCCCGACGACGACGCCTTCGCCATTCGGAGAACAGGTTACGTAAAATTTTTGACGACACCTCGTTATGACTTTTGACTTTTCCAACTCATTGCAAGTAATTACCATAGCCACATTGATTTCTGGGTTCCGCAGTAGCTTGGGCAGCCTAATTGCTCCTCGGCACGTTACGGGGTCCTGTTCTATTTTATTTCCCATATTTTCTTAATTTCCAACAAAGGGTATCCTTTTTTTGGGGTTACAAAGGCAGCGATAAGCCGCTTGAACCGATAAGATACTTATACAGTGGATGCGGAACATATTTATCGAATAAATTCCATCGGAAGGAACCCTCCCCCAATCCTCCAATCCTGAAAGAAACAGGTGAAGGGTGGAGCAATAAATATCATCTGACACGAATATCCTTCACGTCTCGGCTTTTGGGATAAATTGATTTTCTCCCACACGTTTAAAGGCGACTTGGAGGCTTTGTTTGCTCTAACAATGTGCCTGTAGGTACTTCATTATGATAACAGTTGGGTATGGGTGCATTGAAAAAGGGTTTCTGCTGACAGAGGGATATGACATGGCATTAAATCTTGGTGTTGTTGGTGGGATTTTTGGTTTCGACCACGAAGCTACACTGGTCAGGTCAAAGGCCAAACACACTGCGCGCTGTACCATTACCATCCGCAAGGAGATGTCAACCCTCGTTCGATGTCATAATCGATATTTATCGGTTTTTTGTTTGGATTGCAAGGTAGCGAGGGTCAAGGTTGGGTTAGGCTAGCTGAAGCAAGAGACTTTAATGAGGGTCATGTCTCTCATACTTACTCCCAAAATGTTTCCATTTAGAAAGACGAGTAGGCTCCTCGCACATCGTCGCCTTCCTCATTAGAATCCTTACCTGCAGCCTGACTCATAAGGATACTAATAGAGTATCTAACAACTTTCTGTCTTGTCTCTCATTTCGTATACATTTGTGGTCATGAAAGGTAATCTGCAATGCTTCAACCCAGAATGCAGGAAAATCCAACAAAAGTCCTCATTAAGAGATCCTAGCAGCCTTGAACCTTCAGACTGAACTCAAAAACTTCTTATATTCTCGAATTATGTTGCGAGTATGTAATGGATGGAAGGTGAGTTTTTAACGATAGCTACACTGTCTCCCAGAACCATCCCTTGGTTAATGGTGGGTTTCTTGACAGGTCGTACAGGTCTTTGTATCGCTCCAGCCTGGGCAGAGGCTATTAGCTTCTAATTGCGTTTATTTTTAGTAGGCCGCCATGTGAAGAGTGCTAAGTTGGGTCTGCTAAGCGCCAGAATCTGTTTAGTTTTGGCATTACCACATTTGTGCGCTCCATCTCTTATTTGCTAGTCCCGCGAAGGTTTGTATTTTACAAGAGCTAGGAGCGGTAGAGAGGTAGGTCAGGTCCTGTTCGAACCCCTTTTTTTGCTAATTCGTCCATCAATTCGTTCCCTTGAATATCGCTTATCGCTGTGTCCCGGAACCGAAAGGAGTGCGACGTCATGGTTTGGCGTGAATGCTGTGAAGAACTCACATCGCTTAGCCAGTTTTGATTTGACGATTTGGCCTTCATGCTGGCTTGACTTTCAATATAGATATCAGTCATCTTTATAGAGTGCAGTTTGGATTGTTCTCGTGCCCCTTCTGCGAATGCTAGTACTTCCGCTTGGAACACACTGCCGTGGTTTCGAAGTCTCAGAGAGCAGACAATTTCGGGTTCAGATTGATGGCCCTGCCCTTAATCCAATCCTCTCTTAGGAGAAGACTGTGAAGACTAAAGTCGTGAGATGGTGATATATTATCTGTCTCTGCGCCTAAGTACACCTCGTTATGGTGCATGGCCCGCGTCACCCTCCTTCCAGATGTTAGATTGCTTCTAGCGTAGTGCACTCTTCGCAGCCGACTGTCTGCTTTGGTAGCAGACGTATGGTTTCAAAGGCTGTGGCCGGTGTGGTTCGTATAGCCCTGGTAGTCCTTATACATGCTCGTCTTTCTATCTTGGTCAGTGGTCAGTGGTCAAAAGTACGCGGTTTTGTCTGCTGCGGTCCACCAGATAAGGCAGCCATAGGATAGAATGGGTAAAACTATGGCGGTGTACATCCAGTACATGATGGAGGGCTTGAGCTCCCATTTTTTCCCAAATATTTTGCTGTATGTGTAGAAGGCTATGAATGTTTTCTTCATCCTTTCTGGCTTGTGCTCTTTCGAGGTCGAGTATACAGCCCAGGTATTTCGTCCTATCTGAGATTTGGAGGGGTGTTCGTGAGAGGATTGGAGTAGTACGGTGATGGACTTATGCGTCAACTTTGATCCCACTTCGTTCTAATTCCTTTAAGACTCTGTTCACGGCCTGTATCCATAGTAGAAGAATAGAACCCTACCTTGGGGGGTGCCACTAGGGGCCAGTGCATGTACTTGGCAGTCACCTAGCTGTGTGTTGATGTGCCTCGTCTTGACCATGCATTTAACCCGGTCTGAGATTACTGGGTCTATGTTTTGTTGGTCCAACGCTTGTCTTATCGATTCGGATTTTACATTGTTAAAGGTTCCATATATGTCTAGGCAGGCCGCTAGCGTGAATTCTTTGTGGTGGAGGACTGTCTTAACAGATCGGCTTCTAGTAAAGACGTGTTACTTCGGATTTAGCTTGAAGCGAGTAAGAACGAGGTAAGACTGAGCGGTCAGTTGCCCAGTTGATCCTCTTAACGTCTACGATCTGGTTGACCAATGGGTGACTTGAGCTGGCTGTTCTATCATATGGGCTTACTGCAGTCTTCGATGTTTTGATTTCGGATCCTGGAATGTGTGTCTGTCCAGGATCCGTCTAATTTCTTTATGAAGCCTGGAACTGTGAGTGCCTATGACAAGATTTTCTCGAGACCGCACGTTTATTTTATGGATTCTACTTCGCTGCAGAACTTACTTCAACAGGCCCTCTTGTCTTTTTCTTGAAAATGTATTTGGTTTGCCTGAAGCGGTCCCAGTCAGCGGGATCCTTTGTGCGCTTGACCACATTTTATAATTTTCGGCGAGGACTTGGCTGATGGTGGTCAAGTTGAGGTTGAGCTTCCTTTTGCCCCTGACTATGTGGCATGATCGTTCGAAAGCTGAGTGAATATCTGAAGAAACTGTTTTCACCTCGCGGTCAATCTCCGAAAGAGTGGTTAGGATGTAAGATTGAGGACTCTTGAGTCAGATAGAATGCTCCAGTCTACCGTTCGGTGGTTTAAGGACTTAAAATAGAGTGAAACAGATCATTCTGTGGTCGCAGAGTGTAATAGTGTTGGACACTTTCCAGTCTTTGACTACTAGAAACCCAGAATTCTGTGTCAAAGTTACATCAAGGACCTCTTGCCTGTTTCTTGTGCTTTATGTAAATCCTGATCCAATATATTCATTATTCAATACGCGGATTGTTACAACAACAAATCTCCTTTTGCTTATGTGTCACTGAAGCCCCAGCACTTCAACGTGTCTGACATAACTTTAGAGGCAACCTTGACCTTCGGAACTAAACTTGAACTTAAAAATAGTCACGACGGCATTCTTTTTTAATTAACACTCCCTCGTAAACCTAGTGTTATCTTCCAACTTATTGCTGTATCGTGACATTGTCTAGATAACTTCCTCCTCTCGGCTGCTTATTTAAGCCAGCAGTCAGCGTTATTGGCCAACAAACACCACAATGCAGTTTGACTTGCTACTCGAAGTTACCCTACTTGGTAAGTCTACTAAATCCCCATTTGAGACTCATTTACTTTACTTCTCTTTCCATGCAAGGACTCGCCATTCTTCAGTTCGGAATGGGCTTGGCCCAGGGCTTACAAAATTACTCGTCCTTACTCCTCAACGACGGATAGACACTCAGTCTGGTTACTAACGCCTGCACCATGATTCTGGAAAAAAAGCAAACCCAATCCGTTTAAAAATAATGTATCCGTAGGCCTACTGTATCTGAATTAAAAATCAAAATAAAGAGAATCCATTTTATTCCCAATCAATTCTAATGTCCTTCCGTCGAAGTGTGTGCAGAGCTTCTAGGAATCATGTAATCCACATTCGATTGGGTGCTCCTGACACACGACCCAGTGTTGTAAGGGAAGGACCCCACGCGTGTACAACTGCTAAGAGAATACTGTTTCTGTTGGAAAAAAAGGACGAAATTAGCATGTGTACCTACACGCGTTGGAAAATATCTAACACCCACAGCAAGTACTTTTTCAGAGTACTCCATACTGTCTCGATGATTTCATGAGAAGTATTTTCTGTAACCAGTGTGAAACCGTGTAGGATGCACTTAGAGGACTCGAAGCGGAAAAATTGATGAACACTCGAGCATTAGGCTTTGTGCTTCTAAAAAAATTATGTTTTCCATTTCAAAGGAAAAAAAGCGAATCATCTGCCTAATTATGTTAATCAAGCGCTTGAAGCTGGCGTACCCAAGGCAATACAGAAATACCCGATTTGGAATCACATTGGGTGGGTGGTTCAACCTCTCGTATTATGTTGTGCATAAGGACTAGGAGTGGCATTAAAATATATTGGAATTCAGAGGAAAATCTAGAGAGTTTGTAGGTGAATAGGGCATTGTCTTCTTGAGGATACAGGTATGACAGACTAGAGACCCTGTAGTTCGCCAAAGTCCAAAAGCAATGCAATGTCACTGAGGGGCGATGCTACCTCCAGAATCTTTACTGAATGCGTACCTCGACATCTCTCAACAATGACCAGTCGGAACGCTGCTATCATGTCACCAAAAGAGCCAACAAAAACGGTGATGTGTTGTTCAAAACAGCTGGCAGTAAGTGTAGGTCTACCAGCTCATCCACAACTCCTAGTTTTCCTCCAGAGAGAACTGGACAAATGGTGGGATTATCAACTCTATCTGCATATCCATCTTCACGAACGGGTCAAAAACAGATGAAGGAATAGGCTTTGGAATATTCTTAGAGGATCTACAAATCGCCCGGTCTACAAAACTTCCCAACCAGGCGAAAACATACGTTATCATCGAGGCCTGCAAAATAGTAAACACATCGATAGCCAGACAGCCATCAAAGCCACTACTTCCATCACAACCAACTCAAAACTGATGTAAAGAGAAGCTAGCTAGGACAGCCTTGGAATCAAACAACATTACGACGGACCGCTCAGTCCAACTGCCCATTCTTCCAAAATCTCATCGGACTTCCGCAACATGGCCAATGCTAGGTTGAGAACACTCTCCATGTGCCATATTTCGAAGGCACTTTGAGCTCAACAGAATAACTCTTACAACTCAATAGACCACAGCTGACGCTCCTCATCGGTATCCCCACAACCCAATGGCAGCCCACCTCAGAAGAATAGGAAACTGCCTCTGTATAAGGGCTGCGGCGACACTCTTTTCTTGAGTCCAACTGGTGCCATCCGTCACAAGAACAGATCCTAATGCCAACACTTGTGGAACTCCATCAGATTGTCGTGCTGCCATCATTCAACAAAGATTAGAAAACTTTTTCCATGACTGAATCCATATTTGGAAAGCATGTCAAGCCGAAGACATGGGGCTTAGCACAGAAAAAGGTCCTTTGGATCTATACGGCTATGCTAAGACTTTTTCTAGTTTATGTGTCGTTTGATGGAAAGGACTTTTACGTAAATATCTTTCTGTCTTTTATATGTACATACTTACTGAGTACGCTGGGTTTAGCTCTAGCTCTTCACTTAAAAAGCTTAAGCACTATCTACTGTCTTGGACGTGGTAGCTTTTGGTATCATCCCCGCTGAAGTTTCAATAACCTTTCCCAACACTTATCCTACTATTTCTATGGATATGCAGTTCGATGCAATAACTTAGAACTTCAACTTAAGAGTCGAATTTCCCTGCGTTCATGAAGACCGACTTTACTACTCATTACTCAAGCATGGATCTGTATTTCAAAGAAAGATCTATGCTATCTTAGGGACTGCCGCCAGACCTAGTCAGGCTGCACTTAAGACCTTGCTCAACCCTGCAACCCGTTCGAAAATAATTTGAGAATGCAACTTGCTAACCCCTATTCAGCCATAATTGTTGAACTACGACTTGTAGCTCTATATTTAGAGATGGAACTATAGATACCTGCAATCCGTTAACCTTTTGGTTAAGCCTATTCCGAAGGTTATCGATTTTCTTCACATAAGCCCATCTCTTGTTGAGTCATTCACTTTCCAATTTTCATCCTCAACTCGGGATTTAATTGTCATAGGACACACGCAGAGCAGTTGGAGCTGCATATCCTCTCTGATGTTCGTCAAACGTTTATCAGAGATGCAACCTTGAAGAAAAGTTTATGTTTTTCTGGAATTCAATCCTTGAAGCTGGGGTCTGTTGTCCAACGGATAATCAAACTAAATCAATCCGATTGTTGTAACCTTACTTGTGGAAGATGTGATAAGCCAGGATTCAGAATATTAAGTCTTAAATATTTTCAAAGTATGTTTATCTTCTTTTTCGAAACAATTTATTAACAAATGTCATTTCTGACGGCTTTTCCTATAATTTTTGACACACAAGTCCTCACTTGACCATTGATGCTTTCCTCTTCTTATGATCCTTTGAATCTGAAATGGACATACGAATTTGCTCAATCAGCCACTGTACGCCTTCTTCTAGACCTTCTCCAGATAGAGCATTACTGGAACTAATATGCCATGGCTTGTCTTCTATGTTTTCCAGTCCCAAGGCTACAAGAAATTTGTTATAATTTTAGGCTTGTATTGCGCGTCAAACATCCTTACCAGCTGCGATTTTGACACTGGACAGAGCATCAGTGCAATCCATTTTATTCCCATAAAACAGAATGGGAACACGACGATTTGCCAAATCTGGATGCTGTAGCAGGAGCTCAAGTTCGTCCTTCACAACCACTAAAATGAAACCAAATAGGAGATTAGTTCATCTGGGGACAAAGAACGAATGTAGGACACTCAGTAAATAGTTTACACCCTAAACTTTGTCCTTTGTGTTCATTGAACTTTACATAGTCAAATGAGAAGTACTCGTATTTCCAAACCCGGTTTGTCTATAAACTTGAGAAGGGTATTAGGAACCCACATTATAGAGCAGGAACTAACTCAGGCATTAAAGGAGGAGGAGGATCAACGAGGCTCTCGCAATCCTCAACTTCACCGTCTTTATAATCTTGTCATCTGTACCTCTAACACGAACTTCAAGAAAGTAGCTCTCTAGGAACAAGGAACCCTGGGCACTAGTCTAACTATAGTCTAAAGATCATCTTGTTTGTGCATAGTTGATGTCCTTCGTATGACATCCTGTCCAGCCAGGTAACCATTCCCTCTAGAGCATTTTGCGAGGAAGAGGTGGTCCAGGAAGACAGTTTGATTCACTTTTATTCTCTGATAGACTTAGTCTCAGTCTATCCTTCCATTTTCCTAATCATTGCAGCTTGCTCTAGACGGAATTAATGGCGATGGAGGTTTCAGATAGCCAACCAGCTATCAAATCGTTGGAATCATGCTCTAATAATTCGACAGTTATTCAAGATTCCTGTCTTTCTTAGAGATGACAGAGCATAGGGATATTCCAGGGAATTGTGCAGCCGCTGAGTTTGCCCGAGATGGAACTACTGTACCAGGTCAAGCTACGTAAGGTATGCCAATCACGTGGACCAGTAGCATAACGTGTCTAGAGACAAAACAAATGTAGCTTAAACTGGATCGGAAATGCTCTAAGAATTTGGTCTCTCTTAGGAGACTGCGTATCAGTATCACAGCATATTGGGTAATAGGACAACGTGGAACAACACACTGCTCTTCCAGAAGGTGGTGTTTCTCTATCTCTACCTATCTCTGCTTTATCTCATAAAAAAAAACTTCATTTACAAGCCGGTTTCTTCAATGATCTTGGTGATCTTCTTAACACCGGCATTAGGTGACTGCTCCATGTAAGATTAAGCTCGGATAAGTTGAAGTATAGATGTTAATTCACGTCCGTCTAAGAGACGTCTGCATCAAATCTTTGGTTTGTTTTAGAGCCTAGAGCCTAGAACGACAAGTTGGTATTATATTCCTGAAGCACATACTGGAGTCCATTTTGGAAAACCTAAAAACCAACAGCTGCCAATCCAAGAAGAGCTATATTAAATAGCTACCTTGTCATACCCTTCATACTTAAGGTTAAAAGCATACTTTCGAATAGTAGAAAGAAGAGCTCAAAATTAATCTTGAAAAGCTAGAAAGGAATACTTCAGAAGATGACTCAAGCCTCTGATAGAAAATATTTGGATAGTTCACAAGGAGGAAGCTAGCCGCAAAGTCTTTCAGAAAACTGTATAGCTAAGCTGGATACACATTTTAAGCTGTAAGCCAGGGTCACTGGAGCAAAGCTTGGCAGTTAAACCCACTAGTTCTGGGACTTGAGACTACAAGAGTCGACTGAAATGTAACATTTTGGATAGTGATCAAAGATATGACCAACATTAATTCCAGTTTTGTGATTCAAGAAAGTCCCGGACTTGCCGAGGTCACGTTCTACCACTTTGGTGACATATATCTAGTAAGGCTTGACGTTAGTCCTCAAAAACCGCTTATGCCTACCATATGAACCTATGTACCATCTTTTTGCCATAAATGTTGTGATGCTCGTCACGACTTTGTTTATGAGACTGTCTGAAGGTTTCTATCTTAGACTTGGACTTAAACGTGTCTTTTGTGTCCATCGTGGACTGTCCATATGTAGCTTTCAGCAATTAAGAGAGATGCGTTGTCGTCGAATCCACACAATGAAATCGTTGAAATCCAAAAGTTTCAATCCCAAGAGAAAGCCAGAATCGTGTAAGAGCTTGACGAAGAATACCGTCATACATTTCCAATCAAATAACAGACTTACAAAACGGATCAGCAAAGACGGGGACTTAGCGATAAAACGGGACAGAACCAACTATATGCTCTCAATAAGAATGGCAACCCAACATCGGCGAATTGGTCGGAAGGAACTTGACTAAGCTATATACAATCCTGACAACAACTCCTGTCAATCGAGGCCGAGAAGGCAATTGAGCAGTAACATCCTACTCCAAGCAACATTGGTACTCTTTCGTTCTACACAAACTGTGTAGCGACATCTGCCTAGCCAAGAATGGCCATCGGCCCGCAGAGTCTGTGAATCCATTCTGGAGGGACAACGCAGTGGTAGAAGAGGACCTAGTCCGACTTAAAATGCCCATCTGATGACAGTTAGCTAAGAACCGATATAAGTTGGAGGTGACTGAACATCCGAGATCCTCACTCTGGTCTCAGTTGGTGAAAAATTTAAGTTGAGGCCAACATCTCAAACGTAGCATCAAACATCTCAAACTGCAGTGAGCTCCAATCGCCAGTTCTCTTCTGTCAGAGCTGTTCTACCTCTGCTAAACTGCTCATAGTTGCGAAGTTGAGTCATCAACCAGCCATCACTTGTCACTTGCCAATTAGCGTAGAAGAGTTTCCCTAGCTGCAACCCCTTATGGGCTTATTGATAGTCTTATGATAGATTGGACTTTGTAGGTAAATGCTCAAGACGCCAATAGCAAGGTTTCTTAGAAGTCGATTTGTTTCTGCGTAATTTGTTGAGTCTTGTTCGAGGATACATAAGTAATATGCAGTGGAATAGTGTGTGGCAGGACTCAATGATAACCTATTTGTCCCGGACTTGCATCACTAACTCACTCGTAATTTGTCATTATTTCCCCTCACAACTTTAGGTAATAGAAAATCCCTTTTAAGACCAAGTCCGGGCTGCAAAAACCCCCATAAACTGTCGAGCGAATATCTCATTCTAAAGGCTCCCATCCAAGCGCTCCTTACATTTTGATTCTCATCATTTCGCACACACTATACTGTCATTTGCGAATTAATTGCAAGATTTCATTAGAACGACTAAAATATTCTCTGGAATTAAAAAAATCATGTTTAAACGGCGTCATCGAGGCAGACAGTCATGAAATGGCCAAGGATACAAAGTTAGCCATGAAAAAATAAAAAAAAAATTAAACGCACTAGATACTGTGTGTACAGCTTAATTAGATATGACGTTGTTATGAGACGACGATGATTCTTCGCAATTGTGCGGGAGATCCGTTTTAATGGAGCATGAAGCAGTATACACTGCAAATACCAAGTCGTTAAGAAGTCTCAACTGGATTTTCGTCGCGCAAACAAATTCGATTGCAATTATAAGATACTCTTGGGAGGATGAAGTATCTTATTGCTCAGAGGTGTTGTGGGTGTTGGGAACTCGATAAACTATCCGAAATCTGATTTGTATTCAGGCTGCTTTTATGACGGTTCGGTTGAGTTGAATATACAAATGTATCTATAGCTCTGTCTAGTAGAAACCACAATATTTTGTAGTTTTATCTATTTTGAGATTTGTTCTATTTTTGGAAATACTGTGAGGCATTAACACTTGGATTGATTTTTATGGAACTCTTAGAATTAATTGGCCTTAAACTGTTGGCTTTTGTTGGCACTATCTTACCTAATCGCATGCGATCGCTGGAGTCGATGACATATACTATTCCTTGACAGTTCTTGAAGTGGTACTCCCACAGATTCCTGTATCTACTGGCGCCAGACATATCGAAGGCGGTGAACGCAATGCCTTGATCTGTAAAGAAAAAGAAAACTTAGTGCTTAGCCGGTCAATAATGTTTATTTAGCTTGTCTTTGATGAAAATTACATACTCTGCTTCCTGGATGAAAGGAAAGGCATGTCACGTACAGGTACGTTCACAAGAAACTCAATTGCCTGTGAGAGCTCTGGCCAATAACGCAGAAAGATTTCAAAGCGAGTTCAGAGACCGGCAAGCCCATCAGGGGATTTCAGGAGTCAAATCATTTGCCACCTAAGACAATGATTGGTATAGAAGTCAGACCAATCACAATGGTCCTTCTCAAATAGAACATTTGGCTTTCGAAAGGACTAACCGAAGACGGAGCTATCATACAGTTTCTAGACATAAGGAGACAGTGACAACGTAACGAACTGTCATGCGATCTCTTCTGCAGAATCAATCTCACACGTCAACATCAAAGATGCAATCTTTCAAAAGCCTGACATAATTGTGAAGATCTAGTAGTGTTTTGTGAGTAGGGAGACGGGAGCAACCATTGTGAGAGATACAAAACGTCACAGTCGACAGATATCCCTAGACACTAGGAGCACCGAGATCAAACTTCATGTTGGAGTTCTTTCTCCCCTTTTGTGGCCACTAGTCATCGAGATCAGGCTACATCACCACCGATTACGTAGATGGCCCGCCGTTTCGTTTAGTGCCCCAAAATTCTCTAACGAACAACTGCAACGAAGCTTCTAAAGCTCCAGAGAATTACTGGTTTCGGTATAACCTGTCCTAGGCTAGCATCGGAAACTATCACTGCGCTTTCACTCCTTCAAACCTTCAGTAGCAATACGGTCGTTGTATGAGCTATCAAACTGCAGCTAGAATGAAAGTATAAAGTAGGTGACGATGTGGGGTACCTGAAATAATTCCCAAAAGGGACATGAATTATACTATACCCAGCTGTCAAACTGTTCTAATAGTGTTTCACCACAGGAACCTATTGCTCTGGTCCGGTTTACAAACGAATCGATGGTGGAATCTAAAGTAGGAGCCAGTGGTTGTCTATCCAACATCAAAGTCTCGATACCTATGACATTGTGTCGCACGGGTTTGGAGTCGGAACGCCATCCCACTGAGATCTGCTCCAGGTTAAGCTTTGGTAATGGTATTGATGGAATGGATTCTAAACAATCGGATGAGTCCCCGCTTATCAAAGATTTTCTGGCAAGAAATCGGTAGATGAACTAACTAGGACTGGCTCAGAGTCTGCATTTATGTATATGGCCCGAACACTACTGTGGTATCAACTAGGCTAAGTGCTGATTACTGAATGGGAACACAAGCTTTGTCTGGCCTACTGGAAAAGTGTTTTGTGACTGAGACAATCCAAAGGAATAATCATGCCTGATTCCTACAAGAAAATCCTTACTTAAGGTTAGTATTAGAAAACTGATGACCTTGCTTACAGGTCACTTTTTAAATATGCGTATTGAGCTTCGCGTAAGTCTCCCTTGCAAACTTGCTTCTTAAGTGGATATCGAGAAGAGAGACTTACATTCTTTCACTAAAGTGTAGCCTGTTGTACCTGCTTTGGATAAAACTATCACCAACTCTTCCCTCTATCCCCTTGCATAGGTACGTAACCTTACCTCGAATAATGTCTAAAACTTCTACTAGTCCATGGCATGGTACTGTATGATCTTAACGTCAATGTAACACAATACACTATCTTTCATATGACGGAAAAGGAACTCTTTGTGGCTCTCCACTAATGGGGACTTAAAGTAACTCAAGAATAGTTAATGAGGTCCTTTAACCCGTCGGAAACATATGGCATCAACCACGCCTCCCCGTCATCGAGTTAAAAGTTCTGTAAGTTGTTTAAACTACCTCCAACTGGTTCCTAAAGAGCTCGATGCCTTCTAGACTGTTCGGCGCTAAATAGTCTAAGGCGTCTATATATTCTGCCAGCCTGTGTAAGCGGATTCTATTACAAGGCGCGGATCCAATTCGCTGCCACTCTCGTATAGTAATGTTTATATGTTCTTGGCCTGTTCTCATTGAAAGTGTTCATTGGAAGATGATTCTTAAAGTGTTACATCTTGCTTGAGGTAGTGGTGTGCACCTTAAAGAGGAACAGCCTCAGTTTGGTTCTTAAGCTAATGACATTACTTCTCCAGATTTTGGTTAGCATTCAGAGAACGCAGCTTCTTCCCGATCGTGCTGCACATCTCCAATATATAGTACCCCCACGGTTAGGCAATATCAACTTGCTCCACTGTCCGTGCGGCAAGGTTAAGTTGAAGACGAGTGTTAGAAGTACTAGGGGTCTTGCTTTGACTGTGGTTATTTCGAGCCCCACTTTGTGTGCCTCAACTTCAAGATTATGAGCCATCAGATGAAAACTAGACAAACATCGTCAGCAAAGTCAAATTGTTTAAGGTAAGATGTTACAGTCCAAGGAATTCCACAGTAATTTTCTGGAGCACATCGCTGGTATTTACCAGGAACAGTAGTGGTGACAGTATACACACTTGAGGTACCCCACTTACTTGACACTTACTGCCTTCGTAATTAACTCAAAAATATGAAGAAAATATGGTCAGGCTCTTGCGGCGAAAACAATAAGAGTAATCGTTTGCTATGGTTACTATAACTACCTGTGAATCAGTAACAAAATGTCCTGGAAAGCAACGGGGACCAAATAATTTGCTTCTGCGACAAAAAATCAATCTCTGATGATTAGGATCTTCTATGGAATCGTCTTACCGGAGCTAACACCCCTCAGACAAAATGAATAGGTCCCAGGCGAACACCCTACTTTCCTACTACAACACGGGTAGGTCGCGAACACGGTATGGTCGCGAACAAGGACTCGACTAAGTACACGAAAAGGACGTTCCCAGCACCAAAAGTTTTCTTCAATGAACTCCAAGGACTCTTTCTCAACCTTTCTGTTGGCACGACCTACGCAACACAAAATCAATAAAAGAAATAAAACCTTTCAGCATGGTATATCGGTTTTCCAAAAAAGAAAGTTAAAATCAAAAGAGTTTTGGATTTCACTCAAAAACAGACTCACGTTTCCAATAGAAACTCACTTTGAAATTGTTCGACTGTGAATCCGACTGTTGGCACTGTTATTGCGGTACGCTCATCTGGACTCCTGAAATGATTTATTATCGTCGACTTTCCGCTGTTGTTCAATCCAATGACCAGGATTGTCATCTGTTCCTTCTTCAGTTTCAGGATCTCTGCCAATTTGTTTAAAATTCCCATTATTCTTGCTGAAGGTTGTAGTTTCCCCCTGGAATCCTTAAAATTTCCGGAAAGATTTCAAATTTCACACCACACAACCAGGCTCACATGGTGTATTTTGTATTTATTTACAAATAAAACACGCAGACGTTTCGAAGGAAGGAAATGAGAAAACTTTTCCAAAAAGTCTGTGCCACTTCCTTTGGAACGAAATTCAAGTCGATATGGGAGGAAGGACCTTTTTTTTGTAAGGATGTTGGGATTGGCAATATCAATTTCCACTTGTGGGGTTTCGGGGTTTTTTTCTCTTGATTTCAAAACTTTTTGATTTTGTTTTTGAAAAATCCACTTTTGGGGTTTTTTTTGACTGAAAATGTCTTGCTCTGTCGAGGAGGAATACTGCACGAACACGAGACAATACGTTGGAAAACCGCTGAAAATTATCCCATAACTCAACGGAGGGGAAGATTGTTTGGGTTGCGTTGCCCTGGCAGCGAGCAACCTTTCGTCGTTGTGAATGTGAATAGATTGGATTAGAATATTCGGGGAACTTCTTAACTGCGTTGTTGAAGATGGAGTGGTTGTGTGCGAACGAAGCAGTGAAACTTAAATACTTGCACGACTGGGAAGGGGGATTTTGGAAAGTTTTCTAACGAATTTGTTCGCAGCTGATAGCATTGAAACAGGAACTTTGAACCCAAGTTGGAGGGATTCGAATTACTATGCTGGGGTTGCATTTGTAGATACATTGTAGAATGCAGTTGCAGTCAACGTCCGCCTACAGCATGTCCTGCATTGCATTCCTTACAGCAATCACCCCATGAATCATGGGAGTAACCTTCTTTGGAAGAGTCTTGCAGTATATTGTCAATCGAGACGCCAGTTTAAGAACTACTTTTTGGTCGCTCGGAGTAACCTCGAAATTGTCAACAAGGTGATACCAATCTTTTCAACAAGGTGAGTCGTTCATGCCATTGCGGTTTTCGGGTTCAAATCCGAACTGGACCATATCGATCCTAAGCAGCATGGTTGGAGATGAACTATGCAGACCCATGTTTAGTGTTAACGTCCCTGCTAAACATCCTGCCCTGTTGTAAAGGATGAAAATACCAAATTCACGATGCTGCCTTGGTGTCAAGAATCTGGTGTCATGCCAGATAACAACACAAGTAAGGAGGCTCTTCTATCCGCCACGCTGCTTTCAGCTGTCTAGACTAACCGCTCTGGCATCCGCCGTAGCTCGACCTATAAAAGGTTGAATCATCCTTATCGTTTCGTACCTGGGCACTCTGCTGGAGTACGACGGTTCTCTATGCTGGAGCATTATTGTTCATTCAATACATGTCCTTGGCACAGGTGCTACAGTTCGAAGTTATATCTTCTCCTCAAAGGTCCCCAAAATTTGCTCTTCTTTCCTACTTATTGTCTAGCACTCGGCTCGATAAAGTATGTATAACTGGCAGGATCAATGTGCATTTCAGCTTCTAAGTTAAAAGTTTTGAAACTATTTGTTATGCCAAAGCAAAGAAGTCTCCACTAAGGTGTCATTCAGTGAGGTTTTGTCCTAGACGATGGACAGATGCTTCTTTGTTTGTTGGCAATAGATTACTTCAAAACCAACTAGCTTGGTCTGTTCTTCAATTAAGTAAGAGCTTCTAAAACGGCGCATTGGAAGCGGCCCATGATATCGATGTCTTCTGCGTAACCCAGGTGCTGGACAAATTAGTTGAAGATAGTGCCTTCCGTGCATACATCTGCCATGCGCACTATCTGTGATTGAAGAAATCCTCCGACAGCGCATCTGTTTGCCGAAATCTGGCACATGCTTGAAATAGTTAAGTGGAACTGTTCCTGAATTTCACATTGCACCTCGTATGTTCCAGCGCCACGCAGCTTAGCTGGATAAGTTTTTCCGAGGAAAGATGATGAGTCTCGACTTAAAATTTGTTTTTTCCAAGATCTGTGAAAATTTGGTCGACATTTGGAGATTGACATCTGCCGCATTGAAAGTCACACTGGTACCTGCCGGTTCCCACATCTCGATCTGGGTATGATCTTTAAAGCTCGATAGTTTTTGCAAAACAGGGAATCGTCTTTCTGGAAGATGGCGCATATAGAGCTGCAGCACCCTACCAAAACATCACCACCATGTTTGAAAAATTTTGCTGCTAGGCCATCTGAATAAACCGCTTTGTCGTTTTTCAGCTGTTTTATGGCTGAGCTAACCTTTTCAAAGCTGGGAGGTTGGATGGCTTCTTTATTAACTGGATGCGCGTTTGACCTTTTACTCTCTCTAGTTGGTGCCCATTAAGTAGCTCCTTATAAACATCTGCTTTCCCTGCGCTTCGGAGACTAGGTTTTTCTCAAAGAGTCTGAGTTCTGGGCTTGAAGCCAGCTCCCAGTTGCTGAACTTGGGATTGCACGATTAATAGAAGAAAAAAATCATCGTTTGTCGACCTAGGTTGTCAAGGAATGTAAATTCTAGATGGAAAAGTCGGTTTTGGGACAGTTCCTCCTCCTCAAAATAACACCTTCTGGAGACAGGCTCTAGTCTAGTCAGAACATCAATAATTTGTCTGATCTGTGACCTCTTTAATAAAACCAACTCGGCATTGATGCTTCAGATCAAGCCTAGACTAGTTCTGCCTCACAATGTTGCAAGCAGAGAGGTTTTTTAAAAATGTTCAAGAAAATCGTCCAACTTTAGGAAGAGTTTACAAGAGTAGGCTATGTCGTCTCGACACAGATGCTTTGGGTTGAACCCTGTCTCGCAAACTCGTCGGCATTCGAATTCCCTCAGGCCTGACACCCAACAGGTGTCAGGCATAACTTGTAGGAGAAGACATCACAACCCACCAGTTCAGCAGTCTTGAAACCATTGTTATACAAATGGACTAAGCGGTCTTCAGTAGAAAAGGCATTCTCGTACAGAAGTTCCAGCCTTCGATTTTTACAGACAGGATCAATACTAAGTTATGGTGTTTGTATTGCTGTTTCTAATTGCTCCGAGATAACCTCCAAATGGACATCTAGATCATGAACTTCTCCAAGAGCTTGTGGCTTTTCCAAACGATTCCAAGCGATTCCAGGCATATGTAATACTGCTTAACCACATCATAATTGACATACTAAGCCTTAGAGGATTAAGTTGCACCTCGACCCACAAGGATACTCGAACGTCCTCCACCATATAGTGTGGAACAAGTACATATGTCACAGTTTCATCCCAATTCAAATGACGAGGGTTGGGTCAAATAATGAATCCTACTCCATAACGCAATATTATAGTCCCGACTACTCCAAGTCTCCGGAGCAAGGATATTCCTTTTCAGGACCATTAAGCCTGCTAATGAATGAATTTCGTTGATAAGGGTTGGTGCCTCCACACTCGCACTCAATCGTTTATTGATATTCGACATAGAGACCCTTTTTTTTTGTTGGTCCTGCAACAAACACTTGTACGTACATATGTATTTATTTATTGTCCTCTTTATAATTTGACACAAATACAAAAAATAAACGGATTACAGGAACAGATGTCAATCTTCGGCTAAAAGATGGAACGAATAAAACACAAAAATCAATTTGCCTTCCTAGTTTAAATGCGTTTGGTTCTAGGAGTAGTCCTGTTCCGGGCGGATTGGGGCTTTGTACGTAGTCGAGGGGGGGCTTGATTGGGTAGAATTTTGTGTGAAGCTCTTAACGATGAATGTCATTATTGTTTCCGAATTTATGACGTCTATTGGTTTGATTGATGTAATTACGTTCGTCTAAAAGCGTTCGAATTAGGTTTAGGCCGTCTCTGGGAGCTCATCTGCTTTGCTGACTGTCGTCATTACTTTTTGACTTGTACACATGTATTTGCTGCCTTTTGTTGACACAAAGTATTATGGTGTCTACACGTGTACGATCCGTAATGTGATTCCTTGGCTTAATGGCGTGTATACATATGTAGTCTTACAACCTTGAAAGTGATTCCCCTGTTAGCTTGAAATTTCGTTGGCACTACGTCGTCATCCTTACGATGTCTGCTCGCTATGCGTGACATTGGCCATGTTCCCTCGTAGACCGAAAAGGTCATTGCGTATCCACTTTTAGAAAAACTTCAAATAGAAATGAATCAAAACCTATCGCGTTACTTGCTGGCTTGGAGTCTGGTATCTGAGAGACTGTTAACGTTTCGCTGCTGGAACCAAGCCCATTAGGCCGCCTTCGATAATGCGACATTTGACTGCATGTGCGACTAGACAACATGGGCTAGATGAGACATTATTATCGCGAATCAGGGGAATACTGATGAATATAACTGGTTGTAGATGCGAACTGTGTACGCCATGTTATGACTTGTGTCAATAGAGGCACCCCACAAGGCGGTGTCCTGTCCCCTTTGCTTTGGTGCATGGTAGTTAACTCTCTGTTGCTTACTCCCTACAAAGGTCTACGCTTAGTCATACGCGAATGATGTCATCGGTCGGGTCATCCGGGAAATAGGTGGTCAAGCTGCGCTTAAGCCCTTCCTTAACTGCCACCCCTTCGAAAATAGTTCAAGAGTACAAGCAAGGCTGAACTCGTTGACTCTTGTCTGGCTACACTGCGATTAAAGAAAATAAGATCTCCGACTAGATTTTTAAGGGGAGCTTACTCGGTGTGACTATTATTTGACGATGGGATCTCTTAAGAACTCAGTTGTGTTCTGCACGACTGTCTAGGATGCAAGGAGACAAAGCGTGTGCTTCAGAACGTCTGTCAAGGGACAAGCTCTATCTGCTACGCTTGTAAAGAAAGTGATGATATTCCAAATCAGATGGTGCTGGTGTGGTGAATTCCGAAGTGCCGAAGAGTTTACAGTCCTTCGTCGTTTAAATGCATTCTGAAACTCGAAGAAATTCCAGCAAGTAGTACAATAGAACAGTTCCTAGTCAGCTAAAGTCAGCTTGCACTTCAATTTCGCACACCTAGTTGGTTGATGCACATGACCGCATCACCGTAGACGAAGACAGGCCCGACCCCAAGACTATTCGAATTGGAGCATTGTAACTAGTCGCTATCTAGATCGTACAACTCATGGTTGTATTCTCTTCTCCAAATCGCCCGACGTATTTTTCTCTAATAACAATCGGGAAGCGACCTCACCCATTCTTGACATAGTTCATCGCTCTGCGCCGTAGAATAGGACTCGAATGGTTGGGGTACTGTATTGGGTCAACTTATTCATTCGAGAGAGGGCTTTACTAAAATTCCTTCTGCCTTCTCTTAATACTTTTTGGATATCAAAGGTCTCGGTGACGTCTTTTCCGACCTTCATGGGGCAGCATACATTCCCTATCCGCACTCGCAACAACTGGGCGAGTTTGGCAGAGATGCCAAAACTAGACATAGCTCAAGGGTTTTCTTCAAGATCTATCGTAGTATGAACGTAGTGGTCAATTGTGGACTTTTCTGGCCTAAAACTCCACCGAAACCAATCAATCAGGTGGTTGAGAAAAGATTCTTAGCGGTCACACAGAACAGCAAATAAGATCTTGTAGGCGACGGTAAATAGACGCAGTTGAGAGGATCTTTCTTTTTGAGGATCAGACAAACAAGGTCTGTAGTCTTGACATGTTCTGCTTACCTTAGGGTAAAACCTCCCAGTCTCATTCCTGGAATAGCATGTCCGTAGTTCCTCAATCGCATGCTTATCATGATGCATCATAAGAAGCACGAGTTCAGGTCGCTATCAGTTCCGGTCTCTCTATCCACCGCCACTGTGTAAGCCATCCATTTTACTGCATTTGGTTCCCCCATGCTTCATCAAACCAAGAGTTTTGTTATGATGGTCAAGAGAACCCCAGCAAAACAGTGGCGACATCCTTGATCAGTTTTCGAAAATGTAGTCACTGATCCTCAAAGCTTGATAATGGCGGCAAAGGGGCCCTATGGACACTTGATCGGAAAAGGATCTAGCGATCTCTTCCTACGTCAAACTTCCTTACAGTATTTAATTGTTTTGTTGCACCAAAGTAGAGGTTTAAGTCGATGTTCACTCCTGGGAACATTAGGACATCCATCATTCTAAAAGAGTTCCCTTCGTCGATCACTAAGTGATCATCTGCTTTACGGTTGACTGATCAGGAGATCTTCATGTTCTTTCTGAAAATATTGACATGGGGTAACCGCGTGGATAGCTACGACAAGATTTTGCCCCCAAACTCGATTAGGCTGAATCCGCTGTTGGAGGTGGTATCGCGTCGAGCAGACTATGCTTTCCGACGGGTACTGCCAAAGATACCACCCCGCTCTGCGTTGAAATCGCTCGAAACATTTTTAAAAACATCATAGCTAGGACACTTCTTGTACGTCTTGCTCTGGAGCTTGTGGAAACTGTTTTTGGTATCATCATCTTCCTCCTCTACGGTGCGTGAGTGATGTAGTGATTTCTTAATGCGATTTGTTACTAAGCGCTGGTTGCCTCCAAGAACAAACCCTCATCCAAATGGCTGCTGGTTCTCTGTTTCATCTTTTTTTCCCCGGATTGTTCCATCGCACTACTTGGATGGCGGTAATGTCCCCTTTACAGCAGGCAGTCCATAACCTCCGCTAATTGTTCTACTGCACATGGACTATTAAGAGACCTCACATTCCACGTGCTGGTCCAATAATCACGTTTGCTGTTGTCGTCAACAGTTGAATCATCCTTATTACTCGTGTACGGTCCTATGGTCGCCGCTCTCTTATATTAGCTCAAAGAAATAGTATTTCCTTCTCTCCATTTATTCCTGGTCTAGTTGTTGTGTAGTAAAAGAAGTTCCCCTTTCTTTTCTTTCGCGAGGTTGGTGAACAAAAGTCTCGCTGCATCGAGTGATTCGTCCAACAGAACCATCAAACTTTCCCGCCCAACAACGGGCGAGTATGTAATGTGCAACAAATTCAAGTCAAAATACCACTCCTTCCTCTGTACAACCGTCTCTGAAATACCATACTATGAACGGAGTCCAATGGAAGACCCACTTACTTTCGTGGTTTAGTCTTTTCAATGAACTAGAGCTTGTTGAATAGCTGCGCTTTCCAATGAGCCGTCTGGTAAGGAAATAAGCACCATCTTCCTATTTCCAAAGAACCCTCCAAAGTCGCAAGAATTTTTTTCACTCGAGACTCCGATGCATCGTGGAAAGAAACTTCCTATCCACCTTTACCACTGTTTTCTCAAAGTAACCCAAAGTAGGAGCCACCCTGCTTTATGACAAGAGTATTACTTAACAGCGAGATACTGTTCCAGATCAGCGAGTTCTATACCTAATCTGAAGCTTATCTATCAATCTCCAAACTGGAAGGAAGGGACAGCCGAGTAGCTGCTGGCTAGGGATAAGGATTCTCAGAAATCAAATTCTAGTTCGTTCAGCTTCCAAAGAAAAGTAAAAGCTTTTGGTTCCCAGTGCTTTCAATACAAATGGTTGATGTCCCAGATGAGTTTACCGCCATCTGTCGTAGAGTACTTATGGTACACTGTAACCCAACTGTCAGTTGCAAAGTGACACCTTCCATCAGCTGATTGTCAAAGTTTCATTTCGCTAGTCAAACCGCCGCGAACCGAAGGGATTACGAAGAAAATGGTAATTTTAAAAGGATGGAAGTTCGTTGCCTTTATCTCGACAATTGTAGCTGGCATTGGAGTTGCAGTTTATCCAGTTGTTATCGATCCAATGATTAATACAGACAAATACAGTAAGTGTTGCGAAAGAGTATTTCATCCGGAGGCAAGGAAATTGCACTTGTTTCCATAAGACAATTCTCTCCACAGTCTCCAAAGTTTAAGTACTAAAGTGTCACCAATATCATTTTACAGAAAAAATCCAGCAAGAGACCAGAGCCGGCATAAACCAGGAGGCAATTCAACCTGGGAGTACGTTACCTGTTTTGAAACATTAGTGTAACAGTTTCTAATATGATTCTCTTTTGTAGACATGAAAGTGTGGTCGGATCCATTTGGAAGGAAGTAGACTTAAGTCGTTTTTACTTAAAGTAGTCAAAGACTTAGTTTTAAGAAAGTAAACAATAATACAGCAGAGTTTCAGAGATGGTTATTTAATTGTGCGTTTGGGTTTGCGCAAGATATCATCGCAATAGTTGTGAGGGACTATGCATACAAAAGCGCTAAGCAACAAGTGTTCCACTGATGCTCTAGTGAAGGAATTAGACTGCAAATCAAATGGTCTTCAATTAAACTATGTGGCTGACGCTAAAAAGGATCTAATGTACTCAAACTAGCGGCGAACCTGGGGAGTACCTTCAAAAATGCAGAGAACGACTTGTATGGCTTTGTCCAAAACCTAAGTAAATTTGTTGAACTCAATGAAAATCTGTAGTGTAACGACAGTCCGACGTTGAAACAGAGTTACTAAGCCAACTACTCATATAGACAGCGAATCTGTCCATACTAGTGATGGATAATTCTCTCCGATAACCTTGACTTCGACACAGTAGACACAGGAAATAAAATGAATAAATTTCCCAAACACAAAGTAAATCAGTGCTTCTGGTGTAAATATTTCGCTGTTATGCAAGAGCACGATACCTCTACGGACGTCGCTAAGAATGCTGTGAAATGTCTGGAATTCGTCGAACGATACAAGAAATACTTCAAGCCATCTGATCTGGCTCCAATGTACATATAAGGCTCAAGTCTAGTCCGGCACACTCAAAGCCGTTTTGCTTGATAGAATTCAAAATCATGAGATAAAACTAGGAGAGAGAAGCAAAGTGACCATTGAATCTCTCGAACATCGCAGTAATGTGCCTTACCTTATTTTTCGCGCTTTTTATACAAAAGGTGCTCCAACGAAACAGCCAGTTGCATTCCGCCCCTAATTTCCCTAACGCCTGCACTTTGTCTTAACATTGCCATGGACCAGACACCGGCACCAATGAAGGCCCTTCTATTGGAAAATTACTTCAGTCACATCCGCTCAAAGAATATTTTAGAACAACAACAGTCTGTTCTTAAAGAAATCACAGGCATTGCACTACCCTCACTAACGACTTATTGAGCGAGCCTCCCACAATCGCAGTCCATAGCTTCTTTCTATTAACATTATCAGTAAAGATTTGACCCCGAACTCAACTTTAAACCTGAGGGACCGCAAATAATCGAGAGAACAGCATTCTAGTCAAGCGTTGCCGCCAGCTCCGACTATATGAGTACAACCCAAAAATGTAAAGAGCCCGAAACCAATAATAAAGTCTGTGCCAGACAACTTCAACATTTAGTTCCCCTTCAACCAACCAAATTCCTTACTTTTTCAAATCAAAATCATCGCTGTCCACTGTAACAAAGGGGGTGTAGTTAACAAATACAGAATACACTTCGACAAGCTCCATGGCTTCAAGATCGAATCGGATACGATAGACTCTTCAAAATCGCGAATTATTCTATCTGACTAATATTTTGCGGAATAATTCTAATTCTCCGGCATCCTACGGCAACTAGCCAAATACTAAGGCGTTTAGTAGCTCTCCTCGAAGAGAATGAAACAACACCTGACTGAAAAGGGCACCGGGAGGCTTCGTATTGCACGTTTCGAAGAGAAACAGATGAGTCGCTAATGTCTGATGAGCTATACAGAATTGATTTATTGACACTGGAGAACATGTGCTTCCAACAGGACGATGGAACACGACACAGAGCTCGCACAGCAATGGACATTTTAAAGGTTACATTTCCGAGTTACCTAATGTTTCATTTTGACGATTTGTCGTAGCTGACACGATGGCCCGATTTTACCGCTCAACCCTTTAGTTTTCAAAAGTCACAGGTCTGTGAGAACAAGCCACAGCCTGTGGCACCTTGTAACAGAGAATATAACAAAGGTAGGAGTACTTATCTCTCGAAGTTTGTTCTTCCGATTAAGAAGGCGATAAAAGGAGCACAAATGGTTCTCAACAATGGTGCCACCCAGTTGTCCGATATCATCCTCAAAAAAAAAAACAAATTAGGAAACTGCTTCGTTTCATTAAAAAAATACAGAATTACCTCGCTTAGCTGAGAAGCCCCACCAACATTTTCGACTACAAAAATTTCCCTTCATGTAAGCGGCTACGGAATCTTAGCCAACTTCCCTTCCTAAGAAGAAACCTCTCAAGGTAGCTTTCCGGGGAGCACCGTATAGGAAAATGATATATATCGTCAGTCCGTCCAATCATCAGATCCTTTGTATCCAGCCAGTGAAATACTGCTGCGTATCTCTCGATGACGGTCTATGGGACCCAGGGCCTAGCTTTTCACAACTATTGGTGTTGTGCGTGTTCCGTTCTTTACACGAATGGAGGGATCTACTGCCGTATGCCGTATCCGAAGGGCAATTTGGTATTTGAGAAGCTTTTTCAGGACAGTTGTACTCTCAGATGTTTGTTAGACGCTCACGAGAGGTAAGGATACCGGTGGCTGGTATTCAAACCTGTTACCCCTTGCTCTGTAGTTCAACGCACTGAGCCACGGCACCCGCAATTAAAAAAAATATTCTCAACGACATTACTGGTCGATAAAACGTTACCCTTTGCTGGATCCATGGGTTGAACATTATTCTTTCTGCAAGAATTACAAAGACTTGTTCTCGACAACATTCAGTAGATCATACAAAGTAAGTCCCTCTGTAAATGCAACGTCTTCGTGGCCAATAAGCAAATAGGCTGAACAGAAGTCTGTATTTTCCGTTCTCGTATAAAAAGCGGCACCGTTTCCTGGTCTAAATCTACTGCCATCGAGGACCAACCTCATCCAACTAGAAATATTTTGGACATCGAACCACTTAATAATAGACTTTGGGCGGACAGGCTTAGAGTTAGAAAAGTTAGAACCCCCACCAAGCATTGAGTAGGTAATCTCCAGGCCTTTGTTATCAGTTCCAAAAACATATTGCATGGCAACACTAATAAACTCTCCACTTATTTTTTTTAGCTAACGAAACCGACATTTCGCCGCTGGCAGAAAGTGAAGTTTGCTTCGAACTGTTGCAGGCATATCGTCGGTGCATTCTCGAAATATATTTTTTATTGGATTTTTATTTTTTTAAAACGATTATTGCAACCTGTTTCCCGATCGCATTTAAATAGTTTAAGCTTAAAAAAATATCACAACAACAATGGCCACGTACGTTAGCAAAATAAATCAAGTGTCTTCCATCGTAGCTGCCAATCTTCGCCGCAATGGTAAATTTTTCACAAAAATACAATTTAAATCATATTTCTATATTATAATCGAGTCGCAAAAGTGTCGAAATATATTCGGTAAACGTTACAGTATCCAGGGGATCAAAGATTGTGGGTGTGAAGGAAAGATATCTGATTAGACTAGTCACTGGGAAAACTCTAACGTCCAAAGTCCAATTAGCTGCAATAGCAGAGTCCATCATCTCGCTGCTGAAGTGTTTTCCCTTTCGTAATCGGTATTTATTTCTGTGGAACAGTTGTGCTATGCACAAGTTATTGGATACAATAAATTGATTGGGTTTTATGGAGGCGACTGCAGGGGGGATTCCGGGTATGAGGAGCGACTTTGCATATTCTTCTTGTTTAGTTCAATCATTTTCGGTGATTGACTTTCTGAGCAGTAGTCGCAAGTCGCCAATACATACCGCAACGATCTCACGAACACCAACACAGCAGGGCTTGAGACTTACAAGGCTGCAGGGTGAGATAAGAGTTTGTTTCGGAATACATTAACGAATCACTGGCAGCAAGTTCAGGGGGGCTTTCGTTGAATTACGTTGGCATGAGTTGTTTTAGATGGAAATGAGGCTGTGGAAGTGATTTGCTGGAATTTCTAGACTCCATTGCATGTAGGGCATGTGATAAGCAACCAAGCAATGAATATATGTGGACGTACTAGTGTCCTTGGAACAACGTTCACCTAGTTCTTACAATTACCCTTGTGGTGCGTAGGGCATTGATAGATGGTATGTACAACAAAAGGGTCAAGGTCATAGCGTTAGCAATTTAGATCATTTCTCTCGAAACTTTCAAGTGACCTTGTTCGAGTGTGATAGACACAGTCATTGCTTACCAAAAAAACACGGAAATCCCTGCAAAGAATTCAAGAAACCTGCTTGTATCATACACCCCAGCTCTAGTGGCGCAATTAGCTACATACGTGCATAAGTATGAATAATTTTGCAACCTTACAAGTCATTCATTCCACCATTCGCGACAGTCACCTATGCAAACCGTGAGTTTCCTGCCGAAGCGGATTCTCTTGATTGTAGATCGTAACTCTTGGGTAGTTGTGAATGTAATCTAGTATCCTTAGGTGATTGTGAAGTCACCGGCTTTAAGGACCAAGATCTGTGGCAGACTAAATGAAGGTAAGCATTGGTCCTCCCCTTCCGACTTACAGAGTTGTTGAAGTTACTTCGCTACTCAGTAGTGATAATGGGAATGTGTATCAGTAATATTCATCTAAGGTCTAGAAAAAGGTTAAATAGAACACCCACTTGCGACATCTCCTGTAGGCAATTGTTATTTTAATTTGAAAGAGCTTTCCACGGACCTAAAGTGCTTTTCTGGGGTTTCATCCGAAGTCGAAAGCGTAACTAATTTGACCTCTAGTCTCTTTAAGGTGTAAAGCTCACACGAATTCAAAGCCGTCTCGTCTTTCTCATTCTCATTTTGTAAATCTCGTCAAGTCTTAACTAATCTGCTACACAGATGGTTTCATTGAAGTCGTTGGGTATGAGACCTATTTTAGCACTCGCTGGGCATATATTTATCTACTAACTTCCTTAGGTGGCGCTACTATTCCGGGTGAACCTGAGCCTGCTTCAGCGCCTGGGATGTTCAGGATCTTATATAGAGTTTCCTTACTTGTTGGGGATAGGGCTGTACTACCCAATTGCCTACCTTCTCAACCCAAAGAAACAGCCATGGGCAAAAGTTATTCTTCATTCCATTTCTGCCGAGGTGTTGTTTTCAGAATTGATAGCAGAGCCGAGGTAGACAAATGTCCTTATTACTTCAAAGTTATAGCTTCTCGTTTCTCGTTCTTCACTCTGACTGCCAATCACATTTTGAACCACGGTTGCACTTCAAAATAAAATCTTTGGACCTCTCCTACATCTAAGGTTACTCTTCTCCCACTGCTCAGCGCCATTTGTTTTGGGTTCACCAGATCAGACTCGAGCTTGGGTTGGTTATTCCCTTGCCTTCCCCTCCAATACCTTCTAAAATATCAACCTATAGCCAAATGATTGATTTATTTGAAAATCAGTGGTCTATCCGTTAATACCCTACTGATATCCTACGCTGATGATGCTGTCATAATATCAAACAACGTAAACAAATTGAGTAGCATGATGAACGAACTAAATGATGAAAGCAATACGTGCGGACTTTGGATATACACAGTCAAAACGTAAAGATGTAGAAAACAACAAATGCAGAACTTCGAATCAAAAGTAAACAACAAAAACATGAAAAGAGTGGGCACCATTAAATACCTAGGATCGTTGATCAATACTGAGCCTGGTCCTAGTAAAGAAACACCTTACTTAGCAGGAAGACGAGCGACTTTAGAATGAGAAGAGTAAAAAACAAGCGAACTACTTATGTATACCTCTAGAGCAGAGGAACTTTAAGAAGAAAATAAAACATTTACCTAACTGGTTTGAAGTTATTACTTCCTTCACTATCCTTCGCTTAAGAACTCTAGCTGAGTTCCCATTCTCCAGTAATGAAATCTACTTAGTCCGATCAAGTTCTCAATACATACCCCTATCGGCCTTTTTTCAACGCTATCATGAGCTTACAGTTTTTTCAGGCTCAATAGTCCAATCAACACCTCTTTAGCAAGAACAATAGTTGTACTAAATTCTAAATATCATTTCAACGAGTCTTTACTTGAGGAAAGTCCATTGAAATATTACGCAATACGAATACGGCTCGCGTATTTCAAATGTCTATATTTTTTCGATGGTTTTTCACCTCATAACTGACAAAAATTGATTTCTTTCAGGCATCCGCAGTTTGTCCACAACACCTACAGCATACGAAAAGAAAACTCTACCCCCGATCGGTGGAAAGAACATTGTCTTAGTCGATGGTGTACGTTCGCCGTTTTTGATGTCCGGCACAACATATTCCAAGCTGATGCCACACGAATTGGCTCGTCATGCACTCTTGTAAGTAAACACATCAAACCCTCGAATGAATTTAACATAACTCCAATGGTTGGCATCATCATTTTTTAAAGGAGCCTTCTACGAAAGACGAATCTTAGTAAGGAACTCGTCGACTACATCATTTACGGTTCTGTTATCCAGGAAGTGAAAACCTCTAATATTGCTCGAGAAGCCGCTTTAGCTGCTGGATTTAGTGATAAAACTCCCGCCCATACTGTTACAATGGCTTGCATCAGTTCCAACGCTGTAAAGTCTTGTTAAATCTGCTTAAAAATTTCGTTTGTAATTCTTACGTTCTTTCAGGCTATCACGACTGGCATGGGTCTCATTGCAACGGGAACTTATGACATTATTGTCGCTGGTGGTGTTGAGTTTATGTCCGATGTACCAATCCGTCATAGTCGTAAGATGCGTGGCTTAATGCTGAAGGCTAACAAAGCAAAGACGCCTATACAGAAGCTTTCGTTGCTGGCTTCAATTCGACCAAACTTCTTTGTACCAGAGGTGGGTTTTTTTAAGAGACGGGTTTGTGCAAACGGTATTAAATAATGAATGTTTGAATTTTACAGCTTCCAGCTGTAGCTGAGTTCTCGTCTGGTGAGACTATGGGTCATTCGGCCGATCGCTTGGCGGCTGCATTCCAGGTCAGTCGTAAGGAACAAGATGATTACGCTCTGAGATCACACACCATGGCCAAGGATGCAGAAACAAAGGGATACTTGACTGATTTGGTGCCATTTAAAGGTAAGTTGCTTATATGCCATATGCCAAAGTACTCTATGTACGGAAGTTGGGGATAATAGGTAACGTCCTACAAGTTTATGTTACCTATTAACCAGTTGCTCCAAGCCAATTAATTTCGAAACATGCAACATCTGAATTCTTCGACATTTTTGAGTTTATGTCTGGCATTGACTACTTGGCTGGATCCATCAGACTTTCGATAATATCGTGGGCGGATTCGCCTTGTCAACGGCTGACCTGTATAGAGATGTCGTCCATTACGAGCTCACCATCTAGAATTTATATTTTTCATCCGCTTTTCTGTGTGCTCTAATATTTTGATTACAACAGGGCCATTGGCCAAATTCGATCGCTTCATGTGTACTTGAAGCTTGCTCTCTACGCATCAATTCGTGGCTCACATGAGCGAAAAAAGGTGATATCAGTTATGAATCCTCTTCCTGATGAAGAATAGCTCGCTTCCAGAATTCGCGAAAATACGTCAAGAAGAGTTTTGCCTGCCACGTTTGTATGAAATCGTTCCCAATGACTACGCGGTTGTCTCATTTCAGTTGTTTGTAGTACAAGGGATGTATAGTTTTCACAGATTCATAAATCTAAACGACCGATCGGTTACCAGCGTACAAATTTCCACTAAATTTTACTCTAACCATGATCTGTTTTATCATTATGCAATGAAATACTATCATTCCTCTATCAAAGAGGTCCGAGATCTGAGGTACTCACCGTAATTTACATGTATATTCGCTTTGTCCAGACCTTGATGACGTTAGTGTTAACTTTTGTCGTATTATCCCATCTGACTTACCGCATATGCACCTCCGATGTCGCCCCTTTCTATTATATCAATGTCATTACAACACCGCCGCCTTGGTGGCTTGTGGCTTTTCATTTATAGAACCATGGCATCTCGTCACAGAGTTGTGTTTTAAAGCCTCTTGTCTTACACTCTTTGATATACAAAGAGAAAAGGACCAGAGAGTTTTAGTCTCTTAATAGAACCCAACTAATCCTTCTCATCGGCTTCCTTACAGGCCACAATCCCATTGGGGGTCCACCGCAGTAGAGTGGGCTTCAACGGTTCAGACCTATGCAGACGCTGCGGCAACACTGAGGTGGAGGAAGGCAGGACACACTTCCTCTGCGAATGCCCAAGTCTCAGCAGAATCAGATATCAAACCTTCGAGAAACCTCTCGACCAGCTCTCCGAACATGCCCCTAAAGTCACCTTGAAATTCATAACGAAAACGGGTTGGTTCAGTTTACTGGTTTTTCTTTATATTTTTCCAGTGAGACTGCTCCGTCCTGATGGTTGTTGCAGCCTTTAACTTAACCTACACTCTTTGATTGGCCTTTTTAAGTCGCGTTTTTCCAGTTTAAACAGTTCTAGAGGCTCTTGAAAATCAGCTTTCACAGTCTTCTTAAGGGTCTCCACTCACATTCCTCCACTTATCGTAGATTTTAAGAGCTATGTTCATACATCTTCTCTAACCTTTTTTAATCCTTATTTTAGTATCTGGTGTTGATAAGACCGTTGACAAGGACAATGGCATTCGTGTTTCGTCAGCGGATGCTTTGGCCAAATTGAGACCAGCTTTTGTCAAGCCACATGGTACAATCACAGCCGCCAATGCTTCGTTTTTGGTAAGTCACCTAAAAATGAATACAGACTCCATTGCTCAATTGGATATCCTCTAACACAGACCGATGGATCATCCGCTTGCTTAGTTATGACCGAAGAGAAGGCAAAGCAACTGGGACTCAAGCCAAAGGCATACTTAAGAGACTTCCTATATGTCTCACAAGATCCCGTTGATCAATTGCTTCTTGGACCCGCCTATGGTATTCCCAAGCTTCTTAAAAAATCCGGTCTTAACTTAAAAGATATCGATTCGTGGGAAATTCACGAGGCTTTCGCTGGACAAATTATTGCCAATCTGAAGGCTTTAGACTCGGATTGGTTCTGCAAGAACTACATGGGCATGAGTGAGAAATACGGTGCTCCAGATCTAAGCAAATGGAACAACTGGGGTGGATCCCTATCTATTGGTCATCCCTTCGCCGCGACAGGTGTACGCCTCTGCATGCATACCGTGAGTATTATATTGTTTTCTTCTCATACACATCGAATCCTTAACCACCTTAACTGATATTTTCAGGCTAACCGACTGGTTAGGGAAGATGGTCAACTGGGTGTTGTAGCAGCTTGTGCGGCCGGTGGACAAGGTGTGGCTATGCTTCTCGAAAGATACCCTGGCGCAACTGCAGACTGAAAAACCAAGATCTACTAATATTTACTAGTTAAGCTGAAAGTGCCCTTACGAGATTCAAACATGTTATCCTTCATCATGATGCAGTGAAAGTGAAAGTTATTATTTATGTATTTACCTAGTTAAACACTTTTTAAATTGAAATTCTTTGTGTTATTGCTATTTTATTTTTTAATAAAAAAGTTTTGTACTAGAAGTCGTAAAAGCAGGGCTGTTGAATATTTTCGAAACGCATTGGGCAGGGTCGCGGTCCAGTAAGTGGATCATGAATCCATTTCATACTTCAGTTCCTTTCTCAGTAGTACGACTGCCCATGGAGACAGCATCCAGTTGCCATGGAAAAAAAGAAGAATTAGATGTGTTTCCCTCGACTTGGATTGACAGAACATGACCATTCCACAGGTAACTTGTGACACAGCCTTGGAAAGCAAACTAAAACCAGAGAAAAGAAAACCCTGCGGCAGTTTAGAAGGTACCACCTGTATGCATGTAATCCCAGATATCAGTCACAGAACGTTCTCACAATCCACACGAACATTGGGACCACTTTGTGTTCAAGAATATTCAAAAAAAATAAGCCATACGCCTCAACTTAAATTTTTGGTTTTTGTCTTCCATACGCTAGCCATGAAAAAAAATTTCCAACGAATTTCGTGTGAAACACCAGGCCAACAGAAATTGTCAGAAAGCAGTAGGGAAACTGAACCGCCATGAACTCCTCAAACTGTGCCACCTGCTTTTGTCTGCCGTACTTCGTTTTGGTGTTAATTTCTTTTTGCTGTAACTTTTGTATTTCAGAGTGGATTTTGATGATTTAGGTGTCATTTTAAAGATAATTTTGTGTAGAATAATATAAAGGAAACTTTATTTCGTAGGATTGATGAAAAAATGTCGAATTTTAACGAACATTAGAAGATAATTGTGCATAGTGCTATCTAAGCATTGGTTAAGGTGGTGGTTACGGAGCCACATATGCATGAAGGTGGGTTGTTGGGGTTGACTGCATCTACAGGAATATAGTCTCTCTCGGTTTTCAACGGATCCCCTGTATGGGATGTCGAAATGAACCTAAATCAACCCGTTTTCATGATGATTTTTAGGGAAACGCATTTGCTAGTTCCTAAGGTCTTGAAAGATATTTCTCCGAGGATGTACTTGGTTCTGTTGAGGATTCGTATTCGCTAAGGAAATGTATTGAATTTTTCTCTACCTCTGTGTCGCCAGTCTCTGCAAAGAACTGTCTTGTTAGTTTTCATTCTTCTAAGATGCGCCTCCAGCAAGTTGTGACCTCTGATTGTGATGGGTTTAGCGACAGACATGGGTGATGGGTTAAAAAAGCCACCAGCTATGCTGCAATGCAATGCTAACGTTCAAAGATTAGGTACTTACACAACAGACGCCCAAGACATTTGAATGTTTACAATTCTAAAAGAGTGCATTTAGGTCGTAATACGAATTGCCTCATCAGAAGTACTGCCAGCTGGAAGGTTCGAAGCTATATTCTGTCTGCTTACAGAGGAAACAGCTACGAAAATCATCTTGCACTTATACTGCATGAAAGGCTGATAGTTGAACGTTTCTTCTGGACTTCAGCCTAAACGGTCCAACAATAGACGGGGACACTTTCTCATCCACAACCACAATTTACATATGCTTTCGAGGTATAAGGGCATCCACGAGATGAGATGATACACCAAACTTACCAAACAAAGGATTGGAATTATAATAGATTAATCAATTTTCAACAACTCTACTCTGGTCTCCATGACTGCCTCATAAATCCTACAGCCTCTTTCTCTAAGGCAGATGGCGTTAATTTAAAAATGAAATTTGGAAATTTTTCTGACAATTCGTTCTGGAAGATGAGGATCTTTTAGGGGGGGTTGGTTATATTTGTGGGGATGCACTCTTCTGTGCTCATTTTGGTGTCCACAACCTCAGTCAAACAATTGTGATCAGTTATGAGACTCGTAAGAGACTTTATGTAAAGTTTGAAGAGTTTGGAAATTGTTCCCTGGGACAATTTAAAACTAGTTTAGATTTTATACAACTCGAGTGTGAACTAAGGACCCTCCCCACCCAACAGAGTGTGAAGTTGTGTTAAGACTTATAGCCTGTTGAACGAGATGTTAGACTCAATAGCTTCCTATATTATCGACTGACTGTACTAAAGAATATGAAAGAATAGAAAGTTTAGTCAATGGCGCAACAAGGAAACGTTAAGGTTGACAAAGATACTGATTGAAAACTTGGAGATCAACAGCCCATGAGTCCTCATCCGCTGATAATATTCTTCGAAATAACCCTGAGCTGAAAAAACTGAATCAAAATGTAAACTACAACCAAATCTAGAACCTAGAATTCTGTGCAAATCAAAGTGGACGCCCTGTGGTTAGTGTGTTTGACTACGAAGCAAGAAGTTCGATATTCGTTCCCCAGGCAACATCTAAAAGATTTTGTATGGTCCCACCACTCGTAAGCATCTGACAAACATTCGAAAGTACTCACAGAAAAGCTTTTGAAACACAAATAGGCCTTCGGATAATAGGCCCCTTCCATTCGTGTAAAGAATATTACGCACAGGACACAGGGTGCGAGAAGCTATGGCCTGGATCTCATGGACCTGTTCCGCCAAATATTGTTTGGTTTTACATACAAAAAAGGTGTAAGGAACCGAAGGTATAATAGCCTTTCTTTCTTCGTTTGTATCATCCCTGCTAAAGTGGGCGTGGCGTACTCATTTTGTTTCCAATCACTATGAACTAAGATCGCCAACAAGGAGTGGTTTTTTTCGTCAAAATAATACTAAAGTTACGACAGGGCGGGCTACTTGTAAAGGCGCGTAGATCCCTAACCTCAATAGTACGTCTTTCTTTTCTCAAAGATCTGCGATACTGGATTTTATAAAAATTAAAATTCCATGGACATTGGTTATCATTAACTTATTTTTTTTTATTTTATTAAAATGTAATTAATAAAGCAACAAAATTCATTTGGGCTTGAAAGTTACTTGCTGTGGCTTATTCTTATTTCAACAACCTGTCCACGCTGTCCTTTGGGTGCAAATAAAGTGCTCGCATACTCATGCATGTGAAGTACTGCCCACATCCCGAAAAAAACGAATCCAACGAAGTTAAGTGATTCGAATACAGGCAACCACCGATCGTAGCTTAACATAACGAATGGGACTAGGCACCAGCCCATGTAGATAATATTGTACACCCTAAGCAATACGAATGTGACCACTGCATACAGGTTCGATGTAGTCAGGATGTGGCCATACTTCGGAAGCACCTTCTTATTGTACAGCACCTCGAGCTGCTTCTCCATTGTGTTCGTGTAGTACTCCATGAAAAATGTCATATAGTAGCCACTATGAAAGCCATGCCACAGCGCCAGAAAGGATAAGGCACCGGCATAGCTTATCGTTCGGTTATTGAGAAATTTTAATCTCTTGAAGATGTGCTGAGCCACCCACATGTTGGTATTCACATTGAAGGAGTACGCGTGCTGGTACATTCTGGTGCCTGTTTCCAGAAGCCCGATGTCCACAGTTGTGCAACCCGACCAATCATCTCTTCCGTCGTATGTCTTTCCAACATATGTGAAGCCAATGCACATGAGAGCTCCTTCCGCTAAAAGCCAGCATGTGATGTATTTGGAGAGCACGATTTTGCCCCAAAGTCCAAGGCAAACCAATTTTACCGGCATCGTCTGATTACGAAACTCGTCGGTGAGGAGATATTCGTCTGGCATAGCAGAAGATCCAAGAACCCGAAAAACAGCGTATACTACACCCATTCCAGCACGTTTGAGGCCAGCCTTTACTGATCCACTGTACTCGTGAAACTCCCCCTGAATGAACCGTTGATAGCGACTGAATGGAAACTGTGGTCCAACCAGGAACGAAGCTGGAAAGTATGTGTACCCGGCGATTTCCAGGAAAGACGGGACTTCGACCAGAGCCGTTGCCTTCTGATCATTTGTAAGTTGGGAGCTTGGTTTTCTCCCATCAACTACATCGAATCCCAGACCTATCAGTCGAAGGATGAGCACACAGTGCGGCATTGTCCACGAAATATCGTAGTCAATACCATCTTTGCTCCAATAACCGATTAGAAGGTATGCCATATGAAAGATAGAGTTGGTAGCTACAAGGAGCTTCGGCTTGTGATAAAGTAAGCTTGCTATCAGGTAGGTTGTCCATATTGCAATTACACTGTGGTAGCAGTCGAAGCCAAAGTTAAAGATGCACAATAGCAAGCCGCATGTCGCGAAGAACACATGTTGAAGTGTAGGGCTAAATCTTCGTACCAATATGTGATGTACCACTGCCAAAGGATAGCCGGATAGAATTGTTAACAACAACCTGACGGCAGGTGCTGAGATCCCAATTAGATGCGCAAGACTCTCAACATGTCCTGGTATATTATGCTTTGAAAAATGTTCTGAATACATCGTCGGATGCAAGGAAGCGTTTGTGATGTTGTAGGCCACCTATTTTTGTTACAACTAATTTCTTGTAATTTCCTTTTTCCAGGGCCAAAAGAAACACCGAAATTGAAGAAAAAATTTAGAAAAAGCTGTCAAAACTTCCACCCGTTGCTGGTTGCTAAGTTTGAAAATTCTTCCAAATTTATTCTGTTGTAGTGCTAAGTGCAGGTAAGGGCATTCAAGGCGGTACAAGTGTCTGTAGACTACAGCTGGAGGTCGAGGACATTTAGTAGTCGTTCCAGAAAGGAAGGAAGAGAGCTGCTGTTGGGACACTCTTTCTTGAACCGACACTGGCACCTATTTAGTCATTTTGCAGAGACAGAGAGGAACAAAAGAAATCTTTTAGGGCTTGGTGTAAGGTGAACGCTTGGGTTCCCCGTCTGGTCTGGTAGAAAAAATTAAGTGAAAAATGTTCCCAGTTCCGAGAAACGTTCTGTATTTCTAGATGATTCCATGGTTTTCTCAAAACTTTACGTCTAAGAGAACTTAATTCGCGTAAGACTTATCCTCCCAGGTACGTATTTAGCCCCTCTGTTGCAGGGTCACAGAGAATCTACTCGGGACAAACAGAACAAAGTATGTTAGACGCAAGATAATACTACATATTTCAACTTCTCTGCAGTCCTCCTTTGTAGATCTACTGCCTAGACAGTTTGAAACTAAAGTTAGAAAAGTTCTTAGACTCTTAGACAGTAAGTGATAGTTAAACCAGCTCGGGAACGCATAAACTTCAGTCCAGATAGGTAAGACACAAGCTTCGTGTCACACTCCACTCTGTCTAGCAACTCCTACCTCTAAGCTTCACACGATGAAACTCGGATGCCTACTATCAAAACGGAAGATTCGATGGCTTCTGGCGATAGCAAACGAAAATTAGAGGAAGTTTCACGATAGATTCAACAGTGGTGTCCACAGTTCCAGTCAGATCGAACTACTTGGGTAACACGTTGCTCGTTGCTGTTCGTATTCGATCTGTAAAGACTGGCAATGGCGGCACCTTCTGTCCAAGGGTACCCAAAAATGCCGGTGTCCTTCAACAACGTTTCACAAGGGATCTTATGGTGAATACCAAGTATGTAGTAGCTCTTGATTTCTCTTAAGTCTCCGACAAAGTTTGGTGCACTGCCCTCTTAAGCAAAGCCCAAGCTTACGATGTCTGCAGCGTCTTTTCATCATGGACTGCAATTTGTTTAAATATTTCGTGATTACAAGTTCTATTGGACGGACACACTTGTACTTCAGTATCAACTAGTGCTGGTGTACCCCATGATTCCGATCCTGTTTTAAACATTTATTAACGACTTCCTCTCTCTTACTTGCAATCCAAACAATTCCTTTACTGATGACAATACTTATTCTTTAACGACTACACCGCTGAGTCCGCAAGCTGGGAAATGTTACCGCGAGCGAATGTCTAACGAGTTTAACTCCGATATTGGCGCAATCAATGGTCTCCTCCAGCTGATATTGGCGAATCTTATGGCTTGTAAGTCCGTTGCATGCACACCGGACCTTATCATAAGACGGCACCAGTTGCCTTAGATTCCTCATGAGGTGCAAACGTTTATTCACTCCTGCAGAGTTGGCTACTTATAAAGCTTATATGCGTCCGACACTCGAGTACTTGTGACATGTTTAGGAGGGATCTCCTGCAACTTGCTTGAGTTCATTAGATCGTGTTCATCAACGAAATGTTGCCAACTTGTCCGTCCTGTCCGATATTTGCAACACAGTTGTGTCCCACATGTCCATCAGTTTAATTGTACTTCACGAGCGTCCTCTTCCGAATGCCCTTCCGAATGCCCTCGCACAAAGAAATTTAAAAGATCGTACTTTTGTAACTAAAGACATACGTAGTACGACTTATCCTCCTGAATATTTCTAACGAATCATGATTTGCGTATAAAGTCAACGCGGATCGTCACCTAACGCTCTTTCTTTTTCCCTTACAACTTTCCAACTTCCCATATGCCCCAAGTCACAGGGATACTCTAGTTAATTTCAAAACGGCTAACTTGGGTTCAAATCGTAACGTTTCAGTTGATACAGATCGCATCAGATACAGATACAGATTTGCTCCCTTATACGATGTCTGTAGAAACTGTAGAAACGAGGAAGAAAAATAAACATGACCTACCTTCTGTGTACTGTCCTCCCCTTTCGGCTTTGAGAAGAAAATCCATCAGCAAATAACTTTCATGTATAGCCAGACTAAGCTTCTGCGTCAAACTAGTTCCAAGCAGGATGAGTTCCCACCAAAACTGGTTGGTCGTCCTCTATGAGAATTCTGCATAAAAGTCTCAGTGGTGGTACTCCGGCCTGACCCTATTTGGTATCACAATTGACCTTCATTTTAGTCTTAGTGTGTCGCTAAACGGAAACCTTAACCAATCAACCCTAAGTTTCGACCAATTGAAGTATAAAGCAGCCATCTGCTAACATCCCAATGCTCTCCCACAGAATTGAACACCAGCCTGTGTCCAAAGATTATAAAGCAGCTGATAACGTATGTTTTAAAGTCTGCAAATGAAAGAAGATTTCCTAGGCAGCGCTACTACCTGGTAGTCCTCTTGTCTGGCTCCTGCCGTTGCCATTGCTCTAGTAATACCAAATGTCCTACACCTCCTCGTGTTCCCATTACATCCACTGTCCATTCGGCATGTCACAAGTAAACCTTAAGCCTGCAGCAACCAACTGCCACCTGTAAGACACATAAGCGGACAAGCCGCAGTTCCGGCTGAAACCAATAAAATGGCAAATATAACGGTTAGATGCGTTTAATTGATATTTTTATTTTCTTTTTTTTATTGAGAATGAAGAAAATATCTCAGACATAATATATAAATAATAACATTACTCATGAATTGAATTCTTAATGTTCCGCGCCAGCCATTTAACGCCGCCAGGCGACGTGCACACCCCTCGTTCATTCGCGCATTCATTCGCAGTTCAACGTCAGGCAGTTGTCGTCTTGAGCAGTTTGCCGTCGGATTCGCCCTCGTTGTCGTTATCGTCACACGTTCGCTTTCGATTGAGGAGCCAGAATTTCCACTTCAACTTGGACGTGGACATCTGTTCCATGCCGAGGATTTTGTAGATCTGTTTGAAGGCGATTTGTCGCAGAAACATCTGAGCACAGTGTGTGATGTCCTCGCGTTGCTGTGGAGTTAGACTCTGAATGACATCGCGTGGTTCTTTCTCACAGGGATCGATGAGTCCGGGGCCGTTGAGGAGGAGCCCCGTCGAAATAGCTTCCATGATGCGTCGCAAACTGTCCGATGGGCCGAGTGGGAATCGTGCCGATGAGATGACCTTTTCGACGAGTAGCTCGATGGCCCATTGGCTGAGAGCCTGCCATGCGGGAAAACGCTGGCATATATCACGCATCACCCGAATGACTAGCACACAAGAGGGTAGAGTGGCCGCCTTAGCCTGGAACCACTTTGAGTGGCGCAGCTCGGCGAGAGCCTGAAGTGCAGCTTCGCGGGGGAAATCATTGCCTTCTTCGTCCAGTTCCTGTTTGACTACGCTACGACAAACGTCTTCCTCGCGAAACAGTGGCGTGGTTAGGGAAACTTTCACCGTCATCGTGCCATCCGTCACCGAGACAGAGCCGTCGTCAATGCCCACCGATACTAGGTACGTTTTGTTGGCAATGGACAGCAGTTTCAGTTGGATGGTCAATTCGGAGGCGACACGCTCGAGAAGCGTGAGCTTGGGCTTCTCGGAGCATAATACTACCAATTGCACGCAGTTGTCGCCTTGCAGTAGGAGACCCTTGGCCAGTGGACCGACCCGCATGACGCCCTGCAATACACGCACCTTGCCATTGTCGCTGACCTGCTGGAATGAGACTTTGGCCATGCCACTGTTGGACTCACTGTCGTTGCTGGTGGTTTGGTCGGCTTCGCCGCTTGCTTCCGTGGATTCTCCGAATCCAGCCAGCACATCTGATACCAATCGCAGCGCTCGCTCTGTGTTTGAGACAATCTCATGGATGTTATGTAAGCTCTTCTCCTTCGGGTAGATCTCTGAGTGGCGTGCAATCGCATAGAAGTCGTTGATGCCCTCTGGCCGAACGTTAGGCACTATACCAGCGAATCCTCCCCAACCCATGAATGGTGGTCCGCCGCCGCCGGGCCCACCACGCATATTCGAAGGCATTGGTCGCGGTGGCATCCCTCCGGGTCCCATGTCGAAGTCACTGTACGGGCGGCGAGGTGGCCACCCACCTAGTTCCACTGGATTCCTCCGCATGTTCCACAAATCACTCTGCAGCAGTGCCAGTCGCTTCTGGCGTGCTGTCGGCTTTATATCCACGACCAGGTCAGGTTCCACTTTGCGTTTGTACTGCAGCCGGTGCCGACGACCTTTCATGTGCATCTCCTTCGCGTTGGGATCACTGAACTTACAATCGCACAGCTTACAGTTGAACATCGACACCTTGCCGTCCTCCTTGATCTCTTCAATGTACTCGGCACCGACCGGTTTCACCTCGGGAGCATCGTCCTCCTCCTTGACAGGCGGAGTTTCACCTCCCGCAGCAGCAGATCCATCCGAAGCGGAGCCGTCCTCCTTCTTTGACTCGCCTTTGGCGAATTTCATAGGGTCATCCTGGGGAATCGGCTTGCCTAGCTTTGTGTGCAACTTGACCACCTTCTGGTGCTTGGACCCGCGCACATGTGCCGCATACGCGTCCTTGTCAGTACAGATCACATCGCACAGCTCACAGTGGTACTTGTTTTGGCCGGCTACCGGCTGACTGCCAGCCGGAGCGTTGAGCCCAGCCTCTCGTTTCTTGTGTTTCTTCGACTCCAGATGTTCGGTGTAAGCACGCGGACACGAGCACGAGATCTTGCACACCTCACAGTAGTGCAGCTGCTTCGGACGTGGTGGCTGCATCTTCTGCCGCTCTCTGTGGTGGTGCGGATGATGGTTGGGGGCACGTGCCACCGGTGGTATGTTTCGCGTGGGCGGCGCGGAATAATGAATTTTTGTTTGTTGTGAGGCACCACCGGCATCGTAGGGATGATTGAAGGCCGGCATGGGACGACCGTAGCCGTAGCCCGGATACGGAGGAGGCGGTGGATTTGTTGTATGATAAGGCGCCGTCGGATATGCTGCCGCCGAAGCCGCATAAGGGAATGGTGGAGCACCGGGGGTGGCTGCTGAAGCCGCCGCAGCAGAGGCGTTGTATTGGGTACCATCGCCGTATGGGAAACCGGAATAACTATTTGCCGCCATTCGGGGATAATCTGGTGGGAATGGGTTGCAGCTCTAACTTGCCCGGATAATCGCTTTTCGCGTAATTTTCGATTTGTTTGAGGTTCTCTACTGTGGGGTCGGTTTTTTGATGAAATTAGCAAATTCGACTTTTTTTGACGTAGCGTGTGCGCCAGGCGGCAGACATACCAACCGCGAGTGATGAAAATACACAAATCTAGTACGGAATGGGAACGGATTTCGAAAATTAACGAATGGATTTCTGTGCAACGGGATAGTACAATTGGACTACAGGGTGGTGGCAGAATAATGGTTCGATTTAGTAAAAAGGTGGTCTTAATGGGATGTTACAGGCAATGAGTCATCAAGAGAAGGCTTTGGCTAAAGGGGACAAGTCTTAAATGCAATGTTAAAGAGATTAGCACTCAATAGTTGACCCCCTGAGGAGATCTCAGTTGATCTTGTTTATAAACAAATTCAACTGTATGTGGTCTACCAAGTAGTTTGCAGTGACTTGGAAGAAGTCAGCAAGTATCTCAGTAGCTATATTACACACGAATTGTGTCTAATGACTTGCCTATCCATATTATTCTGTACTGTGGTCGCCATTGGCGGTCCTCAACATTCTGCAAACGTTATCTTCCGATTACTTGTCTACCATTATGCCCCCTTCTTTGATTTTGTAAGTTTCACTTCGAGTTTTATTCACTTTACAAAACTTTTAAGCATGATTCATGCTGATGGCCGTCGACTCATTCTAATTTTTCTAGAGATCTTCCTTTCCTTTCTGTTTGTAGAGCTCTAGTTGTTTTTACGGAGTCACTCTGCTTATTTTCTGCTTCGTTGTATGTACCAAGATATCATTTCGAAAAGTACCTCCGGGAGGAACTGAAAAGCTTGTTCTCCGGATACCAGGCCACCTCCGGTTTAATCTTTACTATATCCGTTCAACCAAGGAATAAGAATATGTTTCCCTAGCTAGTCATCAGAAACCAATAAAATCTGGCTCTGCATTGAACAGAAATAATTGGTGAAGTTCTGTAGGAACAAGATCCACATTTTCTTGGACGATCTCGACACCGTATAGTAAAAAACGATGAAAAGCCCAGCATCAAGGAGTTAAGTACGACTAGGCTACGTATTGGGGATCACTTACCAAGGAGAGTGTAAGACAGATCCTATGCACTAGATTTCCAGCTCAAATAATTGGTTATCCCTCCAGCGGACTAGCAACCAGAGGTAATTGGAATGTGGACTTCATGAAATCAGTTCCCTTCATCCAGTAATCTCTTAAGGCTGGCGGCGCCGAAGGCATTTTTCTGCAATACTTCAACAAGAAGCTGACATTACAGCTCGCTCTCTGTTCAAGTGTTCAATATTTAGACGTACTGTGGGTGGTAGGAAGGTTGGTGGGTGTGTTAAGAGGAGAGTATGCCCTATTTAGCCTACTCAGGTCAATATACCCCTGGTATCACTTAGCTCGCGGAGGACTACCTAGTAGCTTCAGAAGAGTCGAGTTCGAATGCCGTTTATCGGTTTGGAAGAAGAATCATCCCAGAAACTTCTTTCTTAGTTGGCAGAGGTTCAGCTATAACACAGGAAGTGATTAGTATCCTGTTAGACCTCAAAAACAGCACCCTTTACAGAGATCTTCATTTGTCATGTCCGCTGAGTGATGTGGCCCGTGATCAGCCCTATGAGGATAGATAGGGAATTCCTTTCTTTCTGCATCAGTATGTCAGTTTCTTCTTTCTTAAAACGAGGCTACTCATGTGCTAAGAGAACTCCATCATATTGATTGCCTTCTTTGAGCTTTATTTTTGCTAAGTCAGCAAAGCCTAAGTCAGCAAGTGGCATGCCTTTCTTAGCCAGTTCATCAGCCCTTTCATTACCTGGTACACCATCGTGAACCGGGACCCTTACCTAATGCTGTACTCCGAGAACCTTAAACCCTCCTCGACAGCACTTCATAAGCAACGATTTTATTTTGGTAGCAGATTTCACCATAGGTGTACTGTAGTGTCCAGGCACTTAGCCCCTATAGGGCGTAATAGCCAGATTCATGAGAGAGAAAGCACAGTTTGTCTTACATGACTTAGTGACTGGAATTTGAAGACTCCCTCACCGAGAAGGAGATATGCCTCGTCTCCACCTAACAACACCTATGGTATATTCAGTAGTATCACCCTACACTCAGTTCTAAGTAGATAGACACTGCCCACGCTGAATGTACAAGGATCTAGCTCCCGTTAATGACCACCTTGAATCTACCCTGATGATGTGGCAGAAGTACTTCATATGCATTCTCTAAGGGACTCAGATGGTGTGCCAGAGAAGGTGGCTCTGCAAACAAGACAACGACTGTCCCTTTGACCCAGAGAAGAAGAAGAAACCAGAATCTTCCGCACTTATTCCACTATTTACGGTGAAACCATCAAATTTCTGCGAGAAGTGAGGTACCATGATGTTGCCACTGGAAAGTGTCGTTGAAGACAAATCCCATACAAGTAATCGACAGAGCTAATCGAACTTTGAAGCTCAATTGGACTTACACAGACTCTTCCATCTGCCAGGAATGCCTTAGAGCAAGGGACAGGCAACGCTATAACCCCAAGGAGATTGATATCGTTCATGTTATCTACGAGGGCAGCATGGGACATCGCCAACAACATCATTGCAACCATTATGCAATGGTTTCTACGGCGAGAAAATCAAACGCCGCGAGTCCAAGAAGGTAACACTGAACCATAAGAAGGAGAAGTCAAGACGCCAAAACCTGCCCCTGCGAGGGAATGCATTGACCTTCGGTACCGCAGGGGGAATCAGATAAGTTAGCCACGTTAACATGCAGAGCATGGAGGCTGGCATAACTCAGAGCACGGGCTACTGGGTATCCATGAAGGATTTCACCCCTCAGCTCCAAGCTCTTCCTCCAAGTACTTACTTACTTATGTGAGGCTGCAGTTGGTGCTTAACCTGGATCACAACCAACAATCCTTTCCATGTAGTTCGGTCCTTATAGGAAGAAAAGAGAGACAATCCTCATCAGCGTATTTGATCAGGATGTATCGTCCAAATTGGCTATCACCTTGGTAAGGTGTGATGATCGCTTACAAGGAACAGCTTGAACAAAACGTGTGACAAAGCTGCAAAGGTAAGTGCTGCTGCCTTATCCAGAATAATGACTAAAATTTGATGAAATAGACAACAAAGGAAACTAGTTCTGTGGTGCAGTCTGGGAGACCAATACCGGCCAAATCAGTGGCTGTTAAGTCCTACGCAAGAAGGATTGACTCACTCAACCGAGGGTTTGCTGTGACAGAGAATACTATATGTGTCATCGCGGGTATGCTACCAACAAACGACAAAGTATCTGCAATACATAAATTCAGGATCCCCGAGCTTCAGTCAACGATATTAAGCTAGAAACAGCGAAGCGTGATGGCATGGTAGGAGAGATGTAACCACTCTACAACGGGGAAGTAGATTTCTCCTTAACCCGGCTTCTAACTGAACATGGCTGGTTCCAAGCGTGTCGTAACAGGCTTAGTCGCGGTGGAACAGGTTGAAGCAGGGATAGCACCAAGGAAAATCAGGCTCAGACAGAACCTCTTACAGAGCAAAGAATAGTAAACACTGAGCCTAATGTTGAACTAACAAACAGGGAAAGAAGAACATAAACTGGTAACCAGCCCCGTGAAGTAAAACCTGAGGGAAGTTCCGCGGGGAGAGTGATAGAAGTGTGTCGGGTGCGTGTTAAGTATGTCTGCGTATTCCTGGCTTCAAATAATCAGGTCTGTGAGCCGTGCTTGCCAGTAATTTTGTATCTTTAGGCTTCAGTTGCACACTGTAAGTCGATTGAAGTCCCCTTCTACTTGTGAATGAGGCTTTCTTTTGCTGCCTTGACTTTCAAGACTCTGAGGGCTCCAGGACTGGAATTTGCCTTACTCTCCGTCAATATGCCATTAGTGCCCCTAGATTATATGGTTTATCCCCACTAACTGGGAACCATTGTGGACTAAGGCAGGACCAAAGGGACTTCCAAAGTCCACCGAATTACTTCTACACAGTGATGTACCAAGTACTTGCTCCCTGCACTGGTACACAAGAAATCTAAGTTTCTTCTTAATCTGAGAGCTTAGGGTTGGTTCGGTTTAGGTTTAGAGTGGATCCCATCTATCGCCAGCACACTTGAATCAAATGATCCTCCATACCTACTCATGAAACCAATTTGTGCTTCTAATGAAGCGTACTACGGTCCTAATGACGGTCCTTCAAGATTATCACATCATTCAAGAAGAAGGCTCCTAAGTTATTTTCTGTGTGATAGAGGAGGGCAGGTACAGAAAAGGTGGAGAATAGATCTGCAACTTCTACAAAAATCATTTGAATGCATACCAACTCCAGTTGCGTGCTTTCCTATTAGACAATGTCCAGTCCTATCTAGCTACTTCACAGACTTAATTAAGAGCCAAGCTCCCCTTACAGATTAGGCACAAGTAGCAGTAAGACCTACCATCCCTCGATCTCATTGACGTATACAAGCAAATTCTTGGCAGAAAACTCATTTCAACGACTTTCCCCTGTTTCAGCACAATGGCACTCTAAAACTCAGACCTCGCCCTCTTTTCGAGCCCGTACTGTGAAAACCCTTCTTCGAAAATACCCGTAAGGAAATCCGCACAAAACCCGTTAATCCAAAACTACCTCCACCACTACCATCGCACCGAAAACACATGAAATGTTTATGTTTGCAAACGTCAACTGTCACTTGTCGTGCGAAGAAAATAATTTTTTTTTCCTATTGGAGACCGAAGCCGAAAAAATGTGATAATTCCTTTAGAAAAAATTCCAAAATTATGAAAGAGTGACACGAAACAAACTCGTTACAACAACAGTTTTCAATATTTTACAATTTCCTCAAATCAAAGTGAAAGTGTTTCGTGATTTTTTGGTGAATTCTCCGCGCTCGCAAATCGGTAGTGTTTCCGGGCAATCATCACAAATCGGTGCGAGTTCTATGGAAATTCTCCTTTAAATCCACGGTACGTATCATGTTCTAGGTTTCCACTGAATCGTACTGAATTGGAGAAATCCAATGCCTGACCATTGTCACTTGAAAATCAATCGAATTCCTTATAAGAATCCAGTCAGTCCATGGCTGTATCTGGTGAGTTGTTGGTTGCACTTTCTTTTCCTCATTTCGGCCATAAAAAGGTTTACTTTCTGTGAACGTGAATCAATTGTGAAATAGTTGAGCAGAATCTGGGTGGAGGGTTAAAGATTTTTCTCAACCTGTTGGCCGGATGCCAAGGTATTTCCAAAAGCATTGACATAATCGTGATGTCAGTGAGATGGAAAGGGCTTCCTGAAGGGATTGGCAGCGGCAGCGTGGCCCAAAATAACGTCTGGGTATGTTTATCAATTATGTTTGTTGTTTACTTGCGCCCGGCATGCGGACAGGCTTATCCATGAACTTGAGCTTCGAGATGCAATGCCATTTCGTTGGTAGGCCGCACAGCTTGGTTGTGTAACACCTTACCGTAGAGCCATCGGAAATAATTAACTTATCAACCCCTTCGTCAGTGTCTATGTCAATGTTTGCTGATTGATTGTTCAGAAGTTGGATACGTCGGGGCGCATGGCAAGGTGGTGGCACAGAAAACCATTTAACCGTGCTCGCTGCGGAACTGTGGAGAAAGTGTCGTATGAACTTGGCCGGGGCAATCTTTTAACGAATATCGTTCGGAGTAGGGTTGATAGTTACTCTGACAACATACGCTGAGTTGTCTAGTGGAGCCGGTGGAGCCGGTGGAGCCGAGTAGGCGATGATGAGAGTAGACTATGTAGTTCGATGCCACTTGGATTGCATTGATGAGTTGCAACAAGACTGGTTCGAACTGTGTTTTGGTTTAATAAAGGACCTATCTTTGCATGGCCTTGCTGTGTCGTTCTTGAAACTAATAATTTCCTCTGGACTGGACTGAGGACGTCTCAGTTTATAGTCACAATAGTCCCAGAGTGCCAATGCGCGCAGATTTTGGTCAAATTTCCGCATTTGTCTTCTATGGAAGGGTTGAGGCGGTTCATTTACATTCGGAGCTCATCTGAGCGTGCTAGACTAGGTTCCTCGACTTTGGTGGGTGATGAGCGGCCTCTAATATCCAAGTTAAGCCGAAGATTATCCATTGACTTGGACACTGCCATATAGTGTCAATTACCAGCGGATCTTTGTAAGTCTGTAACTTACAAGCTGATGTCGATGTAATTTTTGCAAGCTAGGAGCTCTTTGTGAATGGAACGTGGAGATGGTGGAAATTATTGGGGTGGCCTTGAAGGTGACAAGCTTGAACGAAGTTCGTAGAGTGCATGATGCTCCACTGAAATAAACTTCGTTTCGGTAGAGAAGTGATCTATGAATGGCCCTCACAGCCGTGAAGATGTTGTCAGTTTAAGTCACTCAACCGGGGTGTCTTGATAGGTGCTGTATAGTTCTCGACAGAGCGTCTGAATGACTTGTATGTGACAAGTAGAGTTTGTCGATTCCCCAAGACCTTTCCACTATGGCTTTGAGCTCGATATTTCGGGGTCTTAGGCGGCATCTGGTGTTTAAAGGAAGTGCCATGAATCCTTGGTAAGACGGTAGTCATGGACGGACACCAATATTTGAGAGGTAAGAAATCCATTCAGGGGATCAATGGTCGGCATATGAAACAATGCTGATTCCATCCGAGGATGCGAAACCACATGTGGAGTTCCTTTCTTCACATTCCAATGCCTATAGTCGACGTTACCGAAGTCTTCTAATGATCGATGGCCACAGAGGTCTGAATTCCAGAATATATCGTTGTAACGTGGCATGGTCCAGCATAAAAAACGCTTTGGATGAGTCTAGAATAAGAGAGGGAGTCTTATACCGCCACAGTTGTATTGTCGAACACTCAAAACGTTTAGTTAATTGGTTCGTTTCAAGGCGTTAATGCTCCTTATGGAAGGATTCTTATAGATGAGCCATATCTTGGAATAGTTTCTTCCTTTTGCTTCCTCGGGGACGACGAACTGACAGAGCCGTACAGCTACATAGTTTTTGTCAAGAAACTGAGAATTCGCGCCAACATACGTAGTGGTTTCGTATCCAACCCGGATGCAACTGTTTATGCCAGGCACCCATTTCTAATACTTTTCCTCTCGTATCTGGCAGGAAGCAATCCATTGGGGTTGTTTCTTCATGATGGTGTTGTTAACTGCTTCGCAATCCTGTCTGCAGTCTACTTTTTCACCAGCAAGTGACAATTTCTGACATAGGGTGAGCAGTGGAACACAATGTGCCTATCGTTTTCGATTCCATTGGTACAGCTTGGACAATAGGTGTTGTCGAGCCCAAATCTGGAACTATGATCCAAGCATTTGCGTTAAGAATTATTTTTTGTGTGTTCTGTGGGCTTCCTTGTCGATGTAAACCTCAGTCTATCAAGCCAAGTTGATTGTTCTGTTCCATGTGTTGGATCACATGAAAGAAGATCAGGTTGCGGGTAAAAATATTTTGGCTCTGGACAATCAATCAGTGATTAGATCCATGGAGCAAACAGATATCAATAGATTGCTGCCCTTGAAATGTGTTTACAAACTCAATGAGTGGTCAAATGATATGACGCTGTTTTGGTTAAGAGAGCTCGTAGGGACTGAGCGCAACGAAAATGCGGACTCTGTAGGAAAGCAAGGATCATCAGAGTTTTATTATCCGAAACCATTTGGCAGATGAATGGTAGAGCACCTAATTAACAACTGGGGCGGCCTGGAACACCAAAGGTGGTTGCAGACAGGCGAACATTGCTGCTAAAATACCGATTGTCACCAGTAGTAGAGAAGTTCTAAGCTTGGGACGAAGAACACTGAAATGGAGACAATCGGGACGGCATCACAGAAGTATATGTTCGGCACTGGCTACCAAGAGAAGGGAGGTCTTGGGAGCCAGTGTGTAACCAGATTTCTGTGATTGACACGAGGAATCAAAGCCAGTGAGCAACTGTGGAGAAATCCAGAGAGTCTGACGAGAAACTGGTCTGGTTGTACTGTTTCTGGTGTTTTTTTGTTTTAATTTTTCATTAACAATCAAAAATCACAAACCATTCATTCAGCCCATTCCTGAATAAATTGTTTTCAATGGAAACAAATTCAGCCACAGAGGCAACCGAATAGTTATCCATCGCTCCCATTGGGTAGCCATGCCACCACAAGTGACTGTACAACAATCTTTGATCGTTTATGTCGTAATCCAATGAATTCTAATTTAATTGACGTGAATTTCAGCGAATAAATATTTCCCAATTGATCTCTGAAGTCTGGAGATTCCACATCGTGCGTGTTTCTAAAACGTGACCACGATTAATACAAGAATCCGTCGTCGCTGTTTGCTTTTTCTCAGTTCGGATGAAACTGGTTCGAGATACTCTTATTTTTATTTTGAAGTGCTCGTCGTCCAGTCATTTCACTGCCAATCTTAATGGCACACAATTTACTTTTATCATCTTGGCGATGTGAATGAATTGTAAATGTTGATTATGATTTATGTCTTGTTTTCCCATTGTTGCAATCCTGTAAATAGTGTTAAATAGTCTGTAAACATTTAATGGGAAGCAGAGTTGAGTGATAATCATAAAATGCAAACCTGTTGCGCGATGGACTGAGTGAATGAATGGACAGATGGGCAGGGTCAAGTGCTGAGGAGTGAAAAGCTTTCCAAAGCTGAATTGTTTTTTGGCAAAAACAAGTCGAATGAGTTGCTTCAAAACAATTGTCAGCCCACAATGATAACGAGGAGCGAATTACGCATTTTGAATAGAAACACGAATTCCTACTGCAAACGAAAACAAATGAATTTAATTATTTTAATGTTCAAACAAAAGACAGAAGTAGGACATTCCTTCGACATTTTCTTCGAGAATTAAAGGCAATATTTCACAATAAATACCTCACACGTCTAGGTACCTAGAGATACCTAGCCATGTGCATTTTTGTCTGTCCGACCTATGCTAAGAATTGTTTTGTAAATATAGACACTCTGGTGATATTTATGACTAGAGGGACGACACGTTGGCACTGAAATAAAATCCAATCCGACATCAGTCGTCATTTAGCCATCAGAAATAGAACTGATATCGGTCTATTCGTACAGTTTTGATGTACAACCATGTCTATAGTGGAATGTACTCGCAGTTTGTTTTGAAAATAATATTTGTGTCGAAATAATCAACAAGTGCGCTAACATTGAGTGTTTTTTTTAAATCTATTTGTTGGTTTTGTGAGACAGTTTTGATGAAATTTGTAGCAACAGCGGATTGAGTTGCCAAATTAAAGAGAAACAAGAGGAGCCCTCTTAAGGTAATTTGCTTCTTTGTATGTTAGATTCTCGTCTAGGATAGTTACCACTCCTAATAGTCTTGATATCCATAATTGTAAGTCTTTTCCCCGAAAATCTGGACGCAGAGGAAATGTATTGTGTCTTCCTCTACCTCTGTGTCGCCACACATAGGTCGTCACCTGTGAGGATCAACTGTAGTCTCTGGTCCTTTTTTACTTGTCTTTGGATAAAAGTATTCTCGAAACACGGGTTGCGGTGAGTGTATTCCACCTTGCTTTAGTCATGTTGTGGAAGTCCGAACAATTTCATTCCCTTGAAAGCAAATATGTCCCGGAATCTAGTAGAGGGCTATGCGGTGCCTTGAGCTGAGGGATTTGAGCTCCTCTTTACCAATTTTGAATTGGTTGTGATGGAAGTGATGAATCCCTGCAGCTTGGATAGTTTTTTGGACTGGGCTGGTATGTTCGTTAGAAGTCAAGGTTAATGCGCTTGGCAAAGTGCGCTTTTTACTGGTACTTCTTTAGTGAAGGGGTTTATTGGGCAGAGTCCTAGCAAGGTTTCAAGGACGGCAGAAGGTGTTCTTGTAATATCGCTGGTGGTCCCCACACACGTTTGATTTATGCGGGTGTTCAGTTTTGTAACTTTTGCGGGGGCAGGCCACTAGGTCAGACAGCCGTATGTGAGAATAGATTTAACGATGGCGTTGCACTTCCAATGGATAGTGACTTGTTTTGCCAAACCAATCGAATCTTCATATGATCATGTTGGGCAGTTGAGGATTTCCCTGGGCTAAGTTTGGAAGAAATGTAGATGTCTACATACTCTACTACAAGACACTCGCAAGAGGTGGGACGTTTTAAAAGTAATCGTGAGTTCTCCGGAGATGACGGGCGCTGTGGTAGGCCGTCGAAATGGAAAACCGACAGAAATATCAATAAAAGCAACGAAATGTTGATCTTAAGCAGCAAATTGAGCAAATTGCTTATAGACTAGACCGGTGCAAGATATTTTGTTTAAAGATTTGGCTTCAGAGTGTCTCTGTAAGGCTTGTGTCGAAAGACCTGAATTTCAAGCAAATCAGGGACATCACGAAATACATGTTTTTAGGTGCTGTATCCCACCTAACACTCATCAAACGCATAGTTACTGAAGACGAGACGTGAGTTTATGAGTACGAGATGCAATCCGGGAACTATGCGAGTGAATGGCCGCTAGACCGAAAAAACCATGTCATTTTCATGAATTCTTGCCACAAGATCAGACAGTCAACAAGGTTTATTATTCGAACGTTATGAGGCGTTGGTCGAAAGCAATTCGGTAAAAAAGACCAGATTTGTGGGCAAACAACTAGTACTAGCAAAAGTTTTGGTACACGGTTTTTGGCTAATAAAATGAAAACGCTTCATGGACTCAATACTTCGATGTCGAGTAGTGCAAGCCATAGACTCCAGAATGGACCATAGTTTGTAGTCCAATGGATTGAGGTTCGGGGTACCAAATGGCCAATCATCCGAGGAAATGTAGTTCGGGACGTCGTTTTTGAACCATGTTTGGTCGCTTTTGCCTTATGAGTTGGAGCGGAAGTTTTGTTGAAAGGTCCACGGTTTTTTTCCGAATAGTCTTGTGTTGATGAACCCCACAAAGTTCTCCATCTGTTTGATACACATTCGCAGAGGTTGTGACACCTTTCTCGCAGAAATGGAGCTTGGTGACGCCTCATCAAACCATCACAGAAGCTGGGTAGTGGCCACGTTGAACTCAGAACAAGTTCAGACGCATGTCGTTATGACAGAGCATAGACTCTATCATTCTGTTTGTTGAACGATTTGTTGAACAATGCTGGAAAGTTTCTCATCAGTAAACTGAACTCGTCTGTGACCGTTCTTCATGTACTGGCGAACCAAGGATTTCGATTTTGACTTACGTTCCTGTTTCAATGCTTATGTGACTAAGTGACCGGTGTGTATCTTGTATGCGCTGAGTCCCACATCATGCTTTATAATGCGCGACATACTGTCTTTGCTAATGTCCATCTCCCGAGACATGATTTTCTGCTTGGGCAGTGGATTCTGGTCCACTATTCCACCAGTATCCTCAAAGAACTTCATGGTGCCATACACAAAGTTTCGCGTTATTTTCAGTGTCCACAACATCCGAAGGACTTCGTCTTTTTCGATTTTCAAGCAAAAACTTTGTATAAATGTCGCTTGTCGCCAAGTTGGAGTGGATGAGTTCATTGGTTCTTAAGAAGGAATGTGCTCACTTCGTGTGCCAATTTTTAGTTCTAAGTAGAAAAATCGGAAACGGCTCTGATGGCTTTTTCGAGGAATAGTGCAAGCTATATGTACTTCAGTTGCCTCTTGCCGTAGACATTGTTGAAGCGCGGTAGTTGGTAAAGTACTCCTGCTTGTCTTCTTGTGTTGAAGTTATGGTTGATTGGTATCCGGAGGAGGTGATCGTCGTAATACTCCAACGTGGCTGTCATCTGGAAGATCTTCTTTATGTTCAAAACATTTACTCTATTCGTAGTAGTTGGCTGTATCAGCTTCAGGGCCCTGTCTTGAACATGTTGCAGTTTATCAATGTGCGTTTGCGCTGCACCTCCCCATGCCAATATGCCATACCTCAACAAGGGCATGGTAAACTTGTTGATGACTTATTTTGCAAGGAAGCCAACGCAAATAGAGACCCTCTCAGCTTACTTCGTAGGTTACTACTGTGTGGTTCCCAGAGAAAATGTTTGTCGATGATAACACCAAGATATTTGTACGTGTCCACTACTTGAATAGCTTCGCAATGGCCAGTAAAATTAAACGTTTTAATCGTAATATCTGCCGCTGGGAAATTCGGACTACGAATGTGCATCAGTTCGTCAAACTCTGCCTGCATGATACTTGTTGCTTCTTCTAGGTTTTTGCATGGAGGCGGTTCGGTTATGGTCTGGGAATCGTTCTGTTATGAAGGAGTTGGAAATTTGGTAAAAATCGATGGAATATTGAACAAAGAGGGATTCAAAAGCATATTAATGGACCACGCTCTTCCATCAGGACGTCATTTAATTGGTGATAACTTTTGGCTACAACAAGACAATGACCCCAAGCATTCTTCAAACCTTTGTAAAGAGTACATAAAATTGCAAGAGCAACAAAAATTATGATATGGCCAACCCAATCCCCAGACCTTAACCCCATAGAGCTTCTATGGGACGAACTCGGTAGGAAAGTACGAGAAAGTTGTCCAAAATCAAAGCCACATCTCTGGACACTTTTACAAACAACCTGGGAATCACTGTCATGTGAAACATTAAACAAATTAATTGAAAGAATGCCTAGAATTTGTAAGGCGGTGATCAAAAATAGATGAAACTACTGTAACGAAAAGAAGTAGGATTAGATTATTGCCTTTAAAAAAATAAATAGCAAAATTTTGAATAAAATTATATTTTCCTCCAATAAACCTACATATATAAAAAAGAATTTTTTAAATATCTCCTACTGTTTAAATGTTGTTTTGATTCAAAGTGTCAAAGATTGTTTGACCCCAAACTTTTGAGCGGTAGTGTACCCGAATGGGAAACTCTTCTGACAACACCTCGTTTGTGTACAGTATGAATAGTAGAGGTCCGAGTTTTGAACCCTGTGGAACTCCGTACTGCACTTCGCATACTCTGCTATAAGAGTCTTCTATTTGGACTCGAAAGGTCCTCGTACTTAGGTAATCCCTTACCCAATCTGCAATTGGGTTGTGTCAAGCAGTGGAGTGTGTCATTATTTATAGATGGACACGTACTACGTCTTCAGACCTACTTAGACGAATGGTGTTTATTTCTTTAAGTTTATGTTTACATATGTAGACCTAGTTCTTGTTTTAGCTAATAAATTCTTAGAAAACCATAACTGAGTTGTATGTGGAGCACGGCACTCTGGTGAATCACTATACTTTCTGCGCACACAAACAGCGTTGAAATATTATAGTTTGGAGCGTCAGCAGAAATTGGGAAACTCTGGCTATTTTTAGCATATGTACGAGTATGTATCTAAAAATTAATCTGTTGATGACAATCTAAGTATAAACTTGGCTCCTGATGAAATGTCTCTCGAGGATTACGTTTGGCAACTTTTTTTTAAAAACCAAAAACAAATGTTGACCGTCATTCTACACGGAAATTATTTTTGTTATCGAAGTCTTTAGAGGCCATTGCCGTTTTTTTTTTTTATTTACTTTTTTTATGGCCTATTTGTTGCTGCGCCTTGAAAATATATTGTAAATGCGTTTTAAAGCAAAAAAAAATGTATTTTTATCAACTCTCTGGCTAGACGTGCGGCCACTCACACATGGTTCTGCGATGCACGGATGTCAAGAGTTATCATATTGCCCACACGATCCCGGCGAATGTTATTTCAGCCAAAGAGAATATTGTTTAAAGAGCCAAACTAATTTATTACATTGAATTGCGGAGATTCTTTCTAATTGCGAACCGGCGGCAAGCGGGAGGCGGAACACATGGGTAGTGTACGTTTGATATTATTATGTGTGAATGCGGGTACGTGTGTGATTTGTTTTGAAAGTTGAAACACCACGCCCACGGAAAGTGGATGATAACTTAATTCCTCGCCTCCTGGAGAGTGTTCTTCGTCTGATACCGAAGACTTGCGATGTAAACTTTTCCCACTGGATACGCGTATAGCGGTATGTTTGTTTACAATACTCGTACCATGTGCATAATTAGAAGTTATTGTTTGTTAATAACAATTTTAATGGAAGAATTTGTTCGTGAAGGGTAAATATTTTGCGCATTAGCTAGCTGCACAAATTAACGTGTAAAGAACATCTGTGCATGGTCAGGGGTGTTTACATGTGCGAAGTCACGTTAAATAGCAACTAATTGCTGTGACTAATAGCACTTTTGGAATGTATTAACGGATTATTGGTAATAATAATGCTGGAGGCACGTAGTAGCCTTAATGGTCCATCAAACTTTAGATTGTGATCAGCACAGTTTCATCGGCATTGGACTGGCACTCACTTCAGACCTTTGAAGTGACATGTGTCGATAGTGTGACATCCACATAGGAATGTACCTTAGGCTCCTTGGCCTGAAACTTATTTTCGCAGCTGTTGCTCGATTTGGAATGTATGTCCATATGTATGAATTCTTTTTGAGGTCATGATTAGGATACCTTAAGCCCTTTTCGAGTCACAACCGGGGTTCTTATGAATTAAGTTGAGTGAAGTGATCAGCTTAAAACTACGACTTGAAAGGTTAGGACATTTCAAAAAGGCCATGTAAACAGCTTACAAAGATCTGTTGAATCTGAGGAAGATTACTGGGGTAATGATCAATCCTTGCTAAGACGTACGAAGTCTTGTGAGGAATGTCTGTGATCCAACCTACGACAGTGATCCAAGTTTTGGGTGCACATTTTGCCATCCCGTTCGACCTACCTATACCTATGATTCAATCTGCAGGTAGAGCCTTATGCAATACAGTCAGTTCACTTAATAATCATGGAATCCGGTAATCTGAGATGAATTCTGTCTTGTGTTGCAGAAAACGTTGGACCAGCCCAGCTTGAGGCTCGTTTTACTTGTTTTTATTTCGAAAGCCTGAACGTTATTCTTGTTTTGTTCCCAAATTGTTTGAACGTATTTTAAGCTGTCTCGTGAAAACTCTGGAAAGGTCCTAGTTTTCAAAATTCCAGCACGATTGCACTATGGAACGATCGACAGAGACCACGCTTCATGTAGTACCTCAACAATGTCAATGTAGGATCGATTGAAGAATCTGTTAATGAACTGGACGTAAAGGAGTTCATCCACCCACTGGATTAAAACAGAACAAATATTTGGCGTAACAGATCGATGGGCTCCGGGGACTAGCTTCTCACAACCATTTGTGTTGTGCGTGCTACATTCGTTAGAGAAATGGAAGAAGGGTCGTACTGTTTATTGCCGTGTCCTAAGAGCGACTTGTTATTTGAGAAAGTTTCCTACTTTCGGATGTTTGTCAGACGTTCGCGATAGATGGGGAATAAATCTCGAATCTTTCGCTCGATAGTCCAACAGACTAACCACTTGAATTACGGCGTCCATAGCTACAAATACGTAGGTATACAGTGGCGACAAAATAAATAGCACAGTTGCAGGGTAACTAATAAGTATGGTTTAAATCTGCAGCTTAATCGATTAAACATAAAATAGTTTTAGTTTATATAAAGTGTAACTTCCCTATTAACTAACGGTACATGTTACTTCTTAAATCATCCTTGGCTTTTGAAATTAAATAACATTTTGTAAAGGCTGGTAGATATAGTGCGGACAATTTAAATAGCACACCTTTTGTTTATTACAATTAATTTGTCACTTTTAAATCTAATTCTTGATATTATTAAGGTAAGTAATAATAAAGAGTTTCTTTTGCAAGAAATTTAAAGATTTAAAGAATTTGGTATATCAACAACAGTATGGGACGAGGAATTCATTCCACGGAGGATTTCAGACGGTGTGTTCTTGCCTATAAGAATAAAGAAAGCTCGAATTCGGACATAGCGCGAAAATTTAAGTGGTCACGAAAAAAGGTAATTAATACCCTTCAACATTACCAAGAAATGGGCTCGATCCAAAACAAACTGCGTAAGGATCGGTCACGTAAGACCACCTGTGGGACCGACTCGACCATTGTTCGTTTGAGCAAACTCGATCCATTTTTGACAGCTCCTAAAATAAAATTAAAAATTGAAAGGGAGGTGAACGTGGATGTTTCTGTTAGCACAAATAAAAATCGCCTCCGAGAAAAAAAATTGTTCGGATGGATTGCCAGACAGAAACCATTGGTATAAAATCGGAATAAGTCACGTCATTTGGAGTTTGACCGTAACCATATTAATAAAAATCCAAATTGGCGGGAGAATATTATGTGGACCATTATAAGACGGGAAACAATATGTAAGACGCGGGATCAACCAAGAATTCAACCCTAAATACGTCATAAAAATAGTAAAGCACGGTTGAAGCAATGTTCTTGTATGGGGGTGTTTTTCTTCGCGTGGTGTTGGTCCGATTTATCGGATTGAGGGCATTCTTGAGCAAATGAAATACAAGGACATTTTGAGCAATGTCACGCTTCCTTATGCTGAGAAGAAAATGCCACTGATATGGAAATTTTAGCACGATAATAACCCAAAGGATACAACTAAATCTGTAAAGCAGTGGTTATTGAGCCAGAAAATTGACGATTTAAGTTGGCCAGCTCAGTCCCCTGATCTAAATCCAATTGAGAACTTGTGGAGGGATGTCAACACATCAATAGACAGAACGGCGGCCACAAATTTGGATCAACTTTGTGTAGAGATTCTACGTGCTTGGAGTGCCATACGTTGGAGAGAGGTGTAAGGTCCTGGTATCATCAATGTGCTGTCGATGTACTAAAGTTATAAAAGTAAATACTACCCGACTAAATATTGATGAGATCTCCGTATTTACTTTTTTTCTTTTCTTCACTGTTCTATTAAATTTAATGAATTTCGGAAAGTGTGCTATTTATTTTGACTGTAAGAAATTAGAACGAAGAATACTTTTTAGGTTTTTTTTTTAAATATGAATGAAATGTTTAATGTTTTTATTTTTTTAAGTGAACTGTCCTTAATTTCATTTTATTACATAAGTAGTATCTTTTTTCACTGTAGAAAAATACAAAAATTTTAAGTTTGAAAAAATGAAACCAAAGTGTGCTATTTATTTTGTCGCCACTGTATGTAGTCAATAATCCAATCAGAAGGAATAGGGAAATCCTTGTTCACTATGATTCCTACCAACGAGTGGAAGGCACTCTCTTGCTACTACCCCCAGAAGCTGATTTTCTTTCTCGGCGTGGTCACTCTGCATATATTGTGAGCAGATGGAGGACCAATTTCATCAGAAGGCACATACGCTAAAATGATCCAGACTGGTTTCTGATTGTCGTGCTCACATCTCAAGTAAGCGAAGCCAGAATCACTGAAATTAGATAAAAGAAACAAATTAAGGTTCAGTAACAAACCATGACTGCATAGTCACTCTTGTCCTTTAGTACTCACGTTTCATGGATAAGGGCATAACTTTTGAGTGCTGAAGAATTAATCCTAATTGATAACACTTACCAGCTTGGACGGGGATAAGTCAACTCAACTCTCAGTTGAGCTAGAAACCAAGGTTTCCTTCCTCTCATGCATCTTTAAGTGCAGGGACTCTAGTGTATAATATGTCCTTAAATGCATCGTAGCGAGGGACTTGATAGACTCCGGCTTCAGGAGTTAAGAAACCAAACGCTTGGTTGATTTTAAAGACCTTCCCTGTATAATCATTAGAATTATCGACCACGAACTATACTCTTAAAGTTGCTAGGCCACCATTAAGATTGTGATCAGCCCGTGCAGCAACAATGTCTGACGTTTGGTCAGATTCGAATGCCCGATTACACTTTACGCACTGTTCCTGCCTTTGTTGTGATGATCGAATCATTTTTCTTAACTCGTTGAAGGTCCTATTATAAAGTTTTAGAAATATCCTTCAGTGTCTCTTAAGGTTCGAATTCCATCTGGCTGCAGACTAAGTTGAGAGACCTCTCTGCTGTATTTCGCATTCATTGAGGGCCTTTCGATACCAAACGCAGGCTTACATAGGTCACCAAGATCACTAGCAATCACCGGAGTATATGATTTGCTCTAAACCCAACCTACATAGATTGACATAAACCGGTTCTCATTAAGTTCCATACTATATGACCATGTAAGCGGTCTGACTCAACCAGTGCTTAAGTGCGTCACTATACAGATCTCCGACGGACCGAAATGTATTGGATTGACCTTAGGTGCTTCTTTGGGCGAAGCATGTCACGTCGCTAACATCCAGATTTCTAGCAATGTAGGGGTGTTTTTGGCAGGACTTTGGACTTATCACCGAAATAGGTCCTTTGGATCTATATATGTAGCTATGGTAACCCCTTCTCTAGCTTCATCGGTTGTTGGGTGGAGACAACTTTCGCGTAGCTATATGACTGCCTCCTGCACTAAATTCCACTAAATTCTGGTCTGTTGATACCAGAATTTGGGCAAATTTAGAGTCGACTTTCCTTGGGTATTTGACTAGCTTCGACCAGAATCTGATCCTGGACTGGGCTGTAGACGAATTTTTACGAATGACTCCAAAACTAGTCAGTTGTCCGATGTTGTAGACTTCACGGCTCGCTAGGCAAATGGTGGAGGGTTCGGAGTATCTGCGTCTGTAGCGTCAGTTTAGGCTGCTCTTAGGGTCTTGCTCAACAGTGGAACCCGTTCCAAAATAGTTGGAAAATGCAAGAACTCCTTGAATTCAGTCACAAGACTGAACTCTTTGTTCCAGGTCACACTGGGATTGCAAGAAATGAGGTATTCGATGAGATTGGTAAGCAGACTCAGAGCTGAAGCTTTGTTGTATCCTCCCCGTCCTTGATCAGGGCTCCATTGACGATGGGGTCTCTTACGAACACTAATGTATGTGGTACTAGTGTCCAGGATGCAGTTAGACAAAACGTATGCTCTCTAAAAAATCAGCGGCATTCTTGTTATCTCTCAGGAGGAAAGACTGTAGACAACATATTGGCATTCTTAGATGACACTTGCTTAGCATCTCACTGTGCTAGGCTTAAGAGACACCTCTGACTGCGATGCTCGTAGAGAGGGCGACGATACCCTGGATCATTTTCTTTGTTGTGTCCTGGCTTTGGTCGGATCAGGTGGTATAGGTCTTTGATGCTGTTATGGTGAATGCTGATACTGTAAGCTTCTCATCACTAAAACGCATTCTTGGGTTTCTCCAAAAGTCGAGAGAATTCCTGTAACATGGATCCAGTGATGCGATACCTAACCCGTCTAAAACAAAGTCCCATACATCAGAGCAAAGATAGATTACTCATCTGAGGCTATCGTCACCGGCTAGAGACCCCCTTGTTTTCATTACAATTGGGTCATGACAGCACCTTAGTTGTAGAATCCAATACTCGCAATGGCACCCCACGAAGTCCACAAATAGTGGTCGTGTCAAGGAACTATTAGCGGGAGCTCGCCTCCTAAACATAACTCAGCCTCCCACCAGCAAAGAAAACAAACTTTGACACAATTACCTACGCGCCATCCATTAGAGTCTATTTTCTATAAAAAAAAATTCCTCTCAATACTCATCGATTGCGCCAAATAAATTAAACAAAAAAGAAAACAAAAAATTGCATGCAATGCAATTAAAACTGAAAATTGCGTCAAACCCAAAAGTTTCACAAGCATTGCACCCATATCGCATGCATTTCTCTGCTTTCATCCGCCCCTCACATATGTATATCCTGTTTTAAATTTATACACCATGTACTAATAAATTTTATTAACAAATATTTAGCAACAAACAGCCGAAATAAAACAAAAAAAAAAGTGAAATCGAAATCATATGCACCTCTTCGGAAAATGGCACGCTCTCGAGACCCAAACAGTCAGACTACTTGTTGCCAAAAATTGTAGATCGCAATGTCGCGACGTGGTCGCATAGTTTTAATTTTTCGTTTCATCGTCACTTAATTACAAAATAAAACAACAAATGTTACAACATAAAAAAATATATATTTTGAAAAAAATGGACGACTTTACGTTGGCCTTGCTCTGGTCATTAAGGGAAGCCAAGTTCAGACAGGCCACACAACACTGACTCACCGTTCGGTGAGTTGGAAAATTGTTTTAGAAAACAATTCGAGAAATTGTTTCAAATTCGAATGCCTTCTACTCAAGTGTTTACGCGTGGATATTGACATTGTAATTGGTGGTTGTAAACAGACATTTCCAGGCGTTCTCTCACATCGTTCGAGATGAATGTCGGAATATAAAAGTAAAAGTTTACTGCCAGGTGTATGGCGATAAATCTTGTAACAACAAATTTGAAAATTTCATGCTTGTGAACTTGTTTGTAGTTCAAGGTTTGACAGATAGACATTTCTGAGTGAATTTTAAGATACTGACATTGGCACGTATTTCGAAAATTCAAACATTCTCGTTGGTATTTCTAAAAAACGTATTTTGTTTCAAGTGGAAGGATGTTACATGAATATTCATCAAATGGCTTGAAACCTGGGACATGGGCGATATGGCAACATTCAGACAGCTGAATCTGACACATGACGCCATCTTTTTATTTGGTATGGTTTGAAAGATCATCATGTAAAAACGTATGCCCAAGAAACGTTTCGAAATTGTGGAAATATGTTTCCTAAATCAATGTTCTTTAGAGAATGTTTATTTAGAGTGGAGCATTTCAACCCTCGCCATCTAGCAACTCTATAACTTTGACATCTGTTGTCAGATCGACTTATGACAGCACGTGTTCAAAAAGTCAGTCGTGTTTTCGTGCAGTTTTCCATTCAAAACACCTTCTTAATTGTAAAAACGCGGACGTGAGTATCGTGCAAAGTATCCAGTAAGGGGAGGCACACCAGAGCAACCGTTGCCATACAGACTGTTGTAGATGTTAGACACAGTAGGACACAGTATCCTGGACAGAGTGGATCGCTACACCGAAGGAAACAACGGACTTTTCAACCGAAAATATGATTTCAGGAAAAAAAAAAACACCACCACCCATCTCGCAGTACTGCGCTATAGTTACACTCGACGTCAAAAATGCGTTTACGATATAACGGTACAGACTTAGGACTAAAAAGATTATATAATTTTGGAAGAGGTTCCACAGGGATCAGTTCTAGGTGCCCTATAAACCATTACTTCTGACCTAGTGCTACGTACCCGGAGACCAAGAGGATACGCCGATGATATCGATGTGTTGGTAGCAGCTAGAGAAGGTGACACAAAACTGCAACAACACCATCAACAGGTCTGGAATTAGTGAACCACAAAACTAAACAGGACAGGACGGACAATATATGAACGAAGTCTAGAAAATTCGAATGCCTGAATAGTGGGCGTGACAGCGCAGATAATATGAAGATCTTCAGGCATATATCGTCCGCTTTTGACTATCTTCTATTACAGGAAGACTTGGATAGTTTTTCTACTTAGTCCCTTGACTTCAGTGTCAAGCAATAAGATATGTACTCCCGTAACTGAAATGCACTACGTAAGTCTTACCTGCGATGGAGATTTCAGTTTCACTTCACATATCAATAACATTGTAGCGAACCCAACTCTTCCCATGCCTTTATAAAGGCCGGGTCTAAGGAATTGTCAGAACTACAATATTGGACTCTGCTGTAAATTGTGACAATGACATCTCAGCACAAATTAAACGAAGAATAATTCTTGGCAACCACTGCTTCTTTGGGTTGAGAAGTCAATTGATTAGTAGAGCACTATCTCGAACAACTAAGGACATTTTTTATAAAATCTTGATCTGAACCTCGGACTGTATCTACAGCTTCGAGAGAGATTCGGATGAAATTCGGATGAAATTCCACAACAAACGATAGGAGCTGTAGCTCCATCGATGTAGTCAAGAAATTGCAGGTCCACCCCGAACTGTAGCGCCCCCTTAGTAAGTAAGGTCTAAGGAAATATCTAATCCGTATGTCACTAAATTTCTCTACATAACTTTGTTCGGCCTCTATGTGACTTTGCCAGTCAAGTTTGGTGGCTGTATTCCAGCACCCACATTCTCCGTGTAGAAGCTGTACAGCGCAGTTTTATTCGATTTGCTTCAAGGGGATATCCCTGGACAAGAACTTACTCCCGTTCGCAGGCTCTCTTCGTCGTAAAGCTGCCGAAGTACTCTATGTTCAGCCCCTCTACCTACTTCAGTCTATCTATCACAACACCAATCCGCAAAATCTCAGTTCTATACCCTTTTTTCGAGTCATTACCCACTGACCAACTAGAACGCTACGTGAATTCAACGATATTCACTTCCTTTTCACGAATTGAGCGACTACTTTCTAAGTAAATTTGAATGAATTCAAAGCGTTTTTGGCACTCCTCAACTCTGCATGATAAAATGACAAACTATACTGAATATAGTGTCAGCTGTCATTCAACAGTTGACAGCCAATTTGACAATTCATCCCAGTCTCTTCACGAAAAAACACTCTCTCTTTGTCCTGTCAAAACGGCTACTCTAAGAATGGCGTCTGCTCTAAATAAATGCGAACACTTTCATATACTTAAAGTGGGGAAACAATACCTAGTTCTGACGTCCGCTTTAGCTTTATTAAGGTGTTATGTCTAATGAACCCGCTAATTGCCTTTCGCAAACAACGTAATAGTGCTAAATAATAAAATCTTATAATATTCGTTTTGTGTAATCTGTAATGCATTACATTCGTATGCCGCTAACGACAGGAAACGATAAACTACGCCGTCATGCTTAATCTATTTGCTCATGCAGGCCTTGCTGCTTACATGACATAATCGTTATATAGATGAAATTTTAGAAAAAAAAGTATCAGGAATCTTAAAACAAAAATATGTACATTTGCCAGTGATGTGGGAGCACTTCTGAACAGCCTTTCCTTCCTCCACTTACTCGTAATTAATTTGATTAATGTACTGTCAACGTATGACCTTTCGATACCTTGACATTCAATGTCATTTTAAATGGAATTTTGTTTGAAAGGATGACGAATTTAATGAAGGAATCATTATAAATTTAGACGGTATCCAGGGCGGGAGACTCAGACAGTCCTTTCTGGTTAAGACGCCATAAAATTATAAAAAAAAATACCAGTCCCTGTTTAGGTGTACGAAGTGTTGACAGTATGTTTGTCGAAGTGTTTGTACGAAGTGTTGACAGTCATGTTTGTCCACACTTCGTACACCTAAAACGATTCAAGGGGTTATCTGCCTTTATTGGCTTATTATTGACTTTTTATTTGGCTTAGATTACACTACCCTGTGGGTCATTCTATTATCGAAACAAAAATTGTTTATAAAAATTATTTATAGTACCGTTTTTACCTCCGCACAGATAAAGACAAATATTGGTTCTGACCGGAAAAGTTGTTAGAGGGTTTGTTTTGATTGTGGCCTAATCTGTCGTGATAAGCTATTTTAGTGGCTTGGAACTATTCCACTCGTCATTAATCAGTCATTCAATTTGTCACCTGTATCGTTGTGAACGGAATATACTTCTGTACTGATACAGTGAACTCATTCCACCGGAAGGCTGGACAATAATCACTTTCTAAAAACAGCTCAGGTCTTGCTAGGACTTCGCTTCATCAGCGTTTGGTTCTACTCAAAACTTCCCATATCAAACCTTAGTAAGTTCAGAGAACGTTTAGTTTAGTTCAAATCTGTTCAGTGAACCAGTTCGTTTCTCTAGTTCATTTAGTTCAGTATAGTTTCTTGCTCAGTAAATTCGACCTTGTTCGAGTCGGGCACGGATTTCCAAAACAAATTAATAGATCTGCGCAAAATCCATACCCAAAGCAAGAATCGTTTAACGTAGTTCAGTTGATCTTACTGAACTTCATGTACTAATGTGCAGAGTATAACTGAGCTTGTTCAACTACTGAACTAAATTAGATTAGATTTAGATTTGTGAGGTGGGAGCATGCCACTATATCACCGATGGACATTTTGTGATTCCTCCAGAATTGGAATTCGCACATGTTCGTGATGATTCCAAGTAAATCTTTGAGTAAACTACCAGCTATAATCTCTGTTTCAAGGTAAAATTAACATAAGTGACGAACTTATGAACTAGTTAAAAAAAGAACTCTAACAAGTGAACTGAATGAACTAGTTCCCAATCTCATTTCATTTTAGTTCATTTAGTTCACTTGTTAGAGTTCTTTTTTGAACTAGTTCATTTAGTTCAGTAGTAGACGAAAAATAATCACCACACGCCATCGTCTTACTTACTTACTTACTTAGGTGGCGCTACAGTTCGGGGTGGACCTGGGCCTCAACCAACAAGCCTCTCCAGTTAGCCCGGTCCTTAGCTAACTGTCTCCAGCTGCGCATTCCAAGTCGGTTGAGGTCCCCTTCTACTTCTGCGCGCCACCTAAGGTGAGGTCTTCCTCTACTGCGTTGTCCCTCCGGGTTTGATTCAAAGACTCTATGGACCGGAGCATTGGTGTCCATTCGCTCTACATGTCCTAGCCATCTTAAACGACTGATGCGCATTTTTTTGACCAGGGCGATGTGGCTGTACAGCTCGTATAGTTCGTCATTGAATCTTCTCCTCCAAAGCCCTTTCTCTCGAAGCGACTGAGGATCTCTTCAGGGTAAAATTTACCTAAGTGACCGATGACGTGCTCTGTTTAGACAGTTCAGTGACACAAAATATGTTCTGCTGATTCTTCGTACACTACTGAACTAAATGAACTAAAATGAAATGAGACTGGGAACTAGTTCATTCAGTTCACTTGTTAGAGTTCTTTTTTGAACTACTAGTTCGTTTGTGAACTATACAAGGCTATCCCATGTTACGAAGGTCCATATTATTGTTATTTGAATGGGGTATGGTGCACTGCGGCCTTTTGTTCTATTGTTGCCCTGGTCCGTGCTCTCACGACAGTTGCCCTGGCTTTTGGAATCACTTTGAGCGTCATACACTCTTTATTGCGCTTTGGTGGAAGGAAACTGTCGAAGTTGCTTGGGTAACCTCTTGCCCTGAGCGTTGTTCCACGTTCTTCGAGGGTATAATCTCCTATTTCACTGTACGGTTCAGTACCCTATGAAAATTTCTGATGTTTCCCTTCTAGCTGGTCGGATGGTCTGCCCGCTAGATTCCGGCAGATCATAAGAGCTCGCGTCGCTTTTATGGTTATCTTTCATTCGCGTTTTAGGGAATCGAACTGTATACCTTATATTGAAATGGTATTCCTTGCCTCAAAGTCACAGGGATTCCTTACTAGTCCAGAGGCCGTATGCACTTCCTCTCAGATATCCGTCGGTACTGGGTCGTGATTTAGTCATTCCAAGACAAGTCATTCGTTTAATATTCAATAGTTGGTCCCAGCCTAAGTCCTACGGTAGTATTGTAAACCCCTTCTGACCTCTTACACTCCCTTTAAACGAGGTCCGGAAATCCACCAGCTTGTATCGTCTCGTGAAGATCACCATATGGCTGTATTTTAGAGTTCACTGTTTTCCCAATATATGGGTTGGGTTAAGCGGGGTGATTGTCCCCGGCACCAGAGACCTACAAAGAGGCTCTCTACTTGGGATAGGAGGCAGGGCAACCTGTTTCGGTGTGAATCCATGTCGAAGACGCATTAGGCATTAAAACGATTTCACTCGGTGACGAAGCTTTTTATTTTGTTTAAGTCTAGCCTGGCTATATCATTGAGATCTGTGAAGAAGTCCTCGGGCAGGGTTCTCCATCTCAGAACCGATAGGACAAGACAGGTACAGAAAGTATGTGTCATGGTTTTCTTCTTCCTCTTCTCTACAGCTTCTACGAAATCGTTGTAGGGAGCACCAAGCCTTCTGGGATATCTACCATACAGTGCCCTGTGATGACGCCAGTTCGTACCATTCAGCTCAGTCAAATTTGTTTAGAAAAGAGACATGCACTGATATTGTTCCACCTACTAACTAATAACCTAATAACTGGCAGTCCCCCTATTATCAGGAAGGTTCCGAGCTGCACCTACCCTGGCTTGCTCGTTCGCTGGAACCCAGCACCTGACAACAGTTTCGTTAAGAGATTCGCGGCATTGCTTCACCAACTTGGAGCGAATTATTGGCGTTTCCAAGGCTTTCATCGCAGTTTGACTATGAATGTAGCAAATCAAAGCGCTGCACTCCTTCGAGTTAATCGAATCGGCAGTCTTGTGGTGATGCACAAATCGGGGACAGGGATTTCTGTCGTAGATTTGTTTAAAATTTCTTCCGATTCTCCCTACCACTTCTGCTAGGAATCCTTCATTATTATTTGACGTTAATCTCCTATAGCCTTCCTACATGAATAGACGGGAATCGAGGCCTATCTAGCATGGTCTTGAATATTCAGTTTCCAAGTTTCCAGTTCCTTCTTGATCTCAAAACTTCATCCACCAGCAGTATCCACACCAAGAAAGAAAGAATTCCTATTCTATTCATGTTCTGGACTCTACCTTTCCTACTCTCATACCTAGTTCAGGTGTTATTACGCAGCTGGATAGCATGGGTTCAACGCAGGTGCTTATTGCCTTCCTCTAGTTGTACCTGGAGTAGGCTTCTATAATACCTCTTAAGGGGATGTTGTTGGAAGGTGGAAGGATTCCATCATGTACAGGAAGGTTTCAAAACCCGCATGCATTAATAAATAGAAATCAGGTCATGGTTTACACCTCTTCACAGAACCGCTAAGGTTATTTGGCCTTCTTATCCAATATGCCACTTGCACTTCATTCGCTTCATCAAAAGTGGCCACCAAGCCGTGAACTTAAATACAGCCTCTATGTAGCGTGATAACCTTCTACGAACTGACTCGGCATTTTGACAGCATTTGAGCAGTCGGTGGTGGTCGGGCAGGCCACCAGAGTGGATATCAAATTCTTTTAAGGGAAGGATGCACTGCTAACCTCTGCCACTGCGGCGCTGAAAACCAAACTCTACTTACTCCCAATAGACATCATCTGAAAAAAAAAAAACTGGCTGCCTGCTCAGCGGTAAGGTTGAGAAGTTCTAAACAATGGAAGGCTCAATCCATTGGACGTATCAGCATACTATTGATGCATGGTCATCTGCCACGAGTCACACATGTGAAGAACCCTCTCCAAGATAGTCAACACCCTAACCGGTCACTGTGCTGTAGGAAGACATGCCTAAAGACTGGGTATCCCCTACAATGACTTCTTCAGAAGCTGTAGGGACAAAGAGGAAGCGAAGACCATCAGTCATCTCCTACTCCTATGCACATGCTTAGCACGAGTTGAATACTTTTTCAGCGATCTCAACGCCTACACGGCTAAGAATGGCTCCTTCATAAAAAGGGAGGGAATGGTTCCTAGAGGAAGAGGGATCTAAGTGCATTCTTATTGAGGGTCGGTCTAAACCAACCAACCAAGTGACCGATACTTTATTGGGATGAAGGGGAAGATTAACCGCAAAAAGGCGAAGATATGTCAGAAAACATTTCATGTATCCGAAAGTTTTCAAATCTAGGAATGAACCAGGCTCAAACCTCGACTTGTTAAATTGTTGGCTTGCGTGTCCGAACTGATTTTTATTTGCTATTTGCTTAATCGCTCTCATTTCATGAAAATCCAATAGAACACGACACATCATGTACGAACATTGCTCAATCGCAGAATGTCCTTTGTCCCAAACCGGCCTTGATTATACCATCCAGTACGTGCCGTCAAGCACGCTACATACATCCCACACAGCTCCATCCATCCTTATACATTATAGTCCACCGAAAGTCCTTTGTCAGCCTTGAGTACACACATCAAGGAACACCTCTTCAGATGGTATTTATAATTTCAATGTCAACGAGCCTCAATCCGTGCATTTTTCGATGAAACTTTCCAACTGAAATCCTACGCAAATACAAAAGAGATGTTCATGTCGATAATTACGTATTCTTTTTAAATATTCCCGAACCTCTTGACCTGGTTGGATGGAGGAGGAGGCAAGACTGCAGAGATTGGTTCGTTAATCCAAACCAATCGTTTGTTGTGCCATCGATTCACTATAGTGACCGAGCGTTTGTATTTCACCGATTTGTTTGCATGAATGAATTTGCACTCGCGCCTTAGTGTTGTGTAGTCCTGCAAAGGATTTGGACTGAAACAGGGACTTCTTTCAAAGACTATTGTTTGTGGATAAATGGTGGTCTAGTCTATACTATAACTGCTGCCGGTGTTAATTGGTTTACCTAGTTTGTTGATTCAGTGAATTTGTTGTGTTGTAAGTTGTGTGCTTGTTTGTACTTTGTTTACTCAGTCAATGGCGGTTAAATAGTTTGTCTACGTACCTATGTGGGTCAGCGTATTTTTGAAGCAGGTACTCTCTTAAAGGCTCATGCTTACCAGAATTGTTTCTACGCAACGTGGGAAGCAACAGGGGTACAGCACTGTGAAGTGAAGTGTATAGAATGTATCTGTTACTGTTAAATACTCGATATTTTGAAAATATCAGCAATTCCACAGACTTGGTACGTGGTTCGTGTTCCAACCAAAAAGCTTAGTATGCGCTTATTAAGGGTTTTTTCAATAGGACATAACAATTTTGTATTTTGATGAAAACGGACCCTTAAACTTGTTTTATGATCTTTTATGGTCAAAACGTCAGTCAAGGTTTACATTTTTATCATGGTGAAGTGCAGGAACGAGCAGCATTTGGAAATTATTAAAAATTTCTATCGATATTCGGAGTCTGTAGTCGCAAGTTCAAGAGCACTTGCTCCACGTTTTGCTCTTAATAAGGTCGATTAGCAGACAGTCTGTGCGCGCACTATAGTGGACAAATTCGAGTCAACATATTCACTATTGAATGTTCCTGTGCCAGTGAGACAACTCACCGGTCAAAGTACCGAAAATATTGATCGATGCCACGCCCTCCACAGGAAGGGGGAGTATCTCAGCTCACATTGTGACGAATTTTAAGCGGGACGTAGACTCTCGAACATGGTAAGAGTAAACTTGGTTCAAGTAAACCCTGCAGACAGAGAGAGCAATTTGCTCGAACTTCTTGCGCGTAAAAGTCTTGGCCTACACCCTTACAAGATCAAATCAACTCAAGAACTGAAGGCTCTTGATCTTTTGAATCTCAGAAGCTTCTCCGATTGGGTTCTGCAAATGTTTGGAGAAAAATCTGAATTTTATTAAAAAAATCATCCTCGGCTCTGAACTTCCTTCTTGGCGTAAAGGAGAGCGACAAACCCACGTGTGCTTCAAGAGGCTCCATTGCATCCTCAAACAACTGATCGTGGGGTTTGGACTTCATGGCTCACACATGGCGTGGTTTGAACCATACTTTCGACGATGAAAATGGTCCTCAAGTTACGGTCAGTGGAGTTTGGTAGCATGCCATGTTGAAAGACTATTTTTGACCAGAATTGGATGGACTTAACGTCATTGATATGTGGTTCCAACAAGATGGTGCCACATGCCTCACCGCTTGTCAAATAAATGACGTATTGAAGAAGAAGTTCGAGAAATGGTCCGATCAATTGGTCACGTCGCTCATGCGATTTAACGGCGTTGATTTTTTTTGTATTGGGTTACGTTAAATCGTTGCCACCAAGCCGACCAATTGTCAACGTTTCGGCAAAATTGTTATGTCATTGTAAAACTCTTTAAAAATAAAATGCATGACTGGATCGTATCTACATTTTAACTTGGACTTCAATTTTATACATTAGACCTAATAAAGTAGGCGTGGCATTGTGCGTGATAAGATTGTACCGATAACATTAATCGTAATGAACGGAGTAAGTTTGGAGGGCGCTCTGATTTGTTTAAGAAACACTGATGAGTAACCTCGCATAGGACCGGCAAATTCATGAAATTTCTATTTATGTAGCATTACTCATTAAAACAAGGTCTCAAGTGTCATTTCATCATGACATCGTACTCTGGTTTTGCTCAACATTCTCAGTTAATTATTGCTCAGAGGACGCTCTGAAATAGTTTAGAGACCCCACTGATTGGACCCTATACGTGCCACCAAATACATACTTGTATTGGTTAAGTCCAGAGTCGAAACTTGTATGCAGGGATCTACAGACTATGTAGAGAGCCTATGTACCACGTTGAAAGGACCCGGACTACCCAGTAAGGGGATCTACATACGTACACAGAGAATAAGAGATGAGGAAAGCTATTTCGATGTGAACCTATCCTGTAAGACGATTTGCGTAAGTCGAGTCTGGTTAAGGGACTGACTGCAGGAGCAGTCTCACTCGGATCTCGACAGATACATTGTGTCCGAGTCTGGCTAAGTCACTAAGGTCTTCGCAGAAATATTCGCCAAGGGTGTTCCTTAGCAGAGCTGATGGGACAGAACGTGCTTGTTTCTGAATATTTTTATTTGATTTTAAAGTACAGACTGTACCATTACATGTAGAACACGATACCTGATAAATGCCACCGCTGCTCCTCTTTTGCGTGACATTTCGCACTGAATTTTCCAATTCTGGAATACAAACACGAATCGTTTGTGAATCATTGGTGTAGCCCCTTTCCTTAGCGTATCCCCAAATAAGAAGCCTAACAGCGTTAAAGATCACGTTTTGGACGAAAAGTGTGAAATGTAATACCTACTTAATTCCACTTCTTTATTTGACAGCTGTCAACGAATGATAGCTTTATGCTTGACAGCTCTCAACCGAAGACAGTTTATACGTCATTGACTGCGACTTAAGCTAGAGTATAACACTGATACTTGGTCTGATGTACCTAAAATCTTGCGTTTGCTGGATAAGTGTCAAAATGACCCATCAAAACAGAACTATAACGCAGTCAATCGAACCGTGATCTCTGTGCCAAATACGCCCCTGAAAACCAGCTAAAGTTCCAGCTAAGGCTATGGTAACTCCCTCCTGCTGGTACTATCAGTATGACTAATGCACGCGTTTGAACTAAGTTCGAGTACACTCACGAATGATAACGCAACTTATGACGGAATATTCGAGACAGGTGGTGGGCACCAATCTCAAACTTACTCAAAATTTATCATTTCCATTTGAACTTGACAGTTTACGTTACTCATTAAGTTAATTACAATGACATTGCAACTAATAAGCAGTGTGCAAAGGGTACTAAATTAATTATATCAGATTTTGATAGCAAAACGCAAGATAAATCGCACCAAAGGTATGTCAATCACGTCAGGAGGGCCGATCGAGGGATGAAAACTAAAAATGACATAAGCCGTGGTCATGGGATGATACTATACAATCTGCAGACGCATAGTTCAGAGTTCTTGAAAATCATTAGTTTGGTAAGGGTACTGTCAAGTGTTTACAGGATCCCCTTCCCAATACATCGATTGTTCTGGATCATATAAGGTGACTGGCATAAATGACGTTGTTATCTTTTCGTTCTTATCTTTGATGTCGTCATTACGAATCTATTAGACTTCCAATGAAATTGCAATGATTTCGCCACTTGATGTAGTCAGTGGGTTCATAGTTTCTGTGACCGCTTTGGTATGAAAACGGTGCTTACGTTAGATCTGTCTCGAGATATAAAAGATGGTACATCCGGGGCTAGTCTTGCTTATGGCGTCTATTCTCCATTTCTGCAGAAGCCTTAGACTATTAGCTTTTCGGGTAAGCTCGTCAATCCTGCGGTGAACAGGGATATCTTTGTACTCCAACATCCTGGATAGGTGAATGTTCAATTGTTCGGTAATTTCTGTAAGAGACAAAGATCCCAGGCTACCTTAATAGGCTTGAAAACGGACACGTACCGCCAGCGTCTTATTCGATGTTGCATACTCAGCTTCTACATATGCCTAGCATTTTTACAGGAATGAAGCCCTACACATGCAATCCTTACACGTCCTAGTTTAGATGAGGTTTAAAGGAGAGACTGGCCATCTTTGATCCTAGGAAGAGAAGTTTTCTTTCGTAAGAAGACTCAGATCAATTTTGGTCGAACTAACCTCTAGTCCGTTGGGTAACGTTGTTGAACCGTTTAACTGGTAAAATTGCAAAAAATTCTGAGTCAAAATGATACTGACAGTTTGCTATCTGACAATTGGTTTGACAGACACAATAGGTCTGTTCGCGAACTCTTCCAAAATCCTGTTCGAGTACGCAAAAGTTTCGTAGTTTTTCGTAGAAGAGAGCGCTCACGAGAGAGTAAAAAATGCAGGAAATTTCTTTGCACTGACTTGCGAACGCTGTCAAATCTGTCAGATACCTGTAAGAAACGTTTTGTTGTTTGTGTATTTGCATACATTTGCTTTTGACGTCTAAAAAGGTAGCTTTCGCGTTCGTTTACTTTTTTGTGATTTTACCCCCACTCCTTGAAATTTCACAATCTACGAATTTTGGTGCAGAAAGTACGCGAACAGACCAAATGGGACCTCCGGCTAATTCTTTAGGACTTAATCCTTAGGTGGGTTCAGATTGTTAGTCCTATCTGAACACTTCCGCGGATTTTTGTTGACGTATTGGTGGTTGGCGCCAAAAAATTCAAATTGACTGAAAAGTAGAAGACATTTCGTGTGTCCCAACTCGCATACTCCTTCCAGCTTTGACTTTGAATTAAGTGGGGCCTTGTGCTTTTCACAGTATCTTAGTGAGTATCACCTTGAATTTACAAAGCCTAGCAGAACAATAATTAAAATACTGACCGACCAGCTGCTTCTTGACATTTCGCAATCTGACAGATCTAGTCCACTACATCAAAAAAAAATAAAATGTTTTACTTTTCTGTCAAATCTGGCTCTCGACCAATCAGAAATGTTTGACCATCATGTCCTTATAATAAGAAACGTACTGAAGTACTGAACTGAGTTAAACGAAGACCCTTTCTGTTGAAAAACAGAGCTACAAGCTTCTTGAGCTGTTGTAATCTGTGCCTGAAGTATGCCTGTGCACGGTAAACCTCATAATCTCCAGTATAATTGAAACAATTGTATGTGAAGCCATAACAAATCATCCAGGCTGAAGTATTTTTATCAAAATTTCTCAAGATTCGAACAATAACTTCGTATCGTCCAATCAAATCGTTAGCCCCCACGATGGTATCGACACTTGAAGGCACTTCAGTTTGTTTGCTCTTTAAAAAATTTTGTGTTCTTCTGCCGAATTGGTATTCTTAAACGTTTTGCACGTGGACAACCAGTGACACCGATTAGTCGTGTCTGGTTACGAAACCAAATGTATGTATCCACGTGCATACGAAATTTGATTTAAATTCACTTCTGTAGACAGATCTTATCAAAACGAGGTTTTTTTGCGACGTAAAAGGTACTAAATTGAAGGTCGCTGTATTGTTAACACGCATCTCTTCAAATGGCCATGATTCTTGGGAAATCGGAAAATCAATACCTTATCTCGACAGATTGGTCTAGCACCCGTGCATACCTAATCAATGTGTACAAATATATTTAATAAATATTCGAGGGGTGTATCTCATTACCATGATTACACAGTACCTGGTATGTAATTTCGAATGAAAAATTATAACTGCCAGAGGGTATGATTGGATCTTAGAGTATAATTCGTGAATAAAACAAAAAAAAAGTTTATTAGCTTTAGCAACTATGTAACTTTTTGATGACCAAATAACTGAAAACACGGACCAATGTGGGTCTAAGCATGTCGTTGATTCTGTAGATCTAGATATGTACAATTTGAAGACAATTATACTCTCGAGTGTTTGTCAGACGTTCGTGAAAAATGTGTTTATGTTCGTGTCTCCTTTCGACCATTCGAAGGATGTACAAAAATTTTTATTTAAATTCAGAGTGTGGGCCAAAAGTCCCTTTCCTATGTAAATCTGGAACAACTTTTGAACGAAAATATAAAAACTAATGAAATAAATTACAAATAAAAGTTTATTTTATGGACATTTTTTTTTATTATGTATGGCACATTACATTGGTTAAGTGGCCACCATTAGAACGCATTTACTCATGGGCTCTTTTGATAGCACTTTCCATGACTTTTTGAACTGTTGCCGATGTAATTTGCGCGATTTCTTCTCGAATTTTGAGAACAGAACTCCTCTATAGTGTGTGACTTGCTAATGTAATCCTTTTCCTTCAGGTAACCCCATAAAAAAAGTCTAGAGCCGACAGATCAGGCGATTGCGGTGGCCATTCAACTCCGGTAGATTGCTGGTGGGCACGTTGAGTGTAAATTATTGACCGACTGTTTTCCACCCTGTAGTTGAGATATGTATGTTAAATTGAAACATGGAATTTAGTCTTGTTCATATGATCACCGCGACCACGTTTCCAGCGATCGATTCTTTGGAGCCAATTTTCCACTAGTCCTTCACACATATCAGCCAGAACGTTGAAAATCTCCAACGATGTTTGTCAGCCTAAACCAATGGCTTAACGTAATCCCATAAAAAGAAATCCAACGATGGCTGAACTTCCCCTTCAATAGATCAATTGTTTGACCAGCTGTGTGGCATGTGACACCATCTTGTTGGAACCACATATTACTGATGTCAAGTCTATCCAATTCTGGTTAAAAATAAACTTCCAACATGGGACGATAGCGAACTCCATTGACTGTGACTTGACGGCCATTTTCATCGACGAAAATCAAACTTCATGTGTGAGCCATGAAGCCGACACCACACGATCACTTTTTGTGGAAGCAATGGAGCCTCTTGAGGCACATGTGGTTATTGGCAAAGTCTTTAAGCCGAAAATGAGCTTCAGTGCTGAAGACAATTTTTCAATGAAATTCAGGATTTTCTTCAAACGTTTGCAAGGCCCATCGGAAAAGGCTTCAGTTCTTGAGTTGATTTAATCATGTAAGGGTTTAGGCTAAGATCGCCCAAATCAGACTAAAATATCCCAAATTTCTGTGAACGGCGACGTGGAATCAACTGATTTAGCACATTTTGAACTGAAGGACTTGCTGTTGCGTACTGGCACAGGAGTATTAATGAATATGGTGGTACATATATAAAATTGGATTTAAATCCAATCCTCGCTTTGTCCTGGCCACGCCACTGTCTAAAAATCCTGATATTTAAGCCGGGTCGCCGTCCTGTTGAAAAATTATTTCCTACGTTGGATAACCACACTCCTAGTGTGCCCTCAATCTTAATCAACGGACTCCCTTGACACCAAGTTTCTTCACCGTGTTGTACGGTTTGTTCGACGTGGTGCCTGCCTTGAAAGGGTCTCGTTTGGTAGGTGCCTTACCTCTATTGATTTGGGTTTCATCTGAACAAATGACTCGTTTTCAGTCATCCACCGTCTAATACTTATGTTCTTTCCATAACGTAGACCTGGCCTTTATAGTTTTTCTGAAAGTGCTCGTCTTTTCTATTTTACAGCGGACACCAGCCCAATTCTGCGAAGAGCCCTTATAGCTATCCACTAGCCTATCTTTTTGGGGATTACTTTTTCAGCTCCTTTATGTGTTCTGGCGTCTTTCTTGATTATTGATCATAAGATGCCCCATAATGCGAGCATCTCCATCGGTTAAACGTTTTGAGCGCCCACTCATACCATACAGGACAGAGAAATGTTCTGCATTTCTTTTTGTTTCTTTGGGTTCTAGCTCACGGATTGCTTGGATGATGCTCTTAAGTGCTTGAATCATTTTGTTGGGATAACATCGGTCCTTCACGGTCCAAAGGGGTCAAATCGCAGCTCCGAGGCCGATTGTGGCATAAGCTGTGGGGCATGGCGTGCCATCCTGCATGAACCAGAGGTCGTCCAAACTCATGTCTTTAATTTCAGTAAAAAAAAAAGTCGGTCAACATGGCTCTGTAACGTCCACTGTTGACCGAAACGTTGTTTCCAGCCTCATTTTCGAAGAAATGGTCCAATAATGCCACCACTCCACAATCCGCACCAAACTCTCTGTGCGTGCATTGGCTTCTTGACAATACAGTGCGGGTTTTCCGAGCGCCTCGTCAGAAAAGATGATTTTTCGCCCAAAATCGTTGTCCATTTCAAGCTGCTCTAAGGCCCAAACTGCGAAGCGGTAACGAAGCGAATGGTCGTGCGCCTTCAATTGTTCAGTTAATTAGACCTTTTAAGCGAATCATCCGAGATCTTTGTTCAGAATTCTCCTCAAGCCAGTGCGTGAAATGTTGAGCTGTTGAGATCGATGGCGAGTTGATATTCTTGAATTGAGTCTCACACTGTCAGCTACAGCAGCCACATTCTCATCTGTGCGACGACGGTAACCATACCAGTCTCACGAACTTTTTGCACAAACTCTTCCGTACAGCAGGCGCGGTGGGTGCTTCATTTCGGCCAAAACTTCTTTTGAAATAACGCACTGTTTGGCCTACACAGTACTCACTTTGGAAATAAGTTTTCAATATTTCCCAACGTTGTTCAAGCGTAAAGCGACTCATTTCGTTCAGCGGAGGTATGATGCTGACTTTCTGTCAAGATTCCGAGCGGGAAACAGCTGTCAGTGTCAAAATGACCTATGATTTGAAAAGAAACCACTAGGTGGCCCACCCTTCTCGACCGTGTTCCCTTCAACCTCCAATATGGATGTGAAAGGCTTTTGCAAAGCAAGCAATCTATGTATCTATTGAAATACTGTGGTTATCAGATAATCCCTTGGTTTTATTAAATAGCACGAATGTCGTCTTCAAGGTCTTCCGGTGTTCTCGGTTTATTGTGCAGACAAAAGAATGAGAGTAGCCCCCCTAAACAAAATCCCTAATCAGTTTTTTTTACTAAATTTGTTTCTCAGGTCTACGATATGCCCATGAAGTAGTTCCTATGAAATATGTGACTTTTGTTCGATAGGCGCTTGTAGCCCTCTACATAATCGCCGCAAGGCATGACTTTTTGACGACTCATTCGACAATTGTTCTTCTATTAATCACCTTTGCTTTTGTATCTGGAAACCCCCCACTATACAAAAAAGTATCAAATAAAGGATAAAATTCACACGGCATGGATTGTAGGATGTATATATAATTTGTATGACAATGACCGATCATATGATAATCAGTACTTAAAAATCAATTAAGTGGCTCTGTGGGCTACAGTATCAGTATCATGTTCGCGCACGTTTTTGATTAGAAAGTTGAGTTACAATACTATTTGCACACATAACGTTCAAAGCAGAGCAGCAGCAATACATTTTTTAAGTAAACCGATGGGAAGGAGTGCAGCACAATGTACGATAAAGTTGGATGTAATCTGTAAATTTTGTTTCGTAAAACGAGTCAGTCTACGGGGATTTATTTATTTATTTAAGCTTAATTCGTGCAACATTGGTGTAAATAAAGGGTGGGCAGATAGCAATGATACTTCTTTCAATTGTTATGTTTCTGCGGCTGTCAAAGCTACCAATGACATGCAGCTGTCAAAGTATTCAGTAAGGTTTGCCATTTTATCATGCATCGGGCCACGGTTGCCGAATGTGGGAAAATTATTGCAAAATATTGAAGAAAATCCGCATCAGTTGTAAATACGCAACGTGAATTTCGTCGTGTGGCAGTCGTCATCATGGCGTCAGTGTGCAGGCAATTCGTCACACCGTGGAAGAGTTGGAATGTGAGCATATGTACTCTTTTAAACCTGAAGCCACGAACCAGACAGAGATTTGTGCGAAATTAAGAAAACAAAGCCATCGCAGTGGCCTTTATCGAGGATTGTTTTCTCTGGGGCTACGTCAATTACGCTAACAAACCAACCGCTTTGGATGATCTCGAGGCCAACATTCGAGACGCTTTTGCCAGAAAAGCGCTGCACATATTGAACGGCGAAGCCAGTGAAGCTTAGGCGGCCGTCACACATAATGGCATGAATGTAGCTTCAAAACGAAGCCAGGATCAATGTTATATCGCACATCGTTCCTGTTTTATTTATTTTTTTTTCCTATCGTTCTTATCTGGTCACCCAGTATATCACGTTAAAAGAACGTTACTCTCTCTTCAAGAGAGGAGTGGATAAATGGCAGAGCTATGCATAATATCTCGATTTTCGTAGACTGAGGGAGGAGTGTGCTCCACGCTGGTAACAACGGCAAAGTGTTTCAAGTGGAAGTACTAGCAATCGCAGAGGCGACGCTACAACCATCCACGAAACTCCACTCAAGAGAGAAGATCGACAATCAAGCCGCTAAAGGTAGCCCTAAACGACGAGCATCCTCGCCGAACTTGCTCGTGCTCGCTCGTGTAGGGCCATGTTCGCGAGCAAACCTCATTTTTGCTGTGAACGAGTTCATATCGTGGATATGACCCCCAACATGTGTGTGTCCACAAAATTCTGACAGAGCACGACAAGACCAAGCGAATCTCAGGACATAACAGGCTAAAACGAGCTCTCTTTACGGGGAATATTATCGACCACAATCTATTGGGGACCCACCGACGAAGAATGTGACTAGACACTGATGATCTCTGCCGAGGCTATGGCGACACGGATGCAAGCTATGTGTATAGTCAAGCCTGTGCATAACTACAAAACGGCCGTCGATGAATACCACTTCGAAGGCCTGGGTGAGTTCATAACAATATCGGAGTGGTTCCGCGAGGTCGCTTACCGTTCTCAAAACTGCAAATCAACATTTGTCTTGTTTTTAGGTTATCCACGACAGGAGTTCCCAATGATCCAAGTGCTGCTCCCTATGTAAACCCTGTCGAGAGATGGCCTTTGCTATTCCTCATCCGACACATGTCCCCACTTGTCGAGTATTCAGCTCTTCAAGGTTATCTGAGGAAATGCAATAAAGCCAATCATTCTCTTGAAACCCGCAGGGCACTCAGTCAGTTCCTATTGTTAAACCCAATAAATGTTCTTGATTTCTTAAGGGATACCACGAAGGTACTTCAAACGTGAACTACTTATCCAAAAGTGCACTTAAGCACCCTCGTAACTCAATCGTAGTTCACTGATAACGTGCACCCGAATTGCATGCATTGTGAAATACCGAACATAGATCAACAAGTCTTGGCATGCACAGTCTTTGAACCAATTTCGATGACGTAAGGCTGCACAGTGCCGGTGCCTATCCACACAGATCATACACTGAATCACCCAAATGCCAAGACAAGAACGGTAAGGAAACTAGCCAAGCCAGCCCCATTCCGCACCACTTAAGGTGTCTAATGGAAACCTACCTGCAGCATGTTTCGCGCATGAATAGCCAACTAAGTACATTAAGTAGTTTCCAGTAAACCCATTTGCACTACAACCTGCCATTTTCAATGCCAATTTTCATTCGTTTAACACATCTATTCCCATTTCCACATCTGTGCTATAAAACCGTCAAGCGATATATTTCAATCTAAATCTAAATATACACACATTCAGTCGCCTGCCATAGTAAAACTACATCCAATCAGTGAGCCATTTCGTTTCCTAATGCCCTCGCTCGCTCTCTGAGCGGAATGTATCTCATTTCACAATCTTTTGAGTTTGTTTTTTTGTCAGTTTTAAGATAACTTTATTTAAGCTAGTCATTCTGTTGTACTTTCAGGTAAATAACTCATAACGTGACCGAACGTGCTTCAAAATCCTTATCGCGTACAGTATTCAACTCCGAGTGGCGAGTACGACCCCCGAACAGATACATAGATACACATTGAGTAGACCACCAACTAAACTGAAATTTTCCTATCGCTCGGCGCGGCGTCCACTTCATTTTGACAACAGAGAGCTCTCTGCCAGCTTACCTACCAAGGTGTGATTAATCTCAGTCCCAATCCCAATCCCATAAAACAACGAATTTCGACGAAAAAAATAAAAGAAAACCAAAAAAAAAACAGAAAAAAAAACGGAAAGAAGAGCGAAAGAGAGTCTCAATATCATCGTGTGTCCGATGGCAACGTTCTCAGAGCAATCGACAGGGAACGACAGCCAGTGCCATCGATGAGATCCCGCCGCCGCCGCGGTATAAATAAAACACCAAGCAACCGCCTAGCTTAGTTCTCTCGGAATATCAGAAGCGTTTATACACGCCACACGGACGAGAAGTGAATGTTTTGTCGGTCTTTCGCGTGCCGCCGCCGCTACCGTCGATGCGATCAGTTTGACCAAACCATTAATGGAATTTCGTGCGTTAGTCATTCGAGAAGCTACTACACAAAAGCCGGCTCTACAAACGTGCTAGAGGTGTGAAATTAATTTTGAAAAAAACTCAAAAAAACATAAATAGATGCGCGGTATCTGAAGCGCTCCCCGAAGATACATACAAAGATTGAAACCAAATCAAGTCACCTAAAAAAAAAAAAAATGAAAGACATCGATGTCCGGAGTATCCCCAGTGAGACTGTCTACAAGGACACTGTTATAATTGGTAAGTTTTTCACATACAGCTCTCCCTAAAGATGACCCATTCCATTACACATAGGGGCAACCAATTAAAGTATCTTTCATAAGGCTTCGCAGTGAAGGCATTTTTTGCATTCAACTGATAAGCTGGCTGATAACGTTCCATTCGGTCGTAGTAAGCCGCCACCGTTCCCCCTAATCAGCCAGCGCATGTATATGGTGTTTAGGAACCAACTGACCTTGTCGGGTTGGCAACAGAGGAGGCGACAGATAATTAATTTAAATTATGCGTTCGACTGACTGTTCGACGTCGTGATAAAGCACTTTTTTTTTGCTGCTGTTTAATTGCTCCGACTTGGTCATACTATATATTTTAGTGCGCGGTGTTTAGAATGAAAAAAAAAAATAATTAGAAAAGCAATTGTATGCAAAATCACGACGGAGATACTTTTATAGTCTTCTGAGAGAGGATCTTAACTGCGTGTTTGGTTGAGATTTGTGTTCTCAAGTTCAACAGGGAGTGGAGTTTTTCAACAGATAGTGAGGGTGGAGTGTGGTTTTGCGTGGAAATCTACTTTGAATTCAGCACATGTTGCTTTCACGAATCGAGCACGTTTTTGGGGCTTCACAGTCGGGGAGGGAAATATTGAACTCTCTAGAGGATCACCGGGAGAATCTATTTAAATTCTTATGCTCACCTCGGTCTCTGGTCGTTTTTAATCCGTTCGGGATATTTCCTCTAAGATTTTCTGACGTTTTCTCTTTTCTTTGCCCGAATCGTCTATTGTTCGGCCGATAAAATTGGGAAATTCGTCCATAAATCAAAATGGTTTCAGAAGTAATGGAAGCGACCGGCCTGTGTCTATCTGCTCCGAGAGAATCTTACCATAAGCGAAGAGTTCTGCCTGTTCTGTGGCACAATTTTTTGTCTACACAACTTTACCCTCTCCACTCACTAAAGCAACACCGAAACCTATAACAAATTGTTACTTCTCCAGCCTTCATAGCTCTTCATAAAGCTGGGAATATGCCCTTCGCGGTGATGCCTAAATGAACAAAATCTGTTAGTAGCTCGCTATAGTAGGAAGACTTGAAACGCCTCCCGATTTTCGTTACATCGGGTTTTTTAGCCACCATCTCTACCATTTGAAATATTTTCTTAGGCTGTAGGCTACTACATACTGATCCCGTAACCCATTCCTATTTCGAATACTTTCCCAGATTCCTCTCGAGTTTTTTGTTAAGATATAAGGTTAGGTAGGGAAGAGCATTCAGCTGGTTCTAATTTTATCGATTGCGGTGGAGTATCGCAAAGCTCAAGGTGCCTTTAGTTTTAATCAAATCTGGTTGGAGTCTGTCCGACTCTTTCATATTCTGCTCCAAAACGCGAGCAGTGGAAGTCCTGCTTATGGATGCAGTTGGAGCTCAGAGTCATTGAAGCACCCAAGCTCAGTTAAACTGAGCCAGTTCTGGGTGAGAGATTTATTTAATTTTTGTAGGCCCTGCTCAGGCAGACGGAAACCAATCGCCTTCGCAACTCAACCGCCAGAGAGCCTAGAGATTGTTTGAGTTCTTTCGTGGTTTCCGCGTGTTTAGGACGATAATAATATGGATCGCTTCGACACTTTGCATTGAGGTGCGTGTAAATTGTCTTGCCGCTCAAACTGGACAGTTTTCGGCTTGTCTGAACAGAATCTTCATCGAACTTTTGGTGAAAGGCTTAACTTTCCTTTACTTAGTATTTGGCAAGATCCAGGTCGACTGCTTTTTTTCAATGTATTGCCTCGTTTTTTTTTTTCATAAGATCCTGACACTGCGTACCACATCCCTAATGGAGGAGAGTACATCCTTAGTCGCAGAGTTTTTAATATCCACTGACGAGCAAGTCGTTATATAATTACTTCCCTTCATGTCCAGCCTATAGCTTACCTATATTAGGCAGCTTTAAGATATCGTTATACAAAGCGAACATGTTCTACAAGATCAGAACTAGCACGGTGCTTTAGTTGCCTTCATTTTCGTCATATGTTTCCAGGTTCCATCATTCAGAGAAGTGACTTTAAATGTGGTCCCACGAACCCTTGTGCTAAAACCATGCAATGGTGGTCACTGTTGAGGGCTCTTTTTATGGCTTACTTTCCAACAGTGTTGTACCTAAGTATGATCCTTCTAAAAGGCGTCAAACATTCAGGATGAACCGTAAGGTATCAGATTCAGTGTTTGGTATACCCTATGCTTTTAACTCTGCTGTAGACTCTTCTCTGCGCTAACCATCACTGTCGTCTGAACAGAACCTGTAAGTTTCATAGAAAGATCTGGCACAACCTGGATCAGACACGCTCCAATTGTTTCCGACTTCGTTTCTTTTTTAAGAGAGAATAACCTTTTTTGCCAGATGGTCTAACACTTTGACTACTTTCACGGGTTTTCTGTCACTTATTCCTTACGAACGGCAGTGATTCATATTCTCTACTGTGTCTGCTCCTTCTCTTGCCAACTTGTCCTCAGGTCCATGCAAATCTATTAAGATGATCCTACAGGAATGCAGTAAGTATCAGAAAGTATGCTGTAGTCCTTTTTCTTGAGGTGCTGCCCTCTTTTTTGTTCTGATTGAGCTGCTAGTCCGCTTGAAAAATTCATGATGCAAAGTACTTAATATAGCCACTGCTTCCTCAGACAACAGATCAAACACTCTGAACTCTAAAGGATCTTCTTCAATGCGCTCTTTCCCTTCTTCCAAATTCACAAATTTGCACGGATCGATTCTTTGGAGTCAATTTTCCAGAATTTTCTTCAATCTTTTGCAGATCGGAGATCAATCGGATAAGTGCCGACGCCTAAAATGATCAAGAAGCTTCAGTTCTTAAGTTACTTCGACCTTGTGAGGGTGTAGACCAGGATCTGGCCACACTGTGGGCTGAGAGATTCTCAATTCCTGTGAACGGCGTGGAATCGACTGAATCTCCTCATTTTGAACAGAAGCACGACTGTGATATTTTCGGTACTTTGACCGGTGAGTTGCATCACTGGCACCGGAGCCTATCGTTGGGACTACCAAGAGTTGGAGTTGCGACCACCAACTTAGAATTTCGAATGTTTTCCACACGTTGCTCGTTCGTGAACTTGACCATGATAAACCATGGTAAACATTGGGTGACGTTTTGACACTGACAGATCATAAGGTGCGTTTGGGAGTCCATTTGTATTCAAACTCTTATTCTCTACTCATCTCGGTTCTCTGCACAATTTCTTTTCGAACATCCTCCGTCAGGTTCTTACTCAGTCAGTCACTTGTCTTCCATTTTGGAATTTCCGTGTGGGAATTTCCCCAATCTCTGCTGATGTTTGATTCAAGACCGGAAAACACTTCACACGAAGGAAAACGAAGTTATTACATAAACATTTCGTTAGATAAGGAATGAGAACTTATCTCTCTCATGAATAATTTAAACCAGACTTGGGTTTGGGTTTCTTTCAAATTGGTCCCAGACCTTGACCCTCTGCATAAACGATAACATTGGGTTAAGGGTTATCTGGTTGATCCCGTGATTCGTTAACTAGTTATGTCTCAATAGGAATTCAATCGAATTCTTAGGACTGTAGATGGTTTCAACGTTGCTATTGACATCTTGTCGTGTCTAAGGTGCACAGTGATTTTTGGAATTCGGTGGTATAGTCTGTCTGTCAGCATTTTTCTGCTTGGTGTACCTAATAGTTGTCATTTTATCGTCACAAATTCCGCGAGCTCCAAGTGTCTGATTGATTGTCTGTTGAGTTCGATGTCACTACAAGTTGCTCTAAGATGTATTCATGCAAAATATACTTTCTTGCTGAGGATAACGCAGGGCTACACAGCTGCTCTGATCTTCTTGATCTTCTTCACCTATTCAGCTGTGGCAGAAGTTGTTGTGCGGAACTCAAAGCCTCACTTAGTGATCCTACGTATGATCAGGAGTAGAATTCTTGTAGTACATCAGCTTAAACTATAGCCGTGTCTACCTTAAATGGTTGCACGTATCAAGTAGTTGAAGTGCGAAGTAGTGTGTGGATGATTGAATCCCAAGCTTTAGCCACTCCATCCTTATGTACATTTTTTAGGAAAAACTAACAAAGTCCGTAAAATGCTGTCCATCGTGCAGTGTAGTATTGAAAGGGGTTTCTTCCTTCATTTGAGTCTCCATCGGTCTATAGTTTTCCAGGTCTTTTGACATCGATCTTTGATACATTTTTTCCTTGCTACCCGCAACCTGTTATAGCTCTCAAGGAGTCTTTTTTTTGGCTTGCCTCAGAGCTTGCAGTCTCTTCGTTTAGGGTACCACTGTCTCTTAGCTTGATAGTTTATTTCCTGTTTCGTTGGTCTCTATTCCCCTATGACTTGGTATCCAGTAGGGGATCACATTATTGTTTCTACTCAGTTTGGTATGTCTCTAGTCAGTCACTCAGTGACATTGAAGACAGCTGCCAGTCTATCTGCCAAAAAACAAATAAACAAACCATAGAGTCACATTCCATAGAAGATCAAACTAAATGTGTTGAGAAGCAGTTTTGTTATCTGAATTTGCCCACAATCTAGCTCCACATTAGGCGAGATACTATACACTTCCCCTGGGACATCCTCTTCTTGTGTTGACCTTCAGAATTCTTAGGAACGTTTGTGTTTTTGCTGATTTTATGCTGACAAAGTCACACATCCATTTGGATATGGTACTGTTGACTACTTTTCTAATCAAGGCTTACAAGCACAAATTTTTCTCATGGATTTCAGTGGAACATTTCTTCCAGTTGTTTATGACTAGCGCTCTGGCATCTGAGATACATTGTTGCCTAGAAAAGGAGACTCAGTGTTTCTCGAACCCAGTACTTGGCCCAATATAACAGAACTGACAGGAACAGAAGGGATTTGTTTCAACACCGGTAGTAGTGTCATTCATGGAGTTAATGTTTGTTACGAGGTAGTGACGTTTTGTCGTAGGTGATAGGCCCCCACATGTACTTGATTTTGTCCTCATCCAGTTCAAGGTCTGAATGATTGTAGCCGATTTCGGGCAGTCTTTTGTCATAAATGTCAGAACTTTTTTCGTTTTTCCCTAATCTTAACCTGGATTTCTAGAGTATAGCATCTGCCAAACAAAAGAGTACTTTATTCTCATTATGATGCCTAGAATTGTCTCATTGAATCCATCGATGTCGATCTGTCGAACGTTGATGTTGACGTTCACATATGTACGTCACATACGTCGCATATGGAATAATTTCGCTTAAACGTCAAACCGCAATAAGGTCTATTGTCAACGGCGATGACAGTTTCTTAGCATTTTCTTGTGATCGAGACGCAGCAACAGATCAACGGATTCTATGGGTCGGGGTTTTGACGATATCGTTACATGCGTCCCATCAGTGTATTTCTTGTGGAACTCTTTACAAGAAAAAGAAAGCGTTTTCCCAAACTTGAACTTAGGAAGATGTAACCCATTCACGACATTAGGCATCAGTTTCTGATAAGTCGGGGATGCTACTTGTCTACGTAAAGGACATGAAACTAATTTGGAGACTCAGATCTCTTGAAAAAGAGTTCCACTACAAGAGAGCATGGCCCTCTATTAAAAATTCCCTATTTAGTTGTATGTCATTGGAGCAGGCTTCTAGGCCCAGTCAGTGTACATTCACTTTTGACGCTGACTGTTTCGTTTAATTACGTATGTCACTGCAACCTAAGATACAATTTGCTGCTGAAGTATCTTTAAAAACGTGATAACGCTTTTGACGCGCACTTTTACAAAACTACGTCACACGGCTAGTTATCGCAAAATATTAAATAATAACTGTGCACTGATAAACTCCGTGTTCCACTCAAATGCAGAACAGGAAACACATTTCATTTGGCATGCCGAAGGTTGAATGGGTTTCTTAAACTTCCAACGAAGCAGTGCATACTTTATTTTAATTTATTTGTTTATATTATAACCGGTCCCGAACCAAAAATATTCTCTTGCCACATGCCCGGCTAACATGATGATTGACGATGTAGTTAGATGCGCTCCGAATGTGGCCAAATGTTTATTGGTGTCCCAAAATTTTTGCTAATACTTCTCAGGTGATGTACCTAGCAAACGGAGGTGAGTCATAATAAATCAGGTTTGCTGCTATCGAACCGAACAGACTGAGTAGGATTTTGCCAGATTGTGTGATTATTTGCAAGTCATGGATGTAGATATGCTATGCGAGACAAATTAGTTATGCGATTATACGATTTTTCGTTTCTAACCAAATTAATGGTAATGAAGCAGTTGGAGACTGAAATTATTTGGAGAGGTTTCCAAAACTCTCTCTTCCATGCAGAGCGGGTTAGACTTTCAAAAATTGACTAAAGTACACGATTGGGTCGCAGGTACTTGTAACTTAATGCTATGAGTTTACAATCATATAAATAAGGCCTAATGAAGTGGGCGTGGCATGGTCCATTGTTATGGAATTATAATGATAATATGTGGGAGCCATGATTCAGGTGGTTAGTGCATTGGCCTACGGAGCAAAGGGTTTAATCCCCAGACAACACGTAAAATATCTTTCACGGCCCCACATCTCGCGAATGTCTGACAAACATTCGAGAGTACAATTGTCCGGAAGAAGCTTCTCAAATCAGGAATCTCCCTTCGAATACGGCATTAAACAGTTGGCACCTTCCATTCATGTAACGGACAACACGAATGGGTGAGAGAAGCTAGACTGGGCGTGGCTAAGGTGACTTATAGCAAACTTCTAGGTTTATAGCTTTTGCTTTAGTAATTTTCTTCGATTTGAGGTAAAAATTCTGTACCTCTTTGTTCCGGATGGTGTGATTGATAAATAGAGTCGTCCAGCATAGAGTTAAACGAAGACTTGACTATCCAAAAGCAGTTCAAGTGCTTGGGTCTTCTGAAAGTAACAAGAAATGGTCGAACTTGAAAAGTCTGAAACCCTCGGCCTTTCACATTAAAATGCTTTCAGGATCTCCCTAAGGGAGTCTTACCATAGTGCTTTCTTTGAATGCGTTCCCACATTCATTAGGGTTCCTGTCTTCCGCTTACAGGCACTATCCTCTTCATCTTACAGCGCAGATTCAAAGGATTGTCTGCTTTCATAGACTTGTTAACAAAATATCCCAGTTCATGACACCAAACCATTCTTTCCAACAAAATCCTAATCAAGTCGCTTTTTCTTCAGAACGACTCGAAAATATTTGGTTTCTAGATGACATCACCCAAGCCCTAATCCACTCAGTCACTGTAAATGGTGATCAATAAGACCCTCTTGACAACATAACGAGTATTCGTAATCCAGCAGCTTAGCGTGGAACTTGCACTAATCAGGTTACCGCCTTAATTTGTTGAGACAGCAAAAATTCACGTTAATAAGTGTGAACCTACTAATGTCGTTGTTTTGTCACCTTCCAGGGAATAATCCTAAAATAGCGCCAATGTCTCATTCTTTGAAAGACTCTCGACATTTTATCATTTGTGTTTTCCTAGAATTTTTAAAGATTACAATCGTTAACACATTCTTTTTCACTGAATAACCCACATGTACTAACCACATACCAATATTTTTTACTCCCTTCAGGAAATGGTCCCAGTGGAATTTCCCTTTCATACATGCTTGCCGGCAACTGGCCCTATTGGAGTGGCGAAAAAATTCAAAAGCATCCCGATGAAATGCTAAGAGCCCGTCTAAACTATGCCGATAACAGTAAGAGCTTAGTCCAGCAAGATCTAATTACACTAGCCGATGGCCTTGAAGGTCGTAGTACAAATCCCGTCTCACTGTTGGTAAGAGCAAATGTTATTAACATCACTTAAGGCAATTCAACAAACTTGATTTTCATTCTTCTCTTTCAGTTGGACAGCCTAGAACACCCATGTGCCGATTTAGGCATGGAACTGCCATCCATGCTGGAGTACCGATTCGATCCGAGCAAGCAGGTATATACGAGTAGACATATTCGTACACACAGGTTTCAGTTTGTTGAACTGATCACCGTAAACAAACAGAAAAAGAATTGCCAATTAGGCATAAGGTCAAAATTGTTGAGTAATCGTGTTCGCAAACTGATGAATGTGATTCCCCGCGACGCGATTTTCTTAGAATGCACGACATGCAGTAGAATGCGGAGTGAGGCAGAAGAGCGTGAGATATGAACCACACGATTCAAGAATCTCTTGGAGAAACCGATGACGTTGGGTGACTCGCACTCTGTTTTCGTTTCATATTGTCCCAACTGAGCTTTCTCTACCAAGAACGTTCCATGCATTTCCTTAAACAGAAATAAATACCAACTTCCGACTTCATTACTTCCCTTCCACACCTTCCCAGAGCAATTAATTTAACAATTACTTTCGCATAAACAACAAGAACTGCTTGTTAAACATTTATTCGGAAGTAAATTGTCTTGCATCACATCTCGTCTCGACTGGCACCTAATCAAGATGAATTCCAAGTATCAATTACAATTCTAGTTTTGTGTGTTATGTGCACCTGTTCGGAGTGTGTTGTGACACCGTAACAGGAAGCAACATCGGGGGAAATTTCTATTTATTTTGTGTGCAATTCAGAGAACCGGTTTTCTAATAGATTCTATAATTTTCTTACACAGCAGCGATGTAATTATTATTCACTTATCAGACACCAAATCAATGATTTTACCGGACAGGTTTTGTTGTGGCGTGAATCACAATATTCAAAATACGTTAACTGAAACCCTAAGCATCACACTTCAGTAATTTTGTTTCTTTTTTTATAACGTTGGACGTTATGGCTTAAAGTATTCATGAATAATTCGATCGAAATAAGACTTAATCGATTAACTTTAAAATTCGAATTGTATATGAGTTATTCGGAACTGGCGGTATAGTTTTGAACAAGGACTGTGCCACGTGATGCCTGATTTATGATAGTTTCTCTTTTTGTTTCTTGGTATCACATGTTTGGTATGATAATTAGCTTTAATTTCCACCGAACGGTAGTGAATAATGAGAACGAAATTTGCAAATTATTTGGTAGTTTCGATATTGGTTTTATAATAAAGCGATGCATAGAATGCGAAGCATTTTAAACACCTCAAGTGTATCTATCATATGGCCAAGGTAAAGGTCGTCCTTGTGGTATCTTTTAGACCTTCAGGTCGATCGAAATTTTCGAAAACCAAAGAGTGCGATTTGCATCGCCGTAATAAGTTCGGTTCGCTACAGCCGTGATCTTTCTCAAAATCCGATCGCAGTTTTGAGCATCGTTGTATATTTCTCATTCAAGTTATATCGGAGATCAGTATTGATTTACGACTAACAAGGAACACAAGCTGTATATGATGCTTTGCTAAAAATCCCTTTCGGGGTCTATTTGCAGGTCCATTTTTAATTGTTTTTTTTTATGTGGCAGGTAGTTTGAAGACCTTTTACGGATACTTGTAGCCCGTACTACTATTCTGACCTGTTGGACCCCGGCGACATCGTCAGTCAGGGGCAGGTTTCTTACTTTCTTTCTTAGCAGATTTTCCATTTCTCGCTGCGCGTTACTCTATATGCTGTTGCTGCATTACACTCGTGATACTTTCATTTACAGTCTCCGAGCCTTCTGTTGTGGCAAACATAAATGTGATCAGGATTCTTGGGGTCACTTGGAACCCAATTCCTCTTTCCAAAATGCTCTAGCTCTTGTATAGGTTTGGCATTCGATCAGTAAATGCTCTGGGTTCTGAATTGTTCCTTCACAGTGCTGACAAAATGGGTAATCCGCCTGGTTGTGATGTTTCACTTATGCTACCATTCTGGTTTTATTGCCACGTGGTACTACCATAGAATTTTTCGGGTCTAGATCGATAGCCACTCGATCCGAAAAAATACTTATCGCATCCGCTGTTATGTATATTACTAACGGCGCAACTTACCTTTAAAAGTCCAATTCCTTGCACCGAGTTTATCCTTCTAATGTAGTTCATCTTTCTTATGTCGCTGGCACCCATATTAGGGGTGTGTACAAGAATATTTACTTGGAGTCTTCCCATAGCAAACCAGATATGACTCTACATAACCCGTCTCTTTATACTCTCATGAGGAATCTGTGGTTGATATTGGTTCAATATTTTTGTGTTGTTGAGCGTTTAACATCGTGGAAGTAAATCCACTAAAAGTCTAGTATTACCAGTGGAGAATGTACGGCTTAATTGGTAGCCAACACCATAAAGTCTTTGAAACATTACAAAACTTTCCATTCCTCTTAACGAGTGGCGGAACAAAATAGAACTTTGAGGATCCGCAGGATTTTCATTGTCCATTGTAGTCTTTAGATGCTTCAAAACAGTTTGAATTAAACGATTGAAAGTAATAGTGAAAGGCTTAGCGATAACCTCCATCAAAAGGAGTTGAAATCTGGTCAACCTAATAGGATAGAAAGCACTCTAAGTTTCTTCACAGCTCAAGTCATACCTCTCGTATTCCTGTGACTGTGTAGCCCTGACATACTTTTTCTGAAAGAAGGTCATAGGAGTTCGTCAACATAAACTCCTTGAAATACTGACTTGGTGTACAATGAACATCGATTATGCCTTTTACAGTAAATAGTTCTGGAAACTACGAATCGAACGAATCATCAACACACTCTGTCAAGCATATACACAAGGACTCGGAGTCTAATCCTCAGAGTACACATTAGTTACCAGACGACCTAATAATTCCAATACAATGTTTTCCATCATTCATTGGGGAGCTTAATTTACAACTAGACATCCATGACATGTACCTCTTCTCTTGTGGCTAAACGACTTTAAAATTGCTTATGAATTTTAAACTAGCTTTGGAGACCTTTAAAATCCTTTCAGGATCACTAAAGAAAAACTTTGTCCCTGGTTACTCGCTAGTTAGTGTTTCTTTGCCTTCGTTAATTGGAACAAAATGCTATTTAAAAACCTCAGTAGTGTACAGTCCCAATCTGCCCCGAACGTCATCTGGACAAGAATGTACCAAGTGGTGAGGAATGACGAGTAGCAAACATAAGAGGCCAATGGTTATTGATAGAAATTATATTAGAATGACTGGAACTCCATACACGTCTTCAGAGAACGTTCCATCTTATACATTATGTGAGAAAGGGAGAACGTTCGCCTTTGAACGAAATATGTAACTTATTCTAGAGCCATATGGGCTGCCATAAGGAGCAGGGCGTATCCTTTCACCTGCACAAAAATTTCCAGAAGGCGAGAGAGATGTGTTTTTCTTTAAAACACAATGTGCGTATTATTGTTTTATTTTCTGAAAGAGCATTTACCATGAAGTGGAAACCACCCACTCAAGCGCATAACACCCCATATACACCTTCATCTTGTTAGTCTGGTCAAATGTTTAATATTTAATCGTAAACTGATCTTTCAACATTGTTTTAGCCCATGGAACACTCGTCTAATTTATTGTTTTCGTTTCGCTGCCAAATTATTTAGTCAACATATTTTTTTCGCACGGTTTTATCGGGCCTCCAAGTTGGCGAAAACTATTAAATTTTATTGAGATCTATTAACAGTTTGTCTTTTCCACTTATGTAGTCACGGATATTTATTTTAAATTGCTTTATCTTAGACATCCTTAGTTTAAAATGTCCAAACTAATATCAACTTGTAACAACTTCTGGTTGACTGGTTCCTTCCCACGTCCCCATCAACACAATGTAGTGTTTCCTGTTCCAAGACATCGTCAGAATGTTTTTAAATGAAGCTCGCCGATAATTCCCCACTTCTATAATAGTAAGCGCTTTGCTAGCCAGATTGACTCTTAGGCTTTTGTAAAATCTCATACTAAGCATTTATCGGTGAATCTTATCTCATCTAATTGCTCCGATAAACTCGTCAGGTTAAAAGCAGACACGTGCCAACGTGCGACTTATATAGTATACCTACCACTGAACTAGAAACTAATTGCGTTTTCATTTCAGATTGATCATATTGTCCTGGGCAAAGGTCCACCAGGTGGTTCATGGCATAAAATGGATCCAAATTTACGTACCTTATCCCTAGCTGGATGGATGTCACTTCCTGGTCTCAGCTATGGCAGCTGGGAAGCAATACAACATCGAAAAAAACTCCTACAATATGAAAAGAATTGTTCGACTTACCTCCGTAAGATGGCCCTAGCGAATACAACCTGTCCCAAGTGCATTAAACTACGTTCGGCAAAGCAAACCAAGGCCAAGAGTGAAAATCTAGTTTTCAACAATAACAACGAATGTGAACCCGAAGCTTTATGTTGTAAGTGTACGAAGAAAATTTGCAGTGGCAGCGATGTATCGGCCACTGAAACAAACATCGAATTGGATTTAGTCGACAATAACGGAGGAAATAGAAGCTCGCCGCCTCGACGAAATCTCTCGCTGAAACGGCAAGTATCCAAAGAGGTACAGACAAGAGCTCTTGTATCAAGAGTTGCTGAATACTATGAAGACTATGTTCATCATATGAATTTAGATAGGTTCTTTATGAACAATGCCAATGTGACGTTTATAGCTCCGCTGAGTGAGCACTGTGTTAAGTCGGAACGATTTCAGGATGCCAGATGGATTGTCAGTGGGTAAGTTACTCGATTTCTCGGTATGAAAGGCTCACTAGCTAATGTTTATGTTAATGTCTTGATTTTTTGCAGAATTGAGGAGTCGACAAGGCGTACGTTTAATTTTGCTTGCAAGAATCTGGTGCTAGCAAATGGAGTGTCTGACTTACCAAATCGATTGGGTCTGCGAGGTGAACAGCATGGCATCAATAGGACTTGGGTTAAGCACGAGCTAAGGGAACTTGAGACTGCTTTGGAGAAGTTGTCAGAGAACGAAAGGCAAAGTGAGTTCAATGAAATATTTGGTCAAGCAATTCGATGTCTAATGGTGCTTTGCTTTCTAGAATTGAAGCCTGTTCTGGTGGTGGGAGCGGGACTAAGTGCTGCAGATGCTGTAACCATTTGCCGATCGTCTGATATCGATGTCATACATGTCTATCGAAGTAAAAGTGCAGGGTTGGACAAATCGTTACCCGAGAATGTTTATCCTGAATATCATGAGGTGAATATGATATGGCTATACCGTACCTTTCCTTCCTCACGCTTTTAGTCTATGATAGGAGACAGTCACCACCACTTTCAATAGATATCTGAGCGTTATCAGGCACGTATTAGCATGCCGTTTTAAATATCCTGTATTCTACTTAAGTTCAAGTGCATACATCGAATGTGGTAAACAATCTTATCGCACATATTTGTTTATCACTTGAGATCCAAGCGCAGATTATCATTATCACATTATGGACTTGTGCAGTGTTCCACGTTGTTGGCGCTAGGAATGGAAGCCTATTAGTTATGACATTGCTGTTGTCAGTAAACGTGATTCAGTTCATGGGGAAATACAGTCAATATACCATAAACATAACCTTTCTCTGAGAGATTTATCCAACAACGAATGAAGGATGAAAGCATTAGACTACAACGAACAGAGTTCGATAACATCTTTCACTACCCTTAGCCTCTTAAAATGTCAGCAGTACGCAAGCCGAACACAGTTACTAGTGCACCTATGGGAGCGATTCTAAGCGTCCAGTGATGCCCGCATGCAATTCAATCACTTCCAGTTCCAATTCCCTAAGAAATAATAAGATCGCACCTCACTCTATGGAAGTGCGATGAAAAGATGAACATAGGAGTTCTCCATTATCTGAAACGACTGCAAAAAAAGGATACTTCTCATATATCTTGAGTTGACTAGTAGACTACCTATGTTTGGCGACATTCGGAAGTGTTTCCTGTAGTAGGCTAACTATAGACTGGGGGTTCGTAGCCACACACGATTACTTTAACTCTTGGATTTTGGAGAACTTCGTCCATATCCGCAGATATAGTACTTTAGTTCTACAACGTTTTCATAGCTCTTTTGGTGAAGTAGTACCTTACTGTATACTGCCTCAGCTCCTCAGCTGCTATGTCGAATACAACAAATTCAAGAGTGACTTCCTTAATTGGATTTGCTGGTCCAACAACGACCCATTGAAGAATCTTTTCCAATCTATTCTGTTGGCTTTTTGGTCGTTATAACGATGGTTTTCCAAGTGATTTATTTCACAACAGTAACAGTAGCCTCCATGAAATGTTCTCTGTGCTCATCTCTGTAATTGTGTTACACATAGTAGACGGCCTTTGGATAACAATAAGTACTCCACTGTTGGGCATGTAATTTTTTTGGGGACCCATGGGTCGTTAGCTGTTACCGTCCTGGGCTATTGTCAGATAAACGTTTAGTGCATCTTGGCTAGGTCTCCTTGATCGCCTTATTTCTGTGGTATCTCGCCAGTTTGAAAGTTTGTAGACGTACTTGGAATACAGCTCTCCTGTTAGATGGTTCGAACTCGACGGTACATCTCTTCTTGTCGTTATTGTTGCATAGCAATGTGCAGTGTTGATGGAACAAGGTTTCCACCATCGCTCGTGACTATTCCAAGAGCTTGTACTTCCATTCTGAACTCTTAAGGGGTTTCTACGGTTTTGGCATTTCTTGAACATTTCTCGTCTGATCTACCACTTTATGTAGCATGGGAGTGAGTTGCTCACGAATGTAAATTGGGCTCCTTCCTAACTTATCTTGCCATTGTTTGTAGTGCCTACTTTTAAGGTGCAAATGTTCTCTGTAGAACACTTACAACCAATGTACAACCAATTACGTTCTCATAACCGCTAGTCTGCATTCGTTTGTCGTCCAACTGTGGAGTCTTATTTACTTGCACCCATATGAAGCCCTCCGCCTAAATACAAATAAAAATATTTGGCGCAATAGGTCTAAGGAACCCAGAGCTTAGCTTCTCACAACGAATAGAATGGGTCTTGAACACTTGAGTCCTCCGTCTATCCTTGTCATGTTGTAATCTGTTTTATTTACGAGTATCACACATACAAATCAGGATGTTGTCCACATCGTCCTCAGTTTTTTGTTCGGATTTCTGTCTTTATATGGAGCTGTTCATCTCATTCGTCATGCAGTTGAACCATCGAAAGTTCGCTGACAGATTTGAAATGGTACTTCTCTTTGCCATATTCGACGTCTGATTTAAGAGATTCTCCTCGACCTTTTCAAAACCAACCTCCAATGCAATTATTGATCCCAAACCTATTTTTAACTAACTATCATCCTTCATGCAACTAATTCATTTCTCTCTCCTTGCAGGTGCATAAAATGATGAAGGATCCCAACCAAACGTACAACTGCTACACTCCTGTTCCAGAGCACACAATATCCAATCTAACAACAGATGCTTTTGGCTGCCACCACGTTACAGTGAAAAATCTAAAAACCTCCGAAACACGGACCTATGAAGTCTCATACTGTGCCATACTGATCGGAGCCAGACCCAATCTCCGTTTCATCTCGGGCATAAACAAGCACCAAAACAAAAGTGTAATCTCCCCCAGGTGCTCTCTCCTCAATGCGGAACAATACCAAAATCACGTAACCCGTAAACTAGCCTGGCTAAAGACCATTTGCGAGAAGTGCAAACATTTCAATATCTGCGACTGGAACCGGAGGCTAACACCAATAGAGTTTCGCAATCGAATTTGTGGACACACCACCAGCAAAACATGCGAATGCATCAGACTCTGCAATAATGACGATTCGAATGTGTGTCAAGTCGATGACTCAGGCATTGGCTTGGGCATCGAACCCTCCAAACCGATCGACAGTAAAACCAATCAAATCGATGTGGACAAATTCACAAATGAAGTTCATGGACTGCCCAAGGGAATCTTCGCCATGGGACCCTTGGTTGGAGATAATTTCGTTCGATTCATACCAGGTGGAGCGCTAGCCATAACCTGCACCCTTCACCAAGAGAACGATTGAAGCCGATCATCAGCATTGATGATAAAACCTTTGTGGGTTTCTTCTAAACAAGGTTGCGCCAGCATTTGCGGATGGATCATGTCTATTGGAAACTCACACCTTTGTTCTATTTCAAAAAAACTGTTTTTTCTTATTTGTTTAAATATTTCTTTGCGGCTGCACAAATGTTATTATATCTCTGGTTGTTGTAAAACACAAACATACACACTACATCCTTATAAACTACGAAAGAGTATCAGCGCTGGATTGAAATTGAAATGGAACACATTGCAGTGGGAGGAGTGTCTGGTGTCATAATGTTAGACAACCGAAAGGAAGCAGAAGAAAGAGATTTGAAGAAACACTTTTTTCCTGGCCAAATGTTAAATAGTTTAATTTTTTTTCTTTTTTGTTGATGCAGAGGTTCTGGTTCACTTGTTTTTGTTACAAACCCAAGCATCCAGCTATGCAATACTGTTAGTAATTCTATAGTAAAACGAGACTAAGAAATTCAAATGAAAACTTGTTTTGTTGATCTTATTGTCTGTTGTTCTTGTAAAAAAAAAAGTGTTTATATACATATATTTGGGTTTGTTCGTTAATTGTTAATTTATAAATGGAGAAAAGAAACTAACAAATATATAAGTATAACTGTATATGAACGTTCACCTCAATTACCGAAACGACACCAATTATTGTAGTACAACCGGATCAGAGTAGGAATGCCAGTGCAACACGGTAACCTAAAGTGGGTCAGTGGCCAAAGTCAACGTAAATCCATTCGTACTTTTACAATATATGTACATTGATGCTATATATTCAGGACAAAGGACAAAACACATCATTTATAGAAATAACACTTTTCAAAAATATTTATGGATCGTTCAAACGTTGACTCTCTCTTCTGGGACTTTGTCGGTGTTTTCCTCGCTTATTACCACTTCGGTGCTTGATGACTCGGTTCTCGGGGTCAAGGGACGATCTTTAACATTTTTTTTTTCTTCTGCATTCGGCTCATCATTTGAATTTTGAATTTGATCGGGTTGTTCAGGCGGTTGATCCATGTCCGATATTTCAGAGAAAAACTGTTTTTTTAAGACTGTATTCAGCGAACAATTGCTCTCTCTTTCATCCTAGAGGGAAGGACAAAAATATCAAAGAAAGTTAGTTCGCTGTCGAGTGTGTAGTGGAATGATGGGATTCCTGCAAAGTGCAGATAACCATACGAATCTATTGATCCATTCTTAGAAGTACCATAGAATCTTTTACCCTTAAGTCGACCCACTCCTTCCTCTGGGTTGGATTGAGGAATGTGGATGATCCAACGATGTGTGACAAATACTACAAGAAAGCTATTGAAGGGACGTAACCTAACTGGCCAATCCGTTGGAGATCTGTTTGTGAATAATAAGTCTTCTCTTTATTAATTGATTTTAATGCACATTTTCCAGTTCTACCTAGCAGGTGGAATATATTTTTATGTGCAGCAGACAAGATGTAAGCGTTATACTCAAGCTCGAGCTTGGGACAGAGTATGCCTTATACATCGTGGTAAGATCAGAGGTATTTCTTGAGTAGTCTAGGGAATCATAGACTCTCTTCCCATCATTTTTAGGAACTCTAACAGTGATTGCCATTATCACACATCGAAAATGGAAATTCTATTGAAGTCGGAGAAGCCAGTTTAGGGGTCAGTTCCATACACCGAGTTATTATGCCATCATAGTCTGATTGTATGGACCTTAACGTACACTGCCATTAGAGTTCCACGACCGAGGATAAAAGCGCAAGTCTCGGATAAATAAGAGAAAGGGAGAGTGGTGCCATTACCGGCGGAATATACCCATATTCGATTGGAAGTCGCAGACAATCAATCACTTATAAAGGGAGTTGGAGAAAAATCAGATGTTAAGGGAGATCAGCTTTAACTTAAGAGTTGGTATTTGCTCCTTCCTACCGTGATTATAAGTGGCAACAGTGTTTAGCTGATAACATGCTTCAAACTGCTCCGTCATCTCCGAGAGAGACATATGGGAGTTTGAATCAGGAATCGACGTGAAAAACACTACGACACGGAACTGATTACTCCTTGACTGTCAGTAAAAATGCTAAGATTTCAGACAGATATTGGATTACAATTCAACCAGGACAAGTAATCCTCTGTCTCTATAATTTGTGCCTGTAAAAACTCTACGGTGATATGGAAAGCGGAAAAATCTTTTGGTCTTGCCGGTGTCTACCATAAGAGAGATAACATGTGAACATAAATGCTAAGTATGTGGCCTTAATCATTTTCGAAACTTCTTCCAATTAGAGGGTCCAGCTATTTCCGGAAAGGAAAAACTTAAGGTAGTCAGATGGAATCCTTCTATTGGATCCTTCAGATGGAATTCTATTGGTCTCTCAGTTCAACACCTACTACTGATGAGAAAGTCAAATATGGTTGATATGGAATCGTATACCAAGTGTTCAAGAGCAGAGAGGACATCGTCTTGATCCGAACACTCTGGGTCGGGTGTTGACATAGTACAGGGACTTCTAATTGTAGGTTGTTCCATGTGAACTCCGAGGATAACCATAAACAAAGAGCTTACTTCATAGTGAAATCCAAGGAATATTTGATTTCCATGATTGATTGAGATGCCGTTGCAACTCAGATAGAAGTATGCTCGAAGCATTGAAACGATAAGGACGATTCTGAGAGCACAGAACGAGTCTAACGCAAGATCTACAATTTCCTTATCTTTTTCAGACTACTACCCAACATTTCAATGACGACCAAGTAGGTTCTATGCTAGATGAGGTATGATGCTATGTTGCTTTGTTACAAGACCAATATGGGCGAAACTGAATCATAAAGACTCGAGATATGTACTTTTCTAAAAAAAAATTGCACACCATTCCAATAATAGGAGTCATCACAGAACACTCATTGAGCAAAGCGGCTTGGGATATTACCGCGGAAGTGCCAACCTTAAAAAAGCAGAGGAAAATGCCTTCGAATGAAAAGGCTCGCAAGTGATTTCGACTGTAGAGGCTTATTGGTTTAAGCCTAGGTTTAACCTGGAATGCTTAACAGCAGAGAAGTTGAATTAGACTTGACCATAAAAAGTTCCCTATCACCACTTTCAGGAATAACAACAAGATCTACGCAAGGAAAACCTATATTAAAGCTATGTCCCATTAGCTTGTAGGCATAATGTGAAACCAATCAAGTATTATACCAACCTCATCTTCATTATTGTAGCAATCTTCATTCGGACTACCCTCTTGATCGTAGTCTACATTTAGTTTAAAGATTGCTGCCGACCTTCGAACTTTGGGCAAGGTTACACAATTACCCCTCCGCAGCATATTCTTAACAGGACGAAATCGTTTCAGTACTCTACCTCTGTCACTGCCTGACAACGATTCATCACTTCCATGATGTCTTTTCAAGTTCGGATCCAAAATACTCCTTTCCTCTCGAAGACGCTAAAGAAGAAAGAAAGACTCTTAAAATTAGCCCACCAGCTTTGAGTTCATCTCCTTACATTTACTCCAAATAGCCTCGTATTCACCGGCTTAGGTCTCAATACTGTCCGAACGTAAAACTTCGATCCCTCCTTACCGATAACACCCAACGCGGCCATATTTTGAAGAGACTGACGTACGGCACCCGGAAGATCCCTCACTGGATTCGTATTTCTTATGGAGTCCTTCACGAAATCGTAGATTTCAGAAAAACCAGCATTTTCACAACCCAACTCATTCTGGTAGTACAAGGCCTTGAGGACATGACGATTTACTTTTTTGGGGACACCAAATTCGTCCATTGCAAATTTATTACAGTTAATTTAGCAGCACAAACACGATGAAATATATATTTTTTTTGAGGCAATAAATTTAATTTAACTGCCACATAACCCCCAGGCATTTATAGGCATTTTTTTTTAAAGGGTGTTTAGACGATAGGCTTAGTTCTAGATAGCTCACAATTAGTGGAGAGTGGAACTCCTGGGACTCAATGTACTTACCCTCACGCTTGTCAAAGAGAAAAAGGCGAGCAAGCTTCAAGTCAGACTTTAGGAGTTCCCGCCGAAATTTTGTCATAGCAGGAGGTATCCGGCTTTTCACTCATCGTAGCCTTGGTTATGGCCTTTTCGCATCCTTCAAACTATCGATGAGCAATGATGATAGGAATCATTGGGAAATCTTTTAAGGACAGTGATATCCTCCCTTGAAGGAGCCATATAGTTGCTGCTCTGCTTAACTTAAAGGTTCGCAAGGACAAGTATTTGCCACATACTTTATTGAGCAGATGGTTAGAAGCTGGCTTATCCATGCTGAGCTGGCCCCTACAAGGTGCCCCAAAGTGCATTATCCAATCGGAGGATGTTAAACTTTTGCAGTTTTGTTTTCATATTTGTGGACAGATGCAGAATAGACTCCGACAAGCCATGGCACACTGTGATTTCGTCGCAAATTTTCCGGCCTTCCTTCGCCAACTGGTCAAATAATGATAAATCTAGCAGTTCACTTCCAAGAAACTGTAACAGCACTTGACAGAAGAGGCGCTGCGAGGCCTCGTAGTGCTCTTTCCGCCGGGAATATCGTCGGTGTGACTGGGCACCATGGGTAACATGGTTACTGTGACAGTTTAACTGCAATTGAAGAACAGGCGAAACGAGTTGGTCTTGAAGTAAATGAGGACAAAACCATGTACTTGTTGTCAACAAACAAAGGAGCAGCAATCCACTGCCGAGGACCAAAAGTCACTATTGGCAACAGTAACTCCGAAGTAGTTTAGGAGTTTACCTATCACGGAGTAAATATCAATTTCACGAATGTCACCCTAGTGAAAATTCGGCGAAGAGTTACCCTTAGAAACTGCTGCTATTTTCGCGAAACAAACATTAATCCTGCCGGTTCTACCGAATGAGGTGAGATACAACCGCTAACTCTAAGAGGTACATATACCAAGGTGTGGATGCAGTCTACATTGACTACACTGGCTGGACTACATCAACCAAATAGCCACTAATAATCCAGCAAAGAGGACCTTCGAATCATAGACTCCAGGTTCTAGACGACAAGGAAGACCGAACCTCCGTTTTGAGGATCAAGGTATCGTAGATGCCAGAGCACTACATAGATCTGAACAACTGGAAGTACCGTGGAAGGTGGCTACGTCTCAGGCAGAGACTCTTCACGAGTCGGGAACCCATTACGTAAGTAAGTTTCTGCCGATCGTTAGTTTTTATGGCAGAAATCGACAAACCTTTCATAGTTCCCATTGCGGAGGTACGTACCTTTGAGCTATTGTTACCTATCATTGCATTAAAGTTCTCCATTGATAATCAATATCAAGATCAGTAGCTACTGTTGACTATAGATGTAGGAGTTCCCACTGACTTCCTCAAACTTGTCCTGGATTTGGGACTCTATGAGCCTTTGTAATAAAAAACCGCTTTAGTCCAAGATTTCTAAGTTATACCTCTCCTCGCAGAATACATTCCAGGGAGCAACAAAAAGGAAAGAACAAGTACCTGGTTTCTACCTTGATTGTGCTGCACAATAGCTTCCCGACCAATACCCGAAAATTTTGGAAGATTTTTCTAGCTCTTGGTTGGTAGGTAGGTTCCACATGGATATAAACCATGGAACCAGCAAGAGCTTAATATAAAATGGTGGAGGCTGTTGATGTTTGCATAAGCCTGTAAACCTAGGTTACCAAAGACGTATGCACCTAAGTGCAATAGTTCACTTCAGTCCACTGAAGAGACCTTGGCACTTACAAGGAGGTGCACTCACCTACTTTGATTCCTTTGAGCTTCCTTTTCTATCTTCTTTTCTTATCGCTTCTCTGAGATTGGTTGAATTCCCAGGGTTGAGCTTAAGCTGTTGTAGTAGGCGAGCATGTCGGCTATATAATTCCCTGAAATGTCACAGAGTCCCGGCACCCAGATTGAATTGTTCCGCCATCTCGTTAACAAATAGATGACAATTTAGGACAGTGTTTGAGTTGAATGTGAAAGATTTCAAGGATTTGATCACAGCTTGCCTATAGTAGATATCACATTGAACTTCAGCCACGACAGGACTTCCTTGATCGCACTATGTTTGGATCATTGGCGAAAACATCTCTTCTTACTCCTGACTCTGGTTTTGATCCATTCGCATAGAAGGAAACGGATCCCGTGATTTGTAGCCACAAGTCCTTCCCCAGTCAAATCTTATGGGGCATTATGGGGCATTCGTGAGTTCTTATTGAACAGAAGTTGAAGGAGGAAATCATGATAGTTAAGAATAGAGAAGTGTTCTGTCCTCAGACTAGACCAAACGAGTAGCTCACAGGCTACTACTTATTCTCTATAGACACCATGTCCGAGACGTCGCTATCGGGGTGATTCGTAGAGATCCACTGATCCAATGGCAAGCCGATATTTTTACGCGGCTCAGTTAATTTAGGCAACAGTCAAGGAAGACCGAACCTCCGTTTTAAAGACCAAGCTATCGCGGATGCCAGTGCGCTTAGACAACTGGAAGCAGCGTGCCCGGGATCAAAGGGAATGGGAGGCTACCGTGTCTCAGGCAGGGACTCTTCACGGGTCGGGAGCCAGTTAAGTTAAGTAGGCAGAGACTTTCTAAGTCTAATTCTCATAAGTTTTGAGGCCTCTTCCTACATGGTCCAAGTAAACATGAGAATCATCAGTCTGGTTGACCCAGTTGAAGAGTTCTAATGTTCTGATTAAGGGTATGGGGTGTTCATAGTACAGTCCGTCTTCAAGTTATTCAACTTATTTCTGGGTGAAGGTAATGGAACTAAACTGACTCTTTGAATATAGCAGAATCTACAACCACTAGATGGTGTCAGATGGATAGAGAGCTTGAGAAGTGGCTTTCGGCGATAGACACCTGACTCATCCACATTTCTATTCCCCCCTCGTTTGGAGCTGCACTCCCATTTCTCTCAGTATCTTATGAAGCAACAACTTGGTGTCACAATGCAGCCCTCTCAATGCAGTTGGTTGCAAGAACAACTATGCCGACCAATATGCTTAATTAAGCAGCTCATTAAAAAGGCTTCCTGCAACTTGATTGGGATCAATCAAAATTGAATCCACTTAAAGAGGATTAAATTGAGAAAATTAATTCCCTTTAGGATGAAGCCGTAATCATTCTGAAACATCAAAAGTTGATTACGTCTGAAGGGGTCACCAACCCGAAGCACTGTCTATCTAATTGGAAAATCGATGGATGGTGGTTTGATTTTCCACGTCTGCCCGTGTCGACGTCGCGTGCAACTGAACAGAGGGATGGACTTTTCTAAATTCTCTGTATGTCAGCCGGTTATTGGCCCCAAGCACAGTGCAGGCTACCCGCCTGTGCGTTCCCAAGTTCCCCATTTGTCACCTTAATTCAATTTTCCAGCCTTTCAGCGGATGCTCTCAGCCAGCTTACTGTGTGCACTACATTCCCAATGCTTGTGTAATTAATTGCTTTCTCCGGCAAACATTAAATTTAAATTTATATAATTAACGTGTTTGTATGTAAGCTGTTTGCACGAAAGGTGTGTGAGCTCGCAGCCGACGACGTTGACTAACTTACAAATATTTAGCTGAGTAATTAAGTTTTATTGCATCGAATCGCGTGCTTAGTCGCGAATATGGTTTATTTCAGTTTTCTTTTCGCATCGAGTTAGTTCGTGACTAAGCGCTTGCTTTAGCGTTTAGTCGTGTTACTAGGGAAACTGTATCGTTTGGGCTTTCCCAATGGGAATTTGCATAAATGGCTGCGAAGGTCTCGACAGGACGAGAATATGTTTTATCCAGAAATGACATAACAAATTCTTCCACAACATTAAGTCCTATCATGACGCCATGGCGTTTGTTGACTTAAACATCCCTCAATCTGACACTGTAGCCAGTGAGGTCCACTTGAAGTCAAGCAGAGGACCGTTGATAAGAATCGAAGCAGGAAAGCTTGAATAATAAGGTCTGTTCGCGTACTTTCTGCAATAAAATTCGTAAATTGTCAAGTTTCAAGGAGTGGGGCTAACATTCTCTCAGAGAGTGGGAAAATCACAAAAAAGTAAACGAACGCGAAAGCTACGAAACTCGCCTACTTTTTAGACGTCAAAAGCAAATGTATGCAAATACACAAACAACAAAACGTTTCTTATAGGCATCTGACAGATTTGACAGATTTCGTAAGTCGTGCACTAAAATTCGTTGCATGGGGAAATTTTTTACTCTCTCGTGAGCGCTCTCTTCTACGAAAAACTACCAAACTTTTGCGTACTCGAACAGGATTTGGTAGATTTTAGCGAAATTCCGTTGTTTTGGGAGAGTACGCGAACGGACCTATTATGACGCCATGACGTTTGTCGATTGACAGTGTGGTTAACAAGTGATGTCCGCTTGAAGTCAAGCAGAGGAACGTTGGCAAGGATCGAAGCAGGAAAGATTGAATAATAGGTATTCCTCCATAGACTTAAAGTACTCTTTGCGTAGCTTGGTAGAACCCTACGTAGCATTCCGTCTGGTGAAAGGATCAACTTCGCAGCCCAGGAAAAGATTTAAGGTAGCATATTGCAAAACATGGAATCGGCTAAAGCTAATCCCCAGTATCCATCGGGTAACCAGAAACAGACCAGACATTCGTTTCATGATAGAGTGAGGACCTCTGAGCGAGCACGAAAGCTCCCGTTTATTTCGGCTTAAACTAAGACTTATAAACTAACTTATGAGGTAGGGTTTTGTGGGTAAGAAGAAGGGTGTAGCAGCTCATGTTCAAGGCTAGGAGCGCTGCGGTTGAAGTCGAAGATGGAAAGATTTAAGTTGACTTTGCGTAACACACAGGAAATTGGTTCGTTAGAACCATGAGATGAACGGTGGCTCGGAAGATAGATCACCTGAATATACTTAGATAAACCGGACTTCAATTTGTGCTACTCCGCGAGTTTCCAATCTCGAAGAATTCGCAGAACTTTGGCACCTTTTTCAAAGCCCGTAGCTGCTCCACCCATAATTCTCTTATGCAGACAAGCGGACAGGCATAATTAAGGAAACTTCTCATACTTTACGAAGCCATGCATGCTTCTAGCTGTTTTGAGAGTGCTAGCCTACATATTCCGCCAATATCGTGGTCGTCTGAATGTCACAGAGTGGTGGTGCAAATCCCTTCACTTTCGAAAGTGTTTTTCTCAATCCTAGACTACCTTCCAAAGCGGTACCACCTTCTCCTCCATGTTCTCAGGAAAACAATGATAGAAGCTTACTATACTAATAAATCTTTACATCTGACTTACATAGGTGGGCGTTTTATTAACCAAAATACAAAATACAAAATTCACAAAAATTAGTAACTTTTTAAAGGTTAAGAACCTTTCGGACTTTTGGCATTTGTTTCCGCTGCTGTTTTATCGACCTTACACTCTGTTGACACATTTTCTTTCTTTGATGGCCCGGTCTTGGGTATCAAAGGCCGATCTTTAGTATTATTATTCTGATTCTCTTCTGCGGTTTGAGTCTCATTTGACTTCTGGTTTTGATCGTTTTGTGGAGGCGACTGATCCATTTCGGTATCTGACGTTGAATCTTTTTTTAGGGAACAATTCAGGAAATAATTATTACCTCTTCCGTCCTAGAAAATAAAAAAACGATTTACGATTACAAGTATTGTCAAACAGAGGAGCAAAGTTCTGAGGAATTTAAGGTCAACCTCACAATTGTTATAATTTTCAACAATAAGTTATAGAGTCTTCACGTGAAGAATAGGCTCACAATCACGAGGAACTTTGGGTCCATAGCTCTCTGTACATTTGTTCGTGAGCTAGGAAATATGCCGCACGAAGAACGCTAAAAATCCTGAACTATCTGAGTTACCTATTCTGTCTATACTAGCGTTCTTTCCTTCTGTCGATAATAGCAATCTTCACGGTCCTTTCAGAACTCTGATCTTCTGAGCAGAACCTACATTCTGTACCTGAGCACAGATAAAGTTTGTTAAATTCAAACTAAAGTGACCCATAAGAAAGTTCTCCAGCTTCCTAATACCAATCTTGTCTCAGTTAAGGATTTTTGTTTGAAGAATAAGCTTGGTTTCTCTTAACCCAAGAACATTTTCGGAGTGGACCAGGCGAAGTACTATATGTGTTAAGGTCCTATAAACGCAGATTCTGAGCCAACTCCAGCTAGGTCATCTATAGAGTCGTTAGACACAATCACTGAATGACCAGGATCGGAGTATCACTAGGTTCTGTCAGCCAAGAGATGGTAGTGCATCGTAGTAGCCAGCCAGCGCTATAATTGCTTCCTAGCTATCGACAAAAATACAAATCCTTGCGCCCTTGAGACGTTTACTAAGGTTTAACGTAGCGCAGATCTCAATTACATGAAGTTCACCCTGGAAAGCGCCTGAAAGACTGCCGGGAGCTTTGAATGGTGCCTGTAGCTCATTTAGCCTTATCCGGGTTAAAAATTTTCCCAGAAAGACAATTCACTCTGCTAGCTCCTTATGATCAGATATGTAGGGTCCGTGCGGTGTGCATAAATAGACGAACCGAGGATTTGAACCTGCAGTAAGGTTCTAGTTATATTCATACGGTCCGACGTGTAGGTGCCATCGGTCTTCCATGATCTTAAACGTGTTCTTTATGGATTGGTACGACAGCATTTCGTCAATGTAGTACTTTTAGACCGTCCCAACTCTTCGTGCGATTAGTAGAGTTCAAGAGTGTTCCAACTTACTTTATAAGCTTGGTTTCATCAGGGAATCTGACGTTTACACAGACTGTTTTATACGCCTACTTTCCTTCATAACGTAAGCCTTAGAACAAATGATAGGACTTTTTGAGAATACGCTCAACTTCCTGTAGCACAACTAAGGACTCTACTAAGCCGGAGTTGACTGGAAGACCGCTGCATGCAGCTGCTCTTCTTCTCCAGCAAATTGGCTTTGGTATAATTTTACGGCTTGGTAGGTAGCCTAAACGGAAAGATCTATGGTATCACAAAGAACCTCCTTGGACCGATAGCCATGTGAACTGAATTCGGATTCAACTCCTGCATATCAAAGGGGTCTGAAGCGAGAGTAAACAACAAACAAAGCTATGTATGTGTACCCACCTCTTCATGATTATTCAAAAATTCCTTATTATCGTTACCATCCTGTTCGTAGCCAACACTTAAGTTATAGTTATTTCCAAATTTTCGAGCCTTAGGCATGGCTTCACTTCGCTGCCTCCGCCTAAGTTTCTTAACACTATGAGAGGGCCTCCGTGTTTTGGTTATGGCACCACGTGTAAGTGTATCACATTTTGAGTTACTTCTCTTCAAATTTTTATCCGAACCATTCTTCATCTTGCGACGATTCTTCAAAACAAGAACCACAATGACTACGAAAACCTGATTAAAACTCATCTTCTTACTTTTATTCCAAATAGCTTCAAATTGATCTCGGGATTCAGCTTATAGGGGCGAACGAAGAACTTCGTTCCACTCTTACCAATGACACCCAAATGACACATGTTTTGAAGTGAATGACGTATGGTACCAGAAAGATCCCTCACCGGTACCAGGTTTCTCATTGAGAATTTCACCAAATCACAGATTTCGGCAACACTCGCGTTTACGCAACCAATGTCCTTCTGGTAATGTAGGGCCTTGAGGACATGACGATTAATTTTTTTGGGTACACCATACTCGTCCATTGTTAATTTATTACAGTTAATTTAACAACACAAAGAACAGTAAAATATATTCGATTTTTTTGACAATATAAATTAATTTAAGTGTCAGATGCCTTCAAACGTTTTAAGATTTTTTTCAAAAGGGTGTTTTTGTACCCTAGTCCCGAGCCTAGTCTCTTACTGTTATAAGGTATGGCTAGAGTTCTAAATAAACCTGGACTCACTACTTAAGACGGGGTCTTCCTTTTGCATTATTATTTGAATGAGGGGTATGTTCCACTGCGACCTTATCGATCTATTGTGGCCCTCTACTAACACCTTGGAGAGGTACATGACCTCGTTTGAATTCCCCTTGTATAAGATTCCTCATGGAATTACCCCTTGGTGGGAGAAATCCGATTTATAGGACTCTCCCTAACCCAGTTTCGTTTAAGAATCTGAGGATGATAGTTGACTCTAGTGACTGTATTTCTTGCCCAATTACCATTTCAGTCGATTGTGAGTCAGTGCCCCACAAGAAGCTACAACATATTACGGGTTTTCGCTGGTTTCTTCACAGAGTCTGGAGAGACCTTCTTCAGATATACCCAGTTTCCCTAGGTGCTTCCTGAGTATATAATGCCTCGTTAGGAAGCCCGTTTAGGATATAATTGGTCATCGCGATAGATGCTTCGAATCTTTTCCAGTTATTTTGCCCTAAAAGCTTCGGGTGCTTGCCCTATTTGCTCTCTCTAGGTTCCGGATCTCTTCTTTTCGGATATGTTCCCCTATTCCACAGAATGGTTGCGGACCTACATTGTTTCCTTTTGCAATGTGCTCAAGATAGTGTTGGACTGGCATTACCTAATATGGTCAAATCAGTTAGACAGCAATAGAAAATGAATGGGAAGTATGGCGTTACCGTAGACAGCAGTCTTGTCTAAGTACTGGACACTCCTCTATTTGTAAAGATCTTAAAGCCTTTCTGCAAGACGCTGATTGCAATTTCTATTTGCAACAATCCTTGAAAGCCATATACTCTTCGAATTATTTTGAAAGGAGGATCTAGGGTATGACAGTATCCTCTCCAACGATTTAGATATATACGATCCTGTCCGCCCTTCCAATCACGTTCAGGAGGAGAGCATGGCGAATAAGGAAGCTTTATGGTGACTAATCGGGATATATCCATGTTTACCGAAAGTTAACCCGAGATCAAACGACATGGCTAAGCAATATAGTATTCACCTACGTACGTGGAATTGAAAGGCGGATGAGGTCGGTAGGATCGGATAAGGCTCCCTACAGTTGCAGCTAAATATTAATGCTGTCTTCTTTACCGACTGTACAGTACGTGTTTCTCTAAAAGACAGATCGGCCAAAGCCGGATCAGAAATACTCAATTCTGTAAGAATTCGTAGCAAGGAGGAATGGTATGATGCTATCTGTGCCGATGGATCCAAAATGGATATACTGGTGCTGACGTGTACTGCTAGTCTAGCAATTCAAATTGGTCTTGCAGACTTAAGGACTGTCGCAGTGTTTTTCAAGCCACAGTCACAAGTTGAGGACAGGATTAGCGAGGGAAATAGATTTGGTAAGAGAATCAGTATTTATGTTGACAGTCAAGCATTTTTTAGGTCTACAACACCAAGGTACAGAGTGGGTAAAAGTTGGCCCATACATCTACCTACATGCCCTCTCTCAAATTAGAACAAATGCCCGGAGTTCCTTTAAGTGAGTAAGTACCCACAAGGCAGCATATTTCTCGAGGAACAAAAGAAAATGTACACATTTGTTTCTGACACACCAGGCTTCTGTATCATAGGCACGTCTTTCCAAGTTCTTCGGTTGGAGTAGGTTTCCACTTTACTTCAAGTGGAAAGTCATAGCAATAACAATACAAAGCATTGTCGTCCCAACTCTTAAGTGTATTATACGACTGGGTATTACGACTCTTGAGAACGTGTTTTTCAATTACCCTGTCTATGCCGCCGCCTCTTCAGGCATGATTCATCTCCTTAGTGTTACGTCTCCCCCTTTAGTCGTGTAGTCATCTCTCGTTATAATTTGATATTCCATAAACCAATTTGTGCTCAAATTATGACATTGTGAGTTTTCGAAAGCCCTCATCCTGTTTCTTGTTCGAAAACGCCACGCCCCATTTGGAATTCAAAGATCTTCTTCCTCGATTACATGACCAACAAAATTTTCTAGTCTTTCAGCAACAAAATAAAAATAAAACAAGAAAAGAGAAAACTTTAAAGTTCCTTTAATCATAGAAAATGATTTCCCCTTCCGGTGGAAAACTCATGGACTACGCCCAAAAGCAAAGGATGACATGGCTCCTCTACTCGACATGTCTGAATTCGGAGCCAAGAACTATCTACCCCGCTGATGGTGGTTGTCATGCGATTTCAAGAATTGGGAAAACGAAAACGAACACCCAGTATGGCGACGGCGAATAAAACGTTGGCATGAGTAATCCCTGAAAATGGAAGGAAAAAGCAGCCCACACCCCCAACTCGGCATGACCCAGACGGATAAGCAGAGTCACGTCTGGAAGGTGAGTGAGTCATGGCTCCAGCAGCAAGGGGTAGTTGCATTATGCGCGACAATTTGGCATAGAAATGCACACACTTGTGCACAGAATCAAAACCCCCCCAAGGGTTGGTCTTATTGTGCAGAATTTTTGTAGCATAGCTTTCCGCATAAAACATGGATTCCGTGTGGCTGCAAAGTGCACAAAGCGGAATGGTGGAGAATCGATTTTTCCTTGTGATTACGTCATGCATTTACTGGTTCTATGTATTCCGAGGCGTAGTACCTAAGTAAGGAGCAATCTGCAACATAGAATCACCAGGGGTGGGCGAATATTTCATGAGAACTTCTCACTTCCGAAAGGGGATTTTAGTTTTTCGTCGTCCTGCTGAAAATGATGACTCAACACACAGGGTGAGGTAGGTGAAGAGGCCGATGTCTCTGCCGATATCTCTGCCGATGTCCCAAAAGAGTTAATTTCCCATCGTAGATGGTTTAATTGGTTCTTAATGGATGGAATGTTTCTCTATTCATATCTCGATGGCACTGTGATTGGTTTTAGGGTTTTTTTTTAAGGACTTCTGGTGAAGTGGAAGGTTTTGATTGTATTTCGTGGAATTATTGGATTTTTTTTTTGGTTTTTTTCTGCTGACGAGGGAGGAAATTGTGTTCCAATTGACTGGGCTGGGGTTCGGGAGACAGGTGCGAGATAATTTAAAATGTGTTGTCCTTCGCACAACAACCTGGTTTTGTTTATTTGGAATAACAAATGTTGCGAGGGCAGATGTCCAGGGAACTGCAACCATTAGGGGAAAAAGCGATTAACATTCTTTGTTGCACACTGTACTTGTACAGCATGTACATAGGTAGGTGGATCTCTAAAAACAGGACAACAACTACCACCTTTGCACTGACCCAGAGGATATTCCAAATTACGCAGCAAATAGACTGATGACTCTTTTCTGAGCTAATCTAACGAGAATGCAGACTCAATCAAGGGTTTCGGACGACACAAGCTTAGAATCATAACCTGAACTTCTCCTGAGCTGAGGGATCAATCAAAATCGCAAAAGAACAGCTCGGGCTGTCAACCGTTTCCAAAGGGTAGATCTTAGCGCAACTTCTATCAGAATCCTCAAGACTATGTAAATTTCTATCCAAGGTCCCAGATGCACCAAGTCTCTTAAGTAGTTCCAATGGATCGTGGATAGAATCTAACGATATGTGCACAAAGTATTGGTTGACAAGTCCCAGGAGCTAGCTTCTCACATGAACAAAAGTGGCTAACTAAGTGGCTATATTTGCTTGAGAACCTTTTTCATGCCAGTTATATTCCGGGATGATTATTAAACGTTACCAAGAAGGAATGTCGCTCTCTCTTGGTAGTCCGACGCAATAAGCACTAATTCATTCACATCACAACCGATTCCCAAAACATATCCGAAGGGAACACGCCTATCTTCAAAGTAGTTGGGTGTGAAGCGCACTCTATATGTTGCCGACAGAAATGAAGCATTCGCTGGATGTGAAAAATGGCACTGTCGCAGTGTCCTTTGATGTTGAATTATTACATCTTTGGAAGAAATGACAGGGAACAGGTCCATCATAAACTGAGTTGAAACGTGCTATAATTCATATACTAGGAGCCTTTACAAATTTTGTAGTGGTTAAGTGATTAGTGCGTTGAACTATGGAGCAAGGGGTCCGAAGTTGGAATCCCAGTCGGAACACCAAAATGTTTTTCACGGTCCCACCTCTCGCGAGCGTCTGACAAACATCCGAGAGTATACAACTTCCATTCGTGTAAAGAATATAACACGCACAACAGAAATGGTTGTGAGAAGCTAAGCCCTGGGTCCCATCGACCTGTTGCGCTGAAAATTTATTCTACAAGCACCGCAGAGGTAAGAAAAAGAATAAAAATTGGATATTCTTTACTTCATTAATTGTGCCAAGTGGTTAGTAAAAGTAGGTTTGATACCGTGTATGGCTTCTTATCTCCAGAAAGGGTTTGGACCTATCGATCTTCAACTGAACCTGATGAGTGCCTATATATCACCGCAATTACTTATCCATTCTTATCCCTTGAAAGACTCACATGACTAGACAACTTTCGAAATCTTTTGGCAATCTCTTCTCTGTACGTACGAGCTCTACCTAGTCCTTGGTCAAAGCGAATTAATTTGGCAATGTCCCCGCTATGTACTTTATCCATCCCTGTGCAATACTGTCATCCCTTACAAGTAATTTATTTACTTAACGGGTTCCCGGCCCGTGAAGAGTATCTGCCTGAGATACAGGAGGCTTTCACTCTAATAAATATAACTAGGCGGGTATGCCCGTAGATACACTTCATAATGATATAAGAGATAGCTGCAGAGATTAGAGGAACATGTCTAGCTACCACCAAAGTTAAGAACAACTGAACAACTTTTCCATTGCAATCGAAAACCACTCGAAGACAACCTAGCTTTTAGCATTTGTCTTTCGTATATGTACGTATAATACGGAAGTTCCTTGATAGCCTATCTCATCTAAGTCTAAGCTGATGCTTGCCGATAATATCTATATATGTACGTTCGAGCAGAGATTCAGATGCTGAAAAAAAGGTGCCCCTTAGAAGCGTGTGCTCCTTCGGACTAACCTCCTTCCTACACGCGGATATTCCAGTGTTAAAAGAGAAACTAGTCTCGGATACCAATGAATTCCTCTACTGTAGCAAATTTCAGAGATCTTCTGTTTACCAGAAGAAAGGTTTCCACAATTACTTCGGTCTTAACCAACAGATCTTCAGTTAGTCCGGTTTTACGGTAACTAACACTCCAGTTTGGTTCAAGTCCACTTCTACTTAAAGGATGTGTAGTTGTACTGTGAGATGTAGTTTGTTAAACCTAGTCCTTAAAGGTCCCCCTCTGTTAAAGGTAGATTATTCTAAGTTCTTTGGAATAAGACCAGTGGCAACTAACTGAGTTCCACTTGTGTCAATCTCTTCGCCGTGTGCCACTAATTAAACAAATTTCCAAAGAAGCGTTGCTCCCCTGTTGGTTCGTACAGAAATGATGTCAAAAACCGGCTCTGAAAACAAAAGTCTCGGTCATCATTGACCTTGATGCAGCAGCAAGCTTTCTCTAAGGGATGTTAAAAGTAGTTATGGCTCTTCATATGTAGTTCGTTGTTATAAATGTACTTTCTTATCCTTAAACCGCTTTAATTTTGACCCATCAGATTGTTAAGAAAGTTACTTCAATGGAGTCCTCAGATATCCTCCTAGTGTTTCTGAATCCACAGGTATATTGTTGGAGATTAAAGCCTTTTGGATAGTATGTAATAGCTCTTGGCTCAACAAAGGAACCAAGATCTGCTATAGAAGTAATTTCTGCAGCGCAGCGTTGGAGGAGATGTCATCATTTCATTGAACTCAATTCGTTATTACTACAAAAAGATGGATTATATTGTAAACGATTGCAATCTATGCCTTAACAGCGAGTTTCCTCTGTGGATAGATCGACCTTTTGCGAATTTCCTTCAGAGCTTTCCTGTTGGCATCTCTGGGCGACAATGCCTTACGTATGGCGCGGGAACGTTTTTTCCTGAGATCCAGGGGATTGTACTTCTTTACTTCTTGTATTTGAAGACCTTACCCAATCATAAACGAAATAGGACCACGGGTCTCCTAAAACACACGAGAGGAGCCCTCTCCATGAGAGTTAATACGCTAACCGTCCACTGTGCTATAGGAAGGCCTGCTCAATGACTGGGCATCCCCTACAATGACTTTTGCAGAAACTATAGGGATGAGGAAGAAGAGGAGATCTGTCACCTCCTGCCCTGCACTTGCAAACATCAGAAAGGCCACACTAGGTAAATACCTCTTCACCGATCTCAATGATCTAAACACCGTCTGCACGGCTAGAATTGGCTCTTTCATAAAAAGGAGCTGATGGTTCGAGGAATAAGAGGGTGACCCACCCACCTTACTAAGCGGCAGCACAATGGACCTTCTCTGGTCTAAGTGCATCCTCATCGAGGGCCGGTCTAAACCAACCATCCGATGCCTGTAGCATAAGCATTTTCTTTGTTATTTATCGTCCAGAAGCTATGAAAACGCATCGGGTAAATCCTCCAAACGTGAAAAGTCCAGACTAGTTATTACTTGCGCTTTGTACACATCAGGGAAGGATCTGTTCCGCCACAGGGTCACTCCTCTGCTCTGAATAAGTGGCATAGGTCGGTGTTCATGTTATTCCAGAACTTCCTTTGGTTAGCCTGTGTAGACACAATTAAAAACTGAGGGAGGAATGATAGTATCAATCTTCTTGAAAACATCGATTGTTTGTAACGCCTTCCTATTAATGCCCAGAGATTTGCTTTCCCCATTGCAACATTTCCTGAAATATTGGTCGGATCTTTGACTATGCTGTGACTCAAGCAAGACATTATCAGAACCCTTTCGTTTTATTTTATTGATTCCCGTTCCATCTGGTTTTTGAGCCCACCACAGTTGTTCCAGGGCAATGGTTAAAATTCTGGATGACATAAGGATCAACTACGATTTGGACTTCATCACAGTACTTTGCCTCCTTGACTTCTGACCAAAGCTTTTGACCACTCTATCCTCTCTGAGAAACTGAGAAATTATTTCGGGTTTAGTGAAAGTTTGGTGCGTCTCATCCGTAAGTATTTAAGTAATCGCTGTCAAAGAGTCGTGGTTGGTAATAAATCCTCTCATGTGAGCAATATACTGTCAGGAGTGCCCCAGGGTTCAATATTGGGTCCCATTTTATTCTGCATGTTCATTAATGACCTCCCTAAAGTTTGCTCACATGCTAGTCTCCATTTCTATGCGGATGATGCCCAAATATACTTATCTAGACCTATTGGCCTAGTTGAGGGTCTCGTTTGCAGACTAGGCTGATACTAGTTAAAACCTTACTCGTTCCCTATATTGATTATGCATCAGCTGTGTACTGCAAACTCGACTCCCTATCTCAGCATAAACCAACTGTTGCATTCAACAATATGGTTAGGTACATACATATGTGTATGGGCTTCGTCGGCATGACCACATATCCAATTTACCACAAAAATGTCCTTGATTGTACGCTTCAGCAGTTCTTTGTGCTGCGTCTTCTTGCACAAAATCATACACAATAGATCGCCACCATATCTGTTCGAAAAACTTCAATTTGTTCGTTCGGCTAGAACGTTTAATCTTATAAGTCCCTCCTCGAATTATTTGAACTCTTCGCGTCATTTCTTCGTCTTTGCCACCAGACTCTGGAACTCTCTGCCTACAGCATTTCTCCTAAAAACTGCAACAACGATCTACTTCTTGTCTCCTTCTTCACTCTTTTCTCTCCCTTCCTATCCCCTCCCTGAACACTGCAACTATTATATCTATTTGTTAATTTATTGTTTATTTTTATTTTGTTATTGAATTAAATTCTGCAAATTTGTGTATATTGTTAAGTACTGTAAAAGACTAAGTCTTATCTGTACAGAAGATTAAATAAATTGAAATTGAGTTGAATTGATTCTAGTTCCTGTACCTACGGAATACTTACTTCATCACAATATAGTCACCTCCACGATCCATGAAACCACTCCCCAAACTCGGAGCTTCCTTATGCAGAACAAACTAATACCATGGAGGAAGTTAACCACTTCCAAACAACTCGAAACTCGAAAACAGAACAAAAAATAAAATAACAGCCAACGGGTTTTTGTTTTTTAAATTAGTTATTCAAATATATTTTCCACTTTTTTTCTTTTCCAATGTTTTGTAGATGTTCTTTGATGTTGTGAGTGCAATTAAAAAAAAAAGAGACAAGGAAGATAGAAATGGACAACGTAAACCAAATTGTTTTCTTTTCTTTTTTACTATAACAAAACGAGCAATCTTTTAGGACACTTAAATACAATTACAAACTCCCTGTAATACAAATTGTGTCTTTTCTTGTGCGAAATAAAATTAGTATACGAATGTTTAACATAAGAAAAAAAAAAGTAAATGAAATGCAATTTCTCCTGCCTTAATAATTATAGCTAAAACACTACAGTTTTTAGAGATTACAAAGCAGACTGCCCCGTACAGTGATACTGAGACCGATGTGGTGTTGACTCAATGGAACTTCTTGTGGAGAAGATCGGGCGCCGCGCACACTAGCTATACAAAAAACTAATTTTAAACAAATAGTTAACATAACTTAATTTATAAAATAAAGGCAGCACTGAAACAGACGAGGGGGGAAGCTGGTGTTATGACCAGGATGGATGGAGAGAGGAGAACACAGAGAGCGGATAAAACTACTTAAAAACAAAAAGAAGATACATTTGATTTTAATTTCTGAATCTTTTCGGAATTTTTATTTTTTTTTAAATTCTTGTTTTGCGTGTTTTATTTTTTTGTTTTAAACTTTTTTCTTAGTTCTCATCGACTTCGGCTTCTTGCTCCTCTTCGAATTCGGCATCCTCGTCAGCGGTGGCCTCTTGGTACTGCTGGTATTCGGATACCAAATCGTTCATGTTGCTTTCGGCCTCAGTGAATTCCATCTCATCCATACCCTCGCCGGTGTACCAATGCAAGAAAGCCTTACGACGGAACATAGCGGTAAACTGTTCGGAGATACGCTTGAACAGCTCTTGGATAGCAGTGGAGTTACCAATGAATGTGGCAGACATCTTCAGTCCTCTTGGTGGAATATCGCAAACGGCTGTCTTGACATTGTTTGGAATCCATTCGACGAAGTAGCTGCTGTTCTTGTTTTGAATGTTCAGCATTTGTTCGTCGACCTCCTTCATTGACATACGTCCACGGAAGATGGCAGCGACAGTTAGATAACGTCCATGTCGTGGATCGCAGGCAGCCATCATGTTCTTGGCATCGAACATCTGTTGTGTCAGCTCGGGTACGGTCAAAGCTCTGTATTGTTGGGATCCTCGCGATGTCAATGGTGCAAAGCCAGGCATGAAGAAATGCAGACGTGGGAATGGTACCATATTGACAGCCAATTTACGTAGATCAGCGTTCAGTTGGCCGGGGAAACGAAGGCAGGTGGTCACGCCTGACATAGTCAGCGACACTAAATGATTCAAGTCACCATAGGTTGGGGTGGTCAACTTCAGGGTCCTAAAGCAAATGTCATACAGGGCTTCGTTATCAATACAGTAGGTCTCGTCTGTGTTTTCGACCAGCTGATGCACCGACAGTGTGGCATTGTAGGGTTCAACAACGGTGTCTGATACTTTTGGCGATGGTACAACCGAGTATGTGTTCATTATCCTGTCTGGGTATTCTTCGCGGATCTTTGAGATTAATAGGGTTCCCATACCGGAGCCGGTACCACCACCCAATGAGTGTGTCAATTGGAAGCCTTGCAGGCAATCACATGACTCAGCCTCTTTGCGTACAACATCCAACACTGAATCGACTAATTCAGCGCCTTCTGTGTAATGACCCTTGGCCCAGTTATTACCAGCACCGGATTGTCCAAAGACAAAGTTATCGGGGCGGAAAATTTGGCCAAATGGACCCGATCGTACTGAGTCCATGGTGCCGGGTTCTAAATCCACAAGTACGGCACGTGGAACATATTTGCCACCGGATGCTTCATTGTAGTACACATTGATGCGTTCCAATTGCAGGTCACTATCGCCATGGTATGCGCCAGTGGCATCAATTCCATGTTCATCGGAGATAATTTCCCAAAACTGTAAAGAAAAAAAAAACAAAAATTCAATTAATCACTGTTTGCATACACAAATGGTGTGGGAGAGAGGAAAAAAAGAATCATTTTTCAACTACGCAGTGCACATGCCCAGGAGAATGGACAAAAACGACGATGTTGGTTTTCGTTGCCACGCCACACCTAGAAATCGATAAAATGCGACTCCATTCAGTGTGCAGCAGTATAGTTGTTGTGCTGAAAGGATTTTTCGTTTTTAGGACACGACATGGGAGAAGGGGCGCACTTTTTCCATGACTCATAGGGAAAACAACAATAGTCAGGGAGTATATAGTTATCGTATGGCTTGATAGGGTAGTACAATCGTTTACGTTAAATAGAGTGTTCTACAATGGTTTAAAAATAGAACGACAAAGGGCGTAACCTTGCAGTAGATTTCGAGAGAAAAGTTCTAGTGGGTTTCTTGGAAACCTTTCTTTGCTTTCTCAAAGTGATTGCTTCCGGACGAGGTGAGAATAATTCCACAATCATGAGACGTGTGTACTTCATGCGAAAAAGGCATACAAAAGTGTTCAAATTGTGATGAAGTAGACAGTGAACAAGAGGCAATAACTTAATGGAAAACTAAGCAAACACTTACGATACTCTACACAGTGACTGCGTTGGGCCTTTCACACGGAAAGTAGGGGTGATGTGTAGGTCAAATAGGCATCACTAAGGGCTTAGTAATATGTAAAGGCTATATCTACATGTCTTTCTCCTTAGAGAACCAAAGTAATGGCCGAGTATTTGCATCAAGCACGGTTGAGTGATGCGTAGTTGCTCACAAGTTATACTTAGTAGGTGCTACTCAACCCACTGTGTTCTCATGATAAAGCGCCCATCTCCCCTTGTCATGTGAACAGCACCACCTAAGCGCCGTGTAGGAGAGAATATGATTGATATTGACCAATCAGCGTATGCAAAACCCAATTATGTATGCACAGCCACGCTTAGTAGTCTGCAACATTGTTTGGTGCACATCTAGGAAATACGTTTTCCACGAACGAATGACCCATCTTGTCCAAGAATTCAAACAATCATCGCTCTCTTCACAAGCCCCGCATGGTGCAGTGCGCTCGTGTTTTCTTTTGAAAGCGCCTTTCAAAATTGCTTTTCCCTGATTTCTTTAAATACAAATGTACATACATATATATAGAAGACTCCACTCAGTTATGAACATAGAATTCAGCTAAGCATCGTGATTTCTAAGAAAAACATTACAAATCATCCATCAGACCATGGAATGTTAAATTTATTGAAGCAAACCGAAATACAACATCCAATAGATGGAAGGAAAAAAAAGAAAAACCTGCTCCTCCAACAATCCACCAATCAGGGGGGCTAGGAGAGAAAGACGAAAAAGGAAGTACTCCATGATAAAGGCTATTTCATCATTAATTGAGAGAAAGAAAACATTGTTCATCGAGACTTGTGTTTGGTCCGCTTTCTCTCCATTAGAGACTACATTTCCATTAACTATTTAGTTACCGTTGCTCGCAAAACAATGCACAGCATTGTATAGCACGCATAGAAACGTAAAGAATGTGCTAGAATAGAAAAAAACAACACAAAAAAAGAGCCACCACATCGGGTGAACGTCCGAGTGTCTCGTAACTCTATATAGAGAATGTTATTTCTATTCTAAATGAGTGGAAGAAGAAAAATGTTTTATAGTTGGCAGTGCCAACTCACATAGTAAAGAGCGGCACACGCCGCAAAGCGTTTAAAAGCGGAAATAGACCTAAATAGCTAGGGGAGACGACTCTACTCCCTAGCCCGCTTGATCGATAACACAATATATAATTTGTTGTTTGGTTCGGGTTGTGTCGTTTCTAATTCTGGAATGTTTTAGAATAACCATTACCATGATGATGATGATGATGACGATGTTGTTACCCTCTTTTTTGTTTTTCCTTCCCCATTCCATTCACATTCTATTAAATGCCGAGAGAGACCGAAGGAATGGAAAGCCATGTAAAAATGTAAAAAAGGTGAAACTTTAACAGTTTGTCCATTGTATATAGGCTGATGGCCAGTTAGAAGGGAATGGCCGCCGTCGTTTTGCATTACAAATAAACTATGGTAGAGTTCCACCACTCGTGTCGGTACATCACCAATGTCAATAACCTAATACGCATCGTCTGAAATACTAAAAATGTCCACAACGTTCTAGATGCAAGCGTCGCGCCGCACGCACTACACAAGAGGAAAGGAATTCATGTGCGAATGTATCTAATTATATGCGGTTTGGGGTTATTTTTAAACATTTTAAATGCGTTTTTATTTATGGAGTTTGAATTTTTATAGACACATCGCGAGAGGAGTTTTACCACCGCTGAGCTGAGGCGATAAAAAATTTGTTTTCAACATGTAGAGAGCTCTCTTTGCAACGACTATTCATGGATCTATTCAAAGGCTACAGCGGAAGCGTTTTTTTTAGTAGAAACGCATTCAATCCTTTGAAGTTTCCACACTCCTTGGTGTCACACATGCTTGTTTGTTCTTTGTGCCTCAAAGCGGCGGATGCATTAGGTTCACATTAGCCATAATCCAATGCAACTTGCTTGTCTTTTCATATACACGAGCACAAACGAATGCTTCAATTCACAGTACAGCTGGACAGCATCACACTCAAAGGGAAGTCTACACCAGAATACTTCCAATGGTATTCAATCCACCAATCATGCACTTGCAGCTCGAAAGAAACAAGATTTGGTGAAGTTACGAGCCATGCTACTAAATGGAGAACTGTGGGGCACCTTCCCGATTCGTCCAAGAAAAAGTACCAAATTCGCTGGCTTTGTCAGTCTAAATAGAATGAAACTCCCTGTATCAACGCTTTTGCTCCAGGGGCACTCTAAGCTTGAAGAAGCCTAAAATGCTAAAAAAAAGTCACAATTTGGCACTTGTAATGGTCTTGGATGCTATTTTGTTCTTCTCACTGGCTTAAGTCGGTGCTATCATGCTTGCCAATGGTCGTTTCACACATACAGAACATAAATCTTGCCAGTCTTGATGCACGCAAGGGAATCTCTGCACACTTTCATCAAACTTATGTGTTTTTCTATACTCTTTCTGCCAGACCCCACGATAGGTAGGTGTTTTTTGACATTTACATGACATATATGACAGCTCGTCTCGACTCGATTCTTCCATATTCCACAAAAATTATTTCAAAATCAATGAACGAGATTTATTTTCTGACTCAAATTACCCTTAATTCCCGCAAACTGGCTGCTACACAAAAAAATGCCAACCTAAACCACTGACCATCTGTTCCTTTCGTGATATAACCACAAGCCACCATGCACATGACTTCACCGGCATTCGCTGTAAACAAGTCATACGTGTATCTTGCACGACAAGTCTTATCTGAATCATAAAATCCAAAGCCGACAAAGTTTTTTCCCTTTATTTAGCACCAAACGGTACACATGTCTCACAAGTTCCCATATGGCCTGACATATAATCCATTTAGGAGTCAACTAATCAATCAATCATCGCTTAATACATATTTTCCTCTTTCTTTTCTTTTAAATCTCAAGCTTTGAAGTTTTTCTTCTTTTTTTTTTGTTGATGAAATATTAGCTCACCACCACTTTTATTTAAACGTCGTGGTGTTGTCGTTGTCTTTCCTGTTTCATTCTCCAAATACAGAGCGCGCAAAGCCAACTAACATATCTCCAAATATGGTTAAATTGGTAAACAACATTCCGCTCACACATTCAGCCAACGGAGCTACATAACAGCCAGCAAGCAAGCCGTAAAGTCAAGCCCACACAGTTGCTGCTGCTTGTTTGCTACGCTGCCACACCGTGATTGCTTGCGTGGGGATTGGTTTTTAAAAAAAAAAAAAAAAAAAAACATGTTGACATCATTCGAAATGAAGTTTTTGCTCCTCAATTGGTTTTAATTAAAAGAAGAAAAAAAAAAGAGGTAAGAAGAGGAAAAGGTATGTAAGTAAGGAAACGAGGCGACGCGCCATATGGCGACGGTCGTCTTGTGGCTGAGTACGATTGTGCAGACGAATTCGTTTGGTTTACGACATTTGGTACACAGTCTCCTAGGAATTGTGCGTAAGACTCTATACTGCAGGGAGTGCCCTTATGGCCATCGTCTCTGATCTTATGACTACAATCGGATTCATTGATGCAGAGTTATGACTCAGTCTGAGAGCCAAGACGAAACAAAGCAAAGCTATGTATAGTCTAACACCACACTTCCCCATCTCGGTTTCTATTCCCACCGCTGATGGCAGTGATGTTCGCCGGAAAGAAAGATTTCACAACGTATTCTATTGGTCAAGAATGGTCTTTCTCTTTTCAAAGCCATCCTTCATCATGATATCACCGTCCCAAAAAGAAACGACTTAAATCCGATGGAAAGTCTTAGCCAGAGTCTCTCTGTTGTAGCCACCTTATAGCCGTGCACATCGACGCGACTCGAGAATGAGATCACTTGCTGGAAGCAGCAGTTTTTCTTTCTCTACACACTATGCTCGGGGGACGGCCCTCTGTTGGTCTTGGTATGATAGTTTCTAGAAATTGTGTTCGCTTTAGTGGCGGCTGTGTGTTCGTGTCGTAGAATATGACCTCATTTTACCTATCAAAGTGTGTTGTTTCTATTTTCAATTCCAGTTATCAATAATAATTAGTCATTAACTTGAAAGCCTGGTCGTACTATGTATTTGTTTACCCACTCTATGTAAGTGGGCGCAGGAGGAGTTATAGCATGAATGTTTGCTTAGGTTTTATCTCTCGAATGTTTGTTAAATCATCGGTTATTTGGAACAGAAATGACACAAAAGCCCGACACTGACGTAATGCATGTATTATTGTCGAGAAAACACTGATTTATTGAGGTCTGACCACAGAACGGAAAAAATAATTTAAGATCTTAACCTTGACTGTATGTGCATGCGTGTTTGTGGAGAATTATTCCAATCTAAGGTTGAATAGGAGAGATCATGACTATGACATGGCTGGGTGGCTGCTACTATAGTAAGTAAATAGAAGAAATACAATTCAATGAGTTGCTTTCAGTCGACAGAATTTGCTTACATGTGGATACAATCCAATTAAGACCCACGTTTAGCCTATTACGTAGACTCAAGACTAATCGGTTGTCGTTTAAACGTTCATTATCTGCCTGATTCGCTGTACTTGCTCGCCTAATTTCTGGAAAAAGGGATTGATTTCTGAGCACTTTCCTCCGAAACAAACTGGGAACAAGATGGGAACTGCGGCAGCCAAGGCTCATAGATCCACTTACTGCGTCAGATGTGAAGGGGATTGCATGAGTTGCAAAAAACAACTTCAAATTGGTGCTTATCTCGTAACGAACTCGATAAGTAAGTCAAATATTTGGACAACTGCTTGGTCGATGAACTCCCTATAAACAAAATTAATTGTTTCTACTGCACGCAAGTCGTTTGCTTTATGCAAATACTTACACAAGCGGCTCTTTCCGCGACACCAAACAAATGGGACCCACATCGGATGAGAAACACTTTGATATTGCTTTTTGCAAACAATTAACGAGACAATGGTTCTTTAACTCAACATTCCCAGCATTATTTGTAAGGAACGCACTCGTTTCAGAAGGCAAACTACGTCATTACAGAGTCTGTCCATTCAATAGATGGATATCCCTTCAGACGACATTGCAGGATTGTGAGTTATGGTGCTGAGTGCACAGAGAAATATCACATCCAATAGGAAGCAAAGTTCTTTATGGAATATTCAATGCAATAGCTATGACTTGTATTAAGAATTGAATGCATTAGATTTGGCGTAACAAGTTCATGGGATCACTCAGGACCTAGCTTCTCACAGCCATTTGTGTTGTGGGTGTGATATTCTTTATAATAATGAAAGCCAGAAGTTCGCCAGTCTGAGGATTATTAGTTTCGTAGTCGAAATGCATCACGCACTTGAACCACAGCCCTCACAATCCAACTATCTTCGTTCATGGTATACATAGTATGTGACCGGATCGCAATGTTCTTCATTTTAATCTGTTTATAATTCTGCGATTGTAAAGATTTTGGACAATGAACCCTGTGCCGCTGCTACGAATTACAGCAAAAATAGTGTAAATGGATGCATATTCCACAAGAACTGACAAAAACTCTGTTCACACTTTATTTGTGAAGGCGTTGCTTAAGATTCTGACCAATTTTTAGGTAAGGAATAGCTTTGCCTTGCTAGTTTTGTGCATGCCGTCATATCTGCACTCTCAGTTCTTTTTAATGGTTTGCATCAAGGTGTTCGCAGGAGACGTTCTTCTACTCGCTTAGAGCATTCCTTACCTGACTTGGTATAGAGAAACTACAATTCCAAACAAATTTAACCTTTTCGAAAGCAGTACTTGCAACACTGTATAGGCAGCTCTTAATAAGGAATCCTGTCCATCGAGTGCAACTAACTTCAAAAAATGCTGACAAATGCAACGAAATGTGCAGACACTTATGGACTGAGACCTTTCAAGAACTTTTACAGTATATTTCAGTGATTTCTCCTGGTCTCCACTGGCAATCATTCATTGCAGGAAATATGTCATCCTATTGAAACATCCAGTAAAGGAGACCTCGAATGTCTTGAAATAAAACATCCATGCCTGATTTTATTTCTTGAAATCTCTGTGGCATGCATAAACCGTGAAACAAATTTGACAGTTCTTGTCAATTTGAGTTTTCCTTCAAAGGAAAATATGGCTGATTGCTGAATTTTACAGAAACATCGTGCAAATGTCTTTTTTCTTGAAATCGATTCATCCAAAAACGATATTTTTAATACTTCGACTTCGTTTGAACAGCCTAATGCTAGAATCAGCCGACTTACATGACTTGGTTGCAATTTTTCTTGACATAATTTGCCCACTCAGTGGAAAAAATAGTCTGGCATGTCTTGTGGAAACGTGGTGTAAGGAAGGCATTCGAAAAAATTAAATGCATTTGCACTCAAAAGAATTTAGATCATCGACATGAAGCCGTTCAGGTACGAAAAGGTCGACATGAATTGAAAAAAAATTGAAAAAGAGAAGAGCAAGCAATATCGTCGGCTCTGCACATGTTAGCAATTTTTGTCATTCTTCTGTCATTGCCTCAAAATTAGTCAATTTTCTTTCAAAATCTGATAAGTAACACTTTCGGGGGCGAATATGTTCCAGAAAAACGGGGAAACTCTCTGGAAAAATGTGATCTGAAGTAGAGTCCATCACAAAACTGTCGAACAATCTTTTTCGAGCACTATTCGAAATTATGCATTATGCACATAAATTTTCATCTTGAATGTCGAAACATGACTTTTTATGTGACAAAGTTCACAGAAAATTTTGAAATAGCCATATGGCTTCAAAAAAAATATCATTTTTCCACTCTGCTTGACATTTTTCCAATCAATTTTGATCACTGAACTCGAAGATAACCAAAATTCCATATGTTCGCCTCGGCTACAACTCACAGCTGTGCCTTTTCGCAGAGAATTCCACTCCCAATTCCATCCGAAAGAACAAAAAAAAAAAAAAAAAACCTACGCCCATGTAGTTTTATCTACACCCTGTTTCGGCGCACATCTCTGTGTGTATAGGTATTTCGAAAGGGGGCAACATCAGCAACAGCAACAGTACCACATACTTCCGCCGACCGCACATCTGCCACCCCGCAGGTACAAATCAACATCGTCTTCCACTCATACACGCACATAACTTATGTACCTCACCACCACCACTTAGAGAGAAAATATTCTCGAAACATAGGCGCGCAAGCAGATGGCATGTATATTAGTGCCCCCGTCGTACAGTACATAATGTACACACGAGTAGTAAATTATGTGCATTTTATATTAAACTATGAAATCATTTCGATATTCTCGCGACTCCAAGTGGAATTCCGCACACAAATGTTCACTTTTTCCACTCAAATAGCGAGATGAGTAATTGGAATCCAAAGATCACGCAAACTATGTACGCCGGCCGGTACTTAAGAGAGAAAGAAATAAAGAAAACGAAGAATTCGCGAATGTGTTTGCGCGATTGGCAACAGGAAATATGGCGACTCTTTGTTCCACATAGCCAGCGGCAGCGCCAACGTATGCAGTTTCCCCACTTGAAGTGCACTTTTCTCAATTTTTAATCCACATTGCGAGACGATAAATCAATAATTTACAAACAAAAAAAAAAAAAATAAAGTAATACACAGGGTGACGGGGGAGTAGGAGTAGTTAGTGACTCTTACCTTAGCTCCAATTTGGTTTCCGCATTGACCGGCTTGAATGTGAACGATTTCCCTCATATTTGTTGTTTATTTATTTATTTTTTTCTCAATAAGTTACACAAAAAGTTGGTTGGTATTATTATATTTTTTTCTTATTTTTCTCTTATAGAAAAAATAACGTTAACAGAGAACACACGACACAACTGAACACTTCGAGCGTCGCTGACTTTATGAAGACTGCGAATTTTCGAAGCGGTACAACGGACTTTTACACAGCAGACAACGCCCAATCCGGCGTTTTGATTGGTTGGCAGCGATTTGTTGGGTTTTTGTCTGCAAAGTGCAGAAATGACTTCATCGTCTCAGCGCGGCTGCATGGCTGCCACAACACGCAAGTAAAAAACAACAAAAAAACAAAGTGACAGCATAATGGGCTGCTTACACTGCAGTAGGACGAGATGGAAGCGTGGGATATACTTTTTTATTTTTTGTCGTCTAGTATGCATGGGTTGTGTGTGGAGAAAAAAAAAAGTTGAAAAAAATTTGTTGTTGTTTGCAGACATTTTGGAGAAAAGCGGTGAGTGCTTGTTTAGTCTGCAGAGGGGGGGAGGGCTGCAGTGGAGCGAGTGGAGATGGCGACAGCCGAGAGAGTGGGCAATTTTTGAGGTCGGCCCGCAATTTTGCTGCCGTCTGCCTGTGGCATACACAATTTGCATATTTTCCAGTATTGATTCGACAAAGAAAATGTCGTTTTGCACAAACTTTAATAATTATCATCGCTACATTCGTTTAGACATACTTATGTACATACTTATGTGCGAAGGGGGGTTTGTATGTAAAATAGTCACTGAGTCAATGAGAGTTCCATTTGGATGGCTAAAAGCAGATGTTACGTCAAGTTGCTAATTGTGCTGTTCTGATGGTTCCGAAGGTGTTAATGACCGAAATTTTGAAAATAAACAGAAGGGAATGTTAGAAATTATTTCCAAGTTTCATTTTTTAGGTTTCTTTGAGCCTAGAAATCAGAAATGAAGTCGGTGTTTGTGGTGAATTTACTCAAGGGCTTGCAGAGGACTAGGCATTAGGACCTGTTCTAGGTAGACCAGGCAAACTTAGACATTCCACAGGATCTTGCAAATCTATACTATTTCGTACCTTAGAACCATTTAAAGCCCCTGCTGAGCCTCTTTTGGTTGGTAATAGGCATTCGTCTGATCACCAGTGAGAGCTGGTGAGAGATTTTTTTTTCCCCTGGACCCTAGCCCATATGGCTGATACTGCGAGCTAAAAGATCTATTGTATCTTAGGGTGTAATTTTACTCTAAGAGACGTACCACCTCCCTAATGAAGGAAAACACGTCCTTTGCAGTTGCAGAGGTTCTAATATCTGCCGGCGAGCATGTTACCTTGCGAAAGATGCGCCACCTCAGCCAATGCAGAGCTGGACATTCACAGAGAATGTGCTCAGATGATTCGTCATCTTCTGATCAGAACCTGAATTCTATGTCTGGGCATAGATTGAGTTTGTTGAGGTGATATCTCAGGCCATAGTAACCTGTTAGAAAACTCACCAGCTTCCTAATGTTTTCTTTGTCTAAACTTAGAATTTACTTGTGGAATATGGCTTGATTAACCTCTTGGATTGTCGTAACCCCGGGACATTTTCCCAGTGGGTTAGACGAAGCTTATGCTTCCATGCGTTAAACAGCGCTGTGGCATTAGCCCAGTTGACGCCACAGTAAGGTTCAGGTTCAATGAACGCAGATCCTGAGTCCGGCCCTGGCTAGTTCATCTGCAGATTCGTTGCCTGCAATCCCCTGATGACCTGGAACCCATCCGAGTACCACACTATTACATATGTCTAGCAAGAGATTGTAGTGCATCGTAACAGCATTTAACTGCTAAGGAGTCCATTAAGTTGGACGACAGAGCTCTGATAGCTGCCTGACTATCTGAGAAGATATCAATTTTAGCGCCCTTGATTCTCTTACTAAGGTTTAGTACGCATGGCACCTGAGATACCCAGACAGTCTATTCTTTGCATCTTCTGAGCTGGACAGATGCGGAGAAGGTGATAAATTGTGACATCATCTTCCATGGGTTAGCAGAAACTAGGGATGAGGAGGAAAAAGAAACAGTTCCCCACCGTTCCCATGGACTTGTCTAACTCTGCCCCACAAAAAACTACTTCATCTATGTATGAGTACCTTGCTTTGAAAATCTAGGCGAACTAGGCGCTACTAAGCGTCTAGAGCATCCTTCGCTTTATTAAGAATTCACTTAGTTTAATCAGTCCCGTGTAGCCAAATTGTGCGTACTTCGGCATCAAAATAGACCTTTATTGGTCTAAATGTGCCTGCGTATAGGTACTCTAACCTAAGCCTAAACCTACTGATGTGACTTCTAGGTTTGGTTAGGTACATATGTGGGAAGGCGAATGGATTCATCCACAACGCAACACTCAGGTCAATACGGACCCATAGCGGAGGTTCGCTGCCTATTGGTAGAAAGGGATTTTCTATCATTTTGCATCTGTCGGTTCTACTCTTATCAAAAAAAGCATAGTAAACCTCTTGTGATGAAACAAGTGTCTATGGAGAACCATCTGCTTGAACCCTGTTTCTAGCTTCAGTGCGTATGGCGGGATAGAAACCGAAGTGTCGACGTGCTCTGATAAACATAGATTTCGAACCTCTTCTGGCCAGTTTGTCAGACTTCTCATCAGCTGGTATATTGTCATGTTCTGGGACCCAGCAGAGGTGTTGTGTTTCAAGAACCTCACAACCTAGTTACGACAGCACTCCCCAAACATGGATTTCAAAAGCAGTAATCGGTGTTATTGATGCCTGGCTGTCGTTACAAAAGGTGATACCTTCTTGTGGTATTGCCTTCAAAGCAATGTCTCTGCTAGGACCTTAGTTTGGAAAACACCGATATAGTTCGGTAGGCGGACTGATTTGGAAATCGGTTGAGAAAATATGCCAGGCCTACGCCTGCATCAATCTCAGACTCATCTGTAAAGACAGCGATGGTACGCTGAATGGTTTTCCATTTTTCTCTGCTCAGGAACCAGCTTGTCTCTTCTAAGTACGGAGGAAGGTAGAACCTTTCCTAGATATTTTCCCAAGATCACGAAATGACTCGGTGTATTATATGTCCAACTATTTGACTGACTTATTGTAAGGGCACTCATTGATTCTGAGGCTTGAACGCAAGCAGATTGAGAATAGCCATCCAGCCCTCCAATCGTGCAGTCCTGGACTTCTAAAATCTGAATTAAATCACGTCGATCTTTGTAGTTAGAAAGCTACTAGGTGGCGCTTTCTTTTGTGAGAGAGAGCTGGATAGGTAAAAAGAAGGTTGAGAATAGATTCTAAACATTTTTCCTTCAAGAGAGACTCTACGGAAAGCATTGAATTGTATTTTTAAGCCTTCTTGCATGCTTGCCAACTAGACATGATGACACCCATTGCGGCGCTGATATACAATCCTTTGAAAGAAAAAATAAATTTTTAGGGACTTGCATAAACTCGAAACTAAGTAAGTCCTATCCAAGAAGACGTGTCAGTAGAAGCGTCTTAAAAGGTTGCGTTCTGTTCCTTCATCTCTGTAATTTGCAGTCGAAAAGTCTACTACTGCACTTGAAAACTATTCTCAACAAATGCCGCTTGCAAACTTGTATAACTCATTGACTCTGCATTTCGGTCATAAGACCTATACTTAGGTACGGAGTGGTTCTCTGGGGGCCTGAGATAAAGCCTTTAACCGAAATAATCTAAGTGTACAAGTTGGGAACTAATGGCGACTAAGTCCCATTTTGCCTCAGGAAAGACGTGATACCCAAGCAGCTATCAAATCCTTGGAATCCTTGACTAATAATTCGAAAGTCGCTGCCATTTGTCTCTATGAGAGATGACAGAGCGGTTTAATATTCAGCTTTGTTGGGTGCTGAGACATAGGAATAATCCAGGGAATTGTAGGGCCGATGAACTTGTCAGATGTAAGACCACTGTACCTATTTTGAATGCTGAATGCTCTCGCGAGATCAAATCTTAGGTGGACATTCGTGGACATAACGTGTCTAGCGACTAAACAAAGGCTAAGTTCGATTCGAAAGGCCACAGATTTTGATCTCTCTTAGCAGACTGCATTTCAGCATTATAATAGGTGTCATCACTGGACATTGTCTTATGGGAACGCACGGAACTAGGCATATGTTAGGTTAGGTTAAGGGGGTGACAGCAAAGCCATGGGGAGCAGTCTCACTCGGATCTCACGAATCCATTGGAAGAATATATGAAAAAACAGAAATTTAAACTCGTTACTCAGAAGCGGCCCTCCTGAACAAACCCTTAGGAGGGCTTAGTGTGCGTTCAAACGATTTTTCCAGAAGTTGAAGAGACGAACTAAACCTGCCTCTGCTAGCTTTCTTCTTCAATGATCTTGGTGATCTTATTAACATCGCCATTAGGACTCTACGGGTTGCCTACTAGTGTAGGTTTACAAGATCCACGATGTATCACAACGCGCTTATTATTGGTCTAAGTGTGGTGACAGCTTCCTAACTTAGCGTAGTACGTTGAAGATAAGTTTCTGCTTTGTTTTAAGTTTGTCTGTTGCGATCGGTTTCTGAAATGACAGGTATATACTGATCAGACAGGGCCTGAGAACTTTAATATGTTTCGTCCCAACTCCTTAAAAACCAGAACCATTTATTCCAGAACCATTAGTATAAGAAGCTCGGATCTAGATATGAGAGTGCTGTCTTGAGCCGGATGAAATGTCCAGCCTTGGCCCATATAAGGACGCCTTGCTGTGTGAAAGCTCCTTGTAAATGAAGAGAACTCGGTTTATAAATGATCGGTGACATGATGGCTCTAAATAAATATATACTCAGATGCAGGGCAAGCAGGAGCCTTATAGCATTTGGACATAAATAAGAGGAAATAGTCTGCAAGAAGACTATAAAACTCCTTTAAAAATAGTAAGATGTGGGCTGGTAACATTTGAAGTGATTTCGTGTTCCTGAACTCACTCCAGCGATGTTCGTACCACATCCAGTAGACCATAAAAGTATCTGAAATAAAAATGAACAAAATGCACTCGTCTGTTAAACATTAAAACATAAATTTGTCTAAAAATAACAGCATAACTCCAGCAATTTATCATTCCCTGCCTCAGAAGCTTGCTCATCTTATTTTTGTTTGCTTTCCCTCATAGTCACATGTTTATTTATTTTTGGTATTTAGTTTATATTAATGGATTGCTTGACAGTTTCCACAATTCCTAGAGATAAATCAAATTAATTTTCTTAAATATTCCTCAGCTTATGGAAAGGGATAATCGATACAAAGTGTCGGCATCGTTCGGAACGTGTCTTGCGTGCAACAAGGACATGGAAATGCTTCCATTTTTCCCTTGGTTTGGGTTGATTTGCGTAGGTTCAAGGATTTGCAAAGTTATATTCGATTTAGAATTGTGACAATGGATGGAGCCATATCAGTTCTGCGAAGGTGCGTGTATATTTGTCAAAAAAAACTTTGAGAAAAGTAAGAGAAAGGATGTTATTGACGTAGGTAGGGAATTTTGGATAAATATTTGGATTGTGACGTCTCTGGGTTTGACGAGGAACCTTTTTAGATTCTTAATTTGTTTGGGGATATTTATAGATGAATCATAATATGCAAATGAAACATGAGAAGGAAGGGCAAGGCATTCTTTAGTTGCTACGTGTTTCCATGGATCATAAAAGGAGGAAATGTTAATGCCATTATCGATGTTAGAGGAAGAGATGCTAATAGGATATCGGGTGACTTTAGGACACTGCAGAGAATAACCCCCAGACGCATGATATATTGTTTTCGTTTTTGAGGAATAAAGGTTTTGAAAAACCTGTTAGAATGACAAAGAAGAAAGAAAGACTACAACCTACAGTCACTACCAAAAAACGTAATAGAGTGTAGTTAGTCCTATTAGGAAGAACCAACTCTTGACATCACGTAGAGCCCGATAATCAACGATGAGCATACGAAGTGAAGTGGAGTGAAGCTAAGCAAGCTGCGATGAAACAGGACTACAAGTTTTTCAACATCCTTCTTGAAAAATTGAGGCTAAGCTCCATTTCCCATTAACGCCGACGATCTTTATGAAGTCAATTCAGTTACGTCTGATGTTCACACCACGTTAAGAAAAAAGTAGCAGATCACTGACGATCACTAGGCGAACACTGAATCATCGCATTTATCATTCCAAGAACATCAACTAAGAGGTCTTTTAAAAATACTTGGTTGATTCGTCGAGGGGTTTTTGGTCTCGAATGTATTGACGCAGTATGAGCAGAACGATCATATCGGGGAATTGCGAAGCTGACGCTTTGGCTCGAAGAGGTTCCTCTGGTCTAGATATCATAAACGTCACCGACATCGAGGTGCCAACGTCGTATGCTAAATACCTGATCAACGCTGAAGCAGTAAGCCTGGCCAATCATCGATGGCATCAGCTTGACCATTGCAACACTGCCAGACCCGAAAATAGGACCATAGAACTCCTAAAACACACGAGAGGAGCCCTCTTCATGATAGTTAATACGCCAACCGGCAACTGTGCTTTAGGAAGGCATGCTCAATGACTGGGCATCTCCTACAATGACTTTTGCAGAAGCTGTAAGGACGAGAGAAGACCACCTGTCACCTCCTATGCACATGCCCTGCACATGTCAACGTTAGAAAGGCTACGCTATGTAAATACCTTTTCAACGATCTCAATAATCCTCATCTAGGGCCGGTCTAATCCAACCAACCAACCATTCAATGATTCACAGCCATTTCGTGTAACTGGACGGACTCCCGATACAATAGACTTATGCCAACGGTTTTTTCAGTTCTCGAAGCAATTGTTGAACTCGGCTTCCGGAATGGCCTTTAAAGCGTCCAATAGCAGTGTCTTGAGCTTAGAGAATTTTCAGGCATCACACCGTGCTGCATTGGAGGAATACGGTTGTTGTGGAACGACATGACCTGAATTTGTTTGCACAATTGTCTCAAAGACCCAAGGCAGTCGGAAATGGTGCATTATGGTATGGACTGACTCAGTCAGCTAGAACATAGGTCTGCAGACTCCGAACTGCATACGAAAAAATTACTAGCTACTTCAAAAACAGCACCTTTTACCATGCCACGAAGCAGTGCCACACTTGCTCCTGTATCCCCTTGTAGGTCCTAGGGCCTCGACAATGTCTACGCGCCATCGTGTGCGATTACTGGAGATATGTCTCAGTTCTCCCCAACTCTTTCTCAGTTGCCGTGCTTCCTTCTCAACTGTTCTGCGCCACGTACTCCTAGGACCGCCGCGTATCCTACCATCCTGAGTAAGCGGGTTTCATTGAATCGCGTCGTTAGCTATGGACCTGTCACCCTTTAGGAGAGTATGTCCAATCCACTGCCACTTTCGTCGTCGTATTGTTGTGCTTATAGGTTCATGGCTCGATCTCTGATAGAGTTGTTCTTTGGAGATACGGTTTGGTCAGAAAATCCTAAAGATATATCGTTAGCACCTATTGACGAACGTTTGCAGCTTCCGCGTGATAGTGGCGGTCACTCTCCAGGTACCACATCCATATAGCAGCACGGATTCAACGTTGGAACGGAACAGTTGTAGCTTGGTGGTGAAGCTGATCGCATTGCTATGCCAAACTGGGAATAGTATACCAAACGCTGATTTTGCTTTGCCATCCAGTTCGGTTCCGCCATACCGAGTACATACAAAATCAAAAGTGGAGTTCCTCAAGCGTCAGTGTTAGGCCCCAGTAGTTGTTGCAATTCCAAGCAACACCATGAACATATGTAGGTTCATAGGCTCAACTTCTAAGCAAATCTAATATACCCAGATGAGGAAACACTCTAAAGGATGGCGAGTGTAAAGGAATGTAGACTTGACTGGGAATAGAAATACTTTTAGGAATATAAGCATCATCTTGTCCGTACTTTGAGGGAAAACCTAGAACGTGGAGCATATGGAGATGATAGATTGCTAAAGTCAGAAACGTGTTACAATCAGTAGCATTCATGCTGATGACAAGTGAGACTTGGGACACAGCAAAGGAAGTCATCACAAGCGTGACGCAATTTAGTCAAACAGCGAAGAATAAGGAATCTGAATACACTGGCATCTGTAAGAATAACGTGACTTGCTTCTGGGAAGGTCTTGCTTCTAGGAAGGAATGGGTTGACGACGGTAAACTTGGAGTCGGGTATGACAATTATTCATAGTTTGTTGGTGGAGGATTAACTTTGGCGATTTCTCGTTCGATGTTGTTCCTGAGTTGCTTTAACGTTGTTTTGGCTTGTTAGGTTGTTGGCATAATCCAACCACTTAATCCCATAAAAAGAAATCCAAAGGATCTCGAGACTACACGATAACTGAACTTCCTCTTCCATAATTCATTTGTTTCACCAGTTGCATGGTATGTGGAACCATATTGTTCGAACCACATATCACTGATGCAAGTCCATTCTGGTGATGTTTTGATGAAATTTAAGATTTTCTTTAAACTTTTGCAAACCCAAATGATAAAGTGGCTTCAGTTCTTGAGTTAGTTTAATCTTGCAAGGGCGTAGGCCAAGATCTAGTCAAAATTCGCCCCAATGTGGATAGAGAGGTTCCAAATTCCTGTGAAGGGCGTGGAATCAACTTATTTGGCTCATTGAATTGCTACATGTATTTTCGGTACTTTAAACCGCTGGTATGTCTCACTGTTGACTCGAATTTATCGACTATATGACGCAGGGTCTGTCTGTTGGGACGATTATTACAACCGCAAGTTGGAATAGGTGATCTTAAAGTTCCATTCATAATTTAATATTTTCCTAATGTAGCTCAGTCGTGAACTTCACCATAACAAAAATATAGGACTTGTCTGACGTTGCAACATTGACAGGACTGAGAAAAAAGTTTAAGCCTGACTTTGTATTGAAGTACAAAATTGTTATGTCCCTACTGAAAAGCTTTAATATGACCAGAAATGCATCTTTCTAAGGGAAAGGTTCATAATTTTGTGAGGGAATTCGAAACGACCTGATTGGATTCCTGGCTCACCAAGGTGAAACAGAGGAGTGAAATGCCTAACAATTTAGTACGAAGTGCATAGGAACTTCATAAAAAGTCTAAGAGAGGAAGTTCAGTGAAGACAGTGAAAATCTATACTTGGCGCAACAGGTCGATGGGACCTAGCTTGTCAACACCATTCGTGTTCTGGATGTTATATTCTGTACACGAATGGAAGGGGCCTAGAGGTGCGGCCATGAAACTCTTTTTAGGTGTTCCGACTGGGATTCGAACCTCGAACCCCTTGCTCCATAGTCCAACGCACTAATCACTGAACCACCACTGAGCCACGGCGCCCAGTGAAAATCTATGCCATCCTAACGATAAATTTTGGTTTCATCAATAACTGTGTACTCTCCAACAAAGTTCACAGATAAAACAAAGTTCAATCCTTATTTGTTTAAGAGAAACTAACATATTTCATGGGCCTCCTCCCAGAGCTGCCACAGCCAATTCTGTGTGCCATAAAATGGCTCCGAAAAATGATCAATTATAGCCAGCCTCTCCGTTGAAACCAACAAAATAATGAATCATAAACCTCACTCCAACTCCAGTCGGTGCAGAAGCCTATTCCGAAAAAAGATAGAAACTTTTCTGTCAGGAAGGAGGTTCCCCCACCCTCTTGCGTCCATAAAAGTTCATGGCTTGTGTATGTACTTGGCTCGAACGACTGCGTAGATGTACACTATGTCTGGAGGCATACACAAAAAGAAACCCCAACTTCTATATCCACTTTGCACACATGCCCAGGGACAAGTTGGTGTACTTTGTTAGATAATCCCACGTTGTTTTGCAGACACAAGGTGTCACTCGGCGCCTTACTTCTCTGCTTCAATGCAAAAAAAAATAAAATAAAATCGCCAATAAATTTATTGCAGAATGATTACACACTGTAAGCGCTACTTACAGTTACGAACAAAATAAAAATTCCGAGAGGAAATAGCACAAACAAATGGATATAGCCACAATGCTGGTCATTGCTGACCACTTTCGGCGCTATGATGTCATTTAATCGTCATCGTTAGGTTGTACTGAAAGCGAATCGATTAAGTGAAAATGAATAATTTAATTTCTTTGGAAATGATTTTATTTCTCCTTTTATTTTACGCGATAAACAATTATCAACACTTAAGTGGACGGCTTGACTTAGAGTATAGAGAGAGAGAGAGTTTAACCAGACTTAGTTATGTCCACTTGAAATGCGAAACTAAATCCGTTTATTGACCCAAACACGATATTTGGATTTCAAAACAAACAGGTTTTACAAAATTTGGACTTTACCACATACAGACTATGGCCAAGGAAATGTGGTAGTCGTGGTAGGAGCTAAAAATAACAAAAGCGGTAGGTAGATCTAGTTTAGACTTAGCAGCAGACGCTGCGGATGTCAAAATAAATTTGCCAGCACTGAACTTTCCAGTTCTACTTTTTGGATTCATATGAACTAAGTCCAACAGGTCACCAGTAAGATTGCCAACTTAATGGCTCTCATGGAGATGCAGAGATTAGAAAGTATTGGCAGCGCTAGTGGAAGTGCAGATATCCGCTGGATATGTTCGTTGAAGCTTCGGTTGCTATAGGTGCCCCAAGAATAAGTCAGTCAGATAGCTTGAGACAAAATACAGAGGGCCTATTCCAGGATCTTGAAAAAATGTTACACCGAACCTAGATTCCAAGAGAGCCTTCACAGACTCATTCAGAGGAGAATGGAAAGAGGTCTCAAACGAAAGACATAGGCGTAAGCTCAGGTGCCTTTTCCGAACCCTTGGACCTATTCAAATCAGATCGTCTCTCGAACCATAGGAGTATTTTTCGAAGCGTAGTTTCTAGTGGTGAGAATAGCCACTTATTAAACTGAGTAGAAGGCTGATACTACAAGGAAGTATCACTTTTTCATGCAGCAATAAGAGCGATATCCACTAAAAAATATTTAGTGCGACAGGTCTGTGGGACCCAGGGTCTAGCCTCTCACAACAAAGACCTAATGCCGTATCGAAATGGAGAAGATTTTTCATTACTGTTATACACTCAGATGTTTGTCAGACGCTCGAGAGAGGTTGGTCTGCGAGAATTTATTTAGGGCTTGTCTGGAGATTAAACTTGAAACCCATTGCTCTGTAGTCTATCTGACATCGGTGCGACTTCTACTATCGAAATAAAATCCAAGCTAATGCTGTCAAGAAGAGAAGATATTCTTGGAATACGGCACAAGGGTACGATCTGCTAGGTATCCCGACATGAAGAACCAAATAGAGGTTGGGAATCTAGATCAAAACAAATCGACACATTCGTGAACATCCAGCCTTGCACACTGGAATTTGAAGCAGGGAGTATCATCCACCTCAGATTAAACCTTCTCAGGCAACACTTCTTTCAAGGCCTACAAGAAATATCCTACAGACATGTAAATTATATCTTTAACTCCACAGTTTCCCACATCCACATCCATAGTACAAGATTAACCAATAGGCAAGAAAGATATCCGCTGAAGAGTGCTAAATGTGTTCCTTCAAACTCTGGGATAAGCCTGGCCGAGTCGTCGGCTTGCGTTCAGAGTTTTTTGAAGACACACTACAAGATAAGTATGCTCTTCCTCTCGCATGCAGGATCTACGAAGAACATGTACAACGAAGTTAACTCCTTTCAAATTAGACTCATTTGGTTCCATTGGATACTACTGTCTATTGGAAATCAGGTTGGTGTGGGTTATATTAGCGCATCCCATCATTTTAAAATTTCACTTAACAACCATGGATTAGATGGCTTTTATAGCGTCTTGGCTGTCAATTCTCTTCTGTGCTTACTAAGACCTCCACTTGGAATAGTCTCATATTAACTTTCACAACTTACCCGGGAATAAGGTTCAAAGCATCGATGACAGATTTCCATGTTCTTCAAGAAAGAGGAAGAATCTTTTCGCTTTCTCTAAGGCCAGGCACTATCTCTCTTGAAAATTGTCTCCTTTTCAACGGACAAAGAGATGGTAGGTCTTTTCGTAAATTTTAATCTTAATGACTTCCCCTTGTAGGAAACTGGGGAACGTAATAATATCCAACTAATCTTGATTGTAGTTGTCACTCTGGACTTAATCTGTAACTGAGAAGATATGAAGAAGAGCCTTGATTTAAAAACCTTGGGTTGCCAGCCAAAATCCGTATTCATCTTCAACTACTGCAATCGCAATATTGTTATTAAAATTTTGAATTGAAAAAACGTCATTGCTGTCATCGGCAAATCATTAGATTTCAGGACTTGTTCGTATGCTCAGTAAGGCCATGGGATCTACATAAAAGCACAAAAGGTGCTTGCACAAAGTGTTGAAAGGCTAAGATTGTTTCTGTTCAGTGTAGGATGCCACAGTTTCTCTCCTTTGTTTGCCTGGTACATCCCATCGCATTATTCGTATAGCGGTATTTTTTTGGTAGCAAACTGTTTCTAAATGCTGCTCTACTGTCCATTGTTGGAAATAAATTGTAATTTCTTTGTAGCGAAGTAACTCTGTCGTACAATCCTTTACTAGGTGAGTCAGGTTCCTTATCCAAAACCATAGTATGAAGCGCTGTGTGAATGGATGGGAATATCTTGCTTTGGGAATGCGTGCTCTGCAGTTGACATAAGCAATTCTTCTTCATTATTTCTTCTAGACCTGAGCTTTAACCTCCATAAGGCTTTACTTTGACTACGGCCAACTGCAGTCTTTGAAATATTACAAAGAAACAAAGGCTGAATGATTTAATACTTGATAGTTGATAGTCCTTAAGGAACGTTCTCATATGGTGGTTAATGTCCTGACGGGCTCAAAATTGTTCAAATGCTTCAGAGGGTTTGAAATACAAGGCTTCCTGAGACCATATTGTTGGTAGATATCAAGGGAACGTAATAGGAAGGCCGCTAAGGTAGTATACACTTGCAAGAGAACCAAAAGGCGCACGAGAAGAGTCTGTTCCTGACTCTACACGGCGCCAGTCAGAACAATACTAATGTATGGAGCCCCACCTTGCTGCGCGGTATTGAATAAAACCAGCTATCTCTCTCTCATACTTAGAAAACGTCTTGCATTTCTGTTCCCACAGCCCTCAGCATAACTCCTATGACTGCACTAGAAACGATGTTGCATTCCCTTCCTCTGGATAGTCTTCGCAATGGTGCCCCAGCGAGACAGGGCACACTACCATCCTCAAACCTGCATTTATAAAAATACAAACCACGAACTGGACATTCAATAACTTACCGATAGAATTGGGTAGAGAACACAGTAATATAATTCTGCACTGATGGGTCTAAGATAAGAGAAGTCATAGAAGCTGGACTGTTTTTAGTCGCTCCTGCTGAAAGCAAGATTTCGACAACCAAACTCTTGCGATCTATTCCAAGCGGAGATCGATGAGATCAGGATCCATCACGGATATCCTCACTTACGACGACAGTCAAGCAACTGTCAATTATCCTGACAACTCAAATATTCAAGGAAACTGTAAGGCAGACGAACTAGTCAAAAGTGGCACTAAAAAGAAGCTCTTGACTGCCAAAACGGGGCTTTATCTACCCATTAAAACGGGAAGCTACACTATATCCGCGTTAACTCTACATTAAACCGATGTAAGATGGCGTAATCTTAATACGTGTAGCCCCGCAGACAGAGTTGGCCAGAGTTGGCCTTACCGCAGTTGCATTACTGATGGGTAACTGTGCGTTAGCTAGGCATGCCTTAAGACTTGAAATTCGGGCCTTTATGGCTGTATGGATGAAGAAAAGGACGAATCACCATCGCACCTTCTCTGCAGCTGTCCTGCATTATCCGTACCAAGAAAGCAGACTCTGGGGGAATACTTCTTCGAGGTGTTTGACGACATTCCTGATTCGTATATCAATAAATTTTGGCAATTCGTCCATAAGTTCCAGGAGTAGTACAGTGGATCTTCTCTGGTTCAAGTGAATCCTACCGTAAGCGGAAGATAGCCACCTAACCTAATGCCTATCAAGAGATGCATTCCACTGGTAAATACTCATAATTGACTGGTGTACTCGCAGAGGAGTCTATCTCAGCTTCTCCAAACCCACTTGCTTCACGTCCACATACCCATGTTTGTCCCCTTTCCCATTGAACGTTCAAAATGAGAACAAAGCCAGACGTGACCAAAACTTGTGGCCGTCTTATGGGCACACAATGATTCACTTAAATGGCCCAAAACTTGTTTTGACTGTTGTCATCAAATGCTCGTTGATTTAAAGTACGATTAAGTCCAAACTAACTAATGAACCCAGGTATGTACTGCATGGATACAAACTTCTCCTCCCTCGAAGGCCCGCCATAAACGTTTTCTAAATTAAGGACTTTATGTACTCGTAGATCGATTAAATTATGAATTTAACACAAGAATACGAGAGAGACTTGCCCTTACCGTACATCCTTTGTGTTTCTTTTTCCACTTAATGCCACTCAGGGTCCCCCGCTCACACCCAGGAAGCAGGAAAATCAATACACACCACGACACTCAAGTCACGATTCTACCTAACCACACCCCATTCGTCCTGAAAGGAGAAAAGCAAAACATGGACGAATCTGTAAACATGTGTTTAGTGAAATTCAATCCGTTAAAACGGATACGGATTGACTGTGTTCATGGATACAGACAAGGAGATCCTGATGGCAGAGTAGACAAACAGTCGAGCCTTTGCGACGACATCAACGAAGAGACGATGAGACGATGAGACGATGAGACGATGAGTCGTCCTCCACTTAAAAAGACCGCAATGCAGTCGCACAAAACAGCTGACCAGCATGTCTGCACATATGCACCTACAGCTGCATTATGGATTAGCAATTCCAGAATTGGCATCGAAGTTATTCACCCCGCGATGCGGGGACACGCCTAGTCATGTGTGGACGTCAGAACTAGTTTCGCTGCACGCCGCCCCTGTGAGGTGCATGCTCTGGCTATAAAGACAAATAAGCCAACATCAACAGTAAATACTGTCATTCTTAATTAGCATTGTTTGGTGGCACCGAAACAACCATGCAGTGGTGGATGTGGTCGCTTTAGAATGATCGCTAGTGGGCACCGCCTAATAAGGCAACGAAAAACAGCCTAAACCCGTCACACGTCAGATAACGTGAGTAGGTGTTTATTGCAGCATTAGATGGACATGATAGGTGGGTGGTGGAGAATGAGTCTCAGCGCTGGATGTATCTAGCACTAGTATCTGTGCGTGTAAGGAAGTTTCTTTTTATTATTTTTAAGTTGAATTCTCTGCCCACGTGTCAAGAGTGTAGTCATGCTCCTGCGGTTGGAGTACAAATTAATTAATTTAACACCAAGCTTGGCCCGTACATGATATTCTTGTTGGTTAAATAATTTAATTCGTTAAGTGGGCTACAAGGCCGAAAGAGGCGTGTTGTGTTGGAATTGGGTTTTGGGTCAGTTAAATTAAAACAAACCAGAGTGGTGTGGACGCTTCTGGGCGACCTAGAATGAACCTCAAATCGATATGGTTACTAGCGAGGACTTTTCGGGTTCGTATATGACAAAGTAGTCCTAATTGAATTGAAGTAGTCCTCGTTGAATGGGGCAACTAGTTCGTGACCAGGTGTTCCGGTTTTAGGAGGAGTGCTGGTGATTTATGGGCTTTTTAACTGTCTTTTCCTGTAAACACACATGAGTACACAGTTACACGCCAGGAATGTGTATGCACTTTCTGGAAAATCCGTGCCTAGTCTCAAGAGGTGTCACCCTTTGTTGATCAAATCTCAGGTTTTTCAGTATATAGGGTGACCAGGTAGCAATGATACTTTTTTTCGATAGTTTTGGTTCAGCAGCTGTCAAAGTTATCAATGACACCCAGCTGTCAGTGAGCTTTGCCGTTCTATCATGCATCGGGCCACGGTTGCCGAACATGCGGAAATCATTCAAAAATATTATCTGAAGGAGATGATATTAAGCGGCGTTAGACCTTCTACTCCACCTGCCTATCCGACTCAAAGCTTCTATCACAGAGGTCTAGCTATTATGAAGCCCCTCCTCGATCATTTATTTCCTCAGGATCATCCCTGATTGTAGGAGGTTACTGTTCTCCTGGGGATAGTTCGGCTTACAGTCTTTGCTCCGAAAAAACTCAAACAGAGAAACTCCTCCACCTCCCAGAGTATTGTACCATTTTTCAGGCGGAAATCTTGGCGATCAAAAAAGCCTTGTACTGTCTGAACTGTAATGCAATATATGTCAGGAGTGCTAGCCTTTTCACTAATAGTGTAGCGACTGTCAGACAGATTTAAACTGCCAGTTGTCTCTCCTGGAGATATCTGAGCAGTTCAACATTCACCTATGTATACTGGGTGCTGGGCCACGGATACAGACTGGATACGACCCACAGCATCCTGTCGAAAGGGCCGAGAATGTGTAAGTCCCGTTCTACATCCAAACTCTTGCTAAGACTGGTTGTTTTCAGTGGAACCAACTGTTGATGGGAAAAACACTCTCCTTGCAACATTTCAAGACAGATCTGACCTTTGTTGACTTAAAAGGTCTGCCAGATCCTTGATTATTTGCAAATCACCTCAACCAATGCCATGTAAACGGAAATTCCAACCTACAAAAGCATTTTCATCGTTTTTTTAAGAAACCAACACAATACTGCTATGTATCTGTACCACTACTAGGTCTACTGTTCCATAACCTCATTCAGTGACATCAGCTTTATGCTAATGGCTTGATTTGCTTTTTTGATTTATTTCTGCCTCCTTGTCTCCCACTACACTGCAACGAAAGAGAAACTAAAACAAAACTGCTACCACTACTGCGGCATGAGGTAATGCAAAGTCGAGTTAAAAAGTATCTCGAATGCCTTCGCACTAATAACGCGCACAATTCGAGCTGAATTTATCGCAGAATCACTGGAAATCGAATAGAATCCATAGTTCACTGGTTCTACAACATTTTGGCCAGAAGTGTCAGCGATTTTGTCAAACCTAGTCGGCGTAATCGATGGGTTTGTTCACAGATGCTAGGTATCTCAGCTCAGAAGTTGTATCTATGTGTGCTTATGTGGTGTAGGTTGTTGGTCTTTTGTTTTACAGTTCAACTTTCCATACAACTTTCATGCGACGCGTCGCCAAGTGAGATCCACGTCAACTTTGCATTGCCACCGCACCGATAGGAGTGTTGTTTTGCTGTCTGGCGTGATGTTTACGTGACAAGGCGTGTTAATGCTTGTTTGAGATTCAAACATGCACTACTTTTACTTCTGGCTGGGAATCGATTGTCTGGGTCATCTTGGAGGCTTGGAAGAGTGATGATCTTGAATAAATACTTGGGCGCACCTGAGTTGAGTTTCCATTGAAAGCACTTTATATCTGGAGCTCCTTCCATACTCTAAATGTAGAAACGCCCAGCCCTTACATGGCGAAGGAAACTCCGACACTTTCGGTAGTGGGTCGCTCATTGAAGAGTTCTTGGTGGTCCAAGTGTTGCTGTCTCCAGCTTCTGACAGGGTTAGCCGGGTTCTAGAAGCAGTTTACTATAATGAGCTTCAGACTAAGTGTCCAAGGAAGACGAAATAAAAAACAGATGAGGATATCAAGGGACCGACAAAGTGATTGCTGTGTGAGTAGAAATAAGAAAGAACAGTGAAGAGAACCACGTTGACAAGAGTAACTCCAATCCTTCTAGTGAAAGTGTGTGCGCAAACAACGTGATCCCCTGGTCCTACAATCGGGACTGAAGCCTCCAAAGGCCCAAAAGCCGCCTTAGAACTAGAGGCAAGAGTGCTAGTGCTGAAGAGCTAGGGAACACGAACTACTGTACTTTTCTAGGACGATAGGAAGGGAAAACACTCTAAAGATCAACTGTGGGAGCCAGCTATGGCAGCTAAGGTAGTAGATCAGGCGTAGATAATGTATGCGTCATGTGAATCCTTTTAAAGTATCAAACCATGAAACCATGATTTTTTTGTAACATATGCTCTTTTTTATTTTTTTTAGTTTAGTCCAGCTTAGTATTCAGACCGATCTGAGGGTACTACTTAGTCACTTACTCAGGAAGAAGAGTATAAGACATCGACGAATAGTCACGGCTTTGCCTACATCTTGCATCGATAAGAGGCTTCAAGCAAGCAGGCTAAAGATTCGGGAAGTGATATTTCTTGGAAGACTTACTTACAGACTTGATTGGATGAATGGTTTTCATTTATGATTTGGACGTGGAACTGGACGCTACTGATCCCAGGAGGGGCCAGTAGGGATGTATTGACTTCCTGTAGTATGCTGCCGGAGTTTGATGAAGATAAAGGTGAAGTTGGCAAATATTTAAGACACAATGGAGAATGTTGGGATGATCCTAGAGTACTCTGTGGACTTCCTTCATATGATGGCGATGAGCTTGTTAGACATTTTGGTGAATTCTTGGCAATAGTTGGAGAATAAGCTGGCAATACCGGTGAATAGTGCTGAATATCGCTGAATAGTTGGGAGATTTTGGCAAGTAGTTCGTTGATAAGGGGAAATAAGATGGTGACAATCATGGAGATGTAGGCGTGGCACTTACAACGCTGAATATGCTGATGAAGATGCAGTATAATGAGGACTTGATTGAGAATAGGCCGCAGCTGTGTAGGGAGATATCAAAAAAAGTGACAACGATGGTCCTGGTGAGCTCGAAGATGAACAAGATTTTTCTGGCGACCAGCTTGGTGATATTTCAGAAGCATCTGATCCTACAGATAGTGAAAAACTGGGCTCTTCTGGCGAAAAGTATTGAATTTGTACTACACTGAATCCACTGTGTCCTTGGTGGTGTCGTACTTGGTGTCGATGTCACTCTGTTCTATGGACCCTACTGACTCCAGACTTGGAGTCAAAACCAATCATACTTTCATCCTTCGAGAGCACGGAGCGTCATCAACGCACGAAGAACTAAGGAGACTCTATCTACAGCAGAAGAAGAGATCCTCAGTCGCTTCGGGAAAAAAAATGTTCGGTCGCGTTTGCGTTGACGGGCTTTAGAGAAGGAAACAGCAGCAGGAGGAGCTGTACAGCGACATCGACCAATTAAAAAAATGCGCATCAGTCGTTTAAGATGGCTGGGAAGTGTAGAGCAATACCAGGAAGGACACCAATACTCCGGCCCGTAGAGTCTTCGAATTAAACTCGGAGGTAGAGGAATACCTCTTCTTAGGTAGCGCGCAGAAGTAGAAGGGGACCTCATCCAACTTGGAGTGCGCAACTGGTGGCAGTTAGCTAAGGACAGGACTAACTGGAGAGGCTTGTTGGTTGAGGCCCAGGTTCACCCTGAACTATGGCACCACCTAAGTAAGTAAGTAAGTGAGTTTAATCCACTGTCACTTTCTCTGTAGTGCAATGCTGATGACCACAAAAAACAAAAGCGGTGACAGCATGCAACCTTGATGTACTCCACTTTTTATATAAGGTGCGCCACTTCAGCGGCTGTATGTAGCCTTGAAAATAGCTACAGAATCCTACTCCTTCTTTAAGTCGATAAACCATTGATGAAGCGGGGATCCATTGCCCTATTTTCATCTGCGTGATGTTTATGTGGTCGATACAGAAGCGTCTGACAGCTCCACAGCAATCAACTAATCAAATAGCAAAAAAATTAGGAAACATCTTCAAGATGACAACACCGTCCATATGCCATGTGAAGAGGAATAATTCTCGAACAAGACTGTGTAGATTTAAAATGGAATGGAAATTGTTGTAATGAACATAATTAATGATCCGTGAAGAGTGGAATGATCTCCTCTCAATAAGCAGTAAGTGGGCTATTAAAGTTGATTGTATCTCTCTCCTCAGCCCGATAGAATGAATTCATGTTTGATGACGCCACAGACTTATGCTGGCCTTTTGCCTTTTGCATGCATACTCCAGAGAGACACTCCCACTGTCATCATCATCATCATCGTCGTCGTCGTCGTCGTCGTCGTCGTGCCAGCCATGCCATGATGTAATTTCAAAAAGAATTCCGCTCTGAAGCTTCAAATGAATATTTGAATTTTATTTGTCAAATTATTTGTATTCCCCACTTGGAGGCCCAGGTCTCTCTCTGTGTATAACTTAATATGGTCTCTGCCGTCTATTATGAGGAATGGCTGGCTGTGTGTCTATAAAACCCAAATCGCTGTGGGTTGAGATTTATTGTGGCTAATTCGTATGATGAGCATTGGACTATGACTCAGTCTGCTATGTACATAGGTATGGGCACAAGTTGTGACAATAGGCGCTGACTTAGGCTTCGACTGTTAACCGTCTCTCGGAAGATTAATGAGCCTAAATCTGTAAGAAACTGAGATCGTGCTATAGACTTCAAGAGAAAATCCAGGCAATGTGTATTGGAATACACAAATGGACAACCTTGTCTGTCTAAGATTGGCTGCAATCTTGAGACACCATCTTGCGAGGGCGGTAATTGGATTTCATTAAGAGAGCGAGTGCGAGTATCGAACAACAATGGAATTAGTTGGGAACATGTGTTTGGCGTACTTGGAGAATAGGTGGCCAAATTAGGAGCTAATAACTATCGCACCAAGTATGGACGGCCAATGGAGTGGATACTTATATACTTTTACTTTCGGTCAGTCCATGACCATCGGGAGATCTGAGATAAGCTATCCGCAGAATTAAATTAGTTATTTATACTTCGTGGGAGTGGAGCTCTGCCAAGTAAGACTGTAGATGTAACACTCTTCTCAGCGGGTAAGCTTGGGCAGTTCTCAATTCTCAATCGTACTGAAAAATCGAAGTCTCCGTTGCGTCGGACGATATCTACCTTTTTCGTGGAACTATGCTTGAAAGTTTTGTACTCTGACTTAACTTTAAGAGGAATCCTAGAAACGAGCAACCTTCCCTTGTTTAGCAAAGGTGATTGAGCGTTTTTCTTAAAGCCGACATACTTTGATGGCCACAAGTGTCCTCTCACTATCCATTTCTACTCTCCACGGTGGTTAGTGGTGGGTGCCTAGAACCTTGTATGAAGATTGGGTAACCAACCAACCAAGAGAGATGAGTGTCTTCTCACTAAGCCACTTCTTCTTGCGGTGGGGGAGCGAACTACTAGTGGTATCCCTATTTGAGCTGCTTCTACATATCAAAGCTCTAGGTCTATAGGGATCTCCAACACTGGGCCAGAGCGTTGGAAAAGAATTGGTGGCAGATGAACCTTTAACGGGACAACGACAGCACTCACTGACTCCGAAGTGAACTACTGACTCGAAAAAACCCTACCACTCATCCTAGGAACTGATCCTCCAGGTTTAGGGTTGTGCGTCGGGGTAACTTACTGAGAGTTCCTAAACCATCAAAAGTCTTGGAAAAGAACGGATTTACTGTTGACGACCCTGGAAAATAAAAGAAGGATAACGAGTGGAATGTTCGGGCCATAAACAGACCCCTTTCAGTCGAACAACTAACGGAGGCTAGTTCCCACCAGGAAAAGTGGTCTGATGGGCTGGGCAAAGGATGGAAAACTCTGACGTATGTATACTACGATGATTGTTCCAGAGAACTGAAGCAACGTTGTTGATTTGTTGTAAGCGAAAGACTTTGCCATGTGGCCTATCAAGGCCCAATTCGTAAACAACAGGCTGTTAGGCGTCCACGCCCCCACAGACGAAAAAGATGGTACTGTCAATGAGAGCTTCCATGAGCTCCTCGACAAGACAGATAAACCATAAAAGGAAAGAAGACCATCATCAGCATAGCCTACACGTCACTACGTCTGGAAACGGACCTAGACTAATCGACTTTTCTGCAAGACGTAATGCACACGGTTTCCTCATAAAGTAATGTGGCGAGCGTCAACCGAGTTCATCATGTTGCGATCGACGTAAGGCACTTCTCCAGTATTCTGGATGTCCGAACGTTCCGAACTGCCAACAAAGACTCGCATCTTTACCTAGTGGAAGCCAAAGTAAGTACTTTTACGGATATCTCAAATCTTTGTCGATCCCGTATCCTTCAACCTCGCAAGAAGTTGCTAAAGACCAGTGGCATCGATGACACGAAGTCATCACCCAAAACCCCTGGTTTGATGAAGAGTACCGGGAAGCAGATGTAGTAAAGGAACTCGCCCACGAAGCGGCTTTGGAGGCGAAACGGGGAGAACCAAGGGAAAAACATCGGCTTTTCCGAAGAAAAAAAAAGAAGCATGTTAAGCGCGCTTTCGAGGAAATAGAAAGGTGCTACTCCAGGAGCCATGTTCGGAAGTTTTACCAACTTGGTGAACTTAGGTCCAACTTTGGCTGAACTGTTTAAGGCAGCTGGGTATTGGCAGAGGGCATTGCCAAGATCTGGTTGAAGAAACTTAATGGAACCTTAGCATAGCAAGGAGACTGATCAGTGACTATGCTAAAAACTAGAAGCGTTCTATAGATCCTGGGTAACACCAGTCCTACCATATCTGTCGTAAAGTTATCAACAAAATCCTGTCCAGAGTTGACACAGATGGAGTCAAGGTTGTTGCGTATGCCGATCATGCCGAAATACTGGTATCAGGAATGTTTCCTTCAGTAATCAGTGAGCTTGGCTTTGTACTAAATTAGCAAATAGGCCACTGGACGTGAGCTCAGTATCAACCCTATCTTCATGTCTCCACGAGTAGATAACCAGTTACTCTCCTTAGTAGTGGTGTGGTACGTGATCCAAAACTTAGTTCGAAACTCAACAATTTTCACCGACAGTAGGGGCAATGATCTTCACTGATTCCCTCAATATTTCCATGTCTTAGCGGCTTCCCGACTCATGCAGTGTCTTCCAGAAGGAGGCTCTTGTTGTTTGGGAAGACTGCCGTATACTTCAGGGCGCCACCACACCCTTTAACATCGCAGCTAACCTCATTGACAGCCAGACAGCTGTCAAGGCTATTGTGTTGCTTACTGCATCCTCGAAATAAGTAAAAGAGTGCAAAGAAGACCTTTCCTAGCTGGATCATCGGTATAGAATCAGTGTCCTTTGCTAGGCCATAGTGATGTCGATGCAAATGAGTGAGCTAGTGAGGCGGAGATATGCCTCTGACGGCATCAGTGCTGAGGCGCTGAATGTCCCGCTGGGGGCTCTTAAGGCTAGAAACTTTGTGCAATGTCTCTTAAGAGCTAATTTTAAGTGCCGGTGGTGCGGAACTGAGTCATATTCAGGCCCAAATACCTCTTAAATAGAGCACAAGAACTTTTGAATAGAAATCGGGCAGCTATTGCTAGAGTGGCCCATCACTGCACTGTGCACTCCTGCAGTTACAATATCCTCAACGAAATATGAAACAATTCGACACGTCCTACAGGATGCTCAAGAAACTGTCCCACAAGAGACTGTCCCGCAAGAGACTGTCCCACATGACCCAGACAACAATGTCTACAGGCCTCAGAAGAGAGACCGGATACCTCCTTGAAAGATGCCACTTGTCATTGGTTGATGCAGCTATAGGCATTCCCATCCACCAGCTTCCTAGTATGAGATCACTCCAATGATTGCATCCAAAATAATTTGAGCTTCCGAAGGTCAAACCTGAGAACACACTTCATCATCATCAATTACGTTTAATCACGAGTTTATCAATAAAACTGTGAAACGTACGATCTGGCTGCTGTTTGACCCAGAAATCTCGTGTGGGCTCGATACATTCAAATAAATTTTAAAGGAAAAAAAACTGAATTTTGATTGCAAAGAGCAACAACAATGATAAGAAAATTAATTCAATTATGTGCTCATGTAGCGTCAGCTGTGCCAGGAATAAATTCACCAAGTGCGGCGGTCAACTAGTCGGATTGGAGCAGCAGAACTCCACCACAGTCTGCCAAGTGATGTCTTGAAGTATGCCCACAATCGTTTCCATTGAGTGGGAATGAATTTCGACTAACAACAGCACACTGTTTGGTTCTATTCAGACGGAACAGTGGAATAGTCGTATTTCCCAGCTCTATTCGCAAGAACTGCTCTCAATGAAATGACCATACAAGGGCAGACCAACATTGGAGGCCTATTGTTGCATACATCCATTGCAGTGGAAACATTTCCCCGAAGATGCTCGCTTGACGGGGATTAGATTAATTTCGATTTGTTGTCATCAAGCTTTGGGCACTAATTCCATGGACAGGTCTTGCTAGACTTATTTGGAAAGTTACAGCAAGGTAGACCAAAACGTATCACCCTATCGGAAGAGAGAAAGAAAGAAAGTGAAATATGCTCAAAATCGGTAGGAGCACCTTAAATGCTATATCCTCTCATATCTATTCTTCCTCAGCTTTTTGGGTCAAATAAGCGAAATTCAGCAAACAAACCTCAACCAATAAAAAACCCAAATCGGATGATCTACACTTTGGTATACTACTGGGCATTTAAAAATCAATGCGGAGTACCAGGGTCAAAGATGGAAAAAGGCCCTCGATCCAACTCGTAACCCATGTGGGGGACCACATTGAGAGATGGCCGAAGTCGATTGCTTCACCTCCAATGCAATAATCCTCTCATATCTCCTATCTCTTTGGGTTTTGCATCAAATGGGCAAAACTGAATTAAAGGTCTTTCAACACAAAGCAAGTCAAGAGCTCTCAGAAGTCTCACTTGCTTTTGTCTACCGTAGTTGTGGGTTTGATTAAGTCTCATTCCTTTCCCTTATATCTATCAGGTGTCCAACTTTTTTACTGTCTCAACCACTCCTACCTTTCTACCTACCATTGGGAACTTATGATGTATTTCCCTAGAGGAAAACCAGAACCAAAATATGGAGTGTGTTGTGTTCTGATCTAATTTTTAGAATACCCCAGGATTGAGTCCTTTCTCCCGCCCTAGATGCATCGTATTCCTCAAGTTTCACTTCTGCAGAAGCTTCTGTGAAGCTCACATTCGTTCCAAACTAGTTTGCGTTCATTAGATTGTTTCAAATTATGATTCAGCTCCAATAGCAGATACTTCGATGACTTAGTGTCCTTAAATAAGCAGTTTCGCCCAAAAATATAAAACAAATATATTATTCCAATCGCAGATTAACTAGCTTGCTATCCTATCTAATAATCTATTCCTCGCGTGCTGAATAAGCACAGGAAAACGTCTTCGATATGGCTGCCTCTTCCTGTTGCCATCGAACAGATTATTCCCTCTAGAGAGCCCATTAATCTGCGAAACTAGCTCCAGTGGAAGATTGTAGGGAAACCTTTCCCCAGTGGGAACGAATACCTCTCCGGGAATAACACTGTAAACATACTTCGATTACGATTGATTCTCAGTTGTGGAACAGTGGCATACCTTTTGCTATTCTCTGTGTATCCAACGGTGTAGTTGTTTGGTATGAAGATTGCTGGATTCCTTGACATGCACCTACTAGGCTGGGCCATGGCGTAGAAGGGATTTTCAAACGAATTGATGTAGTATTGCACACACAAGCCATGCGACGATATTAAGGCACCCTCTGCCGGTTGGTTGTGACCACAATTCCCAAAGCGTACGTTCTGGTGGCAGGAGTAGAAACGTGTACCCTTGTTACGACTCGTATGCCAACAGGTGACCTGTTCGGCTGCGCCACGATGATCGGAAATTCTTCGAAAATCAAATCCAGGTCCAGCCATGTCACAAGCTGGAAGGCAATTCAAAATTAGTTTTACTTTCAGAAAAGTGAGGGAGATACTTACTGTCGACTTGTTTGAGGAGCTGAGGTCCAAAGAGTTTGCCAATAGCTGTGGCCAGTTGTCCTCCCAAACTGAAGCCGAAAATATACCCTCTACTCGGATCGAATCCTTGTGCTTTCAGTTGTTCCAGTTTGCTGGTGAGTGCATTGGTCATTGGTCGGAAATAACGTAACAAGCGTAGGTAGGAGTCTTGTCTGTAATTGCCATAGTCCACGCATATAATGCAGCCTCCTCTCCGAACTGTGAGCTCTAAAGAAAGTATTTTAGATTATTGGAGTTAGGTCGGTAGTTAGAGTGCCATTTTAAATACAAACTTTCTCTCAGTTGACGAATCCATTCTACTTCACAGTCTTGTCCCCAGCCGTGAATAAGAAATCCAAATTTGTCCGATGGCAAACAGCCAGTTTGCGAAAGGTTTGCTAGCAATCCCCTGTCTTCAAGCGTTTTGATGCCATTTCTAAAATGAAAGTTAGAAACAGCTCGTAAGGATTCGTTTATACGAATTTGTTTGAGATGTGATTCCTTCCTTAAGGCTTAGCATTTCAAAAGGGTAAGTATACGACAGAGTAAACACATTATGTTATCGGGATTACTAAGTAAGTTCCAAGACATTCTCCCAGAAAACTAGCCGAAGTTTGTGTTCCTAATTCTGATCTCATGAATGTAGGTTCTGAGCCAACTCTAGCTATATAGCTTATCTGCAGATTCGCTTTATTTAATTGCCCTGGCAGCACTTAACTCATGTTTGGTTCACTGAGGTGGACTATAGGTCTTTGAGCGTCGTTTGACTACTACCAGAAAAGATATGTATTCTAGTGCCCTTCGCAGCTTGGAAAAGAGGATCGACTCTAAGCTAAAGCCTACTGAGACACTAAGGCCTTTTAGTAAAACCACAGTCGGTCTTAAGAATACTGAAAAGTATCGTGACTTTGTGAAAGCAGCCTCTATCAATAAATCGACTTAACCCACACTATGGACCTTCTCCGTAGTGTAGGTTAAGTCATCAGCTTAGTGGCGATACCAATAATTTAGCAAAACAACTGAGCCTTACCTTTTCTTCAAGTGCTGATAACTATGTCCTTTCATCGACCAACCTTTTTCTCTGCAAACCCTCGTGTATCTCTTGTTTTTTTCGTATAGGAAAGGCAGCAAAGCCCTCTATTCTGAGACATGGAACTCCTTCGATTTCCGAAAAGCTGACTATGAAACTCCCTTTATAACGATTATCTAGTTCGTATGGAAACTACCTTAATCTCCAAACCCTAAGCGTTAAGAAAAATCCCACAGCCATCCACTCTGAAACTATTTAACTCATCATTGACTTAAGCATATCTCAAATCTTTTTACTGACTATAGAACTTCGGGTTATCGTTCACCACCATGTCCTGGCACCTGAAAATGTCCCCAAACTTACCTAACCTAATAATGGAACCTTTGGCCCAACTCCTTGAAGAATTCCTCCAGCTCTTTGTAGCCCAGGGTATTCTATTCAAGCGTAAAGTTCTTGGCTTCCAACTGTTGTTAAATAAGTGAGTTACATCGTACCTCGATGGACGACAAAACAAACTGCTATTTAGATCCTCTGTATCTGACTCCATTACAGCCATCTCCGGAGTTCCTCAAGGTAGCCACCTAGATCCGCTGATTTTTTATGAGGTTGACTGTATCATTAAAAACTCAAATATCTCTACTTCTGCTCTTGACATGGAAATTTGACTCTTATCTTCTCCAAGTTGCCCTGAGTAATTTTGCAACATGGTGCCAAACAAATTGCCAGTGTATCTAAGTCTCAAGCTATTACAAATTCTCATAAACTTCATCCACTAGTCCTCCGATCATATTTCATCAGTCAAGAAGAGCTCGTCCACTCCGTCTTTCTGCTACCGGAACTCAATTTTAGCTGCCATACTGAACAGGTTATTCGCTGTCCTAAAGAATTGTGTATACCCTCTGTCATGAAAACTCTTTGAATCACTTTTGTTAACCCTGTTCTTCTTGAGATGGAAGCTATTGAAAGGAGATTCATCTTGTTTGGTCTCTGTGGGGCCTTCAATAGGACGACAGATACAGCTTACTCCCAAATGAAGGTCGTTTAAAAGTTATCAACTTACAATAGAAGAACAACTTCTATTAGAGTAAACATATAAAGTGTCCAAATTACATTGTATACTTCTCGAGTCCTTCAGAATACAACGTCTGCTCATTCTGTCAAATTACTGACTTTGTCTGAAGGGTCTGAGGCGTAGCTCATTTGATACGGTTCCGTTTAAGTCAATGTTGGTTGGATCAGTTCTAATATCAAAAATTCCAGCGCATTTTTCTTGATCTGAATTTGTGACTTGGTTTTTTAAGTAGATTTTCCCAACACAGTTACAAGCTAAAATACAAACAAAATACAAATTTTTGGCGCAACAGCTCTATTGGATTCAGGACCTAGCTTCTCACTACTTTACACGAATGGAAGGGGCCTACTGTTTAATGCTGGGTCCGAAGGGCATTTATTTGAGAAGCTTTTGTTTTGGTTGGGATTTAAACCTCGAACGACTTGCTCCGTAGTCCAATGCACTAACCACTTGACCCATGGCGCCCACAGTTTGCTACAAGCTAGTTCTTGTTTGATTTATCGTTAGACATCTTAAAAAACAAACAAAAAGTGTCCGCCAAAATTTAGGAGTAAGAAAAAATAATTAAAATGAGTTGTAATGAATCCGAAAGAAAGATTTTTTTGGTAGAATTCTAATGAATATCGTATAATCGTACATCACTACAAATCAACCCTTTAATGCCAGCGCTGCCGCTATCGTCTACGTGAGATCAATACCTAACTATAAACAACTCAAATGTGGCTTATGTATAACGAACCATTCGTGTATCTAACCAGTACATAGCTGGTTTAACAACAAAAATTGGTAAGTGGCTAACAAGCACCGGTTAGAATAACAAGAACATGACTAGAATCGGAATCTCAATTTAATGGCTGCTCTGAATCCATTGGCTTGGACAGCAGACCTTTCACCAAGATGAAGGGACTTATGTACATTTTATATACAAGGTGCTAAAGCTGTTCACTTCTATGTTTTTGTTTTGAGTTCATAGATGTAACTATCTAAAAGGAGTGACCCGATCCGACAAGTTCCTCAATCGCGGACATACGAGTATTTTGTAAAGTTTTTATCTTACAGCGATGTCTGGACAGAGGCAGAGAAGATGATTGCCTCTTCTTCATTGTTATCCAAGTAATAAATGGAAGTTTTCCAAGACAAAGTGTGGGTTTTGCCAGTAATTGGACGGACCTGCACAGCAAGATCTTTGCGAAGTCCCGTCAGTGATCCATACTTTATGTAGGTTAGCTTATTTTTAGAAAAGGTTACTTCGTTGATATGTCAGTCAATGAAAATGGTTTTCTGGTCTAAAATAATTTCCAGAGAAGGAGGATGCATTGTCCCTCCTGGTAACTAAAATGCTGAGCACACAAGAGACCCATAGAGAATCGAAGAACTCAGCGGTCTTCTAGATAATGAAGGACCATTTAACAACATAAAATCTAAATTTGCATTTAAGACGATCACTGGACTAACAAAGCGTAGTAATTCCAGATAGGGTTGAATACATGCTCAAGCTGAAATACGTCAACTCAGAGTTGGGAGACTGCTTAGTACATGTACTGGTCTTAGGAGGCACCCTCAACTATTGTCGCAAAGTGGAGTCAAAGTTGTTGCCAGGCGCCATCACCATTAAACTACTTCAATTCAGCCTCAATACCTTACATAAATTGTCTAACAACAAAGGAACAATCCCATAGGCCGAACCCTTAAGACTTGGGCTGTATGTTCGATCTTTAGCTAACTTGGAAAGAGAATATGTCCAAAACCATAAACCATATTCTCGGTAAAAAGAATAGGGCCCACCAACCTTGCCATCATTCATTGGTTGTACACACTCTTCTACGTTTAAAACAATTCAACCTTTAAAAAGAGAATAACAAGCAACGAGATAGGTACAACGTTAATACCATCTATTTTCATGAATTGGGGTAATAGTAGGCTCTGCCATATACTTGTCTGAACTCAGCTAGACTTCCAAACCACAGTAGTTTGTTCCAAGCAAAAATAGATCCCACGAGATTCCACTCTAGAACGATGATCAACACTCAAGCCGTCACGAAAGCCATTTCATTCACAGCCATCAATTCCTAACTTGTAAAACGGTGCCATTAAAAACCATTAAGAGTTCAAGATAGCGAATTAGAACAAACGAAGTTCTACCACGACCTGATAAGGGTTGCTACCTCTATTCTGCCCCTAGGGCTTGTTACATCTAATATAGATCAAGTCTTCGTGAGACTACCCAATCGAAAACGGAGGACACTCTCATCTGGCCCTGTCTTTGGAAAACTCCAGACCAAATACGACAGTACCAGAACCAAGTAAATCCAGGCCTTAATAGAATTAACTCAGTGCTCTTCATGCTGCTTATAATCGGCTTCTTGAAGAAGAATTCAACTAAATGCAGAAAATCTCAACAGTCTTGAGTTGCACCAGGGCTCCCACTTCTCTACCCTAAAGCCACAAACAAGTCTTTATCTTCTTCTAGCCTTATCCACAAATGGGGTTCACAGTGGCCACTGGTCCCATAGATCATCCGAGTACTATGTATCTATGTGTACAGCCATGCCATCTAGCTAGTATGTCACAGTGCATAGCTCGTCGTTTCAAGGGTTTAGGGTCGAGTAGCAAAGTGACAGATAGAGATGTTTGGACTGACATAGGGCTCACGGATCAAATGACACTTTGCAACAATCCGGATTAGTAGATTTCCTGAAATTTTCTTGAGTTTTTTTGACGTTTAGAAATGGCAATCGCTGTCACTCAACAAAATGAGTAAAAAACATGTTTTAGCACTAAAAATTCCCTAACCAAGCACAAAAAATACGAAAGCAAGCCAATCAAATTGAATTTGTTGTTAAAAAACGAATGAATTTCATTGGGACTGACCCCTAATATGCAGAAAAAGAGTCTGCGGAAGTGTTCAGACCGAACTATCAATCTGAATACGAAAACGTCAAAAGAAAATCCAGTTTGTCAGTCTTGTGTGAACAGGGTCTTACTTCTGATATTAAGCTCAATGTCTGCTTGGAAGTGTATCTCATTAAAACGGGTCTAGTGGTTATATGAAATTCACTTCAATCAAAACTATGCTATATTCCGTTTCTGCCCTTCCACTACCACGGGTGAAAACAGTATACTCTGTGATATCAGCGAACTTGAATAATACCCAACCTACTCTTGACCTTCCACCTCCCATTTCGTTTAACACTTTAACCAGACATAAACAAATGAAATTCAAACTCACTTGTAATAATGAAACACCAAGTTTTGCTTCACAACATCTTCTGCGAAAGTTCGCACCGCTAAGTCATTCGAATTCGGTTCCTCTACCGCATCCTCAAAGTCTTCCGTGGACACCTCACTTATGTCGTAATCGATGCATTTTACAAAATCACTTAAAATCACTAAAAAACCAACCGAAATCCACAACCAACAGCCGTAACACTTCATTTTGCAATAAATTCGAAATTTCTCGTTCAATCTTAACCGCTTTGCGCTTTTTATATCTCATGCTCTCGCCACAGATGCTGCGTCCATTGTTTTTGTATTTTTTTTGCTCAGAAAAGAACTTAATTTCGGCACTTAACTCGGATGCATTCTTGTTTTATTTGTTTTTGCATGAAGCTGACCTAATTTTATCTTTTAATCGTTTTCGAAGTATATTTCTGTTCGGGGAACGGCCCTCTTTGTTGCAGGTCTTCCCGACTGGAGTGTCTCGCCCGATAACGATATACTGCGGGCAGAGCACGACAAACCATTAAACTCTGTTTACGCAGATCGTTTGCCAATACTGCGATAGGGTTCACCATGTTACTGGGTTGTTTGCCTTGTATTTATTTTTTCATCTCAATTAGCATAATTTTCTACCGTTTTTTGTTTAACAAAGTTTTACATAAGTTGTTAGTCAGTTTGGGGAATTTCAACTTTCCGCCGGTGGTAGTGAAATAAAAAGTTAGATTTTGAATAAATAGAGACACTAAATGGAATGAACTTGTCCCGCACAGAGCCGAAAATGGTTAAATGTTTGTTAGCTGTTTAGATTTTTTGTTAGAACAGGCGGAGAACGAATGAATCGGTGCTTAAAATTGTAGGAATTAATTGCTGCTCAAGTGCAGAGTCAATATATTTCGTACAAGGTTCGTTATGGTTAATGGATGCACATTAACTACGGTCAATTAACCAGAATTTTAGCTCATAGTCAGTTAAACTGAAAACAATAAAGTTTTACCGAGTTGCAAATGTTAATGCGCAGAAATGGTGTTCTACACATGCGGCTTTCACCTGGTGCTACAGCTACAGCTTTAAATTTTTCACCTTTCATTTTTCTTTCCTTTAAATTTTGAATATGATATCGGTCAAGTGGGCGTGGCCCTTGTTGTCTCTCTTAACTGCATTTCCTTTTCCTCTTTTTACAGCAATTTCAATCGTTTCAGCGAGAACTTCGGGCGATAAATTCTCTCAATCCTTTCCAATATTCTCGTAGAGAGCTTCCAGAGTTTGCATCTTACTTTCATAGACCCGTGAGTTCCAAAAATTCCAAAGAAAAAGGTCTAGAGCGGTCAAATGGAACAATCATGCCGGCTTGTGCAAATCGCCACCCATCCTTCAAAATGTCTAATGTCGCCCGAGTTGTGTGTTCTAAATCGCTCGCCAAACACCTCGGAAATATTCGCATCGGAGCGAGGACTACGAGTGTTTCCGGAGTGTTTCTCAATCTTGTCCGATATTCTCTTAGAGAGCTTCCAGAGTCTGCATCTTACTCTCATAGACCCGTGAGTTCAAAAAATCCCAAAAAATAGGTCTGAGGCGGTCAAATCGAACAATCATGCCGGCTTGTGCAAATCGCCATCCATCCTTCAAAATGTTCAAAGTCCCCCGAGTTGTGTGTTATAAATCGGTCACCAGTTACAGGGATCATTTTCCCTACGTGGATGTACAGTCACCCCGGAAATATTCGCATCGAAACGAGGACTACGAGTCTTTCCGGTACCTCTTCTGTCACACGTTATTCCTGTCTTTTCTGTACGAAAGGTTGGTTAACCAGTTGGCGTCGGAAATCAGCCCCAAAATCACTGACGATTTACTCCATAAGAAATAGTCAGATAGAGTATTTCACTTGTACATCTGTTTTTTTTACAAATATCAAAATATTTCCAAAAGTTATAAGATTTTCCAATAGTGTGATACCTTTTGAGACATCTTGTAGTAGTCCAAGTCTTCACAGAAAATGTTACAAACTGTTTCCAAGTATCTTCCTTGTCCTGGTTAGTAGTAGCAGTTTTACAAAAAAGTAAAAGGAATGTGTAAAGCCTACAAAGAAGACATAGGGACGTTACAGTCGGTACTGAAAATAGACGACGAGTCAAAACTTGTATCCACCTGGCCGATATAGAATAAGGATATATAGTCATTAATCCTTCACGGCTTATCAGTCTAGCTATTCAAATCAGTTGGAAATTACTTGGTCAGATTAGTGTATGCCTGATGTAAAAAATCTCACAATAGTTTGGTCCATCGATAGGAAAATCCATAAGAATGCCTGTAGCAGTCTCGCATAGAAGATCTTATCTGCCAAATTGTCTGAAGCTCCACTCGGATTCCGCCGTGTGGGGTACCATAAAATAATGGACGTGTAGTATGTACCCTAGTTCGCCAAAGTCACTTTTCCGTTGAGACTTGGGCTTTTGCAGAGGAATTGTGTTGTGCCCTCTTTTATCTCTGCACCAAGGCAGTCAACTAAGGTCTATTAAGCGATAGAGTCTAGTTCTTTTTTTTTGTTGTATGAAACCCAAAGTTTGGAAACTCGACATAAGGTGAGTATACTCCACATTAGGCTGAACTCTTTGTAAAGGTCCGAAGTGATTTTATACATGAGAAGACCGATAGGCGTTTGGAGCTAAGTAATCTCTTTGTGGATCGTTTAATTCTAAACCTTTTCTTTCTATGTCCATTTCCATTCCGTGGAACCCCATAAGCCACTCACTGCATGTCTTGACCAGTTTTTATTTGGCTGTGATGGTGGTGATAGCTTTGATGGCTGCTTAACTATCTATGTAGATATTTTATTGCTGTTCAAAGGGTGGACTTATCCATAAGGTAGTAAGGGGATAAGGTAGTCAGAAAGCATATTGACGTATGACCTATCGGTGGTGCTGCTATGTCCGATTTGGTTACTTTCCACAGCCAGGTTTGTCGGAGGCGTGGGGCACTTTTAGCCTCTAAGTAGTTGCCCGACGAAAGCTTCCAGGGCATCGATAGGTGGAGACTTCTGTATTCCTTCGAATCCGTGGTCGAATGAAAGTCAAAAATATAAATATTAGCAAAGGTTATGCAATTGAAAAGGTTCACAGCTTAACTGAGGTGCTGAGAGAACATTTAAGAGATACTGCATCTTAGATTGTGAAATTCGTAAGCGACTTATCCTGCATGTACACGTGCTTATGTACTATATTTAAGTCCGTTTTACGTAGTTTCTGATGTTCTTTTCGGCTCGTCAATACTATGAATAAACAAACACCCACAACGTGATCCCAATATTGCTTGCTATTCAATAAAATTAAATTGCTCTGCAATACAAAAAAAAACCCAAACACTTTCCGAATTGCGGCCAAAATTTATATTGCACACCACCCACTACGTATGAACGCATATCAACAAAATGTTAATAAATTAATAAATAAATTAGACACAGCAGCACTTCCACTGATTAGGGCTTATCAGCTAGTACAGTGAGTGCCACCAGCTTAAGCGCCAGTTACGAGTCGCACCGGTGGAAAAACCCTAATGAATCAGAATTATGCAATTATTTAACTATGCTAACAAAGCAACACGCAAGCTTATTACAAAGTGTCTGAGAATGCAATTTGTTTAAATCAGTTGAACCAGAAAAACAAACAAAGTTTTACATGGCACGAGTAAGTTAGAATCCCACTGGAATGCCTTAACCAACTCGATGTGGCTGCAATATTTCAACAAAGTTAATGACTATTTGGATGGTTATTTGGATCAGTAACACCTCTCCAGATGGTCGCTGGGGATTAGTTTTTCATCATGTTTCTCATATCAGAGATATGAACAGAAAATCTGGGGGTAATAACCTGCCACCACCATGTATTTAAGAAAACAAAAAGACGGACTACTTGTGCATTTTAGACAAAACGATGTCTAGTGAAAGAGACCACTTAAAACTGCAAAAATCTATCTCCAAGAACCACACAATGCAGTAGTATACTACGCCAATGACTAGAGTACAGGAAAAGACACTATTGCAGGAGTGCAGTACAGTGATGAACCAATCAATGTCAATAGCAAGCCCTAACCCTCCTTGAAAAACCGAATGAGGCCACACGCTAAGCGTGAGCAGCTACGGCAAAAGATAAAGCGCAATCTTAAAGTGATTACTTTCTTACAGATTACTGCCTCCAGGTTGGTTCAGATCCACTTCTACTTGTGCTTCTCACCTTAGGCATGGTTTTCCTATATTGTATTGTACTCTACTGCTCCTTCAACTCACTCCCTCAAAGTAACGAACAAGATGCAATATTTAATCGTCGCCCTTTGTGCAATAACTTGCTAACCGAAAACCATTCGACAGACATACATATATAATATGCCTAAATCCCCAAAGATATCGGCATGAACTCTACAAATACAGTAGAGCCAGGCAAGCCCTTTAGAGTTTTGTCTACCTATTGCAGAACGGACAAATGAGTACCTGTTCTTCAAAGACGCACCCTTATGTTTCTAAGAAAACTAGGACATTACTGATCCTATAATGAGTCCTATGAAACTCCTTAATACATTCTGTAACCACAAAAGAATAAAATATTGAGACCTGTTTCAGATATCACCTAAAGAAATGTTTGGTTCTCATATTCCCCATGGAAACAGGTCTACAAGGAACTAAAATGGACTATTCTTGTCCGAGGCACAGGTAGACCTAAAGGTCACAATGTAAAAGATTTGACAGATATGCTTTGTAAGCTTATCTTAAGATGAACGCATTCTAAAGAGTGCGGCTAAGATATGGTGGTCTGAATAATCGTCATCTTACCTGAGGCCTAGTCGTTCGTCTGTTGAATTCTTTAGCATTAGATCAGATACCTTTATATTTTGAGGCAAATATAAGTTAACTAGTTAAACAAAAACGCATTTTTAAGGGGACAATGAAAGCAAACTACCACTTGCCTGCGCTTATCCTCATATGAAGGTAGACGCTGATGTCTCATACAGTTCTACACAAATCACAAATCAGGTTTCCCACGCGATTATAACTGAATGTTTTCCAGAAAATCTTCTCTGTCTCTTGTCTTCCAACGCCACTTGATTCTGCTGTTTTTAAAGACTCCTTCCATGTCGACGAGTTCTCTTTCTTCGAAGCAATACCGCAGGACAGAGGTTTTTTTGATTGTGATTGATGTGATAGAAATCTCAAGCAGAGCTCGTCATGTGTCGAGAACCCATTAAGTAAGATGGAAACATACATTACAAAATCCATTTTGCTATACAGCCTTACTTATGTTACCCTTTAAGCCCTTTAGCATCCCCGAAGGATGCCTGCTTGTATTTATTGACTGATTTAATGTGATAAACAAAAATATAAACTTCTCAAACAATTAAATTATATTTAACTCAGTTAATCAATGTTTCACAGTGGTTTTATGATAGTAATGCGGAGCAAGCTCTGTTAGCCAATCGCTCTGGATGACTGTAAGATCTTTCATGAAAAGCTTCGTGGTCTGCATAAGTTCGCAATAGACCACATACTGTGTTGGTCGAACGGTGTAAAGTGTAGACAAAGGGTGCACAGACAGATCAGTATTTCCCCGCACTGTCTTGTAAACACCCGAATGATGTAAGTAAGCTGCGTTGGGAAAGAACCCGGCTGTTATGCATTTACATAAGAGTTCAACGTTTCCATTGCATGAGAACATTGGAATACCAAGCTTGGATTGGATTAAATTCACCAACTGGTTTCGTAGCTCATAGGCTCTCTTCAAATGTCGATAAATGAGGTAATAGCGGCCGCAAAACTCCTTAGTACGACCGTTTTCAACAAATGCCGTGTATACATTAAGCAGGGTTATAAGATCACCCTCAGCAGCCTCAAAATTTCGCTTGGCCACCTTTTGCTTTATTTGACCCTGTCCAGTGGATGGTTTCGAAAATACTGACTGAACTTGAAGCATTGCGATGATGGTGAGTATCTCTTCACTGCATCCTAGCTGGCCAGCTACGTACAACATTTTGCCCATCATTGCTGTGAAGGGCATTTCTGCGAGGAGGTACCCAATGGGTTTGGTCAAGTCGCCTTTTTCATCGAGAGCATCTGTTAAAGCAGAGAAATCCATTTAGTTAGATTTAGTCAAATGTGTATTTGAGTGCCTTACCTAGTGCATATAGAGTTTCGAGGGCCGCGAGCAAATTCTTAGCTGGAGGTGGGGAAGGAAAATTAAAACGCAGGATGTTATCAATTCCAAGTGCCTTCAAGAACAGGACGGTAGAAGATAGGTCAGTGCGTCGCATTTCAGGAGGTGCTTGGTCAGGCAAGTTTTCAAAAGCATCTTCGGTGTAAAGTCGGTAGACCTTACCAGCTCGCACACGTCCAGCACGACCAGCACGTTGCTGAGCAGCAGCTTTACTCACCGGCACTACAACCAAGCTGTCCGTATAGCTATCCGGGTTGAACCACTTCATTTTTACAAACCCACAATCGATCACTAAAAAGAAAAGTTTAAGGATTTTAGACATAAAAAAGAGACATGAAACATACCATAAACAATTCCAGGAATCGTAATAGAAGTCTCAGCGATATTTGTAGCAATAACAACTTTGCGTGTGCCCTTTGGAGGATTGAAAAACACCTTGAGTTGATCATTATTTGGTAATGTGCCATACATCGGTAAAATCTGAATGTTATCTAGATTTTCTGCGATCCTGAACTCATGTAACAAATCAATAGCTTGAAGAACTTCCTCTTGTCCAGTCAAGAAGGCAAGAATATCACCAGCTGGTTCCTTTTTGTGAATTTTCCAAACAGTGTTCACTGTTTCCTTGACATAGTCCGGACAGGGTTCTCGTAAATAAAAAGTGTTCACAGCGTGCATACGTCCTTCAACCGACAGCATCACACTGGTATCTTTGGGTGTTTTCTTGGACTTCATGTTGAAGAAATCCTTAAAGAACTCCGCATCAATGGTTGCTGATGATATGATAACTTTCAAGGATTCACGTTTTTTGATGATTTTCTTCAGGAGCCCCAATGCCGTGTCCGTCAAGGTGTTACGTTCGTGTGCTTCATCGATAATTATTACGCCATATTGGGTGAGCAGAGGATCAGCAAGCATTTCACGAAGGAGAATGCCCTCAGTCATGAACTGAAAGGAACATTGTGAGACTAATGGATTTTATGTTTAAGATTCTTACCTTAATGGCTGTGGTGTTGGACACCTTGTCTATGAAGCGCACATTTAGTCCTACTGTGTCGCCAACTAGCTCCCCACGTTCTGCTGCTACTCGATCTGCTAGTGTTACGGCGGAAACCCTACGGGGCTCCGTTACTCCAATCAATCCTTTCGTGTGCCATCCGAATTCAAAGAGATACTGAAAATGTACGATTAGAAGATTAATCTTTTGAAGTAAGTGTTGTTAAATTTCTAGATTCTGCAGAGGAATTGGAACTAATAAAAGCCACGAAAGCTTAACCAATCGCCAAAAAGAGACTAGCTGCTGATATGTTTATCATATTTTCTATTACTGATCTATTACGTGAAATTTCTTGCAGCGTTATGATAAATGAAGCAATAACTGAAATGACGGACAAAAGATTAAGCCAGGATTTACACTTGGATATCTAATGGGAATCCTAAAAATGTACATTCATTGTCTCAGGCTCTTAGATTTGAATTTACATCCTAGTTAACTTTAAACCCGCTCACGAACCGAAGGCCGGACGAAATCCATCACGCAATGAATGCGCCTTGTACTTTTTACCCTAAGGCATCTTCATTTAAGCACCTCCTACTAACAATAAGACAAATTAAAAAAAAACCCACAAGAAGAAAGTCTAACGACTGTGAACTGTGATCCTTCAGCAGACGAAGTACTGTCGACTAATTAGGAGTGGTTGTACCTACAGCGACTAACGATGAAGTCGCAATCTTTCTGAAGTCTGTTCAACTAGTAGCCAATGATATTGGATCCGTTCGAATTCCCAATTGAATTTTCCCTTGTTTTCTAAACGACTACCCGGTTAGGACTATCTAAATTGTGTCTTCATTTGGTCCCATTTCAGTCCTTAGTTGCAGCCCTATTTACATAAAATAATCCTATTATCTAGGAAAGAAAACAATTGACTAGTTGGACATAGCTAGGAAGTTGGAAAACCCATCCAATATCACAAGTAAGCTCCAAGCTTTTGTTAATCACCACAGCACTCTTTCGAAAGTACGTTATTCCATGTACGTTAACGGACAACGCCTTAAGGTTTTTGCACTATCCCACCTCTCGCGAGCGTCTAACAAAAATCTGGGAGTATAACTGTAATGAAAAAAAGTAGGCTCCCCACTCTAGTTTCCCTGGTAGGCGAAATTGTTTTCAAACAAGTCACAGTGCAAGACTGAAGTTTGCAAAGGTGCATTTAGACTGGACTGTACCAAAATAGAAAACCTTGCTCTTTTCTGACGAGTGCAAATTAAATTTAAAGGAATTTGCCTTCCTCTTTCACGAGTGGTACAATCACGCACAATGGAGCCCATATTATTGTGTCCAGTCAATAAGTCGAACCAATTTACAAAATTAATGGAATTATCAATCCTTTCATGTACCACGATATGTTTTTGAAATCGAAAATGTCATCCAGACTGATCTTCCATTATAAGAACACATCACAAAGCATTTCAAGGGATTCGCTTAACGAAAACCATGTTTCTGTTATAAACTGCCTCGTGATTTCAACTGCATAGTTATTCTAAGGGAAGTTGTAAATCAGAGAATTGATTGTACGAAACCCCTTACTTAGACTCCATGCTATAACAGCCTCAATTTGCCAGTAGTCACGTTCCAAAGCATAAAATAGACAATCTTTGTTGACTTCATGCCTGCGGTAATACTAAACAGTAAGCCAATAGTAACCCACCAAGTATAAGCAATAAGCATAGATGTCTCGAAGGAAACTTTATATTCAGTGGATTGTTAAAAAAAAAATAGTTAGTCGTCTATTGAAAAAATGAGGGAATTTATTTCTTAAAATAAACCCTTGCGTTCGCGGGACTCGTTTAGTCGAACAGTACAAGGTAGACTCCATGATGGCTGCAATTTCATGATGAATATTTTCTTCAAATGCCCCAGGGAAGTCGGTTTGTTGACGTAAGCTTTAGATCTGCTTATTTCCGTATCCATTAAGATGAACATGAGCTTCATTCGAAAATAAGATGTTGGTAAACGTTGAAAACCACTCAATTGACTGGCTTACGAAGTCAAGCTTGTGAATGGCATCCTAGGGCTTTAATTCTTGCACCAAATGAATTTTAAAGGAGTACAGCTTTAGGTCTTTGTGCAAAATACGGCGTAGGGATGATCTATTCTATGCACATTTAAAGGTTTAGATCGTCAGGAACAGAATGATTAATACTCTCCACGTTTTCTACCATTCTTGATGAACTTGGTCTCCCGTACAATGCTATGCCGGTTGCTTCACAATTGTTTCAAATTAGAGGTATGATTGGCGCAATATATGAGTGGCAAAAACCTCGAATATTGCAGCAAGTCGCCGAATCACCGTTTTTGTAAAACTCTCGCTCAACGCGCTCCGAGCAACTCTTCATAGCGTCTGAATTCCCTGTAGCCAAGCTATTAATTGTAATTCCCCCGCGCGATTCGACGCAGTAAGCTAATCAAATGTAGACTTTCTCTTGAGACACCTTGTACGCAATGGCCGATTGAGATGAGTAGGACTTGTACACCGAATTAATACGAGCGCTCGAGCTGCAAATCTAGTCCTCGCGGGCTAACTGAAGCCACTTAACAGTTGAAAACCCGACCCAAACTACATACCGAGGCATATCGGTTTTAATAGCTCTATTGCAAAACAAAAATTTTGTTTCTTAATTTTTAAGGTCAGGATAGAGATAAAGGATATGTTTATGCCTTAGTTCATTGATACTTTATAATATTTAAAACTTTGTAATTTAAAATACGCGTAAAAAAAAGAAGAGAGAGAAAAAATCCTATGTTCAAAATAATAGTAGTATTTGCTTAAAACTGAAAAACATTAAAATATGTTAGATATTTCTTATCAAAACTACTCTTAGACATAAGATCACCTGAATACTTAGTTGTAAATCCCTAATTGTTCAGTACAGATTTGCATCGACGTGGCATGGAGTCCACTAGTCATGGAGTCTTGGCACCTTTTGACGGAAATATTTTGGCATGCGGTTCGTACTACTTGCCAAAGGTCCCGATTATTTGCTGGCTTTGCTTGTCTTACTGCAGCCTTTAAGTCACACTATAAGTTTTCTATAGGGTTAAGGTCAGGTGACTGTGCAGGCCACATCATAACCCTAAACCCCATTGACCTGAAACCATTTCATAGCATTTTAACTGGTATGTTTCGGGTTATTATCCTGCTAGAAGACCCAACTAACCCTCATTTCATCTTCTGCATAAGGTAACATCATTCCTGCCAGAATGTCAACACACATGTTTTGGTGCATGATTCCGGAAATAAGATTGATTGGTCCTACACATTGGTATAATACTGCTGGAAAATACTGCTCCAAACCATAATATGGTCTTTGCTGTATATTTTGGGGTATATTTTGTATCTGGGAGGAGCCGAACATATTGACGGGACCCAGCTGCACCAAAAAGAACATTTTTGCCCTCATCGGTCCGTAATAGGTATATTGCGCCATTTCTCTACAGGCCAGGTAACATGTTCTCTAGCTAAATTTATGTGAGTACTATATGCATTTTGTTGAGCAGTGGAAGCTCATGAGGAGTGCAAGCATACAAATTGTTTTCTAACAATCACCTGCGGTATGTGACAGCACTAATCGTTAGCTCTAGCTCTTTTTGGATAGAATTAGATGTATCGAACAACTTGACTACCATCTAAATTCGTTGTTTTTTATTTTCGTCCGCGACTTTTGGGCTCGGATTTGAACTTACTTGCATTAGCAATCATTGGGGCTGTGTATCCTATTATTTCCTCGACTTCTTTATATGTTTTTCTATCTGCATCTGTTTGTTCTTAATTGTTTGATTAAAGCTTTAATTTGAACTCTAAACTAGTTTTTTTCTTAATAAACTTGCACACTACTATTTTTTTGAACAGACCTTTTTGGTCCACTTATACTACAACGACTGACTGATCCTACTTTCGACATGCTAATGGAAATTTATGAACCTTATTCTCTTTGTTAAGTTTCGTCTTAAATTCCTGCATACTCCGTTCAGCTTGGACATAATGGAACTTTTCAAAATTCTTAGAATAGTGATAACTAAAAGCGCACTACTATTTTTTTGAACACAGCTGCATATCACCAACCCCCCCACGATTTCGAATTTCAAAAGACATCTCTAAATTTTTCACATCATTTTTATTTAAAAACAGTTTTTATGTGTAAATATTATATGCTTTTCTTTGAATTTGTTTTATCATTTAAAAATAAGTTTTTTTTTTTTTTTTGCTTTTTATTAAAGATTAATATTCTTAATTATGGACTGATTGTATACAGGATTCTGATTTATTTTTAATATATATATATATTTTTCTTGGTGTGATGATTATCGCCCCTTAAAACATCAATAAAATTATTTAGATTATATTTTTTTTATATGAATATACATATTTTTGTTTTTCTCTTTAGGAACAATTATTTCAATAGATCTGTGGGGATGATAAAAAAAAGGAGTAAAATATTAACACCACTATACTTTTTATCAGAACACATTAATTGAAACAAATTCCAAATTATTTTTTGTTGTTTTTTTCTTTTTACATAAACTAAATGCAGTGATAAGCTCTATATATATGTTTTATTTTTTAAGATGTTTTTGTGTAAATTTATATATGTATGTATGTACATCATCAATTATTTAACAAATTTTGTGAATAAACGACGACATCGGAGACATTTCTGGAAGATCTTTGTAATACACAAATGCAGACAAACAATAAAATAATAATTAAACCAAAAAAAGAAATAATTAACTTGATCCATTCCATTGACAAATGAATGTGAAATGAATCTGCTTAGAAATAGTTATTTAAAAAAAATATATATACCTATATATATATATTTACAAGTGCATAGAGTTAAATGTATGGTTTTAGTAAATTCTTTCAAGTTTCGTAGATTAGACAAAAAATAACGCCAAAGTTGACGAAAAGTTATAAGACTTGGTGCAAATATTTGTCTTGTTAGTACATTTACTAATGTTCTAATACATCACTTAAAGTTATTTATTTTATTCTCGATTTATTGGACGGCTATTGTGCGCTGAAATAGAAGCACATTTTTGCCAACACTTTATTATTTGGGATTTTAATTTACGTTATTCTTTTTTTATAACAAGCACTTAGGAAATTTTATGCTCATAATTTAAGATGGATAGTGGTGGTACTTTTGAGTGAACGTAAGCTGGTAGTACTCGTATAACTATTGCAAGAATAAGTAGGCCGTACAAGCAAATCTTTTAAGTCAATTGGTCTCATCATTTCCATACGATAACAGACGACAGGTTTATACCAAAACTAGGCTAGAGCGATAGAGTCGTGTTACTACTTCGAAACATGAACTCAAGTACTGCACATAAATTCCTCCACGAAACACAAACTAGTATTTGCTTGCTTTCTACATGTAAAAATAACCTAGAATGTGAACTCATTCAAAAGAATTGTGTATAGCTGCCTTGAACCTAGGTTATTCTGAATGCGCAGTCAAAAATGGAAGGTAGGTGCTCAATGTACTCAACGTTTTTCATCTGAGAAGCTCCAGGAATTTACATAATCGTTATCTCTTTGCCGGTGACCCAATCAAATATGCGTCCCTGTATACATATCAGCAGTAGTGATGGCGCAAAATCGAATTTTCTGTTCTTTTGCAGGATAGAGACAATTCTAAGCAGAACAGTGTTAGGACAGCACTAAGGGCAACAATGTGCAATGTGTAATCATTTAGGCACGTGCTCCGATGGATTTTGAAACTACAGATACATTTTTTGAGAAAAATTCTGCATGCAGCAGCTAAAGTGACCCATCTTTGTATGTTCATGAAGTGGAAGAAGCAGTTTGTTCTCAGATTCTGTTGTCTACGGTCGACATAGACCTGCAGTTGTGCTGACTTAACGTAATTGTTTACTTTAAAGTAAGAAAAATTGTCAAGTAGTTGATAGAAACAAAGTTTATTCATAATTAAAGAAATATACGATCCTGTGAAGCTATTTTCATTGGAAAAACGGTTGCCATCGTCTGCCAATTTCGACAGATAACGCCATGTTATTGCCATATATCTTGCTGCTGCATACTTTTAAAAGGGTTTTTCGTGATTACTTTACTATGCTTATTTATTGGATGATTCTGGGCTTATATCACCGTCAAACGTCGTTGAGATAAGTTGAATTTAGAATGTACATATGCAGCACGTCATGTTATACAAATTTAAGGACGAAAGAGTGTCGCCACAGTAGAGAAAATCCCAAAACGATGGAGTACCCACCAGACACTGCAAAAACTAAATACTTTCATACCCATAATATTCTTCAGACCTTACTTATACTTTGTATAATGGTTAGACTGGCCAAAACTTCACTTTCTACCTAATGATTTTCTATAAAGAAAATCCCTTCAGTTTTTCGCAAGAGTAAACCGCAAGCTTATCAGCCTTGAGATGAGTTTGTAGAAAATCTGTGACAAATTTACACAATTGCCGCCTTTCTCTCTTTCACGGAAGGTATCATTCCCGAATTACGTTACTTCTCATTCTTTCACGAAGGTCAGAGTAGAAACGTCTCGATCTCTCGATTCCCCTTAGGTGCCTACGATTTAGAAAACAAAACACAATCAAACTGCTCGATTGGGGGAACAAATAGCATTGCAATGTACATCTCTCAACGTTTATGAAGGAACACTGTCAATCATACCGTTGCAATTGCAATCAATAACGGTTAAATAATTACCGTCAGGCCAGTTTCGAATGCGTCATAGCTAAGCTATAAATAGAAGTTTTGCACACGCTATAATAAATTATTATAGTTATTACAAGCAGTCTTCCTACAAAAAAACACAAACTAACCCACAACACATTCCATAACTTGGTCATGTAAAATTGAAGCCCAACATAGGATCTCCCTCCTGGCAAGAATCTTAAATGCAAATTATCTAACAAAAAGTCTACTTACATTGCACAAACTAGTAGCCACCACCACGTTTCACCACTTAAACAAATTGAAACAAAAAAAAAACCACAATCTCATGAACTAACAATAAAATAAAGTAAAAATTCTAAACTAACTTAACAAAAGATTAAAGCATTCATTACGTTGATGTCCCCGTCTGCAAATAGTTTCATTTACTCCTGTACCTCTTCTTTTTTTTTGTTATAAAATAAAACATATTAAACAAATAATAATAATAATAATAAAACTCAACAAACAAGAGTCATTTATAAATAAAATAATCATTATGTTGTTCTCTTTAACTGCATACGAAGCGAGAAAGAAAACTTTAATATTAGTAAAATCACAAAGACGTATTGTTACCAGTCAATGAGTTAAATATAAAGTTGTGCGCCTCCAAGACGTGCATCTCGGTGGCGCATATAGCCACCAGCAGAACGATATAACCACTGTATTGGACCATTTTTAGGAAATCCCACAGCTTATCACAAAATATGCTCAACAGCACGCAATGCAGCATGGAGTGTACGTTGACAACACGCCATATCCATGCCACCGAGAAGAACCAATTTGATTTGAAGATGAAATTCTGTCTCAGGAATTGCGCCGGCGTAACATCATTACGTTCTAACATATCCTGATAGATTGCAATGTAACGATTCCACGCTGTCGAGCTGAGGAGCAATTGGCCTGCAAAGCAGAGTACCTTTCGGACGACCTTTTTCGTTGTTGTTTTCACCTTGTAAATGACTCCGGTTTCGGCACTTTTTGATTCACTCAGAGGAAGAATGGCCTGCAGTTGGGAATATCCTCGTCGCGGTGGATTATTCTTTAGGAAGAAACAAATTCCTATTAGCAATGCTATACATCCAAGGCCATCGCACAGGCCGTCTATGTAGTAGCCAGACGTGCCAACTTCGGAGCGTTCACCGCGAATGTTTTTCTTCACACGCGCCACATGCCCATCCAAGTCGTCGAGGAACGTTCGGAACTGAAAGAGCACAACTCCCAGTCGTCTATAGCCGAGACTATCCGAAGCAACCAGTTTTCCGGCCAAGCAGGCAACGAACACGTGGAAAAACGATATCATATTCGCTGTGATGAAGGATGACCGCGAGAATCCAATGATGTCGTCGAAAATCGTGGCAAGAGGAGCGAAGATATAATGATTCGTGTGATCCAATAGAATTGCTTTCACAGTCACATGGCACAGGGGATTTATTTCGCACGTCAACCATGTACTGGATTCGTATGTTCCCGGTGCTCCATGATTAGCCCTGGCGGTTGGTGATGCAGTCTTATGATCAGAAGTGGACTTGAAAAACTGTGGCGGCGCAGCTGATGTTATCGACGATGAAGACATCATTTTCGTTAGGTCCGCCTGAAGTGGCAATGCCGATGGCAGTGCTGGATATTCACCAGGATACCCAGCTGCATCGATTGAAGCCACTTGAGGTGATGCGGATGCCGAAACATTGAAGTGGTAATTCCGTTCGATTGGATAATTCTGTATTCTCAGATACAGCTGTACATCCATAAAGATGTAGAAGATTATGAGTAAGAATAGTAAGGTTACGAGTATTTTGCTTATCTGTGAGCTTGGACCCACCATTTTCGAAGATTGTCTTCAATCTCTGTTCTTAAAAAATATTCTTGATTATGTTAGCTGTGCCCAGCACAGTACTTCGATTCAGTTATTCGTAATAAATTCCGATTGGCGGTTAGAACCGTTTTTATTGTTATTTTGTTCTTGTCAGGTTTTATGTGTCTTATTATTATGATTTTATATATTTGTCCTGAACAATGAGTTGAGCTGTGTTTGTGGAGTCGTGAGGGGTCTGGTTTTGATTTGTTGTTAACAGGTCCGTTGTGGTTCCAGCTGTGATATCTGAAACGAACAATAGATAGTTGCATTTTCCTTTAATAACATTTAAATCATTGGAATACAAATAGAATGAGAATGTTAGCTTCTTTCTTTTTGTAATGTTTGTAATGTTAGATGTTAAATAAATCCTCCACATACACATCTTACCCACAACTGTTCAGGACTATATATTATGTATGTAAAACTATAACAAAGCAGTAGATCATTTGAAATAACTTAAGTTAAACCGAATTTCCTAGACCGAATGTTTTACTAACAAAGCGGAAAGCATGAAGATCTAGACCACAGCTGCATCTGATATGAGAATAAGTTTTTATTAGGCAACTAAACACATGAAATTCAATTCCATTCTTGGTCCAAGCTTGGTCCTTAGAACAGTAGTTCGGTCCTCCTTGTCGTCTCAAATCTCGATACGAAGATCTTCTTCGCTGGAGCATTATTTTCCAATCGTTCGATGTGATCGAGCCAGTCTAGTCAACGTATTTCAGAAGAATTTTTCTTACGAAAGTGGTCTGGTTTCTTCTTAATCGTCCAGCACTTGACTCCATATAACAGAACTGGCAGGATAAAAGTTTTGTAAATCATGTATTTCGCCGCATGCATTGTCGATCTGCAGGGCCGGAAGCCACACTGGTACGTGCCGAATAGTTTGTTGCAGAAAGGTTTTAGACATTCACACAATACGTTGGATAGGATCTTGTACGCGACATTAAACAGGGATATGCCATCTACATCTCCTTAAATAAATGCCAAACGTAAATCTGATGGCTATCCAGCTACCTTCAAACTTGCCAACACCTCTTCGTTAGATCCTAAAATTGGTGCAAAAATAATGGCTCAATTGTTTGGCAATTGTTCACTGACCCCATCCTTCAATCCGATCTTGACTAGTTCTCTTATATGGACATCAGTCCCCAAACGTCCCAATACAATACCCCAATACTCCAAGAGGTGGAGCATTGAAAGAAATTGTAGATATTGTCTGAGGTCGTTTTATATCCCCAACTTTCGATATTGTGGGATTAAGCCAATGAAAAGAGTTTAATATGCCAATGCGTTGTGTGACTTTGAAGGTGGCTTACTTAGTCATCTTAATGTTAACAAATGCATCGCCCCCTAGGTACTACTTCCTCTGGAACGAACCTGTCTCTTTAGTCACAGCGTCGTACGATGTAGGTGTTATCTGCGATACGAAACTTAACTGACTTTCACATATTGACATATTTTGAGAAACGTGTGTCTAAGGAATTATCAGGCTTCTGATTCAGGCGCATACTCGAACATGCTTGCCATACATCGTCTTCTTAGAATGCAATCCACTTTCGACGTATTGAAGTTGTCGAAAGCAGGTTTATACGTTTCCCTTGAGATAGTCGCAAAAATCCCGACGCCATCAATGTTTCACTAAACACCAATACCCGTAGGTATTCTTCTCCTCCGTCAGAGTTCTCATCATATTGCTTTATAGCACCTTTGTCTAAAATAATTCGTTTCCTTCGTCCTTGGTCTGAAAATTTCACCTCGTTTGATAGTGTAATTTTCAAGTCAGAGACGACTAAAAGAAAAAAAAATATGCCACTCCTGTCTCCTCTTCCTTAGCGTTTTGAATCAACTGGACGAAATTGAACAAAAAACTTAACTAAAAAACGTTTAGCGTATGACTTACACGCTGGTGCACTCAGTAGGTCGCTATTTCGCATTTTGGCAGAAGTTGGGTATACAGGGTCGAGAATGAGAAAAACCTCTTGGTGCACTTCAGATGCAATATCGTCTCCTATCTCCTCTTCCTTAGCGTTTTGAGTCAACTGGACGAAATTGAACAAAAAACTTAACCAAAAAACGTTTAGCGTATGACTTACACGCTGGTGCACTCAGTAGGTCGCTATTTCGCATTTTGGCAGAAGTTGGGTATACAGGGTCGAGAATGAGAATATCGTCTCCTATCTCCTCTTCCTTAGCGTTTTGAGTCAACTGGACGAAATTGAACAAAAAACTTAACCAAAAAACGTTTAGCGTATGACTTACACGCTGGTGCACTCAGTAGGTCGCTATTTCGCATTTTGGCAGAAGTTGGGTATACAGGGTCGAGAATGAGAATATCGTCTCCTATCCCCTCTTCCTTAGCGTTTTGAGTCAACTGGACGAAATTGAACAAAAAACTTAACCAAAAAACGTTTAGCGTATGACTTACACGCTAGTGCACTCAGTAGGTCGCTATTTCGCATTTTGGCAGAAGTTGGGTATACAGGGTCAAGAATGAGAATATCGTCTCCTATCTCCTCTTCCTTAGCGTTTTGAGTCAACTGGACGAAATTGAACAAAAAACTTAACCAAAAAACGTTTAGCGTATGACTTACACGCTGGTGCACTCAGTAGGTCGCTATTTCGCATTTTGGCAGCAGTTGGGTATACAGGGTCGAGAATGAGAAAAACCTCTTGGTGCACTTCAGATGCAATATCGTCTCCTATCTCCTCTTCCTTAGCGTTTTGAGTCAACTGGACGAAATTGAACAAAAAACTTAACCAAAAAACGTTTAGCGTATGACTTACACGCTGGTGCACTCAGTAGGTCGCTATTTCGCATTTTGGCAGAAGTTGGGTATACAGGGTCGAGAATGAGAAAAACCTCTTGGTGCACTTCAGATGCAATATCGTCTCCTATCTCCTCTTCCTTAGCGTTTTGAGTCAACTGGACGAAATTGAACAAAAAACTTAACCAAAAAACGTTTAGCGTATGACTTACACGCTGGTGCACTCAGTAGGTCGCTATTTCGCATTTTGGCAGAAGTTGGGTATACAGGGTCGAGAATGAGAATATCGTCTCCTATCCCCTCTTCCTTAGCGTTTTGAGTCAACTGGACGAAATTGAACAAAAAACTTAACCAAAAAACGTTTAGCGTATGACTTACACGCTAGTGCACTCAGTAGGTCGCTATTTCGCATTTTGGCAGAAGTTGGGTATACAGGGTCAAGAATGAGAATATCGTCTCCTATCTCCTCTTCCTTAGCGTTTTGAGTCAACTGGACGAAATTGAACAAAAAACTTAACCAAAAAACGTTTAGCGTATGACTTACACGCTGGTGCACTCAGTAGGTCGCTATTTCGCATTTTGGCAGCAGTTGGGTATACAGGGTCGAGAATGAGAAAAACCTCTTGGTGCACTTCAGATGCAATATCGTCTCCTATCTCCTCTTTCTTAGCGTTTCGAGTCAACTGGACGAAATTGAACAAAAAACTTACACCAAAAAACGTTTAGCGTATGACTTAGACGCTGCGTCTAAGGCGCGTAGGCATTGTAGAGGCCCTAAAACCCACAACGAGATGCAGGACAGAAGTGAGTAATGCAGTTTAAGTTTATATATAAATATAGCATTCTTCAAAGCGATCTTCAAACTCTATTGTCCTTCGAGCTATTTGTTTTCTGAAAGCACATGTACTACTTTTTTCGTTGTGCAATATAGAAACATCACCCACCCTGAACCACTTCTGGCTACATTCACAGTACTCTATGAGTACTCGGGGCCTTCCCTTTTTTTCTAGCGCTTTTCCCTATCTGTTATTGATAACGCGTTCCAAGTTTTTTTTTTCTTCTAAAAGCAATATCCAACTACCAAAGTGAAAGATGCAATGTAGGCTCGTTTGGATTTTTAGTAATGACACCATACTGCCATACGGTTGCCATAGATTGGTGCACCCTTCTACTCCAATAATGATAACCACGCCAAAACCACATACAAATACAATATAAGGGATCCCCAGCATGTTTTATATTCGTCAATATCAACAACTTACTTAATTACCTGCTATCGTATAGAACGTCAACGATATGGTTCAAGTCGTTTGCTTTATGAATTCCAATCAATTTGATGGCTCTATGTATCATATTCGAGTAAATACCGTAGAGCTTATGCGAGGACTAAGGAAAGACACTGATTAGCCCGGTAAACGATTATTTGTTTCACTCATAAATCTTTCAGAACAAAATTTTTAATTATAAACTGAGCCGGTTGAATAAGTGGAGGTCTATTAACTGTAAATTATCCAACATTTTATCTTATCCAAGTTATTGCGGTTTACTATGTGTTCGAACGATTACGGAAGAGGGTGGTGGTTCCTACAAAGGTCTGATACGGCGAACGATGAAGTTTATTCCTACGACCGATTGAAGGTTTATAAATTATGGAATTGCTCATCAACTTTGCTACAATTACGTTGCAAATTACAGTAATTGTTGAAAACAAAATTGTGGATATGAAATCAATCATTCCAGAAATCGATAACAGAAATAGAGTTCCTATGATAGAAAAGGCGGCTACAATTTTAATGGCAAGAATAGATAGCATAAATGATTAAATACAGGGCAATATGGTTACGGATCTAATGGTGGGTTGGATACGGGGTGCCTAACAGTAGATAACACTCATTATTGTTCCCAGAAACTATTTTTAGTTGATAGATTCCTCTGAATTATTTCCTCGACGTGCATGACTTCATCATATTAGAAAGAAGAAAGAAGAATAGAAAAAAAAACTTACCTGTGGCACTTGTGTACTCTTCCCGCTTCCAGTTTCACCAACAAGTATCAATGTTTGATAATTTTCCAAGCAATACAGAATGTGATCACGGAATTTTCTTATCGGAAGACGTTCACGTTGTGCATCGATCGAAAGCGAATGGTGTGCGCTAAAAACAAACGTAGTCACCTGGTCATCGGTTGCTTGAGCGTCTTTCTCAGACGCAAAATAATCGTCATCTGCAAATAGTAAACAAAAGATGTATCAAATTAGACAGTTGTAACAAATCCATTGTATTTCATTAGCTGTTATGGAAATGTCGAGCTGATAACCATTCAGGTATCAATTATTGGTGTTGTTTTACAAGTCAATAAGCACTTCAATGCGAATTGCTTGTGAATCAGCTATCGACAAATTCCAAACACAATTATCGATAAGCAGGAAAATCTCCTTGGAGTTTATTGACTTAGGGTATGACGTTTTGAGTATTTACATAACAAATAGGTCGTTTAAATGCTCGTCCGTGATGGACAATGCGATCTAGCTCGTAGGGGTTGTAGTGGTGTCTTAAGTCTCAAACCGAGGATAAATGAAGGACATGGGACAATGGCTTATGTGAATCCTTTGCTATCAATTGCATGTATAGTTAGTTAAGCTATTTAACCCCTCTGGGGGCATAGGGCGTCCGCAACGTCGGCGTGCCATTTTGTTCGGAGTTGTGCAACACGTTTAAGCTGCCTCCAACTTATTCCGAGAGAACTTGATTCCAATTTGAGTGAGCGGATTTCACTGCAATGGACCTGTCTTCGCGCCGTAGGCTGTGTGCGAACCACTCCCACTTTCTGCTCCGTTTAGTGCTGTCTACATGTTCTTGGCTCGTTTTTCGATAGAGTTGTTCTCAAAATGGTTCTTAGTCATCTATTTACGAAGGTTTGTAGCTTGCGTGTGGGATTAATGTCATCCTTCCAAGTATAGCACTGAACAGTCGCAACTTAGTCCTTAAGCTGATTACATTGCTTCTCCAGACTTGGGTTAGCATTCCGGACGCAGTTTTAGCTTTCGCAATTCTACTGAGCACATCCAGTTCGGGGCCACCGGGGTTAGTCGAGACCACACTCCCTAGATATAGAAAGTCGTTCACTTTCTCGGCCGAAGAGGAGGGTTATGGTTATCTGAGAGCTGGTGTTTGAAGTATTCAGGGCTTTCGTATTGGCCCCACTTTGTTTGCCTCAGCTTCTAGATTGTAGGCCATCAGACGAAGGTACATTATCCGAAGTGAAAGACAAACATTGTCAGCGTAGTCCGGATGTTTAAAGTAAGATGTCATGTTCCAACGTATTCCATAGTTACTTTCCGTCAATACTGCATGGAGTACATCACTGATAACCACCAACAACAGTAGTGGCGACAGTATGCCCCCAAGACGTACTCCACTTTGGGTTTCAAACATTTACCACCCTCGTATGTAGCCTTGAGTTTTTCTGGAATACCTCTCCTATATTCAACGGATTACCCTATTATGATCCGTAAGGTGTTTTTGTGTTCGATGCAGGAGGATCCGATGCGAAAGCCTGCCTGTTCGACGTCGCGGTTTACAGAGTCCGCACCTTCTGAAATCTTAACCTGGCTTAAGATTGAAAACTTCCTCCGGAACTTTGGTTCTCATCATTTGAAGTGGTATTCCAACGAACAATCCAGTTGTCCACACGTTTTCTATAGGCATCTTCCAGGATCGGTTTCAGTTCTCTCAGCGAATTTTCTTTTACCTATTCAATCCAAAACGGGTTCCACGAAGTGCTGACTTGAATTTCGGAATCCCGATCATATGGGAAGCGTTTTTGGCTAAAAAGTTGCTCAGAACAATGGATTTGTGAGATGAAAAATCAGCTCTTTTGGAACAAGTCGTATGGCGAGGTGTTTAATATACAGAACATCATCTTAAACTAATTCGTTGGAGATAGGCAGTTCTTATGCAATCTCTCTCAAGCTATAGTAACTTTTTTGCTTTGGAGTACCATTTTCTTCACTAAGTCGATGTTTTCTTCAATAACTGCCGTTGCAGTCCGACTCGCATGAGGCAAGTTTTCAACTACTTCACGGCCCTCTTTGGGCGCTTTATACCACTCAAATGCTCTTATTATCAAACAAACAATTTTTTTATAGTAAAAATCGCCGATAGCACTTAATGACTCAGTCCCGCGCCGAATTCCACTTGAAATCTATCAATTTACAATCGCGATCGTTCCTTTACGATTGCATCGTAACGATTCTCGCACTATGTATATGTATGTCACTCGAGGAATTGACCGCTAGTTTACAAAAATCTGGCGATGAAAAATCTTATCAGGCGCGTTATGAGTCGATAGGACGAATGCAAGTCATCATTCAAGTAAAACGGGGAAATACATATACATATGGAACACGTTGGGTAGTTGGCAGGAAAAGTGGTAACACCGAAACTAGAAGCCCCTCATACTGTAGCCGCTCCATCGTCCAGTATAAACCTTACATCTAGACCATTGGTTTTGAGGATTTCTGATGATTTAGTCATAATTAATCCTAACCGAGATAAAGGGTAGAACCCATGATGATGGACGAAATAAAGTTCTCGAAACCGATAGTGATTGCCACTACACATGTCAGTCTAAACTTTATGAAGGAAATCATTCATTTAACCAAAAACAGTCGTAACCCAGTCATGGCAATGCGATGAGGCTTCGAATTCTCTACATTAACACCTATCCGTTGCAGAACAGCCTCGGCGATGTTACTGCTGTAAAAAATTAATCACTATAGGTTCTCCAACGATCCTTCTACCGTAACAGGTTTTTATAGCCTGCTTCTGGAAATTCGTCAAGTCCAACAAGGGTGCTTGGACAACAAAACTGCTCGCAAAACTGTTTAAGCCAATCGGTGATGACTTGCTGGTGAGCATACACCAACTCATTTCTAAGATTTTGGTTGAAGAAAAGTGTGCCTGATGACCTCAGCATAGTCATTGCATACAAGATCCTTTTGGTCGTGTGTGACCGCCTAAAACTATTTGTTAACGAGCTGATTAGCCACTTTCAGTGCAATTTTAGGATAAGTCCACAATCAATCAAATATTCACACTACGGCAGATCCTGGAAAAAAAACGCAAGAAGACCAGATCGATACTCATCATATTATTATGACAACGTTTATAGAAACGACCTATACAGAGCCATGTCTAGTTTTTGAATCCCTGCCAAACTCGTCAGATTGTGCAGGATAACGATGGAGAAACTTCGCTGCTCCATAAAGGGCGAAAACAATATTTGATCCCAAGAGACGATTCAGACAAGATGATGGCTGTCATGGGACTTTTTCAATATCATTCTTGAAAAAATTGTGCGAAACTCACAAGCCAACACCAGAGGTACAATTATCCAAAAGTCTATCCAACTACTTCCATACGATGATGACAATACTCATAGGCAGGACATAGTGAGCAATAACTGGTGCGTTTGCAAATATTGGAACAGAAGCGGTTTAAATGAATTTAGCTATGAATGAGGTGCAAACCAAGTATATGCTGTCAACAAGAAGGGGCATACAACAACGACAAATCGGGCAAAAAATCACAATAGACAGCTACGACTTGGAGGTAGTTACGAACTTTGCCTCTCTCGCTATAAGCTCTGACAACAACATAATTTCAGAGATCAAACGAAGAGTTACTCTTGCCAATCGCTGATTCTTTGGCCTAAGAAGGCAACTGAGTCACAAGGCATTATCAAGGATCATCAAAGGAACTCTATATAAGACCCTCATCATTCCAGTTCGCCTTTATGCCACAGAAGCATGGACTTAACGATGATGGGTGAAGATATCCTTGGAGAAAGTTTTGGAGCAGATTTAACCGCGAATTCTACGAGCTGTACAGCGCCATCGACATGGTCAGAAGGCTTACGCACTGTCTTATAGAGGAAGACCTCACCTTAGGTGACTCGCACAAGTGGAAGAGAACCTCATCAAACTTAGAGTGCACAACTGGAGGTAGTACGGCAAAGACCGAGTTAACTAGAGAGGCTTGTTGGTTAAGGCCCACGTCCTGCTTTACCACACTACTGTCGGCTTTTAAGTGTTAGCTTCAGCCTCGTACTAGATTTTTTTTCTTCATGCCGTTGATCTATATGATAAATTCTACCCGATGGGCTCTAGATAATGATCGCTGTGTCTACCGGTGTACCGATTGCTTGCTTGAAAGAATCTATTACAAATGTCTACACTCGTTTAGCACTAAGTGAGGTCTAGCAATGTCCAGCTCTCTTTGAACTTCGATTTACAGCGACTGCCGTTCTTCTACTGTGCTTCACTGCGTTTCTCAGGAGCTTTAGGTTCGGCTTTTGTCGACATTTCGTAGTACACCGGATCAACGCGGTTCTTTAGTGAGTAGCTCGTCGGATTGTAGAGACTTCCTACGATTTCCGGACGAACGTCCATTGAGTGTAATTTTTCTTCTACCACTCCCTTTGCCACTATGTAGGTCACCGGTGTACTTATAGAGAGAAGCGCGAAGCAGTGTTTCTTGCTACGGGTGGGTGAGATCGGAGGTTTTAACCTGAAAAATTAGTTGGAATGTCCACAGATTTCAAGAAATTATCATCGAAACCAGAATCCACGCAACAAACTCGAATATTAAAACTCACACCAACAGAAACGCGCAATTCTGAGCAAAAATTTGGCGAACAAAACATCGGCGGGTCATGTACACGAAATACGTGATAAAAACGAATTAAAGATGAGAAATCTAACGATCCACAGTCAAAAGAATTCACTACAACTCCCAGCAATGTGGAGAAAAACACAACAGTTTCGCGAAATAACCAAGCGAAAGTGCACACAAAAACGAACACACAAACCGAATTCGTTTTGTTGATACATTCCTCAATGCCTCCATCGATTATATTACTACTACTACGCTCGTTCCCAATGAAATAAATAAAAAAAAAAAAAAAAACAACTTCCACCACACCACCAATTCGACTTTGACGGCACAAAACATCGTTCGACTAACTAACTATATTTAGAAATTAGATTAATCACTCCAAGCGCGTTCGCTTGAGCTCCCTCGGCGCTCGCTGTTGCTGTTGCTGCTGCTGTTGCTGGTGCTGGTGCTAGTGCTGGTGCTGACCGTGGTGCGTTGTTGTGGTTAGATGAGAGTTTTTTAACTGCAAAAAGGTCAACGATGACGTCATATTCTCGTAACTATTTGCACAAAGCAACACAAATTACACAGTAGAACTGATAGAGCAACGAAATAACATGTCATTTGTTTATTTTGGTGATTTATTTCGGTACGGCAACGCCAAGCAAACACCATAAATTGACTAATAAACGCAAATTGAGTCTGAAACACGACAGACGGACAAATGGAAGAGGCAGAGTGTGGTGACTACACTCTACTCAGTCGAAGGGTAAACAAAGTGTTTTTTTTATATTTTTTGCATTCAGGTGGATCTATGTAGCTAGAGAAACGTGAACTTACCCGGTTTCAAGAACTTGGGTTTTGGTTGCAGGGAGACCATTACGTGTTGTCTTCTAAGCAAAGGAAATGCTTAATTTTCCATTGTTTTTGCGTTCGGCCCGCAGTCACTGAAGTATGTACGTTTACTTGTTGAAAAGAGTCGTCGACCGTCGACCGTAGTCGCTCGAGAATTGCGAACAGAATTTGTGTATCTACCGAGATAGCCAATGACTAGCAATTTAACTTTTTTTTTCTTTTCCTTCTTTCGAATTTTGCTGCCTGGTCAAGGTCTTTCACTTTTACGGTTGTTGTACTATCCGACTGTGGGTGGTGGTTGGTATTCACTTGAACGGTGACCTTATTGTCGTAATTTAAAATAGGGTTTCGGGTATTTTAATAGATTCTCGTTGAATGATTGAAAACAGACGGAATTCTTCAACACCCTCCGCAAATCACACCAAAAATTCGCTTATTTCTATTGGAAACCAGAGGCTTGACGTTTAGTTTGCCTTCCACTGGGGAGTGATGCCAAATTCAATTAATGAGGAAATGCGGCGTAAAGCATGGAAGTCCACGTGGGTTGATGTTTAAAAAGTGATTGAAAAACTGTTGACGTTTAAATTTGTTTTTGATTTTTTTTAACTAAGCGAAAAATATGAAGACTTCGTTGTACAATTGAAATTTTAAATATGAATTGAAAAAAGGACCTACTTTGACGTGTTAAGGATAAGTGCGAACTGCATATGGATAGGGTGACCAGATAAGAACGAAAATGGTTTTGGCTTTACTCTCAAGCTACATTCATGTTACATAGCGCCATCTTGTTCGAACCACAGCTCGGATATATCGATATTGTCAAGCTCTGGTCACAGAAAGTCGGTTAACATTGCTCTATACCTGAGACGTCGTGGTTAACGATCAAACCTCTCTGATAGTCATTGTCATGTCAAACAACTAGACACCAAAGGTTGTTTCAAAAATAGCTCAATACCGAGCAAATATCCAGAAAGGTAGCACGCCCTACACCTGCACTGGATACAGATCTCGATGTACAAAAACTACTGCAACTCCAGTCGCCCAGTGAAAACAAAAACGTATGCTTCAAAACTACTCTTCAAATCAGTTTACCAATTCCAATGCACGCATTTATTAGTTTCTACAAAACAAATTCACACAGCTGGCCCAAGGTGTTTCTGCAAAAGATGACGTAGTTCGCTGTTCTGTCTCCTCAAGAACTCACATTCCATGTCTAGTTGTTCGCGCTCCTTGAGAATCTCCAAATAGTGATCCAAGCCATGTTCCAAGGTCTTCCACAATTTTTCCTTCTCAATCGGCATCACGTTTAGGAAATTGGCCCAAAATTTTTCCACAGAATCCTTTGCCAGAGGCTTGGTTATCTTCGAGCTTCGAATGATGGCTTTTTCGAAACTTCCCCTGTTTTGAAGTAAACGTAAACAGAAGTCAAAAAGATATATAAAACACTAATGTCTTACAAGCCAGATTCGTTGTTTTGCTTTAAATAGGTCTCTGTGAAGTTTCGGAGGGCGGTCACCACAAAAGCCGGCTTTATTACCAGGTAATGATTGGCACACTTTTGCTTTAACGAAAAAGGAAGAGGAAAAGCTGTTCGTTAAGACGGGTCTAGAGCAATATTGGGTCAATAGAAACCTCCAGGGCAGCATTCTCCTCAGATTTAGTCTTTCCTTTCTTTTCGGTCAAAATAACATCGATATTCCGCTCCACGTCATCTGTTGACACCGAACAAATGTCAGAGATTGATCCTTGCGAGATTGTATCCTCGACGGCTTTGTCCAACTCCTCTGCAAGAGATGTCCTTCCCCGCCGGGTATGAGTTTCCTCGACTCGTTCACACAATTGATCAACAACGTCCGTAAACAACCCATCGGAACAGTTTGGACACCAGGAGTAGGGTAGAAAGTATTCCGTTAAGGAGGTAATATCATTGTTTTCTGAGATTCTTAGGGCCTGCAACGATAGGGGGCTTAAAGCATTAGGAACTCCTATCAATCATAACTTACGTTAAAGATATTATCAACTCGAACAAGGCACTTCTCATCCTCAGAGTACGGTTCTAGAATTTTGTGCAGCTTCTCTTCGATCAGGAACCCGGCGCGATCAGATATCTTCTTGAGAATACTCCGTAAGAAGCGACTCTCGGCGAGCTCTTGAGCAATAGTCTTCTCAACAACAGGGGGAGCTTTACGTTTTTTCTCATGCTGTTCCTCTTTCTCCGGACTCTGGACGTCCAAGCCTTGAATAGAATTAAAGTCGATGCTCTGTCGAAGTGAAGTTACCTCCTACTTACTGAGTGGACTCTTTCCAGTTGTCTTGTTTTCTACTGGATCGTATGTAATCCCTTTGACATGCGTCGGTACCCAGATCACGCCCAACTGCTGTTCGTGCAGTAGTCGATCGATTTCAAAAATCCTGTTCATCATGGACAGCGCCTCTTGATAGTTCAAATTCCACACATAACGATACTGAAAGCAAACCATTCAACAGACTCGAAGACCGATCTCTAAGACAGCGCATACCTTCTTTTCATTGGACCGCAAAAACTGCTGGGATTTCTTCTCCAGCTCCGATATTTGGGCGTAAAGCTTCTCGACCTCTTCGGACATCTTTTTCACAGAAGCATCGGCCTTTTCCCTGATTGCATTGATTTTGGCTTTCAGTGCTGAAATAGTTTCCTTAAACTTGGCCACCCTACGCTTCTGTTGATTGTTTATGATCACATTCTCCTCGTTTCTCCTTTGCAGGACCTGATAGTTGTAGTCCAGTTTTTCGGAATTCATTAGCACGTTGTTCTGCGTGTCGTGCAGCTCTAGTTCTAGAGCCTCTGCATCGCGTTCCAAACGAAGACGGGTGGCTCTTGTCAGCTCTCCTTGGTCCCTGCAGATCTTTTCTATTTCATTGATGTAGAACATTTCTTTGTCCTTTTCGATCGCCAGTTTACGCTTTTCGTTGTTCTGCATGGTCACGAAGAGCCCCTCCCACTTGGCAGCATTTCTCTGAGCCATATTGAGGCGTTGTTCTTCGATTGCGTCTTGCAGAAGTACTATATGACTTTTGTAGGCTTTCTTTATAAGTTCAACCTGAGCATCGATTCTCTCGACCAGGCTACATATCTCAGCGGCTTGCTTCTCCTGGTCTGCGTAGTATTTGTCACTTACACGATCGATTTCCGTTTGACACTGAGCTATAATGCCGTCTTTGCTGGCCATTAGGTTGGCGATGCGGTCCTTTTGCTTTTCCAGCTGGTTGAACAGGGCCACTGGTTCTTTGAAATCCTTTAGTTCGGACCATCGGTCGGTGATGTTATTGAACTTGGCTATGGCTTCTGTGGACTCTTTGCTAAGATCTTCCGTAAGTGCTGTTGGAAGAAAGAGGATTCAAGTGTGGATAAGTAAGACAATAGTTGGCGACTTGTTAGTCGTCCCTGGTCGAATAGGGAGTTCTATGGGTCCACATGACGGCGATTAGCAGAATAAAATGAACGACAGCAGAACATGAGACCTGTATGTGGTGAACTGATTTGTGCCATTCAATGCGATGTAGGAATAAGGCATTAAGGCAGAGTTTTCAGCAGAAAATGGAGGCCTAAGCCTAGCTCCATCCACTGTCATCGTTAGGCCTATTCTTACATACGGCCGCCTAGTGGCCTGCTCCCGCAAAAGTCCCCAACGTGAGCAAACTAATGAAAGTCCAACGTCTGGCATGTACAGGGACTACTACGCAATCAGGACGACTCCCACTGAACACAGCAGCATCACGATTACCTCCTCCCTTACTCACACTTCAATCTCAACCTCAACTCCATGGTTTCCTTTAGAGAAAAGTGAGCAAATGGTGGGGTCATCAATCCGCCTGCATATCCATCTTCATGGACGAATCCTATCCCGAATCTGCAGAACCAGTGTTATCTGTTTAAGGACCAAGATTCGAGTATTCCGATCTACATGGAATCAGTACTCCTTTCTGGGTGTAGTACTTGGAATGGTGAAACCACTAACCACACGCAAGCTACAAGCCTTCGTAAATAAATGCCCAAGAATCATATTGAGGATACGGAAGAGAAAATGACCATCCGCTCACTGAAACAGGGATAACAAGCAGCGGTTGGGGAGGAATCAAGCTCTGTAGGAATGAGCTAGAGGCGGCTCAATCAAGTCGTGGAAATCCGAACAAGATGCAGGCATTGTGGACGCCCTATGGCTCGAGGGTTTAAACGGCTTAACAGCAACTAAGCATTGTTGGACAGGTGTCAATGTAGACAACTGAATAAGCAACGAACGCCATTTTTGTCAAAGTAATAGCTCTGTCAGCGTACTTTCTGCACCAAAATTCGTAAATTCTGACCTTGCAAGGATTGGAGGTAAAATTCTCTCAGAAAGGGAAGATTACGAAAAATAAACGAACGCGAAAGCTAAGAAATTTGTCCACTTTTTAGAAGTCGCATGGAAGTGTATACAAATACACAAGGACCAACCAATCACGTACAGGGATTTGACACATTTGACAGATTTCATAAATCAATTCAAAGACTTGAACTTTCTTATTGTCTCGTCAGTTCTCTCTTTTACAAGTAACTATGGAACTCGGAGCAGGATTTCGTGAATTTTCGTAGAAATTCGTTTTTTTGGGAGGGTACGCGAACGGACCTAATGTTTACGTTTATTCCCGTTGACATCTGATATTCGAAATGACAGTGTAAATGAGCTCGAGAAAGTTAAAGGCGCCATGCACGACACGATAAGTCGGAGAGACATTAAAGTCTACCCGACCGATCTCATCGTATGTGCTGTTGTTGGATAGTTTGTCAGACAAGCTGTCCGGCGATCGGATGGATATCAAGTAATGTTTGATGTTTTGGGTCGAAGTCAATGTGAAGTGATTTTCTTGTCACTTCGTGTGTGGCGAAGTTTGTCCTATGTATATCGGATAGTGTGTGGGAAAGTAGAGCCGACTAGATGGGCTATGGACTAAGCCGATGCCGCGCAAGCATCGAGATGACAGGAGCTAAGAAACTGCAAGATATACCTTTCTTCTGGGCATCTTCAAAGTTCCTCCGTTGAATTTCGCGCATTTCGCCAGCAACCTTGATGTTCGTCACCAGCTCATTGCCGAACTCGATCAGCTCCTTGAGTTTCTCATCGCTTTCCTCCAATCGCCCTTCGATGCCAGATTTTGTCTGCTTCTCCAGCAATCTAAACAACATTTGTTCAACAGAAAATCTCAATGTTTCAAGGGAATTTACATATTATCAGCGGTTTGCATTCGCTCCCGTATGAGCTCGGCTATTTTCTCCCTTCTCTCATCCAATCTACCGGTGGGCCCTACGTATGCCCTTTTTTCCGCAGCCATTTCAATTTTTCCCAAATTTTCTCAAACACAATTAGATCAACAATCCCCAATTAATCCGACACAATCATTGAATAGAAAATAAAACATTTATTGATCAAACAAAGTTGTAAAGTGCCATTTTCGCACACACAGCAGCAGTAATGAATTCCATTCGAAGGGTTGATGTGCCCGCTAACGGAAGTCGGCGCAAAATGAATGGCCGCCATGTCATGCGAAATGTCAAAACCCTTCTGCACCGGACTTGTTTTCTCCTTTTGACGTTTTTCTTTCTTTCCCGAATATCGCTATGTCGGTAGGTGTTGGATTTTTCCACAAATTAACTTTATCCTTATGCATCGTAGTTTAATTAAACATTATCCGACATGAATTTGTTATCAAATGAATTGTTGAAATACGTGCTGTCGAATGGAATAAATATTATTTGAAAGTTTTGTGAGATTTCGTAACTAATTGGTGTTTCTGTGTGTCGATGTTTCTTTTAGCCCGCAGTTGAGAAGAAAGAAGCCCCTAAAAAGGTTAAGAGGGATCCCGCAAAGAATCCAATGCGGGATTTGCACATCAGGAAGCTATGCTTGAACATTTGTGTGGGTGAATCTGGTGATAGGCTAACTCGTGCCGCTAAGGTGAGTTCAACAAACAAACAGCAACTCTTGGTGGTTTACTTATCTATTTTTTTTTTTTTTGTGACTTGTAGGTGTTGGAACAATTGACTGGTCAACAGCCAGTGTTCTCCAAGGCTAGGTATACCGTGCGTTCATTCGGTATCAGGCGTAATGAGAAAATCGCTGTCCATTGCACAGTGCGTGGCGCCAAGGCCGAGGAGATCTTGGAACGTGGTCTCAAAGTGCGTGAATACGAGTTGAGACGCGATAACTTCTCGTCCACCGGTAACTTTGGTTTCGGTATCCAGGAACACATCGATTTGGGTATCAAGTACGATCCATCGATCGGTATCTACGGTTTGGACTTTTACGTCGTGTTGGGACGACCAGGTTAGTTGTGATTCTGATGTACATATTGTGTCGGCTTGCACTTAATTAGATGTCAACGGTAGCTACTTAACCAGTGACATTCAGTCAATGTGCAGAGATAAATGACGTTTTGCTTAACGGAGCTGGTTGCCTATCGATCAGTTCCACGGTGATGTGCCAACAAAATCTTTAAAACTCGACCGCCTTCCTCAACTAACAAGGATTTCTTTTGTGTTTTTCGCTTTACAGGTTACAATGTAGCCCACAGGAAGCGCAAGTCAGGCACAGTTGGCTTCCCCCACCGCCTGACCAAGGAAGACGCCATGAAGTGGTTCCAACAGAAATACGACGGTATCATCTTGAACAGCAAAAAGTAATTTCCAAGTAAATACAATTTTTTAAATAAAAGTCAACAAAAAACGTTAAGGATCTTAAGTTTTATTCCGTCTTCAGTGTGTCGATGGTTGTGGTTTCAGGAGCAATGGGTGTGGGGGTGGAGAAGAAGTAGTTGCTCGTCGGGTGCTCTTTGAAGAACTCTCCGCCTTTTTCCATGTAATCCGCTTTGGTTGTTAGATAGTCTTCGAGGTTGTCGCTGCGGGCGATGTCTCTTGCGCCGAACCAGGCGTCTAGGGATGCTGAGTCGGCCATGTGGATCTTGTGAGGTGACTGGAAGGGACGCATTTCGAGTAGCTCCTTGGCAATTCGTTCCTTAAGACCTGGGAAGGAGTTTGCGGTGTTAGTTTGTTTGTGAGAGGTGCAATGACGTGATTACCTGGTAGTAGTGCGCATCCGCCGGTCATGAACACGTTTTGGGCTAACAGCAGCTGTTCGTCGGGACGAAACATTTTGAAGACGAAATCTATCAGTTCGGCGAGACCGGCTTCTGAGCTGCCAATCATACTCGGCTGGAAGATGAGTTCCGTAGCACGAATTGATTCAACACCGACGTGGAGCTGCAAGGAAGTACAAGTTGGAAGAAAGGTTTTCATTTAGGTAGCTAGGTGGGTAGAGGTGATTGTGTCTGTTTGGCGCGTTTGGAGCGCGAAAAGGCTCGTTTTAGTACCACGACTCTGGTCACCTGTCGAATGTAGGAAGGTGTTGACTGATATTTGATGATTTAACTCTGTTAGGGTGGGTTTGCCTAGTGTGCGCTGTGTGGTCGTACATTGAGCTGGACATTTGCTTAGGAAGTGTGGAATTGTTTCTCTTTCGATCGGGATAATGCAGCTGCGGCAATGGTATATCTGTTCCGGTCGCGTGGTTTCCAATGGCCAGTAGCAATATCCAACCGTTTTCTATTGAATAGGATGTACTCTCGTCTAGTAGTGCTTGGTTCAGAACTGCCAAAATATGACACTGTTTCGAACGCCTTGCCATCTACTATTAGCTTGTAATAGGAACTGCGCAAAGATTCTACCCTTACGGACCAACAGATGGACGTTAACCCGGGATCCAGAGGAGACAAGGTTCTACAACTTTCGAGAATGTAGCGATCGCCACAATAGGTTTGATAGCTGCCTGGCTGTCAATGAGGTTGACTAAAGTGCTACCGGGTGTGGTGGTTCACGTAAGTATACGACAAGCTTCCCACACAGCAAGAACCTTCGTCCGGAAGACCCTTTAAGATTCAGTAAAGTTTATTTCTGCATGCAGAACGAACAGCAAGTGTTTGCCAGGGGCTCAAAATTTTAACTTTTGCTACAAAATGAGATGTAGACACCTAAGGGATAATATAAGAGCATGGCACGTACGTCGTAAGGCAGCACTGGCCACAAAATTCTATACGATTGCACTCTGGGTTCTGACTTCCTCGATCCTTCGATGTACTCCGTTTCCCTCAGGAATTTCGAGGTACCTATTCCATGGAGTTATAGTTAAGCTCTTCTGGATTTAACTGTGCCCACGCAGATAGCTTGCGAGTACTTTGAACTTCGCCAATTCCAGAGATATAAGTCTCTGAACATCGCATACAAGATCTTATCTGTCATTTTGCATGAACCCCTGAAACCAGTGTGACACCAGTACGGTTTCAGCCCAAAAAAGTTCAAGATCAAGTCCACGAGGAATAACTCTGGCCAATCGCTGTTTCTTTAGTCAGAGAAGATAATTGAAAGCAAATTTCGATCCCGAACAACTAAGGAGATTCTGCATTAAACCATTATCAACAGGATTGGGACTACTTTATAGCGCTGAAGCTTGGATTTTAGAGGAAAAGTTCAATACAGTCACATCATGTGCATTAACGCGCAGGCCAGAAGCCCAGACGAAGACCTTACTTTAGGTGGCGCACACAGGTAGAAGAAGAGTGGTCCAGGTGTCGGTTGAGGTCCATGTTTGTGCCGAACTCTAGCTCTACCTAAGTAAGTAAGGTTATGTCGGTATTACGCGGCACTTCTACATCATGAAAACGAGCCTACAATAACAACTATATGAGAAGAAGAGCGTTATGCTCGTAGAAACTAAAAATTAAATTACTATTCGACTCCGTGCCGAATAAAGTTTTCTGCCATTCATTCCTCAGGTGACAAACGTAAATTCTAAATCAAACAAACCCGAAAGGTACTGCATGCAACGTTCGCCCCGCCTGAACGTGGAGCATGTTGCTTCGGGTGACAGATGTCACTCGTTGTAAAAAAAGAACTTTCTTTCCCGATGTAAATACAACACAAACCGACGTATTTGTTCACCCAATTATGTAATTTAAAGTGCCGCTGTGGTGTTAAATACAAGAACCTATCTTCCTAGTTACAAAAGTTTCCCACAAAGTAAAATATAGTTTCCCTTGCAATGGCACAATTCACTTTGCGTGCACTGCGTGCACTTTCCACTGTCAGGTCGGTTGCACCACGCTTGATGGCTGCTCCCAGAATCTCGACGCCTGCTCCTTCCTGCAGTAGACTCTATGGAACAGCTTATGAAGCCGATGGCAAAACAAAGGTCAATATTCTGAATAAAGAACTCGACCTGGGACTGATGATTAATGGCTTCAGTCAGTACGGATTCCGATTGAACAACGAAATGGTTATAATGGGACCCATGGCTATTTTTCCAAGGTAGGTACGTGAAACTAAACCACCAAGCCTAGTAATGTTAATCTGTAATGTGTAGGTCTGTCTTGTCGTGGAACATAAACTCCTGCGAGGACATCAATGAAGACAGCTTGAGTATATTCTACACATTGGAACCGAAAATCGATGTTTTGGTGATTGGCATTGGCGATCAGAAGGTCACACCCGAACTGTCCGTGAAAATAATGAAATTCATGAAAAAGTATAAAATAAACGTCGAGATTTTGCGCACTGAACAGGTATGGAACTCTTGCCGGAATGAGCTGGACATGGTTTTAATAGAAAATTACACTTTCAGGCTTGTGCGACGTTTAACTTCTTGAATGCGGAAAGTCGAATGGTTGCCGCTGCATTGATACCACCTCTGCATATATCTTACAATGAGAACGACATGCTCCAATCTAAATTAAGGCAAAAACAGTTGTACGAGATTGAGGATCTCTAAGGAGACAAATATACTTTTGTGATATAGAACAATCTAGTAAATAAATGCGAGAGCTATGTTGATAGCGTGTGAGTAGGTACGAAGAAAGGTGTTTGGTCATGGTCTCGACGACTATTTAATATAGGTTGGCCAAATGCCTGTCGAAACAGAGAGATGATATTGCAGGAATGAGGTTTGAAAGAACATGCCACGGTTACAAACCACGTACTGCAGGGACAAAGAAGGAAACCTAGTAGTAGAATCGCACTTGATGCTGAAGATATGGAAAGACCACTTCTGCAGACCCTTACGAGCAGATGAAGCATTCAATCTGGACGATGATAACTAACAGTTCCGTCCACCCGACCAGGGTGATGTTAAGATAGCGATATGTTAGCCAAAATCCAACAAAGCTGCTGGAGGTGATGGCTTGACTGCCGAGGTATTTAAAGCAGCAGGGGATGGCTTGGTTTATTCACTCATTCACTGAATAGGGTCGGACGAAAGTATGCCCAATGAATGGAACCTCAGTGTCCTTTGCCCGGTCCTCAAGAAAGGAGAAACTCGCTTACAAGATCTTATCTGCTGTACTGTGTGAACGCTTAAAACCTTTTGTCAACAATCTGATTGGTCCGTATCAGTGTGGCTTTAGGCCAGAACAGTCCACCATCAACCAAATTCTTACACTAAGATCATGGAAAGAAACTCAGGAATTTCAATCGTTCTGTGACAAAGAGGCATGGACTTTGAGGCATGGTTGAGGATACTCTCGTTTGTTTTGAGAGAAAAATACTTCGGGTGACTAGTCAGAAGAGTTCTAACGACTTAGATGGCTGGGTTATGTTGATCGGATCCATCCCAGAGGGACGGCTTAGCAGAAGAAGGCCTCATTAAAGGTGGCGCGCTCCAGTGGAAAGGGAACTCAGCGAACTTGGTATGTAAAACTGGCGGCAGTTGTCTAAAGGCTTTTTGGTTGAGGTCCAGATCAGTAAACTAGCTGTATACCTATCGACTTTAAAGCAAAGATATCAACAGCATTGAAGGAGAACGTAGGAACTCACAACGAAGGCGAAGACAGAAAAGAGTTATATAACCGATCCATTGAAAATAATAAAATGGGTCCACGGCCAAGGAAGGTGGACGTACTAGGAAGGTGAAAGTACCTAACACCTAGTATCTACAAATGCAAGCAAATGCATGGATAGGGAGAAACCATTTGGATATGTTAGATCCAACCCGTGGACCCAATCCTTTTTCAACTATTTCGCAAAGATCCACGTAGAAGGGTTCTCCGATGGTGTGTGGCTTGATCCTCGTTAGGGTCGGAAATCTGCAAATGAAGTGATGTAGATAATTCTCATTAGTATGCAGGGTTGTGTTGCAGGTTCTGTGAAAGGTTTTGTAAGGAATGGCAGGCTTAGAGGCAAGGTGCCCGATTGGCTACTGGCTATGATAATGGCTACAATTCTGTCAATATCTGGTCTTGATTTCCCAAGTACCTTGTTTGACTTATGTTTGTATCAACCAAGTCATGTTTTTTTTATATAACTCAACTAGACAGGCTGTTGCATATTGCGTTTAACGGCCTCTTCCGCTAGTGAGCCTTTAGAGCCGAACCTCACCCATGGGACCCAGATGGGTGTAATTGTTTAGTGAACACTTGTGTCAATTATTTCATATCGGCATTGCTCTACCAATTTAGAGGAACTGGTGACCGCATCAACCGCTTTGATAGGAGCTTGGCTGACTGACAAGAAAGCGATATTGTGATTGAATGTAGCGATATCGTTCAGCAAAGACATTCCTAATTGCATGAACTTCCGCTTGGAAAACAGTAGCAGTTGGTCAGAGTTGATGCTGCGTCTTCCAACCGTCCGTGTATATATGTATTTATATCATAGTTGCTAATATCGCTCCAATTCTCCCTTTCTTGCATACTTCAAGAAAAGATTTCGTAAAGTTTGAGGTTGGTATCATGAAGTCAATTGAAAACGAAGCGTCCATACGACGAGGGATCAGGTGCAGGATCACTTTTAGAGCATCTGTTAGACAGAACCTCAAAACTCCTGTGATCGCTATACACACCGTCTCTGTATTTTTCTAATCTTATCGATATTGTACTTCTTGCTCAAGTCAGGCCACCACACGATGGTAGATACGAATTGAACCCACAATGACATAGAAATACATGGAAAGCTACACTTCCTGTCTTTAGCCGCTGTTCTGTATTGAGCTTCCAGTTAAATCTCGAATGTAGTATCGTGCCAAGGCAGTTTCCACGGTATGCACTAGAACATAGCTTAGGATGAGTGAACTCTGGTGTTTTAGTCTCAGTGGTAAAAAGCATCATTTACTCGGAGGTATATGGCCAACTCAGTGGCCCAAAGTGTAAATCATCTGTTTTCCGTTCTTCTGCTTAAATCACCAGTTTTGTAGGCCACATCTCATTTACAATGAAGCTGGTAGCACAGTCCTGTGACCAATGGAACATGCTACCGGTCCATGTTGACTAACTTATTTTGGAAGACATGCCAAATAGCTAGCCAAACAATCGAGTTATTAACATCGAAGTTCGACGACAATGTTGTCTCCAGAAATGGACTAGCTTGTGTGATGTGACGCATTTCAACCCTTTTCGTTGGGGCTATGTGAAGTCCATGGTATTCGCCAATAAACCAGATCGGCAAACGCATCAAACTCAGAACTCGCATTGCAGTATCGGTGCAGAAAGAGAAAACCATTACTGCGACAAAAGGATTGTCTATAGCCTACCCAAACAGGTTCAAGGCGATTGGAGCCCTAAGAAACGTCCAGTAAATTCCGGAGACGAATTAATTAGACTACACAAGCCAGATTTCCGGAGAAATGGACTCAATTATATGGTCAGCCATATAAAAAGTGTACCTTCACAGGGTGGAAGAACTAAATCGGTGTATGCGTTCCGATTGCACAAAATCTTTTGGTGTTCAACTACAGCCCCGCTAAGTGTGCACCAAGAAAATGGATTACCTACGATGCCACGAGATATAGACATCCTGAATCTATCTCTTCGTGGCTCAACTCAAGTCAGATATTCTGTTTCTGTGCATCATAAGCACAAACGAGCTTAGCTGGTGCCTCGCTGAGTGTGGAAAAATTGTAAAAAGTAGGTGTTGACACTGAAAATCGAACCGCGAACCACATGAACGAAATGTACTCTGCGATCTTTCCCACCCCTTACCTGATGATACTCCGCTGCACCGCCTATCACAGTAACAGTTTCTTCAAACAGCGGATCATAGTGCCGCAGAATATCTTCGAATTCCAGAAGTTTCTCATTCTCTGCATCGCTGTCACTTTCACAATCTCTGCTGATCACCTTGTACACGTCCCAGTCTTCGTCACGCATACCGAAGTTATCCGAGCCTTTTTCCTTACGTGCTAGTTGCGAGATGATTCGCATGCGCTCTTGTGCAGCCGCTGTTCGCCTCTTGGCTAGATCCTGCCGACGTTGCTTTCTCGTGTGCCTCCTATCCATTATCTGATTGCGCTACAAATAGAACAACAGTTTCACACCCACCGTCCACAAACTTTCACGACGAACAAACCTTATTCCTTGTACTGGCTACCCATTCCTCAATGGTGATATTAGCCGGAGGCTGGGGTGCAACATTCAGTTTCTCCTCTGGAATAACAATTTGCGGTTCAGGAACCGGAGGCATCTGCATCTTCTGCTTTGTTTTCTCAACTCGAGACCTGGCACTTGACATTAGTTTCTAAGGAGACACACATAAAGCTATAACACAACCAGGATAAGCTGTACAAACCTCTAACTCTTCCAGATTGGCTATGTCGTTCTCCTTGAGAGCTGCTTCAAAACGATCCATGCTTTCCATTTCATAGAGACTCCTAATGTTTGCCATTATCTTGATCTGATCCTCATCTTCGCAGAGTTGTTCTTCCCGTTTGCGAGCCTTGATCTCGGTAAGACGCTTGGATAGCTCTCGTCGTTTCTCCAATCTCTGTTCGGCGGACATCGTTGTTGGTGGCGTAGGGAGGTTGTACGGCAGTTGTATTTTTTTGACATTCTGCTCATAATACTCCGCCTGCGCCCAGTGCTTTAGGTTGTCTATGTAATCAACGGAAACCGAGCAATGACCCTGCAACAGTGCTTCCATTCTACTTATCGTAATGGCATTCAGATGGACCGGGTACTTTAGCTGCATCAATCGGAAGAGGAACGTGATGATGTGATAGCCACCGATGTTGATGCGACGTGCCTTGGTCGCAATCATTTTGTTTCCCAACACCGGTATCACCTGAGTTGTGTGGTAACCGAAGGACAGAATAAGCCCATTGGATCCAATGTTGTTTCGTCTGAAACTATTCATGGAATCGATGGAATAGCAAACTGCCGGGACGTCATAGCATTCAAAGATCAGCTCAGACATCACTGTATGAAGGGAAGGAATGAAAATTTAAAAGTAAAAATCGTGTGTTTTTAGAGCTCACATTGCCTGCAGTAGTTTGGGTTGCCCAGTGGTTCAGTCATAACAATTGGATGTGGAACGCCTCCATCATCGATGCCTAGATGGGTGAAAATGTAGTCGAAAATCTGCTCCTGATTGTGAAAGTGCGTTACGACATTGCGATCGAACTGAAATGGACTGGCTTGAGACAAAGATTGGGAAAATTCTAGGGTTTGCCGATACCTGGGTCTTCAGTTGAAACCTCATGGCCTCGATGTTCACGATATCGTTGCCAATTTGGATTGGTGGATTCACAATCACCTCGGCGCCGTCTTTCTTAGTGCGATCCTTCCTTGGCTTGGCAATTAGATTCCGAAACACTAACAGTGGATCATCATTGGTACTCCAGCCAACGCGGCATTGATATGATCCTGGAAACGAAAGGCATTAATGATAGGCAGCAATGGACCCTATTTCAGTGCCAGGATGGGTACATCCTTATTTCATTCGTTGGTCCAGAGGAAATGTTAACCTCGGCTAGGTGTTTTGATATTGTTCATACCGTTGTCAATCACGAGCGGAATACCGTCTGCCTTCAGTGAGGGCTTATATTCATGGACTATATCTGGGATGACTTTGATATCATTTAATTTTATTAAATTCATCATTTGTTGCAGTTTAATTTGTTTATAACGTGTTTGTTGATGTTTTTCGGCGGAAAAGTGAAAGATAAGCAGAACGGAGTTGAATGGTTGAACAGAAATCGCCTCGACGGCTGTGTTCGAAAATGCATTTCTTTTAATTGTTTCATATTGCTAATGGTGTTATATCGTTATTTTTTCAAAAAATGTTTTGTTTTAGACGCGTAGTCTGGTAGAATTGCAATAGTAACTAGATTTTAGAAAAGAGTAGCCTAGGGAAACATTACTTAGTCAGATTATTCACTTTGGGAACATCAGGAGACATCAGCCAGTCTCCTTAGCAATATATAACTCGTCCTCACAGCCCACAACCAATTAACGGCAGCAGCACAGATCTATGGAGAGGCTGGGGTCCTCGATTCAAAGAGGAAGATACAACTCACTTCCTCCAAATAAAACCAACTTTAAAACGAAGGCGGGTTCGCTTAGGAGGGCCGCTCCTCCTTAAGTGAAGCGACACGTAAGGAAGGCAATCGTATAACTCAATCATATACTTGAAAATTGATCATCGTGCGATGGCCTTTATCCTAAGATTAGTCCACGGGAATGCGTCCTAATTGAACTAATGACTGAGAACTCCGAATCTTCTGTAGGTGTCCAACCCACAATCAGTTTCAGATCGTTGCATCAATAGTTATAGAAAGTGTGGGCTGTAAAATTCAGTTGTTCAGACTGAATATGAAAGACTTTCGAAGCCTTCGCGGTCGGATTATAATCGCCCCTCTTTTGAGAATTCAATTTGTATGTAAAAAGCTAGGAAAGAACATTTGATATGTTTTTTACTACATCTAGCATCAAAAAACGCTATTTTGAGCTTCATGCTTGAATTTCGAAAACAATTAGCCCCCCGCCTTAATTACTTTATCACCTAATTACGAGGGTCACATACAAAATTACTAATATCGTAAAACCTTTAATTAACATATTACCAGAACGAGTGATTACCAAAAAAGGTTTATATCGTAAATTCCTTAATTATCTCACCATCCTCAATTTTCTACCTGAACGAAAGGTGAATAATTTTTTTTAGAAAATGGTGGATGACGTAAAAGACGCGGACATGCGTCAAATTTTGACAGTTCAATTATTCTTTTCACAGACATCGGGTGGTCGAGCGAAGTGGAAAAAAAAGTTTAGCAGTGCAGTGAAAATTAAAGAAAAAACTGAAATAAGTGAGAATTAAAAGTGAGTAAAGTTTAAATTTGCTTTAATTTGAGGCTACAGGTGTTTTGTAGCCCGCTGCTTGTATTTTTTGTTGCTCCAAAGTGGTTTGTCTGTAACTGTTGACGTCACATATTTTCGTTCTCTGCTGTTCCTTTGGTTTCGTGAAAAGTGGAAAAAAAAACCAAGTGCCTTCTCTAAATTTGTAAACTCTTTTCTTAAGGCTTCGTAGAATATGTCGGACGACTCGGAGGCGAGCAATATGTCCGACAGTGGTTCGGAGGACGGAAGCATGGCGTCGAATAAGTCGCAGCACAGTGCAAGGTAAGTTGCTTGGACTTGGAATGGAGATGAAATTTTGAAATTAACTAAAATTCGATTGTAGATCGCGTTCTGTGTCACGGTCTAGGTCGAGGTCGGTTTCCCGTTCGAGATCCCGATCGAGATCGCAGTCTAAGTCTCATGGGTCTCGGTCGAGATCGCGTTCAGCTTCTGCGGGGTCCGGATCGGGATCTGATGGGGGTATGAACAGGCGTCGTCGGAGAAGTCGTTCGAGAGATGAGGACGAGGAGGGCGAGGAGGAGCAGGAGCCCGAGGGTGAGGATTTGGATTCGGAAGAGTACGACGAAGAGGAGGACGACGAGGTGGGACCGAAGAAAAAGAAGAAGAAGGAACGTTTCGGTGGTTTCATCATCGACGAGGCGGAAGTGGATGATGAAGTCGATGAGGATGAGGAGTGGGAAGAGGGTGCCAATGAATTGGGCATCGTTGGCAATGAGATTGATGAACTTGGACCCACTGCCAGGGATATTGAAATACGACGACGCGGCACCAACTTGTGGGAGTAAGTGTGACAGTCAGCCACTGTCGCTGAGTAGATTTCTGATGGTTTCTCTTGTTTCAGTACGCAAAAGGAAGACGAATTGGAGGAATATCTGAGGAAGAAGTATGCCGATGAGTCTGTGGCCAAGCGCCACTTCGGTGACGGTGGAGAGGAGATGTCCGATGAAATTACGCAGCAGACACTGCTCCCCGGGATCAAGTAAGTCTAACTATCTGCACCTCGAGGCATTGTCTTATTTGTATTTCAATCTAGGGACCCAAATCTATGGATGGTCAAGTGTCGCATTGGTGAGGAAAAGGCCACGGCCTTGTTGCTGATGAGGAAGTACCTCACCTACTTGAACACCGATGAGCCGCTGCAGATTAAGGCGGTTGTAGCTCCGGAAGGAGTCAAGGGCTACATTTACGTCGAGTCTTACAAACAAACGCACGTAAAGGCCGCCATTGAGAATGTGGGCAACCTCCGCATTGGTAAATGGAAACAGGAAATGGTTCCGATCAAGGAGATGACCGATGTCCTGAAGGTGGTCAAGGAACAAGTCGGTTTGAAGGTGAAACAATGGGTACGCCTAAAGCGTGGCTTGTACAAGGATGACATCGCTCAAGTGGACTACGTCGACTTGGCTCAGAACCAAGTCCACTTGAAACTGTTGCCACGTATTGACTACACACGCATGAGGGGAGCCCTCAGGACTACACAAAGTGTAAGTATTGCTGGTGTTGGACGAAATGACCGACACTCATTTGGACTCTTTTTCTTTATTTCAGGAATCTGATGATGCCAAACGTAAGAAGAAGCGCAGGCCCCCAGCAAAGCCATTCGATCCAGAAGCCGTGCGGTAAGTTTGTTGTTTTGTAATTGCCCAAGCGTGGCACTAAACTCCTCTTTTCTTCTTGTCTTGTGCAGAGCAATTGGTGGTGAGGTCCATTCCGATGGTGATTTCTTGCTTTTCGAAGGAAACCGCTATTCGCGTAAGGGTTTCCTTTACAAGAACTTCACTATGTCGGCAATCCTTGCCGAAGGTGTCAAGCCAACCCTTGCCGAGTTGGAGCGATTCGAAGAACAACCCGAAGGTAGGTGCCCTAAAAATCTAATTTAACGACTGAAATCTCAAAATGTGTGGTCTCTCCAACAGATGTCAACTTGGAAATTGCTGCTGCTTCTAAGGACGACCCAACAGCGGCTCATTCATTCTCTATGGGCGACAATGTGGAAGTATGCCTGGGAGATCTGGAGAACTTGCAAGCGAAGATCATCGCAATAGACGGAGGCATGATAACGGTGATGCCAAAGCATCAAGATCTTAAGGATCCGCTGATCTTCAAGGCCAATGAGTTGCGCAAATACTTCAAGACAGGAGATCACGCTCGAGTATTGGCTGGTCGCTATGAAGGCGAAACTGGATTGATTGTTCGTGTGGAGCCGACTCGTATTGTTTTGGTCTCCGATTTGACTATGCATGAGTTGGAGGTACTCCCCAGAGACTTGCAATTGTGCTCTGACATGGCAACAGGTGTTGACTCATTGGGTCAGTTCCAATGGGGTGACTTGGTTCAATTGGAGTAAGTTTGAGAAAGTTTTACTGTGGTTTTGCGGTTCTAATTATAGTTTGTAGTCCACAGAATGTTGGCGTCATCGTTCGCTTGGAGCGAGAGAACTTCCATGTGTTGAACATGCACGGAAAGGTGGTTGAGTGTAAGCCTACTGCTCTGCAGAAGCGGAGGGAAAATCGCAACACCATTGCATTGGATGCCGAGGAGAATCAAATCCGTCGCCGAGACATTGTTAAGGTTATGGAAGGCCCACATGCGGTAAGTCATAGACATTTCCCTTAAAAGGCAAACCACTGACGGTTTTTGTTTCGTTATAGGGTCGTTCTGGAGAAATCAAGCATTTGTACCGCAGTTTGGCTTTCCTCCATTGCCGCATGTACACCGAGAATGGTGGTATTTTCGTATGCAAGACACGCCACTTGCAGCTAGCAGGTGGAAACAAAACCCAAACGAACACAATGAGCGCCTTGGGGGGCATGGGCTTCATGTCGCCTAGAATCCAATCGCCCATGCATCCATCTGGAGGACGTGGTGGTCGTGGTGGCGGCCGTGGTAGAGGCGGCTTCCGTGTGACCAGAGATCGTGACATTTTGGGCAAAACAATCAAAATCAGTGGAGGACCGTACAAAGGTTCCGTCGGTATTGTTAAAGACGCCACCGAAAGCACAGCTCGTGTGGAGCTTCACACTTCGTGCCAAACGATTTCGGTCGATCGCAACCATATCGCTATTGTTGGAGTTCCCGGCAAGGAAGGTGGCAATGTATCCACATATGGTCGCACACCAGCTCGTACACCCGGATACGGCTCTCAAACACCAGTCTATGCGGCTGCAGGTTCGAAAACACCATTGCTTGGCAGCCAGACTCCAACTTGGGACTCCGAGGGTCGTACTCCTTATAGTGGTGCTATGACGCCATCGCACGATGGCAGCATGACTCCTCGCCATGGCGCCTGGGATCCAAACATAACAAACACTCCAGCTCGAAACAACGACTACGACTATAGCATCGAAGAGCCAAGTCCAAGCCCAGGATATAATCCAAGTACTCCTGGCTATCAAGTGAGCACTCCATTCGCTCCACAGACTCCCGGAACCGTCTATGGCTCGGACAGAAGCTACAGTCCATACAATCCCAGTCCGGCTCCATCACCATATCCGGTGGGCTACATGAGCACTCCATCCCCGTCGAGCTATTCACCCAACACCCCTGGTGGGGCACCACAATCACCATACAATCCACAGACTCCTGGAGCCAGTTTGGACTCGCACATGGGCGACTGGTGCACCACAGACATTGAAGTAAAGATTCATACACACGATGACGCTGATTTAGTCGGACAGACCGGAATCATTCGTACCGTGTCGAATGGCGTCTGCTCCGTCTTCTTGCGCAAAGAGGATCGCAGTGTGTCCATTGTCAGTGAGCATTTGGCTCCAGTGCCACCAGAGGTAGACGATGAATTCAAGGTTATCTACGGCGACAACCGTGAACTCACTGGAAAAGTCATCTCAGTGTCCGACAAAGACACTAGCATTTGTGAACTGAACAATGATGTGTCGATGATCCCTACATCGCACCTTTGCAAGATGAAGTCAATTGACTAGACGCAGTCGATGAATAATATGCTCCCTGGCCGTTATATATACTAACTACACACTTACAATATCTGCATTGTATAACCATCTTAAATGTTTTTTCTCTTACTCTACTAGGTGGAAAATAAAAATACCGAGTAGTAAAAATATGAGTTCTTTTCATTCATTTCATTAAGTCCTGTATCCCCTTGTGGGTCCTAGGGCCTCGATAATGCCTACGCGCCATCGTGTGCGGTTTCTGGAAATGTGTCTCAGTTCTCCCCAACTCTCCCAGTTGCCGTCCATCCTTCTCAACTGTTCTGCGCCACGTATTCCTAGGACCGCCGCGTATCCTGCCATCCTGAGTAAGCGGGTTCCATTGCATCGCGCGGTTAGCTATGGACCTGTCACCCTTTCGAAGAGTATGTCCAATCCACTGCCACTTTCGTCGTCGTATTGTTGTGCCTGAGTTCTTTTGGTTTTTCTTTTGTTTCAGGGTTTTGTTGAGAATGGAGCACTTATCTCATCACATACTGCCGTCGTCATGTCATGTCGAACAACACTTAGACCATCAACTGTGCTCAAGATCGGTGGTACACAGGATACGAAGAGTCTAGGAGTCTCCATAAAATTATTTACAGACCGTCTTCACTGCGACTTTCCACCCCCGTAGGTCCCGTGGACGATATTTTTCAGTTTGCCAGACTATAAGCATTCTGCCACCCTTATGGCGAAGATTTTAATATTTTCTTAGCGGTTATTCCACATGAAGTTCACGATAAAATCTATTCCTCCACTCGTCCTTGTCGCATATGGGACTGAATGCTTAACAATACAATTTTCTTTCGAAGAAGAAGGAAGTGATGTAGGGATACTTTCTCGTTAGTATCCTTGCAGCTTCTGTAAAAGGCGTTGTGAGGAATGCTGAGCTTGGTCCGCTACAATATCTGGTTTTGATTTACGAGCTACTTTGTTTGACTTAGGTTTAGGCCATGTTTTCCTTGATATGACACAACCAATCATACTATGTTGTACGAGTTTATTGCTCTAATATCGACTAGTGAGCTGTTAAGGGCTAATCCTTACCTGGGAGGCTCGTCAGCACGCTTATTGCCCTTGTAATTAGTGTGTCCTGGAACCTAGTTGAGTACACTTACATATGTGATTTATTTCGAACCATTGCTCTACCAGCTTGCAGGATATGGCTCGGCTCTCTGAAAAGATAGCAACATTGTGAATGAATTTAGGGAGATCGTTTAGCAAACGGTAGACTTCCGGAATCGCAAGAACTTCCTAGCAGAGTCTGCAAGACGGAAAGATTTAGTTGGTCTCGGTGGTTGTCTGCGCTGAATCGTCCGTGTTAATACCTATGGCATAGTAGCTGAGAGCATCACTTGAGTCCTTTTTTTTCCAAACGAAATATCGTCGAAGGTGAAGCTAATCATTCTGTCCACATTGATCGTATTGAGTCTGTCCACTTGCGCCTCATCCTCTTCCGTAGAACAGAAATCTGCATCTGCTTCCTCATCTGGATTGTTTCCTTCTCCTTCTCCTTCATCTTCTCCCCTTATTTAAGTGTAGGTCTTTTGAGTTAGGAATTATTTTGTAACCACGCGATACTAGAGGACGAACTATGGCCTTCATGAACCAGTTACTAACATGATAAACGATTTCAATGCTCAATCTTACCTGACCGACTTCAACTCTTCTGTAATGAATCCAGCGAGACGGCAAAACTGCTGAGTTATCATTTGAACAAGTACCATATATTAAATATTTAAGTATTTCGACTATAAACCAGTTTCTCATTATAAAATTCTTCAATGAAACTGGTTTAAAGAACGTCCTCTTGGACGCAGTACCTTCCCCGTACTTCGCCCCAAGCTCGCAGTGCAAAATAATTGGATACCTTTCAGTCTTTTTGCTTACTTACTTACTTAGGAGGACCTACAAACCTCTCCAGCCTCTCTCGGTGGCTAACAGCCTCTCGTTAGGTCCTCTTTTGATGTCCATTCGCTCTACATGTCCTAGCTATATTGGGCGACTAGAGTTCACTGTTTAATCTCCTCCTCCAAAGCCCGCCAACGTAAACAAGACTGAAAACCATCAAGGATATCTTCATATGTATGCCTTCGTTAATGGCTATGCTTCTGCACTATAAAGCAGGACTGGGATGATGGGAGTCTTATATAGAGTTTCTTTGGTGTTTCTGGACGATGTACTGCCTTCTTAGGCCAAAGTAATAGCAATTGGGAATAGTGAACTCTTTGTTTGACCTCTAAAGTTATGTTGTTCTCAGAGCTTATAGCAGAGCCAAGGTAGACGAAGACACTAACTACCTCAAAGTTATAGCTATCTATTGTGACGCTTCGAGGACTCTTTCCCTTCTTACTTAAGCCATTGCTTGATGATTATGTAGAAGCATTCCATTAATAAAAGAAAGAAACACTTGTTTGCGTATCGGTAACACAATTTACCGATTTAAACAAATAATTAATTTATTTGAATAATGTACAAAATGGAAATATAAAACATTATTGTATCCTAAACAGAGTCTAAACGTGTTAGCCTACTTTTCAAGGACTGTATAGGAAAAGAGATAAAAATATAGTATAGAGCTACACATCATAGTGAAAGAGAGAGGTAGAAAATTGTAGCGAACTTGTTATTTCTTTGATAGAACAACAACGAGATCAATAAGCCAGTAAAACGATTGTCGTAAATCACCCTCGCACAGGTATGGTGCCTTTGTCCATGATTCTACCTTAAAGCCAAAGTTTTCCAACATCTCGAAAAATATTATCGCCTCGGCTTCGAATGAGAATTGTTTGGCTTTGTCTGGCCAATGTCCCATTAGTGGTCGCACTGGCAGATGCGAAGGATCTAGAAATGGAAAGGTATGTCATGTGTTACTGTTTGAAAGGCTTGAGATTTTCATTAAAAACTTACTGAACTCGACGTAGTGAACATATGGTAATACTAGAGCGATTATAACACGTCCGTTTGGAGCTAGAACATGGTAGATATCTTGCAATAATTCGAAAGGATCTATGCATCTATCCAATACGTTGAGGCATGCAACCAAAGGTACGTTGTGAATATTGCGTATCTTATCGATGATTGTAAAATTGTGCTTTCGCAGTCGGTCGCGCATTGTCCAGCTAGTCTCTGTTGCGTATACTCGTACTTTGGCATCTTTGTTCATTCCTATCACAGAATTAATTAAACGTACTGAGATCTCACCGTCCCCAGCTCCTATGTCTAGGATATCAACCTGGAATTGAGAAAGTTCAAATTAGTAGTCCAAATGAAATGATATCGATGCCCGTTGTATAGAAGAGCTAATCTTAGCCGTGCAGGCAGTGCTGAGATTCGATGTTGGCGAGTGCAGGGCATAGAAGGTGACTAATGGGTCTCTCCTTCCTCTTTGTGCCTATGGCTTTTGAAGAAGTCGTTGCAGCGAATGCCTAACCTTTAAGCATGCCTTTCCATAGCACAGTGTCCGGTGAGGGTATTAACTATCTTGGAGAGCGTTCCTCTCTTGTGTTTAACAGTCTGATGGACCTGGTTTCATTGGTGAGTTGTTGCAATCGATGATTTGCCGCACTTACCTAGTTGGCGCCTCGATGTCGATGGCACCCATACAGTACGTCAGCCTCACAATTCCCAGATATGTTATACTAACCTGGTGACCAGCAAAGGGTGAGGTTGTCCAAATATCTCGTTGACAAAAGATACGCGGCAGTCTTTCACTGTCCTAGATCTGGCAATGCTGGACGCAGTAGATTTAATGGCTGCCTGGCTGTCGATGACAATATCCGATGTATTAATCAGCAGCCAATCAGTTGCTTGACGAATGGCATTGACTTCGGCTTGAAACACGCTGCAATAGTTTGGAATGTTAAAGGAGAAGTGGATGTTCAGGTCTTCTGAGAAGATTCCGTCCTTGGTTTTGGACCTATCCGTAAAAATTGACAGCGATTCGTGCTACAGGACATCGCGTAACTCTCTTTAAGCGAAGAGCGGACTTGACTAGATCTTATGCTAAATGGTCATCCTGGGTAAAACACTCATGGCAATTGTAATGAGAGCAGAGATTTGGATATAGTTCAGCAAAATTTTCCTTGCGCTTAGGAGTAGCTTGAATCAGAGTGTAAGCGTTCCTGTTGTTGAAGTCTACAGAGTGATGACTTTCCTTGGTTGGAATGGCTGCGATCCCCTTGAGAGAAGACATACTTTGTTTCCTACTTTAAACCAAGTTGAGTCTGATGATCCTGTGCCAGGTGCTCGAATACGTGAGAGTCGATTTTCCTTTTACTGCATATTAGGCTTATGTTGGTGAATTTATTCAAAACAGGGATTGTTGCCACGCATTCGATCATGTGCCCGAACCCAAAGACGTAGCACCTTACCAGAGTCCAAGCACTTCCTTGGTTAGACTTCCTAGGGTTCTGCACATTCTACGAAACTAATTCACATTAAATTATTAATTCCTACACACTCTACTGGACCCACACGAACGTAATTAAATGTTTACAGTCCCATTATACAGTTAACACGTTAATTTAAATTAATATTTGCATATGCTAACTCACCGTGTTATGTCCATTAGTAATAAGATTTTGTATATCAAAATTTCCAGCCCTTAGTAGTCTTCCAAACTGATCCTCTGACAGTATAAACATGGAGCCACGTTTTAAAAATCCATTAATATCAGTCTGCGTCATAAAGAATTGTAAAAACGTTCTGGCTATTGTATGCCATATTTGCAGCCAAATATTAGCCGATAATTGTTTTGCTTTCTCCAGCCAATGAGCCGTCGTATCGTCTGGTTGATCAAGAGGCACGAATTTCGATTGAAAGGTATCGGGTAACTTATGTACTAATCGGTACCACTAAAATAATCAATAGACAGCAGGGTTAAAATGCAAATTTAAATAGCTACTATTCAACCTCACCAATCGAGTATCATATTCATCAAGATACTGATCATTGTGGACCTTTTCAAAAATAGCCCTAGCTAAGGTACCACGAGGTCTATGACTATTCATGACTGGTTCGGGGTTAGCTGCGAAGGGTAATACCAAGAGAAGTTCATTTTATTAAGATCTATGATTTGAACAAGATAATATTTATATAAACATAGGTATGTATTTCTATCGTGTATTTTCTTAATCTTATCAAAGGTAAATAATAGGTGAACATGAGATGGCTTGGGTGTTTATGTTTTCAGTTGATTTTCTGTAGTCAGTTGTCAGATAAAAGTGATCGCTTTTTATTACTCACTTGCTTATTATAATTGTTATTTAATAGTCACTATAACATTTTCTTTAGGGGTTTTACATAGGTAAACAAATAGAATCGGCTGATGAAAAATCCCAGCCCTAAAATTCAGTACACAGCGAAAAATCTATGTTGACAGTTCACAGAGTGACAGTTCGTGGTGAGGACAGGGATGGTCACTGTTCAATGGTGGGTACAACCTTTCAGAAATACCGGACGGCGGAAGTGGTGACATATTGCGGAGAATAAACGGCCGGTGTTTGAAAAAAAGAAGCAAAATGTTCTGAATAAAATTAATGACTGGTGCCAATCAGAAGGGCTAAAAGTGAATCAAACTAAAACAGTAATCATACCATTTACCAAGAGGAGAAACCTCGACTTCTAATTCTAAATGGTGAACTAAATGGTATATGAGGGTAACTCTAGACCACAAATTTAATTGGAAACCTCATTTGGACAGAACCACTGAAAAGGTGACCAAAGGCTTGTAATGTGAACTGTGTGTATGTTCTAGACCTTGCACTTCTTCATATAAGTGTTCTGAAGATTGCTGCGGCATGTGCCATTAAGCTTCACATATTATACAACTTTGAAGTCATAAACCTAGCTGGACATATGAACATCCTTGACAGAATTTCCCTACGATCCTTTCCAGCAGTATGCTTCTCGGATTTTATGCCGAAAAGAATCAATTTCTATAGCCCTTTTAAAGTTCTAGGTAGGTAGATTCTAGCAAAAAGCAGGTAGAAAATAGGAATATTTATCGTATTACTCAGCAATATAGAAAAATACTAAACAAAAATAGACTAGGGTAGTTTTTTCCACTTTTTTTTTAATAATCTAATTAAAGGAACATTGAATTAAGATAGTTAGTAATTTTTACAAGGAACACAGTTTTAGTTTTTCCTTAATACTTCGTAGCACCACCCTTAGCCTTTATGACCGCTTAAACCCTCCGTGGCATCGAGTCATAAAGTTTTTTTGATTTCCTCTGCGGTCCATACCTCTCTTATTACTCTTTTGAGCTTTGCAATAGTTTTAGAGACCTTGCGGTCCATAATTGACCAAAAATTTTCTATTATGTTCAAGTCAGGTCTATTTCCGGGCCAATTTAGGGATTCTATTTCAATATCTTCTTCGCATAGGGTTAGACAAGGTTAGGAGTGCAGATATTAGACAGTGAGCGGAATCGTTTTGAAAGATGGGATTAAGGACATAACTCCTCTATTGTAGGAACAACACCATCAGATATGATTTGTTTATATTTTTCTGCATTTACAGAACCATCCAACAGCAAAGTACGTGCAAGACCTCAATTCATCATGCATCAGCATACCATGACATATGCTGAATGCTCTACGGTCGGAAGTAATAATTGGTACGAATATCGTTCATTGGCTCTCCTTCGCACTGTCTGCTTTCCATTAGGTCCGATGAGGTTGAACTTGGATTCGTCAGAAAATATGACTCTTCTCCAGTGGTCAGCAGTCAATTTCCGGTGCTTTTAGCCCACGCCAACCTTTTTTTCTTCATCTTTGCTAATAGAAGTGGCTTCTTCGCAGGTCGACGGGCTTGAAGACTCACTTCGTTTAGCCGGCGCTGTCAGTAGCACATGTCTCGGTTAGCTCCTTTCTCAATTACTTGGCTGTTGCAAAGCGATTCTTAAGTGACATACGCTCCACAATCCTTTCTTGATGTGCTGCCGTCTTTTTCGGTCTTCCGCTTTCGTTTTGCCCGTCGAGATCAATTCCGTTCGTGACAACTCACAACTTGTGCGATTCGCCTTTTGGATAAATTTTCCCCGTGAAGAGCAAGAATACGACCTTTGTCTGCTTCGCTTAAAACCATTGCGGAATTCTTTAAAAACACTTTGAAAAATTCAAGAACACTAATGCGTAATCGCCTTGAGTACTCTATCTTCTATACATGTCAAAGACTAAGCAGGTCAACGAACCTGTGCAATTGACTTGAGTCTGTCTACTACTGTCTAGGAATGTGATGTGTTTTTCTAAGCGGTGGACCGATTCTTCCTTTTTGCTTGACAACAGGTACTTGGTTTTGTCCTCAATCACTTCGAGGCGTGCTTCGCATGAATCTAGCTTCAAAATAAAGTCAGAATCAACACAGTTGTTGTTTTTTCCTATCGTCCTTGTCTGGTCACCTCTGGAGCTTGTAACGGTCTGCTGATTTCACTTCTAGCCACAAGGACCTACAGAAGGTTCGTAAATTGTGTAATTGTTGCGAATGACGCTGACTTGAGTCTGTCCAGGACTGGCCAGGAGTGTGAACTTCTACGCGCAGGAAATGGTAAAAATAAATGCCGCTTTTTTTATTGAAATTAATTTATTTTCACATAATTTAAAATAATCATATTGAATTTATAATGTAACACATGTCCTTTTCTTGTTTTGTAATTCTTTGTTTGCTTAGTGTTTCATAATTCAAAAAAACAATTGGAATTCTTTGTTTGGTTGTTGTTCTCCTTTTATTTTGAAATATTTCGATTTTTTATTGACAAAAGTATGCCTTACTAAAGTTATTTTGTTTTTTAATTTTATTCTATTTGAAATTGTTTTTTGTTTTTTTTTTTGGTTTTTGTTTTACTATAAATTGTATGCTTAATGAATACTTATTGAGGCTTTTTTTCATTTCTTTCTTTCTAACTTCACTTCTTTCTTATTTTTGTTTTACTCCAATTCAATCGAAGGTTTTGTTTTTTGTTTTTTTGTGTTGTGTGTGTTTATTGTTTTATTTCATCTGGTTTTGTGTGTTAATTTTGTGTTTGTTTCTTGCATATAAGTAGTTTTTGTTTTGTTTTGTTATTTATTGATAAAAATTGAAATTTAGCTGGCTAAAGATTTTTATTTTTACTTTTTTTTTATTTTATTTTTAGAATTTATTTTACTTATTAAAAAAAGCGTTAATTATGTTTTTGTTTTTGGTTTTTCTTTTAATTAAACAACTTTGTTTCTAGTAACGATTATTTTACAATTTACAATTTTTGTTTTTATTGTTTATATATAGAATATATATAGAAAGTGGTATCACCTCCGCATTTCTTAAATTTTGTTACAAATATAATTTTGTTTTAAAACGAACGATTTGAATTAAATAAGTCGGATAAATGCAAGATAAAGATAGGGCTGGGTTTTTCACTATATTTTATAGAAAGTTAAGGGAAGGAACTTGAGTGATGATAAGGCTTACATGTTGAGGATATGATCTGACCCTGATCTGCCTGATTTAAGTACAAGAGAAGGAAATTCTGTCAGGAAATGGCGTGGAAATTCTTATCCTGCTTTTATCTCGGCTTTTTCAATATTCTAATGCAATGAGTTGTTGGAGTTACATTTTTGGACTTGCTTTTGTTTTTTTTCAAATCATTGCATATTCTATTGGGGAAATGATTACGAATTTTAATTTACTTTTTTATATATTTTCCAATAACTTTTGTTTTAATTTTTATGTACCTATATGTTCATTGATTTTTTGTCAATTTGTTTTCCTATAGCAAACTGAGTTGCCTTGTCAATAAAGATTTGTAAATTTGTTCAATATACCCTACTCCCTACGGGGTATATTCGAATTAGGTTTGTTTTTTCTTATTTTTGAAAAAAATTCTAAATTATTAAAATATTAGGATTAGTTTAATTGGTGTTATTTATTTAAAGAAAAAAAAAAAACAACAACTGAATGTTTTATACGTAAGTTTGCGGATGAGACTAGAGCGGTTGAACGAGATTGGTTGGGAAAACAAGATCTGGAATTTGATTAAAAATTCAAATTTTAAATATTTATTGCCGCGTGAATGTGATTGCTAGTCGCCACAGCCGAATTAATGAAGGCACTACGACGGATATATTTTTTTGTTTTCATAAACTTAGGCTAATACGAATGAAATTCTTAAATAAAACGAAAAAGGTGAAACATAACATGTTTGCGGAAAGGTAGGAGGAACATTAGAATGTTTATTTCGCCATGTCCGAGTGCTAGTTCTTAGCTTTAGCCTACAAAGCCTTTCATAAAGTTTGTACCTCTTTCGAAACAGAAACATAATACCTGTTTATGGTACCAGATTGTATCCTGCAAACAAAGGATACCTGTCGATTTTATAGACAGCTCCATCGCTGCATTCGCTTATTACCTGGATGGGAGTTTGTGCTTGAATACCCTTGAGATACTGTTCTCGGTTTGCAACTAAATAGTTTTCAAAATACGTAGAATCAAATACGACGTCTCTAGTTTTAGTCATGTTGAAATAAAAATATCGAAATTGAAGAGATGGTGGCACATAAACGGGAGAAACTAATGTAGAATTGTGCCTATCAAGCTAGCGAATTGTGACCCGCGTAATACTATCTTGGAAGGTGCGAACTCAGAATCCCCACGGTCCAACTTATACCCTATTCATTGGAAAAGTCTAGTATAGGTTATGGAACATAAGGTCTGACAAATCCTGGTATGGTAGTTGTATAAGGTTGCCCACAGGGTGGAGCTTTGTCATCTCTTATATACTCCCCGTCATTTAAGTTAAGTTATTCTAGGCCAGGGAGCTGTATGTATGAAAAAATTCTATACGGCACATCTCCGACTATTGGGTTAGGACAGGGTCTCCCAATAACTCACGACATTGTATTTGTTGCTCGTTTATAAGAAGTAAAAAAGTGAGACTACTAGCTTTTAGTTTGCTGCAATCGAATTTGTCCATAATGTCAACTACACAAGGAATGTAGATGATAATGGAGTTTTATTTTAACTGGAGTTAAAGAATCTCTTTTTAATACTAACAGAAGCCTATAGTTGGTAAGACAGCAATGGTAACTTTTGCTTTGGCAAGGACAATGCCAAGACTAACACAGCCGGTCCAAAATATGTTACATGTAAGTAGACTGCATGTAACAAAAGTTTCTTATTAAAATCCAAAGGTTAGTGAGGTCCTGAGACAGTTTCTACATCAGCAGATGTCTTTGCTAAAGAAGTGCAACTAAAATACTGTGCCAGCAGGAACACGGCCACAGCAACGACCCGAGGTAATACTAAAGTACCATCAAGGACAGGTTTTGAAGAATCGCAGGGAAGATGGTGTCACTCTGATAAATGCAGTTTCATGTAGAGATTGTTATCCAATATGGCATGGCTAACATGCTTCTGCAACTTGGAGAAGACTTAGCCCCAAGCAACTTTACTAGAGAGATGATGAGCAGCGAAGAGGGTTGGGAAGTAATTAGCGGCACGATAACAAGCATTATGACAGAGCAGCAAAGACAGGAGTGACAACAAAATGCAGCACAAGAAGCTGTGTCGAATGCTTAAGTTTGAAGTCCACCCTCACGATAAATGTTTGACGCCTGTGTGGCTTGAACCAGGGATAGAATGATAGGTGGGTTTAAAAAAAAAGTCAGCAAATGCTTTCCTCGCATTGCGAAAACTGCATTCGTAACGAACTGATGGTGACAGGTCTTAGATTTTGGACCATAGAGGACCTTAAATCTCCATGTATACTTTTAATATAACTATACAAGCGTCATTCTATGTGAAGCTGTTCGACTGTGCAGGACCCCTTATTGCTTTTGTTTTGTATATTGCTTCGGTCTTTTTCTTGGAGTTTTCTTCGCATGACCTCAGCCCATTTTCGGAAAATTATGATTGACAAGAACGACAATATGCCCGATTCACTTTAAAATCTTTTGAAAAATGTTCAACATCCAACAGAAATAAAAGGAGTGAGCCATAATGTTCCTTGTTTTGAAAGGGTATTAGCCAATTCTTTACTGGATCCTAAAAAGATTGTAGATTCGACCAGAACAGAACTAAATATTTGGAGTCATGCTTTGACAGTGGCATTCTATTCCATAAGTGAGGTTCGCGCCATCGCTACAAATATGTACATATGCACCAGTATTCCGAATCGTCATCATATTCGGTAACGTCAAAATAAGGTCATATGCTTTTGCAAATGACTGTCAATGCACGACTCAATTCAATCAATCTGTCATCATGTTTGCAACTGCTCTACTGCATGGCAAGTGACATGCAAATGACGTTTACTCCAAGAAAACTATATTATCGAAAACTTCACGAAAAAATCAAACTCTGTTATGTACCGTGCCATTGAAGAAAATCAGATTTCCGAGTAGAAAGCTAAAAAGAGCTCTTCGAAACGTACATTTGTGCATAGAAGTCTCTTCAAAATATCAGCTTCTACCTTTCACAATCGTAATACGGGAAGATTAACCCACAGGTTCAGGAAGATTAAGAAAAGTTTGCACTCAATAAACCTTTAAACACACCAGGTATGGTGGTATAAGTTGTTTCAGTTTTTTCAAGACATTGACTTGTTGACTAGTTCAAGTACTTTAAAGCCCAATCCTTGGCAAAGAATGGATACACAAGTCAAACTCTGCTTCTCCTGTGTGTACACATGCAGACAGGATATTCCCAAGCTAAAGTAGGTACACAACATTCAAAGGAAAAAAGTAACAAAACTCGAAATAAAAATTCAACAAATTCTTTTTAAGCATAATATGCATACATTTGAAAACCCAATACAATTATTTTTTTTGTATTTTCTAATTAATAATAACTACAATCTAAAAAAAACAAACAATCCTTGTTTTCCTTGTCTAGATACATTTAATGAAAAAGCATACTATATCCAAACCCGAGTCTCACCATGGTTCAAGTGCTAGCATGGCGCTTCTCTTACTCAAAAACGAAAAGAAAATGAAAAAAGAAAAATACAAGAACAAGCTTTAATTTTATCTGCAGAATCTTGTTTTCCCGAAGCGTTTTATTTTGAAAATTTGAAATTTATTTATTTTTTTTTACGTGTTTTGTGTGTACGCACTTATGCGTTTATTATTCTGTATTTGGATGGAATGAATGCGTCTTTCTTTTCTTGTCTACGTTTTTGTTTTTTTGTTTCTTCTTTTTAATTTAATTTAATATATTAAGTTTTTTACTTACTATATACTCTAATTTGTATTTTAATAACCCTATATAATGTAATTAAATATACATGTACATAGTTTTTTTTGTTTTCACTTTTTTTTATGTAAAAATTTTGAATCTAATTTTTTTTTTGTTTTTATTTAAAGTTAATAATGGTATTATACTACATATTACTTTAGAGTAACATGTTTTTTGTTTTTTCCTGATTTTTTCACTTCAGAAAAAACTGTTTTTCATTTTGTTTTAGGTTTCGTTTTTTCGAATTTTTTGTTTTGCTTTTGTTTTGACTTAACAATGTCGAGTTTTTTTTTTTCTGTTTAACAAGCACTTTATGTGTAATTAATTAATTTCTATTAATGTTTTTTGTTTTTTGTTTTGTTTTATTAAATTAGAACAATTTATATGTTTTTGTTTTTTTTTTTTTTTTACTAACTTATTACTCTGATTCCTCATTTTGTTGTTGTTGATGATGGTTGTTTTTTTTTGTTGTTGCTTCTCTCAATAATTAAAATTAATTTTAAATGCATAGTAATAATAAAAAAACAAAAAGGATTTGGTGTTACAGAAATTGCAATTGGTTTTTGTTTTAACGAAAAACTTAGAGTTAATTAAAATATTGTATTTGCTTTCCCTTTACAGTATGTATAGTTGACCACACTTTCGTTTTGTTTTTAGTTTTATTCGACTTGTAAAGAATAAAAAGAACAAGAAAGAAAAAAAAACTGTGATACATAAACAAAATTAGTGAATAATAACGAAATAAAAATTTACAACACACCTACGCTGATGATAATAAAAAACATTTAAACAAAATAATAAAAATAATAAATAAATATTTGTTTGCGTTTAATTTACATTATTATTACAAGAATGGTATAAGTCGTGTCATTCTAAGAATCGTCTGCAGAAAAGCTGTCCAGAGTTCATTAAGTTTTTTCGATCGTGCCATAAGGAAGCGCCACGTAAAAATTATCACGAGCATTTTTGACAATTGATGCAGGTAGTACAATCTGTGGATGGAAGGGAATAATATTAATATGTTTTTTTCAAATACAAAATAAGGACTAAAATAATTCCTATTCTGGACTATCCACCTTTCTTTAGTACAGTCAAAGACTCTCGGGAGTTACCTCCTCCCTAGAAGAGACCGAAGTCAATAGATGGTCATAATAACTTCCAGACCTTCAACCTCATCACCTACGTCCTCTCCCCTCAAACTTTTTACACGACCTTTCCTAGGTCAAGGTGTCATACAACCCGATGATCAAACTCGTTGGGGGTCAGTCGCGAACAGAGTATCCGAACTCCTAGCGACCCTCGTGTTAATAAGACTTATCTGCATACCACGGAGGTCTGTGTAGATGGACTACTCGTTCGCTGGCTACTCGTGGGATCCAAATGTAAATACAAACACAGACACAATATAAAACAACAACAATAAAAGTGGGCGTGGCTTTTCTAAAATTTGGGATCCCCTTATGTAATGTTTTAGATATGAATTTTAAGTCCAAAATGGTCGACTGTAGAAGCATCGCTGATCGACCGCATGATTCAGGCAACCAGCGGACCCTCGGATCCGATAACACCATTCGTTCAGTTGACTACGCTGAAGTGCTTCCGCATTTTAGAATGCCAGGACGAATTCACCAAGCAGTGGATCAAGGAGGTAGTCAGCAGACTAGTAGGGGACTGTACAGCAAATATTACAATTTTTTCTTTGAAAAGGAATTATCCAACAGTAAGTATCGCGCCTCCATCCAAGCCAAGAGAGACATTAACCTCTTTCTTCTATCTCCATACAGTAAGGAAGATCAAACAACAGCCCGATTTAAGCGGGCCAACTGCAAACCCTTGGTCTTCTTAGCGACCTACTTGCCCTAGGATGACTCGAAACCCCCACCTGCAGATACACTCATGAACCTTGTCAAAGAAGCGGCCAAAAACAGGTGGGACTTCGTAAGCGATGTTTACTCATACCACATTTTGCGGGACAGCAGCGATACATACGCAAGTGCTGGAATGAACTCTGGGTCTATGGAAGTCAAAGACCGAAAAGTTCATGCTATCTGAAGTCCTTAAACTCCAAAACACCCTATTGCAACCCCATATTGTCTGATCACGGGGTCGTCAATCTCACATCATAACCATCTATTCGGAGATGGACCTTGAGGTGAAAACACTTACCTCAGCTATCCACTCAGCCTTTGAAAGGTCCTGTGCCATAGTTCGGAACAAAAGGAAGGTCAACCTCATATGGTCGTCAGCCCAGGTTTCGACCTTACGCAGTAACGCTAGGAAGTTATACAACGTGCGCACAAAGGATCTCGCTGGCTGGAACCAATATAGGGAAAAAAAGAAAAAGATAATACACACTAGAAGGACCTCTCGGAGTGAGTTCTGCAACGAAATAGAGTCGAATAAAGTAAGGGCCAGTCTACGGTATATCTTGTCAAAGGCACCCACAGTCCCAGGCTTCATAAAGAAACCAGGAGGATCCTGGTTGGACTCCTCTTTAGGACACCCTTTCCAGGTTGCGAAATCAAAACTCCGAACACTCAATTAAGCCATTATACAAAGCATCCGGCCCTGATAATATTCTTCCCATGATGGTTTAAAGCAACAATGAGCCATAAATCTGTGACTAGTCTTAACTGCTCATATATTCCTCAAGCCTGGTGAGAAGTCAAAGTGAATGTCATACCCAAAGGAGGTAAACCCTCACAAACTAACCCAAAAGCGTAGTCTGGTAGATCTGTCCTTGCTCCTCTTTGGTCTTTTTTCCGTGGATGCCCGGGTATTACCAAATCCAACGTGAGACGTTGGTCCTTTATCTTCTTACGCTAACGTTTCACTACTTTAAGCCTTATTACTACGTGTGAGCTTGACGAACGCCTGGTGGTTTATGACTGGCTACGTAAGTAGATGTATTCCTGAAGAAAAGTCATCAGGAAACCCTTTATTGAAAGGGTCACGGAGTATTCTTAGCAACAAATTCTAGAGGAATCTTTCATGAAAGGTCTTAAAACTAAGTTGGCTATTGGAGTGAAAGGTTTCACATGCTAGGTACCCCCAAGTACAAGAAAAATCATCTTTCGAATGTAAGTTTGCTTTCCATCCGGTATTACAAGAAACAGATCAAACCAAAGAGTAAAGCTAGGAGACTTCTGCTACAAAATAAAATTAGAACTTCCACTTACCTCAACATATTTTTCCTACTTGATGGTAAAGATTCAGGGCGTTGTTTGAATAGAAATTCTCTGAATCCTAAAACGTATCGTTCCACATACTTCTCCCAATTGATTGTTGTCACATCGAAGACGAAATTGTCACGATCTTTTTGACTTAAAGACTGTAACAAGGTTTGAACATTATCGTCCCTAAATCTCCATTGATTCGTTGCGAAATACTCAAGACAGTCAACCGCCTTTGCTATCTTATTCTGAACGCTCACCATTCTGTTCGAAAAAAAAGAAGAAAGTTTTAATTAAAACATGTAAACCAAGTTGTAAGGACGAACTGACATTGGTTTTCTTCCCGTTAACCTAGCGAGGATATCCAAAACATATGCAGGAATGTAATGCACCAGGAATCCGTGCATTGTATTCAATGGTCGACTCATCCGCAATACACCCGTTGGATACCAAAGGCAGCCCTCTACATTAAGCAAAGAATAGTAAATTTTTGTAATGAGAATCGATTCAAGGACATGTTGTTGAGGTCATACCTAAAGGATGCTTTCGAACTTGCGCGATGGCATAATGTACGAATTTGCCCCATGTAATCGGATGCCGCTGACCCGTACAGCAATTGTATATAGTCATGCCATTTGGTTTGGCGGTTGCAGTTCTCCATGCGGCCGTAATCATGAGGTTAATCACAATATCAACAGGTACCATGTCGGCGACAAAGTTTTTCTCGCACATAATAGTCCGGAAGAGGCCTTTGGCAACGGCCGACACAAGTCCCGTCGGACCGTTCCAATTGTCCACCCACCCGGCGAAAGGTTCGTTCAAGCTTGCAATAACTGTTGAGGAGAAAACATTTAGTTAATTTCAAGGATTTTCTTTGTTTCGGAGATGACCTTACCTATTGAAGGTCGTACGATGGCTACAGGCAAGTTACCGGCTTCCTGGAGTAGCATATGCTCCGCTAACGCTTTCGTAAATGTGTACGTGTTTGGGCGTTTTCCGATCAAAGAAGGCGTAAGCTGTAACACAATAAAGTTTTATTTGGGAATCCATGTCAAGCGTTAGAGGTCCTTACCTTGTCGAGCATGTCTTCGGGAAGCCAGTTGATAAGGGATATAATGTCGTCGGGATTATAGGGTGGATCGTATATAACTTCGGACACATCTGTTCGATCGCAATTACAATAGGCAGTGGATACATGAATTAGAGCCTACAAATGAGAGTTTTAGATACAGTCAGGCGTAGTAGAACAACTTACGTCTAAGGACATCATTCGATGGCATAGTTCCACCAAACGTTTCGTCCCAAGCATATTAATTGTGACTGACAGTTTGAGCTTTTCATCGAATTTCACTGTGGCAGCTGAATGAAAAACTATTGATACGTTCTTACACAGTAAAGTCTGTAAATAAAGGAAATAGTTAGATTGGAAGGGAGTCTGAGAGGTGTGCAGTACTTACTTGATCACTTTCCGATATTCCGAGTTCTTCTGATGTAATGTCCCCTGATATTGGAATGACCTTACTCAATTCCTTTGGTGTTTCTCTTCTCAATGATTCGAAGAGCTGTGCAGAATAAAAATTAAAGGAATGTTATCAAATGCTGACTTAAATTTGGTGTGCAAGGAGAAATTAATCTACGCGTTTTGAGCCGAATGGACGAAATTCAACAAAAAACTTAACCAAAAAACGTTTAGCGTATGACTTAGACGCTGGTGCACTCAGTTGGTCGCTATGTCGCATTTTGGAAGAAGTTGGGTATACAGGGTCGAGAATGAGAAATACCTCTTGGTGCACTTCAACTGCAATATCGTCTCCTATCTCCTCTTGATTAGTGTTTTGAGCCGAATGGACGAAATTGAACAAAAAACTTAACCAAAAAACGTTTAGCGTATGATTTAGACGTTGGTGCACTCAGTTGGGCGCTATGTCGCATTTTGGAAGAAGTTGGGAATACAGGGTCGAGAATGAGAAATACCTCTTGGTGCACTTCAACTGCAATATCGTCTCCTATCTCCTCTTCCTTCGCGTTTTGAGCCGAATGGACGGAATTGAACAAAAAACTTAACAAAAAAACGTTTAGCGTATGATTTAGACGTTGGTGCACTCAGTTGGTCGCTATGTCGCATTTTGGAAGAAGTTGGGTATACAGGGTCGAGAATGAGAAAAACCTCTTGGTGCACTTCAAATGCAATATCTTCTCCTATCTCCTTTTCCTTAGTGTTTTGAGCCGAATGGACGAAATTGAACAAAAAACTTAACCAAAAAAAGTTTAGCGTATGACTTAGACGCTGGTGCACTCAGTTGGTGGCTATGTCGCATTTTGGAAGAAGTTGGGTATACAGGGTCGAGAATGAGAAATACCTCTTGGTGCACTTCAACTGCAATATCGTCTCCTATCTCCTCTTCCTTAGTGTTTTGAGCCGAATGGACGAAATTCAACAAAAAACTTAACCAAAAAACGTTTAGCGTATGACTTAGACGCTGGTGCACTCAGTTGGTGGCTATGTCGCATTTTGGAAGAAGTTGGGTATACAGGGTCGAGAATGAGAAATACCTCTTGGTGCACTTCAACTGCAATATCGTCTCCTATCTCCTCTTCCTTAGTGTTTTGAGCCGAATGGACGAAATTCAACAAAAAACTTAACCAAAAAACGTTTAGCGTATGATTTAGACGTTGGTGCACTCAGTTGGGCGCTATGTCGCATTTTGGAAGAAGTTGGGAATACAGGGTCGAGAATGAGAAATACCTCTTGGTGCACTTCAACTGCAATATCGTCTCCTATCTCCTCTTCCTTCGCGTTTTGAGCCGAATGGACGGAATTGAACAAAAAACTTAACCAAAAAACGTTTAGCGTATGATTTAGACGTTGGTGCACTCAGTTGGTCGCTATGTCGCATTTTGGAAGAAGTTGGGTATACAGGGTCGAGAATGAGAAAAACCTCTTGGTGCACTTCAAATGCAATATCTTCTCCTATCTCCTTTTCCTTAGTGTTTTGAGCCGAATGGACGAAATTGAACAAAAAACTTAACCAAAAAACGTTTAGCGTATGACTTAGACGCTGGTGCACTCAGTTGGTGGCTATGTCGCATTTTGGAAGAAGTTGGGTATACAGGGTCGAGAATGAGAAATACCTCTTGGTGCACTTCAACTGCAATATCGTCTCCTATCTCCTCTTCCTTAGTGTTTTGAGCCGAATGGACGAAATTCAACAAAAAACTTAACCAAAAAACGTTTAGCGTATGACTTAGACGCTGGTGCACTCAGTTGGTGGCTATGTCGCATTTTGGAAGAAGTTGGGTATACAGGGTCGAGAATGAGAAATACCTCTTGGTGCACTTCAACTGCAATATCGTCTCCTATCTCCTCTTCCTTAGTGTTTTGAGCCGAATGGACGAAATTCAACAAAAAAACTTAACCAAAAAACGTTTAGCGTATGATTTAGACGTTGGTGCACTCAGTTGGGCGCTATGTCGCATTTTGGAAGAAGTTGGGTATACAGGGTCGAGAATGAGAAAAACCTCTTGGTGCACTTCAAATGCAATATCTTCTCCTATCTCCTTTTCCTTAGTGTTTTGAGCCGAATGGACGAAATTGAACAAAAAACTTAACCAAAAAAAGTTTAGCGTATGACTTAGACGCTGGTGCACTCAGTTGGTGGCTATGTCGCATTTTGGAAGAAGTTGGGTATACAGGGTCGAGAATGAGAAATACCTCTTGGTGCACTTCAACTGCAATATCGTCTCCTATCTCCTCTTCCTTAGTGTTTTGAGCCGAATGGACGAAATTGAACAAAAAACTTAACCAAAAAACGTTTAGCGTATGATTTAGACGTTGGTGCACTCAGTTGGTCGCTATGTCGCATTTTGGAAGAAGTTGGGTATACAGGGTCGAGAATGAGAAAAACCTCTTGGTGCACTTCAAATGCAATATCTTCTCCTATCTCCTTTTCCTTAGTGTTTTGAGCCGAATGGACGAAATTGAACAAAAAACTTAACCAAAAAAAGTTTAGCGTAAGACTTAGACGCTGGTGCACTCAGTTGGTGGCTATGTCGCATTTTGGAAGAAGTTGGGTATACAGGGTCGAGAATGAGAAATACCTCTTGGTGCACTTCAACTGCAATATCGTCTCCTATCTCCTCTTCCTTAGTGTTTTGAGCCGAATGGACGAAATTCAACAAAAAACTTAACCAAAAAACGTTTAGCGTATGACTTAGACGCTGGTGCACTCAGTTGGTGGCTATGTCGCATTTTGGAAGAAGTTGGGTATACAGGGTCGAGAATGAGAAATACCTCTTGGTGCACTTCAACTGCAATATCGTCTCCTATCTCCTCTTCCTTAGTGTTTTGAGCCGAATGGACGAAATTCAACAAAAAACTAAACCAAAAAACGTTTAGCGTATGATTTAGACGTTGGTGCACTCAGTTGGGCGCTATGTCGCATTTTGGAAGAAGTTGGGAATACAGGGTCGAGAATGAGAAATACCTCTTGGTGCACTTCAACTGCAATATCGTCTCCTATCTCCTCTTCATTCGCGTTTTGAGCCGAATGGACGGAATTGAACAAAAAACTTAACCAAAAAACGTTTAGCGTATGATTTAGACGTTGGTGCACTCAGTTGGTCGCTATGTCGCATTTTGGAAGAAGTTGGGTATACAGGGTCGAGAATGAGAAAAACCTCTTGGTGCACTTCAAATGCAATATCTTCTCCTATCTCCTTTTCCTTAGTGTTTTGAGCCGAATGGACGAAATTGAACAAAAAACTTAACCAAAAAAAGTTTAGCGTATGACTTAGACGCTGGTGCACTCAGTTGGTGGCTATGTCGCATTTTGGAAGAAGTTGGGTATACAGGGTCGAGAATGAGAAATACCTCTTGGTGCACTTCAACTGCAATATCGTCTCCTATCTCCTCTTCCTTAGTGTTTTGAGCCGAATGGACGAAATTGAACAAAAAACTTAACCAAAAAACGTTTAGCGTATGACTTAGACGCTGGTGCACTCAGTTGGTCGCTATGTCGCATTTTGGAAGAAGTTGGGTATACAGGGTCGAGAATGAGAAATACCTCTTGGTGCACTTCAACTGCAATATCGTCTCCTATCTCCTCTTGATTAGTGTTTTGAGCCGAATGGACGAAATTGAACAAAAAACTTAACCAAAAAACGTTTAGCGTATGATTTAGACGTTGGTGCACTCAGTTGGGCGCTATGTCGCATTTTGGAAGAAGTTGGGAATACAGGGTCGAGAATGAGAAATACCTCTTGGTGCACTTCAACTGCAATATCGTCTCCTATCTCCTCTTCCTTCGCGTTTTGAGCCGAATGGACGGAATTGAACAAAAAACTTAACCAAAAAACGTTTAGCGTATGATTTAGACGTTGGTGCACTCAGTTGGTCGCTATGTCGCATTTTGGAAGAAGTTGGGTATACAGGGTCGAGAATGAGAAAAACCTCTTGGTGCACTTCAAATGCAATATCTTCTCCTATCTCCTTTTCCTTAGTGTTTTGAGCCGAATGGACGAAATTGAACAAAAAACTTAACCAAAAAACGTTTAGCGTATGATTTAGACGTTGGTGCACTCAGTTGGTCGCTATGTCGCATTTTGGAAGAAGTTGGGTATACAGGGTCGAGAATGAGAAAAACCTCTTGGTGCACTTCAAATGCAATATCTTCTCCTATCTCCTTTTCCTTAGTGTTTTGAGCCGAATGGACGAAATTGAACAAAAAACTTAACCAAAAAAAGTTTAGCGTATGACTTAGACGCTGGTGCACTCAGTTGGTGGCTATGTCGCATTTTGGAAGAAGTTGGGTATACAGGGTCGAGAATGAGAAATACCTCTTGGTGCACTTCAACTGCAATATCGTCTCCTATCTCCTCTTCCTTAGTGTTTTGAGCCGAATGGACGAAATTCAACAAAAAACTTAACCAAAAAACGTTTAGCGTATGACTTAGACGCTGGTGCACTCAGTTGGTGGCTATGTCGCATTTTGGAAGAAGTTGGGTATACAGGGTCGAGAATGAGAAATACCTCTTGGTGCACTTCAACTGCAATATCGTCTCCTATCTCCTCTTCCTTAGTGTTTTGAGCCGAATGGACGAAATTCAACAAAAAACTTAACCAAAAAACGTTTAGCGTATGATTTAGACGTTGGTGCACTCAGTTGGGCGCTATGTCGCATTTTGGAAGAAGTTGGGAATACAGGGTCGAGAATGAGAAATACCTCTTGGTGCACTTCAACTGCAATATCGTCTCCTATCTCCTCTTCCTTCGCGTTTTGAGCCGAATGGACGGAATTGAACAAAAAACTTAACCAAAAAACGTTTAGCGTATGATTTAGACGTTGGTGCACTCAGTTGGTCGCTATGTCGCATTTTGGAAGAAGTTGGGTATACAGGGTCGAGAATGAGAAAAACCTCTTGGTGCACTTCAAATGCAATATCTTCTCCTATCTCCTTTTCCTTAGTGTTTTGAGCCGAATGGACGAAATTGAACAAAAAACTTAACCAAAAAAAGTTTAGCGTATGACTTAGACGCTGGTGCACTCAGTTGGTGGCTATGTCGCATTTTGGAAGAAGTTGGGTATACAGGGTCGAGAATGAGAAAAACCTCTTGGTGCACTTCAACTGCAATATCGTCTCCTATCTCCTCTTCCTTAGTGTTTTGAGCCGAATGGACGAAATTCAACAAAAAACTTAACCAAAAAACGTTTAGCGTATGACTTAGACGCTGGTGCACTCAGTTGGTGGCTATGTCGCATTTTGGAAGAAGTTGGGTATACAGGGTCGAGAATGAGAAATACCTCTTGGTGCACTTCAACTGCAATATCGTCTCCTATCTCCTCTTCCTTAGTGTTTTGAGCCGAATGGACGAAATTCAACAAAAAACTTAACCAAAAAACGTTTAGCGTATGATTTAGACGTTGGTGCACTCAGTTGGGCGCTATGTCGCATTTTGGAAGAAGTTGGGAATACAGGGTCGAGAATGAGAAATACCTCTTGGTGCACTTCAACTGCAATATCGTCTCCTATCTCCTCTTCCTTCGCGTTTTGAGCCGAATGGACGGAATTGAACAAAAAACTTAACCAAAAAACGTTTAGCGTATGATTTAGACGTTGGTGCACTCAGTTGGTCGCTATGTCGCATTTTGGAAGAAGTTGGGTATACAGGGTCGAGAATGAGAAAAACCTCTTGGTGCACTTCAAATGCAATATCTTCTCCTATCTCCTTTTCCTTAGTGTTTTGAGCCGAATGGACGAAATTGAACAAAAAACTTAACCAAAAAAAGTTTAGCGTATGACTTAGACGCTGGTGCACTCAGTTGGTGGCTATGTCGCATTTTGGAAGAAGTTGGGTATACAGGGTCGAGAATGAGAAAAACCTCTTGGTGCACTTCAACTGCAATATCGTCTCCTATCTCCTCTTCCTTAGTGTTTTGAGCCGAATGGACGAAATTCAACAAAAAACTTAACCAAAAAACGTTTAGCGTATGACTTAGACGCTGGTGCACTCAGTTGGTGGCTATGTCGCATTTTGGAAGAAGTTGGGTATACAGGGTCGAGAATGAGAAATACCTCTTGGTGCACTTCAACTGCAATATCGTCTCCTATCTCCTCTTCCTTAGTGTTTTGAGCCGAATGGACGAAATTCAACAAAAAACTTAACCAAAAAACGTTTAGCGTATGATTTAGACGTTGGTGCACTCAGTTGGGCGCTATGTCGCATTTTGGAAGAAGTTGGGAATACAGGGTCGAGAATGAGAAATACCTCTTGGTGCACTTCAACTGCAATATCGTCTCCTATCTCCTCTTCCTTCGCGTTTTGAGCCGAATGGACGGAATTGAACAAAAAACTTAACCAAAAAACGTTTAGCGTATGATTTAGACGTTGGTGCACTCAGTTGGTCGCTATGTCGCATTTTGGAAGAAGTTGGGTATACAGGGTCGAGAATGAGAAAAACCTCTTGGTGCACTTCAAATGCAATATCTTCTCCTATCTCCTTTTCCTTAGTGTTTTGAGCCGAATGGACGAAATTGAACAAAAAACTTAACCAAAAAAAGTTTAGCGTATGACTTAGACGCTGGTGCACTCAGTTGGTGGCTATGTCGCATTTTGGAAGAAGTTGGGTATACAGGGTCGAGAATGAGAAATACCTCTTGGTGCACTTCAACTGCAATATCGTCTCCCATCTCCTCTTCCTTAGTGTTTTGAGCCGAATGGACGAAATTGAACAAAAAACTTAACCAAAAAAAGTTTAGCGTATGACTTAGACGCTGGTGCACTCAGTTGGGCGCTATGTCGCATTTTGGAAGAAGTTAGGAATACAGGGTCGAGAATGAGAAATACCTCTTGGTGCACTTCAACTGCAATATCGTCTCCTATCTCCTCTTCCTTAGCGTTTTGAGTCAAATGGACGGAATTGAACAAAAAACTTAACCAAAAAACGTTTAGCGTATGACTTAGACGCTGGTGCACTCAGTTGGTCGCTATGTCGCATTTTGGAAGAAGTTGGGTATACAGGGTCGAGAATGAGAAATACCTCTTGGTGCACTTCAACTGCAATATCGTCTCCTATCTCCTCTTCCTTAGTGTTTTGAGCCGAATGGACGAAATTGAACAAAAAACTTAACCAAAAAACGTTTAGCGTATGACTTAGACGCTGGTGCACTCAGTTGGTCGCTATGTCGCATTTTGGAAGAAGTTGGGTATACAGGGTCGAGAATGAGAAATACCTCTTGGTGCACTTCAACTGCAATATCGTCTCCTATCTCCTCTTGATTAGTGTTTTGAGCCGAATGGACGAAATTGAACAAAAAACTTAACCAAAAAACGTTTAGCGTATGATTTAGACGTTGGTGCACTCAGTTGGGCGCTATGTCGCATTTTGGAAGAAGTTAGGAATACAGGGTCGAGAATGAGAAATACCTCTTGGTGCACTTCAACTGCAATATCGTCTCCTATCTCCTCTTCCTTAGCGTTTTGAGTCAAATGGACGGAATTGAACAAAAAACTTAACCAAAAAACGTTTAGCGTATGATTTAGACGTTGGTGCACTCAGTTGGGCGCTATGTCGCATTTTGGAAGAAGTTGGGTATACAAGGTCGAGAATGAGAAATACTTCTTGGTGCACTTCAACTGCAATATCGTCTCCCATCTCCTCTTGATTAGCGTTTTGAGTCAAATGGACGAAATTGAACAAAAAACTTAACCAAAAAACGTTTAGCGTATGATGTAGCTGTCCATGCTCTCTCCTCACTAGATATAGTGGCGAATAATATGCTTTACTAACAAATGTTTACTACGAAAACTAAATGCATGAATTTAACAACTAAAAGCTGTCATACCCACAGCTAGGTTGACACTTCTGGATAAAATGTTAGAAGAGCCCGGCCCTTCCTTTCGAAATGAAATTTCTCCATTCCTATAGTCTACCCGAAAAATCTTAACTTGTCCCAAAGTCTCTATCTAATGAACTTTCTGACACTCCCAGGGGTGACAGATGTACTCTACAGTCTTATGGGCCTCCACAATAGACCTGACACCTTATACCCACAGCGGATGAACTGTTTCCCACTAATAACGTGTTCCACACAAAGCAAAGTGACGCATGCACTCTACATATGTACACTTAATTGAAAGGTTCAGGTTTCCACTGTGTAATACATCGACACCAAGGCCACCGTCCTTCCAACCCAGTAATGATCCGAGCGTTTTTATTTGTAAACTCTGCTGACATCTAAACACACTTATCACCCTAACAACCCCGTTCCGCCCCTCACATGCCGCACATGTTCCGAGCCTCATTTTCTAAAACTACATTCGCTTTGCGTTTATAAAAAGCCCAATTGGTTCCCCATGCGGCGGTAATGTCTTATGAAAAATACTTGTTCCTACCAATTTTCATTATCGATTAACAATTATGTTTGTATATTTAAAAAAAACGTATATATCAGCCTAGTTCCATCTAATTACACATGATTGTACATAGGTACGGTGTGCACAATGGGTCATTGACACGCCCCATTACCCCCTGGAATAACCTATAGGGTGGTCTCTTATGTAGAGGCACGAGTGCATATTTATAATAATAAACTTACCGGCGCATTGAGGAGCTCATTTAGTCTAGCCGACACCTCCTGACCTCGTTTAGGCCGTATCAACAAATAGATATTCTTGATGTCTGGACACGACCTTAGCAGCTTCTCAACGAGTACCTGAAAGTATAAAAATAAAATAAGAAGATGTTTTAAAATTCATTGTGCGCGCGGCCTATACAAATATAAGGAGCAACAGATAAGTAGGGCTTGAGCATGCTTATGGCTACTCAGCGCTGGCATTTGAAAACGTTTTCTAACCGAGCGGGTTTAAATAATTAAAATTCCTCCTTCGATCGTTAAACTGGGCAAGGAATGGGAAATTGGAAACTATACGTGTGTGTGGTGTGTGGGTTTCGCCATGAACCACTTAAATATGTATGTAAGCCGAGCTATTATGGGACAATGACGTGACCAGCACGAGGAGGAATATGGTTTTGTTTTCCATCCAACAGCAGTCCAGTCCAGGACGACGAGTAATTAGTGTCGTGAAGAAATCGTTTCCATCTCAAATAATAATTTCGTGACAACGGTTGACGGTGGTTGGTTATTCAAACATCATTAATGGGCTTCACCGCCGCCGCGCCTCCAGATTTTTTTTTCTCTTTTCTAGCTTCAGATGGGGCGCCGTGCTTTAATGGAAGGCAAAATGTTTGGACAGAATGGAAATGGAAACTATGGCCGCTCCTTGTTTTATGGTGTGTTTTGTTCATGGAAGAGGGTTATAAACGGCTGGAGATATAGTGTTTTAGTGAACCTTTAACCCGGGATTCATACATATTTCTGCGGGGCTGTGAATGGAAAATTTTGGGGTGCGTTCTACAAGTTCAAGAGCAGAGGCGAATCGATGGACGTTTGGGGAGTCTACAGGTTTTCTTCATTATGTCCTTCGAAGGTATTGTAAAAATAGTGACTACCTTAATATGGGAGAAAACTTTAGTCACGAAGCCACCAAAAGGCTTAAAACTAAGTGAACGAAATGAGGACAACGACCTACACAGATCTGTTTGGGAATGTTAGCAGCTTGAACAAGCCGTGTGGGGTCTAACAACTTACGGGAGAACTTGACTACCGAAAGTCTGAAAACTGAAAACGACTAGTCAAACCGCTAACGCTAACTATCGACCCTCAGATCAGTTGTATATGACAGCATTTATAGAGACGACCTATTCAGAGCAATGAATAACTTTGACATCCCTGTCAAACGTGATCGTCTAACACAGAGCAGGTCGCTGCTCCATCAAAATCGGTAACGAACTCACCGAGAGCTTTGATGCCAAAAAAGGACTTACACAAGGTGATGCGCTGTCATGTGAAACACACAAGTCAACACAGGTGGCACAATCTTTCAAAAGTCTGGTGAACTACTAGCCGACGATAGTGACATTATTGACAGAACACAAAGGGACTGTCACTGATGCGTTCGCCAGTCTCAAAACAGAATCTACAAATATGCTGTCAACAAGAAGGGATACATAGTGACATTGGACAGAACGTCACAATCGACAGCTACATACATATATCATCTTGAAAGTAAGAGACTTTGTCCGGATGGACGACCCAGTAGAGGAAGACTTTGCCTTAGGTGGTGCCTACAAGTAAAAGTTGACATCAATCGACTTGGAGTGCGCAAATAGAGGCAGTTAGCTACAGTTCGGTCTAAGTGAAGAAGCTTGTTAATGGAAACCCAGGTTCACCCCGAACTGTAGCCACACTTACTTACGTAAGTAATTAAAAGTCACATTAAAACAGAACAGAGATGGGACTTTAGCATGAGTATTGAATTTTCATTTAATGCTAATGCTCATGAGCAAAGTAAGTACAAACTGTAAGTACACGTGAACCGAGTTAGCCAACTTCGACTTTCTTCTAAACTAATGGTGATGCACATCTTGGTTCTGTTCTAACGATTGTTTTTCTTGGAGTTACAGCTTTTTTGGTTGAGACGGATTGTCACATTGGCTGTCAGCTGTTAAATTCAGTTTTAGCTTGCCACAGGAAATTACCTAAAATTTGCGGGCAACAAATCGTTCATTTGAGCACATTTACCTTTCTTGAGTTTAAGCCACAAACACGTCAAGAAAATGTTTCGAACGAAGAGTGCAACAGGCCTTTTGTGTGAAAGTCTAAATGAAAACCAAGAGCTAGGTCTTTGTTCGTCCACCACATGGAAAACACAATTTGACCTGTCAAGACCGGAACTTTAGCCTGTAAGTTCTTGGACTCTTGTTGGATATTCTCTTTGAAAACTTCCAGAGTGTTGATGGCGCTTTAAAGAAAAAGAATACTGAACGTGGCAGCACCCAAATCAGATCTGCCAACCAACTAGACGACATGAAGATGAAAAAAACGAGAACATTCCTAACTAATGGTTTACAACGAACAGATGACTTCAAAAAAAACTCTGAAAGGAGGAAGTCTGGAATGATCAGATAGGGCGGACTTGCCGGCCACTGCAAATCGCCAAAAGGAGACATTGGAAACGGATTTTTCAAAATGTCTAAAGTCGCGCAAGCTGTGTGTGCAGTTGCGGCAATGAAAACTCGTTGATCATGGTTCTATATCTCTCACCAGTCACAGTAACCGTGTTACCCACAGGCTCAGGCCCGATATTTTCGTCGAAACGAGCACTATGAGGGTTTGCCCAGTTTGCATAGGACGGCCGGAAAATTCGTTTCAAAATTCAGGTTGCCCCAAAATCGCGTAAAAAAAATAGACACGAATATTTCGCCATCTTGAGAAGTATAGCGTTCCATGACAGTTTGCCGCCATTTGCAAAAGTACAAGATTAAGAACTAACTTTGGAAGTTGTCATGTTTTTTACTACAAATAAGTGATTTAGATTTAGTAATAGTCGGAAGGATCCTAAAAAATTATCGCTTAAGGCAATTGAAAAACAATCTTTTAGATTTAGGGAACTTGATATTTATTTAGATCACAATTCCTTTATCCCCAAAGCCGATATACTCCCGCACGATTGCTGTACCGAACTTGACCCTTGTTCACACTTATGCTGTAGGATCGAATAACTATAAAGGGGACTAGTCATTTAATCAGAGAAGAATGAACACGAAGGTCATCGTTTCGAAATCCTTTGACTTTTGTCCTGTCTATCTACTTCTTTATATCAGAAGTAATAGAGGTCTAGGCACATCACCCTGAGGTATTTCTCTTTCAGGAAATTGTACTACTTTTGGTTTCAATGACGTTTGTGGATTTCTTATTTATGAATTCATACGTAGACTCACTTCAATCGGAAGTACCCGAATTCGAATGCCGAAAAAAGATGTATTGACGTCAAATTGTGCTGTCGTCAGCTTGGAAACAACAGTCTACATATTGATGGGTCAATGATGAGATTGAACATGTTTACTGGTGTGTTGTCAGCAAGTTCAGGATTGGTACTACAGTGGAAGCCGTGTTCATAACGACATCGCTTTTTACGCCCAGGCGCTCATAACGTCCACTTTCCTTTCATTTGGTTGGTTTCATTATATTTTTGACTATTCTTTCGTCTAATGGAACATAGTCGGATATAACGTCTGCGGGTTATAACGACCTTATTTCCTCGGCCCTTCCATCGTCGTTATAAGCGACTTCCACTGTATAGTATGGGCATGAGCGCTCTGAATAGACAAGACTGTGGCCAAATTTATTTGAACAACAAGAACGAAAGTTAATTGGCCATATGGTACATACATATGTACTTGTAGCAGGGAGTGGGTAAGAAAACCCTTCAGATCGAGAGTTACACAAAACATCTACAAATAGAACTCACCTTTCCCATGAATCCTGTTCCTCCAGTAATGAACACACTTCTACCTGAATAGAATTGTGGTACTGGAACGTAGTTGGATTCGTCGATAAAATGATCCATTTTTGTTGTGGAACTAGGACTGGAACTACTACTAAACAGATGTGGTCCACCATTCATTAGCATCTGATCCGGACTATCCTCCACTTCCACCAACGAGTGCGCCATCTTTTCTATTTATATAATCCTTCTACTAGTGATTTTCTCCGTCTTTAGAGTGCGTAGTCTACTAAATGGTTGACTCTCCTCAAATGTACATAAAAAAATATATATTTCTTTTGCTTTCCTCTCCTCTAATGCAAATCAGTTACTAGAGTCGAAAAGTTTTGATGATGATTTTAAGTTATAAGTTTTAAAGTTAAATTTTTTTTTTATTTTGTTTGTTTTAATTTAATTTATTTTTTTAATTTTAAGGAAGCAGTATCGTATGTGTGCGATTCGGTTGTTTTCTTAAAAATTAAATATACATTCACATGCATATAATTATTTGTTGAGTTTTTGTCTTGTTGCTAAGTTTAAAATTTATTGTTGTCTTCTCGAATATTTTAATTTTTTGTTTTTTTAGGTTTATAGGTACCTACTATAGATTATCAAAAGTGTTTTTTTTTTTACTTATTGCGCTTATTATGATTTACTTGTTTGACTTCTTCTGTTCTTCGGGAATATTTTTAAAATATTTTTTTTTGTTTCGTTTTTTGCTTTTCAGTATTTTGCTTCAACAGAATTTTGTGGAAGAAACTCGGAAGATATTGATTTTGCTATTTGAGAATTATAATTGTAATTTAAAAAATAGGTTCCTCAATTTTTGTTGAAATTTTGTTTTTTTTTGCGTTGCTATTTTGAATTGTAAGAGAATTGTGTTTAGTTTATCTTTGGAGAATTTTTTTCAAATTTGTTTTCATCAACTGCGTAAAAATGTTCTTTTAGCATCTAGCAAATGCTCCATTTTGCTCAAATTAGAGGCACGGTTCAATCATAATCTTTGAAGAAGTTGAGGAAATCTGGAAGTAAGAATGAAATTGTTTGTAAGAATTTATGTTTGTTTAAAAAAATGAAAGTTTTAAGGAAAAATGTATTCAGTACAAAAGTTTGGATGAGAATATTTTAAGGGCTTCGGGAAATTTAAATAAAGATGACTAGTATAACTAGGTTAGTCTAGACTAGGTTATGTTCGTGGATAGGTGAGTGGAAGAATTGCCATCGCCACATTTAGGTCAATACAGACCCATTATGATACCCATAGCGGATTGATGTCCCTTGCCCTAGTCTTACAAATGTGTTCTTTATAAACTACCAAAGCATCCAGTAGATTTGATGGAGTTCAAGACGGTCATGGTGTGTCGCTGGATAATTCTTCTAGGTCACAGAAGAAGTGCCGCCCGAGAAATTTATGTCGTAGAGGGATAAGAGTCTTACTCTTGTCATAAGTAGTCTAAGTAGGCTGACTTTCACCTGATCTGGAGACAGGACTGACTTTGAGCAAAGTTTGTGATTCGGTTTGGTACTGAATAAGCCCAACTATCCCTAGAAAACTACAACTTATTTTCTAAACTGGAACACTCAGATGTAACTGGTAGAAAGACAAAAAATCACTACACTGCACTTGTCATACCTGAACCAAAACCTCTGTCACCAGTAAGCGTAGTGTAATCACCTTTGTCACAAGCCTTTTTAAGGTTCCTAGACAAGACTTACAATTTCTTTCACGGCCCCATCTCGTTCAAACGTCTGACAAACATCCGAGAGTACGATTGTCATTAGAATAACGAATTGTCCTTCAGATACGGTATTAAACAGAAGACCCCTTTCATTCGTATAAATAATATAACACGCACTACATAAATGGTTATGGGAAGCTAGGCCTTGGGTTCGATGTATGTACATACTTGTCACACAAAATAAATTGTATTTTTTTGTTATTAAGGTTAGGAAAGTGTCCCATAAGAACGACATTAAGGTGTTTACAATCTTTTCTATGGAGAAAAAGCAAGACTGGCACTAATTCCTTCAAAAAGTTAGGAACCATTTGCTACAAATTAAGACCTTGGCCAAGAATGCAGGAAGATCAACCGCAGGCTGAGGTTCTGAGCAATCATTTTTCGAGCCTTCACATCTCAGTGTAACATGACACTTAGACAACAGTCCAAGAGTACAGTCTTGCGAACAAATTCCATGTGTTCTTGCTTTCTCCAACTATTTCGGAACGCGTCAAAAAATGTACCAAAGCCTTAAGTACAAAGCTTGACAAGTAGTGAAATCTTTTGGTGTCACGCGAAGACACTAGCATCCTTGACATTGAAGATTCGACTACAGCTCAGTCTAGGCCCGGACTCTGATTGACATCATTCCTGATACCAAGGTAAGTTAAAGTAGCAACAAAATATCGAGGTGATCCCTGAACATTCTTCTTGTAAATCCAGTAGAATAATTCCATCGAGCTCACCAGTTTATCACGAATGCATCGCAGTGAGCTAATGGTCGTTTCAACCTTTTTGTAGAAAAGTATCAAAACCTGCCTCTGTTAGTTCCCTAAGTTTGGCTTTTATCTGTTAAAGCAAGGCGTCAGACTAATTTCATTTTAAAAAAACGATCGAGGATTCTGGATTGATATAAGGCTGACTTCGTGCGATCAAGACTAGCATAGAAAGCATGTATATGTACATAGATGTACTGCACCTTCTTAGAATTTCGAAGTATTATTGAACAACCACTGATTATCGAAGGAACATTTATGGACTGCCCAGATAATGGGGTTATCTTGGAATGAATATTTAAGAAGAAGCCTTGCCGGAACTCTTCGCAGTCCTAGAATCATGTTTGTCAACACTGACTGGATCATTTATATTACGAAGAGCACAGTGGACATTCAGGAAATACACTCTATACATAGTGATTCCCAGTTCATTATATGCGCCATCGGACCAGAACCAAGGCAGGGACACCTTACATAGAGAGAGCCACTAAATAGACTTCAGACTTTGGGTATATATTGGAAAAAACCTAATCAAGGTCATACCTTATCAAAAGGTGCAAACTAGCTTGTGCAGGCTGCAATGTACGACTGCAACTTTGAAAGTGTTCCTAGACTATTAAGCCCTGCATATAAGAGCTATAACAACTCCAATCGTCCTACGGCTTCACTTAGCTCAAAACATGAAGATTTTTGAAAAATTCTTACTGCTACATATCTTCTCTGACAGTATGTACCTCGAAATTCATGTCAAACACAATTTATCTCAAGTGTTCCTTCAAAGATGTCATTTCGAATCGCAACTGTTCGGATAATTGTCGAACCCCTTGGTCATACTGACAAGGGCAAGAACCGGACTTTCGGACATAATTGGTTGCACCATTAAGACGATTAGCTGTCACCATTTAAGTCGAGATTCATACTTCAAGAATCCATCAGATGAAACCATTGAGCAGATTTCACGACGCCTTAAAAGGTTACAAGACCTAACCTAGATGAAGTTTGAACTTAAGCCCTGGGAACAACAGACAATTATTTATCGCCAAATGCTTTTTTTTATTTTATGTAGTAAAATTGGCATCAACAAGTGTGTCCCATTAAAAGGTATCCGTACATGCATAGCACCTGTTCAGCCTGGAATTGGTGACAGTACTTGGTTCGCCGGGCTCCGGCTATATAAGGATCACAAACAGTTTTCGACATTTGGACGTCACATGTCAAATTTGTGTGATGACAATTAAATTTTAAAATTCCGATCACACTAGAATATCTCACCTCAGCGACACATTTCCTTTTGTCTGACGTAAGGAATTCGTTATAAGTACTTTCAGTGACTGGCATCTCAAATTACTTTGTAAATATTTGATTAATACGTTATTTATTATTTTTTGTTCAGAAAATGATGTATGTAACAAAACAATTCACACTAAATTAAAACCATTAGAGATTAACAAAACTATTATGTACCTTAGGTCATAATTATTACTGAATGAAAGTGGAAAAACAACGTTAATTGATTTTTAATCGAAAATGCATACAACGGTGTAGAAGCTAAGAATCTTAGACACAAAAAAAAAACACGTCATCCAAGATTTGATTACATTAATTAATTGACGAATGAGTTGTCTCTATGCGGGTATAGTAATAGACCGGTGTGTGCAGTGAATTACTTTTTGAATCTTTCTCACACACAAGGGGGTCCAAAACGTGTCACCCTATCGGAAGGTGGCAACTGTCAGTAGGAATGTAACAGATGCAGAATACACGTCTATAAGCCATGGGACGTTTTACTCCACAAGATTGTGGAATACTCTATCTGCCCTCTGGGTGATTTGTCAACTGCCCTTCTTATGTACGAAAGATGCATAATTTCATAACTTCCTCTCCTCAGAGTCAATAAACTCCATTGTGCGCGTCTGGTGCTTATGCAGAAGACCGCAGTTTTGCCGCCTAAAGACGCAACCACAATGGACTTCAGTGGGATTAACCTTATGTCAAAACCAAACGAAAAACCCACTCAAGTTTTTCCAAACGCTTTTGTTACCCATAATGAACTCATAATCAGTCGAATTGTTACAATTGGGTTCAGTGCAGGGGAAAAGTAGGAAATAGACTAAAAAATTGTCAGCTGCGAAATTCAGAAAACTCTGGGAAAAGCATGACAATACCAAGAAAATTGTAAGACCCAACCTACCGCTCTGCATGGGGAATATTACCGGCTACAACCACCTGGCGGCCCACCGAATAAGAATGCAACTTGACACTGATGACACGAACAAGGAAAACAGCTCTCAAAAAATAAAGGGTAACCAGATAGCAATGATAATTTTTCCAATTGTTATGTTTCAGTTGTCAAAGCTACCAATGACACCCAGCTGTCAAAATATTCAGGGCTTGCCATTCCAACATGCATCGTTTCAAGCTTGCTCCGTTGTTAATACCCAACGTGAGTTTCGTCCTGAAGTCGGTCGTCAATGATTAGCGTGAGTACAATCTTTTGGACCATAAGCCACCAACCAGAAGAAAATATAGCCGTAGTAACGGTCAGTATCGAAAAGGACATAGAAATGTCGATTCAGCGCTGATTAGCTGAATCGGGCATCACCAGAGAGTTAGTCCGGCTTATTTGGCAGTTGGATTTGGGCTTTGGTTAAGAATATACTGACGCAGGAAAGGAAGCCGGACAACCATAGACGTGAATTCGCTAATTAGGCGCTGAAAATGGCCGGAGATCCAGATTTTGGCCAAAAAATCGTCTTCTCAGCCGGGGCTCACATTCGGGTTCAGCGGCTATGACAACAAGCAGAATTGCCATTATTGGAGCGCACACAATCCCCAAGTATTAGAGGACGCATCAATGGATCCAAAAAATTGCCTGTTCGGTGCGGCTTATAGCATGGCGGCATCATCTCACTTTATTTCTTTCGAAATGAGGAATGAGACTCCGTTACCCTTAATGGTAACCGACTTTGTGGGCAGAACTCGACATCATCGATATATCCGAGGTTCGTTTCCAACAAGATGACGCTATATGCCGTACAACCGACGCAACGCTTGAAGTTGTAAAGGAGAAATCTAGTGACAGGGTCATCTCATACGAAGTGACAATACACTATTATTTTCCCTGTGGCTACGGCAAGTTCTTGGTCTACGCTAACAAGCCAACCACTTTGGACGAGCTCGAGGCCAACATTCGAGACGCTACAGAGTCAGACAGAGTCATTAAAAATTGGACCGACTACTTGAAGAACTGCCAGCGAAGCCGAGGCGACCATTTGAATGATATGCTGTTCCACATATTATGAATGTGGCATGGATGAAGCTTCAAAATAAAGCCAGAATTCTATGCCTCACACCGTTGTTCTTTTATTTAAATTTATTTTCTTATCGTTCTTATCTGGTCACCCTGTATATCAATGTGATCATCTCACCAAAGCAAATGGTTTAGGGCGATTCCATAAAAAAAAGAACAATGAAAGAAAAAATGGGCGTGTCATCTTGCGAAATTGTATTCTTATTGTCAAATTTTACAACGCACAACCTTTTGAAACCAAGGACGGGGTGACAAGCGCTGACTAGCCTGTTTGGCTGGCTGTCTAGGGTCAGTTTCCATGGAACAAAAAAACGTCTAAACACTTGAGTTACGCGGCTTCCTAATACTCGTATATCAGGCTCTTAGATAATTTTATTTATTTATATTGAGATTCAAGAATCCATTAAAGGCAGACACTGTTATAAGTTCATCTGACTTCTAACATTTACCTCAGAAGGAACAAATGAATCTTTAATAACTTGAAGCCAATAACTGTTTAGGGACCACCAGTTCCAGTACTGATGACTGACAATGTACGAATGTCATTACTTAGGCAGTTGAATAAACAAACAAACCACTCTGTTATGACAATATTATGTAAATAAACTAGCGACTGACATTGATGGCCAATTGCATTGATGGATCTATTGCATCTCCCCACGAAATATTTTCTGTTGAGGCCGTTCTGATGGCTTTGAAAAGATCTCTAGAGAGCGTGTTAAGAGTGCATAGATCGCACAGAGAACAAACTCTGGCAGAGCTCTTCTCCGTTCTCTAGCTGCATTTGAATATTTGTTCAAGTTGTTAAATATGATCAGGCAGTGTTGCACAATTAAACAAATTAAAAAGCACATTGAAACTATTTGCATACACGCTTGTCTTCCTTAAGTGCGAACCTACATAGTACCTAAGTATATTTGTTTAAGAATTATGAATAATTATAGGTTTTAATTAATTTGTCTTGGAATCAGAAGCAGAAAATCGATATGAACTTGCGGTTTTAATATTAATTTGCAGGAAGTAAGTGATGCTGCCTTGGTGGAGCAATGTGCAGTGTGTGTTCTCTAGGTTAGGTCAAAAATAAGTGTAACTTTGGGAAGGGAATATGATAAGTACTAACGTAGACATTGCTATTAGTTCCGGCGAGAAAAATAGATTGACCTCCTTTAGAGGGATTTCTGTCCGGAAGTACGTAAGACAGAAAAACTGGAGCTGCTCACCTAGATCAGAAGAGGCCCAGATTAGGCGAAGGATCTTAGCATATGACGACTAAAACCCCCAGTAGATGTCTATATGCAGCGAGAGGCGTTCCCAGGTTTTGTCTAAATATGTTTTCCAGTTTCTCTAAATATGTTTACATTGAGTGAATAATGGAACTACCCTGCTGGGCTTTCAGTGATCTGATTCCAAATCTTAGGGTCATTGCTTGATAAATGTAAAAGCTACGCTGTCCAGGGTACACCGTGATACGTTTCCTTGAAGCAATTCGCAAGAAAGACCGGATCTGTGGGCAAACAACTCGTCGGTTTTGCATCATGATAACGTCGCATAATGCCGTCCTTATACGACTTCATGTTTGGGAACGGAGACACTAACGACCAGGTTTTGTCATCACCTTATTCAATTAGGTCAAGCAAGAGTCAGTCTGTAATGATATGTCCAAAAAGGAGATTCGGGAAGACACGAAATACCTTAGAGTTTGATAAAAGGGAACTAGACTGGCTTAGAGTAGTCAGTTTTGGCAATTGAGGAAGAGCTGAAAAGAGCTTTAGTGCATTATCAGAAGCCGTTCTTGAGAGGCGGTAACTAAGTATATTGAAGGTCAAGCCTCAAATGTGCTTGTACATAAATTTGACAAATAGGTCCTCTCGCGAGCGTCTGGCAAACATCCGAGAGCACAACTGTCATGAGCAAGCTTCTCGAAAAACAAGTAAGCGCCTTCCATTCGTGAGAGAAGCTAGACCCTGGGTCCCAAAGACCCTGTCGAACCAAATATGATGATGATGAACCAGCTTAGTTGGTTAGTTTAAAGGAATTGATTCAAGATTTTATAAGAGTTTTGTGCTCTAGAATCACTGATTTGAATATGAATTGGCTTTTACAGGTTTTTTCGAGGTATATCTCAGTCCTTCTGCAACACACTAGTCGCCACGTTAAAGAGGGGCTTTCTGTGATCGTCCAAATTTTCAGATGAATTTCAAGTCGAGACTCATCATCGAGTTCAAACCTCCATAGGATAGAATGATCCAGCTGTGCCGTGTGAAACTGGAAAACACGATGTGCAATTCGGAAACAGTCCCTACAAACTCCAAACATGTATTGGATCTATCTTTAACAAATCTGTTTAATACGCAAATGAGGACAAAACCAAGTACTTGTCAAGAAACAGAGGAGGATCTGTTTCCCGTATGGGAGAAAGCGTAAGTGTTAACTGTAACAGAGTTTGGATATATGTAGTCCAAAAAGCTAAAACACGTCGCCTACACTCTCTCGGCCACAGAGGTTTTTCGAATTACAGCTCCCAAGTTCAAGACGACATGGAAGAATGAACAAGCTATGGTGATGCCAAAGCGCTTGATCTGGACAACTGGAAGCACGGTGTTCAATTTGGATTTATCAAGTATTTTGTAATAGGATTCCAAAATTCCTTCCTAGATGAATTTCAATTTAGCAGGACGCAGCAAATGATCACCATGGGAGACATGAACCCTTCTTTGCGAGGCGTGTTTGAAGCACTAACTTTTTCTATCAGAGACCTGCTTTTGGAAGAATGAAATCCTCCATCTAAGTCTCTTATTCCAGTTTCTATTTTGCATTTCTAAAAGAGTAGGCAAAGCTGGCAAGAAGGTTTTTTTAAGCCTGTGTTCGATTTTGATATGTAAGGCGAAAGACTCATTTCATTTCGTGCTAAAGTAGATGGTGTTAACATCGAGGGCCCTTCTATCAAGTGGATTTCAGAAGAGGAAAACAATGCTGCTGGTTACAATTTTGACGAATTTTAGCTCCCATTCCATGCTCATAGACAGAGTTGAAACCACCAGGGTTTAAAACAGGGCCATATGAGCGCGAATCCTACCAGTTCTCCTGAACTGTTTCAAGTGATGAGCGATGCGTTAAACATTTTTATTTGACAGTAAAGTCTATAAACTGTACTAAGTTGTCGGTAACATCGAACAATTGGACAACTAAGCTTCAGTCAAAAGGATCTTCGAACCCCAGCATTTAGTAAGGCTGAGCCGTCTACAAAACTTAAGGCAGAGTTTCCGCCAATACTTTCTTAAATAAGGCATGATGTCTCTGTAAGACCCTTTACCTAATCAAATTGCCCTAAACTACATTGACGATATCCAATTATTGTAATGATACTACCTTTACCTATGGTCGTTTGTTATTTAACGGTATAAACCCCATGAAATTGCTTAAAACAAAAAAAAAAAGGTCACGTGCGCCCCCATTCCTTCAATATAAATTGTTGCAAGTCAAAGGCCTAGCTATCGCTCCGACTGTTGACTTGTGACTTGTTAATTGAAACATTTTGTTAGCAACCGTTTACAGGCTAATAAACTTAAACAAAAAAAAGTTTAATATTTTAATTTAATGCTTCTTACCATATTGATATGACAATTTATTAGCCGGACACAATTTCGAGCATTATAGCTTCAAGGTAATCAATTTACTGCGGTTAATGGTTTAATTCGACGATCACGAATTAATTCTGTAATAGCGGAACTTGAATGGAGCAAAACAATGATCGAGTTAGTTTGTAGTGAATCTGTTTTCTACTAATATTGTTGATGGTTGTCAGTTCAACTAATGTTAGTATATGATGAAGGCACTGATAGACAGACAGTAATAGGTCTGTAGCTTAGGAACAAAGCCCAAAGCTACATAGTTAACGAGCTGACTGACTGGTGGAAGAGAGTGTTCAACTATGTCAGTCATCAGAAAATCAAATAAAAGAAGCAGTCACTGTGCATACACTGAGCTGGAAAATGATGCCAATAGACAAGGGTGGCAAGCGACAAAGCCGAACTTAACAATCTAAATAAACAAGCTTAGAACAAAGGTAAGAGGAATTAATAAGGAGTTTTGAGGAACTTACTTTACCAATCTTACAAACGATGATTGTACTGACTACTAGCTCTTGAAAGCAGCAAAGAAAATACAAAGGCAAATAGCAACATTTTGCAAGAAAGAACGAGGGAAGGTAACTGAGAACACTTCCAAACTTGCGAAGGTAAATAGGGCCAAGGAACGAAAGAAACATACGAAGCCGACAGATTTATTCGTTCGATTATGACAGAACTTGCCAAAGAAATAAAGAAGGCATAACTATGAAAAAGGCCCTAGGCTTTGATATTGTTAAGAGAGAGATTGTAAAACGATTTCCAAAAAATTGCTAAAAAAACTAGCACGGATTATAAATTCTGCATTCAAGGTAGGCCTTGATGAAAGTCGTGTTTCCAAAACCTGGAAAACCACCTTACGAAGTAGCCTCATATCGCCCAATATCAGTCTATAAATGTTGTCTAAATTATCAGACAAAAAGCTAGTGAAGGGGCTGCAAAACCGACTTTAAAAATAAGCACTCTACGATTGATCAGGTAGATAGAATCAGAGATCAAGACGGAAATGCTTTCCAAGAAGAAAAAATCTTGCACAAAGGACTGGTCCATAAGTTGCAAAAGAAACTACCAAAGCAGTGCTGGAAAATTCGGGAGTCTTCTATATTTCAGCAATTCTTCAGAATTAACTACGAGAAACAGAGTACTAAACGTTAAGAGAAATAAACGTTGATGTACCACAAGGAAGTGTGTTAGGTCCAGTATTGTACATATCTATTACTATTTTCTAGAGCTCAACCAGAATGTGAAGAAATCACGATAGCAACATGTGTAGACTACACTTCTGTACGTGCTGTGGGAGAAACTATCGATGTAGCAACGAAATAGGTTCAAAAGGCAGCAAATAATGTCTCGGAATGGAAAGAATGGAAGATTAGATTAAATCGGTAGATCATGTAAAGCAATGCTAGTTCCTCGGTTGTGGAATGGGGTGCCCACCGGTTAACGACGATTATGCGAACAAAACCACCACTGAACGGTTTGACTGGATGACCTCATGGACTTGGAGCATAATAACATTTGAATAAACTACAAAGTCCATAGGAGATCTGGGCAACCTCGAAGAGTCATTTTAGGGACGGAAAATGGTCATACTTTTCGAAGACGATATTAGGAATATAGTTCTATGAATGGCATTCGTTATCAAATCATGATTGTAGAGGTCCTGTGGGCTAAGCTGAATAAATTTATTTTCAGCATAAGTTCAGAATGTTTCTAGCTTCTATTCATCAGAAGAATTTTAAGAATTCTTAGGTCGAGTTTAAGACCGAGATCCAAAGCATGATTGAGAGAAAGTACGTCAGACATTTTTGGAAAAACACTCCTCACAAACACCAATTAAGTGCCTGAAATGTGTTATTCTGTTTATAAATGGTTTCAGGTTCTATAATTTTACTTAGCGATGTCCTTTAATGCAAATTAGGTGCTGGTTTCGATAGAATACAGCTCAGACTCAGAGCTCAGAGTAATGCTTGAATACTTTTCCAAAGATTTCGGAATTTGTTGGTTCCGTCTAAGGATACCATGAACGACTTATGGACATATTACTTCCATAGCTGCAGCCAGACATTTATACTTAAATCCTTAATATGTTATGTCATGGTATACAAGTATTTCCACGTCATAAGAGCTTGTTGATCATGGTCTTTGCCAGGAGGTTCTCAATCACCTTCCTTTCTGTACAGGTTCGTTGGGTAATCATGGGGGTCATGATCAGATGCAAGACTCTCATTTACAAAATATCGCAGGTGTATCAGATATAAAGTTTTGGTGTCTTGAAGGCAGCTCATTTATAGCTTAGGGCCTCGAAACCTATGCTTTTGTCTATCAATCCTATTAGAGATTACACTGAACTTGAACTCCCGGTCCGATCATTCTTTCGATCGTATTTAGAAAGGTCGATTTTTTTATTATATTTGGCTTATCAAGGCCTTAAGAGAGACCAAAATTTAACAGATTTTTACAAAACAGTCAAAAGAAACTTTCGAGAACTGAGAATACAATTTTGCGTTCTTTTTACGATATTTTCTCTAGTCAACCTCATGATTCAAGTGTGACCTAGGACCCAACGTATAGATAAGTTTTGAAAATTCACGTTTTCCACGAAGACACTAGTACCAGATCCGGACAATTTGTTTAGTTTGAATTAATTACTTGCCCTAAATCAATGGAGAGACGGCTCTTAATAATTCTACCTATGAGTACATTTAAAGCAGCTCCAAACCTATACCGAAGTTTCCATGCAGTCAAAACAGGCTCTCCGATAGAGATGCTCAAGATATTATGTCCGACTTCTGAACTCACCCGGGGATCTGCTTTGTCTGTTATGTCAAACTTGGCATTACTGTGATGGAGAAGTTCAAAGTAAATTATATCGTTATGTCCTTAAAAGATGCGGAATACCACGTCCATTTTTGCTAGCCTCATGTACATATAACAAGGAAAAGAGTCAGAATTTCATAAACATTATTTCAAAACATTTTAGGAACTTCAATCCTCTGAATAATTTCAATGTAAACTCTCATCATAAAGGTACAAGAGGGTATTGAGTATTCTGACGCGAACAATTAAATACGGGGTACCTTAAACTAAGATTTTAGGCCAATTACTTAAGGAATATTATGTTTACGCAAATTTTACTCATATACATATGTATGTGAAGTGGTATACATAGCCAGACTTAAATCTTTGACAGCTTGACAGCTGTTAATATCAAATCAGCGGAGGATGTAATCCGAACCAAGAAGTGACATAAGGCTGAGGACTGAAATTGTCTCTATTTTCATATCAAATTAAACATGATACCAAAAGGTCTCTAATTCCACGCTAGTCTAGAAATAATGCCAAACCGCTTTCAGATATAAAGTAAAAAATACCACTCTGCTCCACTTTTACTGCAGATATCTCTTTCATTGACATTTAAGGATTGTACTGCAGTAAGTCCTTAGCATATACTCCAACCACAAAGGTGTGGCGCTTCCCGCGATTTAGAAATAGGACGAGTTTAATCCAGGTATGAAATGCCAATCCTAATCTATTACTCCATGGAAGCGTGGAAGTCACTGCAATCGATCAGTATTGAACCTACCACCTTCGGTTTTTGCAAAGTCTTCTACTTTTGAGTTACTCAAGCACTTAAGAAGACTGAATAAATTTTAGTACAAACATCTTCACTCTAAAATGTAGTAGATGAGATGAGAAGTGTTATGTCAAATTTTTGGCACAAGAAATACCGCACATCACTGTGATCCGAAAATTTCCACTATAGATACATTCTATTGAAAATAAAAGTATTACTGCAAATATAGACAGAGTCCACATATGGTTAGGCTAGAAAATAATTGCTCTTGCACGAGCCTACAAGACAGCATGGATTCTATTTATCTTTCCATTTAAAACACACCTTTTGTTTGTATCTTCTTGCACGAAGTTAGTTTTTGTTTTCTTTACTAAGTTTAACAAACTTTATAGAAACACGAGTAATACACGAATTACAAAAAAATTAAGTATACAAGTCTTTTGCACAACGAGAACACACCGCATCCACGAAGGAACGTCTAAATAGGTCAGCGTCAGAATCGATACTTGATTGAGTAAAAATTTAATTCAGCAATTTATTCGAGAAAAATGTAGTGACTTCATGAGCTCACTGGCAGGTGCTTAAGCAGGGATGCCTCGCAATTCAATGTGTACCCACCATAGGTGTTGCTTTTGCACGTACATCATCGCCCCGCATGGGTAAGGTAAACATATATGACAGTCGGTACAAAGTGTAGAAATTTCGCTTTGCTTCTGCGTGCATGGTCGTAGGTTTTCTGACGTTAATCGCTGTAATAACCTAGCGGATGCGTTATTCTAAATTGCAAATTCGAATGCATTTCTGGGATTTTTCCTCTTGACATTTGAGAATGTTCAAATTACATTCGCAAACAATTGCAAGCGATTTGTTTGCTTTCAAACTGTCAGGTATGAAATTTTAGAAATGCACTCAAATCTAGCCTAGCAGTATTGACACACTAGTCTCGAAACCTCTGAAGACACATTGTCATCGATTGCAGATTATTTGTTGACAAATCGTGCGCGAATTACACTGTGTCACAGCATGTCTTGGTCTCGCTCGATGTGGGTATATGGGTTAAGGCAGATTAAATAACGTAAGAAAGTAAGTTTTCTGAAGTTTCAGGGCTGGTGCAGATGATGATGACAATTTAACGCAAAAATTGACATCAATAATTTGCATTTTTGTATTTTTATAGCAAAAAGAAACAAAAATAACAAGCAGCCAACATCCATATGTAGATTGGGGTTTTTAATTATGAAAGTTTAACAATGGCGCATTCTTGTTTGTGCTAAAATCGAAAGTTAGGACTTGAGTTTGTGGTCAGTGTAAGAGGGGACTGAATTCTTCCGAAATGAGTGACTTCAGTGCGTTATTGTGAACTGTTGTTGTTCATGTGCTAGGCGAGGGTGGTATGTGTAAAGTGAGCTATTTCACCAACTTAGTGGCGACTGTTATCACAATCAGTGAAGGTATCGAAGGAACTATGTACGGCTGAGTATTAACCAAGAAATGGGAACATACAGGTTATAAAATACTACTATCGTCAAGCTTCTAGGAGGTAGACCTTCTAAGAGGATATACGTGCTTATTCCTACACCTTTTGATCGGAGACATTGTCATTTGACACTGCCAAGTGGCTTGGAAGTAAACACTTTGTAACGCAAGCAATGGAGGAAGCCATTCGAGGAAATAAATCCAGAGAACTCTAACGAATGTAAGAAGGATTCAGCAGCAAAAATGGCTACAGCTCCATTAGATCATTGAGATTGCAGTTGTCCTCAATGGCTCAATTACGTTTGCGTTGTGCCGAACGCCCAGGTGTCCCCGAACAAAATGCGTTAAATTTTCACACAGAATTGGCTTGTTAAGACGGGTTTGCAAACTACTATATACTTAACTCTTTGGAAACAAGCAACAATGGTAACTACCAGCAGAACCATAAGATTTGTTGCAAGTTGGTTGGAAGAGTGAAGAGGTCAAGGAATAACAGCTTTGCTTGGAAGTTACAAATCCTGCATAAGGCTTAAAGAACAAGAACTCGTAATCCTTAACCAAAGTACTCGCTAGTATTCCGATGGTTAGATGATTCATTCTCTTTCACATAAAACCTATGGTTTTGAACCGGCAGTAGCTAGTTCTCCGCAGAATTCAAGGACTAGAACTCTATGCTGAACAGGAACCAATTTGATTAGGAATTGAAGGGCATCGTACTAACATTTGACTGACATATAACTCAATAAGTTGGAGTTGACACTTTAAGCGGTGCCTGGCTGTCTAAAATAATAAACACAACAAAGCTTGGCATATTGCAGAAATCGGTGTATTAAGGATGGGAACGTGTCCCACAGTTACTAAGACTACAAATTCCATCTTCCACCCGTCGGTGTACTAGAACATATTTCTAGAGCTCAGTGCCGGAATTTTATCAGACCAATCTGTGCCGTGTTTCTTGAAGCCTAGTTTCTCTTCTATCACTGGATGGATGACATTTTTACCATCATTCTTCGGAATGAAATTACTCATTAAAAAGAGGGGTAAGACTTGTAAGAGATCGAAAAGACTTGAACTTCTTGAATTCCGAGATGATTTCATACGGATTACACACTGTGTCAAGCAGGAAACTGAAATTCATTCGCCTTTAAATTTAAGCCTGGGTTAAACACAAACAAGGTCTGAAAAAATATTAAAGAGTTAGACAGAGGGAAGAATTTGAATTCAAGGGATAGTGGCATCGAAACGCATGCTGTCGGTAAAGGCGAGGACACAGTCATAAACCCACTGCTAACTCCCGATACGTCTTTTAATTTCAGTAGGTCTATCCACCGGATGTTAAACAACGCTCTGCCTTACTGAACGTGGAAGGCTTCGAAAATCAATCCTGTTTTAAAAAAACACAGTCGCCATATTCTCGTTCATTTTGAAAAGCGAACAAGCCTTTATACCTGACACAACTCCATTTCATTTCACCATTTCAATCAGGCTTCAGACAACAACAGAGTTAAACTACTGTACTGTTGACGAGTTTTACTCTGCGATGGATCGAGATGACATAAATTCGTCTCTTCTGCTCGACTTGGCTCTGTCCCGCATGACGTTCTGTTGCTTGAACTCAAACGTTTATTCATCTTTAATGTGAATGCCGTAAAGCTTATATTCTCGAACAGTAGTATGTCCGATTTTCTTAAGACTAAGGCCGGTGTCCCTCAGGGTTCTATTATGGGACCGTAACTCTTCTCCCTTTTTAACTACGACCTATCTTCAATTCTAAACTTATACAAAGCTCAGATGCACCTCAAAATGTTCAACTAAGTACACATCTTAGCTACCCTCTCGATTCACTCAGTTGTTCACTGGACCCTCAGAAACTAATAATTAATTCTAATGAGAGCCAGCTATCGCGATAAGTCGGACAAGTCCTTATTGAAATAAGGAGGTCTATGAATAACTTACAATAACTGTAGCCAAGGTTCATGGTGGTCTACGCACGGTGTACCAATCCGGATACTTTCTCCCAACCAGTATGAAAGCGAGATACCAAGGTATCGCTGACTCCAGGAGAAATGTCAGACAGGATTTGAGTACATGAGAGCTAATAGGAGTAACTCTTTCTTTTCTCTTTTCTTAGTTAAATATTTAAAAAAGATGAATTTATTAAAAATTGAAATTTTCTGTAGATGGTGGTGTACCTAGTGGTACCATAGTCTGACCCACGCTTTTTCTACAAATTATTTTAAATGACTTTTCCCTGATTTCGTTTTCTCTTTTACTCGACTGAGACCACAATTTATTAAACCTGAGCGGAAAATTTCACTGTCTTTTGTGACAAATTGCCTTCACCTCGGATACCGTACGAGTATCCTGTTTTTTCTTCATCAAATCACAGCTTAGGTTCATAGGAAGGTAACCTCAAAACAATTTTTTGATCTATTGACGAACATCTGGAGAAATTGGGTAAAGACTAAACCCCAGACATTCAACGTGGGTTAGCATTCTTCATTGCTGAAACCGATGATGATGGTTATTGTGACAAAGCCCGAAGTGTCAAGAAAGTGATATAGACTTGACCTTTTGAGTGAGATGAGGTGTTTGTGCGTCAATGAATTGAATATTAGTTGTACTGTCTTACTCTACTTTGTAAATGGATATTATATCGAGAGCCATGCTGAAATGAATCTTATATCTACATTCTGAAGTAGAGTCAGAAATGTCACCATAATACGAAGATGACGCAGCAACGCAACACACCGTTGCGCAATCATGACCTAAATGCTTATATATGCATCGGCAATCAAGGGCTTAGACATGTGATGACTAAATAGGGTCTCAGAGAATGGCTTGAACTTCCTCCTTGTCATACATAGGAGGCACCACAAAATCAGTTGGGGTTTACCTGACGACATACGGAAAACCTGTTTGTCACATCACCATCACGTAAAAGGCTTCGAAACATTACTAAGATCTGCAGGTAGCAAGTATAAAGAGGATTTGGATAGGATCTTTGGCTTCAACAACAGTGGAATGCAATAAAAAAGATTGTCATTGCTGGAGCGAAATTTTTTATCAGAAGATCACAAGGAAGGATCTTGACCTCTATCGATTCGTTTGGTTCATAGAGTTCTCAACAAGGGGTTTCAGAAAAGATTTCCTTCTCCAGAAAGTAAATGTCATTAGATGGCAACATAGAATTCATTTTGGAGCGAAGACACTCCTAATTCCGATCTAGTGTCTAGATCATCTTTTGTTGTATACATCAACACTTTCTGCGCTGCATACGAGAAGGATGTATCCTTTCACCGATAGTGTTCTCTTGATGGTACGCGACAACAGGGAAGGCAACCGGTGGGCGTGGCTGAGCAGGATGCAACTAAGCAGATTGTTTAGACAAAATCTGGTTCTGATTTCCACAATATGTTGACAAAATTGGCAGTGGATTGGACATATGTGCATTGCTTGCCATTCATCTAGTTCCGGGCCTTTAAAAGAACAGTGAATTGGCTGAGGCACACATGGCGTACAAAAGTCAAATAGGAGTCACAGCAGCTAGAAAGAAGTTGGACCGAGCTGCTATATCTAGAAACTTCATACGAGGTAGGTTAGGCCTCGTGGAAGACGTAAGATCAACAAGGTTCTCTATATTGTACCCTGATAGGGGGAATAACAAAGGAATTTTGAATGCTCTTTCCAAAATGAAATTGTAATTTACACAGAATTCAAAACCAGTGATGGCACGAGGATAGATATAATCTCGAGTGATGTAAACTTTTACGTGGATCTGAAGCTTCCGGAAACAGTGTGTTTCAAGCAAATATTCTAGCTCTACACAGAACTGGGGAATTACTTGACATTGGATCAACAGTCTGGATGATGTCATGTTGAGATCGCGTGTTGTGACAAATATTATCGTAAGTCGTTGAAACAGCAGGGTTCTGCCGTTTCATACGTGGATGGAACAAAAGGATACGTTCAAACAAAGCCGTGGATGTAAGCGAGGAAGTAGTAGTGAAACTATAGGAGCAACCTTCAACGTTATTAAAACCACATACAGCAGCCCGTTCGCAGCCACGAAAAGATGTGGACTGCAAACCTGTAAAGATTCTAAAGTCATGATCGAAATACTCTTGCCGCCATCAAGCGAAGAGGGTGCTCGATCTATCAACAGACAACACAGACACATCAAACAAACACCCTTACGACTGGTACTGGCGACACCAAAGCACAAAGAAGAAAACGTCGACCATTTCCTTAACAAATGCTCTGCCTTAGAGGCGCTAAGATACAAATACCTAGGAAGACAGGTCCTGCCCTGGCTGAGCTATCTTGGACGTTACATTTGGGGAAATCCTCCGGTTCATTAGAAGTACAGGATACTTCTCGGAGTAGTAAACCTTACTCTCCATCTGAAGGGAAACAGAACGGACTCGATCGGCGACTTAATTGATGAGATTACCCTATCTCTCCCAAACCAACTAACCAAATCGTCAGAATCAAACGTGCACGATCGCACATTGTCTTGCCCATTGCAAGTCTTAGCTTAGTTGATTCTTTGACTTTGGTTCTAGACTTTGAATGAAACGATCTCTGTTTGAGCTGTCAACACAACTCGTTACACTTGATAGACTTTATTCCTGATATAGATTTCAAATTGTGAACATGACGGCGGATGTTTTAGTTCTGGTTCTTGAAAGCATCATTTCCCCACTTGAGGCAATGGTTAGCAAAGTCCAAAAAACTTCTGTCAAGACTTTGAGGTTTTCTCATTACAATTTGAAAAAAAATGTTCTAAAGTCGAACGACTTGTTCACACTGAACATCAAGGAAAGCAAAACGTTCAAACATTTAAAAGACCGTAATGCAACTTGGATGACTTGCTTGACGAGCGTTTAAATTGGTCGAGTCTCAACCAATCTGTCAATGTGACAGATGTCCCTTTAGATTCGATTTGATTGTCAAAAAAAGCTTGACATCTATCAAATTTTTGACTTCATGTTTACAAATATTCTTTTCTTTGTTTGATTTCTAGAAACAAAATATTTGGCAGGTAAACACCATCCCACCTAATATCTCTGATCGAGCAGTCAAATGCTTTCATTGAAAAGCCCTTCCCAAGACTAAAAAGTGGACAAAAGCATGCTACATCATATCTCAACCCATTTAGCATTGGATTCATAAAATTCAGTCAAGTGCCGCGCCTTTTTCAAAATCTCTCCTCGGGTATGTAAGCGAAATGCAAACCCTAAGGTCAAAGTACATGTGCTTGACAAAGTTACAAGTAACTCTACCCATTACAAGTTTAAGTTTATTTTTTTCCCAAAATCGAGGCACAATACTCGTAAAACCAAACTAAAAACGAAAAAAAAAAAAAGAAAAAAACAATAAACAGCTGCTGAAAGTGGACCAAGGAACAAGTATGTAGTACATCACTCCCATATGGTCGGGTTGTTACACACGACGACGACGTGTGTCTGTTTTGTCTGCTGAAGAGGATAAATGGATGGAATTCCATCGATCCCCTCCATACTCGTATTACAACATCGAAAATCCGAATGAAATTTGGTTAACACATTAAAGTATTTGAAATTTCAAACCACCGCGTACTAGATACGTTGTTGTCATTATCAAACGGTAAATAAACACTGTGCTAATTCCACAATGGCTGTGTCTGCGCTTCTCGCATACCACTTCAGGAAAGAGTTCGTCGTTTTACTCATTCATTCAACCCACTGACCAATTACTGTCCCCGCTTGTACATACTTTCAGCATGAGATACACAATAAAAAAATTAATAAAAAAACAATGATATACATATATCGTGAGATGTAACGGTCATCTAGATCCAGATTACTAAAAGATCCAGATCTAGTGTAGAGGCTAGTTCCCCCCCGTAACTCGTAAATGAGAGAAGCTAAGTGTGAGTTGACACTTTTGTGTGTCGGAAATGGGTCAATCGTTTCACTTTACCATTGCGGATCACGGATCACGGATCACTGAATATAATTTCGCGCAGATACGCGCAAGTACACGTTCATAGATACATATACATACCTTGAAGAGATTGGAATGCTTTGGCGATTGGTTTAATCCCAGACTATAAGTTATTCGGCAACAAAAGGGAAATTTCACTTTTAAAAATGGAAATCAGTCTATAACCCCGAACCGTAAAAAAAAAAAACTCTCTCGATTCGACGAGATACACTGTGCGCGCACACACTACCGACACGGCGTATCTAGGAAGACAGTGAGGTCCGAAACCGAAACCTTCTTCTCATTGACAAACACAGAACGTTTTCCTATTTACACACTCTTGGCCGCCAGAGAGAGGAGTCGTCGTTGGCTCTTCTTTGATGTAGAAGAAGCAGCCTGGTTCTGGTTTCTTCTTCTTCGTTACCGTCGTCGTCGTCGTCTTGATCGTGTTGATCGTTGGATTTTTGAATTTCTTTACCTCAAACACGGAAGTGGGTCACAATGCTGGTTTTTCTTTTATTTTCGTTTCTTTTCAATTCTTTTTTTTTTTATTATTTTTCTTCTTTCCACTACTGACTCTGGAAGTGGGTCATACAGCACATAACCGATATTATTATTTTTTTTTTTTGAATTTTTTTTTTTTTTTCGAGTTTAATGCGAAAACCACGTAACTATCCGTACACTCTATGGACGGATCGAACGCCAACGATATTTAGGTGCAAATTATATTGGTAAATAGTAGTAAGTATTTTTCACGAGCATAATTATAACACACACACACTGGGCGGTGGAGGACGACGAGGAGGAGGAGGAGGAGGAGGAGGAAGAGGTGGAGGGGGAGAAGAGAGAGAAAGAGAGAGAGAGAGATAGAGAAAATCACCACTAGTTGGAGGTGGTGGTGTGGAAAAGAAACTTTTTTTTTTTAAATTTTTTTAATAATCTCTTTGATCGTGTGAGGTACGTTGATCGCGCGGTTCCGTTTTGACTGAGGCGTGTAAGCATTTGAAGCCGGCCTAAAGTGAACTGAAATCGTGAATGAAGAAGTGAAAGATTTTATGTGTGGATGGCTAAGAATGGAAGGGTTTCTCTGTTATACAGGTGAGAGACGTAGACCACGACCACGACGACGACGACAACGACAACGTAGAAGACAACCAACGACACTATGTGGTGATGACGATGATGATGATCGTGATCACGATGATCATGACGAGGAGGATGAGCTGATGATGAGTTTCCATTAAACAATTTCAATGGGCAACGTGCGTGTGATTGGTATTCTTCAATTAAACCAGCTACTGGAGGAAGAGATGGTCATTCCCTGATGCGAATTTATCATTGGCATCCGTTGCCATCAGAATTGGATGAGTCTGGAGATTGTAAATTGACGTGATTTTTCCTATCGGAAGCGGAAGTGAGTACCTAGACTTTGTTGTGTACGATCGAGAAGGCGCCTCTGTGGTGTGATCGATTCTCATAGGTATGAGGCACTCGTTCGAAATCAACTAGATTTGCAGAGACTTAGTGGATGTAAGGCGAGTCTAGTGGAGCTGTGCAGGCTAATGATGTAAAGATGATAACAGCCATTTGGAACCAATCTTTTTCTCCGCTCCTAGCTATTTCTGAAAAATCTCTATAACTTACAAGGAGGTGCCTTAATTAGTGCAGTCTTTGAATTCTGTATTAAGTGACAAAAGGTTCCTTAGGAGAATGCAAAGTAAGAGAGGTTTTTATCCGAAAAAGCTTGCGAAGTATTCTAGGGTTACTTAAACTATGTTACGATGTGATGAGTACATCAGAACAAATCTATCCTAATATCGATCGAAACATGCCTAGAAGTATTAAGAAGCGGTTCTCAGTGTCTTTAGGAACAAAGAAGGAGCCTTCAGCACTAAAATTTAAGGTATGATGGAAGCCAGCTAGAGATAAATTGTAAAAATCCACATGACTGCATAAGATTACACTAGAAACCAGTAATGAGACAAACTTAAAAAAGGGTTTTTCAACAGGGACATAACGATTTTGTATTTTAGTACAAATGCAACCTTAAACCATTTTTATGATCTGTTAATGTCAGAACGTCAGTGAAGGTTTACACTTTCAGTATGGTGAAGTTTACGAATGAGGAATATTTGGAAATTATCAAAAATTATTGTAGAAATTCTGACTTGGTGGTCGCAACTTTTAGAGTGCTTACTCCAATTGCTGGTCGTAATAATCGTCCCAACAGACAGGCTTTGCGTGATGTATTGGATAAATTCGAGTCACATGTTCACTTTTGAGTGTTCCTAGTGAACACGCTCCAGTCGAAGTACCGAAAATATCGCAGGCTTAAGTGTTTCAGTTCAGAATGAATGGATTCCACCCTGTTTACGAGAATAGGGAGTCTCTCAGTCCACATTGTGACGAGCTTCGCGTAAAGATCTCGGCCTACACCCTTATAAGATTAAACTTACAAAAGAAATTAAGACTCTTGATCGTCTCCGATTGGACTCAGCAAAAGTTTAAAAAAAAAATCTGAATTTTATTGAAAAATCATCATCAACAAGCACCTTTTTGGGTCAACGGAGTTCTCTGTCGTGCCATGTTGGAAGACTAGATTTAATTGCATGGAATTGACATCAGTGATATGTGTTTCGAACAAGATGGTGCCACATGCCACACAAATGGTCAAACAATTGATGTATTGAAGGGGAAGTTCGGTAATAGTGTAATCTCGGGAAGTACCTACCTCGCTTATGTGATTTAACCACGTTGCATTTTTTTTTTATGAGGTTAAGTTGAGCCATTGGTTTATGCCAACAAGCCAACAACGTTAGACAAGCTCAGGCACTATATCGAACCCGAAATTGACTCCAGTTGGTATGTGTGAAGAGTGGTGGAAATTTGGCTTCAAGGAATCGATCGCTGCATAGATGCTCACAGTGGGCGTATGAACGATATTGAGTTCCATACAATTTCCATAAAATTCACATGTATACTATACTTGTTTCAGCCCGATATCACAAGTATTTTGTGTCCTCATTGCATAACCTTTTGGAAAGTGGAGCAAATGAGTGATAAATGCAATGAAATGCTTTTGAGAAATCTTTCATCAGAATCCAAAGAAGATTAAGAGGTGTATTTACCAAAAAACCAGATTGGCATTTTGACAGTAAGCTGTCGGCACTGACAGTAACTTTTCAACGGCTTTTGACAGAAGACAGAAAATATACAGGAATAATACACATTAGCAGATTTCCATTGTTCAGCACATTGAACAATAATTGAAAATATGTTTTGTTCTATGAGTTCTGTTTGGAAGTAACCACTATTGCATTGTAGGAATCTAGCTTAAAACTCATGTCACCAGGACGCAATGAACAAAATTTGACTTTGGGATTCCACTGTGACGTGGGGAAGCTGTCAAAAAGAACAATATAACATGGTGGACATGCGCAGTTCCTTCCTAATCTTATGTTCTAACATTCGGCCACTCTTGGCATTGACTTTGAAGTCTTAATATGTAAAATAAATTCCTTCATTAAATTCTACTCAATGTATAAGCATAAGATTGTAATTTTTGTTAAGAAGCCGATTTCAAATTTTTAAGGCTCATGTACATATCTAAAACAGGATCTGAAATATATATGTACAAGCCCATTAAACTTGAGTCACTTACTTAAAGCCAGCCGTTTACTGGCAATCACGAGTAAATTGATAATAAGCGGCTTAAAAGTGCAATGTTTTGGATGATTCGATCAATAATTCCACTGTTTACCTTAAAGGCCTTGCGAAACGAATGAATAAAGCCTGGTGTGGGTTTTTTTTAGCAGATGAAGTGAAGTGAAATTCTAGGTTTTGTTTGCAATCCATTACAATAGTTCTAGTTCTTTAAGAAATATCCAGACAATCACAAAGAGGGACTGTGATACAAAAAATGGGTTTAATTGATCACAACTGAATAGCATATTAGAGAATCCATAATGTCTTGGAATTGTCTTTGATGTTGAGCATCATGGTAACCTCCATGTGACGTACGTACTTGATCGCAAGGAAAATGATGATCATATGTGACTAATAGGACCTTTGTTAGAATTGTAAAGTACAAGGTTCACCCCTTTGACCCAGGTGGTGTATAACGTGGATAAGTGTATTGATAATATTTCAGACGACGTCCTTTGTCCTTTCGACTCCAGATGTCGCATGGCGTTTTCATGCGAAAATCTTGACGATCAAGCACTCGCTTGTCTTGACTGAAATGTAATACAATACCTAAAATCGTGGTCTTTCACTTCAAAGGCCGCCTATGCTACATAGATGTCAAATTACAGAGAAACTTTAAAGCTGACAAGCTCGCCAGACTGGGTACGACCCACAGGATTCTTGCGAAATACCAGAGTCTGGGTATGCCCTTCGCTTCATGAAAACTCTTGCTGAAACGTACCACTGTCTGATAGCCCAACATGCCAAAAGATTGCGCTTCTTTTCATATGACTTCTGGAGAAGAGGTACATATGTAGGTGTAAAGAACAACTACTCCATACACAAACTCCTTTCTTTGACAACCTAGATGAACTAGCTTAACTAAGAGTCACGAGCCTAAATAGCTTTATTAAAAGTTCCGGTTGATTTAATTAGTCCCGTGTAGCCAATTCGTGCAATCCCCATTACAATAGTGCAATTCACAGCTGAGCAATGCAGATAGCTCAGCTTAATGTAGAAAACCAGTGGGTAATACAGGACGCCAATTTACATAAAGAGATCTCTAGACTTTAAAACGTTAATAATAAAGTAATCATCTTGCCAGCTAGCATATAATTCCATTGGACATAATCTAGACGAGAAATACAATGGCATATAGGTCAGCACTCAAATAGACCACGTCAACCCTTCAGGTTGCAAAGATTCCATGCTCTTCTAACCTTTGAATCTATGAAGTACTTCATTGTTCTCACTGGAATGCGCATATTCTTGATCTGCATACATAGAATAGTTACCATCAACTCTTTTCCTGTATTCTTTATTACCTTTCCAAACATGACAGTAAATTTTAATGATACTTGAGAATAGGAACAAGTTGACGACAATCATGAATACGAGGCGGATGGGGCATGGACTGTAATTGAGAAAGACTTAAGATTGCAAAACGGATTTACAGGAATGAACATGAACTGTGGCTTGAAGACATTGTCGGTACGGCCAGAGAACTAACGAAATGTACAAATGAAACCCGAAATTGCTCGCTCACTTAGAGTTCCAAACCACGGCAGTGTGGTCTAAGCGGAACTAGTAGCAAACGCAGAAGTGGCACGAGAACTATCCACGAAACGATGATTGACATGGCTATGAAAGCCAACTCAGTCATCACCGATGACGCGGAGAACTTACAGCACTTAGGGTTCCAAGACAAAGCGGCTTTTAAGCAAATGAACGGGCGGATAATTTAGCAAGAAAGGGATTCAGACAGAATCAGATAAAGGTCGTTACATCTGTTCTACAGCCCCTAGCTCTTGTTAAAGACAATATAGAGCAATCCCTCCGGTGACTATTTATAGATGGAGTCCACACTCCGCTCTCACCTTTTCGTGTCACTGGAGAACTCTGGACAGAGTATGACAATCACAAAACCAAGGATATCCCCTCTCTTAACAGACCCAACCTCTCCTCATAAACAGTATTACTGGGCACAACATCCTGGTCGCCTATCAAACAAAAATGCGACTACATGCTGATGACCTCTGACGATGCTGTGCCTATATGGATGCAGAGGAGAGCATATCTTACTTCTTCTACGGATACCACTTTGAAGACTTGGGCGGACTATCAGCAAAGCCACCATTAACTGTCCTGAAATTCAGAAGAATATCGGCGTGGTGAGGTCGCTTAGCTATCCCAAGGTTACAAGTGAACTTTTGACTTTCCACGGCAGGGATTAACTAATGATCCAGGATCCAACTCCAGAATGGCTGCCATCTATATTGTTAAGAATAGGTAGAAGGATCAGAGTACCCGCTTAAGACCTTGCTAAACCCTTCCAGCTGTTACAAAGCAGTTCGAGAATGTACGACCCCCTCGGCGAAAGACTAAATTCATTGATTCTTGTTTGGTTCCCAGGCCAGGCTGGGATTGCAGGAAATGAGATCTCCTTTGAGATTGTTAATAAAGGTTTAGAAGATGAACCTGTTTTCGATCTTCCCAAATTCTCAGTCGTTAATGATTGGGTATTTTACAAACACAATTGTCTGTGGTACGACTTTCTAGGACACAAACAGACTAAACCCATGCTCGCCGAGGTCTTGCAGTGTCTCCGAAAAAAAGACACTTTCCTTTTACTAAGCATCCTAGTGCACTGGACTTAACAGGCACCTCTGTCTGGAACGATTGCGGTGACGATACTTCGGATCATTTTCGTTGTTATTGTCTGTCCTGTCTTTACTCGGATTAGGTGACAGATTTTTACTGCTGATACTGTAAGCTCCTCATCGAAGTGCATTCTTGGGATTCTCCGAAATTTGCAGAAATTCCAGTAAAATGGTAGTACAATAGATAATTTGCATTTGAATGCTCCAGTGAGGCGATTGCTATCCGGATTAAAAAAAATCAGATCAGGATTGTCCAAGTCAGTAATAATCCCGATGTGGATCATAGTAATGCACGTATGTAAATATATGTCTGAAGAGGAATGTTGTACATATGGATAACTAATGCAATATAACTAAGCACCTATCCGTACTGCAAGTGTTGAGTCAGGGGAATGGGACCCTATAGTGCAAGAAGCAGAAAGAAAACAGCTGGTAGACAGTCTAAGACCAGACATCGCTAGGGGCTTAGGAAAGGAACAGTTTAAAAATCCCCAGAAATCGGCTGTATTTCTTCGTTCCAAAGTAGCACCACGATGCAATTCCACTTCACTTTCGATTCCATTTCGTTTTATTCCCCCAATCCTCATAACTGGAAACCGATAATCTCTAATTACGTTTCCTCCCGACCACAAAAACCAACTTGAACTTGACACCATACACCGGCCTTAATGTATCGAAATTAATCTAATGCAACGAGTTTCATATCAAACATTCACCTGACCTTATACGAACTAAGTAGCAATGACAATACCTCTGTTCGCTCCATTTAAGGGATGACGAGGATTGGTTTTGCCTAATAAATTCATTCAAACCATGGGTACGTATATGACATCATATTCTGTTTATTATTTTATGGCACATTTCAGAATTATATTGACGTTGGTTCCGCACCACACGCTTGAGGGATGGAAAGTGATCGTATAGTCGCTAAATGATTCATCGAATTCGAATTCGAGTTCGAATTTATTATTTCGAATTAACCTAACACCTTTGACGTATTCTTCTTTTTGACAAGTGTCAAACGGTCAATGGTTCGATCACATCTCCTAAATTGACTGAATGTCGATGTATACATATTGTATCTACAAATCGATGTTCATTCACCCCGAACTAAGAGATACTCGTGCACTAAGTAATTTTAGGAAACTATTCTCTGAGATTGGTGGCCTTGAAAAGGTAAACAAAACAATAAACTTAGAACTAAGCGAACGAGGGTAATTAAATTTCCTTTTCATCCCACTGGGCTATTTATAACTAAACCGCATGTGACTGTGTGTGTTGTCTGCAATTAATTTGACTCATTGCGTCAATGTATCACTGCGTGAAACGGTAGTCGGCATATGTATGTATATTTTTTTTTATTATCAACAACGAATATAAATTAAGTGGACAATTAAGTATGAAAAACAGTTGTTTAATAAGCTACGACATCATCCCGTAGGATGTACAGTGAGTAACGATCTTCCTGTTTGTGGTTTGACAAGCACACACTTATTCGGAGATTTGGTGGAGGAGAACTCTCTCTGTCACCATGCAGCAAGTGAAAATGTGGCAAATCAACATTTTCCAGAAATATCGAGACCGGGCTGCTATTCCATCGAGAACTGATGATGAAGTGATGTATGGTTGGGGTGAGTAATGCGCTGGTAAACAATCGGTTGGCGGTTTCGTGACTTCAGACTCTAGTTGTAGCTGAATCGGGTTGGCTATGGAGAAGTGCCAATTAACACTTTCTTTTGATGTTGCTGGAAAATAGACAAACATATACAGAACACCTTAGGAGAAGGTCTGGGCGACTTTGCATGCAAACATCTGCTGTGCAATGACAAATAAATGCAATAGTTCTCGGAACAGAGTTCACAGGTTCTCAGCAGTGAAAACAAGGCACGGACTTGATTCTGACTTCAACTCAAGAAAGAAATTACAATGAGCCTTCGGCAAAAAAATATGAATTCTGGATTGGATACCAGAAAATACTCGATTCTCTAATACTAAGTCATGTCACAAGGAAATGTCATGATAAGTCTGTTCGCGTACTCTCCCAAAACAACGAAATTTCACGAAAATCTACGAAAAGTCACCAAATCCTGTTCGAGTACGCAACGGTTTGGTAGTTTTTCGTAGAAGAGAGCGCTCACGGGAAAATAAAAAATTTGCCCATGCAACGAATTTTAGTGCAGGAAATTTCTTTGCACTGATTTACGAAATCTGTCAAATCTGTCAGACACCTGTAAGAAATTTTTGTTGTTTTGTAAGCATACATTTGTTTTTGACGTCTAAGTGGGCGATTTTCGTAGCTTTCGCATTCATTTACTTTTTTGTGATTTTAAAACTCTCGGAGAGAATTCCACCCCCACTCCTTGAAATTTCACAATCAACGAATTTTGGTGAAGAAAGTACACGAACAGACCTAATGTGAATCTGCCCTAATTTTTGCAATGGCGTCAAATGTCAGTGTGCTTTGACATGTGGACAAGTATCAGTTGACAGTCAAATACACCTTTCGTGGAAAGCTCGATTTTCTTGATTTCTAACAAAAGGATGACATTACCTTTGCCCCACTTTGTACTTTTAAATCCGATTTAGGGCTGTGGCTCAGAGCATCAGACTAATGAGATCGAGGTTCGAATCCAATAAGTTTATCGTGGTCATAACTCTCGTGAACGGCTATGTAAACAACCAACTGTCATGAGAAAGCTTTTCAAAAAGGCTCTTAAAGGGGTCGTCCTTCGTCGATGAAAATGATCGCCATATTACCGTAATTGGAGTTTGCTATCCTGCCATGTTGAAAGACTATTTTTGGGCAGAATTGGATGGCTCAAGTCCATCGGTAATAGATGCGTGGTTCCAACGAGATGATACCGCATGCCGCACAGCTGGTAAAACAATTGATTTATTGCAAGGGAAGTTCGGTAATCGTGTAATCTTGAGCAATGCCAACGTTCCGACTGAAACGTGTGGAAGAGTGGTGGAAAGTTAGTTCCAAAGACTCAATCGCTGGAAATTACATAATACCCGACAAATAAAGTTGAACGTGGGCACCGTGACTCAGTGATTAGTGCGTTGGACTATGGAGCAAGTGGTTCGAGGTTCGAGTCCCTGTCGGAAGACCTAAATGTTTTTTCACAGCCCCTCTTTTCGCGAGCGTCTGACAAACATCTGAAGGTACAACTGTCATGAGAAAGCTTCTTAAATAACAAACTGCTCTTCGGACACGGCAGTAAATAGGAAGCCCCTTACATTCATGTAAAGAATATAAGACGAATGGTTGGGATAAGCTGCAAAAAAGTAAACAGGGATTAACAGACTAAGACGATCTAACGCTACGTTTCAGGAGTGGTACCAAACTCAGAGTAATATACTCCTGGCACTATGATTAGAAAGATGTAGTCTGAGATGCATGTTAAATGTGTTCAGATTCATTTGCATCTTTTATCAAGAAAATCGGGCAGGATTTTATTGTGTAGTTTGTGCTTTGAAGTAAGTAAGTAGGTATGGTTTGAAGACAGTTCCAAACCATCTTGGGCTCAAAACTAGTTTTTAGAGCTTTAGAGATGAGGTTTCTACAGTTCTCCCGACCACCACTATGGTGTACACAATTTTGATTTAGTGTCTGTAGGTGTAAGCTTCTGTTTTTGGCAAACTTTTATCCCTTCTTTTTGATTGGCACGAGTCATTCATTATCAGGAAAAATTATGTGGAGATGGTCCTTGAAATGATAAAAACTTCATAGGTGTGACTGGATCAGTATCCTGAGCATCAGTGAAGTGATAAGTGATATGAAACTGGTATCAGATCTTTGCAGGAAACTAATTCTATTGTTCTAATTTTTGGTAAAGGACTTAGGCTTTAACAGCTGATGGGAGATCGTTCAAGCTATCGCAAGTAGTTCTCCATGTCAGTCTTTATTTCCTAATAGCACAGCTATAGGTTATATATTCACTTCACTTAGCCTTCTAACCTTTTGAGACCTACACGTAGTATCGATGAAAACCAGATTTCCACTCACTCTTTTAGGAATCAAACTAAATTGCACATTTATGGACAGATTTGTTGAAGAAATGTCATTGAAGCTTTGACTGGAATTGAAGAACTGGCTTGGTCTGGACGATTGGAAGGAGGATGTTCGGGATCAAAGAGAGTGAAAAGCTGTTGAGTCAGAAGCCTGTTAAGAAGTCAGTAAGTAAACTTAAAAGCAACGCTCCACGCTGTTCCGTTCCACGATTATATACTCGAAAGGATTCCATGAATTCATGAACCAATTCATTCCGCCTAAGAATCTCTAAATCAGCCACTATCCCTATGACCGCACAGATTACGAAATAACTCTGCTATTCCAGTTTCAAAAAAATCCAGTTACCAATTAATCCCTTTATTCGTATCAGACCTGATAGATTCTTTGGACCCCCAGCCCACCATACTCCTGTGAGCCTCTCTGTTCCTTATCAATTATTAAGTCGATATCTAGGGTGCCTACCCGATGTATCCCTTTGATTAAAGACAAATATATACCAGCAGGGAACGTTTCGTACTTAAACGTTGGGATTTCATGGTCACTGCATTATGGATGACAAGTTTGTCAGTAGCAAGGTTTGTTGCACTCATCTGTGCATCGATGTGCTAATGGAGTGGTTTTCCTTTTGTACAAACTGATGTGTGCAGTAATAACACAAACTCGAACTTAAATCAAATATTTGCAGTTTCGTTCTGAGCTTGCATAAGTTTGTATGCGCAAAATACAAATGAACGACGTAAATGGGCTTTCAGGTGGGCCACGTGAATATGGGTAACGATTTATTGAGACATCATTTAAAAGTCCGAATATTCAATGAGGATGACGTTATGGTGTGTAAACTTGGTTGGGCGGCTGCTATAAGCCTCAAGTATGGGTGCCACCCTGTACTTGCAGGCACCTTTCCTAATAACTTATTAATAGAGATGTTTCGATTGTGTTTGCTTTTGGTATAAGGTGCAACTAACTGGGTGGTGAACTTCGAAAGAAGGTGTTATTTTGAAGTCTTTGATCCCAAAGGTCCTGTAAGCTGCGATTACTAAGAAACTCATCGCTTGCCAACATTTTCAGGTACTTCTGCAAGATATATCCCAAAAATTAGATTGAGTTGTATTATGACGTTCGATTAGAAATAGCCCGAGGTAAACTTTGATGACGTTTAAGTCAGTTTGTAAAAGGCTATACCCCAGCTCAAGGAGAAGAAACTAAGGAGGCAGTAGAATATTCTGAATAGTGAATCCGAAATATTCGGGAGATACTGTGTCGAACATGCGCTGAATCCAAAACAAATGTCGGTATAAGAGCTGTATAAGTGATTGTTTCCGCGTTCAAGGTGAGGTCTAGGTCTGACATGCTCTAACCTGGGTTTGAAAACCGTATAGCAATTTCTACAGGTAAAAGGACATTGAATCAATTAGAAAAGTTAATTGTATCTAATACGTCTGCCAGATCATTGTATAGAGTCCTTGATCAGAATAGGAATGATGCTCAGTGCTGATAAGAACCAGGTGGATGGATAGAACGCTTCAAAATGTGCCTAAAAATCAAGATAAATTATCCAGCGCTAGAAATTCCTTGAAAATCGCGTACAAGATCTTATCGGTCAGACTGCGTAAAGACCTGAAAGCCTTCGTCCCTTATCAGTGATTTCAGACCAGGAAAATTCACAGTCGATCAAATTTTAACTCTTCGACTACTTTTTCATCGATTTCTAGGTTACATACGACAGCATCTATAGACGGGAGCTATACAGAGTCATGTCTAGTTTTGGCATACCTACCAAATTCATTCAGTTGTGCAGGATGACGATGAAGAACCCACGTTACTCCAACAAGGTCGGGAACGAAATCACCAAGACCTTTGATGTGGAAAAAGGCCTTGCAGCATACTTGCTGATGAGAGGTACAATCTTCCAAAAGTGTGTGCAACTATTATCGTAGGTCGACGGTATTCGCCTTATTGGGAGAACACATCGGTCTCCTCGGTCTGTCATTGCTTTATTAAGTAGAAACGGAAACAGTAAGTTTGTTGCAAACAAGAAGGCACAGACAGGGACAGAACGTCACACTCGACAACTATAACTTCGAGGTTGTAAGGGATTTTGCCTACCTCGCTGATGCTATAAATTCTGATAATGACATCTCTGAGAAACTCTGTATAAGACAGCGATTAACCTGTCAATGGCACTGAAGCTTGAACTTTATCTAAGGATATCCTCGGTAGTTTCGGGAGAAAGAACTCTCGTAAAATGTTCGGAGGAGAAGATTCAATGACGAACCACATGAACTGTCAAAAATTGTCAGTCGTCTAAGTAGTCAAGTCTGTGCACCAACGTATGATTTAAACGTTGGTGCACTCAGTTTGTCGCTATAACGCATTTTGGAAGAAATGGGGTATACAGGGTCGAGAATGAGAAAAACCTCTTGGTGCGCTTCAAATGCAATATCGTCTCCTATCTCCTCTTCCTTAGTGTTTTGAGCCGAATGGACGAAATTGAACAAAAAACTTAACCAAAAAACGTTTAGCGTATGATTTAAACGTTTGTGCACTCAGTTGGTCGCTATAACGCATTTTGGAAGAAATGGGGTACACAGGGTCGAGGATGGGAAAAACCTCTTCTTGCGCTTCAAATGCAATATCTTCCCCTATTTCCTCTTCCTTAGCGTTTTGAGTCGAATGGACGAAATTGAACAAAAAACTTAACCAAAAAACGTTAAGCGTATGATTTAAACGTTGGTGCACTCAGTTGGTCGCTATAACGCATTTTGGAAGAAATGGGGTATACAGGGTCGAGAATGAGAAAAACCTCTTGGTGCGCTTCAAATGCAATATCGTCTCCTATCTCCTCTTCCTTAGTGTTTTGAGTCGAATGGACGAAATTGAACAAAAAACTTAACCAAAAAACGTTAAGCGTATGATTTAAACGTTGGTGCACTCAGTTGGTCGCTATATCGCATTTGGAAAAAATGGGGTTACAGCGTCGAGGATGAGAAAAGCCTCTTGGTGCGCTTCAAATGCAATATCGTCTCATATCTCCTCTTCCTTAGCTTTTTGGGTCAAATAAGCAAAATTCAAGGGAAAGGGGATATGGCCGAGGTTTTTTTCGTCCTTGTCTGAGCTTGTCTGTCTGTTTGAAGTTGGATATGTAAAAGCCGGGCTTGGTTCTTTGCTTTTTTAAAATAAGTTTTAATTCCGACCTGTAGAAGGGATGAATACAAATGCGCATGGGTGAAGCGGGACTTCAACAAACTTGGAGTGCAGAACTGGAGGCAGTTAGCTAAAAACCGGTCTTACTAGAAAAGCTTGTTAGTGAAGTGTGAGATGCAGTTCGAACTGTGCCGTCAGTTACTTAAGTAAGTAAGTAATGCTCGTCACTTAATATGTCGCTGTGAAGTCTTTCAGAAAAATAAGTATTTGTGCCTTTTAATTTGGCTTACCTATAATGTGTAAACATTTATCACAAATGACGACTTACCTGAAAAGAGAAAAAGAGAAAAAGAGAAAAAATATTAATATTCTGTACGTATACATACATATATACATATGTATTTATATAATACAAATTGAAACAAGAGCAACAAAGTAAGTTTAGAAGACAGAGAACGGTCTTATTGTAGCCACTTAAATCTCAAACCCCTTGTACCCAGGAAGAGGAGGTTGAACGACGAATCTGTTCCCAGTCATTTAAGAGCATAACTTTGGTTCGACTGACAGGCTTCAGCCACGGTTACGCCAGATTAGGCTCATTGTAATACGATAGAATCTAGTGCCCTTAACCTGTCCGATAACTGACAGGCGTTGAAGGCTGCTAATACATATGTTTAAGAGTAGTATTCGCCTTTCCTCGAATTGACAGAACTGCGCAGTCACATGCAGGAGGCAAACATTGTTTGTCAGAAGACCAAGCCTGAGATCATGCCTGCCAATAAAGCAGGATCTTCTTAGTCTTATTAGGCTATTGGACCCCATCGGATCGAACTTGGGCCCGATCTACTTCGTGGTCTAAGGCTTTGCACCCAAATAAAGTCAAAGATATCACATTGTACCTTGAAGACGTCAAAACTCCTCCTAGCTCGTCATTATTCCCGCCTGGAACACGTTACGGTGATTAGAAAAGCGGAAGGAGATCTGGGAACTTAGATTTTGAGAGAAGACATCTCCCTCGGTACTCTTGTCTTAATTTTTGGAAACATATTTAGAGGTTGACAGATGATTCGGATTAACATTGCAGCGTATATGGGTGCTTATCTTTATCTCTTGGGTTTTTAGGAGTTTCCGGGGGGACAACTCAGTAGAGAAACCTACAGTCTTAGGAGACTTTAATCAACTAATGGTAGTTACCTGCACATGCTTAATATATGAGGCCTAGGTGCTAGTAAGATCGAAAGCCTATTTATAGAGCACAGAGGCTATGCATCTTAAGCTTTGAAAATTGAACTAGATACACAGATTTTTCGATATTTTCCACGACCACGCCCACAATCGCTTGAAGGTTATATTCTCAAATGACGCTTTTCCTTTGATACTCTGTTCATCTAAGACGGAGTGCTGTAGACCAAACTATAGATCCAGCTGTTACCAAATTACTTCTAAGAATTTCATTGGATAGAGTAATCAAAATTTCCCTTTTGTTCGCAATATTCGCTTCAAACATGTACAGTTCGGTTCAAAGTCTGCGAACAATGATTACTAGTAGGTTCAACTGACGTACACACAATAGCGGTCACTGAACCATACACAATGTCTGTGCTGCAGTTTTGTTATAAGAAGTTGTGCTTTCTTTTTTTTATTTTTTTTTATGTTGATGATGATGATGATATTTAAGACAAAATATTTGGCTCCTGGGACTGGCTCTTGAAATTCATGTCACGAACAAATTAATATTGTGCGCGCAATTCTTTTGCGAAGCATTTGAGTCACGTTTCCAGCCACAGCTCAATGTTGTGATAATAGCCACCCTCCTCGGGGCAAACGTCATTCAAATGAGCATTCTTTATTCTTCTGGTGGGAAACTTTGAATTTTAATCGATTATTGTGCGTAATACTATTTAACAGTAAGTGACAGAAACATTGGTCAGTGTTGATGATGATTGGGGAACTTTGGTAGGGTTCCACACTATTCTATGGAAACTAGGGAATTCAAGACATTTGTCCAAGCATGGAAACCTATAGAACGTGTTTTCTTACGTAGATCTACTTGTTGTTTCATTCATGGCTGGACTTAGACCTTTTTAACTCCTAATTGGGTAAAGCTGTTGTCGCTCTGAGCCAAGTACTCCTTGGCTGACATATACATATGCTTGACATGCATGTCAAATGTCAAATCTTGAAGTCCATGGATAATATGTCCTGTGAGAGGATGAAAACTAAAGAGTTAGACATCAGATATCAGATTAGGAGACTTAAGGAAGATTGCACGTTAAAACTAGATGCACATATGTAGATGTTAACGAGCTTCAGAAACTGTTGGGTTCTCTTGATCCATGCAGAATTTGTAGTATCCATCATATTTTATTCTTCCTTAACTTCAGAATGGTCGTGTTTCCTGCCATTTCCTCCTTGTAGTTGTCTTTAGCAAGTGGCTTGGGAAGGCTTGCCATAATTAGTGTTATGGACATTCTTTTCCGGTCTACAAGTGGGACAAAGCCAGAAGTTCTTCAACCATGCATCATACAAAAACGAATAACAAACGTAAGACTCAAAGGACTTATCCTTACAGTTTTCCAACAGTTTCCTTAGCGTTTCCTATAACGAATCAAGGACTTGGTACTAGAAAGCCCATTACGTCGAAGCAGGTCTCATTTTCACAATCGCAAACGACTTAGGGAAAAGAGTAGTTGCGACAACAGTGACTCGAGAACTTTCGAGTGGTTTTCCAAGGTAGTTGAGGAGTGAAAGAGTCAACCCAAATTCTTCCAGTAAGGAGGCGAGGAAGGAGTACACTTCTAAGAGGCCATTCAAATCCGCCCCCTGAGTCAAAGAAGACTAGGGGCACCGTTTTGGTAACCAAATTTCTGACTGAAGTGGTGAAAGGTCACCTGATCATGGCGACTATCGATCGTAGGCCCCTACTCTTTTAGCAAAATTAACCCTTCCAAGTCTATTCTTTTGTTCAGTGATATGGAATGACACCATAGGGCTGCAAGCAGTTGACGCAGGGATCACATTCCACTCAAGTTAAAAGCCTGCGCCGTCCCCATTAAGTGTAGTAATATTCTGCTTCTGTCTCAGAGACAATATCTTGAACCCCTGATCATAACTGCTGGACAACGACGGACTGTCTTCTGATTCATAGGATACAGATGCTGCTGTCCAGATAAACCTCCATCACAGCAAAGTTGGCTCTGGCAATTTTATCCGCCATCTCCTTCGATTATCAGTTCTTAGATCGCCGGTATAAGGACAATAAAGTTCTAAGCTTCTACATGTGCACTGTGAAGGTAGAACCTGCATATTAATATCTGCCTTTTCTCATCTTATAGTAGCTCTGACTGTAATGAAAAGTTCGTAACGAAGAAACAATAACCTCTGTGAGTGAAAGTGTAACCGAAGACCCATGTTTTTGTCCGTCCAAAATCTTGGTTTATATTCACATGCGATCCATCTGGTGCAGGAATTAAAGCCTCGAGAACATGAAAGACGTTATCTGGGCTACATTGGAAGGTTTGCATGCTGGGGGTATCATCGGACCTTACGTGTACAGAAATTCTGCTAGTAAGGCTATTGTACTCTGGTAAGTGGAAAGTATTCTGATTGATGACTTTTATTACAGCTGCAGGGACAAAGATACCCTGGAGCATACTTTCATTAGGGAATCTTCCCTGATGCAGACATCTGCCGGAACATTTGTGGACAATGGTCCCTTTTCTATAGCCACGTAGCATAACCTAACCTAAGCTATGTTGGTCCACTCATTGTACATGACTCAGACAACAAGTAATCCAATTTCAATGAGAAGTTAAAAAAGATCAATAACCGAAGAGGTGTATAGAGAAAGATACAAAATTTAGTGAAACCAGGTGATTCACTTAAAAAAAACGCTTTCGCAAGATTTACACAAGGTGCAACATGTTCAGGTTCACATTGTATGATACCGGGAGGGAATGATAAGCTATGAGTAACCTACGTTCGAGGAATGTGGGGAAACTCCATGAATGAATGGCTTACAGTATTATAAAAATATTTATGTCTCAAAAAGATAACAATTTTATCTAAAAGGCAGGACGGTAAGTTTTAAATGTATCTAGAGAAAATTTATGAATGGTGTCTTTAGTTAAATAATATATGCAGACATGTACACACAAGTGAACTTGCTTAGCAAATATTGTTTAGCCATGTTTCTGTAGAATAAGGGAGGTTTCATTCTTATTCCAGGAAGATTGCATTACATCAACAAGTGAAGACCTCCACTCTTATAAGCTGAGGTCTTAATCACTGAAAGGGCCGGTTGGATCACATGTGAGACTCTCTAAACTGCGCCAGTTTAAGCTTAAGAATTCCTACTAGTCCAGTGCTGACAGCTGACAGTGAAAAATTAACATTGCTCTGTCAAGGTCGGAAAGATCTTAGCTTTTGATGTTAAAAAGGGATTTGGACAAGGCAGTCGACCTCTTCGAAATGATTCTTGGAAGAAATGCGCAGAATTCACAGGCCAAGATTAGAGACACAATACTTCAAAAGTTCTCGAATAACAATGCCCTAGCCTTAGCAGGGTACAAGGCTTAAAAGAACGACTCATGAATAACTTGAATTCCTTTAAGAAGCTCTTAGAATTACGGATCCATAACTCAATTTGGCGAAACATTTTTAAAAAATATTTGGTGCATGCCCGCGAGATCCATGGAATAGAATGGATCCACGAATGGAAGATGCCAACTGAGAAGCCCTTCATGACAGTTTGTCAGATACTCGCAAGAGGTGGGGCTGTGCAAACAACTTTTAAGTATTGTCTTCTGATTGAACCTCGCACTTCGTACTCTAATCCACTAACTAGATGAGCCAAGACGCCATTGCAGAGGAGATTACGATCATTTTTGCCCGAGCCGCGTTGTCGTAGCATAATTTGCTTAAACTTGCATGTCTCATGAGAATGTCTAAGATCGATTCTCAACAAACCTGAAATGAGATATGATTTGTGTGGAAACAAGTTGTACAGAACGGCGTCTACTTTTAGAATGTTAGCCATGATCGCTCGTCTGTGTAATAAAAGTAAAGAAAACTCTTCAGAGAGGATCAGTACTATCAGAACAATGTCTGGTCAACGTCTGAGATTAGTTATGAGCTCTGTGGCTCTGTCTTGAGTGGGTAATTTCGAAAAACTAGAAAGATGTTGCACACAGTCTTCTATAATTCTGTCGGAAGCCATCCTCAAGTGAATACCCTTAATAATCTCTGTTTCGTAGTTGTTGGATGTTCCGAACGAGTATTGATACTACAGTTTCGGATTTCCATTCCGGGTAATACTGTACTGTAGGTAACACGTTCGAGTGTCTCTGAAAATCGGAGAAGCAATGTCACCTGGAGTTCAAAATAAAACACTGATTTGTATCGAGCTAAGCCTCCTTGTCAACGTTTCTATAGAAAACTCCTTAGCAACACTTCTTATAAATTGACTAAACGCGTTTAACACCAACACGCATTGCCTAAACAAGTTCTTCGAAATGACGGAATCAATCTCAGAATTGCACTTTTTCTGATAAAAAATTGCAAAAACTTTGACAAATCTCACCAAGACCCTGTTCACACAGGACTGACGGACTGGATTTTGTTGACGTTTTCATGCCCTGATTAGATATGTCAGTTTGCGTGCGTCCTGCACCAACATTTGTAGATTGTTAAATTTCATGGAGTAAGGGTAGATAGAGGACAGAAGTAAACGAACACAGGAACTACGAACTGTGGCCAGTTTTTAAATGCCAAATGCAAATGTATGCAAATACACAATAAGCAAAAATGTAAGTTCTCCCCTTTGCCACATTTGACAGGATCCCATAAATCAGAAAATAAATTTTCTTTTTCCTTTTCTTTTACGAAAAACTACAAGACTTTTGGGTATTCGAATAGGATTTCGTGAATTTTCGTAGATATTTTTGAAAATGGCCTATCTTATGGAATATTTATATATTTCCCTCCCCGTAAGTGCATTCTTTGTGGCAGATGGCTTGTCAAACTTGATGCTCTAGTTTCATAACTAACAGGCCTACCAATCGGCAGGCAACATAATCAGATCACAGGGCTCGGTCTTAGGCCATAGCTTAAGCCTCTAAACTGTTTGACTTAAAAACTACATTTTGTAAATTGCTTCTCAAAACAAGCTAACATACATTTTCCCCTTGTTTTCGTTTCAGTAGTCAAAATGGACAAATATATAAGTTTCTCAGACAATATAAAGGCTGGTAGATTGGTTTCTCATTTTCTTACAACTTTTGTCTAACTCTTGTCACAATCAACTCAAATTTGGCAATGTTTTCTAGCCGATGTAGTATCAGAATTTTGTTGGCACATTTCTTAGTCACTCGAATTTGACAATAAAGAATAAACTTCAGTTCAGCAAGATGTTCCTAAATATTTGAGCAGGAGGTCTAGTTCTGTTTTTGAGGGAATGAATTCCACTGCTTTAGAAGTGAATTTCTAAAGAATTTTGGAAGATACAAGCACAAACTTCAAGCACCTCTTAGAAACTATCTACCTAACCAAGACGTCCCGAACAGTTCCTGTCTAAACAGACTCTTTTTGACGTATCAATTGTCAGCGCCAATGTAAATTCGTTTGTTTTTCACGTATTTCTTTTGTTTGCTTCGCGAGTGATAGCGATTGACATTTCCAAACGTCAATAAATATCCAGAAAATTCCAAGTAATTTGAAAATCTGGGCTGCCATCTCTACTTTTTTCCGCTCGCCAGTAAACGCCAATTGCATTGAGCAACAAATTACCATCTTCTGATTAATTTGACAGATGTCAAGTGTCATACTTAGATTCAGGGCTGGCCAACGATGTAATAAATTAATTGGCGCGAATTTTAAATTGTACATTATTAAGGAAGAGCCCTTTGTTTTGGTACAGACCCATTGGAAGCAGTCTGTTGTTCGGGTCTAAATTGATGCATGACTTTGTTAAATGTGTGGTATGGGCACATAATAGTTCGCCCTAAAAGAAAACACATTATTCGAGAGTACATTTAATTCAATAATGCTGATGCCCTCATTTATACACTGAGCTATATACTCAGCTTTATTCTTTACGTATGCCAGAACACAATACGGGTGAGGTTTAACGCCGTAATGATGCAAATCATTTAACACCCTTTTCCACAGTCATTGTCAGGTTGAGTACCATGCTCTGTATCAAAAGACAGGCCAATCGAGTACATTTGTGTATATATCCAGGTATTTGGTATTTGGCAACACTTAACACATTGCAAGTTGACCTTTATTACTGTGGTTGATTTTAATTAAAATGTCTGCGATATCCAATACCGGACATCCGGTTTCAAATACCCATTCGATACTGTAACATACTGTTAGGCGGTTAGTTATATGTTTTTTCCGATATTATTTTTCTTTTTAATTAATCAAGCACACTCGCTACGCTCGCTGCTGGGAATGACGCCTTCCAGCTGCTAACGTAAATATGTTCAAGCTTTTCTATATATTTCTATCTATGTCACCGTTTAAGTGACCACAATTATTGTGGTGTTTAACTACATACAGACATGTTTTGTATCTAAAAATACCAAAGCCGATTTGATGACATAATGAACTTGAGTGAAATGTCTTCACAGCACAAAGCGGTTCAAATGAAGCTGACAAAAAATATGTAAAAAGGAAAAACACTACAAAACAACTAATTCACGATGGCATCAGCAAATGAACAGAAACAACAAACAAATAAAAATAATAAGTTCACGTGCTGCGGATACAGCCAGGCCAATACGCGGTACTGACAACTGTCAGTCTGTAGTTTATGAGAGTTACATGCGCACGTTTTCAAATGTGTAGGCTTTGAATCGTCTCTTGCAACAAATTGTATATAATTAGGAAAAATAAGATGAATATGCGTACACATCGGTGGGTTGGTAACGATTTAATTTCTAATCTTTCCAATTGAATCTGGAAAATGGTTTATTTATACTGAAGCAACAATTTGAGGCTTAAACAAAATTAATCGGATTAATTGGGACATGTGACAACCCTGTACTCTGTAACCATGCTCTTCCTTTACTAACGCCATTTTTCGGGTTAGGAATCGTATCACAGTAGCCCTCATCCATTGTACTACCAGAACCAAATCCAGTAGTAACCATTTTAATGGAATTTCTTTGACTGTGGTGGAAAGTCAAGAACACACTTCATCGATGAGGAACTTACAATATCCACATTAGCACCGAAGATTTGTCACCTGATCCGAGCAATGGCAGGACAATAACAAGATAAATGGTTCGAAGTATAGTCGCCCTTTCCATAAGCATCCCAGTTAAAGTTGTCTCTATAGGATAGCACACTAGGAAGCTTAGCAAAAGGAAAGTGTCCTTAGTGTCGATTTAGCCTGCCTGAATCATTAGTGGAGACAAGATCCTGCTCTGGGTCCTGGGAAATCATTCTCTGAGCCTTGCTTAACAATCTCATCGGGGATCGCATTTTCTGTAATCGCAGTGTGACCTGCTAACCATACAAGACTCAAATATATCAGCTTTGCAACTGAAATATTTTGAAACGGGTTGCAGGGCTGAGTAAGGCCTTAAGCGCAGTCTGACTGTCGTTACAGATGCATATACTCCAACTACCTTCACCTATTCCTAATAACATAGTCGGAGACCATTAGGACAGCACAGATCTGCCTAAGGAGTAGTTAAGTGTAGTAATGTCGGTCTCCTAGAAGACACTAGCACTGAGCCCTTGACTAGTAGTTTTTGGGCCATCCGTGAAGATTCGACTTGAGCCCAGTTCAGGCTCAGAGTCTGGCTTAAGCCAGTTGTGAATGCAGTGAAAGTCGTTTCTAAATTTGCATATTAGTCGATGTTCCGGTATCATTCCATCAAGCATATCCATGGAACTAGGTTCGTAAACAAAGGTAACGAAATGTCATCAAAACACCAGTTTTGATGATAACAAAAAAGCTAAGACGTTACCTTATTTTTACGTTAAGAGCAAGTAAATCAAGTATAGGATTTAGAACAAAACCGAGAAAAATCGGGAGTTTAGGGCAGAAGGGAGTCACATACTTACATGACAGCCTTTTCCACGAAACAACCGACTTTTATGCTAGAAAAGATCTTATCATAGCCGTAGAGATCCAATGGGCTTTTTCCGGTGTTAATCTACATATCTTGCCCTTGAAAGTCTTCGATTTGACGTGGTTTCATCAACCTCCAACATGAACAGTACAGGACAGGTATCATTTCAGTGCAATTGGATACAAAATGGTTAAATCCGCCATAGGGCGTCTCCTCAAATACTAACATAGGGGGAGACCTACAGGGAGTTTTTCTTAATGACGCAGTGGCAAACATGCTGTGGTGGGACACTCTTATAAAAGATTAAGAGCCAGTCTAACAAGGCCAAGCCACTATTTGAACTATTGTTAACCTGAAGGCCTATGAAACGTACATATGTAATTTGCAAGTCTATTGTTATTTTCATTTAGGATTTTGGAAAGACGACCCTAAACGTGGCAAAACGTAAGAAATCTCTTGCAAAAATTAGAAATCCTTTAGGACAGGATAACTAACCTTGCTATTGGATTGAGTAAGAGGATTTAATCATTTCCAACTGCTGTCTAAGATAAAGCCACTGCTGTCGCTCAAGGTAGTGAATGACAACACCTAACCTTGGGTAATAAGAGGGCTTCAGTGTCATAACCTATGCGGATGACATTGCTATAGCGATATCAGCTCCTTCTTACAATAAGAGAACTGATGGAGCCTGCTTTTAGTAAATTTCCAAAGTGGTTTTGTTTGTAAGAAGGTACAAAACACCAGGAGACCTTCTTTGTCTTATATTTATGTAGCAAGGGTCTGAGGGCAAAAAAGGGCCATCAACGTTGAGCTGTCTAAGTATAGGATATACTGTTTGGTTAGCATCGCATCGCTCTATATGGTTTAAACTAAATAATTTTTGAGAACTTGATCTTTAAAAGGTAATATTTCAAATGATTATACTACTATGGCAGTAGATGACTAAGAGTGTATAGGCCGTATGCTCCATGATAATGGCGAGAGTTTCTCTGGTAGGTTGAAGGATGACCTACTTTTTGTGAACTTGTACCGCACTACAAAAAGTAAACACCGAATACTGCTTTGAAGATCTTGGTGATCTAGTCCGACTTGATTTAAACTCTTTAAGGTTTTTTTTTAAGAAGAAGACGAATAGTAATTGATCCTTAATTGATGGCAGTTTCAATTGAACTTCGAATTGGAACCATGAGTGCAACATTAATAAGGACTGCATTCGGTAGGAAGTGTGGATTAACGCTAAACCAAAGCATTGGCTGTTAGTAAAGTTGATAGAAAAAATATGGACACAGGAGCTGTACCAGCTACATATACTAGTTGAGCATAAGGTCGACAATTTTTTCAGAGAATGAAGGAACAGAATACTTGTCTTGTATGAAATGAAACCTAAAAAGTTCTAGTTTTTCTTCAATCCTAGCTTCGTGGTTAGCCATTTGAGTAGAAAGATTGAAGACACCACAAAAACAACGAGTTTCCGTCTTCATCAAAGGCTGCCTATGTAGATCCAGATTAGCTTAAGGTTACTATTCCTTACATGCTAGTACAGCTCACTATGATTGATAGCTCCCGCCTATAAGCTACAATCGGAGTATAACTGTAGTAGCTGTCAGTAGTAAATATCATCTATATATCTATAGCTCCAACTGATTCTAAGGTAGCGAGTTAATAATAGATCTACATATGTACGTCTAATTCTAGCATTTAACGCTTCAGATGCATTGTTTATTAGGAAGATTTCTATAAACCAAAGGACAGAAAAGACAGTGATTCCATAGTCATTGCATAACAAAAGTATCTAATTATTTCAGTGATTTGTTGCCTCGTTATTGTCGGCCGCCAATCTAGAATAGCAGATGGTAACTCCATTGCACTTGTCCAGCAAAATCTTTTTATGAAGGTGCACTCTAGGCTTCATCTAACGATTTTCCAGGGATGTCTTGGAGATGTCTGTATAAATTTGATTGCGACTTGCACTTTAGATAATTGTAGGGTTCTGTTCCCTATTAAGGAAATTGCATTAAAGTACTGTCACTCATCGTGTGGTTCAAGTGCACCTAGAAACATCGTTAATCCGAAATTCATACCTACTCCACCCTAACCTCACCCACTTTGGACAGACTTGCCTACATCCGCGTTGCTATACGCATTGCCATTTCTTTACTTGGCTTCTCTGTGCCACCCTTTTTTCTGTGTCATTTTATTCATTACAAAGAAATGCCCATCATTTAAAATCGATAATGAGCCGACCTCAAAAATACAAGTAAGTAGTCATCACCCACCCGATGTGACCCCAAAGCAGAGAAAAAGAAGGAAAAACGAAAGAAAAACTGACAACCACTATGCGCTTAAGTATGCTAAACGTCAGTTGCTTATAGACAATGACTCTTGAACTTGACCAAACAACTTGAACTTGCCATCGAACGATGTGCTTTCTAATTATCTAAACAAATTTGTTAAAAATAAATATCCTCCGCACAGGCACCACATAATAATAATAAATTTGTTTAGATAAATAAAAATAGAGAAAAGAAAGGAAATTGTCATTTTTGACAGTTGGCTGGTAACCACACACCATCCAGAGATGTCATATCTCCGTGATGCACTCTCGGGAAGAGCAGTAAAAGGAGCAAATAAAGAAGAAAATGGAAAAATTTAATAACCGTCATATACACACATATACTCGTGCTCATCTACTCACAGACAGTGACCCTGAGGGATTGAAACGTAACGTCAATGATGCTGCTGATGCTCCTGCTGCTGCTGCTGCAGTTGTTGGTGGTGTTGCTGTTGTTGTTGTTGGTGGTGACGGTCGTGGTGGTGGTGGTGTTGTTGCTGTTGTTTGTCGACGTCTTCAGTTTCATGCAGAAAATGTCCGTTTTCTTCTTCTTGATATTGCTTTTCTTCTATTACGAAACTTTGACACCCAGTTAAGCACTCAAATTCGAATAAAATAACAAACATACACACGCACAGCGACAACGACAACGACAAAGATGAAAACGCTGATGACGATGACCTGGAAAACTCAATTCGCAGAGAATTCATAAAAAAATAAAATTTGATGAAAATTTCCTTGTCAATGAAACTCCGACTGCCGAAAATGAGATTTCAATTTGAATCATTTGCAGAGAGTGTTTTTTTTTTTCTTCTGTCCTCTTTTTCTGTTTCCTTTTCTATTAGTTCCACAGTGGTTGGGGGAGGGGGGTTGGGAAAATTCGTCACTCCTGCTGTTCGTATGATTATGGTGGTGGTGGTGGTGCAAGCCCCCCTTTTTTTTGTCGGTTACTACAGAGTGTCCTGCTGCTGCTACTCCTGGCTGGTTTGTGTATAAGAATAAAACTTATAAAACGATGAGATGTAGTTTGAGTTTGAGTTTGAGAGCTGTCCTCTATTTCCGTTGTCGTCTCCGTAGTCTTCGTCGTCGTCGTCGTTGTGGTCGTCGTACGTCTTCAGCGCTATTGTATATGTATTTTTGCTCTTTTTTTCTTTTTTTGTGCCGCGTTGCGTGGTAACCCAGGGATGATTGTTTGAGGAAAGAATATTACTTTTTAAGAAAAGGGGGATGATTTTCCTTTTTTTTTTTATTCTTCTTTCTGTTCTGCTGTTTGTCAGGAGAGAAGTATAGAAGGTAAGAGAAGCACTCCCCAAAAATGTATATGTTAGTAGTGGCACACGCGAAAAGTTTATATCAGACACATACACACTTCCCTAATGATGATGAAGATGATGATGACATACAATTAAAAAAAAAAAAAAAAGAATGAAATAACCTTAAAAATAAAATTTCGAAATCGAAAACCCGCTCCTCCGGACTATGGAATTTGGGTTTCTTTTTATTTCTTTTTGGTTTAAATTTCCTAGCCAACACTGTGTGGGATCTTTGCACTTAGCCACCAGCTTTGTGGTGAGTTTAACACACTAAAGGGGGGATGAAATGACATAACACACTGGGCACTTATTTTTCTTTTATTTTTTCTTCCTCCTTATTCACCCAAAAAAAAAAAAAAAAATAGGAATACAAGGAGGATTGTATTTCCTTCACCTTTCACCGGTAATTGCACTTTTAAATCCAAAAATGACTAAATATTTTCGCAACACCAACTTCGCAGGACACACTCACAGGGGGATGGTAAAAAATTAAACAAAAATCAGTTAAAACTCAACTATCCTCGAGAGGATGAACACACATAAATGGGAAACGATAGAAAGAAAAGACAAAAAAAAAATCCTCTTTTATGCAATCGTGTGTCGTCTGCAAGGAGAAATCACAGTCGTGTCGATCCGTTTCCTACTTTTTTTTTTGCTGTGTCCTCTTCCGCAGAATTCACTTACAAAATAAGGACACACGAAACGGAACCCCAGTATCAAACACTAGAACATTGCATAATTCTCACTTTTTTTATTTTTTAAATTTAATTTTTTTTTATTTTTTACACACAAACGCTATAAGACTCGAATTTTAATTTATTTTTTAAAACAATTTTCTTATATATTTTTTTTTAAACTTAAGGTTAAGGAATTAATTGAAAAAATTGAATTTTTATTGTTTGAAAGGGAGCGAGTAAGACCGCACACTACCGCACCGAAAATCAATGCAAAACGCCATATTGATAGTAGTTTTGGTTCTCTGGTATATGCTACACGAGAAGAAGGTATCTCAACGCGGCGCGTTCTACTCTCTCGCTCTCTCTCTCTCTCGGTGGTGTTGGTTGGACTGGTTGGTAATGCTGGGCTTAAGAAGTTCAGTATAAGAGAATTTCATTGTATTTTTGCAGTTAAACTTAAGGGGTGACTTCGGAGAATCGAGGGGTTGGATTGGATGGATATATTGTGTTGCCGTGTGACATGGGCACAATGTGCAATTGTTAAGGGTTGGATTGTCAGATAAGGAAGGTGATTTGTTTTGGATTCACCCTCGTGATAATGTTTAATCAATTTTGGTTATTTTTTTTTTTTTGTTTTTCTTTTCGACGAGATAACACCACCAGATATTGGCATAGATACTGTTTTATCTAGAGATATGTGGAAGTCATTCGATCGTGGTAATGAAAGGAATCCAGTGATTCATGATTTTTATGGATACATGTTTATTTTAAGAATTTTGTGTCAAGTTATTGGCCGGCCTGATAAGAAAACGTGGGGAAATTACTTACTGTGATCGGTTACGTAACAAGAGTATCGGGAACAATTCATTTTAGTTATTTATTGTGTCATTTCTGTCGGGCGGCAATCTATCATGTCAATGCAATCCATCAAATCGGTTTTGTGAATGTCTAAAGCCTTATAATAGTTGGAACTTAGTAACAATAGCCTTGGCGCAACAAAGGTATCTCCAACTTAATTTATATACTATTGTCGGGCGCTTATCTTCAACGGAAAGCCGATATGATCATGATCCTAAAATCCGATGAAAGTAGGGACCAAAGCTAGGCATATTCAATTCGGTTTTTTCATAGAGAAGGTATCTGAGACCTATTTCAGCTAAATGTCGGGCGCCAATCCGTATTGTCAATGCTTTTAAGAGGCTCTTTGGAGTTCCAAAATCCTATGTCACGACAACACATTTCAGTTTTCTAATGCTGTCATCAAACTGTAACCCTTTAAGGCAGATAGTTTAAGATACAAGTGTAGATACAATGTTGTGGACCTAGCCTAAGGTAAATACTATCCAAGTCTAGTAGTTCAACTATTGTTAAGCTTATCAATAGTACTTCAGAGTCGAAATCATTAATAGAAATAATAACACTTAGGATAGAGTACATTCTTACATTCTACCGGGCTAGATAATTTTCAAAGTTACCGCGAATAGATTCCTTTCTTGAGAATGAAGCAGAGTGAGGCTAAGATTTGTTTGAATTACTGTAGTCAGGCCAGGCTTTAAAGTTAGAGTTTTTAAATAACCTTTGGTTTATCGAAGTTTAAGGAAATATTTGAACCAAGAAGAAGCATTTTTTAAACTAAAAAAGGCGACTAACCATTCAAAACTGAGTTGCCAATGTCTTCAAATGGATTTAAGATATTGTAATTCTGAACTCGTTTTGATGGGAGTATCTACCATGGAATGTAATATTTTGAAATTGGTACGATTGGCTAAGAACCAACCATGTATTCGTTTTTCACATAAACCCACGACAGGGGGTCACAATGGATCCACTAGTGATGAGAGTGTTGGCTGCAGAAGTAGCCACCCCGCTCTACCTACCTACCTACCCTGTCCATTAGTGTGTTCCAAGGGATTATGAATTTCAAAACCCACAATCTTTTCATGTACTACAGTGAAACCTGCTCTTGATTTTCTAATACGATGGCTGGACTGTTGTCTTCCATAACTGAGCATAAGGCTCGGTCTTCAATTCACAATGCTTTTCACAGTCCTAGCTCCCTCAAGCGTCTGAAAACTACAAAAAAATATAGGTAACTGTCGTGACAAAGTTTCTCAAAACAAGAATTTTCATTCTGACAAAAGTGCAGTGTCTCATACGATCCCGGCGGCCTAGCAAAAATTTGTAATCGGCTTCCACTGGACTTTATATAAGAACCGTGGCTACCATTACCTAGGAATCATATCATTTGGAAGACATTTCTTCCTGTATATCAAACAACTATTTGAGAAATGATATCTGGATTACAATTATCCTTTACGGGTTTCTGTCCAATCTTTTGGAAAACTATTTGTGAATCTTGTAACAGCCATGCTTAATATAAACCAGTTGAACTTCCGTCTCAGAAATAACAACCATCTGAGATTTCGTGAGCCATCTCTTTACAATTAAGCCTTGAAAAGACAATTGTAAGCAAGCTTGTCTAGGGCAAGACAAATGAATCTGCGCCGCAAAAAATAGAGTATGCCATGATCTTTAGGAGTATAGCGCTCCCTGGCTTGTCGCGGTGTATTTTGCATCTGTTTGCTTGAAAAAACAAACCAAAACAAAACTGACAGTTGCCGCCATTTACAAAAAGTATAGCATCTTCAGATAGGCTGATATATTTCAAGGCATTTTATGGAAAACTTGTTCACACGTCAGTATTGACAGATCAGCCATCTGACAATAAATTGGCAGAAACTGGGATAAAATCTAACAACCGTTGCACAATAGTTTGTCGTTGTCAACTGTCATCACCTTATTGGACTATTTAGCAGTAGATTGATAGGTTTGTGATCGCAGCTTCAAGCCATCACTGTGCATGGAATTTTGTAGATAGAAATTGTGTGTCAATACTGTCTTATAAGTAAATATTGATCAGCCATTCATATTTCTTTTTTTCGAAGGAATGAAGATGAACTAAAAGTACATTTACCAAATTGATTTCTGTTCATACTTTTGGAATAACCGAACTCTAACGAAGTTCAGGGGATTACTTTAATTCACCTCTTAATCTTACTGACCGTGATATCACTCCGAGTTTGGAAATAATTCTCCAGAGTATGATCAATTGCTGATTTATAGAACAGTTTCAGTGTCGACAATCCAGAATGCTAATTCAGAGAGGGAGAACAACGACGGTGGGAGATACTCTTCAGCAAAAGTTGCTCAACGGGCAAATTTCTGGGAAGGTTCCTTCAAGGTGTGGGTAGGAATTTACATACTCGGAAAAATATAGCTGTACACTATGAAATGGATGAATATGGGTCCCACATTGGGTACTGTTTATCGGGGAAAACCTTTTGTTGTGCAAAACAATCCTAGACCACACGTTGCAAGGTGCGAAATCGATGCGATGCGGCTGGACAAGAATTTCATTGAACACGTTTGGAACCTGCTGAGGAAAATTAGCGCCCTGAGATCTACCCTCCTCGAATAAGTCGATTTGGACAGAGTGCTCAGGAAGACAAAAACCACAATTTAATGAAGAAAGGCTCGTTTAAAAAGTTCTAAGGCGCACCACTTGTGACTCAGTGTATTACATATAAGTCGTTCAGGAACTACCAAGAAACTGGCGCATTCTTGAACTTCAAAGTGTTGATCCCAATAATTCGGAGAAGGTAAACAATTAAGTTTCGTTACGTCGCTGATTGCTCGGAAGAAGGTTCAATGAATTTCATAAGACTACCCCAGGAGCAACTCTCCATTAAGACCTAATTATCTCAAGGCAGCCGAAAGAAAAAAATGTCCGTCTAAATGTGGGAATGTGGGAAACAGGAACCCACCCACATTTCAAATTAATCCCCTGTTTCCGGTTGTGTGTACATACTTCATTCCATCATTTCGGCGACACAGATTCTCCCGTCCTCCGTCCACTCCGAATCACATGCTCTGGTAACACTTTCCGCTGAATGTGGTCGTTCATTTCTCCAGAACCACTGGCTTGACTCATTACACTTGAGGGGGATGTTATATTAATATTATACCCTTATCCCATCCGTGCGTTAAAGTGTCAGGGTTTTTTGCAGTTTTCTCCGCGTGTGTGCGGTGTGCGCCACAGTTACGAGAGCAAAAGAAGAGAACGTGAAAACGGAACACGCAGAGAGGAAGTTGTAATGTGAAATGTGTTTGTAATACGCCGGGAAACACGAGGCTACTGGCTACTAATGCTATTCAACCCCTTTTGCGCCCCAAAAAGAAAGAAAGAAAGAAAGAAAATCCCAGTAAAGCACGAACATAAAGAACCAGCACACAAAAGTGTCAAGCTCTCAATTTCGTATAACAGTTTTGGGGACATGTACAAAGATAGACAGCTGGATCCTTGTATCCGTACACCGTACCGTATACCGTATTATATCAAAATTTAAACCGGCAGATTTGGCTCTTTTTCTCTTCCTTCCACTTCCACCCACCTCTCTGCCGTTGAGGTGGATTTTGTGTTGGATTATCCCCTCCGACGTTGTCGCCGTCAAGAGGGCACAATAATATTTTATAGTATATCCGAATCCGAGAGTATTTCCCCATTCTATTCGATTTTTTTATTTAATTTCATTTCAAAAGGGGAGCAAGAATAGAAATATGCTTTCTAAAAATACCTTTTAGCATCGCCATCTCATGTGTTGGAGGTGAAAACTTTTAATTGCTCGGGCGCAACGCTATCGATATTCCTGTCGACCAGGGGCTACTGGTGAATGCCAGTTACACAGAAGGAGGGGGCTTTGCAGAACTTTGTATCACAAGTAATTATTTTTTATTTATTTTATTTTTTGTTTGAGTAAAAACACAACACACACGACGACTATTGACAGCGGGTGACACACTCACTTAGTGTGTTATACGTTGCACACACCCTTGTGCACTGTACGGCCGAGTCGAGTCGAGTCGAGTCGCCCCTTAGTGAGGTGATTGCGTGTTTTTTTCGGTTCGGTGGTGAGCCCTGACAGTTCAAGGCGCATGTGCCAGAATAGAAGAATATGAATAGAACTGTCAAATGATGATTTGGTAAATGGAGGACAACGATAGACAAATGAGCGGCAAGTTGTCTACTTGGGTAGGAATATGTTTTGATGTAAAAAAATAATAATGAATAGCCCTTGAAGGGGTGTGATAATTATAGGTTGTACTGTAAATTAGAGTAGACACTTGACAGGTACTGTGTTGAATTTGTAGACAACTGGAGTGTGGTAGAAGTGGGCGTTGATGCGCAAGCATGGTGATTACATGTGTTCCGGTTCCCGTCGCGGGTGAGAAAGGTTCGAATGGAGGGTTTAACGGGCGGAAATCGTTGAATAATAAATGGCAATGTCAGTTGGATTATTGGACCGTGTTGTGATTAATTTTTGACGTAAAGTCAAACAAAAGGAAAATGAGCTGATTTTGATTGGCGGTTGAGGGGTATTTGGGAAAATTATCTACGTTGGACGTTACTGACTGGACGTCACGGCACCTCCTGCTTTCAATGTCAGTCTTATTACAATCGAACTTCACATCTCTTCAGATACGAGTAGCGCTGTCACTTTTTCTACAAAGCAAGGTCTTTTTTAGCTGAACCAGCCTAGTTAATGGTAGATTTCCTGAAGTGGTAAGCAGTTTTTGCCCTGTAAAAGTACGTTGCTGCGGTTTGTGAAAACCGTGACTCTCGGTAGCCAAGTACACCCATCTTGCTATAGCAAGCAATGGGCTGCATCCTCCTTTTTCCAAAGGCTGGATTGTTTAAAGTTTAGGGCACTGGTTCCCTTAGGTATAGATCTACTGGGATCAGTGCCAGTATGGTTTTTAGTAGTTCCTGCACATGCCAATCATTGTATACCGGTCGGTTCCTTGAAGTACGTGATCTTGTCCATTCCAGACCACCATATTAAGCACTCATGGGATAGGGTAGTTCTTTCGAGTGTACATCCAGTGAATGATGGCGGATTTGGACTACATGTATAGAAGGCTTGCTTTAAACCAACATCATCACCACATGTAACAATTTTGATTTCAGTGCGTTAGACACTCTAACCTCTAAGATTTTAATAGCGACCAGTATGTATTGCAGAAGGAATAGGATTCCAACTTCGGGTTGCCTCTAAAGGTCCGTTTATGTAGTTGGTTGTAACCTATAGGTAGTTCTGAGTTTGTGTGTCATGTCTTGAGAATGCACCAGAATATTTGCTGGTTCAGTTCTTGTGGCATAGATTCAGATTTAACAATGTTAAAGGGTCTTTCTATATCCAAGAAGGCCGCTAGTTCCACTACCACTGCTAGGAGTGGAGTGAACTTCTGATCTTGGTTAAAACCTCACGGAGGGGTCTCTCAACAAATCGGATTTTAGTATAAGCTTATTGGGATGGTCACCTAGTTTCGACCGAATCAGTAGAAAGATGTAAGGACGAGGGAAGGCAATAACCTTTTGGACTTGTATGTGATGCTTTATTCGCTTTGGCAGTGAAAGTTACTTTTACTTCTTTCCAGGATCGAGGGAAATAGGAGCAGCCAAGACACCTGCAAAAAGTATTCGCTATCCGCAGACTTGATGTGAAAATATCGTCAGGACCGAATGCTTTAAAGAGAGCCTCTATAATTTGAAAACACCGGATGTGATTGGTGTTTTGGATTTCGAACCCTGGAAAATGTGTGCTCAAAAGCTGGTCAGTGGACTCAGAGCAAGGTTCTTTTCAGAATCCGCCTGGTTTTTAATGGAACCGGAGTCTAGCTGAGGCCCTCTTAGCTTAGATTGCCTTTTCCTGTTCTCTTTTTCTAGGCTCCTGAATTCTTCTTTTAGAATCTTGTTTTCCTATTTCACACAGTGTTTATGAAGCTTAGACCAATAGATGACTTGTAGAGCCCTCCTGTTGAACATAAAGATCGTCTGTGTCAATTTGAGGCCACAAAAAATGTTGAATCAATTACATATAGTGCTTTTCATTGATGCTAACAGCTCTTTCATTTGCATCTGCGAAGAAAAATGGACCATAGACCACACTAAAGAGAACATTTTTGTGCACATAATGATTTTTCTGAAATTATTCGAGGATTTTCTTTTCCAGATGGAACAAATTGGATTGATGACGAATCCATCCATTGTGTAATGAGTTTCATCACAAAACATGATTGTGCGTGAAAAACTAGCTCCATGTTCTACAACCAATTCACGAAAGTTCTGGCTTGATTATGATCTAACTATCCAAAGGTTTAATTTTTACATGTGTCTACTTTACAAATGTCAAAGATGACATAAAAAAAGGAAGCGTTCAGAAAACATTCACTTGACCTCTCTGCGCGGGTCTTTTGAAGAACGCTCCATAAGGTAAGGTTGTGTGAGATTGTTCCTCGCCCCTTTGTACATAGTATATCGCATTAAACATAATTTTAAACAATTTTCTGCTTTTAAATTTGTCCATTCCATTAATTACTACTTCCGGAAAGTATGCAATACAACGCTGGAAATGTGTTTTCTCACTGCTCTCCTAAAAGCATGCAATACATTAGACCGGTCATCATCATACATTTTAGTCGTACTGTAACAGTCTGTAAGTACAAATCTTCTCTGACAAATAGCTACATTTAGAGATACTTTTAGCTACGTATTATGTGCCCATTTGTGATTTATACTAATTCTGTACGAAAATGTAAAGAATTCATCAACTTCTGTTTGAATCTGTTGCAAGGTGGGAGCACACTGTTCCTGAAGGTTATCAGCGATGTACTCCGTGGGGCTTCTTCAACACATTGACTGTGCTAACGATGTGTGTCTGCTTCAAATCGGATAATGGAAGCTGAGGCAAACAAAGTGAGACTCAAAATAACGACGGTCAAAACAAAAGCCCTCAGTACTTGTAACTAACAGTGGTGCCAGCGAACTACTAGATATTTACAGCAGAATTGAAAAACTAAAGCTGCGTTCGAAGTGGAGCTGGTTAAGTAGTGTAGTCGAATTGAGGAACCAAACTGCGACCAGATGCTCTTACAGATGCAGTGCTTGGAAGTTATCACTAAGTTACGCAAGCTGCAAGTCTTCGTAAACAAATGTTGAAGAAACGTCTTGAGGATTTCTGGCCGACACAGAATGGTGCTAGTTCCAGTGGATTGGACACATCCTTGCGCGATTCTATTGCTTAAAGAAATGCACTCAGTTCCTTTCACGGGGCCTTCTATCGTACGTTCTTGGTGGACCACCTTAGAGAATGGAGCTACAACCTATGCAAAACTAGGAACTAAGGAGCGACTTGTAAGGTAAGTCACCATAACCCATTCTAAAATTAATTGAGTCCACTTAGGTTTCTCCAGGACAGGCTTACACAAATACTACGATCAAAGTACAAGTATCAAAGCAAATTCAAGCATAGCTCCAACAATTCGTAAAATGTCTGGTTAGGGCGCCAATTAAGACTTTTTAAAACTCTAGTTGTTCCTCATCAGTCTATATAGACTAAAACTATAGAGGGCAGCTTATATTGGTAGCATGGGATCAATGGAAATCATATTTAGTCTGATTCCGCTGGATTTGTACTGTACTGTTGTAAGACCGAAGGAAGTACGATCAGGCTCATCGATCCCTTATGTCCATGCATCAGTACTCTCTCGATGGGAGGCCACTAACAGATCGACTGTAACTGATCACTTGAACCCGATGCATTGGAAGCACTATGGAACCAACGATAAAAGGTACTGACTTTCTATAAATACGGTTTAAAGATGGACATCAGCTGGCAAAAGGAAACTGGCTTAAAGCTCTGAGCTCTGCGGTAATTAGATCTATACTTGTGTGCGCCAATAAGATGGCCCTGTGCTGGGTACCAAGGCATGTGGATATTGTAGGAAATCATTCTAGTTCCAATATGCTCCTTAAAGAAAAAATTAGAAGAAGGAGTTATTGGTTACATGTGGAACAGCCACATTGCTTGGGTCGGCCCCTTAACGACAAAAGATCAGTTTCTCTGATGAAGCTCAGTCGTGACAATATAATTACGATGTACTGCACAACGACTACTGCAGAAGTTACAGAAACGCGGAAAAAATTGAGTCTGTCCGACACCTTCTCTGTAAGCGTCTTGCTCTTTTTGCTAGAAAAATGAGGACGTGGGTAATATTGACCTGAGGGACCTCCTGCGAATCGCAGGATATGACATGAATCATACCACTATAGGAGTGTTTCTATGTAATTATGTACAGCCGTCTTTCTTTGCAGTGTTTCCTGGATGTCAATGGACCCAATTCTGTTTATCTAAGTTAGTAAGCCACCCATAAACCAACACCAAATGGCCTCCACAGCGAGGCACATTTTCCACCAAACCAATCAAAAGTGGCAATGTTTGACCAGATAAACTCTCTTCACACGAGTATCTACTAAGGATGCCAATTTCTCTTCGCATACCGGAAGCCAAACATACATTAATATCTCAATCGACATCAAAGATACACAAGAGCGGCTTAGCTCGCTCTTCGCCGACTTTTGTATGTATACCAACATTTCTCTGTTGAAGCAGGTACAACCGATAAGATTGCTAACCTGGCAGAAACGAATTGGCACTACGGCTCGTGTTCACAGACAACACCACAGCACACAGGTGTCTGTCTATACAAGTGCGAACGAGTATCGTGTCGTCGCGGAGGAAATTACCACACATAACGATTTAGTTGAGTGGCTAGATATAATATCTTTGCTCTCTTGGTGCGGCTTAAGCCCCCTTTTCTTGTCTTGAAACAATACATGGCCTGAGTTGACTCTGCCGTTCGACGTTCGTTGCTATTGCTTTTGGCATTGCGGAAATTTGAACGCTTCATCGTCGTCGTCGTCGTCGTCGTCTCTATCGTTGTCGTTGTCGTCGTCTGTGTCTCGAGACATTTTCTACACCGTTGTTCACAGCTAGGCTCAGTCATAATCCAGCGTGCGCGATTGACAGTAGTTGCTACTCTCGACAAGCGTCTGTGTGTCATGCGTTCTCAGTTTATAAGTTAAAGCTGCAACTAAGGTGCGAATATTTCAAAATTCGATTGCGATAGTTTTTTTTATATTTTTACGATCTCGACTCGATCGATATAGTAGATACGTGGATCCAGTGCTAATTGAAAATAGTATACCCTCTTCGATTGACGCTACAGAGAGAAAAAAAAAAGAAAAGAAAAGAAAAGTATCTGTCTTCTGATTATTATTTGTTTACGAAATTTTGTAGATACATCGAAAATTTATGAAAATGCTATTCATAAGCGGGCTTTTCCACTAAGCCATCGTCCGAAGAAAAAGTAGTCGTTTTTGCTTTTTTCTATCACAAAAAAATAAAAATCCAAATCCAGTGCGGAAGTGCGGACGCAGCTTAAAGGCACCTGCGTGGTTTGGTAATACGTGAGCATAATTGCGAACATAATTTCTGGTGACAAGAACCGCGGCTTACACCCAAATCTCCGTACTTTCAACCGAGGTAAGTGCGTAAAGTGTATAAGTATCTAAGACTTCGTATTTTTTTGGATTTCCGCTCGCCTCTGATGCGTGTGTGACAGTTAATTGTTTTATGCTAAGCATATTTGGAAAATTATTAATATTGATGTGTACTCGTAGTATCTATGTAAAGAAAAAAAAAAAAAAAACAGAAGACAAAAATGTTGTTGCCAACTTTCGTTTGTTGTTGCTGTGGCTGTCGCTGCGGGATCGGTTCGGAGATCGTAAATAGAAGAAAGAAGCTGTTTGAGTATCTTACTCGATAGTTATGCATACACATGTCATCAAGCTAGGTTTCCCCCCAAATCATTCGATTTTGTGTGGCTTGTGGTGGGATGGTTTCTTTTTTTTTTTTCATTTCTCAAGGACTGATCGTACGATTTTGATCGTAGCAGCTATTTTTTTTATGCTGTTGGGTGAATTTTTGTCTACACATTGCGAGCTTAATGTTGTGTGATATGTTTACCTACAGCATAAGAGGAGGTATTTTCATATTTTTTGTGGGCGAAATAAAATTTTTGCTGACTACTTTGCGCTCGTGTCAGCGAAAGTCATTAGAGACAAAGAAGGCTATCGGTTGTTCATTGACTTGGTTTGTTGGAGAGACCTTCGTTTTATGGTGGTGATTTGTTTTTTTTCCGTTTTTTTTTTGTTCAAGAAGTTTTACGCCGGAAGTTTAGAAATACTTTGACAATACCTCAAGTTTATCCGGTGATGGGCATGACATTCCATTTAAATGGTTGCTGGCAGTACTGGCACATAATTGCAAGATCATTGATCTGCGGATAGTGGATACCTTTTGCAGATACTGTGTGATGGATTAGTGGTGCCAAAATTTTGTTAAGTAAATACTCACTGGGCTGGCTGACCATTTTTCCTTCTAAACTCCCCTCATTCGTAAGTAAACACCAAACTAGCCATTCAGTTTGAGTTCCTTTCAGTCTGTTGATATCTCGAAAAAGTAAGAAGTGACAGCCATATATTGCTGCGTCACTAATAATAAGAGAACGCTCTCAAGAAACATACACAGCGCCAAAAGATTTAGATTTTAAAAGAATTTGTATTCAATATTGCTTGGATCTTGCTATTATGAATGAAATTGAAAATCATTCAAATGTCCTTGCAGGACTTGATTCTGACAAAGTAGGTAATTTTCGATGACATTTCGACACATATCGGGCAATAACTCGGGGATAACTTGACGATATTCGTTTTCAAAATATCAAGATTGTGTGCATAGACAAGACACGATCTGTGGCATAGTTGGCCGGTTCACATCACCAAAAGGCCAAAATGGGTCATATTGTGTGAAATGTGGCACCGTCTTGTTGAAACCACATGTCTTCCACATCACTATCGTTGGCTTGACGCCAGGCAATGTCGGTTAACGTTTGACTATAGCGATGAGAATTTTAGGTGAATATTGTATCTCCATTCGTTGTAGTTTAGTTACCAGCCCTATCAATCATGTTCGGCTCGGTTCCTCCTCGACTGTTTGACGCCACGTTTGCTAGCTGTGTATAGTGCATTATATTCAAACCGTAGGATGTGCCCAACTTCCTTCTTCGTATAGTAATGTCTATAGGTTGTTGGCCCATTCTCGTAAAAAGTTGTTTGTTGGAGATGCGGTTAGGTCAGAAAACTTTCAAGATAATTTTTAAAGTTTTGTTTTCGAAGGCTTGCAGCTTACATGAGGTAGTAGATTTCACCTTCCAAGTACTGCATTGCTAAAATAGAACTGGTTCCACTATAGACCATAATTCCGAGCTACAGAAAGTTTGTCAACTTCCTCGACTCTCTGCCCAGCAGTGTTAAGTTGAACGCTAGTGTTAGAAATGCTGAGGGCTTTTGTTATGACTGTGTATATCTTGATCCCAAATTTGTTTGCCTTAGCTTCTAGATTATGAACTGAGCCATCGAATGAAGGTCATAATCAAGGTGTTAAGGAAGTTGCACAGAGAGAACACCGCTGATAACCACCAGAAACAATAGTGGTTGCAGTATACACCCTTGAGCCATGACCATCATGCAAGACATGAGATTTAATGGCTTCGTATATCTCGATCCACTCGCTCTAGCTTCTAAATTTTTTCTCTACGAAAAAATCCTGAAACTACTGTGTTCAAGAAGATCTGGAAAGCCTTTATTCTTTATCCGATGATTTGGCCGCCTTAGCCTTCTGACTTTTCTTATAAAAACGGAAGAAAATCTATTTACTTAATTTTTACAAATGTTCAGAGAAGGTGGATGTCATCGCAAGGTTCTTAGTGCTTAAAGAATTCACAGCTGTACGCTGGAAAGATAGTTCTACTTTTGAGATATAAAGGTGAGTGGGATCATTGCCACAGTAATTATAAAAAGTAAGTGAAGTGGATTGGAGTCTTAGCACCATTTAACTGATATAGAGTCCTTTAGCGTTGGATCCATACCATTAGTCCAGTTTGAACTATCCAATATTTCTAACTGAAATAATTCACCGGACTTCGACTCCCTGACCACGGCTGAGTCAAGAATTTTCACGTGATCTGATTTATTTAGTATTTTAACTGTAGCTTGACAGCGCATCTTTTAAGAGTGTGAACCCAACGACGGCTTCTAATATTGCCGTAGGACAGGAATATTCTGGGAAATGATGTGTCTAAAAATATTTTTATCTATGTACCCGGAACAGGCTCACATCTAAGCTCCTCGTAGACCCATTCACACCGCTTAGCACTCTGAAGCTAACATCGAATTCAACGAGAAAGCCACCGATGGTATAAGTGTATAGATGTGCTACAGCTCGGGTCTCGGGACAGGCCACCGTGCGATATACAATAATGCAGCACGGCTAGGACTAGCTGCACAAACTCTTGAGATTCATACGCGCATCTGAAGGGTTCAGTACAGCGGTCGAGGATCAATGAAGTCTAAGTGGGTTAAAGTGAGCCGTTGACAATCTTCGTCAACAAGGGTACCCGTTTACTTATGATGAATCGGAGTAAGATTAGACCATAAACTCGGCTGAACTCGGCTTAGGAGACCCACTGAAAAGACTTCAGATTTTGGGTGTGCACGAATTACGGCTCCAATGTACGACTGCTGCGCTGGTCCCACACTATCCAAGGGCCGTACTCTCTATTTCGTTCCGAAACTCAATCCTATTCGTAAGGAAAAAGCAATTGCCTTTGTGATGGAAACTGTAAATGAAGACCCAGAACTAAGTCTTTGTAAAGTCCTCTAATAGTAGCTTAGTCGACTTCAGATAACATTGGTTCTTTTCAGGTTCTGTTTTTGTTTTCCTTCCTCATTCTCTTCAAATCCTTTCTTAACGAATCATTCCCTACTGTTCTTATTTATAAAGGACCCTGTTGGAACTAATGTTCTTAGAATTGGCCTCAAGTACAGATCCAACCAAAGATGATGTCACTACAAATGAAGTCAGCTTACCCTGGAAATACCCTTCAAGCAAGTTCGATTCGAAAACTCCGCAATAAAGCTATAACTAATTGTTTACAATAAATTTAATGAAAATTCACAAAAAAACACACACCGTACTCATCATTGGACCATCGGAAGTTGAATAATTACGGCAAGCGATGGAAAAAAGATGCCTCCGCCCCTTAGATTTCTCTCCTGCCCTTATAAGAAAAATACGAGAAAAAAAACAAATGCTAATAAGATAAATATAAAAACAAATACTTTGATGTCATACCCACTTACATAGGGAACCCTACGACCTCATGAATTTTTAATTTCTCTAAAGACCCATCTATAGCGGAGAGTATCTTCAGATTCTTTGTACCTATTTACGTATTCTTGTTGTTTTTTTTTTCACTTTCTACTGAGGCTAATAACCTCGCCATGGAAGAGGCTCTACGTCTAGTTTTTGTGGAAGGCAACGATTAACAAAACCAGATATTGTGATCGCGAATATTTTAAAGTATCTTTCTGGTTGTTTCAGGCCTAAAGATACAGAACAACATAAACTGGTAAAACCATGACGAATATGGTTTTCCTAAGAAATTGTTTGTTTATCTGTGACTGGTAATTAATACGTTTGAAACTATAATACTTGGGAATTGTAGTATCATTTTAGTGGAAAGATACAATGACAGTTGAAGTTTTGTTTAAACAAAGTCGAGAACCTATACGAACTTTGGTTTGTTTATGAATCGTTGTCGCCTGATACTTTTCTCAGAACGCTTAGGTACCTACTGTTGGTTTTGTTTAATTTCTTTTGCCATACGTGATGGGAATTTCATCTGTTCAATGACACCATCGTACTAGTAAGAGGCAAACTGAATATCTCAAGGATTCAGCGACACCTGGAGAGGTGAGATGAAGTGATACATGTCAAACAATGACTAATCGTTGTACACGTAAAGAAACTTCAGTTGTCGGGCAACTAGTCCTCTAACAGTTTCCTGTAACATTGCCCAGTGAAGTCGTTAATATTGCTTGCGAAGTCTTGTATGCTTCTCCAAAGGCAAAGGTTAAAAAAGGGGCTTCATCGATGCTCGTTGGTTTTAAATGTTTGAGGAACAACTATGGACGGTAAAAGGATGAATATTCAAGACGATATAGAGTAGCCAATCCACTGGCTCCAGTTTTCCTTAAGCCTTCAAGGGACATCTGCCCAAGAGTATACCTATAACTTTTTTACTTTTGATCGAAAATGTGGTTCTCCAGCTTAGATTCTGGAACCGGTAGGGATGAGTCCATATTGAAATCAATTGCTGAAGAAGGAAACCCAAGCGAGGTAGTAACTCAAACTTGTCACCTAGCCAAACTTAGCCGAGGGTATTGACTACACGCAGGGGAAAATCCAGGGATTTCCTGTTACTGCAGCCTACAACCTCAGAACTGTTGTGTTAGTCCCTTTCAAACACAACATTGTCTTCCCCAAACTCTTCATCGGATGTTTCCTCTTTAGATCTTTTGCTCTTAACGGTCTGCTTACTACAGGAGGCAGGCTGATTAGGGGATGAGGCTGAATTTGATTCGGTTGGTTTTGCCTGGTTTTGGCTGTCTTGTTGGTCAATTTCTACTGAGCTTGGTAGGAGCTGGTGGAACTCTCCCTTGTCTGTTCTTTCATGCTTACATCTTACGCAGAGAGAAGAACTTCGGTATAATTACTTTTGGCTTTTCAGACACCAGTGGCTTCTGAATTTCTGTCTGCTTCCAACAATTGATTCACTGTTTTCAACAAGTTCCAGATTCCACTGCTGATTGGATGTGACGGCGATGCCCACAAAGTTTGGACACCAACGACTGCAAGGTTTAACGACAAGGTACTTGACTTCACTCTAGGTAGTCCGAACATAAGTACGTCAGTAAGGAACTAGGAAGCCCTCTGGTTAGAAGCGCAAGGAAAACAAATTGGGAATTTTTGAAGGAAACCCTAGAAAGTAATCTGGAGCACATTGACGCTAGGAGAGCTCTAGGTTACTTTGTAAAACTTGAAAACGAAGTAGAAGACATTACGAAAGCTGCCATTACAGATGGGTATGAATCCAGTTGTTGCAGAGTTATAGATGGAAGGAAAGTCCCATGGTGGAGCAACAAACTAGTAAAGCATACCGGAGACTGACAAAGGGTGAAGGATGAAGGATGAAGAAGAAAGTTCAGGTAGGGCTTCTTTCAGACTTTTAAGTCATCACACCTAGTCAGGTTCACTAAAAGAAGCCTGGCCCTAGATTATATATCAAATCAGTGGAGAGAAGCCAAGGTTGTATTTATACCAAAAGAAGGGGAGCAAAACCCAACTGAGCCGGCATAGCAATAATGTCACACAGTCAGACAGCCATTAAAGCTCTCACTGTCCCTGTCATTACCACAGCTACTATGAGAATTCTTACAGAAAGCAGAGACAAGGCAGTCACACTCTGTTAGGCACCCGGTCATGTGCGAATAGAGGGTAACGAAACTCCAGATTAATTACCAATCCAAGCAGCATTGGAACTCTTCATACACCCTACACCATTCTGTTGAAGGAGGAACAATTCAAGAAGTTGGAAATAAGAAACGCGGAAAGAATCAACAAGTTTTGGGACAAGCTAAGAAATTTCTTGGTACGTCAGACGAGTGCCTTTGCAAATTCTGCCCATGAGTCCAGCGAGACTTCGGAACACATTCTCGAATCTGATGTTGCACTGAATCACAAGAGAATACAATATCTGGGCAAGTATCAGTTATCAGACATGGATATGCCGACAGACTTCTTAGCCTCAGATTCCCCAGAGGAACCGGATTGGAGAAGGGGCTGCAAGCATACAATTCAAGAAAAGTTCAAGAACAGTGCGAGATTGCTTTGCTGTAACTTCTTAGTATCCCTCTTGTTTGTTTTGGATGTATCTTACAAAACTAGTTTCGATTGTTTCAAAAATTTGCAAAAGAATAACCTCACTCATTTGTTCATCCTTTGGAACTGCAAGGTTACTTCAGCCGGAGGCCCACCGAATCAATCAAATTCTGCCTAAATGCGCACGCTACGCTATAGTGGATATAACCTTTGCTTCGTAATGCGAAATACCGTCAGGCGTGAATAATCCCCAACAGGTGTTCATGTCACAACGAAATCTATACACCTGGATGAGCTAAATATCTCAACCAAAAGTAGAGCCGCAAAAGCACAAGAAAGAGAAGAGCAAAAGAAAACCAATTAGAGGTCAGGCCTTAGGCTATATACGACGGAAGAAAACGATCATTGCCAAACTTTGTAGGGCGGTGTTGGCCTATTTTCTTAAAGTGCAAGCGCTTCTCTGACACTTCTGTCACAATGCCGATGGTATCATTGTCGTGCTGTCATCAAACTCATTTCTATTTTGTTTTGAGCTCCGCTATTGACCAGATTACGGATTTAAAATCTGAAGAAGGTCAAAGCCACAGCACACCTCCATGTGTAGGTAGGTATCTCCGTGTGTAGACAGATAGACGATCTTAGAAGGTCAAACTTGAGAAATAAATTGATGCTCAAATCATTAGACTAAACAGGGGGTATATGGCGGGAATAAGAGTTGTACACGATTTAGGATTAGAATGCTAGTGGAAGGGTTTGGCTAGAAGTATCTTCCCTCAGCAATTGCGCGGCTCTTTCATCTCCAAGGTTATGAAAACAACTATACTCCCATGGAAACCTCTCGAATGGTTTGAAGATGTTTTCATTACTAAGTGCCATCGTGCTTCCGTGATAGATGTGTGGAAAACCACTTATCCACATTGGGACTCAACATAAAGAGCACATGTTAGAATTGATGAGGTATGCGTTTAAAATAATATAAGAGGAAGGAAATAGATAATAAGATACTGATGGATAGACAGCTGATTACTTAGAGGACAAGCTCATGAACTAGTTCAAGATGATACCAGCTAAATGGATCTTAACAATCCGTGCTTCAAGGTTTTCGAATTCTAGTCGAAAATTTGCACTTCACAATGAGAAAAGATACATCTTTGCAGTCGAACTTGCTGACCTCGCTTGACTTTGAAAAAATTTGCACGCTGCATGTTGATTGGCTTCTTGGGTGACCTTTCTCAAGACCCTTTGTATATGGTAATCGTTGTTTATTTATACAAATTTTTACTGATTTTCAATAGATTCATCGTAGTTTGGTAGTGGGTAGCTGAAAGAGATCGTGCATGACTAAATGCAGTTGAATCAACATACATAATCCCCGACTGAGGCTAATTTCACTGCATTTTGTAAGTTTGCTCTCCTGTTGTGTGAGATGTGAAACTGTATTGCTGAAAGCGCATGTCTCTCACATCTATACCATCGGTTAACATTTGAATACAGCGGTGAGCATTCAGGTTCACGCACCCAAACAGCGTATCTTCTACGTATTCTACGAAGCTGGCTAACTTAACTTCTGAACTTTTTGCAAATCCATGGTGTGCTGTAAAACAGGTCCAAATTCTGAGCTCGCTGTGAAATCGATAGATTTGGATCTTCTAAGTTTTTTAAGAGCAATTCAGTCCATTTTTGTCCATTCACCGTTTACAACTTCTGTTAATCGTACATTAAAAAGTTGTTTAACATAATTTTTCGAATTTTTAGGTAAAAGTTTTGAAAAGATTTTCCAAAACCGTTTTTGTAGCTATTTATAAAAGTTCAGAAGTTATACCACTTAAAGTGCTTGTACCTCAGAATCGGAGGTATAACTCAAAGGGCTTTAACTTGGAATGGAATCAGAATAGACCCTGGCGATACGACTTTTTGTTCAGGAGTCTACTGAAGGAGGACCTTAAGGCTTAAAGTTTACAGTCGTATAAGGATTAAAATTCAAGTCATGGTTTTTTTTTACAGATGAGGTGCATTAAAGTTGGAGAGGCATTCTGTACTTTTGATGAGATTATAAAAACATTGACTGAGGCTGCCTGGATCTTTACTTTTCCTTTATTCCTTTTAAAAACATTCTTAAGAAGTGGGCGTGGCCGTACATTTCTCCACAGCTGGTATTTGAACTAGTTCTGACATCTTAACCATGCATTAAACCGTGCATACTTTCCTCACCGTTCCGGGTTTAAAGTAGTAATTTTATAGAAAAGTGCAATATACCACGCCTACTTTAGTAGGAGTGATACAAAGGAAGAACAATGAGGCATTATACAATCCATTCTAGACGAATTGTAGTTTTCTGTATTTATTTAGTTTATTTTTGCAGCTATAGCAGGAGAAATCTATGAAGTGAGAAAGGAGTACATAAGCAACGATAACCTACGTAGAGGCATCGAAAGTGGTTGCCATAAAGGACTCAGTACAACGTTCCTCATTCTATATTCGGGAGAGAAGCCGTCTTCTTTAGGAGTTAAGTACATACATATGTACATAAGTTCAGTTCCCTTTGGATGCCTAGGCGCAGGAACGTAGAAAGGAATCAGTATCGGACTGCTGAACTCGGAGTTCAGAGCCTTCATCTGTCTGACTGTCATCATAAAGCTTTCCAAATGAAAATTACCCTCCAGATACGGCACACAGTAGGCCCTAGGTCTTTTGTGCTTGAATTACCCTCTGCAGTTGTTGCACAGCTTGGAGGTTTTTGGTAATCTTATATATTGGCTCACGAGCCCACATTGATGTCTGATTTGTACTGTCTTAAAGCAATCACCAATGGGATCATTCAAATACGAGTAGTGATGGGCTTGAAGTGGCCTTAAGAACCACTATGACCAAGAAGCTTAAAATTGTTTGTTTTGAGGAGAAAATGATGTCAGAAGGCGAGGTAAAGTCTTTATGGAAGTTTTTGAAGCTTATACGAGCAAAGGAGGGACCAATTTGCTGAGGCGAGATTTAAGCGAGCTAGAAACTGGAGGTTTAATTTTCTCTTCTATGACGACTGTGTTAGTTGGGTCTATAATTAGCTCTTCTAAATGGAACAAGTCATTATCCTTATCTTCTTTCTACGAAGTCCTTGTAAAAAGGGCGCCGGTAGACTGCTTATTTTTTTTTTGTTGAATGATAGCAATATTTTGAAACGTTTGTTGATGTTTCATGCAAAATTTCATCAAAATCGGTTTTTTTTTTAAAACGCCCCCATAAAGTAGGTGTGGCTTAGGACAATGTATGACCTAATTGTTAAGAATGTGAATACCTAAATATTTTGTCTCAATAAAATTTAAAATTTCATACAAAATATTTGAAGTTATGAAAAAGTGGGCGTGGTAGTGGACGAATTTAAAGAAAATTTACTTGTGTCTTGGTGTTCTTTCTCAAAAAATCAAATACGAGTACCATCCTTCTAGCTCAATATTTACGGACCAAAAGGTCATTCGTTTTGAGAACCAATGAGTCTATCAATGCGAATATTCTGGATGATTCCTAGGTGAGCACGCGTAAAACGTACCTGAGTCTGCCCATTGATGCATCGCATGTCCATTATTGGTCAGTTCTCACATGTTGGATTCTCTTACTCTGGGAGTACCTTTTGTGGCAGAACCTTTAATAAACGAGTCTAAGGGAAGGATATAGATTTCTTGTACCAGTAGCTGTCCATCAGACTTATGATGCTCGTTTACAATACCTATCTTCTTCCAAAGACTCTCTTACAAGCATTTATTCCTTTCCTTGAAGATAGCTTCAATATTCCTTTTCCAAGACGATTTGGAGTCTAGAATGACGCCTCAGATATGAGGTCGATCAATTGTGATGCAATCTCGCGTTGGCTGTGTAAAATTAAATATGTTTCTCTTTCTAGTGGACAGAACGAGTTTAGTTTTCTGAGGATTAACCTTCAAACTAAGCTTTTAGCTAGCAGACTCCATTAGTTTCCTAATTGTCGTTCTCAGCAAGTCTTTTCTCTGTAGTGCCTCTTGTTGTATAGAACTTGCTCCAGTTAATAAAGTTTATGATGGTCTTGTTTATTGTCAAACCTTCCAGAGCGTTCATTATTTAGTCTGTTTTAAAATTTTTGAAAGCGCCCTCAATGTCCAGGAACGCTGCCAAGATGAACGTATACGAGTACATAAGTTCAATCTAAAAAGGCGACTGTAATCCATCGAATTGCTAAAAATTATCCGTAAAGCGTTACTGTGGTACTACTGACGTACTAGAAGCATCGTCCAGATAATGTTTTATAATTCAATCCCCTAAGGCACGACGGTTTCACACATCTCATTGTATCCATCAAAGGCCCTACTGTGTGCCTTATAAACCCCATTTTATCTCTTGTGGTTTCCGATGCAAAATTCATACATTTATTCCATTGGAATCATCCTTCGTCGACAATATACGGTATTATGTCTTCTAAAACCCAGCTGAAGGTACACATAACGAAAACCCACACATCTTGGCCATAAACGATCAGATCAGCCAACGCATACCAACACAATACTGAGCCAGGCTTTGTGTGCCAATTCTGTGTGTCGAAACGTGGAAGTTCGCAACCACCGCCACTCTGTCGGTTATTGAACCAACACGCTTATCAAATAAGCCACTTCTGTTATACTCGTTTGCAATTCACAATGGCGTTGGCTCCGTAAGCACAGTTAAAATTCTATAAATTCCCCGTTTAAGCCATCCGCAGGTTGTGGCCTATTTCTGTGCGGTGTGGCTATAATAAAAAACCTATTAATAGCAAACCTTCGGCACACTAGCATCCACTCTTAGCCCGGTTATTGTAAAATTAAAGACTCAAAACAGATCAACACGTTATTTGTAGTAAAACATAAATTATGGCTTATTTAACACAAAAAAACAAAAAAAAAATTCATAAAGTTTATGTGTAGCTTAGGCAATTAAAAAATCGTTTACGTGATGCGAACAACACTCGGCTCGGAGGAAACCTTTAATGCAGAAAATTTCGGCTTTTATGTTCATCACCATTAAATTCGTGGCACGTACCTTTCGGATTGTAAGTCAGGTAAGATGCCAGCTCATGAATACGTACATATTTTGTGATATATAAAACTCAGACTGTACTTAATCGGTATGTAGTCTGTGTGGCGTAAATGGGCTGGTTTAATGCATTTAGACGGTCCATAAAAATATTTCACGGTCAATTCTCTAATGGAGCGGCGGAGTGGACCATCTGTTTTAAGAAAAAACGTAAAATTTGACTGTGAAGACATGACGAAGGAATGAACTTGAAATGGTTTTACAGAAACGAAATTTTTGGCAGAATTTTGTAAAATGTGTGTAACAAGCAGGGCTTGATTACAATGAGCTATGACATGTCTGAGGCGGAAAAGGTACAATCTGGGTAGCTCCACTTCTATATTCTTCAACTATGGTCATAGGTACGACTAGGGCTATTAGGACAACATCTGAGGCTGCCCTTGAAGCTATATTCGGGCTCTGCCCCGTTGACTTTTATGCAAAAAAGAAAAGAGCATTAACCAAAACCTTATGCCTCCGACAAACCTGTACACAGCACCATCACCAAATGATGAAACGTCAATGGTCCTTCTGACTATCATACTCCCTACAACCTCAACACCAAATTTCCCTCTTGAGAGAGCTCCACAAATGGTGAAGTCAGTAATTCCGCTTCCTTATCCTTCTACACAGAAGGGTCAAAAATGGATGAAGGTACTGCCCCCGGTATATTCTTAGAGGAATCTCCAATCGTCCGGTCCATATCAAGACAGGATCAGTCAAATTTCAATTCAATTGTCAATTCTTGGACATATGGGCTTCAACGGGAATGAAATGCCCGATAAGTTAACTAGGAAAGACTCAGAGGCTAACGATGTACAAGCAGACTACTTGGTCATAATGCCAATCGGTCTTCTCATGTCCAAGATTACCTCGGACTGGTCAACGTAAGATGGAGAACACTTTCCTCATGCCATGTTGCCAAAAAATTTTGAGCCCAAAACAACGAAAATCTTCATAGGAAGCCTCACAGGGCATAACTCAATGGGGACCCGCTTTAGAAGAGAGAGAGTTAACGCCGCGGAGCTATGCACAGGCTACGGTGATACAGATACAACACATTTCCTCTGCGAGCCCCAAGTCTTAGCAGAGTCAAATGAAAAACCCTTGGCTTTAGTCATTGACCTGTTCCTATACCCATGTTTAGAACTTTGTATTTGAAAGGACTATTCATTTTATTTTGGAACATATAATGCGGGATATGGAAACAGCAGATCCCTAGATATGGTTAAGTAAGGCGAAGTGGAACTGATCTATAACATCATACTCAGGGCAACTTAGACCCTTTTTTGTTGGTTAGTACTACTAGTACTACATCCCACTGCGATAAGCGTGCAAAGACGAATAGGATCCGGACCTAACTGCCTCGTCTTCACATCCTCCATTGGGATTGGGTTTTTTCACCGGAAAGCATTATCCCTATTCTTTTGCAAGAGTCTATCGCCTTTGTTTTGTCGAAGTAAGGCCATATTCGTCTTGTGGTCACACAAGTCTTGTAGCCAATTTCTCGACCTACTTATTGACTGATCCACGTAAGTAGAAGGAAACTAGACCCGGACCATGTTAAATAGATTCCTAGCAGGAAACACTTGCAATTTCGACTCATTTTCCTTGCTATCTCTAGGTCTGGATCAAGTCCTGCCTTGTTTCCTAATATTTTACTTTATCTGTCCCAGTTCAAGATGGTAACTGGTTCTTCTGCTTCTCATCTTCTTTTCTTGGGAAGGCTTAATGTTCCCTTCTATGTATGTACTTGTGCGTGCCTTCTTAGACGAGGTTTTTGTCTACTGCGTTGTTCCTCTGGATTGGATTCGAAGACTTTGCGAGCTGAAGCATATTCCTATACCCATCCGGTCTTTGTGTCTTCGCCATCTTAGACGACTTATGCGGAAAACTAGGTTGATGTCGTTGTAAAGGTGTGTAATTTGTCATTGAATCTCCTCGTCAACACAATAGGGACAAACAACTTTACGAAGAATCTTTCTCTCAGACAGAGGATGTCTGCATCCGCATCAGATAGAAGGTTTTATGCAGAATCTCCTTGGTTATTTCTGCTGGGATGTCACTGTCAGAATTTACAAGAAGACAAAGTCCCCTACTACCTCGAAGTTGTGGCTGTCAATTGTGACGTTCTATCCAATTCACTAAGGCTGTGTTTCACTTCAAAACTAGCAAACTGTCACTTGTGCGACAGTCCGGTACAGTCTGCTAATAATGCCATTATTGTTCGGCATACACTTGTTGTTTCGCACGCGTTTGAAAGATTGTGCCTCCGGTGTAGACTTGTGAGTTTCGCACAAGCACGAAGTTGAAGAAGCCCTAAGTCCTTTTTTGACATTAAAAGTCTCAGTGAGTTTGCTACCGACGTTGATCTTGCTTTTGGCTAATGACGTACATTTTCTTTGTTAAAGTTTTTCCCGGTGTATCCAGGTATATATTCCACATTCCACGCAAGGCAGATCGCGACAAGCTAAACATGTCCGACTATAGTTACCAAAACGTAGGTTTCTCGTGTCCTACAGGGATTGGCAGATACTTTAAAGGGCAACCTTGCATTAAAGTATTAATTATAGACCACGTACGCATTCCACCCATTGCCTGACATTCGGTGGTTAGAATGTCTCCGTTGACCACCTATGCGTCTCCGGGATTGATCAGCGGTTTTATTCGAGCAATCCTACCAAGGAATTCATTAGCTTGTCCGAAGGTTCTATACCTATTATTACAATTGCTAGCGCAATGCAGCCACAGCGTTCAAAGTTTTGTGCCACAAATCATATTCAAAACCAGTGATCCACCAATAGATGACAACCAAGTTCATCAGTAAATCAACTTTAAAGCATCTGCACCACAACCACCTTCACACTAAACGCACTTAAAGTCATCAAAATGCATAACCTCACAAATTCTTAATGAATTTCGTGACAATGTGGGCAAATTGCCAGAGAAAACTGCAACTAAAACGTATTTAATACCTAAGGTCCTACGCAGATCACGTTCGATACGTCAAAAGTTTGTAATCTAGAAAAATATGATCAAGATCATAACGGCTGATAGGAACTAATGTATAACAGCGGACTGTGAAAATGTCGAACTTGTATGTTGTACGCATGCAAGTTTATGTTTTATTCATTGCACGTCTCATCTGGAACTCCAAACACATCGCGGAAACGTGCGAACTAAGTCCCAATCGAGAGGGTGGTGTTCATGAATACATATTCGCTACTCCCTTGTGTTTAAAACACAATAGAAACGGTATGATTCGTTGGATTCCATGAAATATCTTCAAAATACGTCAATAAGGCATTTGGGAATGCAAACTGCACATTAAAATGTCCGGCACGCCATTGGCAAAGCCTGCGCCGCCGTAGGTATCATCACGTAGTTTGGCTAAGACACAATCTAAGATTCACAGTCAGGATTAGCATAACCCTTAGGTGGCTTCTTCGTCTATGTATCTACAGTTCTATGTGGTCAAGACTATAGTTCATTCTTTGATGATTCAGTTCATCGACACACAACTAGTTGTGTTTCTAGTTTTAATACTCGTACGTCTATGTGTTTATTTAAGCCAACACCACCTAGGTTTTGGCCATATTGTATGGGTGTACATACATATGTGGCTGTATGGATTCGAGTTTCAAGTCATCGTTCATTAATAAATTTTACATATTTATGTATGCACGGAGTTGATTGGGTTCGGATTCGGACGAGACTTGCTGTGAATTTTCAATGTCATTGTCTGACAAGAAATTTTTGGGTCCACATCAGCAAATATTTGCTTTTCAGATTGGTTTTGGACGACCACAACGGAGATCATATATCTTGTGCTGAGTCATGTTTGTCTTTAATAGAACAGGAATAGATCTTCATGGATTCATCGAAATTATGAAAGCTGGTGTTCGCGGATAAATCGTTTCCAGTTCTCGCACACGTGATCTAATATCCGACTGGAAGCACTTGTAATGCGCATTTAGACGCAGTAGGGGCTGGGTTTATACAGCGGTAGTCAGACTATAAAACTAGATACCTCTCTCTCATAAGTAAGATTCAGAGAACGGCTTGCATTTTCGTTACCAGCTCCTTCTCCACAACTACTACAGCGGGGCATATCCTTCCTCCGGATGTTTATGGGAAAACGGTCGCATGAAATCAGAAATGAAATAAGTACCCAACGAGACAGGCCACGCGATCATCCACAACCCTGTGTATATAAAGAATAGACTCCACGGACTACGTTATCCCGTTTATAGGCAGAGAACCCGATGATCTGTAATTCTTCACTGGTAATCTACACTGATGGGTCTAAGGCAGGAGAGGGCGTAGAAACTGGAATGTTTGGAGCCACTCCTGCATCAAGCTCGTCGTTTAGATTATCAAACTTTTGCAGTGTACTCCAAGCGGAGGTTGGAGCTGCTGATGGGCTTCGATGGGATCGGTCAAACAGCTATTAAAGATCTCGAATCTACGCCCTCTCAGATGTCCAAGAAAAGTATAAGGTGGACGAGCTTGACAGTTGAGCAGACATACGATGACAAGTCTGCTATTTATCACCAGATATGTATTAAGGAGATATTGCTGATATACAGTCTGCTAAGGGACATGAGAATCTAAAACCGTTTCAGGTCCAGTTTCGTTCAAACCCGTTTTGCATGTAGCCATTGGAATACCATAGGTAGCAAGCATCATCAAGTACGATAGCTAAAGTTGTTCCACGTCTGGCGAGTTCATTGGCCTTACAATTCCCTGGCATATCCCAATGCCTCGGCTTCTAACAAAGACGAATATTAAATTACTCTGCCATCTCGAAGAGAGTCTACGGAAGTCTAGACCAGTTATCGAAATATTAGAGAAAGACTACAAGCACTTTTTTGCTTCCTCTTCAACTGTCCAGTGTGCGCCAAGTGTGCTACATCATTATATTCCTTTGACGCCGGTGGAAGGGCATAGGGTGGCAACACATCTCTTTAGCTGCGGCTACATCTACCTCTTAGTCGTTGCCTCTGGGTTGTGAATGTTGACATACGCGTTGTTTTTGGTCTTCTAAGCCGGCCTTAGGGTGCACCTAAGGATTTCATTCGGAGGACTGCTTTGGGAACTTATCATTTGGTTTCCTTAGTGTGGGACCAATACAGCGTTATTTAAGCTGTCTTTTGCCCTGGATACGTCCGAGTCCGCTCTGACATCAGATGGTATAAAACTTTCCAGTAGTCCGATTTATACTATAGTTAGTATTTAGGCCGACTCTCCATCACGTCTAGTCCGCTAATGGTAAGTACTTCCCAGGAAAACTACATCATCAGCAGGCATAGTCCAAAGACTCAGTGAAATGGTATCCATTAGATGTCATGTTTTTTAATATTCCCTTATTTAGGTATTTTAATAATAACTCCTCGTAACGTCCTTTCAGTCTCTGGAGTAGGTTTTATTTTTCCAAATGGCCTGCACGAACGGAAGTAACATACTAGCCACTGTGGCGGAATCTCATTTAAGGAACTAAATCGAAATACCTTCGAGTCCAGCTGCTTTGATGTCCTTGAGGAGAAGATTGATCGCAGTTTTAGTTTGTTCAACTGTAGGAAATCCGCTCTCAATACCCCTAAAATATGTACGCCTGTCGAGCAACTTGGGACCATTGCTGAACTCTGCTCTAAGATGTTCCTTAAATTTACAAAGATGTTGATACCAATAGAGTGCCGTCTAGATTCAGTGCAGAATGGTTTTCTTCTTGGATTCTCCGATATATTCTCTTCTTCGTGTGCGTTATTCCCATTTTTCAACAGTGTCTAATCCTACATTTCTTGGGAAATTCTGGAGCCTCTAGCCCAGTTTTGCTTAAGTTTTTGGATTCCTATCCATGAAGTGTATATTTTCCACTTGCTCCGCTCTGTTGGTATACTAATAGACTCCTGGTCCGTGGTTCAACCAAAATATCCTTTAGATGGGGCCAGTCCCAAGACATATACTGTGAGACAGAGCTATCAAACAGTGAATAAAAAGTATCTATATATAGTAAATCTATCTAACGAAAAGAGAAAGCTGTGAATTTGAAATTCTGTTATGAGCGCGGCATAATTTTGTATATTTAATTTTGCACAAAGCTGCGCGTCAGTCACAGATACAATCCCGAGGCCTTACACACACATGAAGCCTTATGAATTATAGTTTCAAGGACTCCCATCAACATATCCATTCCGTGAAGCCTATACATTAAGCCTACTATCAGAAGTCGGGCTTAAGATTGTTTCGTACAAGTATCTATGGGCTGCCAAACACGCATTTGGCCAAATTGGATAATAGCTCCTAGCAAATTAAAGTTAAGAAGAAACAAAGAGAGTGTGGTTGGAACAGCAGTTGGGAAAGGGAACTTCCATTATCGTTTTGAAGTCGTCATTTGCGTAAGCCGCTCTGCGGTCAACATGTAAAGTCGTTGATTACTATGAATTTCTGGGATGCAAATTTCAAATTCAAACGAAAGTGGTGGTGGCACAGCATAAAACTTTCTATTTTCTGCGCGACTTCTTATATACTTCTTCATATGCTTGGTCCTAACGTGTAGATACGATGAATAATGCTAATCAAATGCCCATCAATAAACGGAATGTTAATGACTTGCGAATTGTCGGCCGTCAGGCCTATCCCTTTAGTATCTCTCTCACTAATCAATTAGTAACTAATTACTTGGCTATTTCCATACGAAATACAGCCGCAGTTTATTTTCGTCAGACACTTGCAGCCGAAATAGTTCATTTGAAGCCAAGCTGCTCAGGTGTAAGGTTGTTAATTGATTCGCAATACGTTAAATATCTATGAATACACGTTATTTGTTAATCGTAGAACAGTAGATACTGTCAGTCTACTAGTGAATCAAACAAAAAACAAAAAAAAACTTAACTAACTTTTACAAGTGTGTGAAAATTATAGTGTTGGGTAAGTGGTTGGTCTGCGCTATAACAATTTGTTAATTAATTAAACAAATAGTGATTTGTGAAATGATACTACGGCCCATGCGGATGATTTGTTTGTGCTAAACGTTAGCTGAAGTAGTTTAATTTTTTATGAAAACTGTGAAAATTAGTAGAGAAAATGTTGCACATCATCGGCAACATAACCAGAGTGGTTAGTCGAATATACTATGACTCATTACGTATGTTGTGTTGAAAGTAGCTACGAATGTTCAATTAACATCCGAGTGTGCTAATGGAATTTAAATAAAATCTGGAACATCCTTTTGGCCATAACAAGTTTGTTATGATCGCTGGGCTTTGTGAATTCGGGGATGATGTAAGGTCAGCTAAGTGATTTTCATTAGGAGCATAACAATTTCGTACTTAAATTCAAACGTACCCTTAAGTTATTTGTATGATTTGTCAATGTCAAAACGTTAGCCAAGATTTACATTTTTGTCATGCCAAAGCTCACGAACGAGCAATATTTGAAATTCGTTGAAAGTGACTGCCGAAATTCTGAGTCGGTAGTCGCAACTTTAAGAGCGCTTACTCCAATTTTCGTTCGCAACAATCGTCCCACCAGACAGGATGTGCGGGCTATAGTTCGAGTCAATATATTCACTATTGAGTCTCCCAGTGCCAGTGAAACAACCCACAGGTCGAAGTAACGAAAATATAGCGAGCGAAGGTGACATGAAAGGTGATATCAGTGAAATGTGGTTTCAACGAAACAGTTCCACATGTCAGACAGTTGGCCAAACAAGTTGAAGGGGAAGTTCATGCGATTTAACGGCGATGGATTTCTTCTAATGGAAGTACGTTAAGTCATTGGCTAATTTCAACATGTCAACGGCGTTAGAAGAGGTTCCAGTCGATATGTGTGGAAGAGTGATGAAGAATTGGCACTAAGCTGTAGACGTTCTCGCGGCAATTATATGTCCGAGTTCGAATTGAGTACTCAAATTTAACAAGTTTACTAAATTTGTAATGGATTTCAGCCCAATATCTCACTTATTCTGTTTTATATACTCAGACAAAATTGTTATGTCCTTATTGAAAAACCCATTAGAATTTGAAAGGAATCTGTTGCGATCCTGTTGCTTTCTTACTTCTCGACTGTGTTAAAGCTTTCTGTACTTCAAATGTAGATATTGGTGGATCAGGTCATGATTCCTGATACTATTTTTAAAGTCAGTAAAGGTACGTTCAGACGATCTTCAAATCTACAAATATTGTCAGGTCTGCAAATTAGACAGTTGTCCCAAAATTTCTTTGACAATTTTGTAGCAAAACAGCTGTCAGACAATATTGCAAGACCGCCATTTGACAATCATTTTGAAAGCATTCGCTAATCGTTCAAACACTCCTTTCTATCATTGTCATGCTCTTGTCAGACATTTACGAAATTTGCACACTCATTGAAAACTCGTAGATGTCTGCGAACGCTGTCATTTTCAGCCAATGTCACAAATGTGACAGATGACAGTAGAATCCAGGTGCTACGAAGCGTACTTTCGGCAAAGTTTTATGTTTTTATCTTGTCAGGCAGAGTCTCTTTAACTATTTATTCGTTTGAAAGACTCGGAAGTGACCATTGATTTGGCGATGGTGCTGTTCCATCTGCAGATCGACTTAAGCTTCAGTCTACAAGTTTTAAAGTAAAGCTGTTGTCATGGAATCACTGTTGTAGTCGCCTTGACCGCATTCGTATCTTTATCGTTCTTTAAGTTTGTGTTGACCTAGAGAAGAGAATCCGAGGCATAATGACTAGCCACAGCCCAGTTTCGAAGGTTGGTTGATATAAGCTTTCGTTTGCGAAGTTTTTGTCAAAGTTTGCTATGTTTTGTCCTCTGTAGTTGAACCTTCGCATATGTATCTCCTAGAAACTGCTAAGCCGTATCATAACTGCACGCTTTCTGAAGGTAGGACGACAAGGTAATACGTTAGTACATCTTACAATCCACTTCCACTTAAGCTGTCTTCGTTTCTTTGTTATACGATCGGTTAGACGTTCATTGTATCATTGTCCCGTCTGGTTGAGGTTATAGTGAGGGAGTAGCCAAAATATTGACATTGAATCTGAAGTCATACCTAAATCTTGTATTCATGTTCGGCAATAAACACAATGGCCTTCCATGAAAGTGATTTCCCGCTTCGAGTACATTATGCTTGGACGTAATTCTTCCTCAAAAATATAATAAACAATCAAAACATTTGTCTGTTTTCGATGTGACACTACCGACAAGCAGTCATTAACAGATTCCATTGTATCTTCCAATAACCATGACCGTCAAACAAAACAGGTCTGAAAGATTTTGAATCCGCGATAGACTTAGAGAACACTGCTCTCGTTGACTGGCGACTAATTAAAGACCGATCGAGCTATTAGTTTGCTGATCGTTAAAGATCGACTTTCCCAGACACTGTCGATGTCAGATTAGTGTCCTTGACACACAAATGAGCTGTCACACATTAGGTAAATCATTTTCTTTGAATTGTTGATCTCTCTATTCAAATTCGATCATTTCGTGATAATCGATTTCTTAACTCGTTTTCAAATGGATCGTTAACGTGATGAGTAAGCAGTAAGTGGGTACATGTGATACAGAAATTCATAAACATAGAGTCGAAGGCAAGCTCTGTATCTAATTGGTCTAAGTGCGCTTCTCTCTGAGTCATCTAACATGACTTGTGGAATTGTTGTGGGTGTCTTCACAGTCCGACTACATATAGTGTTGGACATGTCTAATCTAGAGATTCCCTCATTTATTTACTTCCTTACCTTCCTCGGCCTCGTTTGTTCATGACAGACCTTTCCACTGAGTCTCCTACTCAAATGAAGACCGTTGGGCTTGCTCACTTTCTTTTATCTCGAGCTCGAGTGTTTGTACAACCCTAAAGCCTCACTCTTCGTGCTATCTGTGACAGTTAAAGTCTCAGATAATTGCTTTTTATACTAACCACTGAGCCACGACTCCTACGTTCCATTTAAGCACGCAATCGGCAGCGTTAGTGCTGACTTCTGACTTTGTGCGATCACCGGAACATGTCTTGGAGTAATGGCAGTTATTTGGCTGGATTTGGATTGTAATTGGCTAGAGCCATTGCTTTGGCTAGTTCAGAGTCTGATCATAAGGTGTGCCATACTACATATAGTTCGGGCTCCCGTAGTCTTGGCGTCGTATTACCTTCTACTCAGTTTCCAGTGACGCCGCACGCGTTGTTCTTATTGATTCTGTCACCCCCAGGTAGCCTGCCCATTAAATCCTTGAAACACGTACAAGACGATACTTCTTCTCCAGAAGTGAGTCCTATCACAACAATGTATAGCCAGCAGGTATACCACTTTAGGTTTCAATCCCGAACGCTTGTTTACATAAGGATAGTGCCACGTAAGCCTTCTTGATTCGTTTGGCTATGTTTTCTCTCCAGCATAGTGGGAAGTTTGTACTCTGCTATTGGTATTCGCTGGGTTAACCTCCAGACCCCGTCCTCTGCCCCAATCACTCACTAAAATACGATGACACAATCTGTTTCTCTTCGTGTTTTTGTTAACAAGTGACTTCATTAATTAGAAGCTCTTTAGATTTCCTGAGATCACTTCAAACTAAAGTGATTCCATCTACGTAACCAAGGTTCGAAAACATCTCCTCTTTGAGCTGAAGCAACGCCGGTCGACTGAGTTTCTCTTCGATGTATCTACGCAGTTTGCAAAGAAACATATTTAAAGCATTTCTTCAGATCTATCTCGCATTTGCATATTTCTACAGAACCTAATAGGTCAAAGATAGCAAATTTAAATTTTAAGCTTTTATTTTTATTTAATTGGTATCCGTTTGATTGGATCGTTGGCATGCAGCGTCCTAATGTATTTTGTGGTTAAGTGTGTTTTGTCAAGGCCCTACAACGCTCTTATACGCTGAGGAAGTTATTAGTGTCCAAGGTATCGGTATAACCAATTTTAATAGTTTTTCCGGTACATAGCCAAAGCTTGAAGAACAAAGTGCATACTACACCACTTTCCACTCACACTTCACACGTATAAGTGTATCTGTAAGTTAATTGTCCACTGTTCGTTTCCGGCATCGATATTTCACAGAAACTCACAAAAAAACGTGCAAATTCGCATATACACTCTCGGACTCGTACAAGTCAAAGAAACAAGTTCCTCATATGGTATACCAAGGCTATTGGTTGTCTACGACGATAAGACGAATCATTATGCAGCATCTCTGACCGCAAGACAAAATGCAACGTGGAAGCCATGGAGGGCTTTCGCCGATTCGGTCGTAGTCACGTCACGGAAGACAATTCTGATGATCGGTTCCATTTGTCTGTTGACTTGGTTTAGTTGTCTAATCTTGTCAGCGGAGATTTCTATCAGTTTCGAGGTTGTTGAGTCATAAAACCGTTTACAACGTCTCGTTTTTGGTATCTCCATCGTGTAAAGGTCGAGTATTTTGTAAATTTAATTTGATTGCTTGAATTTCAATGGAAAAGCTTAGACAATGCCTAAAATATGCACAATTATGTATGCTTTATGGCAAGGGTATTCAGTCGAGAACCATGGCTAGAATAAAAGAGAAAATATGGTAATTAGCAAGCGGATTCTGCTTAAGTTGATGGAAAACATTGTGACATGTCTTAAGGCACGAACACACGGAATGGCGACCTACGATTTCTGCCATCTGACTGAGGAAGGAAGGGGTCAACCATTTTGTAGTTACGAAAGTAAATTTTATGAATCGGATTTCGATCAAATTTTTGGAACACAATATCATTCAAATGTCATCCACGGGAGTTCTCGCAGGGCTTAATTTTGACAATGTAATTGTTGACTTTTTGACACAGATCGGGCAATAGTTCCGCCATAACTTAAGGAATCTTGGTTGTCAAAGGGTCAAGAATTTGCGGATTGTGCACATAGACAAGATATTTGGTAAAGATCCACAAAAAGAAATAAGTGACACGATCTTGACGGCCAGTTCACATCACCAAAAGGTGCAATAGGAAAATTTTGCTTGTAATAAAGGCAAAACGGGTCATGTTGTGTGAGATGTGGCACCACCTAGTTGAAACCACATGTCTTCCACATGAGCCAAAAAAAATCGTTAAACTTGTGGCTTTAGCAATGAGAATTGACAGTGACGGTTACAATTTCCTCATTTGGGAAGAAGTATGAACCAATGACAAGTGACAGTTTGATTGTCAAGAAGAAAAAAATATGTGAAAATTTGTCATCCAAACGCTAATGTTCAATCGGCGTATGTTGTACACATTCCGTGGTCAGCTGACTTTGATTCATGATTGAGTTGAACTAGATGCAAATTTAAATGCAAAATACGTCATAATGTGCTGTAAAACAAGACCAAATTCTGGGCTTGCCATCAAATCCATAGATTTAGACCTTCGTCAACATTTTCACTAACAGTAGCCATAGAGCGTAAATTTCTATGACGGCTAGGCTTTAAGACATCTGTAATAGAGCCAGTCATTACAGTTTTGCCTATTGTATGCTCAGATGGACGATTATGTCCATAAACGTGATAAACATAATGTAAAATGGCAAACCATAAACTAAACATTTACAGTCTGGTATGACAGTTGGGTTTGACGTAGTGTTTGAATCAGGGATGTTAAATTCGGTCCACGAATTGGATGACCCTCTATTTTTTGATCGTAAAGGTGGGTTCTGTCATATGTGACTTTGAAGGAGAGTATTCTATTTTCTTATTCGTAGTCATCTCACTCATAGATTCGGAAAATGATTGGTTTTTCAACTCCTTTAGTTGGCATCTATTGAGCTGCGAGCAGATATCTCGTTTGCTGTCACTTTTCCTAGTTGTTGCTAGTTTTTTCTTTTAATTTTAAGTTTTGAACAAGCAGAGCGTGAAAATATTGTCAATCTGTGAAACAAGTCGAATATTTTATATCTATCTGTAGTTCAATATGTCGGCTTACCAACTTGAAACTGCTTACAACCCTTTGGATCCGGTGTCACATTGAACACATCCAACTGAGAAGCCCAAAGTTGGTATCATCTTCCCCTACGTGCCTCTGTTGACAAGTCAGGCTTTGAATTTGTTTTAAGCTCTCGATAACATCTACAGATACATACGTTCTTGCATTTTTTTAGTTTTGAAGGTTTTGAAAAAGTTATAAACAAGATCTCGTATAACACCTTCCTCCACATGAATTCAGCAACACTAACCAACCTTTCCTCCTTCTTTTCAGAACCGAACCACAATCCTGTAAAGGTAACACAATGGCGGTAATAACACAAATTGCCAGTAAAGATAAACCGCTCTCAAGCAGCAACGACCATGTCGATAACGCTACGACCATCTCGGTGGGGGAATTTTTTGCGAATAAAAATATTTTCATTACCGGCGGGACTGGATTCCTCGGAACAGTCCTCATCGAAGCTCTACTGGACACTCATCCAGATATTGGAATTATTTACGTTCTCGTTAGAGGGAAACGTAAAGTCGATCCGAATGATAGAATAGCACGGTTACTCCAAAAACCGGTAAGTTGTAACGATACCTACTCAAGGCTTTCTTTTGAGATACCATTTTCGTTCTTTGTAGATTTTTCAAAAATACAACGAAGCAACTCTTCAAAAAGTGGTTCCTGTCGTGGGTGAACTCAGCGAGCCGAACTTTGGTTTTAAAGAAGACCTCCTGCAAGAGCTTGTCGAGAAAGTCAATATAATCTACCACAGTGCCGCAACTATCAAGTTCAGTTCTCCCCTGCGAACTGCCATTCGAACGAATCTCACTGGAACCATGCGGACCATTGAGTTTGCCAAGCAATTGAAAACACTATCAGCCTACGTGTACTGCTCCACTGCGTTCTGTAATAGCAACAATCGCGGTCTGATACTGGAGGACATCTACAAGTCACAGTTCGATCCGTATGAGATGATGAAAATGGCAGAAGACGATACGGCTTGGGATGGTTTTACAGATGCCAAGTGCAAGGAGATCATACGTGACCACCCGAATACGTATACGTTCACCAAAAATCTAGCAGAGAACCTTATGATCTCTGAGATGTCAGGATTGCCAGCGGCCATTGTGAGGCCATCTATTGGTAAGCTAGACCGCCTTAAATCTATCAGCTTGCTCTTCAAGTCTTTTTCTTTGTAGTTTATGGAACTTGGGAGCACCCAATGGAGGGTTGGGTGGGTAACGCCAACAGTGGTCACTTGGGCTATCTGGCGGGCTTCATAAAAGGTATTTTTCGAACAATGTGCGGGAAGGATACAGCAATCATGGACATCATACCATGTGACTATGTGATCAATTCTTCTCTTGTGATGGGCTGGTATGTTGGAACACGACACATTGACGTGCCAGAAGTGATTCACTGCACTTCGGGTGAGGTGAACCCATTGACATTGTCGGAGTTTTGTGATATCTTGAATGCCAGCGTTAAGCGACACCCGCCAGATAACTTTGTATGGAAACCAAAGACTAAGCTAAGGAATGGTTGGAGGTACAATCTGTTCTTCTATCTGTTCCACATATTGCCTGCCATGGTCTTCCACATTCCAGAGAAGCTATTTGGCATTGGAATGCCCCAACATACGTAAGCTATAGAGGATATTCATCCGGAATCTTACTGATGTTTGATCTTATTTTTGCAGAGCCTTGGAATATATGCGAGTTTTCGATAAGGGAGCCAAGGCTTTTGACTATTTCTTGGACAAGGATTTCCGATATTCGCTGAAGAATGCCATGCGGATAATGTCGGTGGTTGGTGAAAAGGACAAGAAGCGATATAATTTTGACTCGACAGAGTGCAATTGGTCGGACTTTATCGATCGGTGTCTGATTGGAGTCAGACGCTTTTACTTTAAAGAGTCTCCTGTTACGACATCGTGGCATCGGAGTTATTGGATGGCGTAAGTATACTTTTTTGCTATAGTCTGCATAGCAGGTGGTGCTTGAGCAGTGATTTAGATTTTCAAACTCTCTACAAGTCGTACAACAGTTTTGGACACTCCTACTTTTAGGGGGCGTTTATATGAAGAAAAGAAACCCGATTTTGATGAAATTTTGCATGAAATTTGACAGAAAGTAACCACAGAAAGTAGCCACGCCCACTTCACAAGAGCTACGTAGGAGGGAGAATTGGGTATCAGACACTCCGTCCCAGACTGATCTATATATTCATAATTGAACTGCATGTATGGAGAACACGTGTACCTGAACGTGTTGAACTACCGAACTAAAAAAAAAAGACATTAAGAACTAGTTCACTTGTAAGAGCTCTTTTTTTGAACTAGTTCGCTCGTAAACTACATAAACCTAATTATTTCATCCTTTAAACTAAGTGGTCCTGAAAATTTGGTTCGAAGAAGATGCTAAAAACGCTGTATACCTAGATTTGACAAACTTTAACACTGTATGGTGTTACTAGTCGACTGATCGGTGGCTTCTTGACTTCCAGCTACCATTGTGGTTGATTAAGTTTTCAATAAGTAATCTAGTTATCAAAGTTTCCTATCATTAGATTGCAGGGTTCCAGTTCCGAATGATTTCTTACTCATTTCGAAAGTCTTACCATTTTAACCCGATCACGAACTAAACCATTAGTACTTTTCCCTAGTTTTCACTTATTGCCCTCATTCCACTAATGATTCCTTCACCACATTACACCAGTTAAGGCCTATTAGGATACCACATCGATTCTAAAATTCCGATCTAAGAATCCGCCCTTGAAAGCAGCAAGAGCTTGATATAAACCGCCGCGTTACCCAATTCAACTAAGTTTTTGTGGAAGTATGCTTGTTCGTCCGGAGAAAGTTTGATTCGTCCATACTGCTCTTGAGAAATCATTTGCGGAGGAGGTCCATCTGTTTGATCAAACTATTCGATCGTTTCTGATCCAGTTTGAGCCAGATCTGTCTAAAGATGAGGCACGTAGTCTCGTCAGCCTACCTAAGATAGGTTGAATTCTCAGGATTGATCTTAAGCAGCAAATTAACTCTAGCAAGAGGTATAGGTAAATTTGTACCCTCCTTGGCAAGCTCGTTCAATTCCATAGAATACCACAGTGTTCCGGCACACAGTTTTTTCGTTAAGGGAGAGGTGACAGTTTAGGACAATTTTTGAGTTGAATGTGAACGATTCCAAGGATTTGATCTTGCCTTGACTATCCGCATGAATGTTGTATCCGACAATATGTGATCGGCCAGGATCGCCATGATCTCCATGGTTTAGAATGCGGACAAAGATACTTATGTTTGGATTGTTAGAGAAGCCACCTCCTCCTAATCCTGATTCTGTGCGAAATCTGTGTCTTGCGGGAGGAATTGGAAATTGTTATGAATATAGGAGGGTCCTGTCCGAAGACAAGACCACTGAAATTTAGCCTTCAAATAAGTAGCTTCACACGCTGTCACTTGTTTGTTATAGATGTCCAAAGGCGGGAAGAGAAACACTATGTCCCCCGTTGCTGTTGGAGTGGTTCATAGTCAAACTGATGCAAAGCTAAATCAAATTTTGTAACCGGCTGAGTTAATTTAGGTAACAGGCTTTCTGCAACAGGTCTGCAGATCCCTATTAATTTTTATCAAGTGACTTTCTTAAAACGTTCAAGGATATTCAGTTTTCAACGCCGTATAGTTCGGGAGGCGGAATTCTGTATAAACTAGTGAAGATGAAAAGTTTTGTTTCTTGAAGACCCCCACTAAGTCCACATCCCTTAGTGCATTTAGAGCGATCATTTTGCAAAAGATCTCTGAGCGCAAAGAGGTGTTTGCCCAAAATAGCTACTGCAACATTGACCGTTTAAGCAGGCTTGGAAGAAGATGGGAGTGTCTCTATTTATGGTCCTTCGAGCTACGGCGTCGCTATAACATTTAATATTTGTTTTCTAAATATTTAAAGCTTAAAAGATATAAATTACATTTTTTCTCTCTTTTAGATTTGATGTCCTTTATTACCTCGGATACGTACTGATCTTTGTCGCTTTCTATGGGATTTTCTATTCATTCTTCGGTGTACATATCGGACTGACTCTAGCTGTATTGGTTTGGGGATTCCTTGCATGGTTATAAGTAAAACAATTTAAATGTTAATGATAAGTTATAATAATATAGGTAATATTATTATTATTACTCTTGGTATTGTTCAAAGTACTTTATGACAGAATTTATGTAAGAACACACACAAAAAAAATATACTCCTTTGTTAATTGCCACTTGTGAGTTTTTTTTTTGAGTTATCGAACTGAGGAAGATTCTGCAAATGATTATGCGAGTCAATCAAAGATATAGTGAGATTTCTAGAGTTCCCAGCTTCATCAAGAAATCTTATGGTTCTTGGGCGGAAAGTAGCGTTGAAGCATTGGAATCGTGAGTTGATACTGACTTTCACTCGACTATTACAAGTCTGACGATAGATGAAGAGGTAGTGAATCTCATTAAGTGGAAAAACTCGCGTTGGGCTATTGTATCACTCTCGACATTCAAGGCACCCGGGTCTGACGGCATTTCGGCGACTATATTTCAGAAAGCCTCAACAAAAGTCAAGTACATGCTTATGAAAATCTTCGAGCAATATTTAGGGTTGGGCTACATGCCAGCAGCGTGGAGTGTAGTAGGAGCCACATTCATACCAAAAGCAGGAGAATAAAGTCACTTAAATGAAAGACTACAGAACCTTAAACTCTTATCGCCTCTTCTCAAGACACTAGAGTGGCTTCTTGATATACACATTAGAGGAACTTATGTGTCGCTTTCATGGTTTATATAAAGTTCAAAACGAATTGGTTTCTTATACATAGAATACTCTCTTGATCCCCGTATGATAGCAGAAGAACTCATGTTCTATTTAAATGTCCCAAGGACTATCTCAATGAAATAGCAAAGACGAAAAAATGTACCCATCTTCGCCAACAGAGGACAAGGGCTCTTGGTCGTCACTTCTTCACGGAGATCGCAGACCTACTTAAATTGAGCTGAAATACCTCATGAGATTCATACACTGTCCCATCCAAATGATTCGAAATAAATGGTACTTCTGACCTGCAATCATCAACAGAAGAACCGAAGACTAGATCAGAGTTTTCTGTCATTACCCAGGTCAATCAGAAATGGAATAGTTAGTCTAAGTGATCGGTAACCAGCGTAAGATATACAAGGTACCGCTCTATCGGAGGATGCTATAAGCTATAGCTTTTGTAAATGGCGGCAACTGTCAGTTTACTAATGACATTCAGCTGTCAGAATATTTAGTAAGGTTTGCCAGTTTATCATGCATCGTTTCACGCTTGCCGAACGTGCATAAATTATTGAAATTTATTATCGAAATTCCGGTTTAAGGATTTGTTCGTGAGGTCGGTCGTCATCATGGCTTCAGTGTGCAGGAAATTAGTCGCACTCTGGACAAGTTTGTGCGGGAGAACACTCTTTGAACCTTAAGCCACCAACCAGACAGATTTGGGCCTACATCCATATAAGATACTGTGCTGACTCAAGAATTGAAGCCGGACGACCATAGACAATACAAATAATCGGCTCAACGGCTGTCCACACACAATCTACAAGTGTTCGACCAAACATTAATGCATTCACAAAGATTGATTGTTTTGGACGGTTCATGGAATGGCGGCATTATTATTTCTTTCGAAATTAGGAAGCAGACGTATAGAGCGATGTTAACCGACTTTTTGTGGCCAGAGCTCGACAACATCGATGTATCCCAGCTGTGGTTCCAACAAGACGGCGCTACATGCCATACAACCGGCGGAACTCTAGAAGTTGTGAAAGAGAAATTTGGCGATTGTGTCATCTCACAGCGAGCGTGAATCAATTTGCCGCGCGATCATGGGACTTGACATCACTCGATTGTTTTCTCTGGGGCTTCATCAACCCTTTGGACGAGCTCGAGGCTATTGCCGAAATAACACTGCACTTATTGGACCGACCGCTTGAAGCACTGCCAGCGAAGCCGAGCGAACATTTGAATGATGTGTTATTCCACACATAATTGCATGAATGTAGCTTCAAAAGAATCAATTTTATATCTCACACCGTTGCTGTTTTATATAAATTTGTTTGCCTATCGTTCTTATCTGGTCAACCGATAGTTAGGGACTTTGTCTACCTTGGATCTGGAATGAATTCTGACTGCAACACCTCAGCAGAAACAAAACCAAGAATATCTCTTACCAATCTCTGTTTCTTTTGGCTGAAAAGGCAATTGTAGTAGGGCCCTATCCCGAACAAGAGGGAGGAGATTCAATCACGAACTATGCGAGCTTCACAGGGACATCGCTACAGAAAAAACTGCACATTAGTCTTCTAAAATGAACAGGACATGTAAAGCCAATGGACATCAAAGTTGGGGCTCGAAGAGTCTTCATTTCTAACCCAGAAGGACAGCAGAGGAGGTGATCCCGACCGACTTGGCGTATGCAACTGGAGGCAGTTACCAAAGGACCGGGCTAATTGGAGAGACTTGTTGATTGCAGCCTAAGTTCCCCCCGACCTGTAGCGCCACCTAGGTAACCACATAGATGCAAACGACTCCTAAAAGCTTGCAACGCATTATCTTACGTATTCCAACGCAAGTTTCATGGGAAAAGTGGAACTATCAAACCTTGGTACCGCCTAAACTTTTTGATGTTATCTAGTCGAGACTTACAATACTTCGTTTTCACATCCTGGTGCCTCGAAGCACAGATGTTAGTCCTATTTTATGAAGACATGCGGTAGGGTGAGATACAAAAAGATCGTGTGCGGGCATTTTCCGTCTTCGCCCAATATTATGCCACAAGATTAGTTCACACTATAGGCAAGATCACAACCATACGCAGGAGAAGTATGCACCTGAAGTTATTCACCTCCTCTTCATCCGGCGGCGTGTTGGTATACCTACTGGTACCTCTGTCCGCCTGAGAAAGAGTGAGATAAATAAAATGACCCTTTATCTAAGGCAGAGATACTAGCTGGCTGCCATGGTTTCCTTCAATTCCACGAAAGTGTGCACAATCTGCTGAGACAACTGTCCTGTCCAGCTTCTTCCGACAATGTTTACATTGCAAGATCGAATGACTTACCATCTGCCGAACTGGAATTCCCCCCATCGAGGTCTTCTGTCTCCAAGACATCTGTTTCTGTTACCCACCTGATCAGCTAACGCGTCAGTCTTGACAGGTTCCATCTTGGAGCCCACAGATTCAGTTGTATTTCGGTTTTCGGTGGCATTTGACGTGTCGTCTAGCTCTCGTCGGTTATCGTTCAAGTTGGTCGTCGTATCAAGCGGAACCAGTCTCAGTCAGTGGAATTGGAATCAGGGGAAGGAATATAAAAAAAGAAAGTTTTTGTGGTTTCTCCAGCGCAGTTCTCTGCAAAGAGTGCTTTTATCAATTTGAGTCCAGTGGAGACAATCTTCTGTTTTTTTTTTCTGATCAACAATTCGTTTTGGTGGAATTCGGAAAATGTCTGAGTAAGTATTAGACTCGTGCATGGGGAGGTTGATAATCTTTTTTTCTTGTTTGTCGTTGGATGAGGGCTGAAGATTATGATGGTTTCGTGACTTGTTGTTCATGTTGTAGAAACGAACGTGTGCGCAACAACCATTTGGCAAGAGAGCATCTAATGCCCCCCATGTGGCAATGTGTCATTGGCTTTGCCGGGCAAAACAATCCAGTTTTCTATTTGGTTAAACTCCATCTCGGTACAGTGGTGCAGGAAATTAATGGACCGTGGATTGAAATCCAGTTCAGCGGTAACTCGGTCTGTAAAATGAGATTCTCTGTACTTTGCATGTGATATGGCAGTATCCAGACTGAAAAGTTCAGTGTCCGTCTAGAAGGATACGAGTGTCAACTTGGACTCGAGCTTCATGACATGAATTTTGCATGACATGGTCAGTGCACTTGACGTGCAGACTATGTTCCTCTTAAGCAGTGAACTAACATTTTTAAGTGCATTGATACATATGTAGGTGGGTTTTCAATAGGAACATAGCAATTTCGTATTTCAATACAAACGCACCCTTGAACTGTTTTTATGATCTGTCAATGTCAAAACGCCAGTTAAGGTTTACGTTTTTGTCATTGTTCAAATTCTGAGTTGGTGGTAGCAACTTTCAAATGCTTACATCAATTTTAGTCGTAATAATCATCCCACCAGATAGGCTTTGCGTATTTACTATTAAATGACCCTGCGCCAGTGAGACAACGTACCAGTCGCAGTATTGAAATTTCACAGCTGTAAGTGGCTCAGGTGGAAATAAGTCTAATTAGTCGATTCCACGTCATTTGCGGGGAGATCTTGGCCTAGAACCTTACAGGATCAAATCAACTTAAGAATTGAAACCTCTTAACCATTTGACGCAGTAAAACTTCTCTCGTGGGGCTCTGGAACAGTTTGAAGAAAATTTCATCGAAAAATCGTCTTAAGCGATGAAGCTCGTTAATCGAAGGTTTCTCAATTTACGATTTGAACCAACAAGCGGATTTCATTAAGTCTGCATAAGTAGAGCAGAAATTCTTTCAAAAAATACTTTGTTGTCTATTTTTCGCACTTAAGGCTTAGTGGCAGTTTTCTATTTGCACAGACGTTTTGTTTTGACCAGAATATTCACAAACACTCATTTGAACTATTCACGTTTGATAACATCTCAAGATTATAACGCAGATGACGCAGATCATTCATATTTTGACACTGACAGTTCTGATGCGCTCAAAATTGTTGACAGAAACTCAGTATTAAATTTTCATGGTAGAAATGGATTGATTTACACTTGAACAACGTTGAGAAATATTTCAATTCGATGCTGTGCTTCCGAAACGGCAAATTTTGAAAAGAAATTTGGGTCGAAATAATACACAAACTGCAGATGGGGTACGCAAGTTTGTGCAGATAGTTAGGGAGATTGTTTTGACATCATTCCTCTTTTTTGTGCGGTGCCATGTGGACACGATGCTATCCGAATAATGCAGAGACGACTCAGACGACTCAGGAACAATATTGGTTTTGCTATTCGTGAAATAACGCTCGAAAGGATCGAACATGTATTGAAAAATTGGGTTAAAGCATACCAACCTAGCCTAGGGAGCCATTTATGAAATAGCATTTAGTAATTAATCGAAAGGTTTACTCTTTTCAAGAAAGCAGCAATCGTTGTCAAGTTGTCAGTGTTGTTTTTTTGGCCCACCCTTTACAACAAGGTACTGTAGGTGCTATGGCCCGTTCCAATAAAATAAATCATAACTTTCCTTACTCATTTATTTATAGGCGTGGGTCTTGTCTTTACTAACCTGGTCGTTATAAATCGAATCGTTATAAATCAAATCGCTATAAACCGAATAAGTCATAAAACAGTTGATAGGTGGGAGTTGTCAAATACACGTAAAAGTAGAGAGTAGATCACTCGAAGTAGATCAGTTCCATTTACTACATTAAAACACCAATCAAACGCTGAGGTCACACTTTCTTTTACTTTATAAGAGCGCATTGTTTCGACACAATCTGTCAACGCACGGACGCATTCAACATTGAAATTTGACTTTTATGTTCAACTGGACACAAAACAAATGAATAAAATACAGAAAGCTATACTTTGTATGTAGACCAGGAAAAACTCTTTTTCAAAAAGTTAGATTCAAAATAATCCATAAATCAAGTCACAAATGACAGTAGCTGATGCAACGCATGTCAAAAAATGTCTGCACATGTCATCACATCGCCTGTTGGTCTGTTCCCGCATTTTCTACATCAAAATTCACAATTTGTCAAATTTCTATGACTGCGCGTACAAAACTCTCAGAGAAATGTACAAACAACTAAAAAAAGAGCAGAGAAATGGCCACTTTTTAAACGTCAGAAACATAATGCTAGAAAAATATAAATAGTAGCTCTGTTCCCTTACTTTCTGCACTAAATGTCGTAGACTCTCAAATTTCTGAGAATGTACATAGGTACAAGAGGTAAAGATACGAAGAATTTAGAGAACGCTTGACACAAAGAAAGCTAGCCAATTCGGAAACGTCTTCAAAATAACTAAAATCTAAAAACAAAGCAATATTTGAAATGACTTTGACAGATCGTACAGATTCGCACAAGTTGTACTTTTACTTTCAATTGTAAATAAAGATTTTAGAGATTTACACATCTTTCCTTACTTGTTTCGTGTCAATTTTCTTTTGATAATCAACAACAAACGCAAATGTCAAATGTGACAGATTGCATAAATCTGTCTAAAATTCACCGATAGGTACATTTTTAATCTCCCTTCTGTGAAAAACTTCGAAATTTTGAGCATAGAAGTTAATAGACTTAATCTAGCTTGTCATTTCCTCTGTCACGTACCTGATTTCCGTTCTAGATCAAACCAGTCAGCGCTGGCAGTTGAACTTAGCTAGTACTTCGTTAGTTGTTTCTCCTTTAACCAACGCCACTTATTAAAAAGACTACATTTTTCCAGCGTTCCTTATGTAACTTTGGGTTTTTTTTGTTCGTTCACTTTCTGCCTACTGTACCATGCTAATGACACTAGTATTCGTGATTAACATATTATAATTATCTTCATAATTAATGTCAATGTTTACGAATAGTAAGACAACATGACGTTTTGGTTATTTTTTTTGCAAAATTCCTTGAAAATTAAGGTTTTTCATCAATTTATAAAATTTGTTGATAATTTTTTGTTTTCATTTCATTCATAAGAAAATATATCTTTTCTGATAAATTGCTACAATGTTCAAGTTTTTTCTCGTAATTTGTTCATTATATTGAAAAAAAAAAAACTTGTAGAAACCGACAGGTAGCCGACAGGTTATGACATAGATTGCACCCTGTCCAGTCTTGACAATTGTTGAGGGCACCTCATAGATATGTAGATACAGACATTGGTGATGTAAAAAAGTGAACACGAGCTCAAAGTTCATTCTTTTAGGTGCACATGTTGTTACATTTTGTATTTATTACTGCAGTGAGCAGTAATTGCATTTAATGTTTTATGACTTTAGTACACGCGGAATGAAATATGTAATTAGAATCAAGCCGAGGGCAGTTTTATTGCGAATACAGTCGAACTCGGATAGTATTACATCAAACGGGCAGCGGGTTGTGACTTGGCTTTATTGTTTGCAAAACATGGACAATTGTAGACAGATTTAAGGCCTACAAACTTAGGTGTGACACGAAGCGCCGACCTGTCGCTTACGTATAAAGAAACAAACAAAGTGTTTCCTTCCATAGTCAGTTAGCAGGTAACGTGCAGCCAGGGCATTGGTTTTCTAAAAATATTGTTCCTTCAGTTCAGTTGTGTGTCTCAAAGATGAACTCATCGGTAAACCAGCTGTACTTAGAAATTTGCATAGAATCAAGCTCCTCCTTACCCTTGTGAAGATTCAAGAGAACCTTTGCGTTGATTATTTGAAAGGCCTTACCTAACGCATTAGTTGGACTCTTCGTTAAGACTGCTCTGTATGAAATTGCCATTGATCAGGCCTACACAATTGTTATTGATTATAATAATAAGCCTCAATTATAAAAGTCGCTAAACCTTACTAAAGGGCGAGAGAATGCCACCTAGGGGACACCCATATCGACATGCGTACCCTTGTGAACATCGCCCTAATTTACCCATTGGTGGGTCATTGTGAGTCTACAGTTTTGAAATAGGAACGCCGGCCGCGTCATTTTTAACGCAGAAAGTTGCATCTAATTCAGAACAGGGCACAACGCTTTCTGCAATTCGGCAACTTGTGTTGAACTCTAGGAAACTTCTATTTTATGTGGATCCACTTCTACTGTGAGGCGACGAAAATGTCTGTTATAAGGACAATCAGATGTCTTGAACTTAACCGCAGGGATATTCTATAAAAATTCAGGTCCTCTGGAGTTTCTTTAATGTGATCTGTGAAAGAGAGCTCTTTTAAGTACGGACTTCTTGCCGGGCGCCATTATTAATAATTAGAGGCAAGCCACACAGAAAACTTTTATTAGGATGGCGATGGTGGCTACATCGTTTAACTTAAAGACAAACCTTGTTCGAAGTATTCTGGGGAGCGATTAAGCGCTTAGCCCTCCTTTTAACATCTCGTCAAACCTATTGAAACAGTTCATACCCACCATGTCGTGTGTCGCTGATCACTGATCACACTTTTCCAGATCATTTCCCAAGAAAATAACTTCCAATGGTTATATAGCAAGTAGCGAAAGGAAACTATCCTCCTTTCGTCCCTGCAGTTTGTACAAAAATCCTCATTGAAAGTGGTCCACATAAGTTATACTACTTTATATCTCATATCTCATCTGGTAACCACAATCATTAGTGGTAACCACAACCATTACAATACGTTAGCGAAGGTACTTAACTTTGACGATCATGGGACTCGCAATCTATTGTTTCCATTGTACGATCTACAGTAGACGGCTTTTGACGTCGTGCTTTTTGCCATCCACATTGGTGATCGGAAGTATCGTATCCTGTCTAATATATTGCAAGTTCCAATCTGACATTTATGGGTCTGTTTAGAATATCAGCACTCACAACATAATCACCGAAGATTTGCTACTTGATCCGACAAAAGAATGCTCTTTACAATCATCGCAGACAAAGGTGTTGTTTGCAGTCTTTTCTGATGAGAGACACCAAGACACGTTCGGGAGCATGCGTTTAAACTGTCTGGATTCTGCAGACCCATATCACACACGATTATCTGGTTAGTGCTGCCATCTTCCAATTAAAAACAATTAGGTCTTCACTTGCGGGGGTCACCAACAATAACCTTAAAACTTCTGCTGAACCGAAATCTGCAGTTTGAACATCATCTGATGTTCTCAGATGATCTGCATGGTGAGAGGCTTTAATTCAGTACCCAGGATTTCGTTATTAGCAGCCGTTGAACTCGTTTGGACATGACCATTGCCCAGTCGACTTTTTGTTCAGTTCTTGTCCGGATGCATGTACATTTTTTCTGTCGATTCTCCGATCAGATGTTATCTATGGTTGTGTCTTCAAAAATGGTCAGGTTGCTCATTTGCTCGTAGTTCCAAAAATTCATCTAAAACTAAAGTGAAAAGTAAGGGAGAGAGAACAGAACCTTGCGGTCACCCTATGGTATTCTTCTGTTTTGCTGGGTAGTCTCTCTCTGATCGGAGAGTTTCCCTGCATCTGTCCAGTTTATAAAACTTTCAATAAACCTTCAAAGTTTTGTTACTGATAATCGAAACACCCTACACAATCTTGGCTACCGCTTTCGAATCCAATTGGACTATCATCTACGACTCATTCAAATAGTAAATCATAGTTTTATCTTCTTTATTGGTCACGTGGTTCCAATTTCTATACAGATTCAACGTGAAATACATTACCCTTTCCTTCGTTTAGAACTTGTATTCATTTCTCTTTAATCCCCACAAATTCATACAAACGTCGTAGGTATATAAAAATTCGAAGAAGAACTTGCTAAAAGGAAACCAATTAACATAACAGCCGCATAATATACACGCTCCTCCAACCGGTTCAATATTTCACGTAAAAAAAAACGAACCGCAATGATGAGTCCATTTTAGTGAATCTTTTGAAATTGATGCCATCTCCTACTTAAATTATGGACTTCTTGAGAAGGAAAACAATCTGCTATTTGTCTCTCCTGTGCCCTGTGATGTTCTCACGTAAAACCACCGCAGGTGCCGGTTTTGGAAAGTTGTAGAATCTCACCAAAGACCGGATATGCAATACGTTGTTCCTCTATACCCAAGGTGTCACCTAATTAAATTTAATTAACTACCATCACCTGTCATTGATTGGCAATAACCTTTCTTATTTGACCTTAATATTCCTAATATGTGCTAAATATGTTGTCTTCCTAAAGAAAAAATACCAAAAGATTCTTTTAGATACTTTTTATTCAAACACATGATTTGTATAGAAAAATCGGGTGAATTCGGGTTCAAGTGGGCGTGGAAATACCAAAATTGGGTAACTCTTCTATTATCCACGATCTACTATCAAATGTGCGCCATACCCTACGTGGCTATACTCGTAAAACTTCCACGAGCTTGATTATCTAACTAAGATAAGACCTACTCACCAACTAGACCAGCATAAATCTATTTGGTCGCTAATCATAGCCAAATAAATACAATTATCTGTGTCCGCTTAGATAGATTTCTAATTTGTGCAGTGATTTCACGTTATGTGATTATATTGGACATAACTCTGTATCTGAAGAAAGAAAGTGAAAGTATCTATAGCTTGGAGGTGGGTTTTTTTCTTTCTTTTTTTGCCTGTTTTTTGGAGATTTCATATTTTGTTGATTTATTTTTATTTCTTTTTTTTATTCTTTGTACAAGTACTCGTATTCTGCGGAACTCAGAAGCGCCATTGACGAAAGTAATTCTTGTGCAAACAAGTATCTTGAAGATTTGTACACACTAATTGTTTTGTAGGAATGATGATAATGATTGTTTTTATGTACAGAAGCCTGTCTACTTTGTACAACCCGCACTGTAATTATGAGCAAGATTGTGATATCTGTCCACAACTGAGTGAACTTGTTGACACAATATGTTGTGTTGTGTTCAGGCCCAGTGCATGACATGGGTTCATTAGAAATTATTAAATAAAACATTCCCAAAGTTGTCGCATAATTGGAGTAGTTGGGTGATGTTTGTTTTGCTGGAAGATACAAGATGTTTAACCAGGGTTAACATGAACTCTGGTTTCCGGAATGAAGTCTGATACCTTTCGCCAGACTCTTGCGGCAACACTGGCTGTAATAGGAACGGAGTTAATCGCTTATTAATGCAAATAATTGGCTATTAGTTGCGGAATTTGTTGATTATATTAGTGTGACTTTCATGTGGAATAATCGTAGATTAAAAATAATGGCTCTGTTCTAAACTTGCTGTCCTTACTTGCTGCTTAAGTGGATATTGTTTGGGGAAACACCTTGGAAGGACATTTAGTAAGAATGCTGTACACGACGTTATATTCTAAAACGAAGTTAGACTTTGTGTTCACAAGGGACCACGACAGTCTCCTGGTAATGAAAGGGATCATGAAATTGTTCACATTGCGATCGACAGAAGCACTTCCTCAGTATTAGATATGCCAAAACCCTCCGAGCAGCTAAGGTAAAATATGAATTCAGATATCTCAGGCGCTACAAAATAGCAATCGTCGTGGAACGTGTATGCCAAAATCGTTGACGACTCCTCATATGTCCTGCTTCGATAAGGGAAACGATTCCAGTCAGTACTGAGATTTACATAAACGTGCGCGAGTCATAATGAGAAGAAGCGGATGCGCCTTTAAATGTTTTCCAATTAGAACGCGCCATTTTGTCGATAGAGTTTCCCTACTATGCTTGAAGTTAGCTGCAGTTTGTTGGACAGTTTTTGCTACATTTGTAGTTAATTTTAGTACACTTTTCAGTACTCCAACTTTATTTACGTTCGATTGCGGCCACATTTACGCACAAAACAGTTCAATGGCTTCATTAATAAGCAAAGTTGTCGAACTTGAACAAGTCAGTAATGAACACCTGGAAGGGTCCACACTTGACCCATACTTCTTCTTAATAATGCTTGCAACATAGTCACAGTCAATAAAGATCTCTACCGAACAATGGTGACTACTTTTAAGATAATTTTGTAAAGCATGACCTGCGGCATATGTGGTTTCACCAAGACGGTGTCACATGCTACTTCATTTCTGTGATTCGACACATCTAAGCCTGTTTCTTTGGCGCTATTTTAAATTCTTGGTCTATGCCAATCAGCTGGAGAGCTTAGATGAACTCAGGACCAACATCGAACTTGAAATTGTTTGAGGTAATAGTAGATCTAACACCAACTAGTCTCAAAAGTTTGAAGAGTCTCATTGACGGTCATATTGGAGCACCATACTTCAAAGTCGAATTAATACTTTCTCTCCAGTTAATTTTTGACCCCAAGGGCAGTTCTTCTGTAGTCTCTAAATATTGACATTCTTCTGGTAGATCTACAGAGATCAGACTATGAATATACTGATGATTTGGCGGTATTTATTAGTAAACCTCGCATGACCATTTTATTCGTTATCCTAGGTATTTTACTACACGTTTTAGAAGGGTGCCTCAGAGAAGGATTATCCGTCAACTTTTAAAAAACCATCCTGGTGCGTTTAACTAAAAGAAGACTAGTCAATCTATGACCGTGAAAGTCCACCACTTTAGTTTATTCCGCGTCATCCTTGACAAACGCCTTAGCTGGAATTCTCGTCTAAAGTTCACCATTGGTGCTCCGCTGAGGCCATGTGGAACAGTAGACGCCTTTACGGCAGAACTAGGGGTATAAATCAAAAAATTATGCATTTGATGTATACAATGATGGTGAGTTCCAAAGTTCTTGAACGGGCAACGGCGACTAAGCTTTAGAAGCCTATTTCTGTTTCCAGAGAATTGCCTGTTTCGTTATCTCAAGTGCCACACGTACCTGCCGTACGAAAGGACCAGGAGTTGTCGTTAGGCCTACATGTTTACAAAACTTCTTTTGCATCAACATGCAATATGGTCCAATGGTGGTCTGGAGGTGAATTTTAGACGTTTGGTCTGGTTCATAGATGGATAAAAGATGGAATATGGAGTTGGAACTAGTGTCTTTGAATCAATACCAAAGTCTCGATATCTATGGGAATCTGTCCCACTCCATGCAAGTGAAATCTACGCGTAACCTTAGTAAAGCTATAAATTCTACTACGATGCACTATAATCTCTCGCTAGACAGAGTCAAACTTAGACGGGACCCTGGTCACCAAGGAATTGCCGGCAACAAATCTGCAGAAGAACTATATACATAGCTAGGACTGGCTCAGAATTTTTGTAGGACTCGAACTTTACGATCGTGTTAACTCTCACCCAGTCGAAGTACCCTTACCTTTAGGATTGTTTCTATGGTTTTTCTGATGACTGGTCTTCAGTAAGGTGTTTGGATCTTCAATTGCATCAAGCTGCAAATGACTGAAATAATTGTTGACTACCCAGAGATCGTACCTAGAATGTATTCAAAATATGATCTTCAATAAATTGGTTCTGAAATAATTTCACATATTCAAATACATTAAGAGGTATACAATCTTCTTTTGCTGTAGCTACAGTATCTCATATACTTTTACTATACAGAGAAACAGATAATCAACTAAGTAGGGCTTTGGAAGACATGCCTATGTGCGCAAGTACCTAGAGTATTTATTTGTTAATTCAAAAGAAAACATCACATCATTACGAAATACTTTCTTGACTCTGCTTATAAATCGAAGGTGTATTTGCCGTTGGTTTGCTAATCATTTCTGCAAACCATTTTGCAAGAGTAACTTCAATTCGGAGCACTAGATCTGGTTGTCAACTACAGTAGGTCACAAGAGTCTACATGCATCGTTAAAAGGTGCAATATCTCTTTGTCTGTGGACAAAATTGGTGTTTCGTTTCTTTATGAACCCGAACTGCCGATTGCATACAATGCTTTAATCTTGTTCGTATAATTCTCTCAATCACCCACATTCCTTGGGCATCATGGCTGCATCACACACACAGGTCAGAGACGATGAAACTTCTTTCTGCTGTGGTCATTGTTAGTCCCATGTTTATCAGCATGTACCCAACCATTTCACAGTGAAAGCCGCTCTATTTCCAACCCAGCTTTTGTACTTTCGGGAAAGGTTGCAGTACTGGAACAGTGTTTGGTGTTTTTTTTTTCAAGCCGCCGTTATCGAATGTGAGCTTGTTTCATCTGTTAAGCAGCACAAGGCTGGCAACCTAACCCTGTTCCACTCGAGTGTCCATGAATTGAGATCTCCGGTCACGATGGTTGGTGACTTTCATCAATACAAGATCATCTAACTTTTTGTAATATTGGCACTTCGTGACGAGTGTATTCCTTCCTGGCTGCCTTGTACCAATGTGCCAAAGGCCCATGTAGCTGCTGTCTTAGATCCATACTCCACCCATCTTGCGCAACAATTTCATATATTGTTCGCCGATGGGGATTATGTCTGCTTATTGTTCTCTCGCCATTTGTACTTTAATTGGATTCTAGGTAACTTAGCACTGTTTGCCTTCAGGAGTTTGTTTACAAAGGATCATTTTGTGTCTGAGTGGTCTACGTATGAACTCATTCTTCATCTGTGATCTTAACTTTGCAGAGTTTCCATGAAACCTTTACAAAAGCAATATGCACTCCGATCGTTGGGTGATAGCCATGTATGCAGAGAAGTGTTTGGGTAATAAACCCAAGACATTTGTTAACCAGAAGAATTGGAGGCTAACGATCGTTCGCCTGTTGGCATAATGTAGTAATCCCATCACGCAGCTCACATATAGCGTACGTATTCCAAGAGTAGTTGCAAAGTTATTAAATTTCCAACATTCTGTAGTGTACGACCAACTAGTAACAATATCTTTAACTGCATTAGCCTCAACCTCATCACTCGTCTCAGGTCTCAGGCCATCAAATCTTCAAGTTGCTTGCATCTGTATATCTAATGGACGTGGAACTCGTCACAGCTTTGTTCTCGCACGAGCCGTAGTATGCATCCATCCGTAAAAGATCACTTCACGTACACTTAAACACTCGACTTAACTTACGACTGTCGTTTTAGGTGTTTCTAAACAGAAAACTTGTTTTTTAACCTTTTTTATCTGTGTGCTCTGCGAACGTGTGCGTGACAAATATGTAAATATTCAGCTTTAGATACTTTTAACAAAATACGAGACTGTCGTTTGATTGATGCAAAATAATAAGATACCGTTCGTATTTGTATTTGGAATATGCATATCGATCTTATGCGATGCTGTTTGCAGTCGTTAAATCCGTGGAGGAGCTCGTTAATCAAACTTTCTCCCTGCACCTCTGCAATTTGGATTCGTGTCACGAATACATAATGTGGCGCATTATCAATTCATGACTAATTCCTATCGGCGAATGTATAGTTGCGCAACTAAATTTTAATAATTTAATCAATATGTGGGAATAGCTGTTGGCTATTTTTAGGGATCTTAATGAGCGTAGCCATAGATCATGATGTTCGTAACGAAAACCGGATGAATTTTGTCAGAGTCATTGTTTATCTGCCTACAGATACACGTATTGTATGACTGACGACGAAGGGTTTGTGGCTCTAAACAGAGTGATCGACTGTTTATAGTGTTTGGCTCTGAACGACAGAAGAAAGAGGTTCACAGCTACAGTCTAGACTATGTCGTGTCGGCTTCTGGGTCAAAGATGCAGTTTCACTTAAGGTGGAGTGAAGTTGAAATCGATTTTTAACGATCTTCTATCAGCTAATGGACACATCGATGTTTTTTTTATTAGTAAACAAGAAGCCTATGTACATCAAAGGCGGCAAATCTTATGTGTACCTTTGTAAGCACATAAGAACATAAAATGTTTGACCTAACACGACCGAAGCAAACGCAAGGCATTACATTTCGAAGGCATTTCTGTTTAGTTTGGGACATATTTCGCATATAAGTATGGACATGTGTACCTAAGTATCCACGTGAAGGGAATATGCTTAGATGGTGGAAGAGATGGACCAGTCCCAATTCCAAATACAAATTACCCACTAGAAGCCCAACACACTAGATACTGAGACACTTTAATTGTGTGGAACTAATTATAAAAGGTTGATGGTACCTACACGTCGAACCGTATACAGGGTTAAAACCTTACCTTAAATCCGTTTAATCCTGGATTCCACACGTCTCCAAACGCAACTGATCATAAGGTCTGTATAGCTAGTTGATAAAATATTTAGTTTATCTGCCAAAGGCTGTAGTTCGAATATATGTAGATAATCCGTAAAACCCGGCGGTCTTATATACTTAAAGGGTAATAGATCTCATTCTGCTAGGAATGATCGTTTTAATTGGAGCTGACGACAGTACAATCATCATTTTAGTTCTCAGACGTACGTCGCTGCTCTTCGGACGTGGAACTGGAGCACCAACGTATGTTGACCCAATAAACCCGATGCCTCTACCTTTAGCAATGAATGGCACTTGCAATGCCGAAGCCCATAAACTTCCCATTCTTTTTATTCGTGTTAATGAAAATCTTTGTTGAAATGACCTTAGATTCGATGGTCTACTTAGCTTAATCTCTTTTCTTATAAACAGTATTCCAGCGAAAAATCCAATTGATTTATTCTCCTTCAACACTTATATTATCAACAAATCTTTCTTCAGATGTACCGTCCAGTAAAGTACATAGAACCCAAATATGGAAAACCAAATTATAATCCACAATCATTTAAAACCAACGTGCATCGGTATCTCCTATCTTCTCTTTCTAATTTTTTAATCGCTTGCGTTGGGTCTTAACATTATAAGGATACCGCAGGATGAACGCACATGAATTGTGAAAAAATGACTAAAGATCGGGATACACTCCCGATCACCGATAATGTAATTTTTTCCCGAAGTCCTAGTGAGCTGCATACATCATTTGTCCTTAAAACTACGGAGAGACCCGCTGGTAAATAGATTTGTCAGCTCCTCTGCAATAAGGGTACAGAAAAAGCAAATTATTTCGGAAGAAAGTCGGTGTCTATATCTGAAGTTCATCATTTTGGTGGGACGACCACCCAGACCCCGCTCAGCAAAAACACCTGGTTCATCGGAGACCTATGTACAAGGAAAACTTCGGAAATGGAACAGGAGGCAGGGTTCATACCCTTGCCTAAGAAATGTGTTTCTCCGTTTAGATATTAAATCAGTTTGACCTTTATTTTGCTTAATTCTAGTCTAGCTCGATCTTCGAAAAAGTACTCGCTTAGGGTTTTTCTTCTAAAAACCGATAGGACAGGATAGCTACACAGAGAAAATGTGCCATTATTTGCTCCACTTTCTCGTCTCTACAGTTTCGACAGAAATCATTGAAGAGACTACCAAGCCGTCTGGCATGTCTATCTACCAGACAGTCTCCCGGTAGTTCTACTCTGGTTTCTACAATTTAGCTTTGGTCAAATTTGTTTAGAAGAAAGACACACTGCAGTATGGTTTTCTCCCAAGGAGTTTCCGGCCTGTACCCTTCTTAGTGAATTACATGAAAACATTTTAAACCAATAGCAGTGTTCGTATGTCCAGTAATATATTACTCATTATGCCAATTTGCCCACCAACCTGAAAAGCCTATTGGGCCTATTATTCGCAGCCTAATTGTGTTCACCAAACGATCGGTTGCTAAGTGGATCGCAATCTGGATCTATGAAGCTTTGCCCAGGAAAGGAATCCGAATTCCAGTCATCCGTCCTCCGATTTTAAATCAGGATTTCTTATAACAATAGCAATAGTACAGGAGGTTGTCCTAAAGAGTTGAGCCGTCTTGCTGGTTACTTGTACTTGGTAACAGACTGCAAAGTATGGTTTCGAACCAAGGACCTGACCAATAGCAAATAGTTTGTCTCAAATGCTCATCCTGCACACGGAAAGTCAATTGAATTCTTTAACCACACTGTCGAGCTCCTTTTCTAAATAGGTGACCAGCAGGCAAAGCGATGATAGATATTAGATGCAATCTTCGGAGCAAATGTTGTTGCCTTCGATTCATCATCAGCGTATGTTACATGAATGAAACCATCTTCCGAATACTCATCATTTTCGCTATCCTTGACCTTGAAACTTCTATCGGACTTGAACGTGAGATGATTCCCTTTGTTGAATCCATCAAAACGTTTATAGACTATGAGTTGAATTAGCACTATCTGCAACCAGTTTATAAAGAAAAAAAAAATACAATTAACACTCTGAGCACGATAAACAAAACTAATGTGTTTCTGAGGTATGACACAGTGCAAGGGTAACGAATGGAAAACACAAGAACTTGAACGAACTCAGAATTACGGAAGCAATACTTCACGGATCTAACTTTACCTTTTGTCTCCTTGCAGCTTATCGTCGCCCGTTAAACAGTTTTACGCTGGGCGGAATGTTTTCATCACCGGCGCTACAGGATTCGTTGGAGTGTGCCTGATTGAAAAAATTCTGCGTGATATACCGAACATTGGAAAGCTTTACCTGCTGATGCGTCCAAAGAAAGGAAAGTCCATCGAGGAACGTTTGAAGGATTTAGAAAAGAATTCAGTTTTCGACAAACTTAATGAAGGCGATGCCAGTGCATTGTTTGCCAAACTAGTCGCCATTCAAGGCGATGTAGGTGAAGATAATCTCGGAATATCCGATGAGGATAAGAAAATTCTGGCTGACAATGTCAGTGTGGTATTCCATTCCGCTGCTACTCTGGATTTCTTCCAATCGTTGAAGGAGACTACAAACATCAATTTAAGGGGTACACGGCGAGTGACCGAGCTGTGCCAGACTCTTCCTAAACTTGAGGTGAGTTCTATTTTTTTCAGTTTGATGAAAGGGACTACAAACAAGTTCTTCTAATTTTCCAGGCTCTTGTACATGTATCCAGTGCATTTGTGAATTCGTATCTCTTGGAAACAGAAGAGATACTCTACCCATCGCCCGATGACCCAGAGAGGATTATACATCTATCTCAAACATTAAGCGATGAAGCTCTAAAAGAATTGGAACCAAAGTAAGTTTAAACATCCTTATGACTTGTTTTCGTTTACTAAGTTAGTGATTGTTTGTTTGCAGGCTTCTGAAGGACCACCCAAATACGTACACCTTCACAAAACACTTGGCCGAGCATGAGGTCAATAAGTGCGCTGACAAGTTCCCATGTGGTATCGTTCGACCAAGCATGAGTAGGTTTAAACATCCTCAATCACATGTAGTCTTGTGTTGCTTAAGATGGTTTTGTTTCTAGTTACTGCTGCATGGAAACAACCCGTTCCCGGGTGGACCATCTCGAAAAATGGCCCACAAGGATTCTTCATGGGAGCGTCTAAAGGTGTCATCCGTCGGCTTCCACTCGATCAGACATTGATCATGGACTATATTCCTGTAGATGTTGTGGTTAATCAACTCCTTGTCACTGGATACTATGTCAACAGTCTAAAGTAAGTCGTATTGTATGGCAACGATCTCTACCTTTTTTCTTCCTTATTTGTGTACTGTGAGAGTCTCCGCTTAGATTTGGTTTCCATAGAGAACTCTTGCTATTTCGTACTATAGCTCTTCCAAAGGTAGAGATGCTTTCAAGCCTATTCTGCACCATTCATTGAAGATTTTACTTTGGCTTATCAAAGAAGCAGGTGCACCCAGGGGAATAGCAAGAAATTCACTTTCCTTTCTTTCAGTATTGTATAGGATAAGGAAATTCTGGAGGAATCTTGAAGGTGTTTGATATTAGCAGTGTTTCACCTCTCTCAGCAATATCAGTGTCTGACCGACCATGAACAGATGGATAAGATTTTTCAACTTTGGTGAGAATTAAATTATATAGCTTTCAGTCATCCCTGACCTTGTAGTTTGTCTTTAACCTCATACAGACCTGTGGTATTGATCGTTCAATGTTATTCTGTTGTTTCAAAGTCGCTGGCGCATAATACGAGTAATTGTCGACGATTAGATATTTGTGAAGTTGTTGTCATTCAATTAGCGCTTTAATCATTTGCCCCAGAAACATGCAAAAACATAAAAAGGGTCGTTAACCGATCCCAGGTAATGAATGCGAAACTAATTACTTTTTAATAGCATTCTAGATTTGTCCACATACGTTTGTATGTTGTGTTTATTGTAAGTTAATTCATACAGTTATGATTTAAGGTACATGTTTACATTCAGTCTTCATTTCCATTGGACACCTAGTGAATGTGAATCCAGTACTTTTGTTCTAACTAACTGACTCCAGCTACGCACTCCGGTCGATTTCTTTGCACTTGTGAGGTCTTTCTCTAGTGTGCTATCCGTCTGGGTTGGATGCGCTCCACATGTCCTAGACATTTAAAACAATAACAGTTCGTATACATAACTCGTTATTTTATCTCCTTCAAAGTCCATCAACGCAAGAGACTTTTTTTCAAAATGACCGAGGATATCTTCATTGTCTTTGATAGAGTCCATGCTCCTGCGTTGTAAAGTAGTACTGGGTTGACAAGGTCGTGTATTAAGTCTATTCAGCATAGAAGGTTATTTCTGGACAGGTGTTGTGGTCAGAATTAATGTTATGTGTCCCTTCTGGTTGACAGCATATAATTGCTTTTGACCTCATTGTGATAGCTTTCGTGACTTCATTCAAGCATTTTGTTAGAGAAGTTTCAAGGTAGCGCATCACCTTGTCTGAACCTTTTTATTACATCAATGGTAAGGTCATCACGGGCATTGATGTAGCAGTGAGCGTTCTTTATCGTTATTTTTGTCAGATGGACGACCTCGCAAGGTTACCAAAATAAACATGACTCTGGTCATGCTGGTCTCTATAAATGCGACTTTGTGTTTGGGTGCAAAAATCGGAATTTGAATTTTCGCCCAGTAACTGTGGAGTTTCCGCATTAATTGGTAATTGTCCAATGGAACTGTAATGTCAGACATCGGACCGTAGTGTTCCGTGTGGATGTTGGGTGCTCTAAAGGTTTGGGCATTATGAATTCTATGAGCTTGGGTCGATCGAGAGGAGGAAACTGTGTGTTAGGTACAGTGAAGTAACAGTCCTCCACCACCGTACAAACAGTAAGTCTATGTTCGTTGCTAGAGGGGGGTGTAGGCTATACTTAGAAACTCTCTTGCTATACTTTGGACGTTGGGCACATTTTATGTAGAGGAGGTCGTAGGTTTCTACTATTTATTAGATATGCTTACATTGAGGCGATGTGGTTACCGGTCTTAATTGACTACCTGATAACATTGTATGAGGCAGCGTGTTGAGTGCAGAACATTTCGGAACTCTTTTCCCAAAAATCTAGAGATAGTGGTTTAAGTTTAGAAGCAGATTTCAACTGCTGTGTGTGAAAAAACTGGTAAAGACTCCCTGCAAACAGGGATATCTAACCGTAGGTCAATGGAGTCCAAAAGATACCTCCACACATGTTTTCCAACTAACTGGCTTCCTAAATTAGTGCGATATTTTATAAACTGCCTTAAGTTTTACATACCAAGTAGGTTGAATTCTATTTCCATTTCAGAGGGTTACCGAAGGCCTGCAGCGTCGGTTCCTATCAATTCAAAGCACTGTTCTTCCAGTATTCTAACTCAAGAAACTTAAGATTTTGCAAGAAGTATTTGACTATGATAGGACAGGACACGTACGCAGAAGGTGTGTCATGATTTCTTTCTCTTCCTCGTCTCTACAGCATCTACAGAAATCATTTTAGGAAGCACTACACCTTTTAGCATATGTGCCTACTAGACAATGCCTCGTGAAGGCCCCAACTATCTTACTTATGTATAATCACCCCTTTAATGGGATTGTTTTATACAATCTAATTCTGGCCAGATTGGTCTAGAAGAGAGAAATCTGCTAATTTTATTTGTCAGTCCATCTGGAATCCGCGGCTTTATTAATTAATGCTTTATTAATTTGCATCGTTTTATTGTGTATCGCAAACTTGTTTAAAATTTCTCCTTATTCCTAAGCACTTCTGCTAGGAATTATGGTTGACGTGGAGAGTGGATAATAGTGCTATGCCTGTTAAGGATGCTTACATGGTCCATATCATAGCAATTACACCTACCTAGCGAGATCTCTTACTGGCAAAAATGGAATAGTGGTTGTATATTCTGATGATTTTTGCTTTATGTAAATCATTGCCTTTCGTTTATTGTTCGACTTCAAATAGTCTTGAACCAATAGTCGTAGTCCTCTAGTTTACTTACTAGGCTTCCGACCCATGAAGAGTATCTGCCTGGGTAAAGGCTATCTCCCATTCTCGTCGATTCAGAGCACATTGCTTTCAACTGTCTATACCAAGTGCCCACGCATCGAAGATCGTGTTGACTGAATCATTGTTGTCCACTCCCTCGATGTGGTCAAGGCAATATTATCGTCTTCTATTGGTTTTTATACTCCATCCACATCTTGCTGTGCTATGGCGCTCTACTGTTCATCAAGGATGTCAGTTATGGAGTTGATTATGACAACGAGGTAAATATTTGTAAACTCCTGAACTACCACGAATTTGTTGGTGTCAGCAGTGGAATTTTGTCCTTGTCTGTGAACTGGTGGTGGTCAATTGCTATGAAAGCCTCTAGAATCGTATGATGGAAACGATCGATAATATCTGTGCAGCCGCGGAAATTGATTAACACTTGGCCTATGTACACTATCTGCCCCAATTCGAGATTGAAGAAATCACATGAAAACTCAACTCCTTACAAAGATCTAGAACGTACTTTCAAACTATGGATCGTTTGCTATCCAGCATTACGCGACATATCTGTTTAGCAGGATTCCGACTTTGACCATCGACTTACAGAGCTCCAGACAATGAATGCCATCATAATGCCATTGTGATACTCATAGGGGAAAGATGTCCCTTGCCCATTGGTCAACCCTAGTCTTACAAATGTGTTCCATACTAACCATCAAACCATTCAGTAGATTTGATAAAGGTCAAGATGTGTTGGATAATTCTGTAAGGTCACCGAAGAAGTGCCGCCCGAGAAATTTAAATTTTCGGCGAATGAAACCAGAGCAGTGACAGAGAATGTGAACTTCTTCATTGACTTCTCCACATCCCCGACACATGTCTTCTTCCGCTATTCTTAGTTTTTTTTTTCAAGTGGTACTGAAGGGTGTTATGCTCCGTGATTACTCCTACCACGGTGAAAAGGGATTTCCTATCCTTTTGCATAATTCTGTCGGTCCTACTCTTGTCAAAACAAGACCATAAACCTATTGTAACCACACAGGTGTCTAGGGAGAACCATGATCTAATGGCTTTTCTACGGACCTTGATCTCTGGTTCGTGCTTCAGTGCGCAAAGAGGGATGAACACCGAGGTATCTACCTGTTGAAATGTTGTATCTGAACTTCTTCTTGCAATATCTTCTTATTTCCTGGTGTACCTTCGTGTTCAGGGACCCAGCAGAGAACAACCTTGTGCTGTGTTCCTAGAACCTTAAGCTCTACACAACAGCACTTGTATCTGACCGATTAGTGATCTGCCATACACCATCCGAACCTCTAAACAATTCCAAATGTGAGGATATGCTGATTGTAAGAAATCGTCAACTAAACAACTGGTAGATCAGCAAAATCCTGAAAAAATACAAAAAAAATCATGTACTCTACCTTTATATGGGATTTTTGTTTCCAAAAAATGTATCTTTTTTGAAAATATGTCTCCTCTGGTCACACTGAAACCGTTCCTCGTTCTCTCTGTAATCAAATTACAAATACACATTCTAATCAGAATAAAACAAATAACACCATACACACGAGTGGATGATGATGATGACTAACAGAGTGGTAAACCATACCAAAAGAGAGAAGCAAACACCCTAGCACTAGGCAACACATCTCGTGGTCACTGCCTTCTCTCATTTTATTCACCACGCTTGTGATAGCTGCACGTTGAAGGCAGACATTCGCCGCTGATAAGAGTGTGCTGGCGGTGGTTGAATCGGTAGTGAGTTGGATTAGTTCTTGGTACTAATTCCACTGTGCTTAGGTTCGAATCTCATCCAGGGAATTTGAAGAAGAAGATTTTTCTGTTAATTTTTCCGGTACCGTTCAGTTTGTGTGATGCCCCCACTCTTTGGCCGGACTTTGCCTAACAATGGCTAAGTTTGGAATGCTATTGGGAGGTAGAAGAAGTAACGGTGGTTTTAAGCCTTCGGTGCTCAGAAGAAAACCCCCTCTGAGAAACGTCATCCTCAAAACTAACTACATTTTTTTTCTTTTCTGTTTTCTTATTTTATTTAAATATTTATTTATTTATTTATTTTTCCTTAATTAAAAATAAATTTAATTTTCTTTTGATACATTCAAGAATTTTTTATTTGCTGTTTCATAGAGAAATAAGTAATGTATCGCATCCATGAGGTTTTTATCTGATTGATCCGATTGTAGATTTTTCTATTTAAATCCGAAATTATCGTTTTTTTTAATTTCTTAATGTTACGCCTTGAGATGATGTAGATTATGGTCTCCAATAGTTGTACATTGATACTCAATGCTGTTAGTATTTAAATAGAAGGAACCAAACCTGTGTTTTTTTTGCGAGGGTTAGAACGTTTAAATCAGAATAAAAATACAAGGTTACTGATTTTATTGAAATAATTATTTTTATTTAAAAGTTTATTTTATGGCATTAATGTTTGAAGCCACCTCGACTGCTCCGCACGTACCGCAGTCTGTTAGTCTAACGTTTTGTAAATTTTTTGAACATGTGCCGTCTTATCTTCATTGAATTTCAGGTTGTTACTGGTAGCTTACGCTAAGGAGTTAACAGTCTTACTTACATACTTACTTCACGGCCTCCTGACTCATGAAGAATCTCTGCCTGAGACACGGCAGCCTTCCATTCCATAGACTACCACTCCGCCGTCTTATAAACTGCTTAACTTGCAACAAGAGTAGGTATAAGATTGTTACAAGCTTGCGGAGTATGTTTGATAGGGATCTAGCAAAATAATGCTAGAATTTATTGTGGTGCTAAGAATTTGCATAGTTTCCTTGGCTTTGATTATCCACCTGTCCATGGCTCAATTTTTGTATTCTTGTCGAAATGTTTGTAATACGTTCCCGAGATTTGGGACTGTTCTAGGATCGAACTTTGAACAATTGACTTTGTAGTCCAACGCATTAACAACAGAACCACGCCCACCGCATAGAAGTTGTAATTTTGTACTTATTGTTGTGTTCTCTGCAAGCGTCTCAGACTGTTGTGCCACTAAGCCCGCCTTATTGATGCCAAAGGCATACACAGATGCCAATAAGTTGTTTATGTGTGTCCTCAGCAGAACGCTCGTAGATCTATCGTTGGGCGCTATATCGCATTTTGGAAGAAATGGGGTATACAGGGTCGAGGATGAGAAAAACCTCTTGGTGCACTTCAAATGCAATATCGTCTCCTATCTCCTCTTCCTTAGCGTTTTGAACCGAATGGACGAAATTGAACAAAAAATTTAACCAACAAACCTTTAGCGTATGACTTAAACGTTGGTGCACTCAGTTGGTTGCTATATCGCATTTTCGAAGAAATGGGGTATACAGGGTCGAGGATGAGAAAAACCTCTTGGTGCACTTCAAACGCAATATCTTCTCCTATCTCCTCTTCCTTAGCGTTTTGAGCCGAATGTGCGAAATTGAACAAAAAACTTAACCAAAAAACGTTTAGCGTATGACTTAAACCTTGGTGCACTCAGTTGGGCGCTATATCGTATTTTGGAAGAAATGGGGTATACAGGGTCGAGGATGAGAAAAACCTCTTGGTGCACTTCAAATGCAATATCTTCTCCTATCTCCTCTTCCTTAGCGTTTTGAGCCGAATGGACGAAATTCTACAAAAAACTTAACTAAAAAACGTTTAGCGTATGACTTAAACGTTGGTGCACTCAGTTGGGCGCTATATCGCATTTTGGAAGAAATGGGGTATACAGGGTCGAGGATGAGAAGAACCTCTTGGTGCACTTCAAATGCAATATCGTCTCCTATCTCCTCTTCCTTAGCGTTTTGAGTCGAATGGACGAAATTGAACAAAAAACTTAACCAAAAAACGTTTAGCGTATGACTTAAACGTTGGTGCACCCAGTTGGACGCTATATCGCATTTTAGAAGAAATGGGGTATACAGGGTCGAGGATGAGAAAAACCTCTTGGTGCACTTCAAATGCAATATCTTCTCCTATCTCCTCTTCCTTAGCGTTTTGAGCCGAATGGGCGAAATTGAACAAAAAACTTAACCAAAAAACGTTTAGCGTATGACTTAAACGTTGGTGCACTCAGTTGGGCGCTATATCGCATTTTAGAAGAAATGGGGTATACAGGGTCGAGGATGAGAAAAACCTCTTGGTGCACTTCAAATGCAATATCTTCTCCTATCTCCTCTTCCTTAGCGTTTTGAGCCGAATGGGCGAAATTGAACAAAAAACTTAACCAAAAAACGTTTAGCGTATGACTTAAACCTTGGTGCACTCAGTTGGGCGCTATATCGTATTTTGGAAGAAATGGGGTATACAGGGTCGAGGATGAGAAAAACCTCTTGGTGCACTTCAAACGCAATATCTTCTCCTATCTCCTCTTCCTTAGCGTTTTGAGCCGAATGGACGAAATTCTACAAAAAATTTAACCAACAAACCTTTAGCGTATGACTTAAACGTTGGTGCACTCAGTTGGTTGCTATATCGCATTTTCGAAGAAATGGGGTATACAGGGTCGAGGATGAGAAAAACCTCTTGGTGCACTTCAAATGCAATATCTTCTCCTATCTCCTCTTCCTTAGCGTTTTGAGCCGAATGGACGAAATTCTACAAAAAATTTAACCAACAAACCTTTAGCGTATGACTTAAACGTTGGTGCACTCAGTTGGTTGCTATATCGCATTTTCGAAGAAATGGGGTATACAGGGTCGGGGGTGAGAAAAACCTCTTGGTGCACTTCAAATGCAATATCTTCTCCTATCTCCTCTTGCTTAGCGTTTTGAGCCAAATGGACGAAATTGAACAAAAAACTTAACCAAAAAATGTTTAGCGTATGACTTAAACGTTGGTGCACTCAGTTGGGCGCTATATCGCATTTTGGAAGAAATGGGTATACAGGGTCAGGGATCAGAAAAACCTCTTGGTGCACTTCAAATGCAATATCTTCTCCTATCTCCTCTTCCTTGGCGTTTTGAGCCGAATAGACGAAATTGAACAAAAAACATAACCAAAAAACGTTTAGCGTATGACTTAAACGTTGGTGCACTCAGTTGGGCGCTGTATCGCATTTTGGAAGAAATGGGGTATACAGGGTCGAGGATGAGAAAAACCTCTTGGTGCACGTCAAATGCAATATCTTCTCCTAACTCCTCTTCCTTAGCGTTTGGAGTCAAATCGACGAAATTGAACAAAAAACTTAACAAGAAAACGTTTAGCGTATGACTTAAACGTTGGTGCACTCAGTTGGGCGCTGTATCGTATTTTGGAAGAAATGGGGTATACAGGGTCGAGGATGAGAAAAACCTCTTGGTGCACTTCAAACGCAATATCTTCTCTTATCTCCTCTTCCTTGGCGTTTTGAGCCGAATGGACGAAATTCTACAAAAAACTTAACCAGAAAACGTTTAGCGTATGACTTAAACCTTGGTGCACTCAGTTGGGCGCTATATCGTATTTTGGAAGAAATGGGGTATACAGGGTCGAGGATGAGAAAAACCTCTTGGTGCACTTCAAACGCAATATCTTCTCCTATCTCCTCTTCCTTAGCGTTTTGAGTCGAATGGACGAAATTGAACAAAAAACTTAACCAAAAAACGTTTAGCGTATGACTTAAACGTTGGTGCACTCAGTTGGGCGCTATATCGCATTTTAGAAGAAATGGGGTATACAGGGTCGAGGATGAGAAAAACCTCTTGGTGCACTTCAAATGCAATATCTTCTCCTATCTCCTCTTCCTTAGCGTTTTGAGCCGAATGGGCGAAATTGAACAAAAAACTTAACCAAAAAACGTTTAGCGTATGACTTAAACCTTGGTGCACTCAGTTGGGCGCTATATCGTATTTTGGAAGAAATGGGGTATACAGGGTCGAGGATGAGAAAAACCTCTTGGTGCACTTCAAACGCAATATCTTCTCCTATCTCCTCTTCCTTAGCGTTTTGAGCCGAATGGACGAAATTCTACAAAAAATTTAACCAACAAACCTTTAGCGTATGACTTAAACGTTGGTGCACTCAGTTGGTTGCTATATCGCATTTTCGAAGAAATGGGGTATACAATGTCGAGGATGAGAAAAACCTCTTGGTGCACTTCAAACGCAATATCTTCTCCTATCTCCTCTTCCTTAGCGTTTTGAGCCGAATGGGCGAAATTGAACAAAAAACTTAACCAAAAAACGTTTAGCGTATGACTTAAACCTTGGTGCACTCAGTTGGGCGCTATATCGTATTTTGGAAGAAATGGGGTATACAGGGTGGAGGATGAGAAAAACCTCTTGGTGCACTTCAAACGCAATATCTTCTCCTATCTCCTCTTCCTTAGCGTTTTGAGCCGAATGTGCGAAATTGAACAAAAAACTTAACCAAAAAACGTTTAGCGTATGACTTAAACCTTGGTGCACTCAGTTGGGCGCTATATCGTATTTTGGAAGAAATGGGGTATACAGGGTCGAGGATGAGAAAAACCTCTTGGTGCACTTCAAATGCAATATCTTCTCCTATCTCCTCTTCCTTAGCGTTTTGAGCCGAATGGGCGCAATTGAACAAAAAACTTAACCAAAAAACGTTTAGCGTATGACTTAAACCTTGGTGCACTCAGTTGGGCGCTATATCGTATTTTGGAAGAAATGGGGTATACAGGGTCGAGGATGAGAAAAACCTCTTGGTGCACTTCAAACGCAATATCTTCTCCTATCTCCTCTTCCTTAGCGTTTTGAGCCGAATGGACGAAATTCTACAAAAAATTTAACCAACAAACGTTTAGCGTATGACTTAAACGTTGGTGCACTCAGTTGGTTGCTATATCGCATTTTGGAAGAAATGGGGTATACAGGGTCGAGGATGAGAAAAACCTCTTGGTGCACTTCAAATGCAATATCTTCTCCTATCTCCTCTTCCTTAGCGTTTTGAGCCGAATGGGCGAAATTGAACAAAAAACTTAACCAAAAAACGTTTAGCGTATGACTTAAACCTTGGTGCACTCAGTTGGGCGCTATATCGTATTTTGGAAGAAATGGGGTATACAGGGTCGAGGATGAGAAAAACCTCTTGGTGCACTTCAAACGCAATATCTTCTCCTATCTCCTCTTCCTTAGCGTTTTGAGCCGAATGGACGAAATTCTACAAAAAATTTAACCAACAAACCTTTAGCGTATGACTTAAACGTTGGTGCACTCAGTTGGTTGCTATATCGCATTTTCGAAGAAATGGGGTATACAGGGTCGAGGATGAGAAAAACCTCTTGGTGCACTTCAAACGCAATATCTTCTCCTATCTCCTCTTCCTTAGCGTTTTGAGCCGAATGGGCGAAATTGAACAAAAAACTTAACCAAAAAACGTTTAGCGTATGACTTAAACCTTGGTGCACTCAGTTGGGCGCTATATCGTATTTTGGAAGAAATGGGGTATACAGGGTGGAGGATGAGAAAAACCTCTTGGTGCACTTCAAACGCAATATCTTCTCCTATCTCCTCTTCCTTAGCGTTTTGAGCCGAATGTGCGAAATTGAACAAAAAACTTAACCAAAAAACGTTTAGCGTATGACTTAAACCTTGGTGCACTCAGTTGGGCGCTATATCGTATTTTGGAAGAAATGGGGTATACAGGGTCGAGGATGAGAAAAACCTCTTGGTGCACTTCAAATGCAATATCTTCTCCTATCTCCTCTTCCTTAGCGTTTTGAGCCGAATGGACGAAATTCTACAAAAAACTTAACTAAAAAACGTTTAGCGTATGACTTAAACGTTGGTGCACTCAGTTGGGCGCTATATCGCATTTTGGAAGAAATGGGGTATACAGGGTCGAGGATGAGAAGAACCTCTTGGTGCACTTCAAATGCAATATCTTCTCCTATCTCCTCTTCCTTAGCGTTTGGAGTCAAATCGACGAAATTGAACAAAAAACTTAACCAAAAAACGTTTAGAGTATGATTTAAACGTTGGTGCACTCAGTTGGTCGCTATATCGCATTTTGGAAGAAATGGGGTATACAGGGTCGAGGATGAGAAAAACCTCTTGGTGCACTTCAAATGCAATATCTTCTCCTATCTCCTCTTCCTTAGCGTTTTGAGCCGAATGAACGAAATTCTACAAAAAATTTAACCAACAAACCTTTAGCGTATGACTTAAACGTTGGTGCACTCAGTTGGTTGCTATATCGCATTTTGGAAGAAATGGGGTATACAGGGTCGAGGATGAGAAAAACCTCTTGCTGCACTTCAAATGCAATATCTTCTCCTATCTCCTCTTCCTTAGCGTTTTGAGCCGAATGGACGAAATTCTACAAAAAACTTAACTAAAAAACGTTTAGCGTATGACTTAAACGTTGGTGCACTCAGTTGGTTGCTATATCGCATTTTGGAAGAAATGGGGTATACAGGGTCGAGGATGAGAAAAACCTCTTGGTGCACTTCAAATGCAATATCTTCTCCTATCTCCTCTTCCTAAGCGTTTGGAGTCAAATCGACGAAATTGAACAAAAAACTTAACCAAAAAACGTTTAGCGTATGACTTAAACCTTGGTGCACTCAGTTGGGCGCTATATCGCATTTTGGAAGAAATGGGGTATACAGGGTCGAGGATGAGAAAAACCTCTTGGTGCACTTCAAACGCAATATCTTCTCTTATCTCCTCTTCCTTGGCGTTTTGAGCCGAATGGACGAAATTCTACAAAAAACTTAACCAAAAAACGTTTAGCGTATGACTTAAACCTTGGTGCACTCAGTTGGGCGCTATATCGTATTTTGGAAGAAATGGGGTATACAGGGTCGAGGATGAGAAAAACCTCTTGGTGCACTTCAAACGCAATATCTTCTCCTATCTCCTTTTTCTTAGCGTTTTGAGCCGAATGGGCGAAATTGAACAAAAAACTTAATCAAAAAACGTTTAGCGTATGACTTAAACGTTGGTGCACTCAGTTGGGCGCTATATCGCATTTTGGAAGAAATGGGGTATACAGGGTCGAGGATGAGAAAAACCTCTTGGTGCACTTCAAATGCAATATCTTCTCCTATCTCCTCTTCCTTAGCGTTTTGAGCCGAATGGGTGAAATTGAACAAAAAACTTAACCGAAAAACGTTTAGCGTATGACTTAAACGTTGGTGCACTCAGTTGGGCGCTGTATCGCATTTTGGAAGAAATGGGGTATACAGGGTCGAGGATGAGAAAAACCTCTTGGTGCACTTCAAACGCAATATCTTCTCCTATCTCCTTTTCCTTAGCGTTTTGAGCCGAATGGGCGAAATTGAACAAAAAACTTAACTAAAAAACGTTTAGCGTATGACTTAAATGTTGGTGCACTCAGTTGGGCGCTATATCGCATTTTGGAAGAAATGGGGTATACAGGGTCGAGGATGAGAAAAACCTCTTGGTGCACTTCAAACGCAATATCTTCTCTTATCTCCTCTTCCTTGGCGTTTTGAGCCGAATGGACGAAATTCTACAAAAAACTTAACCAAAAAACGTTTAGCGTGTGACTTAAACCTTGGTGCACTCAGTTGGGCGCTATATCGCATTTTGGAAGAAATGGGGTATACAGGGTCGAGGATGAGAAAAACCTCTTGGTGCACTTCAAACGCAATATCTTCTCCTATCTCCTCTTCCTTAGCGTTTTGAGCCGAATGGGTGAAATTGAACAAAAAACTTAATCAAAAAACGTTTAGCGTATGACTTAAACGTTGGTGCACTCAGTTGGGCGCTATATCGCATTTTGGAAGAAATGGGGTATACAGGGTCGAGGATGAGAAAAACCTCTTGGTGCACTTCAAATGCAATATCTTCTCCTATCTCCTCTTCCTTAGCGTTTTGAGCCGAATGGGTGAAATTGAACAAAAAACTTAACCGAAAAACGTTTAGCGTATGACTTAAACGTTGGTGCACTCAGTTGGGCGCTATATCGCATTTTGGAAGAAATGGGGTATACAGGGTCGAGGATGAGAAAAACCTCTTGGTGCACTTCAAATGCAATATCTTCTCCTATCTCCTCTTCCTTAGCGTTTTGAGCCGAATGGGTGAAATTGAACAAAAAACTTAACCGAAAAACGTTTAGCGTATGACTTAAACGTTGGTGCACTCAGTTGGGCGCTGTATCGCATTTTGGAAGAAATGGGGTATACAGGGTCGAGGATGAGAAAAACCTATTGGTGCACTTCAAACGCAATATCTTCTCCTATCTCCTCTTCCTTAGCGTTTTGAGCCGAATGGACGAAATTGAACAAAAAACTTAATCAAAAAACGTTTAGCGTATGACTTAAACGTTGGTGCACTCAGTTGGGCGCTATATCGCATTTTGGAAGAAATGAAGTATACAGGGTCGAGGATGAGAAAAACCTATTGGTGCACTTCAAACGCAATATCTTCTCCTATCTCCTCTTCCTTAGCGTTTTGAGCCGAATGGACGAAATTGAACAAAAAACTTAACCAAAAAACGTTTAGCGTATGACTTAAACGTTGGTGCACTCAGTTGGGCGCTATATCGCATTTTGGAAGAAATGAAGTATACAGGGTCGAGGATGAGAAAAACCTATTGGTGCACTTCAAACGCAATATCTTCTCCTATCTCCTCTTCCTTAGCGTTTTGAGCCGAATGGACGAAATTGAACAAAAAACTTAACCAAAAAACGTTTAGCGTATGACTTAAACGTTGGTGCACTCAGTTGGGCGCTATATCGCATTTTGGAAGACATGGGTATACAGGGTCAGGGATCAGAAAAACCTCTTGGTGCACTTCAAATGCAATATCTTCTCCTATCTCCTCTTCCTTGGCGTTTTGAGCCGAATAGACGAAATTGAACAAAAAACATAACCAAAAAACGTTTAGCGTATGACTTAAACGTTGGTGCACTCAGTTGGACGCTATATCGCATTTTGGAAGAAATGGGTATACAGGGTCAGGGATCAGAAAAACCTCTTGGTGCACATCAAATGCAATATCTTCTCCTATCTCCTCTTGCTTAGCGTTTTGAGCCAAATGGACGAAATTGAACAAAAAACTTAACCAAAAAACGTTTAGCGTATGACTTAAACGTTGGTGCACTCAGTTGGGCGCTATATCGCATTTTGGAAGAAATGGGGTATACAGGGTCGGGGGTGAGAAAAACCTCTTGGTGCACTTCAAATGCAATATCTTCTCCTATCTCCTCTTGCTTAGCGTTTTGAGCCAAATGGACGAAATTGAACAAAAAACTTAACCAAAAAACGTTTAGCGTATGACTTAAACGTTGGTGCACTCAGTTGGGCGCTATATCGCATTTTGGAAGAAATGGGTATACAGGGTCAGGGATCAGAAAAACCTCTTGGTGCACTTCAAATGCAATATCTTCTCCTATCTCCTCTTCCTTGGCGTTTTGAGCCGAATAGACGAAATTGAACAAAAAACATAACCAAAAAACGTTTAGCGTATGACTTAAACGTTGGTGCACTCAGTTGGGCGCTGTATCGCATTTTGGAAGAAATGGGGTATACAGGGTCGAGGATGAGAAAAACCTCTTGGTGCACTTCAAACGCAATATCTTCTCCTATCTCCTCTTCCTTAGCGTTTTGAGCCGAATGGACGAAATTCTACAAAAAATTTAACCAACAAACCTTTAGCGTATGACTTAAACGTTGGTGCACTCAGTTGGTTGCTATATCGCATTTTCGAAGAAATGGGGTATACAGGGTCGAGGATGAGAAAAACCTCTTGGTGCACTTCAAATGCAATATCTTCTCCTATCTCCTCTTCCTTAGCGTTTTGAGCCGAATGGGCGAAATTGAACAAAAAACTTAACCAAAAAACGTTTAGCGTATGACCTAAACGTTGGTGCACTCAGTTGGGCGCTGTATCGCATTTTGGAAGAAATGGGGTATACAGGGTCGAGGATGAGAAAAACCTCTTGGTGCACTTCAAACGCAATATCTTCTCCTATCTCCTTTTCCTTAGCGTTTTGAGCCGAATGGGCGAAATTGAACAAAAAACTTAATCAAAAAACGTTTAGCGTATGACTTAAACGTTGGTGCACTCAGTTGGGCGCTATATCGCATTTTGGAAGAAATGGGGTATACAGGGTCGAGGATGAGAAAAACCTCTTGGTGCACGTCAAATGCAATATCTTCTCCTATCACCTCTTCCTTAGCGTTTTGAGCCGAATGGACGAAATTCTACAAAAAACTTAACCAAAAAACGTCTAGCGTATGACTTAATCGTTGGTACACTCAGTTGGGCGCTATATCTCATTTTGGAAGAAATGGGGTATACAGGGTCGAGGATGAGAAAAACCTCTTGGTGCACTTCAAACGCAATATCTTCTCCTATCTCCTCTTCCTTAGCGTTTTGAGCCGAATGGGCGAAATTGAACAAAAAACTTAACCAAAAAACGTTTAGCGTATGACTTAAACGTTGGTGCACTCAGTTGGGCGCTATATCGCATTTTGGAAGAAATGGGGTATACAGGGTCGAGGATGAGAAAAACCTCTTGGTGCACTTCAAACGCAATATCTTCTCCTATCTCCTCTTGCTTAGCGTTTTGAGCCGAATGGACGAAATTGAACAAAAAACTTAACCAAAAAACGTTTAGCGTATGACTTAAACGTTGGTGCACTCAGTTGGGCGCTATATCGCATTTTGGAAGAAATGGGGTATACAGGGTCGAGGATGAGAAAAACCTCTTGGTGCACTTCAAACGCAATATCTTCTCCTATCTCCTCTTCCTTAGCGTTTTGAGCCGAATGGACGAAATTGAACAAAAAACTTAACTAAAAAACGTTTAGCGTATGACTTAAACGTTGGTGCACTCAGTTGGGCGCTATATCGCATTTTGGAAGAAATGGGGTATACAGGGTCGAGGATGAGAAAAACCTCTTGGTGCACGTCAAATGCAATATCTTCTCCTATCACCTCTTCCTTAGCGTTTTGAGCCGAATGGACGAAATTCTACAAAAAACTTAACCAAAAAACGTCTAGCGTATGACTTAATCGTTGGTGCACTCAGTTGGGCGCTATATCGCATTTTGGAAGAAATGGGGTATACAGGGTCGAGGATGAGAAAAACCTCTTGGTGCACGTCAAATGCAATATCTTCTCCTATCTCCTCTTCCTTAGCGTTTGGAGTCAAATCGACGAAATTGAACAAAAAACTTAACAAGAAAACGTTTAGCGTATGACTTAAACATTGGTGCACTCAGTTGGGCGCTATATCGCATTTTGGAAGAAATGGGGTATGCAGGGTCGAGGATGAGAAAAACCTCTTGGTGCACTTCAAACGCAATATCTTCTCCTATCTCCTCTTCCTTAGCGTTTTGAGCCGAATGGGCGAAATTCTACAAAAAACTTGAACAAAAAACGTTTAGCGTATGACTTAAACGTTGGTGCACTCAGTTGGGCGATATATCGCATTTTGGAAGAAATGGGGTATACAGGGTCGAGGATGAGAAAAACCTCTTGGTGCACTTCAAATGCAATATCTTTTCCTATCCCCGCCATATCTTAGTGGTTAGTACGTCAAAAACAAACTCCAAAGCCCCACCTCTCGATAACTTCAGGTAAACATTCAAGAGTATAATGGAAAAACTTTCAGCTTTAGGGGTTGTATCTGTGTCCACATGTACTATGTACATGTACATGTACTTTGTACACTGGAAAGGAGCTAGTAGGGAGCATGAGCTAACTACTTAATTTGCAAAATATGGTCGAACTCGATTAAAAGTCATCTGAATGGCCCACGAAAGAACGATGTTCGATTAACCTAATACCTAGCCAGCCAGGCTTTTTGTATCGTTATAAAGCCTTGGCTTCATAGAGTATGATAGGTTTTGCTAGTATAGTCTGTTTTGGTGTCGTCAACCTAAGAACCTGAACTTATGGATTTGAAACTGATGAGTCTGCCCCTCTGTCTCGCTGTAAAACAAATTATATTTTTAACACTTCCTGTGGGAGTTGCTAATTTTTCTGCATTTGAAATCGGAGGACACAATTTTCGATTTGTATAGTCCACGTCGGTTTCTCAAAACCTTTCTTTCGAACCATATATCAGAAAAACTATGAAACCATTGAGTTATAAATTTTCTCGTTTATTTTCAGAGTTAAAAACGGTGGAACTCCAGTGGATCTCCAAATCTTCCACTGCACCTCCAGTACCTACAAACCATTCCGTTTCGAGGCGTTAGCTGATAAAATGAACATGTACATGCACATGTATCCACTGAAGTCAGCTGTTTGGTAAGTTACCCATCCACTAGGCCTTGCACTCCTTACTAATCGAAATCATCTCCGCAGGTATCCGAATTTGAAACTCGTCAAGAGTCTGTTCCTCTTCAGAGTCGCTGCTATATTCTTCCATTTTATTCCGGGGTACATTCTAGACTTTGTCACCAAACTCGGTGGAGGAAGACCTATGTAAGTACTTGATTGTAATCCTTGAAATATATAAGTACTACATATTTCATATCACAGCTTGGTTCGTCTTCACACGAATGTCTGGAATTCACTGAACACCCTGGAACGTTTCATTTTCACCGAATGGAAATACGACAACAAGAAAACACTTCAATTAGCCAAAGGTCTTGATCCACGCGATAAAGAGGTGTTCTTCATCGATATTGGCGAACTCAAATGGGAGGACTATTTCCACAACATGTTGTTGGGCGTCCGACAGTACCTTAATCATGAATCTCCAAAGAATTTAGAAGCTGCCAGGAAGAAGGAGAAAATGTAAGTTATCCGAAATTGTTTCGCATCCTCAGCTAAATCGAATTCTTTCCTTTCAGTTTACTCGGACTCCATGTTCTACTGCAGTGTTTGTTCTATTTGGGCATCTGGAAGTTGATTGGAGTCGTGTTTGGGTTGACCAATGCAAAGGCAGCTCTACTATTGCCAATTGTTTATGTTTTATTTGGTATTTTGTAGATTTCTACTCACAAAATAGTAAGAAAGTTGTTTTCTTAACTTAATTGGTGGAAACAGATGAACACTTTAATGTTTCTTGCATTTCTACTTCTTTTTTTTTTTTGGTTTATATTTATTCAAGGGTTTACTACAATAACTTGTACTACATAGTAATGCAACTGAGTTGTATTTTTTTTTATAACGTCCAATAAAATACCTACAAGAAGGACAGGATGTTGTTTGGTGTTTAGAGGACTTCACTCAAGAAAGCGTAAGCTCCATAGGCACGTTTCATCAACTGAAAAGAGAGAAGAGTTTAGGACTTAGTAGTCTGTGGGTCTAAGTCTCACATAGGACATAGGGATCGTCGCTAACCCTGTTCTCTTTTCAGTCAGTTATCAGTCCTACTAAGGTGAGTGAATTACAGGCAATTTGAATACCTAAATCAAGTATTATTGTCACCAAAAAGGAATCCAGAGATCTTCTTGATTTGTATAATGGCTATTGGTAGGTACAGAGCCATCTAGAAGACTGAAAAACGACCGCTTTTACTGTCATACTATCAATAATGGCCTGTGATAGTTTTCTGTAATACCGTTTGGGTTGTGCAATGCCCCAGGTGCCTTCCAATGGCTAATGGAACGTGTTCTTCATAGATTAACTTGGAAAATATGCCTCGAATATCTGGATGAACTCATCTCTGTTGTCAAAACGTTTGCGGAACGTACAGAGGAATTTATTTGAATGATTTTGAAGATCCCACCGGAAATGTAATGAAAACAAATGACCCCTCATTCGATGGGCAGTTTAGTATTTGGGGCAAGTTATTACATCAGAAGGAGTAAGGCCCAGCTCAGAAAAAGCTGTGAAAGACTGACTAGTCCCCAAGGACGAACATCAACTAAGAAACTTCCTGGGACTCGCCACTCATTACAGACAGTTTGTAAGGTATTTCACAGGAATCGCCAGGAGCTTAGGTCAACTGACGGAAAGGGAAGGCAATATAAATGGTCAAGTGGAATGCAATCAATGTTATTAACTCCACGCAACGGGTAAGAGCTGACTGGAATATGAAGGAAATACGGAATACCCAGAAGGACGGCTCAGAAATCGAACCGATACTTCCTTGGAAGTAACACTTGGAGAAAGCAATCCTACCTCGAATCACAACCTAATGAAGTGAAGTTCAAAGATCTCCTAATGAGGAGCCCAAATGTTAATAAGACTAAGTGACCTTAGAGAAAGAATCGGAGACATCCAATAAAGGAGTAGAAGAAACAAAATGATAGTGAGTTGCATGAAGATAAGGTACGACACCAGAGCAACAAGGTTGGGGGTTCCAGTAAGATGATGCAGTATGGGGCTGCACGAGACAAAGGGCGATGCCCTAAATTGGAGTAGGACTGGGATGGTCCTTATAAAGTGGGTATGGGTATGAAGAAAGTGGTTTATTGAACTTAGCAGGAGCCAAGAGAAAGGTTGGCAAAGAGAGAACTCATCATTAAGATTCTTTAACTTTTTATCAATTAGACCGACAATGGAGAGCGAAAGAGGCCAGTTGAGAAGGTATGTAGATGACTGAAGTAGAATGGGTTCGGTACGAACTAGTTGTTCGGAAAATATTGTTTAGAATAGATCGCTCTGCTACAACTCCGCTTTGCGGATTTGGCGATCGTCAATCGTTAGTTAATACACTCTTACCTCAGTAAAAGTCTCCAAAGATAAGTTATACAATCCTCCGGCTGAAAAGCGCATATCGCATTGGGATACGTTCAAGAAGAATAGAAGTGTCCGTTTATCCTTAGCGTTTTCAATTCTATACCATTGACTCGTAAAAATGGCATTGCTTGCTTCCTGGCACTAGAACATTGACCAACATTGAGATACATTTCAACTCAAAAATGATACTAAATAACCTTCACATCTACAATCTCTCCCAAGAAACAATACAGGAATAAGTGGTACACGGCTGCTAACATCATGACGGGTGCTGCACTTACTGTTCCCTAAAATAAAAAGGAATAAGAAGTCCTTGCAGTCTTTCATTCATTTCGTCCTTCAAAGAGAAGACCCTTGCAGAAGGATTTTTTGAAAGACTCAACTCTATAGTACATTACCAGAAGAACAGTATACATCAGAACAGTAAGAAGTGGAACTGTGGTAACCACCAGGAGTGCCACAACAGACGTATTAAGGACAGCCACCTGGTTGATGAAACTGAAAAAGAAGTCTTCTTCCATAAAATGATTGCAAAACGTAACCCAAAAGACTTACCTAAAAATATCTGCATGCAATTGGATGGAATTCTTGAGAAGTTTTGATTGTTTCTCCTGAGTATTGAATTCGGTATCGAAGTCCCCAAGCATCTTGCAATAATGCACACATCGATCGAATTGGAAACATATGAAGCAGGCCTGCAAGAAGGCCGGTATGTCGAACCCTAAACGTAGAAAAGAAGTAAAATTTGCTTTTGATGATGAATACAACTTTGTATACCGAATTCGATAGTTGTTCCATAGAATACGCTGTTTGCTCCAAAGAAATAATTGATTTCATAGCCAGGGTGATCAGTGCGACTTGAAAAGATACAAAAAAATACAGAAAAACTTCAATCCTTTCTTAGTATCAGTCCTACAAGTGGGCGTGACATCTTGTACTTTTTTTACTAACTTAATCCGATAATTTTGAACGGTCTTATATGCGAAATTCTATCAAAATCCCGAGAAGTGGGCGTGGCAGCATATGGTCTTGATAAAATTGATCCATTTGAAGTAAAATGGTGGAGTTTTGATGCTCCCAGTTCAAAGTTTAAGGCCGAAACAGTGGTAATACACAGACGGGTAGACGGACATGACTCAGTCATTTCCGAAGCGTTTTCTTGATTCGATCGAATAATAAGAAATCAATGGAAAACAAATCAGGCGAATTCGGCGACTGTTGGATGATAGTTGTACTGTTCTTGGTCAAAATATTGCGAATAAAGATGGCAATCTTCGTTTCGTAGTGTAAAACCCAAGAGTTATTTGCCCAAACAGCTGGTCTTTGTGGACGAATAGTGGCCAAACGTTTCCTAAGGCCCAAATAAAGATTAGACTGTCGTATCTGTGTCAAGAATACCGTGAACATCGTTTCTTTTTCGACTAAAAACGACATAAGTTTTGGTCTTGCCTCATTCGACGTACGCCCTGAATGAATGTGGGATCGGATTCAGCAGCTAAAATCATATTTTTTGCGAGAAAATCTGTGACCAACTCTACCACAAAGATTTGTTATGGTCAATCAACTTACTTAGTTCCGGGCAGTTCTATCAAAATTGGCATCATGTACTCCTTAGACGAAAATACTGGCGATATTATGAAACTAATCATCGTTAGAGAGTACAGAATGAATATCTTTATACAGATCCACCTGAAACACGACCAAACATTAAATTCAAGTTTTGATCGAATAAACTCCTTTCAATACTCACTTGGCCAGTTTGTAGTACCGCTCGGCTAATGGGAGTTCCCACGGCTCTAAGTCATCGCGACTTGTCTCCATCAGAATGGTATCACTTAGATTCTTTAATGCTGCGCTTTGGTAAATCAAAATGATAACCTTCAATCCAACACTGGCTTGAGTGAAAAATATTATCAGGCAGAAGACTGTATCTTCTAGGTCGTAGTCGTTTGGCAGGATCAATCCAGCGAGGCAGGTGTTGCCAACGAACATGTGAAGCAATAAAATCCCGTACATGGCCACTTTCTTCCAGACTGCATTATCGTGAGTGCCAGAGAGGTAGTTAAGCTCTGGAAAGAGATTTAGGAGTTGAAGCTTTGTAGGTCAGGGTGTGACTTGAGTTTCAAATTACGTGCAGTGCTTAAAACAAGCGACACCATGTAGTAGAATGGTGTCCAGGACACACTGGACTTGGAGTTTTGTTTGAGAGTAAGCATCGTGCCTGAATGTGGGAGAATTTGCTAGTAGGGTCTTTTATAGGAAGGAGCGTATGTATGGCAGGACATCTGTGCACAAATTTCTTATAATTACTATTGGAAAGGTGCAATTCTAATGTTAATTACTATGCAAGGGCTTGGGAATTGCATCACACGCTTGAAAACACTCACTGCCTACGATGTACGGGGTACAATTAGTACTTACGGTGTGCATTATCGTCCTGAGGCAGGATGAAGTGTGCGATAATTGCTCTTTCCTTGAAGAAGTGATTCACTTAAGAATGCAAAATTAATAAAGGACTCTGGAAATACTATTGCAATAGTAGAATCGTTCAAGGTTTCTAAATACTTACGGATTCTATGAGTACGGCATTCTCGAATCCTTTTTGTGATACACCAGAGAGTATCTGGATCTTAACCATCGTTCCTCTACAGTCGGTTCTCTTTTCTTACCAATTTGGTTCCGAAGATTGGCGCTTTTCCATCAAAACTGATGATATCCTCAATACTAGAAAATTTACTAACTCAGAAGTACCGCACTACATGTTTTAGTGGATCCCATCCTTATCTTTCGTGGATTTACCGATCTGACTCCGAAGCACTGACTTAAACGATAATGCCCACTTCTACCTGGCAACCTCTGAGTACTTCTCCTTGTTCTGTGACTCCAGTCGAATCGTTTTTTCCAATTGTCAGTAAGAGATAACTCTTTCAAACGACCTTTCCTTGATGCGACCATAGAATACGACTACAAACTATAAAGGACCATTACCACGTCAGCTGGTTCACTGAGACTTCCACCTGAAGACATAGCAAAGTGGTTCATTCTGTCTCTCCTCACTCTTATCCGTTCTTTCCACAGTGTCGTCGACTAAGAAGTTGGAGGAAGATTGACACTGTCATCAGCACTAAAGGCTCCGGGTTCAGTCCAAATTTTGGTGAATACGTCCCATGTCCTCCTTAATTCTTTGAAAGATAGTTCCGCCAAATCCAGGTCAAAATCCAGACTTCACTATAAGCTAACAGCTCGAACAGTATCCACATCCCACATTGATTCTACTTCTCCCTTGTGGATGTGCTGTGTTCCGGTCCAGTGAGTTTCCAACCAGCTTCGCCTACAGACACTCCAGATCCATTATTAATTCTTGGAATCTACCAGTTTTGCGAGCACTTCTACTTATTTGCGGAGCATTCCTGACTTCGGTTCGTTGAAGCCATAGTTGGTGCGATGGGGAGAAACGCACAATATAGGGACAGACCTGAGATTCCGAGGATTCAAAGAAATTGTTTGAATCAAGGCGGGACAGTCAAAGTTACCGGATAACAGCTGTTGTATAAAAAGTATGAACGTCGCGACGATATTCTAGTGACTGAAGGCTAATCAGTCTAAGACGATCCACGTAGGGGGGCACCTTGAGGTTATCAATCCAAGACAGGCCGCATAAGCCACAGGGAATGAAGCTTCGCTGAACAGTCTCAATTCCTATGCAGTGGCTAGAGTAATGAGAAGACCATATTTGGCTGGCACACTCTAGTAGACATCTAACAAAGCTGAGATAGGGGAATTTAGTTACTTATGGGACAGAAAACTCTTTTGACCAACGTTTCACGTCGAGTGCTGAGTTACCTCTGCTTATTGGACTGTCTATGTGCTGACATATGCCTCATCACGAATGAGGTACACTCTAGAAGGCGCTGGAAGACATTTGCAGCAGTAGGTAACGGTTTGACATTTATTGACGTTAAGGTGTAAGCCTTTTGTGTCACACCAGATGGAAAAACTGTTTAAATCGTCCTGTAGAGAGGGGATTCAGCGGCGGATCATATACTAGATTTTCATGTCATCAGCATAAGCCAGAAGACTAGAGTGTTAGATGATACATTCAGCATCATTAATTGTAATAATAAAGATGTATGGACCGAGATGGGTGCTTTGAGGGATACCAGAAGACGCTATTATAGAGGCCGACACTGTGGATCTAAAACGGACTTTGTATATACGGTCATCTGAGTATGATTTGATCCATAAGGTGAATAGTAGTTGGCAACCAAGTGCTTCTAGTTCTAGAAGGATAAGTTGGTGGGGTCAAAAGCGTTACTAAAATCGGTGGCTTCAATGTCAACTTCATTCCCATCTTCTAGTTTATTCATTATACTAGATGCGAATTTGGTCAAGTTGATGGTAAGCGGCCTACTTTTGAGGGAACCGTGTTTCTCAGAGGAGATGATTGGCTTACAATGAGAGGACATTGCATCACACGCGATGCTATCGGAGAGTTTAAGTATGCATGAGAGCTTACTTGGCTCTTTAGTCCTTCCTTCCACAGTTGACGAAAAACGGGTCAGATGGTTCACAAACAAGGTAGGAACATCTTCAGACCCAGGGGAGTAGTCGTCGACAAAGAAGGCTTGTGCAGAGTTGTTTAAATAGCTGAAATACTCAGAATCAAGCTTTAGGACGTGGTTAACAAACGACTGGCCAAAGAAGTGAGCAAAAAGATTGGCGCTAACTTTAGGGTCACCCGCGGAAGCATCGACGAAAGTGAGAGTAGAAGAGTAGCCATCAGATTTACGTTTGACGTTAACAAATTGAAAAAAGAACTCTTGGAGTCAGCAATAAGGTTGGATTGCATTCGATCAAGGTACTCTAGATAGAGCTCGGAGAAATGGGTATAAGCACAGCAGTACTTTCTAAAGTCAGAGTCAAAGTTTGTTTCTGTTATTGAGGAGGGAACCTACCTTCTTATTGTACCAAGCTGGGGAAATAACCATTTTTTCCTGGGTAGGTATGGTACCGATTGGCCAAAACAAGGTATCAGCGTAAAAAACTGTGAGGACGTGTAGATACGAAGTTTGTTTTTCGAAAGTTAAGGCAATAAGTGTGCTCTGAGTCTGGGTTTCAGTTAATATTGAATGAAAAGTCTAGAATAGGGATAGGGAAATCGGTCCAGAGTCGAGACAAGATGGTTGGCTTCAGAGACTGTCGAACTTTAGGCATTGGACGTAAATATGAGGTCCAGTTTCATGTTCAAATTGTTTCGAATGCCTGATTCACCGAGACAATCAGTAAGTAAGACTTCTTTGTCGGAGATGGCATTTGGAAAATAATGGGACTCCTATTATCTACATAAAGTCAACCTTCGTTAAATCTGCACCATACCCTGGGCCCATCCCTTATCTACGATGACATTGAAATCTCCTGACGTTTGAGCATATTCCACGTCTACACACAACCTGTTGACGTATACGTACGCCAAGTACCAAACAAATTTGGTTCCAAAAAACAAAAAAAAACCTCGTCTTCAAACCCTTCCCACTAAGCCAAGCAAAGTAAACAAAAAGGATAACAAAACTAATAGGGAAACCACAAAAGCAAAAAGCAAAAAGCAAAAAGCTCCATTTTCCAATGTCATGTGTCTGTGAAACTTTATCGATTAATCGCACAACCACCGAACTGTTGCATGCGCACTCCCTACCGACCACACGAATCCTTTTTTCCTTCGGTATAGATAAATTTAATTTTTCCTTCCAATTCCAATCAGAGTTAAAAGGTTCTTCCCAGCGACAGCATCGTCCTTATACGTCGTCTTACGTGTGCTCTAAAGAAAATTTTCCACAAAAAGGAGTACAAATATCTATTTTCTTTGTGTCTTCCATATTGTAAAAAAAAAAATTACTAACCAGGATATTACCACAATATCCTTTTGCACAAATCTTATTCTTAATTCGATAAAGTCCGGAAAAAAAGTAAAAAACACATCAACCCACAACCAATACTAAAGAATCCTTTTTTTTCTCGATTTCGTCCTTTTTGTTCGAAGTTTTTAATTTTTTTTTTCCTCTCATATTTCTCGAAAGTACGTTTTAGCTTTTTAATTTCGTATTTTCGTACATTTTTTTCACCTAAATATTGTTATTACGTTTTGTGTATAATAAAAGAAAAATTAATTTTATAATTAAATTTAAAAAAAAAAAAATTCTATATCTATACATACATTGTAGAATGTGCGCATATGTATCTGTAAATTCCAGTGATTCCCGTACGTGATTGTGTGTGAATGCGCCCTCCCTGTTTACATTATGTTTGCCCCTGTAAAACATAAGTTTTTTCAAAAACTTGACTTTAGAATGCATTTGCCATTTTTGAAAACTTCTTAATCAAAAAAAAAAAAAAAAAATTGAAAGAGTTCGTCTTTGTTTTTTTTTTCATTCGTCCTTTTGGTTTCATTGTTTTGGTTTTTGATTTCTTCGTCCTTTTTGTATTTGAGTATATAAATGTATGATGTATAACCGCAGCAGAAAGTGACGAGAAAACATTTCCAATATTGCAACAGGTAAGTGAAGGACTCAGAATCGAAAAGAAAAATTATTGTGTAGAGTTCCAAAAATTTCAAAAAGAGTTGAAAAGAAAAACCAAAAAAAAAAAAAAGCTTTAGTTCACAGCGTACGCATTGATTTAAGTGCAAGGACTTTCTCTATTCAAGGACAATTGTGCAGAAAAGGTAAACTCTCTCCTCACTCTCTACTCTCATCCTCCTCCTCCAGCATGTGACGCAATGTCCCGTTTTATATGTATAATCTGATTGGTATAAACGTTCCTTTTTTGATTATTTCGTAGACTTTTTACACACTATTTCCATTCCCATCCTTACTTCGTTAAGTTTACTAAAAAAAAAAATTTGTGTTTTTTGAAAAAATTCCATTTTTAGACGCACCAATGCCCGAAGTTTTGACATTGCCAGGCATGGCTGACGCCGAGCCAGATTTGTCAACCTTCGAAAATAAAACTGGCTTGGCCGAGGACATGAAGTTTCTGGCATCGATGCCAGAGCTTTGTGATGTCACGTTCCTTGTCGGTGATACCCGTGAGCCTGTTTGTGCAGTCAAGGTAAGTTTTAGGAATATACCTATGTACATCTGTATGTATCTACACCTTCCTGTTCCTCCCTGATAGGCTGTTTTGGCATCACGTTCACGGGTGTTTGCTAAAATGTTGTATTCAGCACCGTCGCCGCAGAGAAAACGAGAAACCTCCACGAAGGAGAACAAATTGCGTTTGTTTTTGAAAAGGTCCTCGGAACCCTTGCTCAACTTGCAAAATGCCAACCAACAGGTATGTGTCTACATTGTCGATGTGTCGAGAATTCTGGGTGTGTTTGTGTGTTGGAATATGTGTGGAGGGGTTTTTTTTTCTTTTATCCTTTCAATGTTTTCGTTGTTTTCATCGTTCACCAAAGGATAACTTGTTATGTGTGGGGGTGGGTTGTAAATAATAAAAAAATGAAACCCATTGGATGTGAAAAATGAATCCACTCCGTTGAACTATGAAATGGATTATTATTTTGTGATGCTGCGTACATATGTTTATGTATGTCACCCCTATATTTTACATACTTAATTCTTAATCGGATTTTTTTTTTCTCATTTTTGAATAAATACATATATTTTTACAATTAGCAGAGCCAAAGCTTATAAGAATATTCCAAGGCATTTTTATTTTTGTTTTTTTGGTGAAAGTTTTTAAGATTTGCTGAGAAAGAGTTATACATATAGTTTTTTTTAAATACTAATAATATTTATGCTAGCAGTTTGCAGTACCTGTTACTTAAATTTAGTACATTTTGTTTAAACATATTTCTACTCATTAGAGGGTCGACTGTGTGATGAATTTTAGCAATAGAGAACGGGTTACAGGTTCGTTAAGCTAGTTTGTCCTGTGACTAGGAACAAAAATGTCCTTATTTCTTGGGATTCTCTCAGGAACATAAAGACACGTAAGTGCAAATAAATCCGGAGAATTTGTCCTGCCGCTGAGAATGTTTTTAATGTATATACATAAACGGCACTCACAATTTCTGTAGGATTTGTTACCCATTTTACATCAATTAATGTGGTTCTACATATGTTTAGTTCCACGTAACTATTAGCTAAGTATACATATGTATATGTATGTTTTCATCAATTTTTGAAACAGGTCGAAATAGCTTCAAATCATCCGAGAACATAAGGTAAATCGAAAATTGTGCATAGTCAGGAATGTCGTTTGAGAATATACTAAAAAGGTGTGGCCCTAAATGGCTGCCCAGAGGCAGGCCTAATAGAGCATCTATGAGATGAGATTGAGCAGTTTCGATTTTAATAATCTGTTTTCGATTTGTTAAATAGGATTACAACCGATTAAGAAAACAGGACTTGAACCCTATTCATCTTGGAATAAGCCCATGGTCGGCTCTTTGTCGAAAGCCTTAACGAAGTCTGATGTCCTGCATTAACTTGCATTTTTTTTCTCCAAAGTTGTATGAATCTAGTAAGAACTAGTTCTTCAAATACTTTTGGAATTACTGAAAGTTTTGAGACTGACTTATAGATTGGACTTAAGAATGAAATTGTTCACTGGACTAAAAAAAAATCCAGTAAGACAAACTCGCGTGAAAAGGATTTTTTAACGAACTTTAACTACAGAGTGACACGATCAGAACGCTAGGAAAACAGTTTAAAAAAGTTTAAATAAATAAAACAACATCGGTGCGAGGTATTTTGCTTTATTTTGAAGCTACCTTCTTGTTATTATGTGTGGAATATAACATCATTCAAATGCCCACTTCGGCGTCGCTGGAAGTGCTTCAAGCGGTCGGTACCATTTGTAATTATTTTGCCAATAGCGTTGGCCTCGAGGTCGTCGTCCAAAGCAACCGTCGATAAATTTTTCTTTTTTATTTCTGTTTGTGGCATGTAGCGTCGTCTTTTTGGAACCACAGCTCGGATTTATCGCTGTTGTTGAGCTCTGACCACAGAAAGTCGATTAACATCTACCTATACCTGAGACCATCGACGGTGACTGGTTTCTCATTTCGAAATAAATAAAGTCCGATAATGCCGCCATGCCATAAACAGTCCATCTTTATGGATGAATAGATGCTTGGTTCGACCAACGGTAATTCTGCTTGTTGACATAGCCGCTGAGCCAAAAATGGGCCTCATCCGAGAAGATGATTTTTTAGGACAAAATCCTGAGCTCCGGTCAACATTTTCAGGTTTCAATTAGCAAACTCACGGCGTTGAGTATGGTCGTCCGGCTTCAAGTCCGTCAGCATAATCCCAAATCCTACCGCAAAATAAGTCGGCTAATCGGAGCCAAATCGACATTTCTGGGTACTCTTCGATACTGACCGCTACGATGTTTTCTTCATTTCGCACCAATCTCTGTCTGCTTGGTGGCTTAAAGTCTAAAAGAATGTACTTATGCTCAAATTTTTCCACCGTGCTACGAATTGCCTGCACACTACAACCATCATGACGACCGACCTCACGATGAAATTCACGTTGCGTGTTTACAACTGAGCCGGAATTTCGATAATATTTTTACTGATTTCCGAACGTTTGGTAAGCGTGAAACAATGCATGATGAAATGGCAAACCTTACTAAATACTTTAGCAGCTGTATGTCATTGGAAACTTTGACAGATGCTGAAGTATAAAAATTGGAAAAAATATCATTGCTATCTGGTCACCCTTATGGCACGAAAGCTGGGAGCATCTGTTGGTTTCATTGAAATGACTGCGTTGTCTGGCTTGGCAGTATGTCATCCGGCCCAATTTTTCATGTTCTTTACTGGCACCCTACACAAAAAGTTTACCGTCGTCAAATCACAGCTCAAAATAACAAAGAGCAGATCCCTCACCCTTCATAACTTCTTAGAAACTTAAAGGTATTGAACTGCAATTTGCAGATCATGACAAAAACTCAGTTGGAAACTGAATATTCAAGACCTTACTAGGAAGGCTACAGGGTCTCCAGTCCCGATTTATTCACTGGATATACACAGCCGTGATCCATCCTTATGTACGGACTACTACTCTGGTGAACGGCACTGGAAAAAAGACGGCAGTGCTAATGTATATATATATATGACGATGGTCGTACTTGATACCGATCTTATCGACCTACAGTTATCGGCTATATGAATAGCCAAGATTTCCACTAGGAATACCGTATAAAAATCTGGTAGTCTTAAGACATGCTTACAGCAGGAGAAACTAAAATAAATCAGCTCCTACGCCTTTGTCCGTCTTAGACCCCTGAGTGTAGATTTCCAGTGGAAAATTACTGAATATCGTGTCCTTTACCCAGTTTAAGTCTATTAAAGGGGTAACGAAGTCCGTGGAATTTATTTCTATTTACCCTGGGTTGTGGATGGGGGCGTGCCCAGTCTCGCTGGGTAACCATAGGGCTGCGACGACTCTCTTAATTCATTTTTCTGAATTCATTTTTCTTTCTCTTAGATATATCCCTGTCTCCAGTGCCGTCATGGCAGTAGTACAGAGGGCGCTGGTGAGAGGTATGATATCTACACATGAATTTCAAACTCAAAAATGTTTCAAAAATATCTTTTTTGTTTGATTTAATTGATTTTCAAACCATCAGCAAATCTTGAAAGCCCTAATCATAAAACTTTCTTCACAAAAACAATTAAAATTAAAAAAGAAAACAAAATTATATAAAACAAAAAATATATTATTTAAATATTTTAAAATTAATTTGTACATAACTGTTGTATATATTTATGTTTCATGTTAATTAGAGGAGTGGTTTCAGCCAACAATTGGCACCAATTCCGGAGGTAATCAAAATTAAGCTACGTATTTGGTTTTGTTTGTTTTACTAACTATTTGTTCTATAAATGTTAATGTTTAAATGTGTTTTATATGTATGTGAACTAAGTGTTAGCAAAAGAAAATATTGTTCTCTTTAAAAATCTTTACTAAATTCGATAAGCAACTGTGGTAAGACTGTCTCTTGGTAAAGGGTTTGGGTAGCTAATAACACATGGGAAACCTTTAAGAGAAGAAGAAATGTACATTGGTTACTTGTTATAACTTAATTTTATTTAGTGTTTATACATTTTTCTACAGTAACTGGAATATACATATGTACCTAAGCATAATTTATTTATAAAAATGTAGAGCCGGGCTTACTTTTATTTCGAGTAGGGCTTCGGAATACCATCGAGTTTTTGTTTATGTTAGGCTGTAAGAGATGATTGTCCATTGAACCGGTTAGGGCCACTTAGAGCACCATTAGCATTGTAACAAACTCCAACTGAAATGTTTAAGATTTTCTATCAATCACCTTTCAGCAAGGAACATATCTGTCATATCCTTTCTGACTCCATTCACTTAAAAGCTGGTGAGATGAAGTATCTTTTGGTTAAGTATTTCACTCCTGGCAATTGAGGAGAGCCGAACAATTGGGTAAAAGAAAAGGAAATAGTTCCCATTAGTGTTGAGTAGTTTCTTCTTTCTTCTTCTTCGTTCTTCTCGTATTTCTTTCTTTGATTCTTTAGAGATAACTTGAATAAAATTTCCTACAAGGAATATAAATCTTCGTTGAGAAAGACCTTTTATAATGGGACAAGATCCGTGTTGTATTGTCAAATCAGACAGATGTGGCGGATAAGACACTTGTCATGTGGCGCCGTCTTGTTGAAACCACACATGCTCCTAGTCATTCGGAAAATAGACAGTAAACGTGGTTCGATAGAAATTTACTTTCACTGCGAAGAAGTGTGTTACTGAAGAAGAAGTATGGTTGACTAACCTTTCCAGCATAAAAAATCAAGAGACATGTTTCTAGCAAACTTCATTTGTGAAATATTCAATCAAGGTACCTCCAGTGACAATGTAATACTTGAGATTTCTCTCTAATGATACGTTTTGCTTCCAATATTTGTATTCCTTTCTTAATTTCTAAGCTTGCCCACAGATGGCCACTTCAAGTCTTCACTATCATGCTTTTGTAGCTTTCCATCGAGCTACATATTGATGTTTGCCTACTCTATACGCCTGATGACTGCCTGGCTGGCAAGTCCCTTTATAATATTGCTACCGAACACTTTCTTATGAGAATGGTTTAGGGCACTAACTTCTTCAAATGCTTTAAGCCATTAAATTCTCTGGCGCCCGGTGAAAGTGGATATCCTCTAAAATGAAGCGCTCTCATGTCCAACGCAAAACAGTGTTCACAGATGAAGTCACACACGGATTTATCACAACAAGTAAAAGGTTGCAAGTGGATTGTCTCATACACCTGATTCTAAGTGACTACGTAGTAGAAATAACCCCATCAAGCGCTTCTTTAATCCTACTAAGCAATCAACTAAAGTCAATTGCTGTAGGTATTCTCTTAAACGGCCTGTGTGCCCTCCTGTTGACAATTCTTTGTAAGCTCAAGTTTAGGTTCACAGTCTCACTTCTCGCCAGCGTCTGGCAAGCATCCAAGAGTAAGGCTGTTACGAAAAACTTCTCGAACAAAAATTGTCCTTCGAACATTTCAGTAAACAGTAAGACTCTTCCGTTCTTAGGTAGACAGGCTTCTACAAAGATTTCTAAAGAAACTGTAGTGAAAAAGATGAGGCCTAGGATACCTATAGATTTATCAAAACAGCTCTATCTCAATTCAGTCTGCGGTCCGGCTCAATTCAATCCCTTTAATCAAGACCATTTGCTAGGAATCACTATGGACCTAGACAAATGTATTCCATAGGTCCTTCTTGCGAGGACCTGACATTTTAGAACTCTCTATGAAGGTCGAGCCAAACCGGACACATTCAAGAGGTTAGAATCTTAAAGGGAAAGATTAGGATTATCAGCTCATGACAGCTCTTAACAGTCTTTTTACTTGACACGATTACAGTTGCCATTTTGGAAATTTCTGGAGAAAGGTCTTAAAAGCCATTTTTCTTGTCCGTTTTATATATGTATGTTACATCCTCATGAATGAAAAGGCGCATACCGAAGCTAGATAGTTGTCATACCGTTGCTAGAGGTCTATTGGACCCAGGTTCTAGCTTTTCACAATCATTCCTTAGTTGTCAAATTGATTTGAACCCATCAAACGAATCCTTTCTAATAGATTCTCTTCCCAAGTCCGCTTTCGCTTAAGCATCACATTACGTAAGGTTTGGCGCACCATTGAGTCTCAAGCCCCCAATTGATGGTTCTGTTCTCCTGTTAGTTAAGAGGACAAATTGTATCCATTTATGTTAAGCATTGACTACAGATAGCACGTACGTAGAAGTTTGGTGATAATGGACAGGACTTAGTTTAAAAAAAAATTGTTTAGGAGCAGTAGTCCTTGAGCACGCATTTGATCCCGTCTTTTAGTGGTGGAGTGCTAGTCTTGTTGAATCACGTTGTTGCAGGCTCCTTCTACAATTTAAAAGGCAGCTGATGATCACTTCATGCAAAGGGTTCAAAAAACCGATAGATACAATTATCTACACCTTTTCCGGCTTCGTTAATAATGCCCGTTCAAGAACTTTTAGACGCTTATGGAAAGATGCGACTCGAATCTTGAACGTCTCACTCAATAGCATGATACTTCAACAACTGAACCGCAGTTTTCCCAGGGTTCGTCGGCAAGACTTTGTCTATTCAGTTAATAGGGACTACATTTCAGGAATTGTCTGTCATATCCGACATTTTTCTCTAGCACCTCTTCGGAGTGCTGACAGGTTTGTGACTAGGCTATAACACCTTGATCCAGCACAGGGTTAATAGAGAATAGGAATAGATGGCGTTAGGATTGGGTACAATTAGAAGTTTGACTTATTTTTTTGGTTTCTATGTCAGCTGGGAGTAAATTCGACTCTACATCGTGCCAAGGTTCATTCTTAAGTAGCTTCTAAAATATTATAATAAGTTATGAGTTCACACATTTACTAATTATTGTTAAATTAAACTTACAGTTAAATAGTTGGCTAAAACTTGTGCTTAAATGTTTCCCTATTTCTAACAAAACTTTGTACTAACTTTAAGCAATTAATACGTCTCCCTTACTATTCAATGCTTCAGTGTCTATATTTAAATACATTTCCGTCTGTTATTTGCTGTCTGCCTTAAAGATTTATAAAAAAAAAAACTTATATTCACGCAATATTTCCATATATAGTTGCACTTCACTTTGCCACGTACTTTCGGCGAACGTGTCTAACTAGTCATTTGTGTATCATTTTAGCCATCTGGTCAACAGCATCAAACCCTAATCATTGAAGAGTTCGAGCCCGATGTCTTTCGACAGCTGATCGAGTATATTCATACAGGGTGTGTCACCCTCCAACCGCGGACCTTGTTGGGTAGGTTTTGGCAGAACAAAACCAAATTTTACTCCCTTACTACTCTCTCTCTCCCTCTCTCTCTCTCTCTGCAGGGGTAATGAACGCAGCTGACTACTATGGTCTCGAGGAGTTACGTCGAGCCTGTGCCGGCTTCGTTCAATGCTGCATCAACGTTGACACCGTGTGCGCCCTATTGGCATCTGCCGAGCGGTACATCCAATACAAATGCACCAAGAGTTTGGTTCAGAAAGTCCTCGAGTTTGTCGACGAGCACGGTAATGAAGTCCTTAACCTAGGCAGCTTTACCCTCCTACCCCAACACGTTGTCCGCTTGATACTGGCACGAGAAGAACTCCGTGCCGATGAGTTCACCAAATTCCAGGCAGCACTCATGTGGAGCAAGAAATACTTTGATAACAACCCTGTAAGTCCAATCTTTGCAAGGTTTCGCACCTCATTCATAACTAACACATCACACTGATGCATTGCAGAATGTTGATCTGAAGGAGATCCTCGGTAACTTCCTGGAGTACATACAATTCCATAAGATTCCAGCCAATGTGCTGATGCGAGAGATTCATCCCCTGGGACTGGTACCATATTCCATCATAATGAATGCGCTGGCCTATCAGGTATGTAATCCAAATCAAACGGACAATCGTACCGTTTGCTCGACAAGAAAAAGAGAATCGAACCGAAACCAACAAACAACAAATCTCCTACGTCGACCCCCTGTGTCCCCCCGTGTCTGATTCTAACCATTGCAGGCAGACCCAGAAAGTATCGATCCCGGAAAATTGTCTCCAAACTCTAGCCGAGTGAGAAGAGCCCGCCAAAATCAAGGCAGATCGATGTCAGTACAGAGCTCCTTAGATCCATACGGTTCCAATACAACTTTAAGCTCGAGCGGCAGCAGCGATCCGACCAGTGGCCCACATAATAGCAACTAACATAGGTTGAACGGCCCCTCCTCCTCTTCCGCTTCATCCTCCCATCGTACGAAGAACCATTCATTGCCCAAAATTCGCAAAGCCAAATCCCAAAGCTTCCGCACGCGTCGCAGTCCCTCAGAACGGCGTAGTCCCAATTCGAGCACGCTCACCAGTGCTGGTCCGTTGACGCTGAATACAAACGACAAGAAGAGAAGTCCGCTGACTCCGAAAAGTCCAATTCTTCCGCAGCCGGAGTCGAAGAGCCCAAGCAGTGTGTCACAGAAAACTCCAACAACACTGTCCCGGCAGGGTACACTGCGTGCTTCGCATCGTCGAAAGAACAGTATGACGGGCTCCTTGGTTCTTAGCCAAGGCAGGCGTAGTCCGGTGGGTTATGGAAATGATCGAAGCCCACAGGGCAGGCGAAGTCCCCTACTTCTGTCGCATGATCGGCTGAAAAGTCCCAATGAGTTGCCGGTGAATACATTTGACGCACGAAGTCCGGCTCGCAGTCCGACAACGGACCGACGAAGTCCAACTTTTAGCGTTCACACTCAAGAACGGCGGAGCCCAGTGGGTGCTCCAGCAGATGGTCAGAACAAACGAAGTCCCACTTCGACAGTACACGTACAGGACAGCATGAAGCCCTATGAAGGCGCACTAACACCCGACGAAAACGCACGGATTCCGCTCGGCCTGGCCCAGTCCATCAAGAGACCATCCTTGGGCATGTTTACACCGATCTACTTCGGCGACAGGAAAAGTCCCATCACATCGATGCCAATTCCTCCGATTACCGTCTCCAATCCAACCGAGACCTGCAAGATCGTCCAGCGGACAGCAGAATCAAACGCAGCGGCAGCAGCTGAGGCAGCACGCGAACACGAGCGTCAACGGGAGAAAGACAGCGAACGGGACAAGGACAAGAAGGATGTTCCTGAGAAGAAAGAGAAGACCAGCGTGATGAAGGAAATCCTCGCGTTCGTGCGGAAGCCATCAAAACACATCTCGACACGAACACGCTTTGCGAATGCATTCACAAGGGCGGAGTCAGGCTCTTCCAGTGGTCCTCTGATCAGACAGAGCACGTTCTCAGCAAGCCCGGCGGCTTCGAGTACTGCCGCAAAGAGCGCTGTGGTCAAGCAAATGTCCGAAGTTGGATTCGAACCGAAAATGTCTCTGAAACTGGCACACTATACAAAAATGTCACTCAAACTACGTCGATCTGCCACAAATGATGACAAAAAGGCGGCGGCGGCAGCATCCAAAGACAGCAAGGAAGCAGCAAAGAAGTCCAGCGGTGACGAGGCCTCAGGAACGGACAGTGACACCAAGCTAGAGCATCAGGTATGTAAGGGAGCGGCGATGGTATCTCCCAATTTAGCCGAGCCATTCGAGCTGGCCAATGTTCATTTCGAAAAGGTAGGTGAATCGTACATTAAGCATGAACAGATCAAGGAAGAGCCATCGGAGGATGGCAGCGCCAATCAAGCTATCATTGATGGTTTTGTGGAAGAGGTTACCAATTCCCTGAGAGTTGTCGCTTTGTCAAATGAAAACGTATTGCCACCTCGACGGTCCGAGAGTAGGGAGCCCATAGAACCGCGCATTAGTGAGGAGCAGGAGGTAGACTCGAATGACATAGCCATGGAGGAGTTTAGGGTAGAAATCGAGCAGCATCTTAAGGTATACAGTGCTGAGCCTATTTATGTGAATCTGCAGGAGCTGCGTAGGGAGTCGGATGCGGCCGCGGCTGCAGCTGCTGCTGCTGCTGCTGCCGCTGCGGCGAGTGCTTCTAACACCGCCTCTGCAGCTGCAGTGGCTCTAGCAGCAGCTGCAACCAGTACCGTATCTGTATCGATTGATGACGACTCACCAGCAACTGGTCCTATGCCACTGCAGTTGCCCACAATTGAGTTTGAACCACCTTCGCGGCGTTCTTCATTCGATCCTCCGCGATCCCCATTCCTCGAGAATCTTCGTAGCCCTGGCGGCGATACAGACACCGATCTGATCAATCTGAATCGTCTCGACTCGGGTGGGGATAGTTTTGAAATGGTTGACGGTGAACGTAATCGTGAGTCGAGCTTTGAAGATAGGTACTCCTCACGTGACACTAGTTTTGATATATCGCGCTACCAGTCGACCAGCTACGAAGATCAGACGTCAAGCTTTGAAATTGTAGACATCGACGGGCGGATCATTGAAGAGAAACGGTCCAACATCGACCTTCGCAAGTCCTCCATAGAGTTGGTGGATGCTGAAACATTTCAGCGAACCGGTTCGTCCGGCCGCAAGTCGTCTCTAGAAACCCATTTCGATTACATTCCATCTGACAGCACTCCCGTTCGTTCTCCCCACTTTCCCATGACAAAGAAACAGAAAGCCGATCACTCCCGGTCCAGAGAGCTCCACGTCTCCTCTTTCAGTGCATTTTCGCGAGCTCGCAGTCCCCTCTCCAATCAAACCTCCTCGAACTACAGCTCACGGGATAGTTACGACTCCAGTTCGTCATACCCTCATCCACATGATCCCCGCAGTCCATACGCAGACCCTTCCAAGCAGCACTTCCCATTGACAATCAAGGCCACAAAGGAAGAGGAACTCAAGACGTTCCTGTGCACAGATAAGCGGTGTGCTTCTATATTCGAGCCAAGGCCCACAACAATCGTAACCGCAACGACTACAGCAACGGCTGTGGTTCCCAGTACTTCCTCCGGTGGTGGTGGAGGTTTCTCCAGTGGCAGTGAATTCGAACCGCCTTCCCCGAGGCGAGCGGCTAGTGCATCTCCTAAGCATACATTCACGTTCAGGATTGTCTTGAAGAAGGTCGATAGCTCGCCCGATGCAATATGCCCGGAAAGGACTAGAGGTAGGACACTGGATAGATACAGGCGGCGTGACAGTCGACGAAAGCGTCTGGCTGATGCAGGCAAGAGTTTCTAATCTCAGGGAATAAGGATAAAACAGGTTTCTCTTTAAAGTTTTATGTGTTGTGTGTGTTTGTCTTCTCCTTTTTTTAAAAAAAAATTCTAAATGTTTAGGTTTAGATGTTTTAATCAAAGTCGTAGCCCCGTTAGAGACTGATTTTGACGCAAAAGTCTTATTCCAATGAAAATGGACGCGACTCTTCGAAGTATTTAAGTTTTACTATTCTAGCATATCATGTTCGTGAGATGAACGAATATCCTTTCTTAGGCAGTTTTTCTAGCTTGCACTTGACTGCGTTCTAATAGATCGGCTCTTTGTCTTGTTAGGGCTTAGCAGACTCGGAGGATCCCTTAATTCATTTACAGACACTTCCCCTGATCTACGTTTTTGTTCTCATTACTCTAGGTTTGGTGTTCATTATCTAGGTTAGGAAGCACTTAGTCCCGTCCTATGCATCTTTACATAAGTATTCATGTCATAATCTAGAGTTTATTCTAAGGACCGACGTTTATACCAAAAGCTGATCAGTTTAAGCCCTTTGAGTTTCACAAAGAGACGTTTAAAATGTCACAAAGGCAGTAAAGAAGTCTTGGTTAGGTAGCTGGTTTCTAACTTAGAATCAGTCTTTGAAGTTCAAAGTTGGGTATCCAAAAGTATTTAGCACATCTCCCGCCAACTCATCCGACAAGGACTTAACATTCAAGACCCAAAGATCTCAGGATGAGCCTTCCAGCATGCCAAGGAAAACTAAGTTGGTTTCTTGTAGTTTCAAGGGAGATTGCACCTAACGACCAAATCAATTCGGATTACAGTCTCACCCCAGTCAAGTGAAGGGGAGTAGAGAATAAACTCCCCACTAACTTTCTATAAGTCTTACTTCAAAGGCATTTAAATATCAACGGTTCAGCCGATCAAAGATCGGAGGATCTTCACTCGTTCACTGTTTCCGGTTTGGGTCAGGCATGACCAAAGATCAGGACCATGATATCGACTGAGCCCACTGATCCAAAGGTTATTCTGGAGATCCCTACCCACCCATAACTGGAAGATTGGCATGATAGAGCTAAACTGATGGGACTACCACAGTGTTCTCGTTATTATTACTGGGACCTTCTCGTCCGCTTGGCATCGTCTAGATATGTAATAAATTGCGTCTTCGACTCAATCACCCTAAAAGTGTTCAAGTGCGACGAGAAAGAGCAGGAGAAGGAATCTTCCAAACTGACTCAAGCAAACTCTAAATATATTTCCCAACTTTGAGTTGATTCTGAGAAGGATTCTGTCACCTAGGTAGCTTCTTTCAGCAGACTTGGACAAAAGTTTCAAGAAAATTACAAATCAGCCCTACATTGTCTGAGGAAGTAAAATGAAATGAGAACAAGAAGGCAATGTACTTTCTGTAAGACTCAGCTTGTTTTGAGATCCAATTTAGAAAGAAGCTTAACAACATGTGGCCTAAGACCAATCCTTGTGGTATACCATTGCTTGCCTATGTTACCTTTCTGAAAACTTAATTAATTTTAAACAATGCGATTGGTAGGCCTGTTAGTTATAAAACTAGAGGTTCAAATATGTACACTTGGGGTCTTTTGACTGTCGGAGCCATCCAACTCTGACCAACTAACCTTGAAGGTCTGTATTTCAGAAACTTTAAAGTTAGTTATTCAATTTGTAGTTCTATGGGATAAAACGCTGTAACTCTGGCAGGAATCGTTGAAATTGTATCTGTATAACCTTATATGTAGACTGGATGCATATTTCTAAAAAACTGAGAGGTTTCTTCCAGCTATAAGTACTTTGTACTATTCTTCAGCCCAGGCATTGAGATTGAAATAATTTAAGTATATGTATATCTAGAGACAAACTAATGAAAGACTTGACTATCTTGCCTTGGCACTCTGAAATGAACGTGAGTCAGGGTGCAATCGTGGGAAATGAACAAAGACTCAAGGTGAGGTTAAGTTAGGTTACGTCCATATTCTAAATGAGACCAAAACCAAGACGACGGTCTACTATATACTTATACAGAAGAAAGAACTAAATTATCAATAATCAGGGTCTAAAACAGCTTTTCTATAGTTTTCAATCCAATGCGTATTTGGAACTCAAAAATGAACTACTATCAGGAAGCACAATGCTAATGAAGATACGTAGATACTTGCTCCAACGTTTCTGCTTCGATGAATCGACGCTCATTGTTTTGTATATCCTTAATGTGTACTACGGATGAAGATTGGGTAATTCCAGCTAAAACCTTAGTAAGAGGTTATACAGTCGTTTTCTGTGTTTTTTCCTGTTCCTTCCTGCAGATTGAGCTTCTAGTTAATCTTGTTATTCATCTGCATGTAGCTCAAAGCCCTGGGTGTGATCTAAACCTATGAAGCCGATAAGTTTTACTTCTGCCTCTCTCTTTCTTTATTACTAGGACTTCGTACGTAACTAAATGATATAGAAGGGACGTGAGCTTTCAGCCCTGTGGCATGTCTTTTAGTAGGATGTCGCTATTACTCTGTTAGGTCGAAACATGTAGATTCTATTGGTCTTACGGTCCCATACACTACACTCTAGATAATGAATAGTAGTTTATATGAAACTCCTTGCTAGTACAACGAAACAGTCTATACGCACTTTGACTGAATTTAGAAAACGAACGTTTAGATACCTTAAGTTAGCTTAGGTAAAGTTTGAAAACAAAAACATTCTCCTGCTGCTTCTGAATTTGCCCCAAATCCTCCCTGAAACGTTCCCAATGCATAAACAAATACTACCCTACTCGTATTTATCAATGTCATGGATGATGAAACTGCCTGCTCTTCAATAAAATCAATTCAATCACCTCTTCAGTTCCTGAACTCATATCGAGAACTACTTATGTATAATTTCTAACTTAAGACACGTTTATTCCAAAACAAAACAAAAAAAAAGTCTGAAAACTCTCTCCTAAATCGAGATATGATTAATTTTGTCCTTATGAAACAAATACCCTTTAGGTAGTTAAAAGTATACGTATACCTTCAAGCTTTACACAAACTTATAGAAAAAAAAAACAAAAAACAATCCAAAAACATACACTTTTCCAGTACAAAAATCTTTCGATAAAATTTACACAAAATTTTTAAACGCAGAAAATGCGTTTTCATTTTTCATACTAAAGTGACAACTCTCATTACTCCTTTTTTATCAGATGTCATATGATGACAGATTGACAGTGAAATGTCCACAATTGAATGTCAAAAGTTCGAAGTTCGAATGTACGACATCGAAAGTCGACCTTTCACCGTCACTCTGTTCTGGGTGTTGAATAAATTAATTAAACAAAAGAAAACAAACAGAAAGAACCAAACAAAACAGAAAAAGAAAAATAAATGCAAATCTCTCTGTAATGGCAAAGGTAAGAATTTATATTAGAAAAACAAAACAAAATAGAAAAAATAAAAAAAAAACACACAAACTCTTCGAGAAATAATTTTAAATGTTTCGTTAAAAATTAGTGCTAATGTCAATACACATAATTGTGTATTAAAAAAATTTTAAATTAAAAACGTAATTACCTAAATTAATCATTAAATGATTCGTAAACTTATATTAATTGTAATAAATGTGATTTTTGGAAGCTTATGAATAATTTTTTTATTTACATTTGTACACGTTTGTTTCTCATGCAATAATTATTATTAAAAGTTTATAACTCATTCGAAAGTCACTAGTTTTTTTGTTTGTTTTGAATATTTATAAGTAAATATAATACATGTATATTTTCATTGAAGCTGGATTAGGGGCCGTATATAATAATTTTAGTGAAATTATACAAAAAAAAACAAAGAAAAAACAAAATCAAAAAAACAGTATTTAAATTATTATTAAATTATTTTTGTCAATAATAATTAATAAGAGGAAAAAACTTAAGCAAAACACGCACTTATGGCTCAAAACTTTAGTCTATGTTTTGCTGCTAACAAACAAACATTAAGATACAAATATTTTCAATCAAATATTGGATGTACAAACTAATAATGAATTTTATAACTATTTTCAAAATCTAATTCATTTATTTATTTGAATGTTGGTCTGGTCAAAATGTTGGATTTTTCCAAAGCTTTGGAAATTACTTTTTTTTCAATATTTAGGTAGAGAACACCCATTGATTTGTGGCTAGTTGCGTTCAATTGCGCTTAAGATACTTCTAAACCTTATTTGAGATCGCGTTCTTTAGAGTTATCCTTCAAAAATGAAATGGTTGTCCTTTTTAAGTGAGTTGCCCTTGCTGCATATCCATCGGTACTATACAAATAGAATCAAAACCTTCTCTACCATTTTTCCCCTTTTTGGATCGATAGCACTGTACCTTCACAGCTTTGAACCTATTACAGGTGCCAGCCGAGAATAGAAAAATTATGGTCTGTCAGTTCTAGATTGATGCCGGAGTATATGGTTCCAGTTTGCAATGCACAACAGCATCCGGAAATAGAAACAATATTTCAAACATAATTTTGCCTAGCACTTATGGCGAACCAGTGTTTTAACCAATAAGTCTTTTCAGTTACGCCGGTCCTTAGAAAACTGTCTCCAAGTCGGTCGTGGTTTCCTTCTACTTGTATGTGTTTCGAGTTGAACTCAAAGGTTCTACGAGCCAGAGCTCTACGCTCTACGGCTCCTTGCCATCTTAGACGACTAATGTCCAAATGGTTGACTAGCTCGACGTGTCTGTACAACTCGTATGGTTCGTCTCTGAATCTTTCTACCGAAGCGACGGAGTATGTCTTAGTCGGCTTTAGATAGAATCCAAGCCTTAGCGCCATAAATCAGGACTAGGATTCCCATTGCCAAAAGAGTATCATAGGCTGTATCTGAAGTCCTGACACTCAAGGATTGACTTCAATTAAAATCAGTATATACCCATTGCCTTGACTGCAGAGTTAAAAGGTGTATTAGTATTATTAGTAGCTTAAGATGGAATGCCTGCTGCTTACTGCATCTGGTATACAAACCATCCTATAGATCTAATATAGCTGCAGATGTTAGCTATCGGTTTGTCGAACAATTCTTCGATATTCTGGAAGAATTATCCTCACAGGAATTGGTCAATGACACAAAAAGTAGGTAGTATCATTTTGGACACCTTCATCACCGCATGCTCTACAAAAATCTTCATTTTGTTCATCTGGTACCGCAGAGTGCCGGAGAGTTCCTTTCTTTTTGTACCAGTCTATCGGTTCTTCCGTCATTAAATAGAGGCTCCTACACCGATGTCTAATATGAACTTCTGGGCTTGGTATTTTTCTATTGTACCATTCACCTATACTTGGTTAGAAAGCTGTGAAAGGTCTTAAGAAGTCAAGATAACATGTTATGCAGTTTGTTGGTGCCCCGATGGGTTCGGCCTCCAGCTGTGCGATTTCTTATCCTTACAGCTCTTGGCTGCCGATACTTGTATAAAAAGGTCTAACAAGGGCAGGTTGATGATGGCCTTCTACCATTGGAGTTGTTCTCATTGCACTGATAGTACCAATGCACGTTAGCCTTTGTATCTTCATGATGGCCTTTAGGTTGAGGGCCTTGCTGGCTTCTTGCTACCATACAAGGTTCCATAGATAAGTGCAAGCCTTTTATTACCTGGCCTATATTGATTTTCTTAATGAGTTCCTTGATATTCAGTTTTCAACTTAGCTGTTTGTCATGCAATAGCCCTGTCTAAGATTTTGAGGCGGATTCAAGCCTTTTGTCATGCAAAAGTCTTGTCAGAGATTTTGAGGTGGATTCCATCAATACAGGGAGTTTTAAACTGACGTGCTCTCCTCTTGCTTGCACACAGTGCTGTCCAAGATCTTTAGGACTCCTTCCCTTTCTCAGTTTTAGGAGTGTTGCGCCGAGAACGACAACACATAGTAAAGAGGAGATGACTCCACCTTGAGGTGTGCCTCTAAAGGGAAATATTTCTAACTGAGTTCCTCCTTTGCCCCAACATGTTCACAACCTTGATTAGGGTAAGGTCTATGTTGAAGCTTGTCAGGGTCCCAAACACCGCATCTGTTCTGACATTATTGAAGGCTCTTTCACTGCCCAGCAAAACGGCTAGTATGTACTCTTTGTCCTTCAACGACACAATGCAGCCCTGTTTCTATACTTTCAGGTTTCCATGAAAGAGTTTGCTACGAATATACATATATCTATTTCTACTAACCATTCGAAGGTTTTCAGGACGAAGAAGGTGAGACTAAGTCTAAGGTCTTTCGCGGTTATGTACCAGCCTTTGGTTACGAAGACAACCTTAACCTCCCTCCAAGTTCTTGGCAAAACATCTCTTGAAGTACAGTTTTTTGTAACATGATTGTAATTCTTCAGAGATCCTAAAGCTGTTGGTCTTTCCTCAGTCAGTAGGTTGTGGTTGTGATTTCATTACATGTGGGCATACGCAGCCTGTCTCGTTTTTGAATTTCCTTTGACTATTCTTGTACTGTCGGAGTTCATTCCTTTTGGCTGCATTGAGAAGTTGTCTAGTTCTTTAGTCCACCATGGAGGTGATGACTTAGTTCTCCTTTAAGTGACGGAATTTCATTACATTTAGTGAAATGCGTTTTGGACAGAGGTTTTCTTTTAACATTTACCTATCAAATTTGGGAGGGGCATAAGCCACCTCCAAAATGTTTGAGCTTCACCTTAACGCCGTTTAACTTATCACAATGAACCTTCACTGGCTTAAGGCGAGCGCTTAAGGTACACGAGTCTAAAATAGATCCATAAATTTATTTTTTTGAAGGGCAGAAACCCTGTCCCCATAAGACAATTAATTCCTACGAAGGTCTAACCAAAATCTGTGGATTTCATCGGACACAGGAAAAGTGTTCAGGATTTATAAAATATCCAAAACCTTCCCAAGTTTATGAAGAATGTTATATTTTTTGGCAACACCAACACAATGCGATTACAATAACTTATTAATTATTATTAACTTCACTTAAAATATAAGAAATAAAAGAATTCAAATCTAAAAATAACATATATGTATATTTTTGTTGTTGCTATTGCTACTGCCGAATCTTTAAACAAGAACATTGATACTAACTTATTTAGAGTATGTATTGTAATTTATTATTTATTTTGGAAACCATTTTGTAGTTACTGTTCTTGGTTGTTTGAAAAATGCTTTTGCTTAAAATACCGAGCGACGTTAGGTCACACAAGACACAAATGCAATACAGGAAACGATTTTTGCACATTTAACGGTAGCTTAAGTATGTAATTTAACCTTTCAAAAGGAAAGTCGAAGGAGCATGTTAAAGACCCAAGCCCTGCAAGCTTAGATTGCGATGTTTAACTAGGTTTCTATTCCACTTATAATAAGTTTGATGTACTGTCCGAATTCATCACAAAATTTAGCCCCGACGGAATCCAAGGAAGATGTGTTGAGATCCTTGCTGCAGTAAATAATTTGATCCAGCTTCTGAATGAACCCACACTACTAGCTGACATTGACCACCATACCACAAACACTCTGGACTTATTTTTTAGCCACTGCCCTGATAAATACATTGTAGACGTTTTGTCACATCTAGGTTCGTCAGACCACTGGTTCCTATCGGCTGGTTTCTCATTCCTCCGTTTGACAGTACGAGAAAGTCAACTTTGACAACTCATACAGCAACTGTAGGAGATTTAACTGGTCGCTATGCTTCCTCGAAAGTGACGTGGATACCGCCGACGATATGATTTCAAATACCATTCTTCATACCGAGCACACAGTAGCAAGCTAAAGGTAATCGCGTGGTAAAGGTTGATGGAGTTAAGTTTTTGGTCTTGCAAGGCCTTTTAACGAGGTTGTAATGCTGTCGACCAAAAATTGAGTTAAAAAATTCAACATTGCCTCAAAGGTTGTAGAATCCCAATGCTCGTTCGCAATCAGCTCTCAGCTCTTTAGACAAGAGCACTCTGCTTGCATCCCTTTTTGCTACAAACTCCATACTCGCAGATTGTGGTTTACTTTCCGGTACAAGAACAAGAGTACTTATAGATCATAACAGGTTCCAGGTTAATTCCCCAGGCAACACTTAAAAATTTCTTTCACGGCTCCACCTCTCGTGAAGTTTGACAAACATCCGAAAGTACAATTGTCCTGAGAAAGCATTAAACAGTAGACCCCTTCCATACGTGTAAAGAATAGAATGAATGGTTGTAAGAAGCTAGGCTTTGGGTCCCATAGACATGTCGCAGTCCAGTCCCTAAAAAAGGTGAATCTGTCCATCCTTCCAAGGTCTTAAAAATCGCCGATAAAACGCGAGCTTATAAAATATCTTGACTCACGAAGACTACTCAACGACCGACAGAATGGTTTTCGTAGAAAAAGATCTATTGGTGACCGTACTGGAACCACTCTCTGTATACTTCTGGTGAATGTAAGATTGTTACGCTTGACATTTCAAAGTCATTTGGAGTTTGGGATCAAGCTTTGACATCGATTATGGATTAAAAATTACGATTCAAAAGGTTTGATGCTTCAAGTTGTTTTGGTTGGTTTCAAGTCTGCCAATAACTATATGAATGATGGCGTTTGCCAAGGGTCCGCTGACGACAGTACAATTAGTTTCTCATATTCGTTTTCAGAACAGAGTCAGAGAGTCCTTTTTAGTCTTTTAAAAACCCAATGCCTCTGTAATTAACACTGAATGCCATTCCCGAAGCCGAACTTTTCATTCTCATGTGTGTCCGACGTCGCGTAGAATGCTACGAAATGTCAAGGATTCCTCAAACAATGCTAAAAGTACTATATCGCTCCAAACTCGAGAATAATGGTCATGCTGTCTGGTGCATCCAAAACCTCTTTGCATCTGCTAAATACAGTTCAAAATCGGACAGTAAAACTTATAGGAGACAGAAGCATTGTGAAAACTCTCTGAAAAATCGCAGAAATAGTTCCTGTCCTATTGCTTATTTTATAAACAGTGCTCCACTGACCTAGCCAGTTGCATTTCACCCTTTCAACAGCTCAAACTCGTCTTCGGATGTTCCGTCATGTATAGGCTCCATTTTCGTCTCACATTACAATTCACAAACATTCAAAACCAACGTGCTTCGGTATCTCCTATCTTCTCTTCCTAATTTCCCGCGCTGTGTCCTGAAGCCCTTGAGTGGATCTGAGTTTTATAAAAAAAGGACCTCCATCCAAACTGCAGGTTATGTTTGGTCCTTATTATCTGTGACTGTAGGGTACTTCGAAAAACAAGCTGAGTTTGAAAAATACTCCAGTTTTCCATAAACTTGCCACAAGGCAGACTCAAACTTTGCATTTCTCCAACGAAGTGAGTGAGAATACAAAGTTGTGAAGGACGGATTTCCTTTTGGTCTATCCTTTATCACGCTAGCTTCTATAGTTCTAAAGTACCCAGAGTAGGTGCCAGAAACTACCTATCCTAAGCTTGTACAAAAACTGTATAAGTGGATGTTAAAGATGGACAATCTACCGAAACTCATCCTTAAGGACACAACAAACACAATTTAAACTTTGCACGCATTTAGTTAAGAAAACCAAAACTCTACACAAACAGAATACTTGCTTATAGTTGCCAAATGTTCTAGTCACACAGCGTAGCTGCTTCAAGCTTATGTAAGACACGCCTCCAAGCAAAAATGTAAGACTTTCTTTCAAAATCTAAAATATTTCACTACAAAGTCGTTCTCTTTCTCTTTTTTTATTTTTCAGAAAATGTTCTTTTTTAAAGAGCTGGTCTTAGCAATATCCCTCAATAAAAAAGCCACACAAGGTCTCTGTACATTCCTCATGTGTGTCCACCTTCAGTTGCAACTTAAAAAATATATATATATGAACTAATTTATAAAGTATTATCCAATTTAAAGTTAAGAGTGCAAGGAATTGAGATTAAAATATAATATTACTAAATTTAAAAACAGTGATAAAATATAAACGATATTATCAGGTCAGGCTTAGGCTAGAACAAAACAAAAAGTGCATTGAATTGAGACGTTGGCAATGTTTAGATAAATAGATATTTTCCAAACAAATTTGAATTTAAAAAGAATCTTTAAAATGAAATATAGGTGTAGGTATATAGGAAGGACAACTGAAAGAAGTGTTTGTTTTGACTAAATGTTGTTCGAATTTAATTAAAAGAAATACATTTACACACGTGTAAGTGGGAATTTAATTTGTTATAGTCAAGTGGTGTGGAATTTAATATTTCACGTGTTTTTAAATTATATAAATATATATATATATATATGTCAATGTTTGATAAATGTTTTTAAAGTGGACAGCAGTTAGTTTCCAGGAGATACTCGTACCAATTTGAGAGTGAATTTTTGAACTTGGTAATCGTTTTTATTGTAATTCCTTTTAAAAATAATAAAATGTGTTACACACTATATATATGTAAACAGGGATGTTGTTTTATTTCTTTTTACGCAGAAAATATAGCAGAAGAGTGTACGTGATAGTCTTCCTCGGAGGACCTGAAATCTACCAACTACAGGTCCTCTGCAGCCAAACTAAGTAGTACAGTCTCTCTCAGATCTCGACGGATCCAACACAATGGCTGTGGGATTAGTATAGATCATTCCATGGCAGGGGCAGCCCTCCTAAAACAACTCGTCTTCGTTATGAATTTTAAGGTAGATTTAGGTCTTCGTTAAGGTCGTTAAAAGATACGTTAGGCATTCATAGAGAAATAGCGTTTTGTCTTCAAATACATACCTCTGTGTCGATGCTGATTCACATTCTTCTGAGGAGGGCCATCCTTGGTTTGTGCCCTGTGAGGACACCAATGATAAGGGGCAGCTGTGGTCTATTGAGAGATAGGAGCTCTCTGATCTGGTAGCCTCAAAACACGGTAAGATGAGTGTGCACTCAACCTAGCATTGGCCATGATACGGAAGTCCGTGAAGATTTTGAAGGTATGGAGGCTAATGAGCTAAATGGGATCGAGTGATACGTGGGAACTTTGTTTGATTTCGAGCCTGTTATAGCTAGCTTATCTTCTCTTTTATTTCCACCTAAGCGATGGGAGTTCCTTTATCAAAATATTTCGTTTCTTTAAAGAAACCAACAGAACCCCAATCTCTGATCATTACTGTTAAGCATGTTGTCGACTATTGTGCAGTTCCTTCATTGCAAGTAAGTAAGAGGATTAAAGCTTTACCTTAGGTAGGTATGTAGGTAGGTAGAAGGGCAAAGCCACCTGCAGTCAGCACTCGGACAACCAATAGATCCAAGTTCTGAGGAGCCTTTCACAGAAGAAATGAGATGTGCTCCCTTCTGCATCAGTATCGCCACAGCTTGGGCAGAGGTCATCAGTACCTATTATCCTTTGGTAGGTCGCCATGAGGTTGGGGCCGGTAATTATCCCAGGTTTGGTCTATTAGTCTCCGAAATTAGCTTGGTCTTGTCATTGTCAGGTTTTGTCAGAGTTTTTCTGAAGACACCAGAGGATGAGAGTACGCTTCATATCTCATAAGCTGGTCTCGCGAAGAGTTCCTCTGTATTGGATTTAACAAGAGTTAGGGGTGGTAGAATAGAGATGACAACAATTGTCAGGTCCTCTCTGGACTCCGTTCTCTCTAAATCGTCCACCCGTACCTATCCCTGTATACGGGTGTGTCCTGGAACCCAAAGTAATGTAACGTTGTCGTTAGCTTTGTTTGAATTTAATGACAGTAGATGGGATGGCCTTCATAGTGCCTTGGCTGTCGATGTGCCTCAACCTTAAGCACAGCAAATAGGATCGGCAAACAGTTCAAAATCGGCTGCCTATACTGTGTCTTATTGAAGTTGGAGCTCCTGCAAGGTCTTTCCGTCAAGAGAGTACCGTGATCGATTATTTTAAAACTACGATACTCCTCTACGATATCGACGAAGAAACGAGGCATTATTCGTTAAAGTTCCCTAGAATGTCCTCCACTGTAGACGCTAATGCACGAGACCTAGATTCCAAAGATCTTATAAAATAATAGGCTTCGCCGACGATCGGAGCATGACTACAATGAAACTAATGCGATGGTCCAGGACTGACTACCGTGGCTGTAGCATTGCGGTACCAGCAAGGATTCTAGAAGAATCGTGAGAGAGATGGTATTACTCTAACGAAGGCAGGTGGACGCAAAGATTGATCTCCAATATAGACGCTTGGATTAATAGGAAGCATAAGCAGCTGAATTTCTACCTGACCGAGATGCTTACTGGCCGTGAATGCTTTAAAGCTTGCCTGCATTGGTTGGGAGACTATGACAATCCCTATTACTCATCATGCACGATAGCAGTGGAATGTGTTCCCCACATTATGCTCCATTGTCCACGATATCATGAAGAAGGATGAACTGGGTGAGAACACAACCCCAAACAACATCACCAGAAACATGATGAGAAGGTACGAGGTTTGCAACACTTTGGCAAAGATTACGGAGCAGCAGTGAAGTCAGGAGCGATAAGCCGAGTACCTACTTGAGGAAGAGGAGATTATTCCTTAAACTATGTCACCCAGGCAGACACATCTAAGTTAAAACTGACCTTTAATGCCAAGACTACAAAACAGGACTCATATAGAAATTGATAAACCCTTTTCGATAACCTTCGTTAAATGTCCATAGTTTGAGAAACGACCATCTTCTTGAGTTCCATGGTAGATCACTGTCTTCAGTACACTGCAGAGTTAACTCACGTGACGCAACTCGTGACAAAGCGACGATCAAGGGCTGAGTTTTCTACCTCTGCGTACCTGCTTACCTGCCTCCTTAGCTGGGTGCAATCTTCATCTTTTGGAATCCGCAGGAGTTCCGTCATAGCCTGAAACAGTGTGAAGTTGGTTGCAATGAAATTGGTGTAGGTAAGTCCCTCTCGTACAATTATACTCACCCTGGGTCGACCTGTCAGCTTGACGTGGTCTCAATTAGTTCATGCTTGACGTGTGGTTTTCTAATTCTCACTGCTTTTGGTTATTGAAATTCCTTTGTTTTGAGTTGCATCGAAATGGGACCAACCATACATTTTCCTAGGAAAAAATTGGCCATCGAAAAAGTACCAAAATAAAGCAGGAACCAGGAAAGACACTGCTCAGGTTACAATTCCCAGAAATCCTAACCACTGTATGACGCAAGCAATCAACAACAATCAATATTAGGACATCTATGCACTACCCAGCGCCGGTATCCAGCTGCGGTGGTGGCGTCAAAGGGAATAGCCACTTGAGTTGATTCACAAAATTTGTTTGTTTATAGAAAAACAGGAAAAAAAAACAAACAAACTGGCGATTCTGTAGTCAGGTAACCGGACCCTTGTCACTTTCAAGGACCTCATGCCTCCTTTTCATCCCTGATTTACGAGTATCTATTGAAGTTGATTTTTTTTTGCTGCTTCTTCTCCTGGTGATTACATAAACTCTGGCAATGCAACATTAATTATTTTCAAAGAATAAATCCGAAAACACAGATACACACATGCAGAGAGGACAAATTAATGCGCTTGACGGCGACAGTACAACTCGCGGTTGTTGGGTGAATGATGTGTGTTCATGGATCATCTACGATTCCTTCACATTATTTGCGTGGATGTCTCTCCCCTAATCTTTCAGATTCTTGTGCCTGTTGGATGGGACAAAGAAAAAGAGAGAATCCCCCTCTGTTTACGAAGGAGAAATCAAAATTATAATAAGTACAATCATTGTTGTCGTTTAATGAACAAGGGCAATGCGATGCGATGAAGAGTTTCACTTGTGAACTGTGGACAATTGTTGTGGATGCATTTTTACACTTCGGCCTACTACTCCCGGAATCTACTCCCTTGCCAGTTTGGGGCAAAAGTGGAAGTCCTTCCTGTCGTGGTAAGTACATCCCCACATCCTAACGAATACCTTGATAACTGATACTGTGTCTGGGCAGAAATTGGTTTCTGGAATGGTAGGATGCTTCCTTGTGAAGATTACTCTAACAACTCCAGATGCCATCAACTGAAACGAGAGTTAACTCAGTATAAACTGAGAGTGAGAGACAAGGAGTTTTTCAACAAGAACATAACTATTTTGTATTCAAATAAAACACAGAATAATCCAGATATTGGGTTGAAATTTACACGAAGTATAGCACACATACCATATTTTAATACGATGTACTATATCGTTTGTATGACCATCGCGAACACGTTTCCCGCGATCGATTCTTTGGAACTAACTCTACACACGACTCTACCACACATATCGACTGGAACGCGTTTGATATTGTACTTCTGGTCCTCTAACGCTCATGGCTTGTTGATATAAATGAACGACCCGACGTAACTTAATAAAAAGAAATCCAACGACTTTAAATCAGATGAGCGATGTGACCATTTGACTGAATCATTTCTCGAGATTACCTGATTTCGGAGCTTCCCCTTCAATAGATCAATTGTTTGACCAGTTGTATGGCATGAGGCACCAACTTGTTGCAAACACATTTCATTGATGTCAAGTCTTATACAGAGAGAGCTTGCCGCTGTCACAAAAGCCACATCAAAGTCTAGTATTTTGGCAGCACCGTATCTTTCAGTCACATTCTATACTGGTCACAGTTCCACGCTCCATCAAATCTTCCAACTGAGAAAGTTAAAGAAACTTTCTTCATGTGCCATTACCAACGTACCCCTAATAGCGAGGCTAATCATCAATAGCATCAACACGACCAACACAAAACGGCCCTAGGTGAAACCAGGTCCATCAGACTCCAAAAACACATGTGAGGAACCCTCTCCAAGATAGATAATATCCTTAACGGACAGTGTGCTATAGGAAGACAGGCTCATAGATTAGGCATCATCCCCTTCAACGACTGTAGAAGCTGTAGGGACAAAGAGGAAGGGGAAACCATTAATCACCTCCAATGTACGTGGCCTAGATTCGCCAACAGCAGGAAAGTTACACTGGGTGAATACAATCTCAGCTAGCACAGCTAAGATTAGTTCCTTCATACAAAAGAGTTAGTGGTTTCAAGAGTAAGAGAGTGATCCACCCACCGTACAGATCGGCAGCACAATGGACCTTTCTCTGGTCTAAATGGATTCTTACCGAGGGTCGATCTTAACCAACCAACGCAGGTACCGACGTGGATGGAGGACCTGAATACTCAAGCCATGTGATAGGTAAATGGAATGGAAGCAGTGAATTAGCCGTATCTTCTACAAAACTACGAAAGAGCTGACTTTAGAAGGTTTTATCCTCATTTCCCATGAGGATCAACTAAGAGATAGAGTTGGGATTTCGCTGTGGTTCTAGGAACAGAAGCATCATCAAGTTTCCTAAGAGAGGAAGTCTCATAGAGTTAAAAAATATTAAAATGAGTTCTTGAGCGAATAAAAATACATCTTAACGACATCCTCGTCCCTGAGTACGGAGACCACATTCTACATGAAGCAAATCCTTCACAGAAACCCAAAATCCAAAGGAAGATGGCGCTGGGATGTACCCTATCATGAATATGATTTTTTTTGGTGATATGTAAAGTGCTGGATGGGAAGAAGCACCTTGTTTACGCTGATGATGTCAGTATATGGAATAGCTTACGAGCTTCTCAATGAGTGTCTCCTGTTTATTTAGCAAAGACACATGTTAAATGGCGAGGATTCGTTCAGTCTGTCTACATCTTAAAGTCGGGTGTTGCATATACAATTCTGCTCATAAGATACCCAATCGGTTATTCAAGTGGCCTAAGGTAGACCTGACAGGCTGAGGAATGCTCCATCTAACCCTTGTCTAGCAGTCTTTACAACAGCCAAAGAGCCTTCACCATTGCACTTAATGAATGGATTACCAAACGTACTAGTGGACTGCCAGAGTACTTAGAGTGGTCTAATTCGAGATCTGGATAATGAAGCCTATCATATGGCAAATGCGGAATGAGTCAGAGCTTCTATTATCGAAAATACTCTATCAATACGAAAATATTGGGACCAAGAAGTCTACATAAAATATATGGTCTCCAGACCCTCTCATGTTTTGATGGTGTTTTTGAAAGCTGTTTGTATAAGCAAGTTGTACACAGATATATTCCAAACCTACATATCTAAGAGAGATCGCACGTTAACGAAATTCTGATGCGATCGAATCTACGAATAGTGAGAGGAACCCTCCTTTGGGTTCTACGAATAGTCATTAGGTATTAAAGCCTCCTCTACGCTCTTCGAATCGGTTAACAATTGTGTACCCCATCCCCATATTTTATTGCTTTCCGCTAGAAGCTAAGAATCATTTCAAAACAAATCTGAATGAGGACTCGTTTGACGGATTTCCCGTAGAGTAGAGAATCCTAGACCTACAAGTACCCCTTTGATTCCTATGAAAAGGAACAGAACACAACCTCGTACCGATGTACCGCACAATGGGCTCCTGATTCCTTAGACAGAACTGACACGTTCCTGCAGTCTGAATGAACAGAAAAGATAAGTAGAAAAGTAATAAAGTAGGTTTTATTACCAGAGACTCCATTATCAGCAGGCAAAGGAGAGGAAAAAACTAAACGACGTACGACTTATTTCTACATGCCAAGCTTGCTCGTAGAAAATTCCTTTTATGAGCACACTTCTTCGATGGTTTAGACGATCCAACAAACACCAATACGTCCTCAATTCTAGTACGAATATAAAGCTCCTACTAGTTCAAAGAGTAGTTCTTCTTTCGTCTTCGGTCGTTTCATGTGGAACCGCAGTGGAGCTTGTCTGTTCCAAGTCTTGCTGCTCATGCAGTCTCCCAAACTTGGAAGTATGATGTATCTATGGTCACTCACCGCCATGTCATTCAAGTATCATACTTTGAGAATGCTGTCTTGTTAGTTATTGACTGCTTGCTGTCATAAAAATGAAGAAGAAATAAACAATTTGAAAGAATAGAACCCTGCGGTACCCCAACTATAAGGACAATTATATTGGAAGAACTGTTGATAAGAACTGGAAGAGATCTCCTTTGGTCTTCCATTTTGCTAGTATGTCCTACTATATGTATAAGACTTGATTTCATAACCGCTCTTAAGTTGTTTCGGAGCTTGACGTTCACAGACGACGTTCCCGGCGAAGAAATGTCGTGATAGTAGAGAGTTCAGCACGAAATTCACAGTCGTTGTTCCAGCTTGCGATGGTTGTGTACAAATTGTATCGATGTCGTTGTTCGGTTGACCTGGTTCGGTATATACGTCACCAGAAATCAAATCCCATGGCGCTGTTAAGAGAGAGTTAGAGTATATCAATCACCACTGACTCAATATGTCTCACATATCAAGCTCAGCTTCACCATGACGCACCTCAATCAAAAAAGTCAAATTCGCAACGCACGCCAACCGTCACTGCCAAAACAAAAAACCAAACAAAAAAACCAACGAAACCAACTGGATTACAGACTCGTGGATGCAATGTGCTCCTCAATTGAATTAAAATAAAACAATGGAAATTAAAAATATAGCAAGACTACAAGACTATTCCACATCGCTCGGTACACAAGACCATTCAAAACCTTGCACACAAAACAAGAAGTATTTCCAAACTATTTTTACAAAATTCTCGTCTCGTCTCGTCTCGTCTCTTCGTTCGTTGTCGTCGTTGTCGTTGTCGAGCGCACGCTTTAAAGAAAATCTTCATCAAAAGCGGGACCACAACAACAACAACAACAACGACCGACTAAATAAAAATAGATACACTAGGTCTTTTCTCACTGTAGTCAGTGTCACACGTTGTACGAGTATATAGTATCTCGCTCTAATCTCTTCATCCCGCCTACTTGAAAGAAAGCAGAGCAAAGCAAAGAAAAAAGATTTTTTTTTTAATGATCCTGCGCACACATTACGATCTCGTTCCTCGTTCTCGATCAGTTTGAGTCTTGCCCCTGCACCGTGGTTGCGCGTACAATTTTACCGATCGAATACTTCGCCAACCCCTAGGGTTGAAGAGAACACAAATTTTCCTCAAAAGACGACTGCATTCGCCTTGCAGTACCGGCTCCATCCGAGTACCGCGCGCTGGATTCTATAAGAAAATTTCGCATTGTTTGCTTATTAATCTGTACAATCGGTTCTGATCCGTTTTTATTGAGGATCGTCTTTGGGAATTGAATCAAATCAGTGTCTTTGAGTGAACGAACGTAGATCATTAACAGAACAGCGATGGAGTGCAAGTATCTTTGAGTTTTGTTGCACGATTTCCGGCTGAGATGCGCTTCGGTGCAATTATAAGGTTGAAAGTTTCGCGTGCGACTTAAATGTATCTGTACGGTGTATGAGTATCTATAAGTGCTTGAAACGATCGCAGATGATATATGTTTTAAAATTTTAATAGCGGAGAACGGGAGCAGATATTTTTTTGGCACCGCAAACGATATTTTTATCGGTCTTTCCGTACATGTGTACATAGGCGTACGTGGCTACGTCGTAGAATTTTTTGCAAGAACGCTTTAACGTCATCAACGGCCAGCAGCAGCAGCAGAAGCGGCGGCGGTGTCATAACATTGTGAGTGTGTAAGCCTATGTATTTCGTTTATTTTTGTTTTAGTTTTTAAAATTAATAATAAATTTTGTGAAAAGTTTTTTTTTACATTAATTGTTAGAGTATCTGTCGTGTGAAAGAAACAACATTGCACTTGCTTTCGTGGGAGGATTCTAGAATAAGTTTGTTGATCTCGTTGAGCTGGTTTGAAGCTCAGGCTCCTTGATTTAGTCCACTAAGGGTGAGAACTAATTTGTAAATCTATTCCGAATACGTATCTATACGGATTCGCCTAGTAGAGATAGTGCGTCTCAGACTGGAATCGTATTAGAGATACAAACAATTGATTCGTTTGCAAGGTTAGTCAAAAAAGTCATTAAGGAATCAGACCAGGCTACATTCCTTCCAATCCTGTGAGCAGAACTTTGGTTTTCTAGAGAGGCATACCCCACTGCTTCTCAGAAGCTAGACAACGGAGAACCCAGAGGCCTCATTCGAATTGTGTTGCTTATAAGCGACTTTTTCCATGCTTCACCCTGGTAGACCCCATCTCTTCCCAAATGCTAGATAGTGGCCAACTGAGTACACCAACGTCTAGATCGTGCGATTTGGGTTTTTTTTTGTTCAGCTTCGTCCGTTTGACCCAAAACGTTATGAGAGAGGAGATATGGGATGGAATTGCATTTGGAAGGGATTAGGTGACTTTTTCCATGCTTCACCCTGGTAGACTCCATCTCTTCCCAAATGCTAGACACCGGGCAACTGAGTACACCGGTGTCTAGATCATGGGATTTGGGTTTTTTCGTCCGTTTGACCCAAAACGCTCAGGAAGAGGAGATATGGGACGGAATTGCATTTGGAAGGGATTAAGTGACTTTTTCCATGCTCCACCCTGGTAGACCCCATCTCTGCCCAAATGCTAGACACCGGGTAACTGATTACCCCAACGTCTAGATCATGGGATGTGGGTTTTTTCGTCCGTTTGAGTGACGAACGCTCAGGAAGAGGAGATATGGGACGGAATTGCATTTGGAAGGGATTAAGTGACTTTTTCCATGATCCACCCTGGTAGACCCCATCTCTTCCCAAATGCTAGACACCGGGCAACTAAGTACCCCAACGTCTAGATCATGGGATTTGGGTTTTTTCGTCCGTTTGACCCAAAAGGCTCAGGGAGAGGAGATATGGGACGGAATTGCATTTGGAAGGGATTAAGTGACTTTTTCCATGCTCCACCCTGGTAGACCCCATCTCTTCCCAAATGATAGACACCGGGCAACTAAGTACCCCAACGTCTAGATCATGGGATTTGGGTTTTTTCGTCCGTTTGACCCAAAAGGCTCAGGGAGAGGAGATATGAGACGGAATTGCATTTGGAAGGGATTAAGTGACTTTTTCCATGCTCCACCCTGGTAGACCCCATCTCTTCCCAAATGCTAGACACCGGGCAACTAAGTACCCCAACGTCTAGATCATGGGATTTGGGTTTTTTCGTCGGTTTGCCCCAAAACGCTCAGGGAGAGAAGATATGGGACGGAATTGCATTTGGAAGGGATTAAGTGACTTTTTCCATGCTCCACCCTGGTAGACCCCATCTCTTCCCAAATGCTAGACACCGGGCAACTAAGTACCCCAACGTCTAGATCATGGGATTTGGGTTTTTTCGTCGGTTTGCCCCAAAACGCTCAGGGAGAGAAGATATGGGACGGAATTGCATTTGGAAGGGATTAAGTGACTTTTTCCATGCTCCACCCTGGTAGACCCCATCTCTTCCCAAATGCTAGACACCGGGCAACTAAGTACCCCAACGTCTAGATCATGGGATTTGGGTTTTTTCGTCGGTTTGCCCCAAAACGCTCAGGGAGAGAAGATATGGGACGGAATTGCATTTGGAAGGGATTAAGTGACTTTTTCCATGCTCCACCCTGGTAGACCCCATCTCTTCCCAAATGCTAGACACCGGGCAACTAAGTACCCCAACGTCTAGATCATGGGATTTAGGTTTTTTCGTCCGTTTGACCCAAAAGGTTCAGGGAGAGGAGATATGGGACGGAATTGCATTTGGAAGGGATTAAGTGACTTTTTCCACGCTTCACCCTGGTAGACCCCATCTCTTCCCAAATGATAGACACCGGGCAACCGTTTGTCCCAAAACGCTCAGGGAGAGGAGATATGGGACGGAATTGCATTTGGAAGGGATTAAGTGACTTTTTCCATGCTCCACCGTGGTAGACCCCATCTCTGCCCAAATGCTAGACACCGGGTAACTGATTACCCCAACGTCTAGATCATGGGATTTGGGTTTTTTCGTCCGTTTGACCCAAAACGCTCAGGAAGAGGAGATATGGGACTGAATTGCATTTGGAAGGGATTAAGTGACTTTTTCCATGCTCCACCCTGGTAGACCCCATCTCTTCCCAAATGCTAGATAGTGGCCAACTGAGTACACCAACGTCTAGATCGTGCGATTTGGGTTTTTTTTTGTTCAGCTTCGTCCGTTTGACCCAAAACGTTATGAGAGAGGAGATATGGGATGGAATTGCATTTGGAAGGGATTAGGTGACTTTTTCCATGCTTCACCCTGGTAGACTCCATCTCTTCCCAAATGCTAGACACCGGGCAACTGAGTACACCGGTGTCTAGATCATGGGATTTGGGTTTTTTCGTCCGTTTGACCCAAAAGGCTCAGGGAGAGGAGATATGAGACGGAATTGCATTTGGAAGGGATTAACTGACTTTTTCCATGCTCCACCCTGGTAGACCCCATCTCTTCCCAAATGCTAGACACCGGGCAACTAAGTACCCCAACGTCTAGATCATGAGATTTGGGTTTTTTCGTCCGTTTGAGTGACGAACGCTCAGGAAGAGGAGATATGGGACGGAATTGCATTTGGAAGGGATTAAGTGACTTTTTCCATGATCCACCCTGGTAGACCCCATCTCTTCCCAAATGCTAGACACCGGGCAACTAAGTACCCCAACGTCTAGATCATGAGATTTGGGTTTTTTCGTCCGTTTGACCCAAAAGGCTCAGGGAGAGGAGATATGGGACGGAATTGCATTTGGAAGGGATTAAGTGACTTTTTCCATGCTCCACCCTGGTAGACCCCATCTCTTCCCAAATGATAGACACCGGGCAACTAAGTACCCCAACGTCTAGATCATGGGATTTGGGTTTTTTCGTCCGTTTGACCCAAAAGGCTCAGGGAGAGGAGATATGAGACGGAATTGCATTTGGAAGGGATTAACTGACTTTTTCCATGCTCCACCCTGGTAGACCCCATCTCTTCCCAAATGCTAGACACCGGGCAACTAAGTACCCCAACGTCTAGATCATGGGATTTGGGTTTTTTCGTCCGTTTGCCCCAAAACGCTCAGGGAGAGAAGATATGGGACGGAATTGCATTTGGAAGGGATTAAGTGACTTTTTCCATGCTCCACCCTGGTAGACCCCATCTCTTCCCAAATGCTAGACACCGGGCAACTAAGTACCCCAACGTCTAGATCATGGGATTTGGGTTTTTTCGTCGGTTTGCCCCAAAACGCTCAGGGAGAGAAGATATGGGACGGAATTGCATTTGGAAGGGATTAAGTGACTTTTTCCATGCTCCACCCTGGTAGACCCCATCTCTTCCCAAATGCTAGACACCGGGCAACTAAGTACCCCAACGTCTAGATCATGGGATTTGGGTTTTTTCGTCGGTTTGCCCCAAAACGCTCAGGGAGAGAAGATATGGGACGGAATTGCATTTGGAAGGGATTAAGTGACTTTTTCCATGCTCCACCCTGGTAGACCCCATCTCTTCCCAAATGCTAGACACCGGGCAACTAAGTACCCCAACGTCTAGATCATGGGATTTAGGTTTTTTCGTCCGTTTGACCCAAAAGGTTCAGGGAGAGGAGATATGGGACGGAATTGCATTTGGAAGGGATTAAGTGACTTTTTCCACGCTTCACCCTGGTAGACCCCATCTCTTCCCAAATGATAGACACCGGGCAACCGTTTGTCCCAAAACGCTCAGGGAGAGGAGATATGGGACGGAATTGCATTTGGAAGGGATTAAGTGACTTTTTCCATGCTCCACCGTGGTAGACCCCATCTCTGCCCAAATGCTAGACACCGGGTAACTGATTACCCCAACGTCTAGATCATGGGATTTGGGTTTTTTCGTCCGTTTGACCCAAAACGCTCAGGGAGAGGAGATATGAGACGGAATTGCATTTGGAAGGGATTAAGTGACTTTTTCCATGCTCCACCCTGGTAGACCCCATCTCTTCCCAAATGCTAGACACCGGGCAACTAAGTACCCCAACGTCTAGATCATGGGATTTGGGTTTTTTCGTCCGTTTGACCCAAAAGGCTCAGGGAGAGGAGATATGAGACGGAATTGCATTTGGAAGGGATTAAGTGACTTTTTCCATGCTCCACCCTGGTAGACCCCATCTCTTCCCAAATGCTAGACACCGGGCAACTAAGTACCCCAACGTCTAGATCATGGGATTTAGGTTTTTTCGTCCGTTTGACCCAAAAGGTTCAGGGAGAGGAGATATGGGACGGAATTGCATTTGGAAGGGATTAAGTGACTTTTTCCACGCTTCACCCTGGTAGACCCCATCTCTTCCCAAATGATAGACACCGGGCAACCGTTTGTCCCAAAACGCTCAGGGAGAGGAGATATGGGACGGAATTGCATTTGGAAGGGATTAAGTGACTTTTTCCATGCTCCACCGTGGTAGACCCCATCTCTGCCCAAATGCTAGACACCGGGTAACTGATTACCCCAACGTCTAGATCATGGGATTTGGGTTTTTTCGTCCGTTTGACCCAAAACGCTCAGGAAGAGGAGATATGGGACGGAATTGCATTTGGAAGGGATTAAGTGACTTTTTCCATGCTCCACCCTGGTAGACCCCATTTCTTCCCTAATGCTAGACACCGGGCAACTGAGTGCACCAACGTATATATCATGCGATTTGGGTTTTTTTTGTTCAGCTTCGTCCGTTTGACCCAAAACGCTCAGGGAGAGGAGATATGGGACGGAATTGCATTTGGAAGGGATTAAGTGACTTTTTCCATGCTCCACCCTGGTAGACCCCATTTCTTCCCTAATGCTAGACACCGGGCAACTGAGTACACCATCGTCTAGATCATGGGATTTGGGTTTTTTCGTCAGTTTGCCCCAAAACGCTCAGGGAGAGGAGATATGGGATGGAATTGCATTTGGAAGGGATTAAGTGACTTTTTCCACGCTTCACCCTGGTACACCACATTTCTTCCCAAATGCTAGCTAGTGGCCAACTGAGTGCACCAGCGTGCACCAGCCAACTGAGCGCAATTGCATTTGGAAGGGATTAGGTGACTTTTTCCATGCTCCACCCTAGTAGACCCCATTTCTTCCCTAATGCTAGACACCGGGCAACTGAGTGCACCAACGTCTATATCATACGATTTGGGTTTTTTTGTTCAGCTTCGTCCATTTGACCCAACACGTTATGGGAGAGGAGATATGGGATGGAATTGCATTCGGAAGGGATTAAGTGACTTTTTTCATGCTTCACCATGGTAGACTCCATCTCCCAAATGATAGACAGCGGGCAATTGAGTACACCAACGTCTAGATCATGCGATTTGTGTTTTTTTCGTAGATCCTGAGTTTTTCTTTATTGTCGGTTGAGGCATATCACAAAATTCGATGGTGAAACCCCCACATCGTTCGCTGAATGCACACCTCTCACATATTCCTCTGAACAGATTCTTCCTCCATTTCACCACAAATCTAATTGAATTTCCACCAAAACGGAACGTTAAAGATACTCTTCTCTCCTTACACCAAATTGAATATTTCCTCTTACGAGGCTCCATCATCATCACACATAATCATCTGTACATCTCGTATCTCGCCGTAGCACGCTTACTTAAAATGTTATCACGCTCCCCCAGCCCCACCATTTTCACCCGAATACATACCATACCACTCTCTCAAACTTAAAGATACGTTCTACGCCGACGAACAGAAGAAAAGCTTCTCTTCTCTCCCAGCAAGCTACTCTCCCTAACTAACACACAAGCGCACAGCACACACAAAGTACATCTCAATTCCACCCTGTCGACGGCCAAGAACAAGAAAACACGAAGCCAGGAAGCAAGAGCTCCAACACGAACAACCGGACCACCCCACAGGACTTTCATCCTCGCAATATTAAAATCAGTGTTTTTTCCTCTCCCTATTTTTTAAGCTCGAGCAGTTTTTTCTTCAAGAAATCAAATCAAATTTTCTATCAGATACAATTTTCAAAATCTCACCAATTGTGAAAAAACTCAAAGATACGCAAAGTAAGTGAGTGCAGATGATGAAATTCACTTGAATTTCATTGATTTTCGGGTGAAAATTTTCGCAAATAAAAAACTTCATCTATCCCCCGTGTGTGTAAGGATCCATTTTAAGGATTTTTTTCCTCCCCCCTCCCCCCCATTAGTTCGTCCGTCTCTGTTTAGTGATGCTGTGCTACTCTGGTATCTCGAATGGGGTGGCATGGGCAGGCGGCCATCCTCTCTCTTTCGTGTGTCTGTGTGTATCTGCAAAAATTTCAGTGCTATATCTACTTCATTGTATGTTATCCTATCCTGTTGACGCAGTAGCATCCTGTAATAAAATAATATCTCAAACAACAACAACACGCGAATGTGTAAAAGAAAATGTTAAAAGTGAAAATGTACGACGCCCCAAAAGAGGAATCTAAAAAAATACAAGAAACTTTCAATCAGTTTTTTCGGTGAAAAGTTGCTCAAAAATTTTTGCAAAAAACTCCCCAAATCGTATCTCCGTGAGTGAAAGATAGAATTTTACGAAAAAGAATTGTGAAAAATCTTCTGTGACTTGTGTCGGGGAGAAGTGAAAAACTGAAAGTTTTTGTGGAAAAGTGAAAAATTGTTTTGCGATACTTATGCCATCCGTATGGTCAGAAATTGCATAAAACCATCTATAGATACATTTTCGAAGGCAAAGGAGATACCATTTGTCGGATGGGAAAGATTAAAACTCAAAGATGGAGTACCTACTATGTACATCGCCGAAAATAACTTAAAAATAAAATAATATATCTGAGACTATGCGATGCGAGTTGCCTCCCACCCCCCTGTAGCCCCGTAATCCTCCCGTGTGCAATCCTTCTAAAATCTCGAGATGCATTTGTAAGCAAAATTGTGTGTAGTAGTAGTAGATTGTAAGAGGAAAAAAAAAATGGGAATCGCGTAATTAATTTCTCGTATATTTTCTAGATGCGGCGACCCCTCCCCCTATTCTTTTTTCCTGTTACAGTAGGAGTATGTGTGTATGATATGTTAAGAGTGTCCTTTTTTTTGCGCTGATGCTTGGGGTTATGTTTTCGAGGAGAAAGGAAGGGAATTCCTTGTGCTAGCTAGGCATATGTGAGGAGTTTTCTTCTGCAATAATTTGTATCTTTTACTATTTAAAGAGTAAAACAGAATGGAATTTGGCCATTAGTGGTGTTATGCTTTGCTCTGCAGATGTCGCGCTGATGAGGAATGCAACAAATAGTGTGAAGCCGTTCTGGATATACCGTGAAACTTCGGAATAGTTTGTGATCAAAACACTTTCGTCGGCCTTTGGTAAGCTCGTTGTAATGGTTTCAAATCTACTCTGCTTGTACTTGCGTAATCTAAGCCATGCAGTACAACTCTGCTCCGGTTGGGTCACAGTATTCGCCTGTCATTGTGAATAGTTTGGAATATTGTGAATACTTTAAGGAAACGATTCAGATGTGATGTTTCCTTTCTTACCGGGAACTCGGAGGCTTTCCAAACTCATGCATCTGTGGACTTTCTTCTACCGTGAAAACGGGTCTCAATGGATCAAAATAAAAACCTTTCCCTTTTAAGGTCATCGTAACCGATCATAGATACCTCCAAAGTGTAGCTTAAATAATCCATCTATTCTGGTTTGGTCACTGTATTTGTCTGTTGTTGTGAATAGCTTTGAATATTGTGAATTCTAGTGCAAACAACTTTAACAACTCATGCAACCTCTACCGTAAACGTGTCTTAATGGATCAAAATAAAAACCTTTCCCTTCTAATTTCATCGTAACTGATCGTAGATACCTCTGAAGTGTAGCTAGGATAATGCATTCTATTCGGGTTTTGTCACGGTATTTGTCTGTCATTGTGAATACCCGTTGTAAACTCTACCGTGAACATGTCTTATCTAAGGTTGTTCTCATCGAAGGTTATTGTATTGACACAGTTGGCCACTACATTCTTGAAAGGTCGATATGTGACCTGTGCCCCTACAAGAGTGTCCCAGTCAACAATCCCATCTTCCTTGGTACCCCGAATCAGTCACAATAGCTCTTGTTTAGCAACAATTTGTTGTATACTCTTAGGATCGTATAAGCAAAGAGAGTCAAAGAGATTCTTAAATCGGTTTTCTTGGAAAGTTAAATAATCATGGCATCCGTACACTCGCCAATCGACCTTTCATTACCGAAAGTCTATTCTAAGAACGAATGCAGAATATCAAAGAATGTTCTCAGTAAAACATTGTGTTGCTCTCCAGGAATGACGTTGTTTTACTTTAAGGGTTTTGTTGACTTTCTAGATAAGCGCACGTTTATGAGTCTGGAAATTGTGAACTAGCCCCATGGACGTTTAGTAATTCGTAGAAGTGATTGACAGGATGTTGGTATCGTGGAACTAGAGTACTCAGAATCGATGCAGATTTGTTTTGTATCACCATCACCAGCAGAATCAGCACGTTGATTGAAGTTGTTCTCGTTAGGACACTAATGCTTATATCACCGGTGTTTGACCAAAGTATGGACACTGGAAATGGAAATTCACTTCATTTTTTGCATTAACTCATGTTGGTAGAGAACATACATAGAGTACAAGATGTACTCTCCTCTCTAGCTTATCGTGGAGAACTTGGCACCATATAGTAGATCCAGTTGTCTTGCCAATTGATCACCAGGTCTCCAGTCATTTGTAGACGTGATCGCTATATCACGACTAACTGAAAAGGCACGATCATTTCGTCTATATATCCTTCAGCTGGATTGACTCATGAAAGATAGTACATACCCTTCATGTTGGTTAGCTGAAGACATGCACATAGTATGCTGGACATTGATCAAGAATATAAAACACAGGGCCACCGTGGATGGCTGACAAAACTCCCACAAGAGTCAGGTTTTCTATGAAATCTAAGCTGACTTAGATTAAGTATGTCCAGAACCTAGCTAGCTTATTGAAAATTGCTTCACTGGCTCTTTGGAACCCAGTAGACATGGTCGTACATAATACTTGTCCTCCCTTTCTGAAACGATCTTGGCAGTTAGTCTTAAACTTCCTTGGAGAGATATGTGTCATTACTCTCTAGTTAGAGCCTGTTAGTAGACTCCAAATAAGTAGAGTGTATGACAGCTTATGATGGCCATTGACTAGATAGTACTGGATATGCGTTAAGTCTATGCTAAAGCTTTAAAATTGCTTTACAGAAAGGACAAGGAGATAACACTGTTTTGAAAATTTCTAAGCTTAGGTTCATCATTCCGACTAAGTTGTCTTGTCTAGTCATCCATGATTTACTTACTTATGGTTGCACCACAGCTCACCACTACTCACCCACCAAATCCCCACGATCCGGCATAGCTGTGCTTCGTAACTTTAATGGATTTTCATCCTATCTTGAGATGCCTCTTTAGCATACAGTGGAATGGGAACGAAGAGGGTCTGACGTTGGTCCTACTTAGTTCTTATCAATAAGGTCTTTCTAAATAGTTGTCTCCAAAGTCGTAGACACTGTGATTTCTGTGGGATTCTACGTTGAATTACTGCCGTGATGTGATGAACATCGATCTGGAGCTTTTAGGCCTTCGCCAGTACTTGGTATAAGGAGTTGAGTGGCATGGTTTTAGCGGGTGCAGCTGTATCCTTTCTAATATACCAGTCAAATGGCCCTTAAGTTCCAATCATTAGGCATGCTTTCATCGTAAGAGCCCCCCAGCAAATCATCTCTCCAGCGGCTTCCAACGATTTAAGGCTGTCTATGGCTGCTTCAACTTTGTTCCGGTTCTGTGGTTCTAGTCATTGATTATCCTTAAATGGGAGACTATCAGACGCCTGACATAGGTATTTTGGCTAATGTCAGCGTTTAACAATTCACATTCAGCACCATCTGCTTGAGTAAGGAAAGTAGTAGGACTTTCCTCTCAACATATGATTTGTGCTCTTCCATGAATGTTGGAAGTATAGATCTTTCCAAGTTGCTACATTCGTGCTATATACCTGCTACCAGGTTTTGTCTCACGGCAAACTCGATAAGCCTGATTCTATTTACGGAGGTCATGAGTCTGGCCAGTGTATGTCTGGCCTTGAAGTCTCCAAGTATCTTCTTAGATTCGTACCTTCGTCTTTTCCTCGGTGAATTGATAGCTTCTTTCAGATGCCTCCTTGTTGATATGTTATATCTGCACATTCGTTATGACATCTTAGGGAAACCTATGCTCTTACGATAGACCTTACCTTTATCGCAACAGCGATTCACTCTCAGCCTTATGCCATAGACTTTTTCATATTTACCTGGCAATCCGAGAACACCACAACCAGCTCTACTAAGAAAGGTACTTTTCTCGTTGGTCCAGTGTACTACCAGGAATCGAATCTTTTTTTAGCTATTTACTGGAATGAGTTCAGTGAAGGACAAGAAACTCCAATTCAAGTTTACTTCCAAAGAAATCATCTCGCCCAACTCGAGACTGTTACTGTTTGTGTTCTGGTCTACGGAATTGATTGCGATTTTAGGCTGGCGGTCTTCTGGTACCTGCAAGACCTTTTGACAAATGTCGCGTGTCCTGACAGTCTAATGATGTCAAAATTAAGCCCATATCTTGAGAGTTGAGATAAGTCTGTCTGTCTGAACTTTAGTATGTTGGACATTGTACAGGAATGGGTCCAGTATGGAACCTTAGGCAAATAGGTTGGTGCGACGACTCCGCTTATGCACGCAGCACTCAGCACCAATGGATCCATTATGACTTCCTGTCGTGGTGTAACCTGAACACAAATACAAAACTTGTCCTTGTATCTTTGGGATAGCTACACGGCCTCCTTGAACCGCCCCGAGGTTGTTATACATTTCGGCATGGTAAACGGTGGGTTTTCTGACAGGTCGCCCAGGTCTTGGAAGTGGTATTCACCGAGTGCCATTTATCTAGTTTTGCATAGGTTTGAACATCCGCATGAGATGAGCTCTTTTCTGCGTCCATATCACCACAGCCACGGCAGAGGTCCAATCTTGAACCTTAAAAACCCCGCCTGTGTATGTACCCACATAACACTTTGTCTTTCATTATCTACTTCAAGAATAAACAGGAAAAATTAAAGCCTAAGCTTATTACCTGTTTGAACAAACCTTTAAGAGGTTCCTGAGTATCTAATGTTAGCATCAGCAAACACCATCAAATCACCGATCTTCCCAAGCCACTATCCATTTTCCTGGAGGGTCTTAGGATAACCCTCTCCAGTACTCTTGTTGGTTTCCATCTTTTTGTTGATCGAGGAGTACTGATTGTCCCAAATCGTACACACAATGTTGGGAGTTGAAGGAATCTCTGGAATCCTTCAAGGTAGTCAACATGGACCATTGGTATTTATTTTGTGTGCTTATCCTTTCATAGATGGATATCCCATATTTTTCCAATAGGCAGCCCCTCCCTCGGGAGAGTTCTTTTACAACAGTTAGCTGCTCGACATAGTTTGAACAAACAACTGTCGAATATCCACAATATTGAAGACCAGTCATTTGAAACGACATTAACAGAGGAACACAGTGGCACAGAGTCCACGTTTGGCTTTCGAATGTTCCCTATTCATCCTGTACCTCTCTACAACACTGAGTGGATACACATTAGATCTTCTCCTGTATTTACCCCAAAGGTATCCCATTCTCTAGGCTTTTAGACCCTTTCAGTACAACTCGCTGTACCCTTCCTTCTGTCTTGATCCGCTTTTCTGCTTTGACCATATGTGTTTCCTAAATTTCGACTAGAGTAACGCTCTGTTTCCATCACTTCTGAATTAAAACAACATTTCAAACTTTCCACGCCCCTTTCCCAGCCCGTACGTGACACCATTCCCATTTGGCATGTCTAGTTGAATAATGATGGATATGCCCCACTTGTTGATACCTAAGAACATGAAATCCATAAGCTACTTCCTCTTCTACGAAGCACTCAAGCTGCCACCCGTTTTCGTTACATGAGCTTTTCTATCTTGCGAAACCTCGTATTTATACATCTCAAGCAGAATACCATCCTTGTTGCAAGGACTACTAATATCAGAACTCTCTTTACTTTCAGGTACGCTCGTAGCGAGTAAAAGTGTGTGTGGAAACAGCCAAACAACAGAATCGAAAATGCAACCAAAATGCAGGAACAATGAACCAACTTCACGCAGGATACTACCGAAAAATTCCACAGTTTAGAGTCTCTACCAAGTTGGCCCCCGCATCGGGCGGCGTTTTTTTAAGCAAAAACTCAAAAACCAAACCGAAAACCTTTTCTATATCAACAACAACAACAGCAACAACAAAAATAGCGACAAACTAGTAGTAACAACACGAATTGCCATCTCTAATTCGCCGTGTAACCGAATCAATTAGCCAGCAGACCACTTCACCATTTATGTTCGTGCGCATACTCTGCATCGCCATCCGTCACTATGCCACTCTGTCATCGAATCCTTCTAATGGTCTGTTGGTTCTCGATGCCCGGCCTCATACCAGGGCAGCGTCCACTCTTCAATCATACGGCTAACTCACTTTCGCACAATGGTAAGGCGCTCGGCCAGAAGCTATCATCGCTCCGCAATAGCGGTGCCGTCCGAGAGACACACCAACAGCCAACTACCCAGGTACCATTGGTACAATTGGTACACACGCCGATCAACCAAAACGATGACTTCGAACTCCTGGGCGGCACACGAGTACCGCCGTCACGAAAGGCGGGTTACAAGCGTCAAGATCAGTTGCTCCATCAGCGACCGCCAATCCCGCAAAAACTCTCGACTTTCGATTCGCTGCGCAAGGAACTCGCATCGGGGAGCAACAATATTGGCGGCATTGGCGGCACTGGGGCTGGAACGACTGGCAAATTCTCGGAAATCAATCAACTCTCTCCGATGTATTCGACGCGAGTGCCACCGTCAATGTCCGGCGGTAGCAATCGGCCATCAAGACTGCGGGGCAGGAAGAAGAGCTCCATCAATGAGATTATAAATCTAGCCTACAGCCAGCGACAGCAGCAGAGTGATGACCCGGCAAACGTCGAGGAGGTCAACGATAATAGGGATGTCTATCCCAATCCGATGAAAACCATTAAGGAGCGCATCAAATTGTCCCAATATGTGAGTATACGAGTAGTGTAAAAGTTTCTCCTGCTCCTCCTAGAACCGCAGTCGCGTGTGCTCCTTGCCAACGATAATGTGGTCGGGTGCTCCCGAAGAGAGCGAGAGAGAGAGAGTGTAATTCTATTTCCATAGCAATGTAAACCGGACGCAAATTGACTTTTACACTTTCTAGGCTGATTTAATTGTGTTTCCTTCAATTATCGCCGGAAATAGAAAGATATTCCATCTTCGTTTTAAGCGCTTCGAGTTTTGCAACACGTTACCGTTAGGTAGGAGGGGATTATAGAGTTAATTGGTAGGGGAGCACTGGTTCTGGCTCTGGCTCTGTGTTGAAGGGAATATCCATTCGATTTGTGTTTTTCGTTTTCTCTGTTTTTTTTTTTTTTTTGTGTTCAGTTATGGATTAAGGAATTATCTTCAAGTATATCGCGGATTAACAGCCCACTTCCATTTTTTGGTTTGTAGGACTTCGCAGACAGAGTAATCTATTGTCCAATGCCCCCGAGATGGTCATAGAGGTACGATAACAGACAGGAACTCTTACTCTGATAACGTTGCGCAGCTGGACAGATAGGCTGTTGCAGTCGGTGTGGGACGGGGAGTCATGAGGCCACTTCTTGGAATGGAATAATCCGGATATCCTAAACCAATAACCATGAAACTGATTTCCATAGCATAAGAGGCTTACAAGTGATGTGGTAGGCTCATTTAAATACATAAGTAAGGTTTTGGGTATTGATTTGAAATTCCTAGGATCTAGGAGGTCTGTACTACTAGTCGGTTGGTCTAAGGGCTGAAATGATGGGCCATTTCAGTTGATGACATATGTAGACCTTGCCGACAAGAGCGAGTATTGATACAAACAAGGTACTTGTACGCAGATGCATTCCAAATGATCCCTATCAGTCTCGAATCTATAAAAACTTTAAGGCCTTCGGTGAGCTATCGCCAACTTATTACAAAGACACTGCATGGCCATAAAGGGATTTTGCTTGGTTTCGTCAAGTTTTCGGTAACTTCCGCGGACTTACGGAAAGACTCAATGAAATAGGAGGCTCAGTACGGACAGCATTTGACAGCTGACAAGATTTTTGTTTGCCAATTCTCCACTGAAAACAATTTGACAGATTATGAAGTTTAGTTAAGTCCATTTCGGGTGACAAGTTTGGTTTTGACATAAAGCTAATGTCACTGAAGTCCATTACGGTTTAGTCTTTAAGGCTGAACTGCAATAGTCGGATGCAATCGATAGCTAATGGCATAGTTTTACGTTAAGTTTCCTTCAGTACTGTCAATTGCTCAAGTAGCCCGTGATAGGCGTATGTGTTCGAAAGCAACTGTCAGGATAATCATTTTAGTTACTTCGCAGTTGAAAGGGTAATTTTGTAATTCATAATCATTCACAGCTGTTTAGCTGTCACATTTTCGTACGAAAGAGGATGTGGATTCGGTCTTACGTAAGTGAGTCGGAGTGAACGAAAACTTAACGAACCAAAGCAAAATGCTTTTATGGTCACAGAACACAAATTCTTTATATTCCCACTGTTTCGGAAGTTTACCCCTTACTCTGATCGTGTTTCTCTCTTCAAATTCAAATTCAGCATACATTTGTATAATATAGGTACATCAACTGTCAAAAGAAGAATGAAGTTGGCTGAATAAACGTAAATATACATGGATGACAGTGCTTGCCAAAAGTACAGTACGATACGATAGTTCTGTAACAACAAAGTTCCAATAATTTTGACAGTTCGGCGCATAGATCAATGTGTTGAACTACACTATTGTCAATCTTGACATCAGTCATAGAAAAAGTCTGTTCGTAAACGAAAACGCCCCTGGGCTCTGTATAGACCTTATGTGCCAATATTTACAACACTTCTAAAGACGGCACTCACTCACTTATTTACAACATCTGGGCCTCCATTATCAAGCTTCTCCAGGAAGCCCCGTCCTTAGCTAACAGCTTCCAGTTGGGCACACCATGTCAATTGACGTCCCCTTCTACTTGTACACGCCATAGGAGGGCCAGGTCTTTCTCTACTGCATTGTCCGGTTTGGATTCGCAAGCTCTTGATAGCAGAGCCAAGGTAGATTAAGTCCCTTCTTACTGCGAAGTTATAGCTGTCGATTGTGATGTTCTGTCCAATTCGCCGATGTTTTGTGTCACTTTTTGTTGTTATCACTAAACCCAGTTTTGCAGCTTCTATTTCAATACTAGCGAAGGCTCCAGTGACATTCCGCTGTGTTCTCAATATCATTGTCATACTCACAGACTTTTGGAAACAGACTGCACACTTTGTCTAAAAATCCCACAACCTTTGAAACATTCTGTCTCAGACAGATTCAGAGCGTCGCGTCATAGTACTCGTACATAATGTTCAATAAAATTGGGTCTAGCATCGTTCCCTGTGGAACTCCACCATTTGACTTTTCTTCATCATAGGTACTAAGTAGAAGGATCCTACTTTCTAAACTAATCACTCATAATGGTTTCTTCTATAGCAGTGATTACTTTGGTGTTAGGTATTAGGACCGTTTTGCGAAAGCTACGTATTTACGTCGGGCTTCTATCTAGCCTTCAAGTCAGTTCCATATAAAACTGCTTCCCGTGATGTCAATCACGAATTTAAGTTTTCCGCATTAAATGCCGAAATGTATAAGCTGTCAAAGGTCATAGGGCTTACACCCTGTGTACATACAAACCTCAGGATCTTATCTTCCCACAACAAATGAAAGGGCCTTTCGCAAGTTTTTTATGGGTGTTATCCCCTCGGATGTTTGTAAAGCGCTCACGAGAGATGGAATCCAGAGGAACCTTTGGAAAACGAACATCGAAACTTCAGCTCAGTAGACCCTTGGCGCCCACAACAGTAGTCACAAGCACCTATGCTTTATTCTTAATAAATCAATCGTTTGGTAGGCTTGCTAGGCCCTATCGGCAACTTTATTTGCTAACTTTTCTTCCGACACCCTGCGTGCTAATTTGTCTCCAAATTCATTTGTTAGAATCTAGACTACGATAATATTCTTCATAACAAGCTTACACTGTACTCCAGGATATGCTGTCTAAAATACCATGCTCAGCTGAATGCAGTATTACTATGGTTTGAGAGATTGTGGGCGACTTTCTAACACCATTTACCAGGTATATTTGGCTATGACCTGCTCTTCAATTCTTTTAATGCTAGGGCTCCATCTGTGACCAGACTTCAAAAGTTCTTACAGGGATCCTTTGTCGTTTTATTTTGTAGCCTTCCAGAACTGTAGTCTATAATCCCTCTTAAAAGTCTTCTAGATAGCGTAATAGGTACAGGAAGGTTTGTACAACTTTAGTAGACGTTCTAGTCTGGTAGGGAGATTGATTTGCATGGAGTTGATGGTAAAGGAGGAACGTTATGAATGGCTAAGCTTCTCTTGGATTGTCGATATCAGTTTGCTTCCATTTTATTCAGGACTCAATACATCCTCCACATCTAATCTGCGAGAATGCAATAATAATGGTCGCCTTGTCTAAAACCTGCTTGTCCTTAGCGGGCAGAGCATTTATCCATTTATTCCTTATAAAAGCCATCCAGCTCATTGGCTCTTAAAAATGTTGGTAGGTAGGTTAGTTCGCTAAAGTTGCTGCAAGCATAGAACGCCAACATAGTTAGACCAGCAATAGGTTCATTTTGAACTTCTAATGAAGCTCAAGAGACTTTTGATATTCATGTTTGTCAGATTACCCCTAAGCCTCCTAAGTGAAGTTTCCTACTGCGGGAAAGAGCTGCAAAAATCCGTCGTTAAGACCCCAACGTTGTGGTTTTCTTTCCTAAAAGACGGTGTCCTCTCAGAGCATTTCACATCCAGCTTTCGATAAGAATAGATTTGCCCCTAGTCATGTTGGTCTTCTTGTCCAACTTCCATTTGGTAAGGATAAGCCTATCCTCTTCAAAATGGGTAGAGTTGTTCCAATTCTGACGGATTCATCGGACTTACAATTCTCTGGAATGTCGGAGAATGTTGACCAAATATTTCCTTGATAACTGAAGGGTAGGCTTCAAGGCGAATCATGCTGCTATTTGCTGTCGAGGGATATCTGGTGGCGCAAAAATCCAATGCCACAGAAGAAGCTGGACCTAGGGCTCCACCTACCCACAGGCAAGCTGTACGTTGGACCTTGTTTAGATAGTCGGAGTGTATAGCTTTTTCTAGGTCCATCCACCAGACAATAACGACGTCTGTAACACCAGTGAGGTGTTCGAGGTGATAGACTTCATCTATTGCAAAAAGCTTTTTTGAAGGACTGTGACTTTCTTGACCCTTTCTTGAATGCTAGGTCTCCAACTTAGCTTCTTAATCAGGTTAAGATCTAAACATCTTGTTCTGTCAAAGAACATTAAGCCTACACCACTGACAGAAGAAGGATCGACTAGCAGAATCCTGTAGAAGAGTATTAGTTTAGTTTTAGGAGGGTTGCAACCCCTTGCGTATTGGGTCTACTGGCAGATCTCCAAGTGTACATCTCATCCAGCTCTTAGAACTGATAGCCTAACGATTGAGTAGTAGATTAAACAGTTCGCAAAGTGAGCTCTTCAGAACTGATAGTGCATCTGCTATCGCTGATGTGTTGCTACTGTTGAAAGCGCCTTCTATGTCCAGGAAATATAATTGGAATCTCAGGTCCACCTTCTTAAAAACGCACACATAAACCATTAGATCGATTCGGGACATCTTTATTCCAAGTACACATAGCCAGTCAATTTATAGCTCAACTGTGATAAGCGCTTCCTCCAAGAACACCTTTCAGTCCAGCAGCACCTTCCCAAAAGAGTCAATGACTCCCGCTTCCGTCGTTCCTATGAAGAATACTAACTTTCGTAACTAATTTGTATTTCAGAATGCCTACGAGCCACAAACCGACTCGACTCAGTCATCCGAGATGGAAGACCTACTCGGCGTCAAGTGTAACTTCGAAACATCCTGCGCCTGGAGGTGGACAGAAAATCTCACCGATGGATTCCAAATCATAACAGGCACCGACTTGGCCAAGAAGAATATGACCGGAGTGATGCCCGGTCCAATTGCCGACTCCAAGGGTGATGCCAATGGTAAGGATACTCCAATCTATTCACCAACTCACACATTAATTCACCATTCATTCACAGGACACTTCTTGTATGCCCGCCTGTCGCCAAACACTGTCCAAGTGAATCTCACGTCACCACAATTCAGCACCACCATGGACAAGTGCCAGCTTGAGGTCTACATCCACCAGAGTGACATGAGCCATGGTCTGTCAAGAATTGTCGTCGAACCCCTGCACTCCTCCGAGAGTCCATGGGTACCGACAGAGCTGGCCGGCAACAACTTTCGCTACTGGGAACACCAAGTCTATCGGATTGGACGAATCACACGGGATTTTCGAATTGCATTCGAGATCGTGCCGCGGCTCAGTGACTCACAGCGAGGCCATGTGGCTATCGACAACTTGCGAATGGTCAACTGCTTTCCCGAGGGAACTAAGAGTGAGAAATGCAGCACCTCGCAGGTTAAGTGCATGATGAATAAGGTTCCTGTGTGTATTCCTTTGCCGAGGATTTGCGACATCAACCGCGACTGTGACGATGCCGAGGATGAAATGCAGCAGTGCGGTGAGTATGGGATTCAATCGATTATGCTTACATTGTAGCTCTTATCTCGTTGAACCTTGGTCTTGTCTGCATGTGGGACTGGCGTAAAGCATCATCGTCGTGTGGGACATCGAAGCGAACTATTAAAAGTCATTTAATGCCTCGTTGACTGGGGGTTAACGAAGGGAGGCTATTCGCAATTAAGTGGCAATGACACTGTAATGGTTAGTTTATCTGTCGCGTTTTCTTGAATATTATCAGCTCAGATGGAGCCTGTCATATTAAATCGGAAAAGGCTTCCTATTTCCCACTGAAAGATCTTAGAGCTATGAACTTCTATTCTTGTTTATCGCTCTGGAGAAGGTAGTCAAAGAATTCAGCTGTAATATAGCTTCATTTTTTTTAGGTTCCACTCCAGTTTAGGGTGGAACTGGGCCTCAACCAACAAGGCTATCCAGTCAGCTTGATCTCCAATCAACGCTCTCCTGTTTTCCACACCAAGAAGGTTTCCACTTTGAAGACTTTGCGGTCCAGAGCATTGTTGTAAATCTGCTGTACATCATTGTATTTGAACTCTTGGACGTCCCAATGTAGCTCGTATAGCTTATGGCTGTATCTTCTTCTCCATTCTGTCTCTAAGTAGATGGGACTAATCATCACCATCCAAAATCCCTGATAACAACCGACCATGCCCCTGCTCCGTTTAATGGGTCGAGAGAACACTTTGCTAAACATTTGCCAAGGAAGCAGTGATTGGCAAGAGTTATGCACAATATTTGAGAGATTTCTAACCAGACCACAGTGTTGAGTCCCTTCATGTCTCTCTTCTACGATCCACCTTAGCCCGAGAGAGACTCTTTAGATTCCTCCGCAGTTCCTCTCTGACTTTGATTCCTCGAGTCAGCTTTACAAGACCATGTCTTCGAATTTTTACTAAGGCATTTCTTTGTCCACGATTACGTCGCTTACACCTACGTCTCCGGTATTGAGTGAAAGGAAGTTAACACCTCTGAAGATAAAGAAGTGGGTAGCATCCAAGCCCCATCTCGGGAAGTCACTTCCAATTAGAATGTCCCTTGCTGCCACCTGTCTACAGGTTTTCATACCCTTGTCGACGTTGAAGCATAAGGTTTCCTTCCCTTTAGTCGCGTTGCTCCTTTCCCGTATCTTGGTCTTGCTTTCGTATAACCTAACTCGGTTCAGGTCGCTCTGGTTTCAATGATGTTTGCCGTTCGGTTTGTCCATCAGCTTTTCTACTTTCATATCGTCTCGGGGGACCCGGACACAGGCTGTCCATTACCTTTTACAATTTCTGACTTTAGATGTAAGCCGTATTTGAACCGGTTTTGGTCCTCTAGTTACTTACCCTACTCAAACAGAGGATTAAGCTTCCAATGAGGAGCCACCACTAGCCACTGTTTTCCAGTAGTATCACTGGCTACACACAGCTCCTTACCACTTTGGAGCTAAGGGTTGTTGGGTCAAATCTCCCAGATTAATGTTCACTACTTGATAGTGAATCCTGTTAGTCTAATGCCACTCGACCACGAAAAGGTATCTAACGTCCGAGGTGGTTGTCTACAGTAGATTATAGGTTAACTACCTCGAAGGTACGTATATGTAAATGTCTATGTATCTGTATATGAAGGTGACGTTCTGTATGAGACGTCGATTAGCCTGAATCCGTTTTCGGTGATGGAGTCGAGCAGACTATGCTTTCGAACACTACTAACAAAGTGGGACTTCCTTCTTAGCTTTACTCGTAGCTCGTAGCTCGTAGAAGCTGCTGTCTTTCATCATTCTCCTCTGCGGGACCATGAGTACATATCCGGTAAATGCTGCTGAATTTAGCCTTGATGCAAATTGTTACGCAGCGCTTGTTCACATGCCTGAAATTCAAGACTTTTTAGCTAAGTTTGCCTCCAATAACGAACCCGACTCTGCTAATTGGTCGGCTGCGGTTTGCTCTTTAAAGAGACCTAACATTCCAAGTGCAGATCCGACACTGTCACCGTCCTTATTACGTTTGCTGAAGTCGTAGTTTAAGCCTATGATAGGCAAATTTCTCGAACACAAAACCCCTATTCTAGAGGATCAGTTCCTTTATATACTCCTAGGACAAGGAGCCAGATGCTCTGGAGTCAATAAACCTCTTTGGAGGTATGTATGTAGGTGCTCTGTTGTTGACCTATTAATGGTTAACCCACCACCAACTTATTTCCAACATCCTGGCTACTTATTGGAAATCCCTATAGACCTGCTGGTTTTAGCACATATAACGTCTAAGAAGATGCACCACTGCTTCCTGGAGCATGAGGAACTGTCTCAATGGGAAAGCACCACTGTTCCCTCCAGCGCGCTTCCAAAGGGGCTAGTTATGCAATACAGGGTACAGAACTATACACCCTGCACCCACCAATGTGGTGTAGAGTATGAGTCGAAGGAAGATAGGGCCGTGGAAGCGATTGTGCTATCATTATCATGGTCAGTACTGGCCTGAGCTATTGAGCCTTGTATTGGTTTTTGGACAAGGAGCCCAGTAGTTATAAATAAATACTTGGCGCTACAGGTCGATGGGACTCAGGGCCTAGCTTCTCACAACCATTTGGGGGAATGGCTTCTCACAACAGAGGGGGCCTACTGTTTAATGCCGTATCCCAAAGGCAATTTAGTATTTGAGAAGCTATCTCAGGACAGTTGTACTCTCGGATGTTTGTCAGACGCTCGCGAGAGGTGGGGCAGTGAAAAACTTTTAGGTGTTCCGACTGGGATTCGAACCTCGAACCCCTTGCTCCATAGTCCAACGCCTAACCACTGACCCACTGAACTAAATGGGGTGATCTTCTGGCTTTGCAGAAAAGCTGTTACCTTACTCAGCTTATCCGGTCAAAAGCTCTGAATATACTGTTTCACTTGGCGCCGAGCTGGAGGTTGCTCTTCAAGTTCAAGTCTAAAACATGTCGTTTTATCCTCCCTCTATAGACCTACTGGCGAAAGTTCCTGTTAAAGACATGCTTATTTCCCCTACTTAACAGCACCAGATAGAAACTTTGTACACTAGCTTCGATAGTTAAGCTGGTGTCAAACCTTGCAGCATGCAAATGTACGACTAGATGGATGGACAGGCTTACATGGACTAAATATTGACTTCTATAAAGGTGAGCCTTTTCAAGTTCTCCTTAAGAAGTTCCACCAACTCCAGTTATCTAAATCAGCTGATTGAGTGATGGAGCTCATTTTGCAGACCACTCCATAATCCCCAGCAATCTACAAGTCATGCCACACAACACCGACCACAGTCCAGACAAGAGTGTTCACCAAATAATTGACGTTTTTTCGGTCACTTTCTGCTTCGGACAAAGTGGGTTATCCATGGGCTTCTTGAAGTTCTTTTGATCCCAATAAATTAATGTACGATACCTCCGGAAGCCTTTGCACTTTATGCGTAAGTTTTGGAGGGATATCTCGCAAGTCGAGAGCTTAGTGGTTGGTTGGTTTAGATTGTTCCTATGTTCTCCTCTAGAGAATTTGCCTCTGGAGAGAGCAGAGATTTAAGGAAAGGGTGGCCTGGCTGGGTTTCACTACTCCGAAACATGTCCTGGAGTTTTTAGAAGCTGTACCGTCGAAGATAACTCAACTTGTGTTGGTCCTATCTCCCTGGAAGGAAGAGATAGAAATGCTCAAGGCTATACAGTCGGAGTATTCGTCTTAATTGTCTCCTCCAGCGTTTCAGTCCTTTGCAGACCTCTCCCTTTCATGGTGTTTAGCTAACGAACTGCTGTATGCGATTTTAATAGATTTGCAGGCTACTTCCTTAGTGGTAACCGCTGGGTATCTTAGCCTTCGGTATGTTATATCGCAGTGACCAGGTACTCAAATTAGGTTGACCTGGGACCAAGATATTAAGTTTTTCCTTTGCTGGACCTTGGGTTCCTAGCGCCTTGAGGGCTGCTTCTTGGGTTCCGGTATTAAATAATGGTTACGCGTTCTCTAGCAAAAATCTCTGTCAGAAGACAGTCATGAATTGTTTCAGATGGAGGCTCCGTGGTTGAGAGGTGATGCATTTTTCTATTCCATCCTCGTTTAGAACGGTAGAACTCTACTACTAAGTACATTCCTTGCTCCAAAGGTCGTTCGGATACCTTACGAGTTCAGAGTACTTCCTTCTAGATGACCCTGTATCCTGTTGCAGTCCATTCGTTGAGATGTCTTGAAGTCTTCAGTCAAAGAGCAGCTAATTCTAGTTGCAAAGGGAATAAGTTCAAGATTGTCCCTGGGAAGAAATTTTCCCTTCTATCAGACCAGGGTTAGCTCTCCTTTGTAACCAGTGAGTTATAGAAACCAAACCACATTTGGTGCGCTACCAATCCCACATGACTTCCACCCCCCTTCATGGTTCTATGAAAATCCGCTGACCATTCCCTTGATTTCAGATAAAATACCCTTGGGTGGACGCTGTGACTTTGAGAGTGGCTGGTGCGGTTGGCACGATTCCGGCAAGACTGTCCTGGCATGGTCTCGCCACACGGGTTCATCCCCAACACACGACACCGGCCCAGATGGTGACCACACCTATCAGCACATGATCAACTCAACTGGCTACTACATGCTGGTCAACATGAATCAACACAAAAACAATTCGGAGAAGGGTGCACTGATAGGATTCGCCAGCAATGCCATTATGATTAGCAAAACGTTCAATCCACCACCGATGGTGCATGGCGATACGAATTCTCCGTATCGCAATTCCTGTGTCGTGCGGTTCTACATCCAACAATTCGGCAAGAATCCCGGAAGCATTAATCTCTCTGTTGTCGAGATGAAAGAGAAGGAGAACATCACAACCACCCTGTGGTGGAGTACTAAGAATCAAGGAATGGATTGGCTGCGATCCGAGTATGTTCTGCCGAACATAACTTCAAAGTAAGTCTCATTGTCTCAATTGTCTTGAATTGGAATTATATCCTTGAACTCCTCCCTTTCGCAGATACTATCTACAATTTGAGGCGAGAATGGGAATGCGGATCTTCTCTGATGTGGCTATGGACGACTTCTCACTTAGTCCGGAGTGTTTTGGCCTAAACATACCGAAGGAGCATCTCAATGGGTACAACTACTGGGACGTGAGGAACAATATGAAGAGTCCTTCGCACAAAGATTTCGAATATAAACCATGTAAGTTCGAAAAATTGTGGTTCACGCCTTGGATATGGGACATGAGTGACGGGCTTTACTCATTTCAGACTTGGAACTAACGACGTGCGATACTCGGGGTATGATAGGACCGACATCGACGCAATGTGATGCATCCTACAAGGAACACAACAAGTCTCATATCTTGAAGGACGTCCGGGTGATAGAGGACCAGAGCACGTACAAGGGTATGCAGAAGTGGAAGGTTCCCAATGAGGGATTTTACACGTAAGTCTTGGGTGAAGGACTTGACATTGAGTGGGTTGATCATTCCTTGAATTTTTTTTGTAGAATTATTGCAAAGGGAGCCAGTGGAGGACTCGGTTCCGGTGGTGTTGGATCATCACGCGGTGCCATGGCTGTATCGGTCCTAGAATTGCACAAAAACGAGGAGCTCTACATACTGGTGGGTCAGCAGGGCGAGAACGCCTGCATCAAGTCGTTGAGTTTTAAGGACGATGGCTGTCGTTCGGACAGCGAGATTAATGCGGATCTCAGCAGAATCAGCTTTACCTCCAAGGCGTTCATGGTGAAGAATATTGTCATCGAGAATGGAGCTGGAGGCGGCGGTGGTGGATCCTTTGTGTTTTTGGTAAGTAAAGTCGGAAATGTGTTGGTTTTGAGCTCCACAGGGACATGGATGTGGGTAGTCTAATAGAGCACGGGAACAACAGCGACTTTTGAATAGAAGCGGTTTCTCAGTCTTAGCTTGATCAAATAGTTGGTCTCTACGGCCCTGTGCTTGGATTGCCTATGCCCAGGAAATTTTTTTAACTACTTCCAAGTTGATACCTTAGACAGTCTCCGGGATCTAAGAGTGGGTGTTCTAACCGTACTATCGAAGAAGAAGTGGGTTCTAGCGCCCTTAACGAATTATTCTGGCACAGATGTCAAACTCGAATCTGTCTAGCTTTTGGAACTTCTCAAGCTTTAGTGCTTCCATCTACCGCATACGTTCTACAGTAAAATTGTCGATTACCCTCCCAGGACCTAGCAGAGGACTTGTTTCGTGTCAAAGATACTGCTTTGAGGACCCATGTTCTAGAGTGATTGCTCACCTCTTGAAGGAAAGTACGGTCTGGCAAGGATCTATAATATTTCAATGTAAGGACCAATTACAAGCTTTGAAGTATAAAGTCGAATAATATGTCAATCAGACAGAGCACCATCTTGCACTCATTTAAGTTTGACATTTCTGACATTTGACACTTCTCCGGAGGTTTGGTTAAATTCATGTCACCAACCCTCCTAAACCACCCAAAGATTTTTGCAAAGCGAAGGATACTTCTGATGTTAAAGCCTTCTGGCATGTCTGACTATCATACTTCATCCACCCATACTCGGATGATGATTTGGTGCATGGACCCTACCAAAATATTTCCAGCATCAGACCCAGTGGCTTTGATGTTCTTCAACTTTTTAAAGCCGAGTCAATCCTCTTTAAAACTTGAGAGGAGGTGACTTCTTCATTCACTGGAAGCGGGTCTCGTCATGCCCTATCATTCTCTCTACCTAATGCCCATTGGCATCGGCAACCTCTTTGACGACGTCGCAATACTGGTTCCACTGGTTGTTAGCATTTATGGTTGCTGAATACCCAGCGGACACTTTCCTTATAGACTCGGGCTGCTCCAGTCATCCTATGCCTTCCCACGTCCCAGCTTCTTTTCGTTGAACAATCGAGCCCTGAATTTGGCTTCAAAGAGAAACTGGGCAGAGTCGATCACTCCACAGCTATCCTGATCTCTCAATTCTCTGTCGAAATGTAAGGATTTGGGATCCCTATAACCCTCTAGATTGGCAGCTTAATATGGGCAGCTTAAAGTCTATCTCTGCAGACCATCGTCGCCGTGATCCTTGCTGATCCTGCATGGGACTAAAACACTCAACTCTTCAAAAGCCTTCAATTCTTCGAAGCAGATCCTGCCTAGATCATTGTTCGAGTTGGTTCCAACTTGCACTCCTGGAAGACCTTTTAATCTCTGGTGTTACTGAACCTGACCTGCTGAGCTCTCCTTAAGTAGGCTGTCTGGACTTGTCATCGAGCAAAGTTCTCGTCCTTCTGAGCAGAATTCCAGTAGACCTCATCTCTGTCGACCTTTCTCCTTTTTTAGCGGACATCCTGGGAATACTTTTGTCCAATTTTGGTCTTAATCTTCTCAAAGTTTGACGTTCTACACCGCAGTAGCAGTCTCTGTGCAGTGGAAGACTAGGCGTGTAGCGGCCTCTGGGAAAAGATGTCATTTTCTCTAATGGAAGGGATTTTTGGATAAGTGGGTTGGGGTAGCTCCTCTACTGTTAACCAACCCTTCTAGTTGAAGCTATCACAGAACCTGTTCCTGGTTTCGATTAAGGCGACTACCTAACGCATCTTCATTGTCCCGTACTCAGCCTGGGAAGATTCTTGGTTACCATGAGGCTTCAACCTTCAACCTCACACATGTTTAAAAAATGTTTCTTCCATTTCAGCTGAACTCAGCAAAGAATGAAGCGGTACCCCTCGTCGTAGCTGGTGGAGGTGGTGGTCTCGGCATTGGACAGTACATCGATGAAGACTTCCAGCATGGACAACACGCTGATCCCGCAAGAACAGGTTCGTCCGGTGTGATCCACGGCGAGAGTATAAATAAGAAGACAGCCGGTCCAGGTGGTGGTTGGAGAGCAAAAGAAGACACCGCGCTTAGTCCTCGTTACGGGGCTGCACTTCTGCAAGGTGGCCGAGGTGGTCTGTCCTGTTACGCAGAGGGACATGAGATTCACAACGGTCCGATGAATATTCATGGGCAAGGTGGCTTCGGAGGCGGTGGTGGTGGCTGTAATACAGGTGGCGGTGGTGGTGGCTTTGCCGGGGGTGATGTCTACCTCAATGAATCCAATGGAGAAGGTGGAACATCTTTCATCAGCTCTGGCCGCAGCCTAAAAGAGTTCAATGTCATCTATGAAGGAGCAAGTAGTGGACCCGGTTCAGTCATCATTATTCCAGCGATTGAAGGATGTGGTTGCGATTATCGTTGCATCGCATTGGATGAGTTCCGAGCGGCAACCAAGTGCATCTGCCCAGATGGGTGGCGGTTGAAGAAGGACAATAGCACAGCTTGTGAGATGCTCTTACCGGAGAAACTTCCGCTCTACTACTTGGTGGGATTCTTCTTGGTTCTGATAGCATTGCTGGTAGCTGCGTTGAGTTTCTTGATGATGATACTATGTAAGGCTGTCTAGAGCTGGTCTTAGATCTCGTTTAATGGTTTTTTTTTTGCAGACAACCGGTACCAACGCAAGAAGCAGGCTTCACAACGTCACAAGATGCTTATGGAGCAGGATCTACAACTCAGCCGCCTGCGACACAATACCGATGATCCGGCTTTGCCCAATTTCAATCCAAACTATGGTTGTGATGGCCTCCTGAATGGCAACGTGGAAGTCAAGAGTCTACCGCAAGTCGCCCGAGAGAGCTTGCGCTTAGTGAAGTGAGTCCTCCACTAACAAGAACAGGGACAGTTGTCTGAATATCCCTTTTTTTTTCTATTCGTGTAGAGCCCTAGGTCAAGGTGCATTTGGTGAAGTCTACCAAGGTCTGTACCGTCATCGCGATGGGGATGCTGTTGAGATGCCCGTCGCCGTTAAAACACTGCCCGAGATGTCAACGGGACAAGCTGAGGCCGACTTCTTGATGGAAGCCGCCATAATGGCCAAATTCAATCATCCCAACATAGTGCATCTCATTGGCGTGTGCTTTGATCGGCATCCAAGATTCATTGTCCTCGAACTGCTGGCCGGTGGTGATTTGAAAAATTTCCTACGCGAGGGACGCAACAAACCCGAACGTCCTTCGCCACTGATCATGAAAGATTTGATATTCTGTGCTCTGGACGTGGCCAAGGGATGTCGTTACATGGAGAGCAAACGTTTCATTCATCGTGACATTGCCGCAAGGAATTGCTTGCTCAGTAGTAAGGGTCCTGGAAGAGTTGTGAAAATTGCTGACTTTGGCATGGCAAGGGATATCTATCGAAGTGACTACTATCGAAAGGGTGGCAAGGCTATGTTGCCGATTAAGTGGATGCCACCGGAAGCGTTCCTCGATGGAATATTTACGTCTAAAACGGATGTTTGGTCCTTTGGTGTACTCCTTTGGGAGGTAGGCTTGTTGTAGTTCATACATTTTGAAATGTAGTTCACTCTTCCTTTCGTTTTCCTTTCAGGTGTTCAGCTTGGGATTGATGCCGTATACTGGGTTACCAAATCGGGATGTTATGCATCTGGTGACCAACGGTGGTCGGTTAGATGCACCACCCGGGTGTCCAGCAATAATTTATAGGCTCATGGCTGAGTGCTGGAATCCTACACCGGAGGAACGTCCTCCGTTTTCAAATATTCTCGATAGACTGAGTATTTGCGTGACGGTATGTTAAAAATGTTTTTCTTTAAACTTGTAGAAGGGTGTTCCTAGATTCCTGATATAATATTCCAAGCTTACCGACTTGGTATGTCCTTTATCCTAGGAATGGTAGAATTTTGAAGACAAGAAACAACGAATTTTCTTATTTGAAACTGCTGCTAACTTTATTGGAACTCAGAAGTGGAAGCTGATAGTGACTAACCTTATCTCCAGCTTGAGTTCGAGGTCTTATGTTCTACAATGTAGGGGCTACCATACGTATGGAGACATGGTAGCCAAGGAATTGTCGGATCGAATCCTTTCACAGTCTCTGTTTTGGCGCAGGGATAGGTCATCTCCAGTAGGATGGTCATAGGTTTCACGTAGGTTTTAGGACATTTCGGGTCCCCTCTCAACTATCTTTGGACAACTGCATTGCGTCTTGGCATGGAAATACGTAACCACCCAAGATGGCAACAAACATGCCTACAGCTGCAAAGTCGCGAACACCTTTCCGTCCTGGCTGGCCTGACTGGTCCAAGAAGTCCCGTAGTCTTGGCTCATAACTCCGGCTTAATGGGCGAACGTTTCTGAGGTAAAGTTGTGACCTCCTTAGCCCAACATATTTTATGGTTCCGGCCTTGGTGACAGGTGGACCTTGGCCGCATCGAAAATTTTGACTTACTGAAGCCTTTTCGCAGTAGTTAGGCTGGTTATATAGAGATACTTTTCCAAGGGTTGTGTATCTAGTTCTGTTGAGGCTTGGGCTTTTGCAGAGGAAAGTTGTTGTGGGTTCCTCTACCTCTGTATCGCCTGTGAAGATAGGAAGGGTCAGTTGTAGTTTATTAAGTAATAGGAGTTCTCTAGTTCTTTTTATGAAGTATTGGACCCAAGTATTCCGCATGAGGTGAGACAAGTCCACCTGAACACTTCTTGGCCAGTTTGGATTCGGACAGATCCTGGCAAGCCTCGGTGTTACCACATGTTCCCGCTTGGAACATACGTGCGTGGTTGGAAAGCTTTATGGATCAGGCATTTGATAGTTTCTCTGCGAATATTCCTGAGCTAGTTCCTTCGCTCGTTTGTGACCCATCCGTGAAGATTTACATATATGGAATCGGGTTTGATGTCCTCATTCCACACTACCCTCTCTAGAAGAAAACCTAGAGTCGAGGTTGACCATAATGTTGAAGTCTATGTGGGGAGTAAGGTAGTCAGAAGGTACATGAACGGTTGACTACTTGGTGATAGTGTTTTTTCCGATTTGGTTGCTTTTCCATATCAAGGACGCGAAGGTCGCTTCTTGGCGCATTAGTGCAGAAGTTCAGTGAGCAGAGCCCTAGTTTGACTTCAAGAGCAGCTGTAGGTAGTATTCTAATAGCGTTGGTGGTCCCTATACACGCCAGACATTGGATTCTTGTGAGAGTGTTCTACCTTTAAGGGCATCCCTGCAATAAGTGTAGTTTCTGCTCCATCCAACACTGAAACCAATACTATTCCTCGTGATGAAGATCTGTTTAAATAATCTAGTTCTATTCTAATACCCTGCTTCTATTTTCAGGATGAGGATATGCTCAATTTACCCTTACCGAGCATTTTCCGGCCGCCATCATCGGAGCGCGATCAAACTATAATGCGACCGCCGGGCAACGATGACTTCTGTCTTCAGGTGCCGCATTCGTCGGACTACCTTATACCATTGCCCGGTCCTCGTAGTACCACAGATCGTCTACTCCAAGAGACGACCGGCGTAACCATTATCGATAGCATGGTCACATGCACGCCACCCGTTGTCACCTCACCCTCAGCACCGGTGCGCGCTGACGAGAATGGCTGTTGGGAAACATCATTCATCATGCCAAACTCAAAGAGCGATCAGCCACTACTATCCTCGTCACATGACTCAAAACTGAGCATGAACGGCATCGATGATATGTCCATTGTTGCCAATCACAATCACAACAATCATTGTCAAAACAACGGCCAAAACACCAATAACAACAACAATAAAAACAACAGTCATCGATCGCCACCACAATCGACAGCGACGACAACAACGACGGCGACGCACACCAGCAATGACGACGATGACGATGGACCTAAACTTATAAGTCTGGACACACCACAGCCCACACCGACAACAATCAAGCCACCACTGTCCTTCACCCAACTGGACGGCATCACACTAGATCCATCAGCCCTCAACAAGGGCCATCATCACAATAACTCGGCTGCCACCAAACAGTCCTACGCCAACATCCAAATGATCAACTCCATCAAGAGTGAGATTCCTACCGAGAAGATGAATGGAACCACCGGAGGAACACCAAACAACTACGACACCAGTGTTGTCACCAACCACGCACTGAGTGGTAGCGCAGCGCCCCCCTTCACGATACAGGGCTTCACCGATCGCTACAACCTGGGTAAGGATAATCATTCTGAGATAAGTTGTTGAGACAGTCACAGATTTAAGGCAGATTTTGTAGTCTTAAACAAGGGAATGCAGTGAGTGATACCAAAACAACAAAACAAAACAAAAAAAAAAAAACCAAAAAACTTTTGAGTGAGAAAGACACAAAATTATAAATAAACAAAACCGCTAAGAATAAGGATGGAAGTCTACATATGTTTAAGCGTTCTAGATCCTGATGTTCATTAAAAAATCAACAACAAACAAACTCTGGGAAAATCTCACACCGTCTACAGACGTTCTGCGATTTTCCCCTCGGTTTTCCCCACGATCAAGGCGTCTGATCCACCCTTGATCCAGGCCAAACCAGCAAGCAAAACAGTCCCTGTTTTGCCTCTAACCATAACCATAAATTTTATTCTGACTGTTGAATATATGTTGTGTACAAAAAAAAACATAAATTAATAACAAATACGTTATACATAGGCCATTACATGATTTAAAATATATAACTAGTGTATAAACAAAACCGTAATTATTACTAAACCATAAGTCTAGACAAAGCTAAGTTATTCTAGTGTTAAAGTAAATTTAAAAAAAATATATTTAAAAGCTTACACTTAAGAAACCAAAAATAAAACAAAAATGATTATTCTAACTGGAAGTCAAATGAAGTACAACAAGAAAAGCTCAAATAATTTGACATCTGTCAAACGATGTATGTCAAACAAAACATTTTTATAATTTTCCTTTTGTTTCTCAAAAAACTATGAAAAACAAAACAAAAATTTAAACTTATTTACACACCAAATACTTTGGATGAGAGAAGGAATAATTAAATTATTTAAAAGTGGTTGTTTTAATAAGTGCTATAACATATTATTTACAAATAAATGAAATGAATCGATTTTGGCTTTAAACACACAATTGTGGTCATGTTTTTACTTTTTTTTTTATATATTTTTAGTAAATATACACGCATTGGGTAGGTTTTTCTTTTCGTTTTATTTTTTTTTTTGTCAAAATAAATGATTTTTTGAATATTTAACAAAAAGGTTAGTAAGTAGATCAGAAAAATAAAATATAAATTTTACTTAATCTTAAGTTTTTGAACCCTTGAGCTGTCATTTCCAGCCAGAAGTGTAGAGAAATATTTTTCGGGGGTCACATGCAGAGTGTCTATCCCAAGGCTGAGGACACTTTTTGTCCTTGGTCTTGGGAGGCCTTTTGCAGGCCGTATCAGCTTTGAAATGCTTTTCCTGATACAGCCTGGATAAGTTTGTTCTTTCAAACTTGTGCAAACGAGGCTTAGACATTGACGGTCTCTTGCCATCTTGCCAGGTGCTGCCGGTGGCCCGAAAGCACTCACCCAAAGTTGTTTTGTTATACGTTTTTAACGAAACGACATAGCTTTATAAGAATCCACAACTTTTTAAAGAGGATATCGGTTAGGTGGGCGAAGGGCTCTATTACTCGCACACTTGTCGGATATTCGCTTTGAGAGCTCCCAGAGTTTGTGGATCTTATAGACCCGTGAGTTCAAATCGGGCCATCTTTGCGCGCCGAGCAAGATTGCTCAAACAAGACAGTAGGCGATCCGGAACAAAATCATCAGCACAATACTGACAGTTGCCGCCATTGAAGGGTGATGTTAGGTTTGTGGATAGGCGAGTGGAAGAATCCACATTGCCACAATCAGGCCAATACAGAACGTCCCTTCCATTGGTTAGTCCTAGTCTTACAAATAAGTTTCCTATAAACTACCAAACCAAACAGTCGATTTGATGAAGTTCAAAATGTCGTTGGTGTCTGCCGGTTAATTCTTCAAGGTCACGGAAGAAGTGTGGCTAAGACACAGAAAGTGGGTTGTATCCTCAATGACCACCTCATCTTCACATCTCTATGTCAGTAAGCCTTAGTTTTTGTCATGTGGTGGTACCAAAGAGTGTTATGCCCCGTGATCCCTCTGTCCCACGGTAGAAAGGAATTTCCTATCTTTTGGCGTAATTCTAACAGTCCTACTCTTGTCAAAACAAGGCTATAAACTTCTTGCAATCATACAGGCGGACCATCTACTGTTGGCCTCTCTATGGGGTTTAATCTCCGCCCCAAAGTTTAGAGGCCAATGCAGGGATGTACACCAAGGTGTTTACCTGTTGTGATGCATGACAGTGACAGTGACAATTCCATCATGTCAGTACAAGAGTCCATCACTTTTCATTGAGGCAACACCAAAAGGCACGTCGCTTTGCCTTGTGGTGCACCACTTCAAATCCTCTGACAGGCTAGTCAATGGCTTGTAGCTTGTCAACCACATCTCAACCCTATTTACAATTTCACTGTTTAATATCATTGGAAGCAGGAAGAGCTTGAAATGGAACCAACTTCCTCAGTCCCGAGAAGACTTTCTAGTTGTTTGGCAATAGCCGACTTCAGAATGCAGCCAGTTTTCTCCTTCAAAGGGGAACACGGTATCCTAAGGATTCTACTATATTAGGGGAAACCCAAAGGACAACCAATGTGGTTGTGTCTTATTTATTCATTGTTGCAAGTCTTTGGGGAATGTTGCTTTCTCCAACTTGTTCGCATATCTTAATCTTTGCACGAAAGGCTGTTTTATCTTCGGTGTCAGCCTGCAGCTTGTCTCTGTCTGCTTCATCATCGACTAGTTCTATCCGAGTACTCAAGTGCATTTTCTTCCTCATCATAAGCTTTTTTAGACCTTTCTGAAGTGAAAAACGTTTTCCAATCTTGCCTAAATCTTCGTCCTCTCATAAAGAGTGAACTTCTGTAAAATCAATGATCAAGAACCCCAAGATCTGTACACACCTACCTAGCATAACAAGTGTCTGAATCTTTCTGTTCGGAAGGATAGACCTCCACCTTAACTATCAGTAAACCTATCCACATGAGGTTCCATCTTAGAATGCCGAACGCCGAAGAGAATCAACTTCCCCCTTTAATTTCCAGTCTTCTTGACTATTAATCTGTCATAAAGGGTCAGTTCCCGAAGTACGTCCACAGCTACAGAGTTCTCATGTTTCACTAGCGTATGACCTTAGTCTAGAAACATAGAAGTCCAATGAACTCAGGGAAGCACATAAGGTGTCTAAGAGAAGCTAACTTGAAATTTTAAATCAAGAGTATGAAACAGGGCTCATGTTCCATATAAATGTACTAAAATGTTTCTTAAAGTTTCTTGAATTCAAACCTTGTTTACGCATTGCCTTTGTACACATGTAGCCTCTCCTTCTCCTATGGAAAATGGGTACTCTAAACGTCGTACTTTAACATCTTATAACAGCTTGTGGCTGACTTCCTTGTGAAACACATACTCGTGTCTCAACAAATCAGTTTAAAAGCTAATTCAGCAGCTTTGTACCTCAACCTAGACAAGCGTAACCTGGTTAAGGGTTTTCGATCGAGATCTAAGTCTTTAGGAAAAGATGTAGTTTAACATCGAGTCCCTAGCTGGTTATGTAAGAAAAACTGAGGAAAGAGGCTTAAGTCTTGGCTCTTCCGACTGGCAAAGTTCACAGTCGTAAAGGTTTTTCGTTCCTGAGGACTGACTCTTTAGTTAAATTTTAGAAATTGGTTGGATGGAACAATGGGGTTTGGAAATTTTATGTCAGGTGCTACAGTAAAGGTCCGTGCCATTGCTATTTTGCACTGTCTAAGACACAAACCAGACAAACAAGAAAGATTGTAATAGGCGGCATCAGTATTTGAAACTTGTTCCTGTAATACTTTAAGACATGATCATGCATGGTTCTACCATCGTTAGAGTAAATAATCAAGCCTGGCTTATCTTAACACAGGCTCCTGCTGAGCTATAGATGGAACGTTGTTCCTCCTTTAGCTAGACACCTATGCTGGGCCCTCTGTTTTGTATAGCCGGCTTCTTTATTAAAACACCTAGTGAATGAGGCCTATGTCCTTTGTTAACGAGACCGTCTCCTCTGTGACCCCCCTGTGTACTACCATAACACGTTAAGCTACAAAAGTTTATCTGTGTTATGCATTAGTTAATCCCTTCCTCTAATAATTTCATATCAACTTTTTCAATGTAAAAAACAGCAAATAAAGAAAGTAAATATTTCGCAACGAATGAAGCCCAAGGTCTGAATAAAATATTTAACATAAATAGTAGCACTAACTACTTAGTCAAACATCTTCGCCAATATTCTTACTCAATCTTTGAAAAAAACAAAAAACAAAACAAAAACTAATGTTAATGCATTTGGAAAATATAAAAACATATATTTACATTTACATAAAGTCTAAAAAAACAAATATAATACACTCTTGCTCCTTAGTAAAACAAGAAAAACGTATATATACATAAATTCTATTATTTATAAGTTTTAAAAAAGTAAAAAGAAAAAAATTTAAAAAAATGGTTGTATTTTAAAATTCGTTAAGTTTGGTGTTTAAAAGAAAAAAACTTAAAAAAAAGACGCATTTCACGATTAGAATTGATGTACACATGTACATATATCTATATCACTTTTTTTTAACTAATTTTCAAAGCCTCCTCATTTATTTTATTCATTTATTGTTAAATAAGAGAAGAGAACAAAACAAAAATTATGTATGTATATTGTCCAATTGTTAAATACATTATAAAGAAAAAAAAAAAGGAAAAGGAAAAAATATTTTTTAGAAACAAATATCATGAGCTTTTAAAATTATGTTTTTAAAAAAAGAAAAACAAATAAAAATAAAATTTAAATTTACAGTGTTTATATGAGAAGAGAAAAGAACGAGATTTCAAATAAACAAAACTTAGTGTAGATAGATTATATAAATATATAAATATACATAAATATAAAAAGAATATATATTTAAGGATGTTAATTAAGCAAAATCAGCCAAAAACCAAAAATCCAAAACCCAATATTATAATAAGAACAATAAAAGAATATGTTTCTATTTTTGCTTTTACACAATAGACGGCTTCGTTCGTTTGGACTTTAACGTTTATTTTTAAAAGAATTTTTTTTTATAAAGAATTTATTTATAAAATTCTCGTAGATAATAAACAAAAATACAATTAAAAAATAATTATAGCAACGAAAGTAAATTATAAAAAAAATACACGATTGAACAACGTTTCAACAGAATTAGATACTAGTGTTAAACTTAGAGGCCAAAACATAAGACTTTTCTGTTTTTTGTATTTCTATTCACGATATGGTAAATAGAATGTTCTTTAGTTTGTCGAATGGATATTGGTAATAGGTGCAGTCTCCTTGTTCTCACGCCAAATGTTGTTCAATCCGATCGACCGGGCTCGTAGATCGGCTTGAACACCTGTGAGTTCTTAGCAGCTGATGAACCTTTGGTCACCTATTCCCAAGCTATCCATCACATTGCTTAAAATTTTTCGTTTATACATATAATACATATATATATATATATCAATTGTCGAAAAAAAAAAAAAACATTACTTACAATAATAAATCGTAAATTCGGTTGTAAAAAGTATTAAATAGAATTTATCCATACTATAAAATAAATAAATCAATTATCTACGTGTATATATGTAACATTTATAAAAACAAAAAAATATATATATATAATATATTTCTTTTGTAAAAAAAAAACCAAACAAAAAAAAAATACATGTTAAACAATTTAGTTGATATAACTCAAAGGAAAAGAAAAGTAAAAAAAAAACGAAATCAATGCTTTAAGTAATATTTATACTAAATGTAAAAAAAAAACAAAAATCAAATACATTATTATGTATTGTATTAAGAAATCAGATTTTTATGTTTATACATAAAAGCAAAAAAAAAAAAAAAACCAAAAACTACTTTAAGTAAGTGAAACCGTGAAACAAATAAAGATTCAAAATTTACCACAAAACCATCTCACTATCTGTCTCTCAAATTCTCACAGAGGATGTGTACAATTTCGGTTATTTTTTTCATTATTACATACATATACATAATACATATAGAATTGAATCGGAAGAAGAAAAAACCAATTAATTTTTAAGCACTTACTTAAGTAAATCTTCTCACTCTCATCACACACACATCCCAGGACAAAACCATTTCAATTAGTCTAATGGATACATCCGTACAACTTAGATTCATTGAACATGTAGAAGAAAACAAAAAGCCATTATTTTTATAAAACAAACAAAAAAAAAACAAAGCCTCGATAAATAATGCATCTACATGGACAAAAAATACTTCAATTTATTGGTTTTTATTTTTTATTCATAAAATCTATTCATCTAGATCTTTAAATAAAAATTAAGAAAAATACGTTCTAGTAAACAGTAAAAGTAAAAACAAAAATACATTTACAGCATTTTCCCATTAAATATTAAATAAAAAACAAACAAAAAATATTTATGTATGTAAAAAATATTATGTATGTAATTTGTAAGGGTAACACAAAAATTTAAAAAAAAAATATTTATTTATAAAAAAAAAAACAAACAAAAGCAAAACATTGACAAAATAAAAATCGTAGTATTCAGGAAAAAACAAAACATATAAAACTTAGTAAGAGTACCTACGAGAATATATACATAAACTTGATTATGTGAAAAATAAAACAACAAAACAACAAAACAACAAAAAAATGTAAAAATTAATAACACATCAGCTAAGAATTAAAAGTATATTAATATATGAAAGTGGGCGTTTTATTGTATTATACATCACGTGGTACGTGGCAAGGCGACTAGAGTAGATTATCACATCGCTACACTCAGGTCAGTACAGACCCATTGTGATAGGGGAAACCCTAGTACTGATTTGTATCTTGTGAATCACCAAACACATTTGATCCTTAGTTCGCCAATAACAAGTTAATTCACCCAACTATTTCGTTGGAGGACTTAAGATCACATGTCAGGGCCCACTCCTACGTAACCTAAACGTTAGTTTCAACCCAGTCGAGCCACCAGTATCTTTCTCGATTCAATCTTTCGACGCTCAATAAGTCCCTTTCAGGTACACTTACGCAGTATCTCAGATCAGCATTTCCATCACCCGAAGATATTTGTTCATAGAGAATATGTTTATCTGTCGTCCTTCTAGAAAGATGGTAAATAATAGGTACGTTCGTCGAGTCTGATAAGTAGCCATCGAGATATAAAAATGCCTCAGGTGGTATATAACCACTCGCCAAAGTGTTTCTGAAATACTCAGGGTTGGGATAAAACAAGCCCGAAACGAGTTCGTTCTCCGCAACGCTAGCTGACCGCGCGAAATGATTCCTCACAAGATCCAGAATGACATTGTCAATTCTGGATACACCGGATGCATCCAATAGTCTCTTATTAGAGACGTAATGCCGAAAGTCGGAATTTGCGCTTCTATACATCCGCATACAAGCTCGAAGACATTTTCTTTCAAATAACCGAAGCTTTTCCAAGTAAGATGGGCTTATGTTCCAGTACAAGAATTTGTCCAAATGAAAACCTAAATACTTCACAGCGGTCCTTGACTCTATGTGGAGACCATTGGAACTCGTTATCCGAAGATTTTTCCAATTTCGTCTCAAATCTGATTTACTGCGTCTTACTGGGATGCGGAACAGTATGGTTTCTCATTTCATGTGGTTGATCTTTAGCTTCCATTCTGAACAGAATGTCTGTAGCTTATTAAAATTGTCCTCAAGCTCTCTTTGAGTATCCTGTATTTTTGAGCCACTTGCATGCAGAACAACGTCGTCAGCAAACGCTATCGCGTTACCCAATCCGTGTAGCATTTCAGAAGGCTTTTTCGATGTCCACTAGACAGGCAGCTGTACATCGTTATCACCAAACACAGAATTCTTCCAGATCACAGAAAAAGTGTCGCCATAGAAATTTAAATCTCAGGTGGATAAGCCCAAAGCAGTGGCAGAGGAAGTGGGTTGTGTCCTCATTGGCTTCCTCGTCTCCACATCCCCGACATAAATCTTCATCCGTGAGTCTTAGCTTTCTCATGTGGTACCGAAGAGAGTTATGCCCCGTGATAATTCCTATCAGAACAGAAAGGGAATTCCTGTCCTTTTGCAAAATTTGGTCGGTCATATTCTTGTCAAAGCAAGGCCATAGGCTTCTAGTGATCACACAGATCCTACGTGGCTATACTAGGGAAAATACCCGCAGACACTGTCTGATGTCATGGAGTCTGCTCTCAATGAAATAACCAGCTGGACTACAAACTGCGGTCTATCAGTCAATCCAACGAAGACCGAGCTGGTCATGTCCATACGAAAACACAAACTCCATGACTTTAAACTCCCAAAATTAAGAGGCATCCCCCTGGTCCTCTTAAATAGCGCCAATTCAAAAAAACTCAACGAGTCGATTGCCTCAGCATTAGCGGCGCACTGAGAACCTCGCCCTCCAAACCTCCCAAGCTCCCAAGAGACATCGTCATGCCTGCTCACCAATCAGGCTGAGAAGTTCTATTCAATGGAAGGAGCAATCCACAGGACATACCAGTATACTATTGATTCATCGTCATCTTCCACAAGTCACAGACTACCTTCCCAACGAACACAATTTCAGAACCGAATGGACTTAACGTGAGATACTTACGGACGGGTATAAAACTGAGGACGAAATCGGAGCTGAAGTTTTTTCAGAGGACCTAGGCATCCACCTCTCCTTCAACCTCCCACACTATTGCAGCGTTTTTCAGGTCGAAATCAACGCCCATTCGGCGATTAATGCAGCATCAGCATCGGATATTGTGATCAACATCGACAGTCAAGCAGCCATCAAATTTTTCGCATCCAGCATTACGAGATCAAAGACAGTGAAAGGCTGGCGCTTATCGCCCAACGAAATAGCTGGCCAGTACAACATCACCCCTTAGCTGGGTACCAGATCGCTGTGACATACCGAAAAATTGTGAAGCTGAAGCATAGGCTAGGAGAGGCTCCTCTGCTCGAGGCGCCAACGTCGTATGCTAAATACTTCATCAAAGCCGACGCACTAAGGCTGGCCAACCATCGATGGCCAACACAACACTGCCAGACTGCTCTGGCCAAATTTAAACGAAAACAGGACCACAGGACTCCTAAAACACGCGAGAGGAACCCTCTCCAAGATAGTCAACGCCCTAACCGGCCTCTGTGCTATAGGTAGGCATGGTCAAAGATTGGCCATTCGACTTCTGCTGGAGTTGTAGGGACAAGGAGGAAGGGCCGTGTCCGAAGGGCAATTTGTAAGACCATCGGAAGAGGTGGGGCCATAAAAAAAACTTTTAGGTTTTTGGCTGGTATTCGAACCTTGAGCCCCTTGCTCCGTAGTCCAACTTTTTTTTTTCCTCTTAAGACCCAAGCCCGTGTGGCTGATGCTCAACAACGGAGTAATACTGCGAGGAGATTAAACGTTGAACAAATGCAATTGCAGCAAACCGCCAGGACCTTTGCCGATAGCGTCTCTCTTAACCTTTGGAAAAGTCCAGCCTCAATCAAGCCAGCATCAAGTCCTGAAGACCAGTGACATCGATGTCAAGAAGCCATCAGAAATGTCGCAACCAGGGTTTCATCTGACCACCTCCAAGAAACCCGACGAACTATACAAAACCAAGTCTAGCTTAGGGATCCAGATAAAGGATCAAATTTATACTCTAACTACGTCTGGTCTGTGGTGGATTAATCTTGAGAAAAAGCATGTCTAGGGTAGCTAGCGTTTATGAACTTTCAGGAGAGTACATTCAAAGTGGTGTCTTCCCAAATCGCTGAAGCGTTTGCATCCTGTTTTTGGCTGGTTTACATCTAAGGAATAAGTCTAGTGGAGTTCAATGAGCACTAAGGGTCTTCTTAAGGGAGATGTGTGGCCGTAAGACTCAAACGCCGAACATCTACCTCAAAAGTCCAACAATTAAACACTGAGCTACAGCGTCTACATTGTCGAGGCCCTAGGACCCACAAGGGGATACAGGACATAAGTAAGTAAGTAAGTACAGCGTCTACTAAACTACTTTCAGCGTAAAAGAAGCTGACCTAGCACGCAGTTTCTTTTGATTTATGTAGTCGCATCAAACCCCAGGAATGGTTTTGCTGTTCGCAGCTGAAAAGATGATTGGCGTCACTGTGCTGGGGTGGTGTATACCGACTCGTATCAGCGCGTCCTTGTTAGCCTGTTTGTTGAGCCTGGTACCTTCTATGTAGATTGTATACTTGAAACTCTTTCGAAATGGGGTTCTCCGCAAATGAGTAAGGTAGTCCTGGAAGTGACAAGCTAGGTGGAACTGTTTAGACTGCTTGATGTCGCGATCTCTTATTGAAAGCCTAAACGTGAAGATGATCTGCATCTATAGGTGGCATCCGGTGATGGTGCTCATAGTCGTGTCTTAGGAGTTCTGAATATTTTGCGAGGGGCTTGTTATTTCAGCACGAAGCGTCTGATTCTTGAGAATACTATTTCCCTGTCTATGGTGGTTTCTGATGTTTGCTTCATGTGCTTGCTATCAAAAGTAAAATGCCCCTTGTTCAGGACGTGAAGAGTGTCGTAGAAGCCAAAATCAATCTCTCTGCCCAGTATAGAGAGAGAAAGGTATTCACCATTGCGCACGTTAGGTCCGGTTTTGTAACAAACGTTTCTAAATTATATTTCCAAACAGTTGGTCCTGGGAGTAAGTGGTCCTTCGGAGTAAGTCCAGAAACAACCGATACAGATACTATATCCGAAAGTGAGTTGGAAGCTCAATGGAGAATAGAGGGCAAAGAAACCTGGTTTAGCTTTAAATGCCTGCGATAAAACATTCAAAAACAAATGAGAACTCCAGCCGAAGATGACCCAGCACAGGGCGCCATAGGCTGCTCACCTGCCTTGAGCAAGAAGTACAATATCAGTGAACTTGAAGAAGTACAGAGATCGCCGTGTATAACAGATGCTACATCTAGTATTATCCGTCTCAGAGAATCGCAATAGTGGACTCGTAAGCATGGATGGACACTTCAGGATCTTGGAAACAAATTGGTTTTATCGTCAACTGGCTACATGATACCAACCTTGAATGTTACGAAATCCTTTCTAGTTGTAGTATCTTCCAGAGAAGAATGGGAGAATTGAAGCGTTACTAGCGACCAAGCTGAGCTTCTTCCTATTCGGCAAGTCTCCCACTGCCGACATTCAATCACAATATCGCTAGAGGTCACCACATCCTCTAAACTGGTAGACCAATCCCAGTGCAAAAGTTCCCACCATCACATTCATCTGAGTCCCAGGGCGAAGTAATTATGAGGGTGATGACCGCGCCGACGTTCTGGCCAGGCGCGGCCGGCCTTTAGAGGCTCACTGGCGGAAAGGGTAAAGAACATTGTCACTTTCTCCAGCTTGACAATCACGGGTGGAACAGCCTGACAAGTTGTGGTGCACCACGAAAAACATGACCTGAATACAACAAACCTATGCGGAATGAACAACTTGGGAAATCCAGACCAGTTTTTCCAGAATCGGAGCTATTATCGCAGAGGACTATCCACAGACGAGGACCATGCGGCCAAGAAGCTGCAAGGATGCCAATCAAGAAGAATCCCTACATCCCTTCCTTTGCCTATGTCCGGCCCTAGCGAGGACCAGACAACATACACCCCCTTCCTAGTGGATCTGACATTAGCCGAGACGAAGTCTGGAAGAATCAGAGCTTCCATAGGTCTGGCATCAGATTCTTCACAGCGATATCCAGAATCGCGTCCCCTGAACAAAAACATTCCAAACGCCCTCGTGGAGCAGAGAACAAGTAACAAAAAAATAACAAAAAAGCTGTTATGCTTCAGGGGATGCCTCCTGTGAGGATTGAACTCACGACCCCTGGTTTACAAGACCAGTGCTCTGCCACTGAGCTAAAGAGGCCATGCCGACCCAGTGTCAGTTTCCAATTTTCTACCTAACCCCAATTACTCTTCTCAAACTGTTCGCACCTCGATTTTGTACTCCACTGTAACCATATGTTTCGTTCATCTGTCACTCGCGCAAGGCCCCCCCAAACGGATTCCTGCAACAAAAATTCGTTTTCAGTTCTTGATATGGTTTCGCCGTCGCTGTCGAGTTTATTTTAATCGTCCGCATCGGGAATTTCTATTTTTTTGATAATTGTTATCGGGTCGGTTGATTAAATCGTTCAAACAAACATTTCGGTCGCTTTAATTGCCGTTTAATCGTGAATAGTCTGACGAAGCACAGGAAAAGAAAAAACTCGTCAACCGAGTGATAAATAAAAAGTGCCCTCACCTGCAATACGTGTGCCTGACGGGAAAATAAAAAAAAAAAAAAGGTTTTGTTTATATATCTAGTGCGACCGTGATTCACCGGAGCAAATCAAGGTGTAGCCTGAGTTGAAGTGTTTCCGCGGATTCCCAGGGTGTAATCAATTTTAGTTTGGGATTTTCGGATGACTGCGGCATGGCAAATGCGTGCCGCAAGAGAAATGAATAATTGGCGACGCATTTAGCAGGGGTTTATGGATTTTGGTCATGTTTTGCACAACGGCTTTGATTGTCAAGGTCTTTCGCTGAATAAAACAAGCCAGACGGGTCTTGAAAAGTCTCGCATGCGCTCTGAAAGTCGATTGTGGATGCAACAGTTTGCATAAATCCATGATTTTCCTGGCCCTGTACCCCGTTCAGTGCGGCTTTGTGTGGAGAATTATGCAAATCGGTGGTGTAATCATAGCCCTGGCAGTTTGTGGAGGGAATTCCAATGAATTCCATAAATGGATGTAATGGTCGCGGGGCTTTTTTTTGTAATAAAATATTTTATTGGCCGATGGTAGGTCTTGATTCATTGGAATCGCCACTGGAGAGCTCTCAAACTGGTACTGCAACGTCTTAGTGCGATGGCGGGGCCGGTGACAGTTCGATATAAAAGTGTTGCCATTGGAATGCACGAGTGGTAGGCAGGCTGCGTCTCCAAAAATACCTTCAAAAGTTGGTGGTTTGCTTCTATATTAAGAGTATGTATGCTCGAATCATCCTCATTGCCGCGTTATTGATCTGTTCTCCTTCCTCCACCAGTTCCACAGGAATGATGTAACCAACGTAGTGCCGAGCATTCACAGAGCATATGGTCGGATTCTTCCTTATTCTCGAGACAGACAGTACGTCTTACTGTGTTTTGGCGGAGACTTTAAGGAGTGAGACATCTCAAAAGTCTGGGACAGATGCTCCCTGTAGATTCGTCTGCAGCTTAGTTCCACTGATACAAGACGATGTCCATTCGGACGACAGACGATGCAAGCCAGTACATTTTGGGATCGAGAGCCCAAGTGCTATCATTTAGCCGCCTACTAGCCAACATGTTCCTAGTGGTACGTTCAGTGCTGGACTTGATATGTGAATTCTAGTTAAGTCGTTTGTACGAGATGACGCTGATGTAGTTTACCTCACTGGTATATGTCTTGTCCTTAGAATTTTGAATTAATACGAATATTTGGCGCAAGATGTCCATGACACAGGCTCCGCGGCCTAGCTTCTCTGCAAAGACCAACCCACTGTCCACTTTACAATACCAAACCAACTACCATATAAGCTAAAGCTAAGACATAAACGTCCTATACAAGAAGAATACAGTCTGTTCGTAGAACAGCGCTGAGAGTACATTGTACTTTCCGAACGGTGTCAGAAGGGGCTCTATAGTGGGCAGACGAACTACAAAGGAACTGCGCTGACAAAACCACGAAACTCGAGCTTCAGTCAAAGATATCAAGCTGAAAGATGGACTCACCGACTTATACCCGACTAGACTTCTACCTTACTAAACCAACAACTCTAAAACCAAGAGTTGTCTGCACATAATTTGGGACTCTTTTTGCGAATAGCTTCACGCAAGTGTCAAAGAGATCTCTAATTGTCAATCGAACACCAATCAATTGAGGACCAACTCTTTGATATCCTTGGGGTGTTGTTCATCAGTTGATGTTGATGGCCGTCCAGGACTGTCTTTGTCTTCAACGCTTTCTCTGCCATCTTTGAATTCTTTGTACCACTTGTGAACATTTTTTTGTCACAAAACCTGGTCGCCGAAGGCCTTCTGCAGCATTCTTAACGGTTCAGACATTAAACAAATACAGATTTTGACATAAAATTTGACACAAATGTCAGTGACGGTACTACCAACCTAAGCAAAACGAAATAGGATCTTCTTCCCTGAATCTATTAAAACTTTCCTTTAAAACTTTAGGCCCAGGCGGGTGGGATGGAATACCAAATCAAAACTCATTGATTCTAGCTTCAGTCCTCGTAACCAGTTTTAGCCCAGAGGCTGATTGTCCATCACCAATTAGTGTTATGGAACATGGAGACTTCAGGCAAATCAATAATCACAGCGCTACATCATCTTGTGGAGAAGGTTTACAGATCTTTCTTGGAACTTATCCTCCTTGCCTCTTGAGGGCTGGGGGACCTTTGACAGAACTTCGGTTGATTCTATTCAACGACCGATGAAACTGAAGTCTGATGCTGGATTACGAATCATTTTCATTAACTCTCTCGAGACGATGGGTGAGGCTTGGTGTACGTAATATGTTTCATGCAAGCCTTCCACATACCCAAAGGTATACTGAGATCAGGAAGCCGTATTCTTGCTTTAGTGGTGGGTTAGTCTATGTCTATTTTCACGCCTCTCCTCGTGCAGGTTATGCTTGTCAACTGCCCTTCCAAGGACGTTTTTTTTTCCTAACTCGTGGACAATTCGAGTCATATCTGGGTTATAACTAGGACATGGCTTCTATGGCTTGTCGAAGAGCTCATCGTTACATTCTTCGTCTGTGTCCTGTCTCGAGGCGTGTTCTATCCTAGTCTTGATCACAATTTTTATACGACACTCTTGTCAGAACAAATTAGGTGGTAGAGTTACTCCTAGTTAGGTGAGTTCATTTGGGATCTGTATAGTGGCCCTCTTTAGCACCATGTTGACCCTGTTTAGGAGCCAAAGCACCATGTAGACATGACTGAACAAAGAAATATTAGCGATCACGAAACGTAACCTTGTGGATAGTCAGACTTCGACTTGTCAAGCACCCTCTAGGTCTGCCTATTGGGTACTCTTCTCTACCAAAGGGGCATTTGAACTCCACCTGAATGTAGAATCATTGTCAGACGGTTTCAGCAGTAAGAACGTCAAGCTTGTAAGTATGAAAGCCCGGAAGTCTTGATACTCTTCTATTCGGTACCCAGTTCCTTTCTTCCTCTCTCTAGTTCTGTATTCTGTTGAGTTCACTGGTTAGGTCTCGAACAGTATGCTTGCTGAGTCTAGAAGATTCCAAACGAATTGATTGCATCCTCGGTCCCCCATTCTACCCAAAAGCCCCTGAAAGTGCTAAACAAGTGTTTTCCCAATCTTTCCACAGAAAAGCTATCTCAATCCGAAGTGTGAATCAGTGCGCCAGTGAAAATGCCGATTTTCAATAATTATTATCCGAAAAACTACGGTGCGAGCGGTATCGGTCTTGTGAACTTGGCCGCCTTAGGCTACTCCGATGGAGAACGTGAAAAGAAACCAGTTGGCCTGTACCCATCTTTGCCGTATCCAGCAGCAGCCAGCTTATCATATGTACCAACAGCACCGCCAGCCGGAACATCTCCGTATCCAACATCACCATATCCGTCGTCAACACCATATCCAAGTTCGACACCCTATCCCACATCGATGGGTGGAATGCCAACTCCCTATGGCAATGCTCCCTACCCCGGTGCTCCTGCAGTGCCTTCCCTTCCATATCCCGGTGGTTCCATGTTCCCTGGAATGCCAATGCCATACGACACCGTATCGCAAAATTCCCAAAGCTCTGGCTACTCCAGCCTCTATCCGTCTGTGCCATCACTTCCAGGTACATACCACCTTCCAGTGGTCGCCTGGAATGTGGTTCAAGTTCTTTTTTTTCCAACCAATTTCAGATGGTGTCAACTCGTTTGGTGAGCTGAATCGTCGTCGGCCGGCCTCGAATATATACCCAACCCTGCAGACCGAGGATGACTCCGATATCTCTGTGCCGTCCCCAACGGAAGAGCCATCTGTCGGTGTACCGGAAATAGCCTTCGAGAGCATCAAAGTGCCGGAAAATGAAAACATGTTCTGGGTGAGTACCTATTTGTTTCTAGAATCAACTCTGAATCCCATCCAGATTCCATGACTCTCTGCGGATGAGTCAAGAGTCCTACAGGTGCATGGTGCCGCCTAGTGTCATGTGGGCCACATCATTACCGTAAATATCCACTCCCACTGCGCCTTCGCTTGAAGTTCATTGCCTTGCGAGTGAATATACTTCGGGACAGATTAACCAAGTCAAAGAGTAGTGTCTGGTCCGAAATTCGGAGATAATTTCTCACCGCCGCCGCGCTGACTAATTTTAGACTTGACTCACACGTTGTCTTTGTTGGGACCGAAGCGCATTTGTTTGTTTGCGTTTACAGTTACAGAGCACTTTTCCAATGAGTCAGTTTAGTTGGAATATTTTACGGTTTTTTCGCGTTAACTGGTTGGGAAGCAATGTTCGCGGAGGAAACAAATCTTATTTCTCGGTACACGGTACACGGCTACAGCGCATCAATTCAATGCCAAGCGCTGGCCATGAGCCAGATCACCAATACCAAACAAATGGCGCCACGCGGCATCCGAAAGGAGGTATTTTTATCTGGATACTGTTGTAGATACAGTTTGTATCGAAAGCAGATGCAGGAAGTGACAATGCACGATGTACAGAAGTACGTGATCTGGTGGAGCATTCAAATGAGGCCAAACGAGAGCATAAACCTTGGAAATATGTATAAATATTGCGAGTGCTCCAGAGGGCATTCGGAAAAACAAATTCCGCTTCGGTGTTTTGGGCTAAAAATAGATGAAAAGGCTATAAATATAAATTTTGAACATTTAGTACGAAAATGCTTGACGTAGTCTTCGTACATTGCCTTGTGAGTGCGAATGGATACAAAGTAATTCATCTGCGGAACGTAGTAGCTCTACTAATCATGGTGTACCTCAGGGTTCCATTAACTCATTGATATTCTTTTTCGAAAATCCATTGCATAGTTCTTCTTGCTATCTAGTCGCAGAATAGGTGCTATTTTGGGCTGCAGTGGAGACGACGGTACTAGATGATGCCCTCATAAGGGTATACGTATGCCATCCAAGTCATGTCATACAATTTAGGAACAAGGCCATCAAAGTGGGCCAAGAAAAATGAGAGAACTTTGAGTATACTTTGCCAGTCGTATAGGATTGGTATCATTGCAGTGAAAAGCTGAAACCTTGAAGCCAAAGATTATGTAGGTCACAGCATTGGACGGACAAAATATGGAGGCAGTAAGCTCAAACTATGTTGAAGGCATGCTATGGACGACACACATAAACTCAGAACTGGGCGACGGGCACGTACATGCACTGGGCCTTAGAGGTACGCCGCAAGGTGGGGTCCTACCGCCTCTACTATGGATACTGCTCGGGAATGGAATCCTAAAGAAACTAGATCGACCTGGAGTCAAAGGTGTCGCATTTGCGATTGATGTCATTATAATGGGGACTGGGCAGTACCCATGCCCATCAACACAGAAATTCCCAATACGCTACACAAATGGGAGGGAAGTTGTCGACTAAACGTTAACCCCTTGAAAACAGAGGTGGTCGGTCCTCTTCACTGACAAGAGAACACTTTCAGGAATCGGACCCTAAAGACTCTACGGTACAACGCTCGAAATTTTGGAACTTCAGAGACACATCAGGAAGAACAAAGAAAGCATTTGTAGCTTTCTGTAGACCTAGCGAAATGTTTGGTTAAAAGGGGATACATTACCATCTTTTGATCCATCGTATCGTATAGGTCCTCAATCTGGGGCCCGCAGAAGACAAGATCATGTACTTCTAGCCACATTAGACCCTGCACTTGAAACAATCAACCTTTGGCTAGAGGTCGATATGGGCCACCGAACAATTGTCAAACGGGAACACCTGGGTACCGAAAAACGACATCACACTCGTTTGGGTTCTAGCACAGACTGATATACTAGGAACCGAACTGGCGGATTAGTGAGAAAGAAGTTCCAATAGACCCTGAGGACTCATGTCTCCCGAAAACAAAGGCAAAGCAAGACAAGTTGGAAAACAAGGAAATTCTAGGGCTTAATAGAAAGAACCTAGCGCTCATCACGGAGGTTACTACCGGCCACATTCTCTTGGCGGCCTACCGAAGAAAAGTCCGACCAAGCAGTGACGAACTCTGTAGAGGCTGTGGCGATACAGACGCAGATGTAAGCAAATGCCCAAGCCTGTGCAGATCTAGACGAATATCTCTTCGAAGACCCGGGCGAGCTTTCAGGAAAACCACTGTCCACCATCCTAGGGTTCTGTTCATTTGTCTCTTTTGCCTCTCAGATCACTGTAGAGCTTTCAGGCCTTATCCTGACAAAGAAGAACGTAATGCCTATAAGAAATGCCATCTTAATTGTAACCCGATCCGTAAAGAGTCTCTGGTTTAGACACTGCAGCCTTTCACTTCTTTCGATCCCAGGCAAGGTGTACGAGTTGTCCGGATCAAGGGCTCTAGCATCTGCGGTTGATTCTTACAACAAAGGTTTTCATTCATTGCCTTGAGCTCGATGTGGTCGAGCCAATGTCGTCGACGTGTTTTCGCCCTCCTCGTGTACTGGACCGTAAATTCGACGAAAAATTTTTCTCTCGAAAGTGATGAAGGCTTTCTGCTTTCCTGCTTTTCATCCAGCAGCGGCTCCACTGGCAGGGTTAACCTTTTGTATTCTATGCACGTATTCTTTCTTTCGAGTTAGGAGTTTCGAACTTAATCGAAGTCCTCTTGGTTGGTTGGTAGTTCAGCGATGGCGTCTTGCTCTTAAGATTGTTAGACTTGGAAACCTAGTGTTGCTTATCTCCGTGATCACTGCTTCTGTTGCCGTATCGAAGAGGCTGTGCTTTCCAACTAATTTGCCGAAGGTGTACGGACAGTATACTGGTACGGATATCCACATATGCGGATATCTAAAAGCGTGGAGACTACGCTGCATTGTGGCATTGGTTCAATTGAGGAAAAAGACAAAGAATGCACACCAGTCACTTTCCTGTAAATTTAAGAAAACTCCAAAAATGATTAGAACATCAGCGGGCACAATCTTTCAAAAGTCCGTGCAACTTCTAGCGTACACCGATGACGTTGACATTTATGGAAGAACTCAGCGGGCTGTCACTAGAGCGTTCACTGGTATTGAAACGGAAGCTGCCAAAATGGGTTTAGCGCTAAACGAGGGCGAAACAAAGTATATGTTGTCAACGAGAAACGACACACAACATCGACGAATGGAACAAAACGTCTCAATCGACAGCTACAACTTTGAGGTAGTAAGGGACTTCGTCTACCACGGTACCTCGGAAAGCAACACCTCAGAAGAAATAAGACGAAGTATAACTCCTGCCAAACGCTGTTTCTTTGGGCTAAGAAGGCAATTGAGTAGCAGAGACTGTTTATAAGACCCTGATCATTCCAGTCCTGCTTTATGGCGCTGAAGCATGGACTCTGCCTAAAGCGGGTGAAGAGATCCTCAGTCGCTTCGAGAGAAAGATTCTTCGTCTAATTTGGGTTGACGGGCTTTGGAGGAGAAGATTCAACGGCGAACTATACGAGCTGTACAGCGACGTCGACCTAGTCCGAAAAATGCGCATCAGTCATTTAAGATGGCTAGGACATGTAGAGCGAATGGACACCAATGATCCGGCCCGTAGGATCTTCAAATCAAACCCGGAGGGACAATGCAGTAGAGACCTCGCATTAGGTGGCACGCACAAGTAGAAGGGGACCTCAACCGACTTGGAGTGCGCAGCTGGAGGCAGTTAGCTAAGGACCGGGCTAACTGTAGCGCCACCTAAGTAAGAAAGCGGTGTGTAGGACACTGACAAACCTCATCGATGCGGATACCCTACTCAATGGATGCGAACATGTCGGAGCAAAAGCTTATTAAAACTGAACAAGGAGGAAACCAGGTCATCTCCCCTTTACTGTCAACGTTCTCAACGAATCATTCCTAAATATGTAGAAACAGCGGAACCAAAGTGACAGTCTACGCGAATGATGTAGTAATGCTAGCTTAAGGTTCTTAGAACACAGCAAAGGTACAAATAAATGGCATCTTCAGCTATATTAAATGAACAGGATAGCTTGCAGTTTATGCCAGATGCATCTGAAGTTTAGGCAGCTAATCCCCTATGGGCTACAATAGAAACAGATTTCTCTCCTCTTAGCCAAACCATCTACCATCCTAGCATTGCAGGCTTAGTCTGTCCAAGCTAACTCTGTTACTAAACTCAAACAAGCTAACCGAGGACATATGCTTGGTTACCGTGCTTCATGCTTTCGGTTGTAAGTACATAGTACTCCTCATTCCTACTCTTGTCACTACAATATTCTCATCTGTTTCCACGCCAAACCCCCTCTGGCAACACTATTCTATGTATACTTTCGCACAAAGCACAACAAACATATCGCATTCTCTCTCATTCCACGCAACAGTTTGAGAGTCTCCGACAGCTGAGCAAATATTTTGAAGTTTAGCTTTGCAGGCCGATAAAAGTCAATTTTTGCAGAGATTCTAGTATCAAGTTGAATCTTTTGACGTTTGCCCGCGAGTTACTAATTCCTCCTCCGATTAGAAAAAATAAAAATAAAAATAATTCATCCGCCCGTCTTGATGGGCAAATTAAACTAAAAAAAATCGTTCGATTGTCGCATCATCTGCAAAGGAGCAGCAACGAATTCCAATTAAATCCCTGCTGCTGCTGGTGTGTAGTGTATTTTTTTTTTTAAAGTGAAACTCGATTTTTGGAAATTTTTTGTCTATTCTGTGTGTGGAATCCGAAATGTGGTGATGTCACTGTAATTAGAGCGATTTATTCTATATTTTTTCGAAATGTATTTCAATCTGCTAAAAATACTCAACGTGAAATGGGAGACTGTTTTGCCTGTGAAAAGTCTCGTGGAAAAATCGTTTTCTCTCGAGACGGGGTCCGTATGGCATTGAATTGGGAGACACCCTCTACCTAGTTGGGGGCGCATTCATTGTTGTTATTTACGAAACAGAAAAAGTTAATCTAATCTCGTTGTGTCCGACGGCCACCACGACTAGGGGGTAATCGAGGTGATAGTGGTCGTTCAGGTGTGTGTTTGTGATCAGGTTAGTTGATAGCGACATGATGTCATCAAATCGGCGACGCATGGCTTCCATTCGAATGTGAGAATTAGCACATTCATCGAAAGAAGCAAACCTGAATGTGGCGCTGGAATGTCTTTTAATTGTTTCCCAGAATCTGAAGAAAATGCCAGAAGTCGGTTGGTGTAGCGAATGATTCAAAGAATCAACAAACGTATCGTTGCTTGAGTCACTAGTTTGTGGTGGGATTATATAAAATGGATTAACAAATTGGATGTATTCCTCATCCGTTTAGTGGGCACTGTCCGCACATCCTGAAAAGAACTGTTCGGCGACAGGCTGTCTACTGCAGGATTGGCAAGTGCTGTGCAGTTGGAGCAAACCTGCACTAAGCATGCAGTTATTTCCGGTCGATAATTTTTCCTTGCGGATACACAGACAGTAGTCGCTTGGCGCCATATGGCGCTAGCAGAAGAGGGTGCGGCAACAATTCAAAGCCAAATATATCAACTGTTTGTACTGTGATTGTGCATTCAGTACAGAGGACAGCGGTTCAGACATACATGAAGTGAACAAACTCAATTTGGAAGAAGCACGTCAGGAAACCAATTTACGGGGAATGTTATGCCCAGTGGTTGTCGGATCCCACCAAGGAGACTGGAGAAAGGAAATGCTTTTCAAAGTTGATTCAATCTGCGAAACATAATTAATTTAAACGAAAACAGTTGATTCAGTTGCTAAGTGAAGGTTTAAATAATGAGCCAATGCTTCTCTAATTGGGTTTCGCATTTCGTGGTCAGCTGCTCTCAATTTCCGCTTACGGTAGGATACACTTCCACCAGAGTAGATCACACGAGCCGATTGCTTCCGCTACTTTTGGAACTTTTTAATGACTTTCCAAATTTTTTTAATATCCGAGCCGGCAATACCTTCAATCTTCTCGAAGAAATATTCCGCCAGAATGTGCTTTGACTGTAATGCAGGGCAGATGCAGAGAAGGTGAAATGGTGATTCGTCCTCTTCTATGCAGCCGTGACAGAAGTCGTTGGCGGAAATTCCAAGCTTTATGTCGTGCCTACCTAACGCACAGTGACCTGCCGGTAATTCCAATAGAGTACCTATGCGTGGTCTTCTGATGAGTAGCAGACTAGTTGTCCTGTGAATGCTCAACTGTGGTCACATCTGTCTTGAGATTCGAGAGGTTCTTTTTTGTGCTACGTCTGGTTGGTTGCAGTTGCCCTGCACGTCCGAGTGGCACAGAGTTTGATTACAATTGTTCGATATCTCATTCAGAGATGCGCGATATTGTTTTACCAATTTGATCTTACTATTGGTGATGCGAGTGCTTTGATAGCTGCTTGACTGTCGGTCCATCAACTGCCAGTCAGCGGCTTTATACATAGAAATACTTGAATTGAAATACACTGCAAAAGTCTGGTAGACTGAAAACAGTCTAGCTTCTAGGCCTCCTCGCGTGTCTTAGACACATCGATGTCCAGAATTATTAATTTCCGTGTTCTCTGTCCAATTCTGTCGGCTGGGAATACTGGTGAAATTCTTACTCACGCAGAGTTAGGACTGTGTAGTGCCCTGTCCTGCTGGGGCACCGTAGCGATGTTTCTCGCAACGCCGACTTCATTACGACCTCTTTCCCATAAATATCCAGAGGAATGATATCCAGCTTTCATTCCAGCTATACATTTGTATGTATCCAACTCAAGCCACCATATTTGTTCTTCGTTAGAAAGATTCCTCTCTCCAAAAGTAAAATCAACGGGTCTGCTGATGTTGTTGACGTGGCATGTAAAACCCGAGCAGGAATAGCTTCACGTCTTATCGGTTTGTTGAGATTCAGATTGTGGGTTTCACTCTGGGCTATGATCTCATTTCTGTTATAAGTTTTGGAGCGTGCTCCGCCAATTACTTCATCAGTGAACTTAATCTCATTTGTGCAAATGTGCAGTTTCAAAGCATATGCATGTTCTTTTGCTGGTTTGTTGGTTCCGGTGATATACATACATCCTTTACAGAATTTCTACAGAATTGACTGACATTGACTTTACCAAAAATGTTATCAGCTTGAGGCTGTTTGAGCCGATTGCTCTATATACTTCCATTCGATGTTGAATTGTGCATCTTAGTTTGGTCGAAGGGTAGTGTTGAGTGCCTGCAGTTCTAATATTAGGATTATTTAATCAATTCTTTCTTTTGGTCCACCAGTTGAGCACTAACAAATCACAGATCCTCTTGTTGGCATTGTGTTTATGGTTCCTAGTATCTATGTTTCGCCATAGAAATTAAGCTTACAAGTTAATGATTAATGACCAAGGCAGCAGAAGTCGCAATTTCATCTCATTTAGTACAAAGCCAGTAACGTGTTTGGCTTGGTATTGATAAGTTGTGATGCCGAGATTGCGATTGCGCGCCTAAAACAGGTTTTAAACGAGTGTCGTTTGTTGCGGTGGTATTTCCTGTGTTTTTTCCTTACATCACTGTGACTGACCACTTATTGTTTTCTCTTCCCATGTTGGGGGGTTAAGTAAAATTATATTGCGGTATCCAAGAGTCTTCCGTGTTATCCTCACACTTTTTAAGGTATATCCTGAGGGTTTTTCAATGCGTGTGGAAACTGTGCATGATAATTTATTTAGTGCCTTCTAGTGGTAGGTAGATACATGCAATCAGCACTCGAATCGTCAATGAATCCATGTTGAACCCCTAGGGCGGGTAACCTGAAATCGTAGACAAGTATTAGTTTGTAGCTTTGGGATTGCTAAGAGGCCTCTCTGAACCACTCTGCTAAACGGCTTATGATGGCTTTAAGATGGCACAGGCTTGGGCATTTGCATCGGAAGTGAGATGTGTTCTCTTCTGCATCCGTGTGGATCCTTGTTTGGTGGGCCGCCAGGAGGTTGGGGCTGGCAATAATCCGTGTGAGAAAGGCTTAGTTGGGTCTGTTAAGCAATAGGATTTACTTGGTTTCAAGATCAGAGTACTCATTAGATAGTCTCGCGAAGACTTGCTTTTTCTTGGATTTAACAAGATCTTGAGGTGGTAGACAAGAGGTCCTGTGGGAACCCCCTTTCTAAAACATCCGTCCGTTCGTTTCTCTGAATGCCACTATTGTCCTGGAATCGAAAGAAGTGTAATGTTGTAGTTTGCTGTGAGTTCTTCACGGCAACGTTTCGTAAGTTTGGGTTTAACCAATGTGGAAGAGATGACCTTCATACCAGTTTGACTGTCGGTGTAGTATATGTCGATCGTCTTCCTTGAGTGCAGTTTCATGGATAGTTTTCGTGTCCTCTAATCAATTGTTAGTACTTCTGTTGAAACAATCTGCCGTGGTAAGAAAGTCTAGCTCTGCTGTTTATCCACTTCTCTGGATCTGTTGCGGTACTCAAGTATGGTTAGCGGGGATCCGTGTCGCCCTCTTTCCAAAGTTTCGATTGTTTTAAGCCAGGGAGACTCTGCAACTGTTTCCTTTTGGTGCAGATCCAATGGAGTCAATGCATGCTAGTATGATTCTAAGGACTCCTGTAACCCACCAGATTAGGCACCCATGATGGTGGCCATGACGATGGCTGTATACCTCCAGTTGATGATGGTAGACCTGGGCCTAAATCCTTTTTTAACACAGGTGAGGTTTTGGTGAGATCGTAACCTAACTTGATGGAAGAGCGAGCGTGCTCCATCACTTTGTACCAGGAATGCTAAAATTAGACGTAACTCTCAAGCTCAGTACGTAGCCACTGATATCATTCGTTTTAGCTGTTTGGTATCATAAATTTGGATTCACTTTTACAGTCACAGCTTTCGTGAGAATATTTTGGTGTTTACGGCGTACACCCCTAGGTCACCTATTCACCGATTAACTTCCGGTTAGATTCACGGAATTCTCATGTAAATTCAACCTAATCACCCAAAAATGTTTGCAATTCTTGTGTTCGGTTGCGTCTTAGATTTTATCAAGACTGATTGAAATGTATGTATTTTCCTCCAGCTGCCACATCGAATGAAATTTCGAATTCCAACCAACGATAGTGAGATCACGTCAACAGATAGCCACATGTGTTTGCTTATTATATTGGTTGTGCTGCGCATTTCCACTTTCATCGAATACTAATCTCATTGACCTTCAACTCTATTGGTTCCACAACTGTTTCCAGATGTTTCTTCTAATGCCCCATTTTGGATTTGATGATCCTTTGCATAGACCCATGTGTCTCTAGAGATTTCCCAATTTCCTTCCAAGTTAATGCCACAAACCAGTGTATCTTGTCATTGAACTTAGCCAGCCAACTATAACCTTGTTTATGACAAAAATATACATAAGTTCCTATGACTCACCACTTATCACAGCATTAAATGTGAGTCTAAAATTAACAAAATTATCAAATCGTGTTACAATAATTTAATAAACACGCGAATGAGATGAATTGTAAATGGGTTTCGTCGGTTTCGACCACTTAAAACTCGTCACACTTGCTGGAAACGTCTATGTTGGATAAATTCGAGGAAATTTTGAACCTAACATGCTTTATGTACTATAAAAGCCAAAAATGGCGATGTCCGTATTTGGCCAGTCTGTGAAATGTGTTGTTTAGCCAATTTACCACGTAAATCAATGGAGAGACGTGGATCTTCGTAAGATGTTGCCTTGTGAATTCTTTGTTTGTCAGAAGCAAAACTGGCTGAAATTCAAAAAAGAGATTTAGCAACCCGTACAGACGTACTTCAGTATCCAAATCGTAACTACTTCTGGATATCTTCTTCCTTTTTGACGACCATGTACTGACAATGAATCAGTCGCTAAACCTTTGGAGAAGGTGACTCTTTTTCCTTAGTTAGGTTATGGAACAGATAGATTGTATCAGGAGCCTATTCTTGATAATCGATGTTGTAAAGAACTCTCCATTGACTGAAATGCGCTTGATCCAAGCCATCAGAGTCTTCTTCGATTTTTTTATCTACTCTCGGTTAGTAAAACGGAGTTCGGAAACTCCTTCTTGAGATGATCGAATAGAAATAAATCACAGAGAACCAATTCAGGTGAATTCGGGTGTATCTAGCATGGTTTTCGTACTGGGCTTGGTCAAAAACTTAGTAATAAGCACGGCATTGTGCGACAGTGCTTGGTATAGTGATGCAAGACCCACGAGCTGTTTGTTCAGGAATCCGGCAAACGTCTCATAACGTCGTTATGTGATCAAGTCCCACCCATACCTATACGAATCTTTTGAAAAGGACTAGAAATGTCCAAATTCCAATCGTTTGCCTAGGTCCTTCAAACATAACAAACGGTTCCACAATGTGGTAGCTAACCCAGCGCACCATCTCTGCTCAATAGACGCTACAGACTACGAGTTGAAACCTAGGCTTTATGCTGTAGATGCTATACACTACAGGTTGAAACCTAGACGTTGGCTAAGTACTATGTGCTGCAGACTACGGCATTTGACATAGTTGGGTATCAAGCTCTTTTGGCGAAAATGTATGCATATGGCATCGATGAGTCTCTCCTTCAATGGTTTAGAAATTAACCTTCGGGCCGTTCAATACAAGTTGTCTTTCAAGTCTGCAATTCACCAAACAAATGCTGGTGTTCCCCAAGGCGCTGTTTTGTCTCCGACTATCTTTCTCATTTTTATAAATGACCTCTTGTCTGTAACTTCTAATCCAATCCATTCTTTCTCTGATGACAGTACCCTCAGTTTTTCATACTCGTTCCCTAACTCACGTCCTTGCTCTTTAGCCATAGAAACACATTAAATTCCGATCTGGACAGCATACGAATACTCAAATGGGGTTCAACCAATAGAGTGGAATTTAATGCTTATTAGAAAGACTGCACTAAGTGAATACCTTTTCAACGATCTCAACGATTTGTGTACCGCCTACAAGTTTGGCTCCTTCATAAAAAGGAGCGGATGGTTACCAGAGTAAGAGGGGTGATCCACCCACCTTACACAACGGCAGTACAATGGACCTTCTCAGGTCTAAGTGCCGGTCTAAACCAACCAAACCCAGTTTCTTGAGATCCTCAGTGGCCTTGTAAAGTGACTTTTGGAAGTCGTCGTCGCTTTTTACTGGAAAAAAATGTCCGATAAAAATTGCATAGAATTGGAATGCGAAAACTGCAGCCATTTTTATTTATAAATGTCAAACATTTTATGCCCACCCTTTATGTGTCAAACTTGACGTATATATCCTGCGTATAAGGTGTTCGTTTTGTATTACTCGCACTTTGAACCCATCACACATCAAATATGAATTTTGAAGAGTAGGTACTACAAGATTCACTAAAGTATTCATAAATGTCAGCTCGTTGCTTCTGTTTACATTTTCCCATCGTTTCGTGTTGTAGCTTTCTTTCAGTTGTACGTATGTCCATCACCGCCCAGTTGTGTGCTGTTTAGTCTCGCATTCTGTTGATATTTTTAACTTTCGTGTTTCCAATGAAAATGTAACCGATTTGCCGCAATTCCTATCATGTAGCTACTTCCAAGTACTCTTTCGCTATCAACAATAACGTCACCGGAATACGTGAAGGTACTCATTACTTTGAAATGGAATTCAGACTTAAACCAGAGAATAACGCGGGAGGGGAAAATCCACATACTTATGGTCTGAGTATAAGACTGCCCGCCATTGTTGTGGTACGAAAAACAACTTCATTCCAATAAGAACTCGTTTTAGTTATGTATTTTGGATCGGCGGTGCTTGGGGTTTCATTGAAATGTTCATCACGTTTGCTTATCCGATTTTTTTGTTATTTTTTACTGGTTGAGGGTCACCGTTTGTAAATGACACCAAATGGACTCAATTGGATAAACTGGTGGAGCTGGTGAGACCTTTTCGGCTAATTGAGTGTCAATTTAGAACACAAAAGCGACAACATCACCGTGCTTTAAGTTTTATCCATGCTTTGTTCTTTTTTTCTTTTTAATAAATCCAATTTAAAGCTATGTATTGTGACAGACTGTAGGAAAGCTTTTGATTGAAAAAAAGTATATAAGAAAAACTGGCTTAAAATATGCACATCTCGGTCTCGGCACATAACACATACCGCGAATGCAACGTGCTTGGACCAGTTACCGATTGTTGCCAATTCCAACGTACTTTAAGCCTCATTTAAACTATTGGAGAACAATTAGAGCTTGACAATGTTCACAATAGGTAATGTCATACAATAACTTGCTTTTGACATTTACGACTGATCTCAGCCTTATGTCAACTTACGCAAACAATTTGAATGAGGGGACACATCACATTCAATCCAATGGTTTCTTTTTTTGTTCGATTGTCGACCCTTAAACTTTGACATGTGTCACTTTGACATGGCAAACATGGAAAGCATATGTGATTAAGAACATTTGAACACTAAAACTCGAAGTAGAGTTTAGGTAGATGTTGGAGTTAAACGACATTCTGATCATTCTTCACTTCTTCCAAGACGCACATAAGTACCTAACAGATTGTAGTGTCTTCAACATGCACCTCTTCATGAAATCTCGTTTAGGTGCAAATCCAGGATGATTCAGAGGAGAATCTTGTCTAGGAGTATGCATAACTCGAGTTTGACTGAGTTTAGATTCATGTCTTAATCCAGAAAAGGTGTAGGGATCGCTTTGAGCCCACCTTAATGTCTAGTATATTATGATAACCTTATAACGGCCTAGTACCTACCCTACCCTAGATCAGACCTTTTCTGATACAATCGGTCGATATGCACAAGTTCGTTGACTTATTCGAAGCCCATAGATGGAGCAGTCTTCTTAGAGCTGGCAGATGCATAAAAAGTGAAGGATTGTTTCCTCTTCATGTCTACAGCTCCTGCAGCAATCATTTCGAAAGAGGCCCAACTTGGCCTATCACACAGTGTCCAGTGAGATCCTGTACTGAGTTTCTGATCCACTTCGACAAACCTTCCTATACCATCATTTCTGCCTGAAAACTTACTCAGGTGGCGCTACAGTCCGGGGTGGACCTGGGCCTGAACGAACAAACCTCTCCATTCGACGCGTTCTTTGGTTAACTGCCTCCAGTTGGGTACTTCAAGTTGTTTGAGGTCGTCTTTCGCTTGTAGGCGCCACTTAAGGCGAATCAAAGAATCTTCGGCCCGGAAGGCGACTTAAGCGACTAATGCATACTTTTCTGACTCGGCCGATTTTGCTATATAGCTCGTAGAGTTCGTTGTGAAATCTCCTCCTCAAACCCTCCCAGCAGTCTCCTTGGTGTTTCTCAACAAGACCTTGCCACTCAATTGCCTTCTTAAGTCAAAGAAGCAGCGTTTGGCAAGAGTAACTTTTCGTTTGATCTATGAAATTGTGTTATTGTCAGGGTTTATAGCGAAGCCGAGGTACACCAAGTCCCTTACGAGTTATAACTGTCTATTGTGACGGGAAAACTCTACAGGATTCTGTGACGGTAGAACTTTTCAGAGAGGAGACCAGTGCTCTCTATCCATAAGGATGCTCGTTTGGTACTTACAGTCAAATCTCAGTTTGAGATGTGGTCAATATTTTCATAGAAGTAGCCGACCTGAGTCTGGCTAAATCACTTAGACCTTCAAAGAAATACTCGTCGAAGCTATTTCTTGCTCACTGAAACATGTCCACAAAAATAAGATATCGTTTCTTCCTCCTCCAGCTTCTACAGAAATTATTGTTGACATGACGGTTCGTCCTGTTCTGATCAAATCCTCGGTTGAACAAATCTGTTTAATACTAGGTTGGGTATCTAGGATTCTAGTAGTCAGCAATGTTCGTAGTACTCTATAGCAAGTGTTCTGAAAGGCTTAGAGTTTCTCCAAATGCGTCACACAGTAGCTGTAAGCTATCAAACGGGCGGAACGTGAAAAACATTCTGACTATTCATTATCCATTACGCAATCTCTGCCTTGTTCAAAATTACTGGCGTTACACCCAATGGAACAATAAAACTTTAGAGACGGAATCTGCAGTCTTTATGGACGTTGAGGGCAACTCTACGGCCACAAGCGTTCTCCTGATGTAGAATATTACAGATTAAGTCGGAAATTGGTACGCTCGCTGTACCTGACTATTGTTTGGTCACCGAGAGCCTAGTTTCTCACAAAAAGCCAAACATTTTTATACATGCCTAAGGCACAATCAATCATGATTTAGATGACCTTAGTGAAATGGTCCTTCAAGATCATGTCCACTTATTCAAATTGACATCTAGGATGTAATCAGTTTGCGGTGCCCATACTATGCCCGAAATCGTTTAGCTTAAACGATGCTCAAAGAACAATGCTCCCTAACCTTAGCGAATCACGGTTTCATACCGCTAACTACTGAAACATTTCACAGAAATTCCATTGCCCCCGTTTCATATGAACTTAAACGTCACTGAGGCCGCTAATCGATCACAAGGTTTCGACTCACAAAAGTGTAGGACAACTGCGACAACTTTCCTTCAACTCAGGTGCTAACGAAGAGCAACTGGAACGTGCCCAGAATTGTGCTTCGCTATCATTCGCACCGAAGTTATGACTGATTGCGTGACATTTCATTCATGCAGCAGAAGTAACCATATTATCGTCAATCAGCTGCCAATTAAACGAACTTAAATTGGTTTTAACTGCAATGAAACAAAAAAAAAATATTTTTTTTCATTTATCGTTATGACCGCCTGTTGGAGGGGGAAACGAATTGCTACATTCCGTTTTAATTTGCTTTGCTAACTTAGTCATCTCGATTACGATTACTCTGAGCATTATCATGGGATTGTCGGTGTTAGCCAAGGTTACTTATAGGTTTAGGTGCGGTGTTTTGCCGCCGACACACTCAGCAGATCACATCAATATTATATCTGTTCTGTGATTCACTTCAAACAGTGCAAAGTGATACATCATCAGATAGAAAAAAATTCTAAAAAATCGAGTTGCACAAACACTACATATTGCTGCATGACACCATTAATTCTTGTTATCCATAAAATATACACTAAGCTGTGAGCACAGCATTTTCAGGCGCCAAAATGGATGAACTCAAAGGTTTCTTTAAGCAGGCCGGCAAAGAATTTTTAAATGCCGCCGGCGAAGCTGCTGCGGGGGCAGCCAAAGAGATCGTGGGAAGTGTTATTAATGAAATCTTCATCAAGAAAGAAGCCGAAACGAAAAGAATTCTGCCGAGCATTAAGAATATGAGAGTCGTAAGTAGCGTCAAGATATTTATATTTGAAATAAAAAAATTATTTATAAATATTTCTTTTTACTTATCAGCAGAATGTTAAGAAATTTATTTGAACAACAAATGCTTTGGATAGTCCAAATGTTTTAAGACACTAACTGGAGGAAATATGTGAGGATGCTTGGGTATACACTTTGTACCCATCATACATACTATAAACTGTCAACTGGGATTAAATGGCATTGAAAATGGCATAAATATCTGGCAAATCGCAAGAAATGAGAACACAAAGTTGTGCATATTCAAATACTGGGAAGACCCCATGTATTAGTTTGAAACTCAAACTAACAGAAATGGGGAACAGGAAGATTGATAGCGATGGGATCAAGTCTAATGGGGCACGGTGATGGCCCACATGGCATTGACATTGAGCAAAATTGGCACTACTTATCTATCATGGTCACCGTCTGTTTATGTTTACATTTTTTTGTGCAATTTTCATAGCAAAACCTCTTGATAGTGATGTCAGGGAAACATCAGCTCGTATTTTCTTGTCAAAATGCGTCATGTGGTGCACGAAATAGAAAGCCAGTCGTTCGTCTTTTTTTAATTCCCATGGAATGTAGCCTTAGCAAACGGATACCTAAGACTTATTGGATCTCTTTTGGGCTTCCAAAGCCCTTTGTTTCTAAAGAGAGCACATCCCGGAATGCAAAGTCAATGCTTTTCTCCTTTTCTAGTTATTTGGCGAACCGTTTAGGGGCGATTAACCAATTAACAAAGTTCTTTACAATAAGAAGTCTCAGATCCATATCAGATAGCAGAATAAGAAACATAACATAAGAAACACTCAAGGGATCAAAAAAAATTCCTCCAAACCTCATGTTTCAGATTGTTCTTAGGTGGCTAGGGGTGAACCGAAGGTCGTTGTCCTTGTTTCATTTCCTGGGGTCGGCATTTGATGAGACCATCCTTTGGAGGGGTTGTTGCTTGAGAGTTTTTCTATGATAGGGTAATTACTCCCCACCTGGAGGGCCAGTTCGCTTACTCCTCTAGGAGGAGGGACTGGATTTTCATTGCCATTGGTCCAGTAAGCGTTTAACGGTCACTTACTCTTTTCCAACACTCTGCACCAGATCTGAGATCTCTATATATCGGGGATTTAAATATGCCAATCTAGCTCATATAGGGGATACACTAACAGTTGGTTCCTTTCCGCCTGGATCGAGAGGAATTGGCTTACTGACAAAGCAATCCTTCCTATCTCTCGTCCACTACCACCACCGACCTTCCAAAGGGGTTGGTTACTCAAACTCCAGCGACCACCAATGCGGAGGTTTAGAGAGCTTGTGCTCTCTTTGGCCATCGTAATGTGTCTAAATCCTTGATAGATCTTAACTCGAATCTACAATGATGTTCGACCTGAGGTAGACTACGCACTAATAGTTTCTGCCCATCAATTTTGCTGGATGATATGAAAACTAGTGTGTAGCTCAGAATGATAAAATGTTGAGTGGACTGATGAAAGCTAAAATTATTCGTTGGTTTCGCTGTAGTAATCGAAACTGATGCACGAGAGATGGAAACGTGCAGGCAAGTTTCCTTATTCTGCGGTTAGCGAGAGTGAATTGGGTATCGCAACACAATATAATCTTAGGAAAACGGAGTTTTGAAATTACAGTGCGTAGTCTGGATTGAAACGTTGACAACTGACAGTCTTGTACTAAAAAAATGTAGAATCCTATACACATTCATTCATTTATAAATTGACAAAGTTAACATTGATGTACGAGTGCTGGAAAATTGTTGGCGATGGTATGATAAACGCTTTAGGACAGCGTTAAATATGGAGGTTGGATGTTGGCAACGGTCTTATTATTGCCAGTTACAAGGAATAGAGCAGCTAGATGCTGATTTTTCCAGCAATTCGATTTTACCAGGCCTTACTTCGTAGGCTTTATCGAATACTTCTTGTTAACCTTTGGTTCGATTGGAGAAGTCACTTGATCGTGGATCTCTTTGGTGAAATTCGGCATGCGTTTGGAATAGTTCAGATGAACTGATTCTGAGTTTCACATAAGACGTAGGATAGGTTTTTCTAAGATAAAGCATATAAAGCTGATAACCCAGTCATCGGGTGCGCGGTGTTCCATCCATACCTGAGTAGTATGCATAGAATAATGCTGACTTTAAGGAGTGAAACCATGTATCTTACAGGTGTTTTGGGGTCTCATTATTTTCTCAAAGATTGTCTGTGTTGCAAAGATGATAAGAGTGTTGATTGACGGAGACATTACTTTAAAACTGCGTCTGTTTTGCTGAACATGTTTCTTTTTCGCGAAATCGTGATTTAGGTTCTCCAGTACCTAACTAACGAACTGTCAGCGCTTAGTACAGTCTGCTGGTTGCAGTCATCAACTGAATTTTGTAACCATGGAGTTTCAACGTTGCCGCTTTTATGTTCTTCGATTTTCAATAAAACTTTTACTGACCCTAGCGATGTTCTCATAAACGAGAAGGGAATGACCTTTTACTAAAGACTCTCTAACTCCGTTGTCAGCATCATTTCACAGCAATTACAAGTTCCCTGTCAATTGTATTACTGATGGCAACTAAGTGTTCAACACTGCACAGACCTGAAGTCAGTTGACAATGAGACTCCGCCCACAAAATATGAAAAGTTTTGTATCAAGCAGTAGATTTGATAATATTTGAATTTCTTTCCATAATTCGCCAGAACAGCTGATGTCAGTTGTCATTAAGTGAGGGGTGCCAACCTTTAAAAAAAAGTTCTCCATATGACACCATGTATTACCTTACGAATTTCTGACGCAATCATCTAACTAAAATGGATCCCCGATGAGCCGTCAGCTGTAGAGTTAAGGAATTTTTCTATTTTCTGTCTAAAAAGTGTGACGGGTTTATAATATTCAGTTCTAAGCAACGTATCTCGTTCTCCTTTTACCTACCCCACTCAAGTTTTCTTTCCCCTTTGCAAGGCTGGTGAAGACCTATCGCCTTCATCCGTTGGAAAAGTATCTCGCCAGTCTAGACACAATTGATATTCAAACTGTTTATGGCGCCTTTCGTAAGTTAACATGTAATTCACTTGCACCCTCACATTTCCGTTGATGTTTCAAATTTTTCCCTCTGATCTCATTCCAACAGTTATGCTACGCTTTCTCTGACATCATACGCAACATGTTTCCCTTACGAAACTAAACTCCGAGGGTGTGCATGTTGGTTGTGTCTTTCGTTAGATTAATGGCAACTATAAAATACCAGCCACCCCTGCGTCGGAAAGTAAAACATTATGTATTATGTGTTGCTTGGATGTGGATCAACCCCACTATTTTCAATGTCATGCTCTGGAAGACTACCACTCCTTCAAATTCCACATTGGTCTATCCCTGCCCTACTGTGTACATACTGATAGCAGAATTTAAACAAGATTGGGAGAGTGTGTTTATAATGACTCCCATTGTCCTCGCCCGAGTTCCTGGACTTATTATGTCCCTGTGGAGATGCCTTCGAGGTTGGCTCCTGTCCAGCTAGCAGTTCAGTTCGCCCTCAGCAGTTGTCGCGATATGACATCCATTCCATTCGAAAAAGAGAATTTTAAAAGTTTCGTTAAACTAAAAAGAAAAGCTTTACATATACTCGTGGAAGTGTCGAACAAAGTGGATTGCACAAACCGCATCTTTTGATAAAAAAAAAAAACAAACAAAAAAGACTTGTAGACCTCACTATCGCACTTATGTGAAGTAATTAATATTCAAATGATAAACTTTTCATTGGTTTAACTTGATGTAAACCATTTAGTAAAGTTTCCGCCTTAGAAGAACGTTACACGAAAATAATCAAAATGCCTTACGTTGCAAAAGTCGAAGTGCCTTTTTTCAAAACCGTTTACAAGCGCGACGAAGCGTTTAAATTGAAAATTTTTCCCAAGGAAAAATTCCTCTCAGTTTTAAGTGTGGACGTGATAAATGAAAATTTCGAAATACCATACGGTTCGCAGGAGAGAATATGCTCGAAAGTCAATATTCAAGATCATAAGAATGCGTTTGAGTTGTTGAAAACGCCGTTTGTCAATTCGAGTTTGAGTTTAGATGAAATGTGCGATGACTTTCCGTTGATTGATGAGGAAAAGTGTGATGCTTATGAAAATGAGAAAAGTGCCAAGAAAACGCTAGTTTCGAAGGCTGAACAACCACGTCGGAAGACCTTCGATGGAAAACCTATTTTTAGAGTAAGGAGTCTTTGTGTACATACTCGAGTGTTCTGATCTGTTTTGGGATTTTGATTTGGTAGTTAGCAAGTGTGGCTTTTTCGAAAACAGTGATTAGATTTGAAGAATGGACTCAACAACCCTGGGTGTAACAGATTTTTTGTGTATCGCCGTGGAAGAGGGCACAAATTCAAAAGAATGCAATCATTTTGGAAGTCACAAAGAAAAGTGCTTCATATTGACTTCAAGTATATGAGTTCAATGTCATACTTCAGCTTCCAAATCTGAAATTACCATTTATTTTGAGGTCACCGATAGGGAATTCATTTTAGTGAAGTCAAAGATTGCATTCTGTTGCATTCAATTGAAAATAGGGGCTCAACTGTTCTGGATGAGGGTAGAGATGTATTATACCACAAAGATCCCCTTTTGTAGGACATTGGTTCAACATTTCGAATCAATACACTTCAATTCAAACGACTTCAATATGACTGCAGTGACTTCAAAAAGACTTCAATCACTTCACTGAAGACACAGAAGATTGCGTTTAGCTTCACTAAAATGAATTCCCAAACAGCGACTTCAAAATGAATGGTGATTTCTGATTCGAAGGTGAAGTCTCTAAAGGAATTCATGTCAGACGATGTCAAGTAAACTGTTTAGGAAAACGTTTTAGTCTGTTGCAAGCAACGGCGCGACATTCGCTAATAGTGTGTTCAATTGACTAGTTGCCAACTTTTGGTTGCTTTCTGAAGAGGTAGTTGAGACAGCAGTTGTTTAGGATTACCTTTATTCACTGATAGCATCTTGATCGCCCTATTCACTCTTATACCAGTTTCTGAGCCTCTGTTTCATTTTCATGTTTTTTCCATCGAATCTAGACTTAATTGGATAGTGGTTAGTGCGTCGGACCACTGAATTGGAGGTTTGAGGTCTTATTCCTACAATTCCTTGCCAATATGGCTAACACTACAACCTGAAACTACAACCTACCAATCCCCTATGAAGGAGAGTACATTCTTAGCAGCAGAGGTTTTCAATTCTGCTGACGAGCATGTTGGCCTATGGAAAATGCTCCACCTTAACCAGTGCAATGCTGAGAATTCACAGAGAATATGCTCAGATAATTCATCTTCGGAGCAAAACGTAGAATCCGTATCTTGGCACAAAATTGAGTTTTTTAAGGTGACACTTCAGGCCACAGGGACATGTGAGAAAGGTTATCAGCTTCTTAATACTATCCTCGACTAAATTAAGGATTTCCTTGTAGAAATAAGACCAGGCGAAGTTTGTGCTGCCAACCGATAATGAGCGCTGTGGCAGCAGTCAAGTTAACACCACACTGTGATTCATGTTCTACATATGAACGCAGGTTCTGAGCCAACACTAGCTATTTCATCTGCAAATTCCCCTCCATGCAATTCCTTGAAAATAAGGGACCCATCCGAGTATCACCCTGTTATGTTTGACAAGAGATGATGGAGTATGACCCTACTAGCGCCCTTGATACCCTGACTAAGGTGTAGCCTACCTTAGTGTAGATACCTCTGTGAATCAGACTAAACTCCTGGCGTCCAGGACTACCCAAACAGTTCTCCCTGACCATAATGTCGGGGATAGTGCAAAACATCCCTTATTGGAATTGAGTCAAGAATTTCCAAGAGTCCTACAACGTCACCCAGTTTATACTTGCATTCTAGCCCAAGGACGGCTTGTGCTGATGCCATGGTACCTGAAATACCGGGATAGGCTTTTGTAACTTATGGTCGATGGTCGGGTACGTGGTAATGGGCCTCACCATCATTGTGTACATCCAATGTATCATTTTTGGATTTAAATCCCAAGCTCTTCCGTAATGGCGTTTGTCAAATGTCATCATTCAAAAACGAGTAGTAAAGCACCTTTCAAGATGCTAGAAATGTTCAATGTAATGTGATCTCTGAAGATCGACTAAAGGATTGTTAACCGAGGGGGAGACAGGACACCTTTTTGAAATAACCTTTAGCTGCGGTCACAGACAATGATACTTCTCCAAAAGAGGAAGTAATAATTCAACCCTTTAGCTTGACTCTCATCCATTGGTTGGTTGAATCCTGGATTTATCTGCTACTAAGAGTCCTTCCTATTGAGTCGTAGCCAGTGTAATCGAATGTATTGCGACCTTAAATTGATGACTTCTTCATCAAGTACTTACATAGTGCTTGAACAGGATGTCTATAATCCATTTGAAGTGTAAACTTCGATTGATACGATTAGGAATCCCTTTAATTGTGATTGAGTTACTTCGGATTTAAAGTTCCTACTCCTTGGAATACGGAAAAATGCTTACTGATATATAGTTTAGGAAGGGTCCTTTATACTGAGTAGCTTATATTTTTATGTTAGTCTAGAACATCTCCACAACAATTTTCTATACAAAGCCTTGTCTATCAATACGAAGCTGGTGTCTATACAGTCTTATATTAAAAAGTAAAACATATATAAAATAAAAGGCTTAAACTATGATGCCTTCCGCCTCCAGGAAGTTCATTCGCCGCAAGATTTATAATTGTGGTGAGTCTCTAGTGACAAAGCTACGAATTTTGTTGTATAATGTGAAGGCTTGTTGTTGAAACCCCCATCTTAGTCAAGGGAATTCATTGTTCTCATTCGATAGTTAAATATTTTTACCAAATGTTCTCCCCATTCTCAAGGCAGTGCTTTCTATCGTTTAACGATTCGCATGCCGATTTCTCCTTCGAAAGAGAACACATTAGTCTATCACATCCTTAACTGTGTCGTGACCTAATAAATAATCCTATTCTGTTTTTCTTAATTTCTTTCAGCTCGGTGAGAAAGCAAGCGGCATCCGAGTGCATTCTGATGTTCAAGATTTCGAAGGCATTCGTAATCAATGCATGTCAACGGGATCTCTATTTGAAGATCCCCTGTTTCCGGCCAGTGATGAGTCACTTATGTTTTCACGGCGTCCGGATCGTTATATAGAATGGAAGAGACCACATGTAAGTGTTTTAGCAGTGATTTACCACCACCAAATCACCCGAATCATCTTTTGTGGTAGGAAATTTGCGACGATCCTCAATTCTTCGTCGAAGGTTACTCCCGTTTCGATGTGCAACAGGGTGAATTGGGCGATTGCTGGTTGCTGGCCGCAGCCGCCAATCTAACTCAAGATCAAAACCTCTTCTTCCGCGTTGTGCCACCAGATCAGGACTTTGAAAACTACGCTGGTATATTCCATTTCTGTTTCTGGCAATACGGTAAGTGGATCGATGTTGTTATCGACGATCGGCTGCCAACGTCTAGAGGTGAACTACTGTACATGCATTCAACCGAAAAGAATGAATTCTGGAGTGCCCTGCTGGAGAAAGCATACGCTAAGTGAGATTTCTTACATTAAAATTGCTTTCCTCTATAAATGATGACTTCCAACAGACTACACGGCTCCTACGAGGCGCTGAAAGGTGGCACCACCTGCGAGGCTATGGAAGATTTCACCGGTGGCGTTACTGAATGGTACGACATGAAGGAGGCACCGCCCAATCTATTCAACATTCTTGGCAAAGCAGCCGAGCGCAGCTCCATGATGGGTTGCAGTTTGGAACCCGATCCAAACGTAACCGAAGCTGAGACACCAGAAGGCCTTATTCGTGGTCACGCCTATTCGATTACTAAAGTAGCACTAGTCGATATTGTGACACCAAACCGTCAGGGAAAGATTCCAATGATTCGTATGCGCAATCCTTGGGGCAACGAAGCCGAATGGAATGGCCCATGGAGTGATAGTTCGCCGGAATGGCGTTACATCCCCGAGGATCAGAAAATCGATATCGGTTTGAATTTCGATAGGGATGGTGAATTCTGGATGTCATTCCAAGATTTCCTAAATCATTTCGATCGAGTGGAGATTTGTAACTTGTCACCAGATTCGCTGACGGAAGAACAACAGCACAATGGCAAACGCAAATGGGAGATGTCTATGTTTGAGGGTGAATGGACGCCGGGTGTAACAGCTGGTGGTTGTCGTAATTTCTTGGACACGTTTTGGCACAATCCGCAGTATGTCATCAACTTGGTGGATCCCGATGAGGAGGACGAGGATGGTAAATGTACGGTAATTGTGGCGTTGATGCAAAAGAATCGTCGATCAAAACGTAACATGGGAATGGAGTGTTTGACAATCGGTTTTGCCATCTATCATTTGACTCCGAGGGATTTGGATACCAAGCCACAGCCGATGAGTTTCTTCAAGTATCGTGCATCAGTTGCACGTTCGCCGCATTTTATTAACACTCGTGAGGTATGTGTCAGTGAAGGGTGATTGTGGTTGCTAATTCTTTCTACTTGCACCTATAAGTGAGGAGTTGTTTTACTTCCGTGGAAATGTTACATTTGATTTGAGGTACCGAGGAAGTCAAATACCCTAACCGCAATTGCTGACTGGGCATCGATTCTATGAGGACCAGTTTTCGGCAAGCAAACGTATTGACTTATTTAGACGTTCAAACGCGTTTTTAATCCACTGTGGTCGACCAGTACATAAGAGATGTCTCTCGTCTTTGGTATTTTGTGTACCCCGAAGTCTAAAGCGAATATTCTCCACCCAAACCAAGTCAGTGTTGTCTGGACTGTTTGTAGGAGAAGTGCAAAAAGAGCTACTACTGTGTTTATCCTTGCATTTTGTTTAATGCTGTGTGCGCTTCTTGGTTTCTGCCTGTTACTATGAGTAAACGTATTAATGGCCGGAAAAACGAATGAAAGTCCACACAACAGATTGAATGCATTATATGAGGCTTTTCTGGCGACCCTGTGGTATGATTTTTCTCTTCCATTTACTAAGCATTACACCGCTTACCTTATTAGAAGGTAAAGTCGCACAGTTCCAAGGTCAGATACAAAAATTCTTTTCTTTTTCTAAGAAAGTATCTCATAAGTACAAATCAGTCAGTAAAGACGTAGTTTATATATTTTTCATTTCCCATTCATTACATTTGACTTCAATATCAGTTTGAGGTAACTCTGGGGAATTGGACCCGGTAGTTCCATTTATTTTGAATGTCTCACTCGAAGACTTCTACCCAAAGGCGCTCAGCCGTCCTCTGTGTCATACATTGGACATGCAAGGCTTTTCCTAATATGTTTTTCGTTATGATTGGTCCCATCATCACAATGTACATCGTAGAATAATGGGAATACATCCGTGCAAACTATAAGTAGTTTCTTTCTCTACTCTTCGCATTTATTTTCTAGCACGCGTGGGTGCCAGGGGATCCAAAACACTGCCAGTCTGTTAAATTTTTTAAGTAATTTTCGAATACAGCCTGCAGACCGATAGTTCATTGTGTTAACTGGTACACTCTCAATCAAGGATAACGTTTAACATTTGATAGTTCAAAAAGCAAGAGACTACCGACCAGGAGGTGAATGACCCTATTTGTGCTTTTCCTATCCATTACTATCTTGATAGTGTATACCAGGTTCGGGTCAGATTGCACAATCAAGCGATTAGTTTCCATTCTGAGATCTTGAACTGTTTCAACGATGCTATCAACAATTGCCATGGTAGTGACAGTCTGCCAAAGCGAATGAGCATTGGTCCCATAAATATCCTGAAAGCTCTCATGAATTTCAGTTTGCGGTTTCCATCTTCGTCAAGAATTTAATCCCGGCACGATACTATTGAAAAAGTTGGTTAATTTATGTACTACGCTCTGTGTACTTCCTTTCGAAATACTATGTAGACGTTCCTCAACCCTATTAAGTTAGTCCCCACGTTTACTTACTTATGGCACCACAGTCACCCCACCAGCTGCAACCATAACTACATGAAATTCTTTTAGGTTTGTGCCCGTTTCAAGCTACCCCCTGGTCACTACTTAATCGTACCATCAACATTTGACCCCAACGAAGAGGGAGAGTTTATTATTCGCGTCTTCTCGGAGACAAAGAATAATATGGAGTACGTATACAATGCTATTTCCAAATTTATTACATTTTCTACCCGAAACAAACAACAGATACTAATGATATCGCACTTTTACTTTTCTTTTCTGGTCTTTTAACTTTTACTAATTTCACTAAAGAGAGAACGACGACCATGTTGGATATGGAGATGTGGATGATAGGGTGAGTAACGTCCTTACAATATTTTTTCAATTATGTACTATATTTTGAGTCAAGAAAAATCCAAATTGATTTGCATTTTGAAGTATCTATGTATCTCTTATATTTAGATGTAGTGTTCTTTTTTTTTTTTTTGTAAATGGAGTGTGCGTCACTGTTGTGAGTGATTGGTTATTTGGTTGGAAATATGGAACAGTTTTTGGTTTTCTCTATATAAGAAGACACTGTGTAGGTGGGTAAGTACTTTCAGACAATTATTCGCAGTTCATGTCTTAATTTATTCGTGCAAGCAACTCATTTGAGTCTTAATAAACGAATTGACACACTGAGTATCTACTATTCTCATCAAGTGTGTGGCTGTATATATAAATGATATATAAATGTACCAGACAGTAAACACACCTACTTTCAAGATATAGAAACCTATCCTTGACGGTTTAATAGCTTGCCATAAAAGAAAAATGTGACTACATGAGGTTCAAGTTCAGCGAACTCTGCTTGAGGAGAGTGGAAGTTGTGTTTAATTAACCAAATTTACTATGCGTGATTCGTACTAGAGTGCGACACGCAAGGAACAAATTTCAGTGACTTGGTTTATTGTAGGAGACAGGGATAGACTGTCGTAATTACATTTGGGAATAACGATTACAAGCAAGGACATGACAATGACCTGCTTTTGAACTGTCGGTCGGAAATTCGTATGAGGTTTAGCGTGATAATAAAGAATTTGAATAGTAAACAACACTCCTATGTGCCTTTTGAAATAGTCTACAGAAGATGTATAAAAAACTATAAAGTTTGAGAAGGCTGTGACATAAAATTTTAATTTGGGAAATTATTTTGATTGCAGTAGAAGTGTATGAGGGAGTTTCATAGCCTGTCCTCTTGTTCGAATAGAAATTGAGTGTCCACCATCATTTACTGATGTCCTATAGGTGGTCTGGACTGCAATTCGATTGTGGATTTTCTGTAAGTTGTTCAAAGTCAACGACCAGTGAAGACTGGAGTGTCTTTGAAGCCAAGGTCTTTACGATAGAAAGGACTATATGTAAATCCTTTCACAAGTATAAACTTCATAGATGGTTAGTCACCAAACTATAATAGGCACTAGACAATGAGGTTGCTGACAAATCTTTAAATACCAAGTCACTTGGCGTTAGACTCTGATATGTGGTTCAGTGAACTGGAATGAGCTATCCTCTAGGAAACGACCAACATTAGGAATAGTAGTATAAAAGGTTGACTATGAAAGTTGACTAGAGAGGTGAAGTTCACTCTAGTGTAGGTGATGATAAGATTGCAACTAATGTATACTGAGCTGGATGTGCGAGTTGCCGGTCCCACACATCAAAAAGATTCTCCGAGAGTAAAACTCTAATGAAAAAACGTCGGAAAGGACATTAAACAGTGAGGCCTACTGTTCTACTGTTCATGTGCACAATATAACATTCACTATGCGAATGATTGTGGGCAGCTAATTTTCAGTAAATCGGCTTTCTGGTTTCTAATGAGCCAACAACACTTATACTCTTTATGTGCATTTATCCAACCTTATGACGAGGGTGCATATAACTAGCTTAGGGCAGCTTCAGTTCTAGCCGCCTTCTACAGCCCCGGTTCTGTCACCATTGGAAGGTTCAGATGTGTCCAGCGCCTTTTCGCAGATCGAGAAGTAGAGGTCGTGGCATCAATCAATAACGTCTCGGAACAAGGTGGGGTTGTTCAACAACAGAACCCAAGGTCGATGTGATGAGACGATGCATCCGTCTCATTGGTTTTATTTATACGCATACTAGCAACTAAGCACCCTCTTAGCCATGGATGGGTTAGGGAATACTCACTTTAGCCTGTTCTCATGCTATTACTGCGATCGTTGAACACAAGGAGCACAAAGCCAGTAGCAAGTTGCAGAGCAGTTGCGCGGTGGCAGCCACGAGGAGGTAGTGTTAAAGAGTTTACCTGTAGGTCGTTGGAGAGTCAATGACTTTGCTCTATATGTACGCACCTGCCCACATACTTAAGCTTACCTTCTCGTAATTTTGCATCATTTGATGAAATGTTGGTCGTGATCTGCGACTACTGCTAGACTTTGGGTCTTGGCGCCGTGAAAAGTTGATATTTTGTGATCTTTTGTTTAGTTTTCCAATATCTCTAACTTTTCCTACGAAAAAGTATGTATTCTTCTCTATTTAATTTCGGCCTTTCCATCGAGAATTGAAAATCGTTTTACTTAACTGTAATGTGTGTCACCGATGTGTAAATGAAGTTCAGTTCCCCAATGTCCCGTCCCCAGCGTGTAGCGTGCATCGTGTGGTTTCATATTAATTGATGTATCATAGTTATTGTGGACTTTAACTATTCCGAACATTAATTGCACACAACACTTTGAATTAACCCTACCAATGGCGGATCTCGATTTAATTTATTGCCGACTGTTATGTACTGTGTGGGCCTGCACGAAGGGGAAATAAATTAAGGCGACATATTAGCAAATAGATTCAAGATCAATGCAAGCTAATAAAACACATGCAACATAGGCTGACGACATGTGAACTAAGTAAGGGAAGAATGATATAAGTGCAACTATTTTAACATTATCCACCTGATATCGCAACATTTATTGATATGGAGCTCCAGAAAATTCCATGGGCACGGTAATGAGAGCGAGTACTTAGAAATATTTACATATTTATATATACATTGCAGAGGGGCATGGCACAAAGACCATTATTCAATGTCAAGTTAAAGTTTATTGGTCCAAGGTGACTATCCATAGGATCACCTTAGGACATGTTGGTGTTGTTTAGATGAAATGGGATTATGATGGTCATAATGAAATCCATGTTTCCAATTGGAGAAAACTATATCTGTGTGAAATTTTGTCGAAACACTTATATTAACTGGTGACCCTTACTTTATAGGAGAGTGTTAGATTCAATTATGGGCTGAACTTACAGAATAGGTCGCGTAACGTTTAAGATAGAATAAGTTATAAAAACTTGTATATACGACAGAGTTTGTTGGAACCACATCTCACATATGTACATATATCGATGTTGTCGAACTCTGGGCACAGAAAGTCGGTTAGCATCGCTCTATACCTGAGACCATTGACGTTAACTGTCTCTTTCCGAAATAAGGTCCGATGATGGGGTCAAACCATAACCCGCACCAAACAGTCAATCTTTGTAGATACATTGATGCTTGATCAAAGACTTGCGCATTGTGTTGAGCCAAAAATGGTTTTCGTCCGGGAAGATGATTTTTTTGGCTGACATCCGGATTTCCAACGCCCAATTATCGAATTTACGGCGTTGTCTATCGTCGTTCGGCTTCAGTTATTGCGTCAGCACAATCTGCTACGGATGTAGGTCCAACATTCAACCGCAAAATAAGCCGGGTTGACTCTCTGGCGGTACCCAATTCAGCTGATCGGCGCCGTATTGACATTTCTGGGTCTTATTCGATACTGGCCTTTACGGAGGCTATGTTTTCGTCATTTCGCACTAATCTCTGTCTGGTGGGTAGCTAAAGGTCTAAAAGAGTGTACTCACGCTGAAACTTTTCAACAGTGCGATAAATCGCCTCCACACTGAATCTATTGTGATGACCGACCTCACGTCGAAATTCACTTTGCCTATTTACAATTTTTTTAAATAATTTCCGTACATTCGCCAAACGTGAAACGATGCATGATGGAATGGCAAACCTTACTAAATAAATAATCTGAAAGCTGGATGTCATTGTTAACTTTGACAGTTGCTGAAACATGGCAATTGGAAAAAGTATCATTGCAGGTCACCCTAGCTAGCAGAATAATAATATAGATTTAAAGTACATAGTTAGCTAATTCGTCCTTTAGTTTCCTTTTTTACTAATCTAAGCGTATTCTCTATCAAGTAGGTAAGTTGATGGGTAAATTGACCGAAGTTAGGAGCAAATGTGACTTGATAGCTATGTTCAGACGATTACCAGATCTGGAAATATTGTCAGGTGTGCAAATGAAAAATTTGTCCCAAATATCTGACAACTATTTGAACCACCATATTTTGTTTCACAATTTTGTCAGACAATTGACAGGCTGCAATCGTCTGAATACTCTTTTCCATCATTGTCAGGTCATTGTCAGACATAGAGGAGACACTTCGACTCATTCGACATTTGCAGATGTTCGATGTGTCACTGAAGAAGCGACAAACTCCCTCAATCCTTTGTCCACACCGTAAGGGATTTGAACCAATTGTCTACCAACTGTGGACACTGACAGTTTTTAATTAGGAATTGCGGCAAATTCTAACAACCGTGTGAACTGACAGTTTAATACTTCAAATTATTTTTGTCATTGTCAGCCCATTTGCAGCAATTACCAGCACATTTTGTAGACAATATGTCTTAGAAAAGAGTTGGTAATTAGTAGAGTATCTATAGAATGACGTGGGATTTGTAGCACTTGTCCTCAGAATTATTATTTGTAGAATGTAGTCTCGTGCGTAGAGAATTAAATAAAGTGACATCATTCAACAACAACAGTCGTTCTTTAAGCGATTTCCAAAAGAAATGTCATCATTAAAGCTTGACAACGATATGAATCATATGTTTATGCATTTTCAGCGGCAAAGAACACAAAGTGTTGCGTGTTGTCATAAAACATTTTTATTTGATGAAGTTAATGTCCGAGCAGATCAAATCGTTGAGAACTGTTTGCTTTTAAAATACATAGTAAATCTAAAGGTGACCATAAAACCAAAGAAGATGATTCACGTTCAAGGTGCCTAAAGCATGCATCACGGATGGAGTTGTTGGAATAATTGATTTGACCACTAAATCTGAAGATTGACTGTGGACTTGTCTCCAAAATAAATAGTACTCAATCTTCTCCTTGATTGTGGTTGTCACTAAAGCCATTTCAACGGTGTGTTCACGAATCTTAAATCGTTGGATGAATTTGCTTCCGTTAGGACAGTGCGTCATCCCATATATTGTTTATCACTTTAGTAGAAGTGCATGGATATGGACTTTAAGTTTGCTTCATTTCAAGACTGCTCAAGACCGTCCTTTAACAAACAAACAATTTTATGTCACTGATAGTTGGCGTAGACAACGATTTGTATTCCGTTTTATTCTATCATTTCTATCAAAGGAGCTATCATGCCTTTCCATTAGTGGAGGACTAAGAACCACCCCGACAGCGTCTCTGTTTCACTTGCCGCCCTTGGGCATCTATAGCGAACAACACCTCATCCTTCTAATGGATGAATCACAAATAGAATCAGGAATAGGATGAGAAGTTTTCTCCAACGATCTAAACATATATATCTCCTTTCGCTTTCCCAAGCACTATAGTGCCTTTCACGCAGAGATCATGGCGATCAAGGAGCCCTGTCGTGGTTAAACCATAATGTGATATCCAATCGGGATATCAACATATATTCAGACAGTCAAGTCGCGATCAAATTCCTTGACTCTTTCACATTTAACGCAAAAACTGCTCTAAATTGTCGCCTGTCTCTTAACTAGATGGCTGAACAATTCAATATGCACCTCACTTGGGTGTCAGGGCACTGTTGCATTCTTGGAAATGGTATAGTCGACGAGCTCGCTAAGCGAGTAATAACCCTACCTATCTCTTCGGATAAGGCGGGGGTTGACATGCCTCTCGCTACAGTTAATATGCTACCTAAATTTATCGTTGTAGATGCAACCAAACTTAAATGGACAAATGGCAGAGAGATTGACCCAACCTGGACCAGAAACCCACAAACTTTTTGAGTAGATGCTCATAGCAATTGTAATATGTGTCATTGCAGGGCAGTGCTTCATCGGTAGGCGTGGCACTAAGGCATCCTCGATAATGAATTCTGTAGAAGCTGCATGGGCAACAGAGGAAGAAATCATTCTTCACCTCCTTTGTACGTGCCAAGCTCTCTCCACTTCTTTGCTAACCTTTGTAGCTGAACTGGCTAACGCCAACGTAAATAGTCTCCAGTGCTTCTCATCAAGCTCTGACTGGTTCCAAGGGTTTCAAGAGAAATTTCTTAGATCCTTGTGGTATTAACTGGTCTAAGTGAGGTTGCTGTTAACCTTACATAAGACTATATCAAGTTCATTCGGATTAATGTCCAGTCTCTTGTCGGATTAAGGCTAAGCAGAGTCTTGATAGCTTGTCAGTTCCAATATTATGAACTATTGTAGAACCCCGCTCTATATGTTGCTATACCTTCTTTCTGAAAATTTAGTTCATTGACTCTTTTGTGCGCTCAGTGTCCTAACAGAGAAGGATCTACCACTTTGTAAAACGCTCCAGTGTGTTCTATTAAGCCTTTTGGAACGAGTAGTTTAGTCTACTGATAACCTCGAGAAAATTTACCAATTAGTCTGAGCTTGAACATCTATGATAGTTTAAATGTAAATCAGCCGCCAACTGTGGGGTCGAACACTACATACACTCTGTACCACTTCAAGGAAGATTCGACGGAGTCAGGGGTAAACGTTTTTACCAAGGAAATGAATATATACATCCACTATAAACGAAGGCCAAATCTGATAGGACCACGGAATGATCACTGGATCTGTTTATGAAATTGCCATAATCCTTCTTTTTGTGATCCCGCTGCTATGAACCATTACATATTCTTCCTTTACTGACTGAGTTCAGGGCTCTCATGAAGTAACATTTAAGACAATGGTCGCCTAGGTTAGGTTAAGGGGGTGACTCACTCGGATCTCAACGGATCAAAAATATAAAGAGAAACAGAAAATTTACTTGTTAGTCCATGTCGAGTGCGGCCCTCCTTAACCAACTCGTTAACGTTATGAATTTTAAGGTGGTTTTAGGGGGCGTGTTCACCGGTTCGTAGAGCTGGTCGAAATATGTCTTTCCGAAGGTTTGATGTCTGATTCTGCTGTGACTTGGGCGTTCGCAGAGGAAGTATGTATGTCGTGTCTTCCTCCACCTCAGTGTCGCCGCAGCCTCTGCATAGGTCTGAGCCATTAAAACCTAATCGTCGTCTAAGCAATAGCAATAAACACTCTCGCCTGTAGTTTGTCCCATCGATAGTGTTGGACGGATTTTGGCGTTACTTGAAGCAAACATTGATTGGAGCATGGAGTCCGTGTTCCATGTTATATTGTAATCTTTGTATTCCTATTTCCAACCAACCAACCAAGCCAGGCATTTGCTTTTCTTTTTAATTTAGCAAATGTATCTATGAACTGAACTGTTTTACACTGAGTTGCAAAGTGCAATGCTTTTCTTACTTTTCGTACTATTTGCAGAGAAGGATTTTCACTGTTTGCTTTTGTGTGTTTCACGAAACCCACAAAACAACTAAAATAACAAATAAATTAACTAAATAACACTTATTGATAATTGCATGCCAATCCTATGATATATACCTTCACAATGCATGAACAAAAAACATTCATTTCTAATTATAAATCAGTACTAGACGATGTTAATTGCACAAAGCAATGCGCAATTGATTTCAGAACATTCTTACAACTATTTTCACATTAAATGCCGGTTATATGTAGCAAATATAACACGCCTGAATGAAATCACAATTATTAATCCGCTTTAATCAAATCTAGGTTAGCAATTATGATGGAAGTAATGGTGATGGAAGTCACGATGTAAGTTTCAACAGCGTCAAACATGACCAACAAAATTTCTCTTTTTTTTTTTGTGTTTTTCTTTGTTAATTTTGGAAAAAAATTTTGTTGAATTTGGTCTTTTTGATACTTTGACACACAGTTCAATGAGTTTTCGAAATTATTGGCAAGCATTTTGTTTGAAGTTATTTTTTATTTTTTAAAGTTTGTTTCAAAAATCCTCAAGGCGGTAGGGTTTTGGTAAATCAGGGAGAAAGTTAAATTTTCAGGTTTTTGTATTTTGTCCTCTAAAATGATCGTAGAATGGATAGTAGGACTATTCGTTCGAAAACTGCTTTCACCTCACCTCACCTCGGTTGCAACTGGAGCTGGAGTGAGAGATCAATTTCTATAAATCCAAATCAACAAGGTACCCATATATCATGGAGCTCTCGAGAAGCCAAATACTGAGAACGAGGATCTAAATTCAACTCGTGCCGGACGAGGGCAGTGGATTACGACTGGCCTTCAATTGCATTATGCTTAGTCTCCTTTTTGATAGCTTTAAGTCTTCTCTAAGCGACTTTAAACTGCATTTACGTAGCCATAAATTCCCGAGAGTAGATGGTATCTTTCCGATACAACTTTGTGCAGCTGTTTGTGTTACAAGGGCAAACTAGCCTGGAAACAAAAAAGTAGACCAACAAGAGACTTGCTTTCATATCAAAGAGGTGAAATTGTAAACAGCTTCCTATCTAGATTTATGAGTCTGAGGTACTTTGTTACTTAAAGCTTTCGAGTAATAGCAATACACTGTCGTATGACTAAGGCAAGTCGTATGTGTACTTAACCACGGGTCTTGCCACATGAATGCCTTAGTACTGGACTTATTTACTAAAAAATGGGAGGCAGCTCTATCTACATACTAACATACTGGAGTAAAGTATTTTCCCTCTGATTTTGGATGTAGTTTTCAAGGAGATAGGGATGTAAACCTGTTGCTTATTCAGACAATATCGTAAATACCGTACCAGAAAAGTCTCCTATAAACTTACCGACCAACTGGACAAATCGATCTACTAATATTCCCTGCTTTAGCCCTCCCAATTCAAAAAAATTCAATAGATTGAGACGTAAGCTTGAGCAACTAAACGTATAATGTCGTTGAACATCCTGAAAACACAGCCCCTTCAGAATGATCCACCTGGCACTTCTTACTTACAATACAATGGACCTAGTTTTAGGACTATTAGGGACAAGTTGTGAAAACACTTAAATGTAGAAGGACTGTCAGAGCTTAAGACACTCGTGTAGCGCTGGGGCGCTCACAGGCGATTGTCTGGTAAGGAAATATGAAAGTAGGTTAGGTGCTACACTTCAAAGATTTCTGTTTCAGATGTCCCACTAGTCCCGACTTTAAGAAGAAAAACGAACTTGCGTTCGACATGCACTATGGCGTTAAATAGACTCCGTTCACATATTTAGCGCCGACTACGTTTCCACTACGCTACTTCTGCCTTTGGTCTTTTTCGGCTCCTGTTTAAACCACAAACAAATTCCTGACAAATTTACTGCCACAAGTTTTCTGTATGTTCTCGATCCGACTGACGTTGCTCATTCTACTACTTTTTCTTTCTTATAGAAAGTGTTCTTCGTTCACTGGTCGTAAACCCAATGAAAGTCGTTTTGTAGACAACCAATTGATCTGAGTGGATCTAATCGTGTGAAAACTCCTTGAATATCTGCTGGAAAATCATTGAATCTGAAAACGTTTCCACTGTTAGTGGCATGGATGCTGTTCCATTTTCTCTATGGTTCTGCTAAAGTTTTATTTATTATTTCGCTTGGTGTGGGAAACTCACAACGGTTTTCAGTTTTTGTCCTTATGAACTACATTGTTATCCTCAAGGTTTTCACTTTCTTCACTCTTCGGTCGAATATCCTAACAGTCTCATCTAAGTCTTCATCGATTGTCAAAAGTTTGAGACTTTTTCGACGCTTGAATGCCGAAAATAGATGGATGAACTTGTTGAATTGTTGAAGATAGTGTCTTCCATGTTCTCCTGAATTCAGTTTTATGGCGCTCGAGTTGAAATAGATTGTTCGTTTCTAAATTATGCACTAGTATTGAAATTTAGTTAGTTAGCTAAGTCCTCTAACCCTTCGGGGAGCATAGGGCATCAACAACGTCTTCGCGCCATCTAGCTCGGATTTCTGCAATGGGAACTCCACTGAGGGCCATCAGATGAAGGTCCATGTCCGATGTGAAAGTAGACGAAAATCGTCAGCGCAGTTCAGGTGTTTACGGTTAAGTGTCGCGCAGGGATGCCATCAAGACCCCTGCGTTTGTTTTCTTAAGCGAATTTATTCTTTCGGTATTGCTCGAAGGTTTCAGGAATTTGTTGTTTCGGACTGCTCATCAGAATTTCGGCCTATTGTTAATCTTTAGGACAGAAGTTCACTATAGTGTTACGGTTTTGTATACAAAAAGGTTTTACATGTTTACTCAGTACGATGGTTAGGGTCTCAACTCGCCAATGAACAGAGATATGCCTCAGTACTTTGTGCAGACATGCTATTGCTATTATTAAAAATTTGGCAAAAGGATAGAATATTTCAATCAACAACGGTTTCTTTTCATATTGCCAAACTCAGCTAATAATTTCGTGTTTATACCCTGCTATCCCCCATCGTTTGCTGTATCCGTCTTTCGGCTAAAATGTAAAACTATAGAATAGAACTGTGACTAAAGAATGAACGATTATAACGTGTTTCATTATCATTTTAAGTCAAATCCCCTTCCAAAAATGATTGTCCTGCATTTTCGTATATTACCCTTGAAGATTCGCCCTTGATATTCCTTGAAATCAATCTCAATCTACCTAGTGCTGCACTAAAATGTGTTACAAATTTAAAATGCATATACTACGTGGTTTTGGCTTTGTGTGCTGGAGCGGAGTTCTGCTGGAAGATCTGTCCCTCTCTATTGAAAATGGTATTGCTCAAGTCCTCCAGAACATCTTGTTGGTAAACGTGTGCACCAGTTTTCACATCTTTTTCGCAGAAATGGAGGCATGCGACACCTTGATGAGAGACTTCCCATCAAAAGAAAACCCGTGGACCGACGGTAGGCTTTCATATCCGTCATGGATCTGGTTTATCTGGTTACTACAGCACTCATACAGACCACCCACGGAGGACCACTTCTTGGCCTGTCCTCTACTCCAGACAATTCGCCGAAGCGATCATTAGCCCGATAGACGAATATTCCGCGTGATTTTAGAACTCTTTCCGCACTTATGCAACGTTATTACCGCAAATCGATCCTCTTTAACCCCCACCTCCATGTTAAGAACTCACAAGCTGAAACCAAACTGACTAGTATTCCTTACTGATCAAGGCATGTGTTCTGAAAAAAAGCTCTATTCTAGTAAGAAGTTTCGTAACAGAACTTAGGGCAGAACTAGGTATATGTATGTTATCCTGATTACCAAAACTCCACCCTCTTTTAACTAACTTATCGTTCATCTACCTTTTTTTTTGTAAACTTTGTTTTGGCTTTATTTTATTTTTGTTTTTTTCTTTATTTTTTTTTCTTACACCTCAGGAAGAATTTGAAGATTGATGCAACTAAAATACCTGCTAGCAAATTATAGACAAAATTATACACTCACCCTAGACGATAGTTCAAAATAAAGATAATGAAACATAAACAAACATTTCTTTTAAAAACTTACTTTAAATAAACCAACCTACATGTGCTAATAGCATTTCATGAGAGCCATAACTATTAGCGCCTAAGGCTTTGTGTGCAAAATGTTTGTCAATTTTGTGGTTTTGAGCTGAAAAAAAAAAGAAAGAAATAAAACATTGGCTTCTGTTTTTGAGTGATATGCATTAACACTCTTCGTAATTAATTGCTTAGCAAAGACTAACAAAATCTAATACTACAGATATGTCTAAAACAAAAACACTAACTAGTGTTCCGCAGTACCTTGCGCAGTACCTTGCGGAACACTAGTTGCTTAAAAGGGATTGGAAAATTCATATGAACCATCAAACATGCTTAAGAAAATATTTATTTTGAATTAGTGGAACCTCGATTTCAGAAGATGGACTTGCTATTCTCAAAGAAATGCCTTATAGAACGCAAAGCAGACAATCGAAATCTAGATTCCAAAAATTCGAAATAATAAAGCTTGAAGAACATATTTAAAACATGCTTCACTTACTTTTCCCCAGGTTAGTCCAGCTATACCGACGCAACCTCTCGATCCGCAAAGAGAGAGTCTGCGCCGCCTGTTCCAGAGTATTGCTGGACCAGATCAAGAGGTCGATTGGATGGAATTAAAACGCATTTTGGATCACTCGATGAAAGACGGTGAGTGTGCTTACTTCAGGTGTAAAGTGAAGTAAGAGGTTAGCAACCCAAACGAGTAGTTTCGAAATACTAACTACGTACATGGATGGGAGTTTTTGTTTTCATGTATTCGAAAGAGAAAATGTTTTGATAAACTAAAGCGTGCATTCAAGTAGAGTCTCAGGTTTCTGTTTTTGAAAATGAGGTAAGAAGAAGTTCGCCCGAGTAGAATTAGCAATGGTAGAACGTTAAGTAGATTGTTTTGTTTATGCTTGTTCCCATTAGCTTGACTTACATCTCCTTTTGCAAGACTAGAGTAGGATCGAGTTGGAAATCATTCATATGTTCCCTTTTAAATCCTTCATTCAAATTTAGTTTCCTTATAGTCCCTATTTGTCCAAAAAATGTTTTTAAACCCTTTACTGACTTTAAGTCTTAAGTTGTTGAAGAAAACAATGCAAGTCTATAGTTATTGTAGAGTTATCCGTACTACAGTTCAATCGAAAGTACGTACCTTCTATTTTATTTCACCAAAGTGATCGAACCAAAAACAGTCAATATTCAAAAATAACTCAAAATACTGACACCAAAAACTGGTCGCCTGCTCAGCAATCACGCTGAGAAGTTCTACACAATTGAAGCACCAGCACACAGGACATGCCAGTATACTATTGATGCATGGTCATCTGCCACAGATCACAGACCAACTGCCCACCGAATACAACTTCAATGAACTGAATGGACACAGCGTGAGATCCTGTACCACGAGTCCCTGTCAATTTTTACGGACGGAACGGTTCTCTTCTCAGAGAACTTAGGCATCCACCTCTCCTTTAAACTCCCACACTATTGCAGGGTTTTTCAAGCCGAAATCAATGCCATTCGTCAAGCTTTCGGGTAATGCAGTATCAACATCGAATATTGTCGTCTACATCGACAATCAAGCAGCGAAGGTAGCTGGTCAGTGTAACCTTATCATCTGGGTACCATGTCACTGTGAATTGTGAAGCTGACGCATTGGCTAGACAAGGCTTCTCTCTTCATACAAAGGAACAGATGTTCCCATATTAAGAGGATGATCCACCCACCTTGCACAACGCCAGTACAATGGACCTTCTCTGGTTTACGTGCATCCTTACCGAGAACCGGTCTAATCTAACCAGCACCTAGTTCGGAGTCTGCTTTCGATACATCCATAAAATTGTTGAAACTTGTTGTTCCTTTTTATTTTGTTGTTAATTTATGTAGACAAGTCCTTCGTAGGCACAGCATTGGGAAAAACTGTTTTATACTTGATTACCGTTCTTCTTTGTTTCAGGATGTCAACAAATTACTGGGCTTATTCCCTTATTTTGCGTTTTATCTATTTCAAATCGCTGTGAATCTGGGGCTTCAACCAATAAAGCTGGGCTAACATTATTTAGCTAATTAGTCTACAACAGAATACAGACAACTACCCTATTGAAGAAGGCATGAAGCTGGGAATAGTTGTTGAATTCTTTCAGAGGGTCTTTCCTTATAAAGAAATTAATTCTTTTACTTTTTTGTCAGTACGTGACTTATCTAGATGTTCCTTAAGAGTTTTACCTATTTTTTTTCTAAAATTTTGCCTGAAAAAAATATACATGATACTATACCCTGTATGTTATCGTTGTTCGAAAACATTATATTGCCTTTCATACATTCAAAATCCGTGTTCAGAAACTTTTAGTTTATGTCGCCAATATTGTGGAGATTTTTAAAATTCTCTCTTAGGTGGTATTAAGGGGAATACGGGTGTGTTTTCGGTTAATTACAACACTATACCCATTCGACACATTGGCATTTTCATTGTTAGTTCGACTGCTATCAAAGCCTTGACTTTTTTTTTACATTATTATTGAAGCTAATAGAATACTCCACTGGGCTGTCGGTTACTGTTCAGTTACCAATGGCGTATTTAAACTAATAACACTTCTCGTAATCAGATATTCAAAACTAGAAATATGATATCATCAGCCCTTTGGGTACATATTCACGTGATCTATTGTTTTTGTACAGCTTTGCAATATTTGTCAACAAATTTGTATTTTCTTCCGAAACTTAAAACTGAATTTTCCATCGCAATCAAGAATTTATGAGCGATATAACAAAAATTAAACAAGTATTGGGTCTGTTCCCGTACTGTCCAAAGATGTGAAAAACTACGAAAAATGATCAAATCATGTTCCCATGCGCCAAAATTTCGTAGTTTTTCACAGAAATTAGACAATCTGTGAATTTTGGTGCAGAAAGTACGGGATCAGACCTATTTTTCATATATTATGTGACATTTAATATTTATTGTGTAGCACATATTACTACGTTCGTAAGGATTCTAAATATCAAGTTATATAATATATGTAGACCATATGTATTTCTTATCTTATTATCAACTGCTACAAAAATTTATACGCTCTATGTTACATACATATGTACGTAGTTAAGGGCTGGTAAAAGTCTACTTTATCCTTAACTGGCACCCTTCTGGGGTTAAAGCAAAAAGTTACAAGAAATTCGACCTAAACGTCTAACAACAAACATCGAACACCGGGTAAAACAACGAAAGAGTTAAGCCACACTAAAGTACGTTCTTTTTCACTTGCGTTCCTTTTTTGTTTTTTTTTTTATAAATAAGGTGATCTAAGAAATAGATTTTCTCAACCAAGTGTAATCAATGGTTTAACCAAGTGAAGAAGTTCAATATATACTTCTTCGGAGATCCTTTAATAGATTCGGAAAGAATCTGGTTGTAATCTCGGTTCATTAAGCATATTTATGTGTGATAACTGCTTTCTTTTTAACAACCAACGTTCGGTCCAACAGGATCTCACTGCCGGCAATGAGTTGTTATCCATTTTGATACAAAAAGCGGATGTGAATGCTTCTTCATTGTTGCACCAAGGAACGAACAATGAATAAAAGTGCACGGAATGAAGAACGAAAGTGTAAAACCAGATTTATAATAATAAAAGTAAAATTAAAATCTGAAATTAAAAAAAAAACAACAGCGATGCTTTAAAAATTTATTGATATTGCAAACATCATATTGGTGGGCGTATAACAAGCATATACACTGTCCTGCGTCTGAATGGATTCAACAATTTTGAAGTGCTCGAACGTTTTATGTTCGGAAAAAACGACCAATGAATATCTGTTTGATGGTTTATCATTGGACAATATAACTACTTGCCTCAGACTCTTGATTTCAATTCAATTTAGAGTCCAAAGAATAAAAATCAAAGCTGAGGAATATAGTTATTTTTTGTGTTGTTATTCGATTATTATTTTTATTTTATATTCAAGGGAGTTTTTCATGTATAAAACACACAAATTTTCTATATTTGTGATTCAGGTTGTTTTATGTAATTAATTATTTTATTTATTAAAGATTCAAATTAGTACATTGATCTTAAAGTATGTCTTCTAAACTCTGTGGCCAAACGGCTTTCCTTTAAACTGAAAACTTTATGTATATTTAAATAGTTTTTGCACCTAGAAATGTATATCCCTTAGATCTCACTTACATATATGGCTATGGAGTAATATTTGCAGTATTTTGCTGGAATTTTAAAGTTATTTAAGGGAAAGTAAAAAAGATTTTATAAATGGACGCATAACTCATATATATTCTTGTATTTCTTTTATATAACTTCCAATGTAAAAACAAAACCTTTCTGAAATATATTATATTTATAAATTTGTATGTTTGTCGCAACAGAAATATAATATTTTTTGGAGTTGGAGTTGGAGAAACACCACAGATATTTATGTACTAATTAGTGCTAAGTTTTTTTTTTGTGATGAAATTGTGTAGACGAATATAGCAATACCTGTCCGAAAACAGGCCTCAGTTTTTTTTTTTATAAAAACTAACTTTGGTGTACAACCGACGTAGTTTTAATTCCATTAAGAAGACTAAAAGGAGTTACCTCATTTAATGAAAACCTTGAATCTATTTTGTTTTAAGTATATGTACATATATTATTCAAGTCACAGTCAGTTAGGATATTTTGTAAAACTATATCACTCATTAAAGTTTATCGCATTAAGTAAATAGTAATTGAAGTACAAGTACGCAGACCAAGCTACTGGAAGTCAGAACTCGAAACTTTACCTATGCAAATCGGTTAAAATGTATCAGTTTCTTATGGTTTAATAATTTATATGTATTACTTATTGTTAATTAAGGATAACAAATACGAATCAATGTACTACTCGCAGTATGTTATTTTAAAACTAACTTTCGCGGAAGTATGCAAGTTAACTTATATGCAGGTAGCATTCTGTTCAACGGAGGCACGACATATGTATACAAAAACTTCATATACGAGAAGGAAAAGCTATATTTCTTTCCAAGAAGGTGTTTAAACGATTTAACTTTAAAAAAATGTATGAATAAGGTGGGCTTTTTATCTTAATCTAAACGCATAATTTTTTGAGTTATAACATTCTTCGCACATGAGTGTTAGAAACGTGATTCCTTTGTTGGTCAAGTGCTAATGGAATGAAATTTTTCCAATTTTCGGCAGGGATTGCTGTCTTTTTCAAGCGATATGAAACAAATAAAGAGAAAAGTATCAACTTGTGGGGAAACTTATTTTAAATGAATCGGATATGTTGTATTAAAAGAAAATGTATTTGAATTTTACAAAACAATGAAACTTGTAACCACTTCTCGTGAAGCCTAGTCTGTTATAAATGAAATAGTCTTTCATTCCATTTGCACTTGACTAACGAAGCCTAAAAGCAATCACCTTCCTGATCCTCAAAGAGGACATATAGCTTTCATCTTTCATAGTACAACCTAACTCCTAATGATTACTTTAAACTTGTACACCAAGCAATAATTCTAGAACTCTTTAAATCTGTTAAGTGTGCTGCAACTTATATTATTATTCTCTTATTTGTCGCAATAACAAGTCGTATAGTAATAAGAGAGAATCAATAAGGATTCCTTAAAGTTTATAGTTTCTTAGGCTTTATTTGTATACCAAAACATTTTATTGCGATTAATTGTTTTTCGAAATAATGCAGATTTGTGAATAACAGAGCGTAAGTGGACGAAAGCGGTGTAATTTTATTTTCTGTAAATTTTAAAATTGAACAAACCGCAGGACTAAAGTAGAGCCACGGTTGGTTCAACTAAGCAGGGACTTATATGTATCACGGGCCACCGATATACGCTGCTGGACAAAATATTAGGTGTGTCTGGACGTATTATATTGTATTGTTAAGAACCACGCTTGTGAGTGCGATGTAACCATTATAGGTAGGAGCCATTTTCAGTTGGACAAAAAAATAGGTGTAAATTGTTTATTTCTAAAAACATGTGTTAAATACTAGTTTTCTTTACTGAACATTTGAAAAGGATATACTGAAACATTATTGAATACCAGTCGAAATTGTAGACGGTTTGAACAAGTCACTGTACTCTTAAACCAAGGCGATTAGTGCAGTAGGTGAGAAATCAAGGCAAAATCTAGAAATTTACAGTGCAGGCGCTATGCCAATAGCAACACTATCCCAAAGTTCCATAAAAAGCATAAGGTACCTGCAATACGAGAAGGACGATCAGAAGATTGATATACTGGCTCAAAGGGTCTAGTTCAGTTCTCAAGGATGAAGTGGGACAGAAGTGGCCCACACGATTCGTCAGCCATAAGTATGTAGATGCTAAGCTTGCTGACAGAGTAGCCCGAATCTTTTCTTTGCTTCGAAAATAAAGATACAAGTAAGGAAAGTACACATCGTTTATGGCTTAGAACGGATAGAGAGATATTTTATAGAGTGACGAAACAAAAGTCTATTTGTTCTCCAATGATTTTGGGAAGAAACGTCCGTCGATCAAAGGCTACGGAATACCAAGTAAACTACATGCGAAAAAGAGGGAATCATTATGGTATGAGGATATCTTCCTTCGAGTGGAATCGGATCATCTTTCGAATATAGGACACCATTACAAAATTTGAGTTCAAAAATTGTTTGAAAAATGTGATACTGCCCAAAAAGAAGGACAAAACTGATGAGTACTTGGCGATGAGTGCGTCTCCAAGTCAGTTGCCCGATGTATGGCCATACAAGGACCAATTGTGGTAACATGTTCAAGAGAGGTGTCAGATTCAGGATCTACTAGGGAACAATGGTGAATACACTGGCTACTAATGTGTAGAATTATAATTAATTGGTAAAGAGCTTAATTTTTTAATGAAGATTCTCTTTTATTCCAGACACTCTTGAACACACCTTTTATTTTGTCCAAACTGAATCGCTAAATATATAAATTAAAATAGTATTTCCATTTAAAATTAAGGTTTTGTAATATATTTCTTATTTTCTATCTTTTTTTTGACAAATATTGACTGAAACAACTAAAATATAGAAAAAGCAATACGCAAACCTAATATTTTGTCCAGCAATGTATGAACGTATTCGACAAAAGTAGTAAAAAGTTTGTCAATCAATCCCGAAACCTTAAACAAGTTCATAATATATGTATATACCATCGTTACATGTAAATATTTTGATTTAAAGTTTTGTTCATTGGTTATTTCGTTCTTATTTGTAGAAGAAGAAAACGTTTTCATGTTTTTTTTGAATTGTTGTTAGTTAGTCTATGCTCTAACCTAGTAGTTTGTAGAGTTAAAATTAAAATTTACATATTTATTGAATAGAATTTCATAGAAAAACTTTAAGTAATGCCAATGGTTTATTTGCCTTTTCTAATTACATAAACATAAACAAAAAAAAAACAATCAAACACCACCTCATTTCGCCTACCCATTCGCAAAACAAAACAAAATCGAAAAAACAAAACAATATGACATTGTTGTATGCGCTTGCGAACCCGTAGACCTGCCAAAGCACCCATCGAATGGCTATGCCCAACCGCCACCCAATAATCAATTTGTTAGCGCTGGACCTGGACCTGGAACTGGTGATGAAGGCGGCGGCGGCGGAGGTGGATTCAATTTGTTTGCCTTGATTTGTGGTCCCTTCTGTAAAGGTACACCGCTTGAAGGAATTCTTGGGTTGGACGAACAGCAGCAGACCTATACGAGTATGAATCCGGTTAATGCAGCAGTCGATCCTGGTGAGAATTATTGTGTCAATGCTTTTAGAACCCTTTTCCCAGTTTGGATTCTGTATTCTGTATCTTTCATCACTGTTTTCAAAATTTCATTTCTTGCATATAATTTGTGGAATGCATTTTTAAATCTGGTCTGGTCTTAGTAATATCATTTTACCATTTGAGTTTGTTTTACTTTTTTTTTCTATGGCTTTACAATACGTTTGCAGTTACTTTGTTTGTTACACTTGAATCGATTTTTAATTGTAAAACTACACTTAGAGTGCTAATCTATATATTTGTAAGAATCACAGGGGGAAATACTTAAATTTTGTATGTAACTGCTTCTCAGTTTGGGAAACACGGTAGGCTCTCGAACAAAAGATCTGCCCGATGTATAGTTTTGCATGGCAATATCAAATTGGATGGTTTACTCGTACGTATAACGATATCACAAAATGTATTCTAAAACACATGCTTGTCTTTGCATCCAAATATTCATTTATTTTAAAATTATTTTATGTACTTTGTATAATCGAGAGCCTACTAGGGAGTTTGTATCAATAAGTGTGTTTTTTTGGTAGTTTCTATAGCTATGTGGTTAGCAAGATGGTTAAATGTATATAGTGGCTAATACTTTCTAGGATAATTTTTATTGTAGGATGTAGACTATATATCGACAGTGTCACGAGAGTCTCTGGTTTCGTGAGCCTAACTAAGAATGATGCAAATGCCTATAGGATTCCATTGACTGAGGTGGATGTCGATGGATCGAGCTATAATTTCTACTCGCAAGGAGTTCTAGTTGTTGGACCTATGGACCTGCGAGCAATGTATGCTGAACTACCTACTAAACAACAATTATTGGTGTCGTGCACAAGCCCGCATTACATATGGTACATGTACATGGGTATGCAATCAGTGACTTAGAGCTCGTGCGACCACTTATGAGGCTCCAAGTTGAAATATGGATATGTCTAAGAAACGGAGTTTATGTCAACAAAAGTGGAGCAAAATTGGAGAGCAAGGCTTTATGTGTAAGGAAACCCATGTGCTTACTGCACCGTCGTATATTCCTCCAGGACGTCTTTATTCGTAGTTTTGATGCCAACCTCCAGTAGTAGAGCAATAAGAAAGGACAATTTATGTGATTTGACGCTTCAGTCTACGAATAACGTCGGGAAACCAATTTAATTTCGAAATTTAATTGCCACATTGTGCGCGCCACCTAAGGCGAGGTTTACCTCTAATGTCCCTTCGGGTTTGATTCGAAGAATCTACTCAGATGAAGGATGAACTACTGCGATGAAAATGAATTTACTGGACCTCCACTGCACATTGGTTACAGCCATGCTATATAGGAAATTGGTGCATTGCTGCAGGACTGTGTTCAGCTTTATTCTACGATCTCAAAGAATTATGGTGTCAAAATGATTACCTCGAGCCTTAAATGATGTCAGAATGCAAAGCAAGTGAAGTTCAACCGAAATTCGAATGAAAGTAAATTCAGTTAACATATGAACGAGACTGAGTCAGTCAAAGTGCCCGGATTAATGGTTTGAGCTTGATCAGCAGCAGTCAAAAACATTAGTTAACCACAAGTACTATCGAAAATTTTTACTATGGAATACAATTTTGTGTTGCGGACGGAATTTCTTGTCCGGATGCGTTGAAAATGTTGGAGAAAGCCTACAGGGACTCAGTAGTATCTATAACAAGACCATTTGATTGGTATAAAGCGTTCAAAAAGGGTCGTTGTTTTGCAACGTCAGTTACTAAAGAAAACATCGACTTAGTGAATAGAATGGTACTCGATCGTCATTATAGTTTGAGAGAGCTTTCACAAGAACTATCCATCTCTCATGAACTAGTTCACCACATTTTAGGTGATGTTTTGTCCATGAGACGCGTCGCAGCACGGTTTGTTCCAACAGAGTTGAATTTTGATCTCACATACCCAGCCTTTTGAAGGACGTATTCTCCAGATATGGCACCCTTTGAGTCATTCGAAGAGAAAAATAAATATTCGCTGAGAGAACTCAAGGCGAGGCCGAAATTTGAGTTGGAATAAATATACCGCTTCAAGTGGACCCTATTTTCAAGAACACAAAATAGATTTTGTTGAATAGTTGATTTGTGTTGTTGTTATGGACTCAGTTCAGCCATATTTTGACTGAATGTAGTCAACAATTCGAACATTATTGGCATGAAGAAACAACACTATATCGACATCTTCATTGATAGTCAAGCTGGTGTATCATCTTCCAACATGGTGGAATAGTATTAAAAGAATCTCGGCTGAGTGGCAGTTCAAAGCTAGTTAGAAGAGGGACTAGAACGATGTCAGAATGGAACGTAACCTTGAACAGATCCAGACCATCTAGTGCAACTGAATCAAAGTATGAGAACTACAAAGCAATCCACGTATTATACTCATCAATTGTACAAATCTCCATGAAGTTTAAAGTGGGAGTATATATTGGAAAGGAAAAGTAGTACTAAGTATTTCATATTATAACAACAGGCTTGGAAGCCATACTGATTCTATTTTTTTACTTGCATTAGATGACATCAAAGTGTTAGCGGCCAAGCTTTGACCAGTTGCTAAAATAGTTACAAAAAAAATGCAAATAAGAGTACGAGTTAAGCATCCTCCTTCATCGTGTACAAGTGTTTCTTTGGAATAGATTTCTTATTTTCGATACCAAAAAAACACACTTATTGTCTAACATATGTACATCAGATGACCATGGATGGTGTCATTTTTTTCATTATTTTGTAGAATATGCGTAGTTTTGTAAAATTTGAAATTAGAATCACTTTCTGATTCCTTGGAGTATCTACTAACATACAGGTACCTACAGATATTTATATTTATAAGTGTATTGCTTTGACTTTTGATTAGCAAATTGATTAATTCGATTAGCAAATGAAGAAATGAGTTCTTAACCCTTGTGTCAACACCACTCTTGTTCCTTTAAAATGCGAGACGGGTCTGGGCAGAACAATATCTTATTTTTTTTTTTTAAATTTTGGTAATAATACATACATAATCTTTTGAAAAACACCGATAAACGAGTTAATTGTAATATATTTGGTCTGACCAGATAATGGTATTGACCCAAGGGTTAAATTAATCTTTGAACTAATGTAGGTAAATATGTATAATTGTATGTAATTGTTGAGTTCGATGGTTAATTAACAAATTAAGACATTCTTCGTAAGACAACATTTAATTGAAAAACCACGAACGACCCTAAAGTTTCAGGCATATGTACGAACGACATCAAATGGAAATGTCTTAAAAATAAATCATATACGTATGTTAGCAGTTTAATAGTCTATCAAATATACAGTGTTCTGCAAAACATACCAGATTATTGTAACACTTAATATTTTGTCCAATAACTGTTGTTTTTTAAGACCTCCTCCCATCTTTTCGCCATGGACGACAAAACATTTTCAAAAATTTCTTTAGGAATGATCTCCCATTCATTTATTAGTGACTTCATAAGTGCGTTCTTTTTTGACCCTACCCGACGTTTTTAAATAGCGATTGAGAGGGCCATTCCAACACAACAAGATCTTTCTGCGCAAACTACTCCTTAACCAACTTTGATAAAAGTTTTGGGCAGATTATCATGTTGATAAACCCAACGCAGTGGCATTTTCTCCCCAGCGTATGGCAGCATTACGGATTCCAGTATGTCCCTATGTATGTCGGAGTTGAGCTACAGGTTTTGATAAAACTTTTAAAAATGATGACAGCAATGCCTTGTTTTTTTTTATTTGTTAACTTATTTTTCTTAAATTGTCCAACAATTGTACCTACTGTATTCCTGTCCCCTAGAAATCTTCAATGAAAAATTTTCAAGAAAAATCCGGTATGTTTTGCACAAACATCTTTGTATCTAAAAATGCAATTCAATTTGTCTAAAATAATTTATAAGAAAAGACGGGAACACCTTTGACAGGGTTCATGCTACAAAAAATGATATACCGACTCGAGAAAAAACACGTTATGGAGGTTCTTGATGTATTTTCATAATTTTTCATAATTCGGAGAAGTAGAAAAAAAGAACAATGTCTGCTTGAAAATAGAATTAATTTTAGTGTCAATGAAAAAAATCAAAACACCTTCAATATACCTATTTTCGGTGTGCAAAAAATAAGCAAGTTAAGTAGAAAATTCTTTAGCGTACGTGAGTAGTACAAAATTTAAAGTAATATACATTTTTTGGTCTACTGTTTGGTAGTGCTGTCCTTATTTTCCAATACATCTCGCAGCTCCGTGACATTGAATTCTTTTTGAAATTTTGTCAAAACTTCTATTTATTTTGTGGCTTTGAACCTCTTCTCATATTTTGCGGAGACTGAAGAGGGCACCCTGACCTTTGTGTACTGAAATCACATTTTAATTATTTACGCAGTATGTTTAGGTTCAGTATCCGATTGAAACTGTCAAAGCAACGTCATAGCAAAGGAATTCATTTCTAAAATTATACGAGAGTTTTCTATTCCCCCAAGTGATGAGGAAATACAGAGCATGGAAGATCATTCCACATACGTGTCGTTCGGCTTATAAACGAATCTCTGTATTTGACAGTACGTCCGAAATCGGGCTTGAGGGTGAACTGATGTGCATTCTTAGCGTGACGCGTATTGCGGGTGAAATTTTGAAGGGGAGGAATGCAACTGGCTATTTCACAAAAAGCTATAAAACAGGGAGAGACATGCTACATTTCTCCGATGTTCTAGAGGCGCTATGGAGCCTACAATGTCTCTATCACCTATAAGTTTCAACGCGCTATTTTGGATCCTGTCTAGAATGTGCATGTGCAAACATTCGAGGATATCGTTGTAATTTGAGAAAAAAATGGCGTGCGGCCACTTCCACTTCGTAGGAGCTACGGATTGTAGATTTTCTGTATGTTTTTATCTGTACTTCATTTCAATCGGTTAGACGAAATTTGTGTCCATTGTCGTCTAGGATCTGTAGCGTTGTCAGCATGCTGATAGTTTTTAAGAATCGTGATTAATGAACAGCGGATTCTACTTCTCCCTCCTTTCAGGGTTTAAATCACATAACTAACTTGCCCAAATCTTATTGTTTTCCAGGGTTCCAGGTTCAATCCCCAGACAACATCTAAAATTTCTTTCACGGTTCCACCTCTCGCGAGCGTCTGAGAAACATCTGAAAGTACAACGCTTCTCAAATAACAAATTGCCCTTTATAGGCATTAAACAGTAGACGAACTTTGGCAGAATTCGTTGATGTTGTTGAGGTGAATAGTTTTCTATTATCTAAGCAAGGAAATATGAATGAGTTGAAACTTCTAGGGACTGACAAAAGTTATATAATTTTTTTAACTAATAATAAGTACAAACAAATTAATTTTGGTATATTTTTTACATACATGTCTGCGAGAAAAAATGTCTTAATTTGTTAATTAAATAATTACCGCATAGCTAGTTTGTAGAGTAAGTGATATTCATAGAGCTACTCATTATGGTATAAGCTGTGTGTATTAAGAACTTGACATACTAACATCTATATTTGTGATATTCATTTGGGCGCATTCATACAATCCGTGTTACCCCCACAAGTGAATTTAGTATATGACTTGGTTGAGTTCACGGGAACGGGACCTCTGCACTAATTCCAAAGAATAATATATTGGCATCATGTACGCAATTTTGTGCATGCAATTACATATAAATTGAGCAATTTTTATGTCCGAGCACAATCGTTTGCATTCACTATACCGAAACCTAATTAAGGGCAACTGGCAAAATGGAAGTCCTAAATTCTGCTTTTATCGACATACATTTTCCGAGTATTCTAAATGAAGGAACTTTGATTGCAGTGAGCCTCGAATCAGACGAAGATTCAAAAACAAGTTCCCGGAACTAGTATGGCACATTATTACATAGAATAGATACAATCATACCACTATTCTTTAAGTACTCCAAAGCCTCCAACATCCATTTAATTCAGGTGCCGAAGCAAAGCACTATGAATGTTGGCAAGCTGAAGATTTTTCCAACCAATGAACTTATGTTCACGGCGAAAAGCGATCGAAAGAAGAAACAATCTACCTTGGCGAATGTACAAATGTACCAGCTGGTAAGCCGGAACTAAGTCGTACAGGACAACCACAGGCAGAGTCGATGTATCTTCAGTCGCAACGCAAGCCATTCTTTCATCATGATGGATGTCGGACCCTTCGGAGTAGCGACTCGAAGGCGGAGGAATATTGTAGAAATATGGATTTACTGTGGGAAAGTAATTTGTCGTCCACTAGAGCCTTTTCCGATGCAATATTCCTTGGTCACTAAAAATACTCGTATCCATGTGTTTATTTCGACCATCCTGGTGCAATAAATAGCCGGCAAACAGATACAGAAAAACAAGAGGAATCAGTAAAAAGACTAGAGCTGCTAGCGAGCAGCCTACCCGCAGTTGCTGTAATGTCTACGTTATTAAGTCGGTTTCAAATTTTATATTCTGCTCCCATTCTTTTTGTCTTGTCTAGAGCTTATACCTCCTTCGTAAGAGCTATAAAGTCTGTGTCGTAGCATGAAGTCTGATAAGGCCCAAAGAAAAAGAGAAGTCAAACACTTGTACTCTTGGATGTTTGTCAGACCTTTGCGAAAATTGGAGTCATTTACTCATAGAAAATATATTTAATAATCAGGTTGACTGTCATCGTGTTAGCAAGGTACTACCAATCTTCGTTACTCTTTTTCACTCTCCTTAGTTTGGAGCTTTAGAGTAGCCTTTTCTAGATCCACCAGTCCATATCCAGTCTGTAACACTTGAACTCTATTCTGCTTTTGCAAATTTCGACAGGGCATCTAATTTAGTTCGTACCTTACGTTAGCTGCAGCTCGTTTGGTAGGATGCTTAGATAGCTATTCATTAGGCAGACAATAAAAACGGGGAACAGGGTATACATAAATATAATAATGCGGTGACCATTTCATTGACTACTTTAGACTGTAGACAATACATAGATGTAGAACATGTAGACATAGATGTAGAATATATCTTAGGGTTCTCTACATAGAGTGGAAACTCAGCTCCCCATGGCGTCTGTTTATCCATGGATTAATGTAGGACATGTCTTAACGTTCTTAGATCATTTTCTCGGTGATATTTGGATATCCATACACCCTACAGGTTAAAGTGTAGGGTTTATTTGAAGCATTTCATTATCATGGGAAATATTTCCGCTGAATTCCACTTAATTTTTCGGGTACGGGTTCTCGGACATTGTAAGGGAGAAATACTGCAGAGAAACGATACAATTTTGCCAATCACTAAATCCCATGATATTACTTAAAGAACCTTACTATCTTGTTGAGCAATTGCTATCGTCATTCTGATATCGACGGGCTGCTAGCTTGACATCCTATAGAGATCTTCTTTATTTCATGATCTTGAGAGGGCTAAACAATTGGTGTATTTGTTGAGTTTGATTTTTCAAAAGAATTTCACAAAATTTGCCATAAAACTCTGTTGTCGAAAGTGTTTACAATTAGAAACTATGTAGCTTTCGGACTGTTCAAGCCTTTTCAACCTTACAGTCCACTATATAGTATTTGTATACATGATCTCTTCTTCTATTTTTAACAGAATACATTCCTTCCCTGATGACATCAGTTTTCGGCAGTAGAATGCTTTGGCACTTTAGTGAAACCAAAAACCCACTGGCATTAACAATGAATAGCTTGGCACTATCCGTTGAAATAACCACATATTTAGGGTCGGCAAAACTACGGAATGCTATATTAGTTCGGACTGCCATTAATGTATAAAAAAAAACAGATAAACGCTGCTCCAATAGCTGGTTCAATTCTACCCCTTCCATGTTCTCAATTCGTCGATTTGTCTCACTTTCCTGAACCGTAGACCATAGATTTAGAAGACACCGCCAAACCCAAATTCAATTCAATTCTGTGTTCATCTGATTCGAGTAGTTCCTCCTCCTAATGTAATTTACATTATTGAATTTTTTTTTGTGATCATTTGACGCCTCATATGTAGGGAATGAGATGATCAGGCTATTGACATAGTTTAGGAGTAGTAAGCTAGTTAACCTTCCTTCCGAAATGACTTAAATGCTTATCCTTTTTTTTATCTTTCTTACCCTTCTGGACTCTTTCCGAGTGGATGGAAGACATCATTTGCCCAGCCCGTCCCTAAAACGGCGAATCTTTTCCTCCCTCCTACTACAGACCAATTACACTTACGTCCCTTCTTTCGAAGGTTATTGAAACGCTGTTAAACAGTCAGCTTATGAAATATCTTGAATCAAGAAAACTCCTCAATGACCGACAGTTTTCGTAGCAAAAGGTCCACTGGTGATACGGTGGTGTACCTCACTGAAAAGTGGAACCACTCTCTGCACTTGGTATTTCTCACACCAAGTGCTATTTTGACTGAGCTTGGCATTAAGCTCTTTTGTCGAAAATGTGTGCATTTGGCAAACAACCTTTTGGAACGTTCAGTACCAGTTGGATTGGACTGTTTCAAGCCTGCCATCTACCATATAAATGCCGGCTTCGCCCAAGGCTTCGTTTTGTCGTCTCGGACTTTTTTGCTTATCTTTAATCCAATGCTACCTCTAATCCAATACATTCCTTCGCTGAAGGTACCCTCAGCTTGTCATATTCGTTCTTAAACTTACGTTCCTGCTCTTCGGCCGTAGAACTTGAACAGCAGCGAATGTTAAGCTCATTAAACTGCGGAAAAAACAACAGAGTGGAATTTGAAATGAATAGCACTTGCATCGTCGTAATCAGGATACTTCCCATCCTCGGTTTGTGTGTTAATGAAAATCTCTGTTGGAATGACCATATATTAGACATTGCTAAGAATCCGGCGAAATGTCTAGGATTCCTCAAACGATCCAAAAAAATATGTACATTACACGTATGATCTGATCTGACTGCAATATATAAGACATACATCCTTCCCAAGCTGGAGTATAATGGTTACGTCTAGTCCGGTGCACCCATAACCACCTTGCACCTGCTAGACAGAAACCACAATCGTGCGATAAAACTAATAGGAGACGGAAGGATAGTGGCTCGAACATCACAAAAACATCTCCTGTCATACATTGTTTTGTCGTTGTTTTTGCAAGCAGTTCTCCAGCGAAAGAGTTAGTTGCATTCAATAATTTCCGTCACTCTTCCAATGCTCAGCAGTTTACCCTCAAACTTTTCTTCGGACGTACCGTCTAGTACAGGGACTCTTTCCTAAAACATACAACACGAATGTATTTGTATATCTCCTCTTCAGAATTTCCCTAACCCCCGTGCTAAGTCTTAACATTGTAAGGGCATCAATAAACGCTTGATCTTAGGTATAAATCGATTTAGTTTTCAAATTTCTCAACGAGTCATGAAATTTGTTATCTCCGGTCAGTCAAAAATAATGAAATATTAGAGTTTTCAGCACAAATAACCGCAACAACACCAGATGAGGCTACTAACCAAGTTTTTTTTTTAAACTAAGCAAAACAGATCCTCTACTCTTGAATGCACACTTTAGCTTAAATATGTTTATATACACGTGTTTCCTTTCGCACTGTGACTAACAACACTAATAATCTTCCTTTGCTTTGAATCTTCTCTGTTAACCATATAACTAAACTGATTTTAATTTTTCTTCCAGTGATGTTCGAGGACAATACTGGATTCTCAAAGGATGTCTGTCGTTCAATGGTTGCAATGCTCGATTCAGATCAATCAGGCAAACTAGGATTCGAAGAATTCGAGGCATTACTCAACGATATCGCCAAATGGAAGGCTGTCTTCAAGTTGTACGACTCTAGTCATACAGGACGAATCGAAGGTTTCCAATTGCGCGATGCCCTCAAATCAGCAGGTTACCAAATAAACAATCGAATTCTCAACGCATTGGCACATCGATACGGATCGCGAGATGGTAAAATCGCATTCGATGATTTCCTCATGTGTGCGGTTAAAATTAAGACATTCATCGGTAAGCCTTCATAGCCTTCATACCCAGAAACCATTCATTCAAAGCATTTTTTCTTTGTCTATTTTAGAAATCTTCAAAGAAAGGGATACGGAAAAAACTGACATGGCCACATTCAGCATGGACGAATGGATTGAAAAGACATTATATTCATAGAACCTAATCAGCACCATCAGCCACAAACACCAACTAATCTTATTAACACTGTTGTATGTTCAAATTGAACACCTCTTTAGAAGTCCTAACCAAAAAGTGCTTAAACAAATGTTATATTCTGAATCTTCGCCAAACATACATACATATTGCGTATACAAAACAAAACCCAGTAGATTTATATACGAGTACTGAATGCGAACGCTTAGGCGCAGCATCGTACGTTTTTTTTTTTCAATATTTGTGAACAAACATAGCTCTTCCGTTTGAATTATTAGATCGAGAACCTTCCTTGTATACTTTAAGTTAATTTTGCATTTGTTTTTTAAAAAGTTTATTTGACGTTATACGTATTTTTACAAACTTCTCATGAATTGGTTTAGTTTTTTTTATTGTACGTGTTACTAACAAGTTCTCTCTTACTTATGTTTTCTGTTCTTTCTTTTTCTTGTAAGAATCGAAGGTAGCATCGAAATTACATATATTGTGTCTTACTACTAAATACTTAATTATTTAAATTATTTTTATAAAAGAAGAACCATGAATAAATGTTTAAATATTATTGTTTTGTTTTTTTTTTTACTATTTCGTCTTCATGCTTCTGTTCAGTTTCGATTTCTCTTTATAAAGTAAATACGTCTCTACCTAGACAAAGACTGGTACATCTAGGCCCAAATTTGCATCCTCTGATCAACTGAAAACATATTTAACTCAAAGAAAGCGTCTCTGGACTTAATCCGCAAATTACTAATATCAACTTTTGCGAACAAATTTAGCCCATCTTCGTCCAGTTTCACGGATGAATCCTACTCCACACAAATCCTTAAATCCTTCCCTTTAATTTGGCACCTAAACCACCAAAATCGGTCAACAAATTTAAAAGTTATTGCAATACTAAATCGACCGATACTCGTCTGACAATACCCAGCAGTACAGTTTGGGAGCTTCTGAAGAATGTGTTTGCTTGCTGTTTTCTGAAAATTTATGTTGGCCTGGTGTTTCACGAGCATTCGGTGGAAATTTCAATTTTGTCCGACTGAGTGCGATTTGATTTGTGTTGGGACAGGGAAGATTTTGTCGAGTTATCGTCGGTTCTAGGTGGACTAGGAAAATGAGACAGATACCAAAATTTAAGTTAGAATGTGTAGTTTATTTTAGAAATATTCTTCATTACAGGGTGGTGTTTGTTTTTTTCCTGGTTACGAAAGAATTTTTCTAAATGATGCTTTTGATAACAAAAGGTTTAGCGCATTGAGACGAGCTCTTAGATTTAAGCTAAGGTTCGTTGGTTACATTTTGATTATTTTGACTAGAAGGTGGTCTATGTTTGGATTGGTACCAAGTTTTTTTTTTATTTTTCTATAATCTTCCCTCGGACAAAACCAGACTATAAAACTAGCACATTGTTCGATTGAAACTTTCTGGAAATACGTCTCCTAATATGAAAAGTCGAGTTTGCCCCTTTTGTAGGAAAAGTAATTTTAGTGCAGAGATGGTCGGGGTGTTAGCATTGGAACATGTACATACATACATATGTTGATGCCGTAGTAGGAGCTGTAGCACAGGGATAAGTAAGCAATGCAAATTTACTGAAAGTTGAACTTCTATTCTAATCGTATCCAACAACGGCTATTGCGGAATAGGTACATGGTTCCAAAAACTAAGCTTGTCCTTACTTGTCCTTTCTATAAGGTAATGTAGTAATTTTTTCTTTTGGGAAGTTTAGTTTCTTATTTGCTGGGTTTTATTTTTGAGCTCATTGTTGAGCTTGAGTTTCCTAAAACACAAACAAACTTTCCGGCTCGGAAACGTTTGATAAGTATATGCACTTGAAGTACGTATGCATTTACAGGGTGACCAGAAAATAACAATAGGAAAATAAAAACTAAAACAAGAACAGTGTAAGGTATAAAATAAGCTTTATTTTAAAGTTTATTCCATTATCTGTGGAATAGCACATTATTCAAATGCCCACCTCGGCTTCGGTGGCAGTGCTTTAAGCAGTTGTTCCAATTTTTGATGACTCGGCACTATTCTGACAATAGCACCTTGAATATTAGCCTCGATCTCGTCCATTGTGGTTGGCTTGTTAGCGTCAACTAAAGACTTGGCGCAGACTCAGAGAAAATAATCGAGTGGTGTCAGGTCGCATAATCGCGAAAGTCGTTTAACATCGCTCTATTTCTGAGACCATTGAATGTAACGGTGTCTCATTTCTCATTCCGGAAGAATTAAGGTCCAATGATGGCGCGCAGTCATAAACCGAACCAAATATGTAGTCAATCTTTGTGGATGTATTGATGTATGATAGAACACTTATGGATCGTGTTAGCTCCAATAACGGCAATTCTGCTTCATAGCCCCTGAGCCCAAAATGGACTTCGTCCAGGAAGTTCTTAGTTGGCCAAAATCTGGATCCACGGCCAATATTTCCAGCGCCCAACTCGCAAAGTCACTGCGTTACCTATGGTCGTCCGGCTTCAATTCTTGCGTCAGCCTATACGAATATAGGCCCAAATCCAACCGCGAAATAAGCCAGGTTTACTCTCGCGATGCCCAATTCAGCTGATCGGCGCCGAATCTACATTTTACGGTCTTTTTCGATGGCGGGTATGTTTTTTTTATTTCACACCAATCTCTATCTGGTAGGTGGCTGAAGGTCCAACGCTCAAACTTTTATACGGTACGACGAATTCCCTGCACATTGAAGCCATGATGACGACCGACCCCACGATATTACGTTGCGTATTTACAACTGATAATATTTTTTAATAGTTTCCACAAGCGAAGAGGGAAGGCAAATCTTATTGAATATTTTGACAGTTGGATGAAACATAACAATTGGAAAAAAGTATCAAAAGCTGTCTGGTCATCCTTTATATGGAGCGCAAGGTGGGCCAAAATGTATCACCCTATCTTCAGGGAAGTCATGACTTTTATTCAAAAACATTCAATGACGTTCTTTAGTGTCTCTTCGAAGATGTGAGATTTGACATTTCCTGAATGAGTAACCCAGAAATGTCATCAACATCAGAGATTAACAAAGACTGATCACCTGATCAAAAGATGACATGTTGCGGCAACCCGAATTTTCAGATTTTCTGAAATTTCCCCGATCTGCTTTGACGTTTGGAAGTACCAATCGCTCTCAAACGACAAAGGATTGAAAAAAATGTAAAAAAACCGAAATTCACGAAGTAAAGAATAGAAACAGGAAAGTAAACTAATTTAATTGTTGCGAAAAGTATGAAGTATGCTGTGAAAAGAATATGTTGTTAAAAAGCTAACCAAGTTGGTGGTTGAGCCTAAATACTAATACGTCAACAAAAATCTGTTAAAGTATTCAGACAGGACTATCAATCTAACACTCAATATCAAAAAAAAAAAAAATCCAGTCCACCAGTCCGGTCTAATAACAAATTTATGAAACAAGAACAAAATTTATCAAAATATTGACAGGAAAACGTTTGTCGGGTAAGCTAGTAAATAATAATTCCGAATGGAATCGAAATCAACTTAAATCGAGTTGCGCGAATGGAGCGAAGTTTGTTTACAAGACAACATCGACATCAAAATTCTTTTCAAAGTCTTTATTCGCGCGAATTCAGGCCATCCTGGTTCAAGTGGTTAGTGCGTTGAACTAGGGAGCGAGCAGTTACAGGTTCAATCTCTAGACAATAAAAGAAATTTCTTTCACAACCCCACGTCTCGCGAACGTCTGACAAACATCCGAGAATAACAAATTGCCTCCTCGGATAAGGCCTCCTTCCATTCATGTGAAGAATACGAGTATAACGCGAATTCCATGAATGCTTGTGAGGAGTTAGGCTCTAGGTGCCATAGAAGATTTTTTCAAATTCTCGCAAACGAACAGACTTTTCTCGACCTCGGTGACGTCATGGAAACAACTTCTGTGTTATGTACCGAACACTTGAATTATCGATAACATCATGGTACAGCGAAATGTGTCAAATATAATATTTCCCTCGCGAATACAACGTTCTCCCTCTTATTGGAAAATCACCAGAAAATCGGCTCCATCCTCTCAGCCATTCCTGCATACTGGGAAATTTACAAACCGCCTCGCGAATCTATCCATCTCCCTCATAATTTCCAACTGCACAACTCTACCCTGAATTCGACGAAAAAAAGAGAAAACAAACCATCACCGTTCGTGTCCGTGTCCTCTGTCGACCAGCCAACAGACGGCCTTCCATCCATTTACCTCTTTCACACTCGCAGACAACTCGTTGTGTTGACTCACCGAGCCACAGCGCGGAAGGTCCAGCCCGAACGAGTTGAAGGACTTCGATTCCGTTAAAGTTCTATCTTTTTTTTTCCTGTGTTTTACTCACAAATCGCAACCATTTCCGTGTTCATCGTAAAACGGTACAAAATAATGGGAACACCATTTCCTTTGTGAATTAACCCCCCGAACAAGAAGAAAAAGAAACAAAAAAAATCGGGGAAATTCGTCCCCAATATACACACAAATCTCCTGTTGGCTACGTCATCAGCATTTTCGGTCCCAAAAGTCATCATTTCCCAATGCAGACACAATTTTCCCTTTGCCCAGCACAAGCCAAAAAGAGACCATCGTCGTCGACATCATCACGGAAAAATACGACAAAAAGTCGGGAATTTTTACGTCACCGTGTCGTTTCGGTGATTCTCCATCTCGGCCCCTCTCTGTCGCGTTCTCTGTTTCCCATTAGTACATCGAATCCAAAGATGGCTGCCGTTGTTCTTTCCGAGTGAATTTCGTGTGTGCAAATTTGGGAATTTATTTCACAAATAATTGCCGTGCAAATTTAGAAATTTTTACCAAATCAAATCCATTGCGGTAAATGGAACTTGATGTTCAAACAAATAACAAATAATCCATCGTAAGTGCACGCGAAAACCGTATTTTTTTTTTGTTCTCGTTTTTCTCTTTCCTTGCCCTGGCACTGGCTGTGTGGTGAACGACAAACAACTTCATGTGTTAAATTCTTACATACTTCGTTCGGACGACGAAAAGTGGGCAATCTACTGTGTCCTACGCGAGGATTAATTTAATTTCCATCTTCCATCTCGAAAGTGAATTCAATTTTTTCCACAAATTCACGCTTAACTCGAAGTTTTATGTGAAAATTTCATAAAAAAAAAAAAGAATTTTTTTTCTTTTTTCCTTCTTTTCCCGATTCTAACGAATAGACACATCGAGAGGGAGAAGAACTTTTTTTTTCGTTTTTCGTTTTTTTCTTGTATTTCTTGTGTCCCGTGTGTGTATAGATTGTGTTTGCGCGTATGCGGTGGCTCGCAGTTGGAATTGTGTGTACACGTGTGTGAGTGTGTGTGTTTTTGTGCAAGATTTGCGCTGATATGTGAAGAAGAAGAAGAAGAAGAAGAAGAAGGCTCTCTGTCGGGACGTGCCAGTGTGTGTGTGTCGGTTGTATGTGGCCGACAATGGGAAAAGTTCTGAAGTAGAAGAAGAAAAAAATTTTCATTTTTTCTTTATTTTTTCCCCAAAAAAGAGGAAAAAAACGGCGAAATTTGAATTTTGTCGAAGATATTTGTTTCGTTTTTTTTTCGGTCGTCGTTTTCTTTTTGTTTCTCTCGTTTTGTGTGCGGTTATCCAACTGGACTTTGTACTTGTAGGAGTGTGAACTAATTTTTCCCAAAAAATAAGAAAAAAAAAAAAAAAAAAAATTGATTTGTAAACCGGATTACTGGCTGCAATAGATCATCATCATCACCGTCGTCGTCGTCGTCGTCGTCTTATCCCGAAGAAAGAACAGAACTCTAGACGACACACGAAGGAGAATAGGAAGAGGAAGGAAGAAGAAAACACACCGATCGGAGCGGAGGAGAGTGAAAAAGAAAGAAAACGGTAAGAATCAATAAACGTTGCATATTAAATGGTGGCTATGGCCTTTCCTCCTCCTCCTCCTCCTCCTCTCTGTCTCTACACACAACACACCACAACCATCCAGGCTAGGTGGGATGTGGAGTGGATGCACCCTTGTATCGTTGCCTGGTGGCTTTATGCTCCTAGGTTAGGTGCAGGGATAGGGATAGGGATTGGGATTGGGAGTAGAAGAAACAAAAAATGCATTTTCCTACGGCGGCGGTGGGTATATCACCCATAAACTAAAAGTGATTTTCTTTTTGGGAAAAATGTACAAATTTTAATGAAATAACAGCGACAAGTCGGAAAAAGTTGTTTTGTTAATTTCTCGTGGTGCGCCGCGCGGCCAAAGTGGGACGATGTGGGCTAAAATGCTAAGACCAGCTCTGAATATGTACTTTTCGCGGAGAGTTGTTATGGAGCACGTACATATGTGTGTATATGTACTTTTCTTTATGGAATCAACAACATACATACAACTGATGTCATCATGGTCAGTGCTGACAGAATACTACTCTTGCCAGCCATTAGGGCCCCCGTAGTTCTGTTCGTTTATAGAACACGCGGTAGTCAATTGGGAGCTTATTGGGATATTCTAGGACCTGCTTCCGTGCTAGTGAGCCGTTTCTCAAGTTATTCAGTACATTCGTCTCTATAGCCGACTATGGCCTCATAGTAAGGGCTTTCCAATAGGGAGATACAAATGTTATTTTTTAATAGAAACGCACCATTCTATGATCTGTCAATGTCAAAACGTCACTCAAGGTTTACACTTATGATCTGTCTGATGACCAAGATTCGTAGATTATGAAATTTCAAGGAGTGGTTCTAAAGAGTAAACGAACGCGAAAGCTACGAAATTTCACCACTTTTTAGACATCAAAAGGAAATGTATACAGATCCACTTACAAGGAGCTGACATATTTGACAGCTGTCATAGATCAGTACAAAGAAATTTCCTGCACTAAAATTGGTAGCATTTGGAAATTTTGTACTCTTTCGTGAGAGTTCTACGAAACTTTTGGGTATGCGAACAGGATTTCGTGATGTCAATGTCAAAACATTTACATTTATGATCTGTCAATGTCAAAATGACATTTAATGTTTACATTTGTATCGTAAAAAAGCAAAGTTTCAAGGTTATTACAAATTAATAGCAAAATTCTGAGTTGTTGGTCGCATCTTTAAGGGCATTTACTCCAATTTTTGGCTGCAATAATCGACCCAGATAGACAGATAGGCCGTGCGTGCTGGTGGCTAAAATTCGAGTCCACATATTCACTATTGAATGTACCTTTACTGGTGGAACTTCGAACCAGCCAAGGTTAGGTAGAACTGGTATCCACATGTGCAGCAAACACTTGGAGAACTAGTGAATCCATTGTGAGCTCCTGTCGTGGGTTTCCCTGGAGAACAAATACAAGGTTGCTTGTTAGTTTTGGGGCAGCTAAATGGCCTCCTGAACAAACCTGAAGATGTTATAAATTTCGAGTGGTCGATGGCTATCCCGATAGGTCGCCCAAGTCTCCGAATTGGTATTCAGCGGGAGCCGCTTTTTTAGTTATGGATGGGTTTGGGCATTCGCAGAGGAAGTGAAAAGTACATTCTATTACGGAGGTCATCAGTTTCGATTCGCACTACGGTGGGCCGAATACGACCAGGTTCTGGCAGGTAACTATACCCGAATTGGGCAAAGTAGCGAATATATCACAGAAGAAAGTCCTTGAGTGGCTTAAAATGAGCCAAATCAGTCGATTCCATGCCGTACATAGGAATTTGAAAATCTCTAAGCCCACATTTTGGCCTGTATCCTTACAAGATCAAATTATGTAACTCAAAAACTGAAGGCTCTTGGTCCTTTGAAAGACCGACACTTCTTCGATTGGGCTCTGCAAAAGTTGGAAGAAAATCCTAAAATTTCATCGAAAAATCATGTTCAGCGATGAAGCTTAATGCTTTGTGAATGAGCAAACTATGCTCAGGAACAAGCCCACATCTGTTTCAAGAGACTCCATTGGATTCACAAAAAGTGACCGTGTGGTGCGGATTTCATGGCAGAGGTGTGATCCTTCTCTTTTCCTTATCCGAAGCCAACAGTGCTTATAGAAGGTGGTTTTTTGAACTTTGGCCACAAGCGAGTTCCTTAGTAATACAAAGCTGTTTTGCTGCTTTTTTAGATCTGGTGACTAGGTCCTCGATGTACATATGAACTTCTCTCATGCGGTCTCATGTGGTACTGGACTTTTAGTTCTACTGTTGTTTATCATGACAGATGCAGATGCCATTATGTAGTGTTGCCCCTCTACTCCGATGACAGCTTCACGGTTGTTTCCTCATTTCTAAAGGGTTGGGTAATGGTAAAGGGATCTTGTTCGATGTACTTTATCCTTCAGTAGAACTGATGATATCGTGGCAATCCTTGGTGTTAAATTTTGTGCCTTCGATGACCAGGCAATTGACGTTACAAAAGTCAACGAATGTCTCGCCATTGTCATTGCTCGTGTCCCCAAGGGTTTGTGGTCCCATTGCATGTTTGACGGTGGTGTTCTCATTGCCTGCCTTTGGTTAAATTTTTTCAGCACGTACAACACATTTAACTGGTCCCTACGCCTGGTCCAAAACTTGTGATATCTGTTTATAGGATCATGAATCTTTTTCCCCAAGGTTCGGCTTAGGAATACAACTAGGCAAATAAATTCATAAACTATATCGTGCTTATCGATTCAGGAACCTTTTCGGCTTTGTTGCGATAGTGTTAGACAGTCGCTGGATTCATCCATGAACAACTGATCAAACGTACAGTGGAAGATATAGCCCTGTTTGTTGAATGCCGCCTTAGATAGAGACGATTCATCAAAAACATGACATAAGGTAGAACATGACATTTTAATTCCTCGTATATGTCTGTAAGTTTGTCTACTATTGGTGCCTTGAGGCACAGCTCGAAAGTCATTTCCTTCTCTCATTTTCTAAAGTCAAGAATCAGACTTGGGCACGGTCGGAGCATTTGTCCTCTATGGAAGAGTCCAGATGGTTCATGTGCATATGTAGCTGTTCTGGAACTTCAGCAGAAGCAGTCTATGTAGTCGGCACAGAGTCTTTGCTGATTGGTGCTACTTCAGGTTCTGCGGTCAACGCGTTGATTTAACCGCGGTTATCAGGTGGCATTACACTGTGTGCTCGCTGTGCTGATGCTGCTTCCTTAATGCTAGAGTTACAGCAATACGATAGATATGGATGATTCTATGATCCAACCGACCTAGTAGTACTGGTCTAATTGTGTTCTCGATAGGCTAGGTAGGTAACTTTTCTGTTTTGTGAGATGTTGGTTATAGAATTGATATCAGAAATTGTCGCCAATATACAAAGTTCATCCAGATTTGTCAGGTCTGACTTAGTAACTAAACTAAACGCCCGGTCCGGATAGTCTTCCATCCATAGACGTCATTGCAACTGATTTTAGTAAAGCTTTCTATAAAATATCTCATAGTCTGATCCTTTTTAAATTGTCTGCCCTCGGTTTCGAACCCATATTGTTAAAATGGATATCTTCTTACCTGAAAGACCATTTTAGGCCGTTTATCGGCTCCTTTCTTAGCCACATCTGGAGTTCCACAAGGCAGTCATCTTGGATCTCTTTTCTTTATTCTGACTATAAACGATGTTGATAGGGGTATAAACCACTCCTCTCTTTCTCTCTACCCCGACGATGCAATCTCTTCAAATCAGGACTACTGTCTCCTTCAACAAGACTCATACAGTGTGGCTTTCATCACTCATCACTTGGCTTTGTCAAAAGGTGGTCCAAGGAATTCTCTGATCCTTACGTGACTAGATTCCTCTACATTACCTTGGTTCGTCCTCTACTTGAATACACCAGTCAAGTATGGTCCCCCTATCTGCAAGTGCATGTGGCAAGAATTGAGAACATTCAACGACGTTTTCTTCGTTTTGTCCTTCGTGGTCTTTCTTGGCCTCCCTATCGAGACCGCCTCAACCTCATTAATCTGAATTCCTTCGAGAAACGTAGAGACGTTCCAGATATTCTTTGCGTTCATCGACTGTTCTCAGGCTCCATCGATGGCGCATCTCTCTACAACTTAATTTTCTTCAACACTTGGATGGTCAATGAAGCACCGATATTTGTTGAGGAGAGGAACGCTTGGAGTCCTTGTCATGCATAAAGGTCCATGATATACGCATAGACTCGTTTGTATATGACTTCATGTGGTTCTTACATTTATGCTGATCCACTTTGGTAAAAAAATTGGAACTAAGAGTTCAACCCCATGCCATGACATAGCGGCACATACCCTTATGCTTATTCCGTGTTTCATGGTTTTAATGGTGTACCTGGGATTGTATTCCTGGTTACATACTGGTCGCAAACATTTTGTCACCCGATCTTAGCCGATTGGACTCAATTACGTGGCAAAATGACAAACAGACTTGTGGTCACGAGCCTTTCGAAGTCTCCTGTCAGAATTTTCTGAATATTTTCGGTGTTTGGCTAGTCATGTACTGAACGTATTCATTTTGAAGAATGTCTTGGGCGCTCAATCTTTCTTTGAAACAATGCTGCTCCCAACGTTCGTTGCCCTTTTAACAGCACATTTGCATCCAATTGACTTTCGTCCATCTTTCCTTTCTTTCTGAATTTGATTTCGCTTTCTTTGGCCTTAATCCAATTTTGATGATGATTGCCTGCGATGACCTTAACTATCCGCTTCACTTAGGTATGCATCTGCTGTGACACACGTATACTTGCGGTTAGTGTTCCATCGTCATTAGTGGACTGTTTGCAGCTACTTTTCTGGCTATGACTCATGGTTCCATTTTTCGTCGCATTGACCAGTGGATTTTTAAAAAAACCAGCTCCTTGTGGTACTTGTCAGACTTGTCACAAAATGCTCCCGGAAACGGAAGGCAGTGATGTACCTGTAGACTTCAAGATTTGCGTCGTGAAGTTTTTAATTTAAGCTGTTAGCTCAAGCGGACAATTGACATGACGTGTCTTCCGTTCACTTAGCGCTGGTGTCAGTAACGAGTGACAGTTTTCGACTGGAACGAATTGTCAAATTAGCTGTCAGCTGTTAAATGGCAGCTTTATTCAATATAGCTTTCCATAAAGATGCGCGCCTCGAGAACGCTTTGAAATCAATCAAAATTACTTCGTGGAATTCATGGTCAGCACAATTGTTCATTTGAGCAAACAACTCGTCCCACAGTTGATATACTTGGTACCACATTTACCCTTCATGAGTCTAAGCCACCAATGCGTCCAAGAAATGTGTGTTTCGAAGAACCAATAGCCTCTGAGAGTGAAAGTGTAAATCGATTAGACGTCGTTCGGAACAATTAGGTCTATGTCCGTCCACTACATGGGAAATTATGCGCAAAGATCTTGGAACCTCATGGTGGAGGAATCAATGGCTCAAGATCATGGGATGCGTCGTACACTTGTTTACTGAAAGATTTTTTTTTAGAGATGAGGCCCAGTTTTGGCTCAATAGATTCGTGACCAAGAAAAACTGTCAGTTTTGGCATTCATTTTCGGTTTGCATGCTGGCTGTATCATCGGCCCTTGTTTCTTCTGAAATTCAGTTCAAGCCAATGTGTCACAGTCAATGGAGAACGTTATCGAACCATGGTCAACTAGTTTTTGCTTCCAAACATGGAAAACATCGATTCACACGAAATGCGGTTCCAACAGGATGCCCCTACAGTGCATACATCTCGTGGAAGTATCGATTTGTTAAAAACACAATTTGTTGTGGTAATTGGCCTCCCAGATCGTGAGATTCAACACTGTTGGATTATTTTTTCTGGGGATATCTTGAGTCCTAATAAACCATCAACAATTGGATATGTGGAAGCCAATATTGAGCAAGTTATGACGGAAATAAGACCGGAAATCCTCGAACAAGTTACAAAACATTGCACTGACAGAATGGGGTACGTCCGGAACTGTCGCCGAAGTGGGCATTTCCCAGAAATCATATTCAAACATTAATGCCATGAAACAAACTTTCAAATAGCAACAATTTTTTGGATAGAAATAATAATTTTGTATTTTTTTTTTATTTAAAAAGTTCTCACTCGTAAAAAAAACACCCTTCAGTCAGTAAAACAAAACAGAGCTTTACTGTTCAGGTAGTTGGGTGAGCTTTCGTTCAGCTTTTGGATTAAGTCGATAAAAATAATATCGGCTAAGTGGCCGCCGCCAGAATTTATGACCATTCGGGCCCGATTCATGGCATTTTCCATCACCCTTGCCAGAACTTCCGGTGATAGGTAATCGCATTCTCGACGTATATTCTCCTTGCAGGCTTCAAGACTCTGATGCTTGTTGACAAAGAGCCGTGACTTCAAAAAATCCCAGAAAAGGAAGTCTGGAACGATTCAGTCAGCCCAGTGCGAATCGCCAAAACGAGAGATTAGGCGATCCGGAAATACAGACCTCAGAATTAGTCTCAGGTAGTGGCTTGTGCAGTTCCAGTTGGAATCACTTGTTCTCCAGTCCCAATTCATACAACTGAGGAAAGAGAAACTCGTTGAGCATGGCTCTGTAGCGCTCGCCGTCCATAGTCGTCGTTTGGCTCGTGGCGTTTTCGAAAAATAAGGTCCGATGACGCCTCCACCTTAAACAGTACACCAGGCAGTAACTTTGAGCGAGTGTTATGGCTCCTCGTCGGCTATATGCGGATTTTTCGTAACACAAGCGATAATTTTGCGTATGCACATCTCCACAGAGATGGAAATGGGCCTCGTAGAGAGTGGTCTAGATTCAGGATGGCTTGAGTATAGGTTACAGCTGATGCACTGTCTGCACTTTGTAAGGGAACTTCTTACAGTTCCCTGCCAATTGCGTGGCACGTCGTCTGGTCGATACTCCTCTGCAATATCTTCAGCCGCAGCTGCGATATTCTCGGCAGAATGGCTGCTCCGGGCCGACCAGAGTTGTCACCTGTCAGATGTCAGCTGTCAGTCGTGGTGTTTGCTCAGTTGTGTCCGATGACCGGAAAAAATTCGTAACAGTTATTCTCCGTTCTTTAGGAGTACAGCGATTCATGTCTTGTTGACGTGTATTTAAAGTATCTGTTCACTTCACAAATGTCAAAGTGGTACTGACATATGCCGCCATTTGCAGAAATTATAGCATCTTACGAAGGGGTGATGACTTTTGCGTCACCTTGTACGAGTATATGTTAGATGAACTACACTTCTTGAAATTTAGAAAACAAATGACAGAAAAATGACAGTCTAGTGACAGCTCATGTGTAGTGCTGCCAATCTAGATAAGAGTATTGCAAGGGATTCTGCTCTATACAGGAGCTTTTAAGGTTCGATTGCAGTGTGCATGTATAAAGTTTGAACATAGTCCTCGATAAATCTTTCATGTCACACCTTTTTCTGAATGGTATAACCAACATATTAAAGTTTTAACGTCGGACTTCATTCACTGACACAAAAATGCGCATTTGCAGCACTATCCCTCAACCCAAATCGAAAGTGAGCCTACAAGCCGAAACCATTACAATTTTCTTTCTAACATTTTCTTCCGCTTTCCTCTGAAAAAGACAAAAAAGAAAACCGAATGCCAACCTTAATTAAAATTCCTCCAAGACCGTGTGCGTGTAGGGTCAGAGCAAATGCATATTTTGCAGGTTTTCTTCTATTTCTCTTCTGTTTGTGATTTTTTCTTTGTGCTCCGCATTTCTCTTTATGCCTACTTGATGCAAGTTTAAATTCATAGCCGGCATTGACCTTAGATTTGTTAATCGAAAAAGCCGTGGCGTTCGTTTGGTTTTGGTCTACAATTCGACACGGCCTGGTAGAGATGAAAAACAAATTATCATTCTTATATAAGCCGATGGAATGGTTGTCTTGTTCAAGGGCAGGCTGCCATATGCGGCCGTAAACAGTGATTTGGCTAAATTATGGTGCCAGCTATGCCTACTTATATATTAATTTGTAGCTGATTTCGAAGTCATTGTTAATATGTATCTGTTATTGTTTATTTTATGGACTCACTTTTGTAATATGAGAGTTATGGACGGACAAACAAAGGAGGTATCCTTGTGAAGGAATCGATTGGGGATTCAATTAATCTATACATAGGTACTTCCCTCTAACGCATTTCGGCTTGGAATAGGCAATTAGCCGAATATTAGTTACATGGCTCGCAGAATACGTAAGAAGGTGCAATGGTATTGCCTTCGAATCGACATCGGACTCCAAATATGTCGAAAAGAATTAATTGTCTGGGATTCCTCAGGGTGGAGTGGTGTGACCGCATCTCTTAACTAGTAGTACTGGTGTATTGGTAATATTCGGAGGCAAAGGTTTCCTTTAGGGAAAGGTGGCACCGGTTTGAGCTTGAACGGGATATATCGAATCATAGATTCCAACAGCTCGCTGCATAGAACAGTCGAGTTTAGCGGGTAGTACAGCGGACCTAGACTAAGTCTGAGTGACCTGGATTTGTCGAGGAATTTTCTCTGAAAGTCTAATGGCTAACAGATAGCCACCATTCATTCGAAAGGAAGTGAGCAGAATTTGTTTCAGATCATCTCAGCGGATGATTTAAAAATATCTTTCTGTAGTCAAGTCTTAGAGAAAAAGACTCATCTTGCTAAGTAGGCTAGGGGCCGTGTTTCTCTACGCGATTTTGGTACCACTGTCGATTAGAACTTTAAGGTCTGAGGTAAGGAATGATATAGGGCGCTGTTTGTCTTGTGTGGTGTTACAGTACCTGGGCGTCTACTAACAAGCTTCTCCAGTTCGCCCAATACTTAGTTAACTGCCTCCTGTTGCGCAACGCCAGTCGTAGACTATGCGGGTCAGAGCATTTGTATCCAGCCGCTCTGCATGTCCTAACCATCTTAGATCGGCGATGTCGCTGTACATCTCGTATAGTTTGTCGTTGAATTTTCTCTTCCGATGCCCGTCAACGGAAGTGGCACCATAAATATCACGAAGATTCATTCTTACCGCTATAGGTAGAGTTTTAGCTTCATCGCCACGAAAACAGGACAGAATGATCGAAGTTTTAGGCAAAATCTCCTAAGTTTTTCGGTATACGGCTCTACTACTGTATTGCCTTCGTAGCCCAAAGAAACAGCGATTGGCAAGACCTATTCTTCCTAATTTCTGTTGAGATGTCAGTGTCAGAGTTTAGAGCAGAGCTGAGGTAGACCAAGTCCCTTACTATCTCAAAGTTAAAGCTTCTTGTTGTAATTTATCACAAAACCCATTCTTGCAGCTTCTGTTTCATTACTAGCGAACGCACTAGTGACAAGCCGCTGTGTTCTGCCAATAATGTCAATATCACCCGCATTCGCTAGTAGTTGCGCAGACTTTTGAAAGATTCTGCCTCCGGTGTTGACTTGTGAGTTTTGCACAATCGTTTCAAGTACGTCTCTTTGTCTAAGTCCTTCCTTGACATCAAAGATCTCGGTGAGTTCGTTACCGACCAGTGAGCTCGTTACCCTGTACAAACAACGAGTTTGTTAGTGATGCCAAAGCTAGATGTGCCTCTGTAAACATATGCAGTCTTGAAATGATGAAAAGGTGGTGGCTGGGTACACACTGGGATTTCTTGTAATTTTTTTTAGAGAATCTGTCGAATTTGATCGACTTAGAATTAGAATGACAGACGAGACCTTGTACGCGATGTGCAAGAGACTAATACCACTGTGGATCGAGCAAACGATGCTGATGTTTCACTAATAAGGCAAACACATGCCCGACCAAGTTTTAGGGATTAATTGGTGGTTGTTCTCCTCCAAGTCCTCTCCAGCTGTTTTGAACAACTCAGCCTGTAGGCCGTCATGAGCTTGGATACTTCCTTCAATACTTCGCTTTGGTCAGGTGGATGCAAATTTTGGCTATCATCGTCTATGTCGAATGGTGGTTCATCGCCAGAAGAAGTGAAGAAGAATTTTGTTCATATTATTGAGACTGTGTCTGTGACTTTACCACGAGATTAAGGGTTCTGTTTGGCTGCTTATAGTTCCTGTAATTCTTCGTTAAACCAGATTGGTGATCACCATGTTAAACCCACCTTTGCACATCGGTAAAGATTCGATATACCTCTTGTGATTTCAGCTTGTGGACAGTAGGCCTTGACAGATTAACACATTATTGTTATCGAGATAGCTGAACAGTATACCTCTGGAAAGTAAGGCAGGGAATCGCAAAGTTGTCCCCCATAGACCCAAGCAACAGAGCTATGCTAGGTCTATCTTTCATTTGAAATTGACCAATGTCATGACTGCGTCCAAGGGCTGGGCATTGTTCACAATAATCTCCTAAGAATTGCCAGAGATGTAGTACACGAAGTAATTTTCAATCAATTTCTATGGACGTGTACCGTCTGGCTAAAGAAAATGGTTCCAGATGTAACGTCTGTAGTCTACTACATACGTGTAACCACTACCTACTCCAAGTTAATAAATTAAATACCAAGCAACGTCCTATTTAAGATAACTGAGAGGTTGTTAGGGTCCATTCGACTTCTTGGGTTGCTACTGTGTCTTGAAATAAACCCCACATGTCCCATTCCTTCCATTCGACCTGATTGGAACTGGTAGTTGCATATAGAGAATTCGTCCGCTGCCGCCTTCATCAAGAGGAAGAGCCTCAGTAAAAAATTAATCTTCCCACCAACGACCTTCCAAAAGACTTGGTTACCCAATATCAAATCAAAGTACTAGGTACGCAGCAGCTTCTACGTGGAGATGTAGAGTGGGAGTTGATAGTAAGAGGCTACGTGGGAATGCTCGTTCTCCCATACATTCGGCTCACTGTCACCCATCACAACCATTCGGTCAGCACTATTCTGCACTGCTTCGCTTCGCTTAATTCCGCTCCTATGTACTCTGTGGCTACTTGCCTTCCGTGGTTGTTTGATTTTGACATGAAAAGAAAGATACCGGGTGCTAATCTACACCCTTGTGGGACACCATTTTGATTATCAAAAGTCGAAACAAACTCTTAGGAGATTCTAAGGAAGAGTTTACACACAATTTGCCACTCTCTGTGATTATGAACTCCCAGCTGAACCCTGTTCGAGATTGCCTTCCTATATTGTTGCTCAGACTGACGTGGGGTATGTTCGTAGATAACACACATACATACCATCTTGACAGCAAAGCTGATTTTTGTTTACTTGTCTCCATGTTCGGTGTTGCTATGGTGATGCAATTCTGCAGAGCTTTTACATTCTATGGCACGAAAGTTACTGCACTCATTACGTCTGCCGCTCATTAGTAGTTGCCTTAGAGATATACTGCCCAAGTAGCCATTTTAATTCCCCCCACCTAAAGAGAAACGCTTATGCCTGCTGTTTACCCTAAGGTCACCGCCACACCTAACCAACCGCCTCTCCAGTAAGTACGTAAGATATTCGGGTATTTTCTCTTATTCGTACGAATATACACATCCGACACTCTGCAAATGGTTAACTTTTAAAATAAGCAATAAAAGTACAGCCCCCTGCCAAATATAATTGAATAACTTCACATTAAAATGAAGATTTACTGAAGGGGCAGAGGAAAATAGAAAAAAAAAAAAGAAACGAAACGAAACGAAAATATCTGCAGGAAGTTCGCCCATTTTCGGTCAGTAGAAATGAGTTCCGTTTTAGGTATGTTTGTTTTTGTTTCCCTTGCTTTTCTATCCTCTTTCTTATTAAAAAAAAAAGTTGTTTCTTGTTTTTTGTTTTTTAAATTTGAAAGAAGATTCGAACAAAGGATGAGGGAACCACCAACTGACGTACAGCAATGTGTGGATGTTTTTCTTGTTTTATGATTAATGGTTGCAAAATGGTAACTTTGTTTGCATTGAGATAAGGTAATAACGTTTATTTTAATAAAAGTGACTGTTGGCTTTAGAATATTTCCGAAAATAGAAATGCTTGTATGCATTCGAACTGCGAAAAGATTCGAACAAGCGCAGGCTGTCAAACTGACAGAAAGAAACAAAATGAGCGAACAAATTTCTACGAATTGTGTACACATGGAGACAATTTAAATTAATTAATGAATTCTATCGGCCCGGCCGCGGCCGACCATGAATGCTAGAATATTTTAAAATATGTTATTCGAAATCATGGTTGGTGTGAATATGAGGTGTTTAATGCTAGGCTCGATGCGTCATTACGTGCGTTCGTTGACCTAGTTGAGTAAACAAACAATGAGTTGTTGGTTCGAGACCATTTGTAGACTAATTCTTGCACAAGATTGAGTGGAAAGAGGCGGGTATTGGATGGGATATGGGGTATGGTATGGAAGCGATAGGTTCAATATGGTACCACGTCGGTCGTAGGTCAAAGTTTGTCTGTACCTAGCTACTCCTTAACCCGTTTTGGACTGCTAATGAAAGTGTAAGAGACCTTTAGATAGGGTCGTCTAAGTCGTTGAAGTGAAGCTTCCTACTGATGGACAAAGGTGGAGAGAAACTAAGAAACAGCTTCTGCAAACGTCATTCAGAAAAAGGTCCAACCTAGTGGCATGGTTGGGCATAAAAGTGACATCCCCTGACGTTGGACATGTTGGTCCACTTGCCCACCTAAGATGTGTGCTCTCGATAGCATTTAGTTTGAGTTTTAGTTTACGTTTACCGATTAGTTTCCCTAAGTGGCCTCTGTCCGGCAAAATGGGTAGAGTTGTTCCTATTCTGGCGAATTGTCGTGGGCCTTGTAAGTGGGCCTTGTAAGTGGGTATGCTTTGGCACCCAACAAAGGCTAATCTTCACGATCGGCAGTCTAGAGCTGCTGCAGAATTAATAGTGGTCGCTTCCAAGGATTTGATAGCTACTTGGGTGTCCAAAAAGATGCGGATTACTCCAGTAGGTATAGGAACACGCGAAGGAGAGCCTAAGATGAAAAGAGTCAGCTCCACGAACACGGTCCTTCTTCTAAAGGTGCAACCTCCTTCTAGAGTGATCTGGAAAGGATGGTGGCGGCGTAGTTTTTTAACACATTTTGGACATGGAGTGATGTAGGTCGTCTTTTCGGAAGAGTTTTTGAGTTTATTGAGCATGTAGACGTGACTAAGTTCTTTTCTTGTCCCTCTGTAGGGTAGATTGCTGCCATTTTCTTGGTAAATATGCCTAGGTGCTGTATGTTGGACCTTACTTAGATTTTTGCAGCTTATAGCTTTTTCTAAGGCTGCCCAACAGACAATCATCCAGTCTGTGAGTATTGGTCTAATGGGGTGTAGAGCCAGTGAGTTATTGGAGGCTATACACCCCATCTGTTGCCAATAGCCTTTTTCCAAGAGAAAAGTAAGTGCCTTTGTGGCCATCTTGAGTCTTTCTTGAATGTAAGGTTTACAACTTAGCTTCCTATCGAGGATAAGAAGCAAATAGTTTGGTCTGTCAGATAAAAATGACACCATTGAGAGGGGGGATTGTCTAGAGGATATTTCTAGCCGAAAGTAATAGTCTAGGTTTGTGTTAGATTGTTTGAAGGGTTTAGTATTTATAGTATTAAGGTGTCTGTCCGGGATAGCTAAATCAATATCATCTGCCTAAGTGATCGCTGTGCATACCTAGCCTGAACTATTAATATTTTGTTAATCACCGAATTCCAAGGATTGGAATCACTTGCTGAGTGATTCTACTGACAGATCTTCTTCTGGTTATCTAATCCAGTTTGGGATCAGTTCATCGAGTACGCACTAGAGAGTGTAATCCTCTTAAAGCTATGAATTGCCAAAAGACTGCTCTGTTCCTTTACACAGAAAGTGGTGTTGGGATGAATTTTGAATTTTTTTTAAGAACCAAAAGCATTATCACTAAACTGTTGCCTAACACAATGTAAATCCACGTCTAGATCATACCTGACCGGACCTTAGGAAAAGAAAGACGAACTGAGTAGAGTAGACACATTAAAACATTTTAATACTCTTCAAGGATTTTTCGAAGAGCTTCGGAGCTTCAGAGATAAATTGGAGAGAGACTCTGTAAGAGTGTAAACCGATTTGTTTTAGGATCAAAATTCTTGTGAAAGATGAAGATGTTATCGTCTTAATCAGAAGTTGTGACCATTGTCGATTCTGTTGTAAAACTAAGCATTTGAATCCTTCGACTTCGAGTCTATTTCGGGTGTGAACCCAGAACCAGTTCATATTTGTAAAGACCATACAACGAGAGGCGTCATTTTATATTTCGCCCAATTGTTGAAGTGTCAACAGTGAACTTCCATAGTGATGGGTTTCTGTACATGTTCCATGGGTGGTGTCCCTACTAAGCGAGGCGTTGTTGCGAGTTTTTGTGTTCGTTATGATTCACAGTATTTTTTTCGATAACTATTTTTGAGTAAAAACAAGGAGGTCAGGGAATGTGGGTAGAAGATACACACTCGACTGCTTCTACTGCTGCGATGACTGTTTTGGTCATTTGGATTACGCCTTCTCGGACAGCTGGGACTCCAACTCGTGCTCGTTCGACAAGACTGGAAACCCAGGTGTGTCCACTTCAAGGCGATCACAGGAATTGGGGCTATCAGCAATCACTTTACATCACTTTTTAAAAAAAGATTTTGGGCTACACGGCTAGAAGGTGCAGTTGGCAGTTGGTGCCAGTGGATTGGGTGGTAGAAATTGAAAATATCATCTCTCTTGGTGGATGATCCCATGCGTTGAAACAAAATAACAATGGGGAGTGTATGCAGTCTTATGGTACTCCACTCCCCCGGATAGGTTACTGTTGTGTCAGGTGTTACATTTGGCGCCAGCACCTTACTGGACACATGTCCATGTAAGGCGATTCTATTTCTAATTTTAGTGCAAACCATCTCTTCTTTTGTCCCCCATCGGGATGAGGTAAGAAGTCACAAGATTATAGAAAGCTCTCCTTGTTATTGTGTGTACATACCCGGTACTATTGTGTTCATCCCACTTGGTTCAGTGGAAGGACTTAGTGAACCTTGTTATGTTATGAAGGGGGTGTGTGACGCAAAAACTCATTATTTTCACTCGAAGAGCTAGAGGTCCCTTGTGAACTTCCTTTAAAAGTACATATAGTGAGAACTGGAAACCAAATTGGTTCTCTTAATGAAGTGCAGGAGATCCGATATTTGGAAGTCTGCTAGCTCTGCTGTAGTTGGATCGTAATGTGGGTTGGCGTCATGCTTCCAACGAAGTGGCAGACCAGATTTTGGAACTCTTTTTCGTCTCAGCCGCTTCTGCAGAAATCGTTGGGTACCCTATATCACAGTCTCTGGTGATTATTCCAGTTAGTCCCAGAAGGTTCCTTGTATTCTTTTTGTCTAATTTCGACTATAACGTGAGAGAGGTAGCCCAGTCTTTCTTAGATAACCAAGACGATGTGGCTTCTTCCTTTCTTTCGGTGGGAATATAGGGAATATAGAATAAGTTTTCGATCACATTCGCCAGAGCATCCGTCTTCATTATGTCCGCGAACCCAGCAGACTTTGACCGAATAGTGATCAGTGCGTCGCCACCCTCTTGATATGAGAAGGCAGCTCCATATCAAGACAGGAATTCACTACACTTACGGAGTACCTCCGAGTTAAAATCTGCTCCCGTACCTATCTCTGTTTTCTGTGCAGACTGTGATCCCTACATCGTTGTTCATACTATTGTACTCCCACTCTGCTCGGATTGGGACAATAAAGGTCAATGTGACTGTGAAGTATTCGAACTCATTGTCTTTATTTTGTTTAATATTAGTCCATGTCCAGAGGTGGTCTACAAGTTGGATTCTCTGAAACTAAGGGCTCCTTTCGTGGTGAAACCTTCAATGAACAATTCCAGGGGAAGAATATGAAGCATCCTATCTAGCACGACTTTCGACGGACTTCCTACAACTCCCATGGTGCAGAGTGGTACCTTCAGTTCCTTCAAGTAGCTTTCCCCTACCAGTTGCTTACCACTCTCCTAAGGGTCCTAGGAGATGATAGGCCTGCTATTTGCTTTTTACATCCAGTGAATGGTGCGCGGTTCCAATCCCTATCTTCTCCCAAAGGCCCTCTTACAGGCATTTAGAGCAATCATTCCTTTCCTTGTCTTTTCTTTGAAATTTATTTTCCAAGACAATTTGGTGTCTAGACTCATACCGAGATATATCTCCTCGGATGGGAGATCTTCAGTGGTGCCATCCAGCTCTCATAATGTGATGTCGGGTTCAGTTTTCTGCTTTGCTTACACGAAGACCCGAATCCATTAGTTCACTGATTGTTGGCCAGAATTTACCCTTAACCAAGATTACTAAGCCGTCTGCGTAGGTCTCCTCTGTAAAGATTCTTAGGATTTGGTTGACGGTATCAAGCCAAAACAGTGGAGAGAGGAGCCCTTCTTTTGGCGCGCTTCGTGCTGTCACTTTCCCTACAGAACTTGGCCCTATAGCTGAGTTGCTAATCCTCCTCAACTTAACCATGTTTTCGATCCAATTTATGACGGACTGTCAAATCCTTCAAAGCTGTCATTATTGAGTCTGTTTTTACGTCGACGAACGTCACCTTAATGTATTCTATCGCATCCGGATCACACTATGGAGTGCGCTTTCCATCGATTTACTTTTAAGACAGATTCTGGGTATTGATTATTCCTCCAAAAAAGAGGGTCAATAAGTCGCTCGTTGGTTTTTTGACAAAAACGATGACAGATTGGCTTGTAGTTTTTGCCGGCAGAGTGGTTGGAAAAGCCACGCTTATCTCCCTCCATTTACTCGGTCTGTACAGCCTGCAACTAGAAAAGTAGACGAAGTGGGATACAACGCTTCCCTTTCCCCAAAAAATTAGCAAAACTTCACCAGATAATTACCCTGTTCAAGCGTTTGACACATGCAAGAAGGTGCTGCCAAATATGCTCTCTTTGAACATTCTATTACAATTCATCGTATCGACGAAGTTACAGAATAGACTTCTAAAAACAACTCGACAACAGAGAACACGTCAATTGTTTACGACCAAAACGCCATTGTTTTACAAAATTTTTGGCAGAAAACCGAAATGTTCAGACATATAACTGCGAATTAAGCAAACTGAAGGTTAAAACGAAGTCGACCGTTGTACTGAATATGTCAAAATGTAAAAATGATTTCAAATCAATTCAGAATAACTTTTCGAAGGCAGAGAAGAGAGAAAGAAAACAAAACCTTCATTCGCTTCGGGCAATTGCTCAAAATTATCCATTCTTTGTGTGTGTTTTTTTTTTGCCTTCTTTCTCCTCTCTTGTGTGTCGTATGCCCGGCAGAAATCATCATATCTTCGCCTTCGTACTTTGGAAACTTTCTTCTTTCTTTTTGGAACGTCTTTTCGCCTCACTTAATTATCTTGAAAAATTTACTTAATTTTTGTTTTCTTTTTACAGTCTTTTGTATCAGAAAAAATCAAAAAAATGAGAAAAAAAGGAAAAGAAAAGAAAAGAAAAGAGAAGAAGAGAAAGGGCAAGCGCACTATGGCGGCTGCCATTTGTTGTATTATTTATTCATACACACGCGATTGTCTTTTTATTCGTTTCTGTATGTATTTTTAGATCAAAAGGAGAAACAAAAAAGAAAAAATTACGTCAATGGTCATTGGTTGTACTATGCACGGGTGTAGGGATGCAAAATATGTGAACGAAACTTTTGACTTTCTGACAAGAAAGTTCAAAAAAATTTGTCGTCGTTCCACATACATACTCATTTGTTGTTCTCCTCTCTCTTCGCGTAGGTATGTTGTATTCATTTGCTCTCTTTTTTTTGGTTTTTTTTTTTTGAAATCTATGCGTGCCAATGTAAACCGGTCATTAAACCACTAGCAGCGCATTGAGCGGAACCAGTTTTGTGGCGACGGACATGGAGTCATTTGCACAAATCGCGGAGGAACGTTTCATTTGATATTTTAGTGCCCACGGTAGCGTATGACCGGATTTTCGGTGCTTCCAGCAGAGTATACATGTATTTGTGTACAGATTTTGAGACAAATCATATTGCGGTGATAATTTATAGAAATGTATCCGAAGAAATCGCCTACAGATAGACGCGCATCTTCTTCATATGGCAGAGTGGATGGGAGGGGTTTGTGGGAAACTAAGTCGAACTTATGCGTGGAAAAGGGGTTCTGTTCGACTATAAAGCGAGTCGAGTTTATAATTTACGATTATTGCTTCTAGTAGTCAGGAAAGTGTTTTCTTTTTGTTGGAATTAGATTCTAAATCGATTAATTTCGATTGGCAGTAAGGGTTTGGTTGAGATTTATTGGGTTTTACAAGTTTGAGGAGACTTCTCGGTGTCATTGACCAGTGAAGGGGTGGAGTCGCCGGTAGCCCAAAGGTGTCTATTTATGGGAAATTGAGTAACGCAGCACTGGCAGCATTGCTGATGCTTTGTGATGACATCACACTAAACGTCAAGCGTTTGGTAAGCTGAGGTAGACTCGGTAGACAAAAAGTAATAACAGGGAGGGGAAGAGAAGTAAGTACATACACAGCAAAGCATCAACATCAGCTGACTATCGGATCGGATCGTGATCGTGAGTAAGCAGTGATGCCAGATGCCAGCACAAATGTTTGACGTTTCTGAGTTTGCATTTATTACTTGCTTCATCTCCACTATTCTTTTACAAGCTACGTGCGCTAATCCAAAGCCGTGCTTATCTGGAAGCCCCTGAGGTGATAATTCATGGTTGGCGATCACCATGATACCTTTCGCTCTCTTAAATGTGACTATAAGGTCGATTATGAGTGACAGGTGTCACTTTTGTTTTGCGGAGAGCTAACAAAGTGTGATCATCAACTTTGACTATCAAAAGTTTGACTATCAGCTATCACCCTAGAGGGGATTCCACACTTGGTTTGCTCCTAAACAATTTGTTTAGATCATAAATATGATGAGACTTTGCTTAAGGGCAGCGAGGGCTTCGACTGATCATTTTTCTGTAGAAGTGCTACGGTTGGGTGCTATTCCAAAACAGGCATTGTTAGCAGCAGACGTCTTTATCGTCTGGGCAGTTAGATCATCGATGCAAGACAAGCCTTTTGTTGCTTTATCGACTTTTAGAGTTTGTGTCGGGTGTGGAATGCATAGACATGCGTTTTCCATTACCATCCACTCGACTGTCAATGGAGCTGCCAGTTGGCTGTCAAATATTTCCTACTTCCAGTACCTTTTGTCAAAAAAGCTTAACATTCAATCCTGTCAAACGGCGAGCAATATTACCGTCATTTGTAGTTCCACTTTCTTGTTTCGGTATTTTGTTTTGTTTGTCGACAACAGCTAGGATTAAGAGGGATTGACTATGGAGCTCCTTCTTGTTCAAAAAGCCACCAAAATTTCTGGTTCTGTCGGTCTAGATCTTAAATTTCTCGCGCAGATTATCGACGTACCCGCTCTATCCTGAACCAGACCTTGTCTATCAGAATAGAGGAACTCCTCTAAAGCGCACACCTCGTGATACATGTCGTTGAGGTAGTAAGCCCCAAAGATCAGACTATTGGTCACCCGGACACCCCGGTGTTCTGTAGGCAAGCCCGAAGACAAGACCTATTAAACTCCCGAACACTTTGCATCAAGCTTGCTCTCCCATATGGCCGTGTAGCAGATTATCTTAACACTCGCATCGAGTTGGCTGCAGATACTGATCTAGCCAAATCCCAAGGTACTTGACTACACTTCTACTTGCCAATGGCTTCCCGTTCTGTCCCACGATAGGGAACTTTCGCCAATTCGTTCATGTATCCCTTGGGGCCTCAGATAATGGCGTTCTGCACAGGACAGTTTCCGACTTCTAAAAGTTGATCTTTAACTTTCAGTCATCGCAACATCGTTGGATCTCGTCGAAGTCACATTCCAAAAGAGTTCCAATCAAGGAGGAGGCATGTTTAAGAGAACCTATGAGATCGCTAGTGTAAATGTTGAAAAGAATAGGCGAACCCTACTGTAGATCGTTTTTAATTTGAAACTCAGAAGTCAAGTTGCCATCTGCTTTGCCACTTGTATAAGAGTCCCTCAACCAGACAGGCACCCGTCCGTTGATTCTTGCTTTTAATCCATTGGACATCCGACACTAGCTTAGACGTGGTATGTAGGGTATCATGCCTCGCCTTGAAACCGAATTGGTTATCCAGAATTATTTGTCTGTTCTCGACCCACTTATTCAGGGCTCTATGAATCACATATGAATGTGTATGTCTACCGCTTCTAGAGGTAGGTGTCTGACCACCATGTTCGGAACTTCGTCCATTCCAATGGATTTCTTACTTCTCAGTAAGACGAAGATCGTTTGGGGTTCTTCCTTCGATATAAACGGGGGTCGAACCCTGTCATTGCCATGTTCCCTTCATTGAACACAGTGAAACGAGGGTTCTCAGATCGAGCCATTCCTGCATACCATTTCGAAGGTAGAAGTTGTCCACAAGGACGCGATTTTTCAAGCCATTGTTCGGGTGAACACTGTCATACTTTCTCCTGCACAGTTTCGCTGCCTATGGTACGCTTAGATGGGACGACAGGGATGTCAAATCCGGACCAACAAGTAAAAGACTGTGAACTCCTGTTTTTTTTATTTTTATCCATCGATTGTGTGATGATTCAAACAACGGTCGAACTAGAGAAGACTATGCCAAACGATGTCGTGGAGAAGGAGGAGCAGGCCATCATGTTCCGTAAGACAAGACCAAAGCGATAAATTTTGCATCTTCTTCCACACTTTTACTAACGTCAGCCATCTTGTCTGTAGAACGTGCATTTTGATCTTCGAATTTTTTGTACAGTTTTGCCTATAATCCGCTCTGATGGACGAGTATGTCATAAAGCAGGTTCAGAGCTTGTTAAATGATGTAAAATACCAAAACTTAACCAAACATATACAATGTCTGGTGACAGTTCGGTTAGACGTATGTGACAGGCACAGGGATGTCAAATCCGGAGCCCGAATTGGACGACCATACTGTGTAATGTATTATCAATTCCTGTCAAAATGTCAACTAAACTTCAAAAGATTATTATGGATTTTCAAAGCCAATGTCAGCACCTTTCACACACGCTACACGGACTCGACTTAAAAGACTTTTTATTCCTCTACTAAATCTCCTTGCTGTCACTTTTTTTAATTCCACTACCCAAAGAGTGGAAGGATGCGTTCAGGCGTTATATAATTTCGTAGCTTTCATTCAGCACTTGTGAGGAACGAACGAACGAAGAAAAAAGGAAACAACCCCGACGGCGATTAAGGGTGCGTTTCTTCTTTTTTTTTTTTTTTAAATACTACTGTGTATGGCCTGAACTTGTTGTCCTGGGATTTATCGATTTTCATTTCCTTCACCTCCTATCCCTTTTGTTTGTTTGTTTAAAGTTGAAAAATTCATTACGAAGTCGAAACTACTACACCTTGCCAGGGATGTGTTCTTTAATTCAGTTTCGGAGTACGAATCCCAAAAAAAAAAGAAGAAATCCCAAAGCAAAGTACAAACACAAACACAATGGGTTTGGCAGAAGGTACACAAGGAGCAGGAAAAGATACAAATGTCACCTTTGACCTTTTCACCTTTTTCGCCACACACTCAAGAAACCAGGGCGGAGCAGCCCAACACATCTCTCAAAGCAGCGGCGCCCCGAACCGAACCAGAATGATGTCAATTTGGGAAAATATTGTTTGTGTATCTGATTCGAGTGCTGTGCCGCCAGCCAGCGGGAACGGTTCGCTGCAACAACATTAGCTAATTAAAACAAATGTACACAAATAAATTGTCATTCATGATTAATCAGAATTGATTGTGAATTGTGAACTTGTTGCTGTCAGCTGGTCGGGTCCGCCTTCGTTGAATATAAATATTTAGTCTGATCTAAGACGACGGACGACTCGTTGGATTTTTGCATTAAAACAGATTTTTCTCGTTTCATTGGAATGTAAACAATGAAAGGCGAAGTGTCTGACGAATTCGGAGGCGCAAACAGAAAATCCAATAAAGCAGAACGAGCCCACAAATTGTTCGCATCTACCCGTAGATACTATGTATTTACCTAACTAACGCATTTGCCGCCTCCGCCGCTGTCGACATTGTTGTCAATTTTTCCGCCAGTTGAGTTAGATATTTCCTTCGTTTGGTTCTTGTATTTGTCTTACGAAAGAGACGGTTCAGTTGGCTTGAATTTATGCGGAATGTACTTGGGAATAGTTAAGAGAGATATTTGAGATACTTGTGCCTTTCATTTGAACTTTCGCGAAACAAATTGTTGTTTACATATCGACGTCGAAGTTTTTCGATCGAGATTTACATATCTACTCGTATTTTATGGAATCCATTTACAGGGGGTGTATGTACGTGTCTGATAGAATCGACGATGATCTCATTTCCTAATGCAACCGTTTAATGGTGTCGTTTACCGCTGGCTTCTTGCATTACAGAATGCCTCTCAGGTGGCTTCGAATGGCAAAACCAGAGTGACCCTGGTCTGAGGTTTAATGAAACCTTCGTACGAATGAGGCAATAGGAACAAGAAAAAGAGTGCCGGTTGTGGGATGTAGTAACTTGAGCGATTTATTTGAACTTCTACAGTAAGGATGTATCTTTTGTGCTTAGGTATCGGCAGACAAGGTTTTAAACCACTAAGACCAAATTAGGCCTTACTTTAAAGTAGTAAACACTACCGGGCTCCCGACTCGTGAAGAGTCTTTGCCTGAGACACTACAGTCTTCCACTCCCTTTGATCCCGGGCAAGTTGTATCTAGTGGTCCAGACCAAGCCCTCAGGCATTCGCAATAGTCCGATCCCTAAGACGGAGGTTTGGCTTTCTTTTCGTCTTGAACCTCCTGGGGCTGTGATTCGAAGATCCTTTTTGGTGGAGCAGTATTGTGTCGATGTGACTAAACCTTTTCGCATATGAGACCTAAAATTCGACGACTTTCTCTCGAAAATGTTCAAAGTCTGCTCTGCTTTCCTGCTTATCGAGTAGAATTCCAGGAGTCGGCTTCTTATAGTGGAACTGACAGGAGCAATGTTTTGTTGAGCACTCATTTCCCAGAGAAGTCTTCTTTGAATCTTCACTAGGTGTCTTCGTGGAGCTGAGATTTACTCTAAAGTAGATGAACTGCTTAACCAGTTCGAAGTTACTGTTGTCTGTAGAGACGTTTTGTCCTAGACAGTGGGCATACAACAAGTACTTGGTTTTGTCATCATTTACGAGTTCGTTTCGCCGGTTCTTCAATTCCCGTAAAAGCTTCTATGACGGTGTAGTGAGAGCAATCGATGATCTCGATATCGCCTGCGTATTCCAGCAGCTGGAGAGATTGCTCTGAGCACTGTATGATCAAAAAAATTACATGTCAGCGCATCTCCTTGCCGAAATCCGGTGCATGTTTGGAGCAGTTCCGAGGAACTGTTCCCGAATTTTACATTTGTTGCCTGCATCCGGAATACGGCCATCGCTTTGTAGACGTTCAATGCTGTGATACGCGGTTTTGAACTCAATGAAGAGATGATGGTGAGTCTAGACTTGAAGTTCGTTGATCTTTTGCCGGTGATCTTCTGTGTGTCTTTAGTCGATCATCAACCACACAGTACGTTGGATAGGATCTTATATGCGACATTAGGTAGGGATCTGCCACGATAGTTCTTCCAAGACATAGGATCGCCTTTCTTGAAGATGGGGCATATGGAGCTGATAGTCTAGACATCGGGCATGGCTTCATCCACTCATACTTGGTTGATGACTTTGATGGCACACCCTACCAAAACATCACCACAAACTTTTAAAAGCTCCGCTGATAGCGTATCTGATGCTTTGGTGTTCTTCAACTTTCTGATAGTCGAGCCAACCTCTTCTAAACTAGGAGCGGGATAACTTTTTCATTGACTAGATGCGGGGTCTTTTCTTGTCCTGTAACTCACTCCTTTAATACTAGGTTTCTTTTACTGTTTCGAAGAGCTGGGCTTAAAGCCAACTGCTAGTTGCTTGGGTGTTGTTCCTAACATGGAGCTTTGTACTGAATCGTTCTTTTTCTTTAAGTAAACCTGCAACAAAGGCAATGTTATTTGCCAAACCATTACCCAAGCCGGTTTGAAAACTAGTTTGTTCAGGCATAGTCTTACAATATTCGCGATCACTTGCGATCAAGTCTTAGCTACGATCACATAGTACTAAACAACATTCAGGCTGTGACCTAACGCGGATGATGATTGTAGATTGACTAACTAGCGATCGATCTACATCTATTCTACATCGCTGTGCACGATCAGTACACTTAAGCGGCATGATCACCCTTCCACGACTAGGCCGAATGTTGGCTTTAGGGATCACAGGCAAGTCACAGTTTCAAGTAAAAAATCCAGTTCTCTGGATAAAGTCTTAAAACACACATCACTTGATCTTTATACAGAAAATTCGATCTTCCGTGTCGTCTCGATCCTGGGTTCAAAAATTTGTTTGGTCAGTTCACGTTATCCCCCGGGGCAACGTTGTCTGACAACTTTATGTTTATCATTCAGTCGTCAGTCGTTCTGTTTGCTTTTTATGTCAAAATATAGAAAGAAATCAAATAGGAGAGACCAATGCTTAATCCATCCAGCTTTGTTCGGATCCCAAATTCAAAGATGGGCTAATGATGATATAACCTTTTAAATGCAGCGTCCATGCGTGTTGTCTGCCAGATCTGCTGTTCTTGTTATAGTAGAGCCGTGATGCGATCAGAAGGTCTACCAAAGATCCCATATTTCAAGAGCTGGTACAGCATAATCGGTAGCGTTTATCGTTATCTTCTCCATAACTCTAAAACCGCTGATGAGCTCTAGTTAGATCTGCAAGTGATAGGCCTGTACACTCCAGCTAGTCTCGAACAAACCTGATGGGGAAACCGATCAATAATGCCATCATGCGTTCAACAGTAGCAGACCCATTATGGAACCGTGGGTAACTCCGTTTATGACGTAGTGCTTCGTATTCTCGTTGTTTCTGAAATAGTCTCTTATAATCTTCTGGAACCATTCTGCGGATATTTTGAAACTCAATGCCATCAAACTCCTAAGTTCAGTTCAACTGGTGCCATCAACCAACATAATGGCTACAAACAATTTTGGGTGGACATACCCATCACCTTTCTATAAAGCCCCTGCTTTAACATAAATCATAGTGAGCTGACTGTAGACCCTACCGGCGTCAGCGATGAGGAGCTTGTTGTATCAGCACTTACCACATTAGAACCGCAGATTTGCCACCTGAGCCGAGCAAAGACAGGACAATGACAAACAAATTATCAGAACTGTGATCGCCCTCTTCACAGGTGTCACAGACAGTGCAGTTCCTTGAGCCTAGTCCACTAAGATGCTTAGCAAAAGAAAAGTGTCCAGAGAAAGTGACAGCAAGACTGCCACTGAAATTTTACAGACATTCGGCAGAATACGTTTAGTCTGCCTGAATCCTGGAGAGCTGTGCCACACACAATTGCGTTAGCAGGAAACCGAATTTCTGTGGTGCGCCTCATCAGTCTCATCGGAGATCAAATTCTTTGCTTCTTTAACCTCGAACACAGACAAAAGTTAAGGAGTTCAGCATTAAGACCGAAAGCAATGGGGTACAGGGTTGAGCAAGGGCTTAAGCGCAGCCTGACTGATGCTCCAGACGCAGATACTCCGACCCCGCCCCCTATTCTTAAGGATATAGATCCCGGCTTGATAAACCGAGGCACGTTTTTACTAGTAGTAATGTCTAGCCATATCCATAACCATACACTAAACAATAATGGACCAAGTACATACCCCTATGGCATGCCACTGGAAACTGCCTAACAAGATGCAGTGCCTTACAGAGTACAGCTTTGTACTGCTTATCCTTTTTCATTGTTCGCAGGATATGGCCTCTACACATGTAAATGCATGAATGGCTTACGCTTCTCCAAGGCTGTCAGTGCAAACTTTCCTTCTATACACATAGCGTGCGGTTGACACAAGTACCCGTAGGTACACACACCATGTTGATCGGTTCAGAAAACATTTCCTTGAGTCCTTGAAATGCGAAAACTTTCAATCCTTTTCACTCCATCAATGGAAATTAAAAAAAAAAAAGAAACTTTCGCCTAAAGATTCTATTTCAAGTTTCCCGAACACCATTGTACATTCGACGAGAGCCTTGAATACATCCTTCCTAGGGTTAAGCATATTTTTCCTCAACTCTCGAGAGTTTTCTTGAAAATCCTTTTAATTTTAATTAAATGTCACTACCCACTTGTGACTGACTAGTAGGTAGGTAGCTAGGTATCTTGAAATGCTAACCAAGAACCTGTTTATTGTATTCTGTTCCTCGGACGCCAGGTGGGCGGTGGATGTCGTGCAAATGAATCCACCTTTTATCCCCCCCTTGCCCCACCTTTGCAATGTTGTTCTAATTTTATTTAATTTAATTCACGGCAGAAGTTTTGAAGTGTACCGAAGTGTCACTCTACAGTACACAATTTCAAATCATTTGGAAATTTTCCCCAGAAAAGCAGGGGGAACCACCGACCCGCCGCCGCCGCCGCCGCCGCGCTTCATCTTCCTAAACTGATACATAGGCCAGCCAGCACATACCGGGTATGGCTGTATCTCTGTTAATTGAAGAGGAATCGATTTGTATTCAGATATTGCAAAGTAGGTCACTTAGAAAATGTAAACTAACCGGAGGATGGGTATTTTTAAACTGGAATTTGTCTTAAAGGGGAGGATTCTGTTGGCTTGGCCGTTGAGATTGTGCCCGGATTGAGTTTGTCATTGAGATGGGAATTGAGATTAGTGGTGGGGTTGGGGAGAGTATCTATTGTGACAGATGGACCAGTGGTCAGTTCTATTTGGAATATCTGTCCGGTTTCTGCAGAATAGTTCTTGTGCTCCATTCCAGTCTTTTTTGGGTCACAAATGGCTGGATGGGACACAGTTCCGCACCCCCTGCCAACTACTACTTGCTTTTGAATAGATAATGGGCAGGGATTCTACCCTTAAAGGCTCATTTTGACGTATACCGCCTCCGCAAGGGAACCATCCATGGCACATCCTGCTTTGCTAGTTCATCAGATAGATCATTTTCCTCGGTGTTACTCTGGCCCGGCACCTAAGGTAGACTGATCCTGGACCGATGACCCACCGAGGTGAGTTTCTCTTAGCACTGTTCTAGCTTCGAGGATGGCTATGGTAATATAAGGCATGTTGCGGTTTATTTAGGCAGGCGACAAGCCTTGCTTCCGCCTGGAAGACGCTGCACGAGTCAATAAGCCAGTTTGACATGGAAATGTTAAAAGAATTAGAAAAGGACCCCGCCGGTACTTCATAATCCATTTTTTAACCATGCGTTCGATGAAAAAGGTTGTTTCGAACTTATTCGTCATTACGGCTGTCTTGGATGCAGGATGCCTTTGTGACCATAAGGTTGGGTACACCAGCATCCTATTTCTCTTAACTTCACCGAGCTACACGACGATGAGAACAGTTGTGCTTGGAGTCGCAGTTCTTTGCCATCTGTTGATAAGTTTGATGTCGTATTCCTTCCTTAACGCAGGTTACCGGACTAGCAATAGTATAGGACAGCGGTGTACATCCCTATGACCATATTCCGGCGAAGTGCCCACTTCTTACCGAAAGTTTTACTGGAAGGATAGAAAGCCATGAAGGCTTTCTTTAACCGGTGCTCAGTATTGAGTTTTCGACTTAAGTTTTGATCAAGTTCCACACTAAGGCACTTGGGACAGTTCAGTGAACTAAGGTACCTTCCACGATTTGGAGAGTAATGAAGAAAACACACCTTTGACTCCATCTCTGTTAAGTCTACACAAAAGCCAAAGAAGAGAAGTTATGGCTAATAAACTCTTCCACACCCATGTTGGATCAGAGCTTCATGAATCGATTCAGTGCTGGCGTTATTCAAGGCGCCTTCAACGCAAGGCGTTCCGTCTCTTGTAACCGATAGAAGATTTCGATATCCAAAGTGGTATACCACAAGAGTGTATACTACCACCTTTACTTTACGTGAAGCTACAGTCCGGCATGGATTTGGGCCTGAAACCTACAAGCCTCTCTATCATCAACGCGTTCATTAGCCAGCTGCCTCCCTTTTCTCACACTAAGTTGCTTGATATCCCTTTCCACTTGAGTGAGCCACGCGGTATTCCTCTATTGCGTAGTCCCTCCTCAGATCCAATTTCTTGAATAACTAGCCGTGGCTATTCAGCCTTCTATTGTAACTGATCCTTTGCTCGCTGGTCTAATCGTAGTTCGAATAAACTTACAGGAACGGGTTCGAAATAGCTGAAATTAATGGAAGATCGTCTCTGTGTAGGCATTTCTTTGACTTACGAGAACAAGACAACTATTTTTTGTTGCTTTAACGTCTGCAAGCCTCGGTTCTGAACAAAGCTTGTCTTGAAGAGCTTCAATGCAGTAGTGGACTAGGAGATGATAATTTCTTTCATCCACGTGACCGTAGTACAAGGTTGGCACTTCCTCTTTGACAAGAGGACATTTTGGGCAAATATCTCCGCTTGGAAGTGTCTCACATTGACAGGCTATAACTTAAAATGAAGTGCGAGGTGGACCCCGACTGTCCAAAACTATGTCAGGTGGAGCCTTTTCCCCTGTAAGAGTTGTAAAGGCATGTGTTTGATCTGACTAACATAAGGATTCTAAACACAACCGGCAGTAGAACCCTTGGTCTTAAACTCAGGTGGGTTCCATGTAAGTTCAGCTTACCTAAAGTTCTTTCTATTACGGGCCTCGCGTCGGGCGCCATTATTAAGAATTAAAGACAAGCCACCGAGATAAGGACAGTGTGGCTGCTTTCCTAAACTTGTTAAACGAATAGGTGACCTGGCTTCCCTGCTCAAAGAATATATTTTTCCGAAGTATTTTGGGGAGCAATTTAGAGCTTAGTCCGACCTTCGAGCTCTTGCCAAGTCTATCAATACAGTTCATACCCGTCATGGAAGGTTGGTACTTGGTTGGTACATGTACATGCATACATGGGTGCTTTGTCTCGATGGTCACTTCTTACTAAGATCGTCAGGTGCGTCTGTTGTACTCATAAGTACTCACAAGACTGGTGCTGAAGCCTATCGACTGAAATTTGCTTCTAAATCAGTTTGTGGAGTCAATGAATCGTGTTGCGTGTTATAGAAGCTCTTTTGAAGACTCATTCGATTTTTGGCGACATAGGGACGCGGGTTTCATTCCTAGAGCACATCATCTTGCCTGTGTACCGTACTGTACAGATACAGATACAGGACACAAGAAGTAGACCAACTGAAACTTTTATGTACCTTCGACGCCTGAACTAAACTTCCCAGATGTGTATATGATTCTCAGGTGTTTGTCCATTTCCGCAAGGAAATAGCTCCCAAGTGTGTCGTTCCTTCTGGTGGCTAGTGCTGGACAAACACTAAACAAGTGGCAAATAGATTCTGTTTCCTCTTCGTCCAAGTAGTTTTTACAGAAGTCGCTGTGTGGCACTTCTAGCCCTACTGGATGATTTCCCATCACATAGCATGACATCTAGACTATAGTAGATACCGTCGCCTAGTAACCAGTAGACACCTCCTTGTAGCCTTGTACTTTGTTGACCACTTCGTCCAGCGGTTTTACGCACATTTTAACGAGTGTAGCTCGTGTAGCTGATTGACTATCAGAAATATTTCCAATCATGTCCGCAGCTTGTTGTATTGCCTTGACTTTGGCTTGTAAAATGCTGCAATCGTCCTTTAGATTGAAGGAAAGCCGGGACTTGCAGTAGCCACCAGTAGTAGCAGTAGGTACTTGGGATGGTGTATGTAGTCCGTTTCCGTCCGGAGTCTCAACATACTCCTCCGACTCAGAGTTGAGGAATGGCCATAGGGTTTAGCCGCCGGGCGAGTTGCAGCAGTAAATGTCAGGTGGAAGTAGGTTCAGCAATGTTTTCAGGGGTGCTGTAGGCGTTGATCTCTCCTAAATCCTAGTCACGGTTTCAAGATGATATTTCTTTGCGAGCGCCTTCCACCCAGCAATCGAATCCCTGAATCCCCAGTCAGCATACCACTTTTTCCAAACACTCGTCGGAGAAGAATTCAGTTAGTCTGACGCAACTGTTCAACACTCCAATCGACGACGATTGGTTACGATTGGACTTTAAAAAGACTCAACTTATTCATTAGATTCCCCGCTCCTCGTAGGGCAGATGAATCCTCTTTTATAACGCTCTCTTCCTCATTGGATTGGGAATTCATTTCGAATTCACATTGTTTCGCCGCCCAAGCATTGTAGCATAGCTTGTCACACATTGTTATTCAAATCACGTACGTAACTCCAAATGACCGTTGTTGTCGTCGTCTTCGTCGTTGTCGTTCCAATCGTAAATCCATTTTACTTTACCCTCTGTGCGTCGTCGTCCTAGTCGATTATTTATTGAATATAGAAGCAGATCTTGTTTTCTTCTCCTCCAGATGTGTGTGTGTGTTTGTGGATTTTTATTTCGAGGACACGTTTGTTGAAAGTTAAAATTGCTTCATCCTGGCAGGGTGCTCAAGGACACACTTCTCGGAGAGTCAACATCTCTAATGCCGACATCTTATTGTAATTTAATTGGTCATCTTTGCGATGTTTGTCGTGTGTTCACGAAGCAAATTACAATATTCATCATTGCCTCATCAAATGCCAGGCCCGGTTATGAAGTCGTGCCATAGCACTGTACGTAGTTAGCGATACTTTTATGGACTGTCGGGGCTGTGGCAGGTTTAATGAAATGCTCTCTCTTTGTTTAGAGCGTGACTCCATATGTCTGTACTCATGGATTGTATAATAAACTAAAAGTTTCATCACAGTTTTGTTTAATTTGCTTGGTACAGCCAGTCTTGCGGCTGTGAGGCTCTTGGGGCGCGAGAGTAATAAAGCATTAGGCACAATGGCGCTGTCATCTGTTGTCTAATTGTCTCATGCACAACGTCAGGCAGGTGGCATGAGGGTACAATGGCTGGTGGATGTACCACTTTGTTTGGCGCGACTATGACGCCAGAGCACAAGTCAAATACATATGTGTTCCCATCCAGACGCCCGCCAGTGCCAGTAGGCCACTTGTGTGGGAAAAACCAGTTACGGATGACGAGCAATGTGCTTTAACAAATGGTTAACAAGTTTTTTTTGGTTTAAAGTTGTTTTGTAAGTTAATCGCAAAGGTGTTCGAAATTCTGGTTAATGAGTTCTGCAACTAAGTTTTTAATTAGTGTTGGGTGCACATCATCTTTTTAGAGGGTTTCAAAAGGTTTGGCCTCAGTGTTAGGTATATAGAAACAGATGCTAAGGCCTGGGTGCATGGTGGAGACTGTAAAGTTTCACTTTATACTTACTTAGGTGGCGCTACAGTTCGGGGTGAGCCTGGGCCTCAACCAACAAGCGTCTCCAGTTGGGCCGGTCCTTAGCTAACTGCCTCCAGCTGCGCACTCCAAGTTGGTTGAGGTCCCCTTCTACGAGGTCTTCCTCTACTGCGTTGTCCCTCTGGGTTTGATTCAAAGACTCTACGGGCCGGATCGTTGGTGTCCATTCGCTTACATGCCTTAGCCCACTTAAACGACTGATACGCTGTACAGCTCGTATAGTACGTCGTTGAATCTTCTAATCCAAAGCCCGTTAACGCAAACGGGACCGAAAATTAGACGAAGAATCTTTCTCTCGAAGCGACTGAGGATCTCTTCATCCGCTCTAGACAGAGTTCATGCTTCAACGCCACAAAGTAGGACTGGGATGATCAAGGTCTTTTTAAAGAGTCTCAGCTACTCATTTGGCTTCTTAGCCCAAAGAAACAGCGATTGCCAAGAGTTATTCTTCGTCTTATTTCTGCTGAGGTGTTCCAGAGGTTATAGCAGGGCCGAGGTAGACGAAGTCCCTTACTACCTCAAAGTTCTAGTTGTGACGTTCTGTCCAATTATACTTAGTTTTGCCCTAGTTTACCGCTAAACCCGCTTCCGTTTCAATAGTAATAGTGAACGCTCCAGTGACAGCCCGCTGAGTTCCAATAATGTCAGTGTCATCGGCTTACGGTAGAAGTTGCACGGACTTTTGAAAGATTGTGCCTCTGGTGTTGGCTTGAGAGTTTCGCACAATTCTTTCGAGTCCGATGTTGAAAAAATCACATGACACCGCGTCACCTTTTTTGACATCACAGGTCTCGGTGAGATCGTTACCGACCTTGACGGAGCAGCGAGAATTCTCCATCGGCATTCTGCACAATTTGACGAGTTTGGCAGGGATGTCAAAACTAGACATGGCTCTGTATAGCTCGTCTCTATAGATGCTGTCATATGCTGCCTTAAAGTCGATAAAAAGATGGTGGGTATCGAGTTGGATTTCTCCAAGATCTGTCTAAGTGTCAAGTTTTATTCGATTGTGGACTTTCCTGGTCTGAAACCACACTGATAGGGACCAATCAGGTTGTTGACGGACTTTATCGCAACCCAAAAAAACTGTCGGTTTGAGAGACACATTTCCTAACCACTTTCCCTATGATTGAGCTACAAGTACTTACCCCAGCCTTCTTGCTGCCCAAAGCCTGTATGGTGGTCAGTCGGGCTTTTGAAAAATTTTCGGAAGGCATACATCGTGGAACTGCTACAAGTAAAGCTAAGGTATGAGATCCTTTTGGAGCAAGTTCTGCCGCTAGACCCCGGAATATCCGAAGGTATCCACAGTTTCAGGCTTTATCAAAAAATCAAGCGGATCCTGGCCAAAATTATACCCTGAGACAGTGTGCCAAGGGCTTGCATCGGACTCCGCAGTAAGAATTTATTTTAAACAATGGTTCAGTCCTGTATCCCCTTGTGGGTCCTAGGGCCTCGACAATGCCTACGCGCCATCGTGTGCCAACTCTTTCCCAGTTGCCGTGCTTCCTTCTCAACTGTTCTGAGCCACGTACTCCTAGGACCGCCGCGCATCCTGCCATCCTGAGTAAGCGGGTTTCATTGCATCGCGTGGTTAGCAATGAGAGTATGTCCAATCCACTGCCACTTTCGTCGTCGTATTGTTGTGCCTATAGGTTCATGGCCCGTTCTCTGATAGAGTTGTTCGTCAGAGATCCGGTTTGGCCAGAAAATCCTTTGTTGCTCCCTCTTAGCTGTTTGCTTTCGTTGATCCTTGTTGACCGACAATCCTTTCAGCATACATGCTGATTGTTTCCACTCCACGTGAGAGATGGTCCCATAGTTCTTGGCGCACTGTGGGATCTCTCAGTCGGTCTACGTTGAATCTAGTAGATGTTCTTGTATCGTTAGACCTTCGAATGGCAGCAGTGCGTAATCGGACAGTAGCTCCTTGTCTGCTTCGGACGTCTAGAAGATTACTTCTGAATCGGCGACTGATGGCAAAGTGGCAAGTGGCAGGAGCTTGCTTGCCTGTCAGTTGACACCCAGCTGATTTTATGGCAGGCTTTGTGCTCAAACATGGTGCCACCTATGACAAGACGATTTGCGTTGCCTAGTCCGTGCTGTTCCAAACCATGTTTGAGCCCTTCGTTGTTGTTGCCTACCTTGGCATTCAGGTCCCCCATCACAATGACAATGTCGCCGTTGGGTGTTGCATTACGAACAGTTGCCAACTGATTGTAGAAGGTCTCCTATTCTTCCTCAGACCAACCCTCCGTGGTGGCGTATCACTGTATAATGGTGATGCGACGTACTCTCGTCCGGAATTTGGCCGTTAAAATCCTATCACCGCGCGGCTGCCAGGAAATTAGGTCTCTGCGTGCTGTAGGTGATAACAACAGTTCAACTCCGGATGGTCTTCCGTTGGGGATTGGTACTCGACCGCATCTACCCATCTTGTCTCACTTAGGTACTCCCAATATGTCCAGCCTATATCGCCAGAACTCATGTTCCAGTTGAAGGAATCTGGCGTTCTGAGTTCCTTCACTCTGAGAGTCAAGGAGCGTCTTCACGTTCCAGAAACCAATTTTAGTCCGTCAACGTGTTATCAGTCCTTATCCGAGGAATTGTGTCGGCTTCCATTGCTTGATATTTTCGGTACCACGGATTGCTGGCACAGGTTACCTAGTCCAGGCATAAGGCCCTAGACAGTCTCGCACATGCACTTGCCCGGGGACCACCACAAGGAGGTAAAGCAAGCACTGCATTACGAACTTGATTGTTGCACTACTGGCCCAATCCATGTTTTGGCCAGTCAGTAGTTTCCCGATCAATCGCCATGCAGATCCATGTATTCCTTGGGGCAACTTCTGGCTCAAACTCCAAGTTATAACCAAGAATAGCTTGATTTTAACAAAACTTTAACGTCATACCATAAATTTTAGAACTTTAACCCGATTTTGACTAAAATTTCCCCTCTTTTTTTGCAGGTAAGTCGACTTTGGCAATCGGGTTGCTCGCAGAGGCACCCTTGGTAAGCCTTTAACTCCATATGTGTTGAAACATTTTGCAGAGATTAAACACCAACGCTTCGATGTCCTTAGGAGTATCCATCCTACTCCTGTCGCAATTAACATTTCATTGTCTCCCTGTACCCGTTCGAAGCCCACGGTAATTACACCCTTTGTGCGTAGGTGGGGGGGATATCCATTTATAGATAGTAGAATGGACTCAACACAAACATGACGTTTGTTGCTGGTTTATAAATTTTTCAAAAGGCCCTCTTAGCTTCGGCTCGGGTAGGGTAGGTTAGGGGACGTCCCCCTTTTAGACACACGGGGTACCATCATAAATAAGTAAATAGAAATTCTCGTAATGGTTCGTACATATATGTACAGATGTATGCATGTACGTAGAGGTTGCAGCACATATTGTTCTCCTAGTCATTGAGGTTAACAATCAGTCGGTACACTCGTGTGTAGCCTGTCAGTTTGACTAGGTAGCTATTGTTTCGTGTGTGCACTACCCTCCCTGTGACGACCTTGACTGTGGTGTGTTGAATGGATATTACTTTACTCCTCCACCTACTCCTCCTGCACTTTGTCTTTGTCCTCCCTTGAGACATATGCTTTTTTTTTGTATCTTTTTGAAAACATTCCACTCTCTCTCTCGTCCTTTTCGTCCTGATGAGAAGCACGAAAGCATTACGGTCTTTTGAGAGATGGCATACCTACTACCTACATACATGGCTGAGTCATAAATTTTAAATTAGAAAATGATGTCTGTAATTGAAAGGAAACTGGTAGCTACAGTGCCTTTCCTCATGACATGACCTTTGTTTTTTGGCGGCTAGAGGTGTGCACTGTATCTATGCGCCTTGGAGAGATTTCATTTGGTCCAAATCGGATCGCAATCCATCAATCGTTTCCCCATTCTCTGTCTCCTTGTCTTTCAATCAATTTATTTCGCTAAAAACCAATCATACCAGTTAAGAGCTTGAGTAATCTATCTGTCTAAGCGCAGCGCCGCCGCAGGGAAGCTACACATCACTAAGGACAACTTGACAAATACTCGTACACACATACGCACAGACGACGTGTATCTGCGACAATTTCTCCAATAAATTTATCCATCAGATACTCACTCCGGGCGTGTGTATCTGGTTTAGAGGCAGAGGAGAGAAATCATAATTATGTGGCAATTAATGTGTATCTGTGTGTGTTGCGATGAAGGAATGTGAAATTACGAGAAGCCGGTTTGATTGCTCGGCAAGGATTTAAACTAGTTCTTGTGTAGTCGCGTATCTGACGGATACAACAAATGCGTGGCACCTTACAACTCTCGCAAAGCGACAATTGACAAATTTGTGCGAAAGATTTTCGACTTTTTGGGTTGAGTGCGCCACGCTACGCCACGCCACCTTTCCTCTTCGTTTTGGTATTCGCCGAGTTTCATTTGGCGAAAGTTTTTTGCGTTTCGCCTTTGCCTTTGCGTTTGCCTTTGCGTTAGCGTTTGCGCCAACCCACAGAGAGCTGTTTAAAGATCTTAATTTACATGAAAATCACTCACGGATGTGCGACGGCTAATGTTGTTGACCGGTCCATTGGAGATGTGACTTGAGATTATGTGTTTACGGGTTTTGTTTTTTTTTCCATTTTTATGGTATATATGTCAACAGACAACGACGACGATGTATCGCATTGGAATAGAAATTGAACCACATATCGGTTGTAATGGGTTTGTCACCATTTATGTTGGAATTTTCTACAGCTTTCAATGTGGCGCCCGATGTGACATTGTCGAGGTGGTATGACGGTGTTTTGTTAATGAATTTCATGGTCTTGGCATCACTGGATTCCACAAATGAAGGGGTTTTCCAATAGGGACATAACAATTTTGTACTTTAATGCAAAGGGACCGTTAAACTTTTTGTAAGATCTGTCAATGTCAGAACGTCAGGGAGGGTTTACATTTTTGTTATAATGAAGTTTCGGAACGAGCAAAGGTTGGAAAGTATTGAAAAGTACTTAATTTTTTCGCTCGTAGTAATCGTATCGTCTAAAGCAGACTGTGCGTGCTGTGGCGGCTAAAATCCGAATCAAGATATCACTATTGAATGTTTCTGCGCCAGTAAGGATGAGATTATTATCGCGATCAGTGGACTGAAAACTAAAAAGGCGGTAGGACTTGATGGCATACCCGCGGAGCTTTTACAAGCTGCGCCAACTGCATCGGCAGAGCTACTGTTCCCACTTGTTGGGAGAACATGGGATGCCGAGAGTTTTCCGGATGAGTGGAAGAAAGGAATGATCGTCAAGATCCCTAAAAAAGGCAATCTAATGCTGGAGGGGTATCTGCATGCTAGATGATGCTAGAATCATGCTGGAGCGAATCAAAGTACACATTGAAGACACACTCGACGCCGAACAAGCAAGGTTTCTCCTCTGGATCCCCCTGTGTCGACCACATCAACACCCTGCGGATCATTACCGAACAATGTGTTGAATATCGACCGCCACTTCAACTGTTGTTCATTGATTTTGAAAAGGCGTTTGATAGGGAATTTATTTGGCGTGACAGAGGAAGGCTGTCAGAGGAAGGCTGTCAGAGGAATTCGAAGTCCAAAGTGGGGTTCGGCAAGGCTGCATCCGTTCACCAATACTATTTTTATTGGTGATTAGCGACGTGCTAAATGCGGGCTTATCAACAGGAAACGAAGGAATTCGATGGACTCTTACATCTGAACTCAAACACCTCGACTTCGCAGACGACGTATGCCTGCTGTCTCACAGAATAATGGAGGAAATGACAGCAAGCGTGGAGAGGGAAGCAGACGTCGTTGGGCTGACAATTAACTCGGCAAAAACAAAAATGATCAGCCTGCTGATTGCTGAACAAACGTTTGAGAGAGTGGAGTTTTTCCAATACCTTGGGCGGAACCGATGGCGGAGCCGAACTGGATGTAGCCAGCCGAATAGGCAAAGCGAAATCTGCGTTTGGGATACTATCCACAGTTTGGCGTAGCAATGCGATTAGCTTAGCGACCAAGCTATGACTGTTCCGTTCCAACGTTGAATCCGTGCAGCTATATGGATGTGGGTACCTGGAGGGTGACCGCCACTATCACGAGGAAGCGTCGAACGTTCGTCAATAGGTGCCTACGATATATCTTTAGGATTTTCTGGCCAAACCGTGTCTCTAACGAACAACTCTATCAGAGAACGGGCCATGCACAACAATACGACGACGTAAGTGGCAGTGGATTGGACATACTCTCTGAACTTTCCGTTTTTTCCTGCTTGGGAACGAACTAGTAAACGGTCTGTGGAAGTCTAGGAACGGAGTGAGGTAATCCGTAGTATAAGCTTTTCCTAGATATTTTTCCAGGATCATGGAATGACCAGCTATCTGACTGACTTATTCTTAGGGCACTTATAGCTGCCGAGGTTTTAAGAAAAATGTCCAGTGGTAGAAGATTGAGGATAGCCTCGAGTCCTGCAGTAGGTGTTGTTCTCATGGCACTTGTGGTGCCAATGCAGGCCAATCTCTGGATCCTCGTGAGGGCCGCTAAGTCAAGACAACAATAAGTCAGGATAGGTCTTGCTATAGTCGTTTACATCCATAGAATAATTTTGTGTCTTGGAACCCAGGTTTTCCCAAATATTCTACTACAAGTGTAGAAGGCTGTAGTTGCTCTCTTAATTCTTTCATTGACATTAGGTCTCCAGTTCAGTTTTTTTTTTATTAAGAACGAGTTCTAGGTATCTTGCGCTATCCGAGATTTTAAGGGGAGTACCCCCAACAGACGGAAATGTCAGGAACTCTCTAATATTTCGCTAAAGCTAGGTAGAAATCTGCCTGTAGCCTTGGTCTTAACACCACTGTACCTGAGTAGTTGTAGCAGGACCTCATTTAGTACAATGACCCATAGTAGCGGGGAGATTACTCCGTCTGGAGGGGTTCCTCTGGAGGCGAATGCTTCCATCTTTGTGCAGCGTCGTGTCTACTCTTTTCCCCTTGGTACAAGCGTGTTGGGCCGTGGACATGTCCTCGGGACGAAGTCTGCTGCGAATGTAGATATCAGCTAACTTCTAGAAGGTTTCCAGAATGAAGGAAGGCCTGAAATCTTTGGCGATGGTGTGACTTGGTTTTCCAGCTTTGGGTATGCGCACCACCTTGACCTCTCTCCATGGTCTTGGGATATGTCTATGTTTGATACTACTAATGAAGCTCTGAAGTATGATCGGTATGATTCCGTCCAGCCCTGGTGATTTGTAAGGTGAGAATGAATATATTGCTCACTCAATTCTCTCCTCTATTCTGTGTTCATGTTTCTTACAGAGCTATCGACAGGTTCAGCTGCACTCCCAGGGAAGTGGGTGCTAATAAGCAATTTAAGTGACTCAGAGCAAGATGCAGTCCAATTACCGTCGGGATCCTTAAGTGATCCCGTCTTGTGAGGATGTTCCTAAGTCTCGCAGATTCTGTAGTTCCGTTTATGTCATTACAGAAGCTCTGCCAAGACCGACGCTTAGCTTTTTGCATCTCGCTTTGGAACCTTGTCTGACTGTCTTTATATCGACCCCAGTCTGCAGACTCCTAGTAGTACTCCTGATGTCTGCCAGCTCTTTGTTCCCTTTGGTCACCGGACAAGCTACATACGTGACAAAGTCTTTATGCCCGAGCCCGCTGATCTTGCCACGGGAGATCCATGGCTCTTGCACTAAGGCAACATCTAGGTATATTGTTGGTACCTAAGAAATAGATGAGGTTAGCGCTAGCTGCAATGCTATGGTGGAGGTTAATTTGCACAATCTTCATCATTGTTTTACCTTAGCACCAGCATCCTTGTTCCGTCTCACTGCGCCGTCGAAGAAGGGACGGACTTTGCAGCGAGTTATTCCGGTACGCACCTTGTTGCTGTACATTCGGAGCATTGGCATGGATTTGTGGTTAAGAAGTACCACTATCTCCGTCCCATGCTCTGAATGCTCGCCCATTTCTACGACCTCCCAGTTTTCGCTATAATGCTCAGGACTGAGTTATCGGAGATTTCTCTCAATCCTTTCTCTGGGTATGTGAGTGCCAGGGATCAAAATACCCCCCTTCGGTCTAGTGTACTCAAGCAGGTCCTTCTTTTCGACTAGTCGAGTGTCGGCATTTGCCCATGGAGCCTGCGTGCTAGCCAGTTAAAGGTGAACTCATTGTCACACCTTAATAGCTTGTGAAACCCTTGAAGGTGGTGAGCTGCTCAAAGAGGGATTTAGATCCGCAGTTCCATCAACCTCCATTGGTCCTTAGTTAATCTGTTTGGGGTTATTGAAATCGACTTTCGTAACCTGAAGGTTAGAAATGGGGTTGTCCGCCAGCTTAGCTTTTTTGGTACTTTTCCCGACCGGTGGCGATATCGAGTCATCGTTTCGATCTCTCTTGGGACGGCCTCCAGTGGCTTCAGTAGAGGTGGATGGCAAGAGGCTTTCCGCCCTCTGACCGAAGAGACGTTTGGCCGCTCCATTGGAGTTCCCTGTGCTAGGTTCGTCCCCTATGGCAATCGAACCACATGCGGTCAGCTTGGGTTTAGGTTGTGAACCTTTGCCCCGACCGATCGCGCAAGGCCTGGATTCGACCGCGATTAAGGCGGACTGCAAGTGGTTTCCTAGTCGTTCCCTATTCAGAGCAGACTGAGAGGAGATGGCAGCGGGCTTGGACCCTTTGGGGTTCAAATTGGCTGCTGTCTGAGGTCTCACAGCACTAGAAGTGGGGAGCGCACTGCTGGCCCTCTATCTCTTCTGTCAGCGTTCGTCGATCTAGTGTCTTTTTTGGACCCTTTTCAGCGTGATGCGCGCTCTATCCTGAGCCTCGCGTTCCCTGTTCGTGTAGGACTTGGGGTCACGCTGCTTCAGCCGTTTAGTTAGGCGAATCGCATTTCTATTCCGGTTACGGAGAGTTGTCCTCTATCCAGGGTTTTCTTCTTTCGGAAGCCTAACTATGACAATTATACCCTCGAATGTTTTCCAGGCGTTCGCAACAGCTGGACTCCATAATCTCCAGTAATTTAGAACAGAAATAAATACACCACACAACTTCAGTTAATTACGCACTCAGATACCTATAATGAACCGCCAATTTCTAAGGATATCGCTCCAAAGGATTCGACTCCTCCGACACACCCCTTTTCGAATCTTCGAATCCAGGAACATCCCCACCTGGCATAACGATTACAAGCACATAATTAGCATTTTCTTTTCTTCTCCATTCCATCTGATTAAGCCGTTTAATTGCACTGTTATCACTATGTAATTGAGATAATTGAAATTATCTCGCAGATACATAGGTAAAAGCAAAAGCGAGTATCCCACCTAACTGCGTCGTAATTTCCACATGAGTAACTGACTGCGAAACGAAACAAGTGAAAAAGAAATTAGAATGCCGGATTAATTAGCGAAACGAAATGAATTTCCAGCAAAAAACCAGGAAAAAAAAGGAGAAGAAATCCTTAAAATACCCAAATGTACAAAAAAAAAAAGTAAAAATATCGTGCTTGCAGGGAATTTCATTTCGAAAATGTGTGCAAAAATTCGCAAGTTCTCCATTCACAGTTCATAAATGGTATCCGCCCCGAGCCGTGCGCCGCCACCCCGTCGTCATCTCGCAGGACCTCTCGCCAGAGGAGACCGAAAATCCGAGTGAGGGAAATCGATAGTAAGCCGGCTGTGGCAGTGGCAGTGGCAGGACTTGCGCTATTCTGTCCTCCGCAACCTGGGTTACACGGCGACAATTGACTACAAGTCAATGTTGAGCTGAAACAGTGTGACCTTATTTAGTTTTCGTCCTTTTTTTTGTTTTTTTTTTGTATTGTAACTTGAGTAATGGTAATTAGTAGCTAACGTGATATCCTGGAGAAGGACTGGCAAGGTTACAAAGCGAGAGAATAATTGATGGAAGCCTGGGGAATAGAAACGAAACTATACCTCGTTGTAGGTACATATACGAGTGGATACAGATAGACTCTCTGAAGGAAAAGCTGTGTCTACACTGAGGTGTTGTTTACCCAACCAATTGGGTTTTGCTGTTTTCCAGGAACACAGAAAGATGGGTTTGATTGAACAAAAGAGAAGTGGAACTACTTTCTGGTTATTGTCAGTCGAAGGGGGGATTGGGAATAATTTATGAAATGTACAAACCACGTCGACGTTCGTTGACGTTGGTCATTTGTGAGTTGTGTTTGGTTTTTTTCGGTACTCCGCCCTGTTGGTGGGGCTGAAACATTTCCAATATCGATTTCGTGGAGGTCGATTCCGTGGTCCTTGGACAAGAGTGCGTTTGGTTTGGTAATTGGTTTCCGTTTGCCAATAAAAAGAGTTCGAAAACACTAATTATATCATCAAGGATCAAGGATTAGTTTGCAGGACTTTGTAAAAAGGAGGAAACACTATATTCCTTCAAGGAAAATAGACTCCTTCCGAGTCATTACTGCGACTTGGACGGATGTCGAATGAGTTTTCAGCTCGGATAACTCCTGAGTCCACAAAAGGCTTTTCTTTCATCGGGGGAGTTGTTGACAGACTTAGGTAGGTTCTAAGGGTCGCTGTTTACTTATACCAAGGATCCATTGTGGCCACTTATTTAACCCAAGAAACGCTGTTATAGGGTGACCAGATACGAACAATGGGAAAGACCATTTAAATAGAACAAGAACGGTGTGAGATATATAACTGATTCTGGCTTTATTTTGATGATACATTCATGGCATTATTTGCGGAATAGCACATCATTCAAATGGTGGCCTCAGAGCCACTGGAAGTGCTTCAAGCTGTCGGTCCAATATGTGAGCGTTTCGAATGTTGGCCTTCAGCTCGTCCAAAGCGGTTGACTCGTTAGAGGATTTGACACACCATAGCCAAAAAAGGTCCAGAACTTCCACAAAGCAATCCGGAGAGGACTATCAATAGAGTTGAGCTAAAATGGTCCAACTTAGGAGGCCATAGGGTGTCTAAAGCCATGTGACCTACATACATATGTTCGATCGGAGAAAATCTGTGGAAATTATGAAATTAAGTAGGACGCATGAGGAGGCATACCATGAGACTAGGATTGTCAAACACGGATGTATACAGATACTGTAGTGACCGTCACGTCTCGGAGGACATCACACATCTACTCTGTGAATGTCTGGGCATAGCTCGTAACAAGTTGGATCTGCGAACCAAACCCTGGTTAAGGCTTGAAGGTGGTGGACATGATTCAGTCTTTACTGATTAGTTAGGCCTTTCGTTTCCTTTATGAACAGGGACCCAACAAAGTCTACTTGCTGCTGTGTTTCAAGAGTTTTCTGGACACAGCTGGATCTCACAGATTCTATTTGACAATCAGCTTAATGTAGTCTTACAGGCTAGATCCTCTGTAGAACACATTTGCGGAAGCTTGACTGATTAGATAACTGCAGGATTGCGTAGTTGGTATCTTCCCAGAAATGCTTTCGTCTCTATTTCGTTAAAACCTTGAAAACAAAGTTGTGAAGTCCTATTATGTTTGGACTGTTTCTTTAAATACTATTAGCTGTGCGGGGGAGGTCTAGCGAAAGGTTTTTCTCCTGCTGTTGGCGTGGTTATCACTGGCCAGGGGCTTCAATGTAACCCTAGCAAAACTATTCTAGTGCCTTTTACTTACAGAAGATTGGCCAATCTGGGACCTATCACCAAATCTCGGTGTCATCCTTGACAAAAGGCTTAACTGGAATTCTCATATCAAGTCCGCCATAGAGCGCGCCACCAGGGCCATGTGGGCTAGTAGACGCCTCTATGGTAGAACTTGGGGTCTCAATCCAAAAATGATTCATTGGATATATACAATGTTAGTGAGCCCATTATCATCGACCATGGTATGGTGGCCAAAAGTACTGGAACGGACAACGGCAGCAAAGCTTCAGCAGCTACATGCGTACCTGCCCTACGGCCATCGTTGGGCTCACACCTCTACAAATCTTCATTAGGAAGACGGCTGCTAGATGCGCTATCAAGTTGCAACTAGAATACAAGTTTAAGGCAGGTGACCACATGGGACACCTGAAAATTCTTGACTCAATCCCACAAAGAGACATGTTCTGCACTGTCCCCGACGTTATGGTCAGGGAATACTGTTTCGGTAGGTTATTTGAGGTTAGAACGTGCAGACTGGTCTAATGGTGTTCCAACACTAGACCCTAGAGGTCTGATATGGTTCACAGACTCTGGAGTGAGTGCTGTTGTCTTTGGACCCAACCCCAAAGTCTCAATACCTATGGGAATGTGTCCCACGGTTTTCCAGGCTGAACTCCATGCCATTGAGATCTGCGCCAGATTGAACCTTAGTAAGGGAATCAAGGGCGCTAAACTTTATATCTTCTCAGATAGTCAGGCAGCTCTTAGAGCCCTGTCGTCCAACTTAGTGGACTCCATACCAGTTAAATGCTGTTACGATGCACTACAATCTCTTGTGGTACTCGAATGGGTTCCTGGTTATCAGGGGATTGCAGGCAACGAATCTGTAGATGAACTAGCCAGTGCTGGCTCAGGATCTGCGTTTATTGGACCTGAACCTTACTGTGAACCTGTCCCGGGGTTAAGACAATCCAAAAGGTTAATCAAGCCATATTCCTACAAGGAAATTCTGAGTTTAGACAAAGAAAACATTAGGAAGCTGGTGAGTTGAGTATCACCTCAACAAATTCAATCTATGCCCAGACATAGAATGCAGGTTCTGCTCAAAAGATGATGCATCATCTGAGCACATTCTCTGTGAATGCCCAGCCCTGTACTGGTTGATGTGGCGCATCTTCCGTAAGGTAACATGCTGGCCGGCAGATATTAGGACCGCTGTAACTAAGGACGAGGGAGGTGGTACGTCTCTTAGAGTAAAATTACAACCTAAGATACAATGGATCTTTTAGGTCGCAGTATCAGCCATATGGGCTAGGGTCCGGAAAAAAAATGGCGAGAGAGTGTGCAACCTTGCGGGATCTGAGTTTTGAGTTTTGCAGATCAGTTTCCCTTCTATTATCACGACCTTGGTCTGGATTGGATTGAATCCCACTGCTCACAGCCAAGTGTTTCTTAATCTTGTGTGATTCGTTTCCAAAAAAGTTTTATGTTCTGTCGACGCTTGCTTTGAAGGAGATTTCTTTAATGACAAAGCAATCTCTTCTTGTTGGTTCTCTCTCCTATCACTGTCTTAGCAGTCTTGTTATATTTTTTTAATGAATTCAAATTGTGTCCTTATTCTAAATATAATTTTCCTTCTTTCTTTGCAGGTAAGTTGGCTATTCCAATAGTAACGATAATAAAAGGTAGGAAGTAATTACACCCTTCGTACGTAAAGAAATCTATGTCATCGAGTTCTGAAATGGACATACAACCAGGAGGGCTTATTCCCACGCTAGTGAGGACCAATCAGGTTATTAACAAATGCCTTTTGTATGAAATGTGGTGGAGCTTATTGCCGCAGTTGGTCATGTATCTTATCCATGGCAAGTCACCCAGTCTTCCATACTAGAATCAAGATAGTAACTAAATAAAAAAATTAATACTTGGCGCAACAGGTCGATGGGACCCAAGGCCTAGCTTCTCACAACCATTCGTGTTGTGCGTGTTATATTCTTTACACGAACGGATGGGGCCTACTGTTTAATGCCGTGTCCGAAGGGCAATTTGTTATTTGAGAAGCTTTCTCGAGACAGTTGTGTACTCTCGGATGTTTGTCAGACGCTCGCGAGAGGTGAGGCCGTGAAAAACTTTTAGGTGTTTCCCGACTGGGATTCGATCTCGAACCCCTTGCTCCATAGTCCAACGCACTAACCACTGAGCCACGGAGCCCACAGAAGATACTAACTACCTTTGTGAAAAATTGCAAACGGCCAACCATCCCAGCTAGTTTTGTGATGCACTGCACAAAGAGGCCCTTTTAGTGAGTCATCCAAGCTTAGAAAGATCCTAGCCATCATCGCCTATAAAACTATTGGTTATCTCAAACTGACTCACGACTTATCTCTTCTCGAATCCTTAACATATCCGAACATGTGAAGGGAAAGAGATGAAAACGGCTGTATAGTAGTTCGGAGCTCTGAGTTCGGCGCTCTGAGCTCGGAGCTCTGAGGTTCGTAAAGAGCAGTTGCCAACTACAAAGCGCTGTATTCTATTTGATTCTTTGGAAACGAGATCATAGTGGTAAAGGAAACCTTATCATGGCTAACTTAGTCACAATTAAATTCCTGGAATCTGTAACTGGCTTGAATCAGAATGTGCCTAAGTGCCGGGCCACAGAGTTCAAGAAATTGCATGACAGACGAAATTGCCTGTCTATTCTACCCGATGACGGAAATCTCGATATGTGTCTCGCTATTGTTAAACTGCTGCTTAACTTCAAGGTGACTATGATGGACTATGTTAAGTGTCGCATACCAACCAAAACAGATCTGGTTTAAGCTGAATCAAAAACGTTCTTATTTCAAAGGGTCGATTGTGCAGGGCACTGCAGCACTCAAAGCCATCTCACAAAAACAGTTTTTCCTCAAAGAAGAATCTAACTAGGAGCCTCCTCCTTCTACAAATTTGGTGAACTGCTTAAAGTGAACACCAGTGGCCTCCAGAGCTTGAAAACAAACACTGTCTTGTACTATGAGTAGTTTTTAGAGATAGACTCAGACCAAGGGAAACTGAAACTTGTTGGCAGCCCTTTGATATTGTCACCCATTTAGTCGCAAACGTGCTCCATCTTGCTGTTGGTGTGTTCATCAATATTTCGATTCTAGTAAATAGCTGTTGAAGTTCACCTTATCTATGTACATCTCTAAGCCTGACTTTAAGGTCATAGTTAGCGAAATTCCTGTAATTGTTGTCAGAGACTTTCCAAGACAATTCAGATGGACATCAGGTGGTCAAACACGTCTCAAGCTCAAGTCTTTTTCCTAAGCCTGACATTTATAATCAGAATTGTAGCTGGTTCTGTACTTTATAGCAACCACTATCGCACTCATAAAGCTGGGCTTCAAGATATGTGCAATTCACTTAGCTAGAACTGCTGATTGTAGTACGGATTCCATAAGGAGAGCTTGTCGCCTGTTATCTGAGTCTAAGGGAGGGCGACCTGGTATAAGCCGCCAATGGTTTTAAAAAGAGTTTGGAACACAGTTCTTAGTCGAAGTAGGATTTGATGGACAATGGATGAACGAATCAAGCCATGCATGTCATGTACAAGAAAGCTCGGCTTAAAAGTATAAGCGTGTTCCTTGTATTTGTCTAAAAGTCTTTACTATAGGAAGGCAAAACTGCCGTCATTTAGATGAATCAAGGGTTGAGTACACCCTTCAGCTCTTTCAAATCGATAAACAAGGTTCTATCCTATGTGGGTTTGATCTGTTAAACTGCCTTCAAATGTTCTAAACCCAACCACGTTTGCGAATTTAATTTATTTTCATAACTAGATACTTTCACTTAACCGCCGCGCGGCCGTATCTATAAATAAAAGAAAAAAAAAACAAACACAAAGGGAATCAACTCTAATAGCACAAATCTGCGTTGATAAGAAAATTATCAACCACTTGACGTCATGTATACCATTAGTTTGCATTAAAAAAAAAAAAAAAAAACCAGAAATAACAACCCTGGCTTATTATCAAATGTATTTATATTTACATTTTAATTTTGCTGTTTTTTTTGTTGTTGTGAAGAACATCTTGAATGCAAATCTATCTATTTCTTTATTTACTCAATTGAGACAGACCGCAAGTAAATTGACTGAAGAGCTTCGGGGGCTTCTACCCAAATAAACAATTCTAAACGGCGACAGGGATGACTAATGTCAGAATACATACACAGAGGTAGGCATGATGCCATGAAGCTGACAAACAGCAGCGAGCACCCTTAGACCGTGGGGAAGCGATTGTACTATGAAACTGGTTTTGGTTTTGGTTTTGATTTTGATTTTGATTTTGATTATCTGTTGAGGTTTTTTTTCTGGTAGGCAATGGATGTGTCAGTGGATTTGTTTTTTATTTTTGTTTATTTTTTAGTTTCTTTGTATTTTTTTGGGTTGCATACATGAGGAGAATAGATTGCTTGCGAATGTGTGTGTTTTGATTGAACGAGTTAGATACTCAGACAGGGAATTACTGGGAAATTTTGTTTGATTTGGAGAAGTGTTTCAGAGACACTTGCTAAGTCCTTCTAAAGTTCATTGCAGTACGTTATGATGTAGGCTTAGGTTTGCATCACAGTTCAAAAAAACGGCAAACTTGGTATCACTTCTTACGTCAAGCTGTCACATCTGATGCGCAATTGTCATTAAATTTGTTGATACCCCACGGAGATTTGTGATTTGTTATCCGGATCAGCTGTGTTGCGCATCGGTATCGCAAATACGCAGAGGCAGTAAGTCAATGCGCAATTAGTTTGACGTTTCTCAATTCACGCGTAACTTCAGTTTGTCTCGAGATGCTCTTTGGTTGGTCTTGTATAGGAGAGGCATCCAAAAAATAGTAAGTGCCACGTCTTCCATAATGGTGAGGTGGAGTACCTCAAGGTTGCATACTGACACCATTATTGTTCCTGGTGGTTATCAGCGATGTACTTGACTTGATTATGCTGTCGATGTTTGTCTGCTTTCACATCGAATAATGGACCTTCATCTCATTGTCTCTAGAAGCTGAGACAAACATTATCACAGCCAAAATGAAAGCCCTTAGCACTTCTAACACGCGCGTTCATCTTGACAGCGCCAGACAGACAATCGAGAAAGTTGGCAACTGTTTGTAGCTAAGAAGTTTGGTTTCGGCTAAAACGTGGTGCCACCGAACTGGATGTGTGCAGTAGAAGTGGGAATGCTAAGGCTACAAGTGTGGTCCCAGTATGGAATCCTGTGGTTCACTTCCGCACAGCACCATTTTGAGATGGAATTTTTCACCAATGGGAACCACCAATGATGGACGTCCATGATGGTTTGAACTTATGAAAACCTCTTTCCTTGCCACGGATGACTTCAGTGTGCAGGCAGCTCGTCGTACCGTGGGTAGAGTTGGAGTGTGATTACAGTCTTTTGGATCTTAGGCCACCAACCCGACAGAGATTGGTGCGAAATGAAAGAGAAGACTTAGATATGTCAATTTGGTGCTAATCGCCAGTCAACTCGACTTATTTTGCAGTTGGATTTGGGCATACATCCGCAAGAATCAAAGCCGGACGACCATAGACATTGCCGTAAGTTCACTAATTGGGCGCTGGGAATGTTGGCCAGCTATCCGAATTTTGCCCAGAAAATCATTTTGACGAACAAGGTCCGAGTTGGCTCAGCAACTACATATGTCAACAAGCAGAATTGTCGTTCTTATATGTCGATGAAGCATAAATGCATCAACAAAGATTGACTGTTTGGCGCGGCTTATGGCATGGCGACATCATCTGACCCTGTTTCGTGCGAAATGGGGAAGGAGACACCGTTGCCGCAAATGGTATCAGGTACAGAGCGATGTTTACGGACTTTCTGTGGGCAGAGCTCGACAACGTCGATGTATCCCAGCTGTAGTTCCGACAAGACGACACTGCAAGCCATACAAGTGGCGCAACGATCGAAGTTTGACGACTGGGTCTCTGGAACTACGTCAAGTCCCAAGCTCGAGAGTAACATTCGAGACACGTTTGCCGGAATAAGTCCTCACACATTGGCTAGAGTCATCGACAGTTTGGCCGACCGCTACACGCGAAGCCGAGGCGGCTATTTGAATAATGTGCTATTCCACACATAGAGGCATGAATGTAGCTTCAAAATAAAGCCAGAACGTCGCAAATTGACTTTTTGCTGAATTGGCAAGTTTGCTTAAAACTCGAGTTCGAAATATTTCACGAAAGCAATACTTTTGCTGCGAGTACATCCCTGAAATGTTCTCGTTTGTTTTGCTTAGACAGCCTTGACAACCTACAAACATTTTATTCAGAAACTGTGGGACAATTTTATTGATCTATTCAAATGCAAATTAATTAGAAACATGTTACTGCGCAGACTGCGATCAGCGCCATATTTGACCACTGACAGCAACAGCTTCCTGATTCAATATGTCTACTTGACATCTGTCAAATGTGTATGAACTGACAGTCATAAACTACAAAAACGGAAGCCAATTCATGTTCGTTTGTGTGTTCCATCATACAAATGTGTACAACCTGTGTTGGTGTATCTATTCAAAGATTTTCCAGCGAGTTCATCGAAAACAAAAGGTATCCGCTCCACAAACTCAGCGCCGACTACATAGTGACACCAATTACCTAATTCCCATTCCATATACAACAATATAGAAATAAATATGTAAATTAGTGTACGCCGGCTAGTTGCTGCTGCGTGCAATCAAACAGTTCAATTCAACACCTTAATGACTCACACAAGTCGAGAGTATCTATGAACACATAGTGCAAGCGTTAGTGGCGATACGGAACGAAAAATTGCGTTTGCGTGTAACAATAAATAATTTCTGAAATGGAAATGAGTATGGAAGCGTAACAGGGTGTCATTGCACTTTGCACGAGTTCCATATACTATACGTATGGATTTTTTTTTTGTTACTATTATTATTGTTTGCCTTTTTTTGCTTTCGTTGCCATCCAAGTGTGTATCTATTGGTGATAGGAATAGGCGCCTTCGACGAATACAATCTCTTTGAGACTCCACTTGATTTATGTGATTTATTTGTTTACCTCTTCCATTTGCGAAAGGCAGGCAACGAAAGAAGCTTGTTTTCTTCTATTTTTCGGTTCCATTCAATTTGGGAAACACAAAAGCGGAAATAAGTCGTTCACAGCAAAGAAAACCGTGTGTGCGCTGACCTCATTAGGGTGGCTGGGGTATTGTTAAACTTTGTTCCATGTTGGTTGACTTGGCGTGCGGCACAAGGTGACGACGAGTACCTACTCGTCGTATCTAGGCGAAATTATTATAAATGTGTGTCCAAGCGGAATGGGGGAAACCCTCAAGTGCAGTTGCTAATGTCAAACGACGGTGACACCAAATGAAAGTAGAGTGAACTCAGACGCCTTATTCGCAAGGAAGATATGAGTGATAGGTTCTGCACGAAAAAAGGTGTCACAGAACATTTACTTAAGGTGTGCTTGGACGTCTAAACATATAAAGAAGTCACCATGGTGTCCTAGATTCAGAGCTTTGGACTATGATTCTTTAAAGAAGAAGTATGTTGCACAGCCACTTTTGATCTATTGTGTCCCCTACTAACACCCCAGAGAAGTATGTGCCCTCGTTGGAGTTTCCCTCGCAATTCGAAGGTCTCTCAGCACTGTCTCTCTCTAATCCAACCGTCAAACCTTCTTCAGACTTGAGTTTCCAACGCCCCTTTAGGAAGGCCCTTAGGATACCCAGGTTGTTCTTGGTTATTGTGATACATGCTCCCAGTGTTCTCTTAGAAGTTTCTTGGCTTGCCTCCTGCTCTGAGCGTTATTCTAGGTTCTTGCCCTGCCTCCCCTTTCTAGTTTCCTCAATTCTTTTTTGAGGGGCGTCGGCATGATCGTTCAGGAAGGTTTCTGATGCTAGGGTGTCTACGCTCAGGGCTTCGTGGTTCACGAAGATGCTTAACAACTTGAAAATGTCCCGAAAGAAAGCCAATAAGAGAGTCTACGGTGTTTTCTGCTGAGAAACAGCAACAATTCCTCTGATTTCTTTCAGACGTTCGGGAGAATACCTTTAGTCTGTGTGCATTCTGGAGAACCGTACCGCACGCTATTTTATACATAAGATAGCCAATCGTCAATGGAGGGTCTGACCGACCTTGCTTAGGAATCTTATCGGATATCTCATTTCCCACATTCCCACTTTGGTGTCGCTACAGTTGGGGGTGAACTTGTTAGCCCGGTCCTCAGCTAACTGCCTCCAACTGCGCACCTCAGTGTGAGCAGAAACCCAGATAAGAGTCAAAAAGTTCCGCCTTTCGACCGAATTGAAGGAATTCTTCTCGAACTCCGACCCTTCCACCTATCTGAACGGAACAGTCAGCACCCAGTATGATAGTATAGATCTCGGTATGCTTTTCTAAGTAGTAGCGAACTAGTTTTGAAGGCATCCTCTCAGGGTTAGAGTCTGGTTGAAGTCAGTGCTGAACGCAGGGAAAATCGACCCTAAATTTGCACAGCAGATGAGTTTCCAGTGTTATTGTAATCAGACGGCATATCCATGGAACTAGCGTCGTAGGATAAGTTTCTCTTAAGGACATCGCAACTTCAGTGCGGATGATATCAAAAGCACCTCGTCTAGGACGGCAGAGTAACTAGAGCAGAGCCCTTCGTAGTCGGGAAAAGTCCCGTCCATCCGCGGGAGGTCGTTCAACAGTTCACTAACTTTCTTACGCGAAAATCCTTTTCCACAAACAACCGTATAGATGATACAAAGACGCTTTTCTTTGATAAGCCTCAAGTCTTGTCAAAAACTTGTCACTACCTTGGATGTCTTGACAGGGTTTGAAGTCTCTGGTATCACTGCTGGTGATTTGGTTCACTCTAGAGTTAAGACTAGTGATCCCCAGATTGTCATACCGTCTTAAGCGCTTTCTATGCTGCACAGAGGAGTAGAGCACAGGTTTTTACTCATTAAAGTCAGATGCTCACAGTTCATACAAACCTGGATCCGACTCAGTAGTATAGCTGTAGGAGCTCTGAGTATGGATGAACACTTTGATTTATTTGACAGCATGTCTTCCGAGGCATTTTTCTGAATTCTGGTGTGCCGCAGGGATCTTTTCAATCTTACCATCTTTTTCGTGTGTTCTGCCAATGCACTCCTCGACGGTGGGGTATAGTATATGTCTCGATCTTCGTTTAGTCCCGGTATTCCAATTAAGTTACCATTCAACTCGCACGCTGGTAGTTCTCTTGTCTCCCTAATCGTTTTCAAGTATGGGGACCTTTTCGGTTCCAGATCGATGGGCATTCGCCCATAGTGTATGCTAATCGCTTCTGCTGGGAACGGTGGAGTACGATAGACTCTTAACGTTACTACAACGATCTTTCCCGTTCTGAAGCCATCGTACATAGGTATTTTCAACAGAACTGGACCCAACACTCTGCCTTGAGGAAGTTCTCCTGTAATTTTGTGAATATATTTCGTGGTGTTCTTCCACGCCTTAGCAAAGGGTTTTGCCTCGAAGAAGCTGCTATTTTCTCAGTAAGTAGTTCGGTGCTTAGTAGCAGCTTAACATTCTAACAATGCAACTTCTGTTGGCTTGTTAACGTGGAGTGTTACTACGGCACAGTATTGTCATTTTTGCCCCGCAATTGCTCTACGTGCGAGTAAAGCGTTTTGCTTCTGGTTTGTTGGATAGTCAGCATCGAGTTTTGGTCAGCACGTTCTCCGATGCTTACTTAGCGGCTGCTACAAGGTTTTGCCTCTCTGTATAGCTTGTGTGTCAGTCCGTAGTTTTTTCATGACTATTTGGTACGAGCTTTCCATGAATAGAGTTGCAGTTCCTCTCTAAGATAAATCTTTGGTTTTATTAGCCTATGGAGTTGATATCTGGAATTGGTTTCGTAGTACCTCATAGCCTCCTGTACTGGTTTGCAACTATTTACCTAGAGTACACAAGAAAATCCTAAAACAAACGCACAAAGGATCCATGCACAGTATGTCTACTAAATTATTTGTATCACATAAACTGAATCGATCCGCTATTGCCCCGCTGTTACCAAAAATAACACCGACTGACATAATTTCTTGCCTCTACTTGACATCTGTCAAACATGAACTGACAGATACAAAATTTCCCATAAATGATGGGCAGTTCAGATGTACCTGTTCTCGTTCATGTGTTTTTGTCTCCGTTTTTCCTAACCCTGAACTAAATTTTATATTTTCTTCACTCACCATATGCTTTTCCTTAAAGGAAGACAAAACAATAGCACAAGGAACGACTCATATGTAAAGGAGACGCAATGGGTATGCCTTTGAATGTCTAGGTAGTCAAGGTTCCGGTACTCAAGGTGAAAAAATAAACCACTTTTTTATTCTTCGGATAAACTTAGGACGCACTTCCTCTTTCAAGAACACACATCTCGTCCATTGTGATTCAGTCATACGAGTATAACACCCTGCTGCCATGGCGGGAAGGGGTTAAGGACTCAGCATAGCTGTATGAAAAGTTAATTTAAACAATGAAACCATAAAAATGGAATGAGGGCGCTTGTCGCTTTTAATGGCTCTTTCGTGAGATATCAAAGCTCACTTGTTTTATGTCTATTTCCTCGTAACACCACTCCCCGAGTACCATCAATGCCAAAGTCCTTGAGCTGGCATCTGAATAAAGAAACCATCTCGCTGATAAATGAAATCACCTTTCGTCCTTTCAACATATTAAATTGTTGCTGCATGAATTTTTCGACTAGGAAACGTCTTAAACACTCGATAAATCTCGTCATTGATGGCAATGTCAAATCGAGTGAAAAATTAAGTCTATTGGGATTTAATGCCTCGAAAATGCTCTCAGCGCGATAGTATCTATCCATCTGTCAGTGAAGGAAAGGCAAAAGTACATAATAATTTTCATTTCGTTTTCTTTCCTGTTTCTAGTATCGTTTTGGCTTTTTTTCTTCTACTACGCCGCGTGAATGTCATAAATTGATTTTGGTTCAGCACCCAGCGGGAGATACTTAGATACATTTTGAATCGGTTGAATCAGAAAAATAAGGGAGAAGAAGAAAACCTGTCAACTTTGAGTCGTGGTTTCAAATTGGTTTTGTGGTTTCGATATTCCTTAGTCTGGGAGGGGTCTGTGAAGGATTAATTCAATATCCTGTTTGCCGCTTCTGTGTAATGGGAGTTGTATCCCTTTTTCGTTTCCCTTTTCAAGGACTCAACTAAACTCTCGTGTGACACATTTAATAAACACAATCTTGAGTCAACAATAAGTCGATCTAGTCTGTGTACTCGTAGTGTGTCCGATAGTCCCATTTAGCCAATTGTGCAATGACTCACTCCTCTGTTTGTGCACACATTTTGGGAATAACCAAGCTAAGGGATGACTCATTGTGTGCCAGATAAATAGGGGTGGAGCCGTATGAAAGTGGAGGAAAAATTATTTTGGAAATCTTTTGTGCTCCTGCTTTAGCAAACAAACACTATTGACGCAGACAATGCGTGCATAAAGGACTTTATAGAGTTTTCCAATGACTAGGTTAGGCTTGCACCTATCCAGACGTTCTAATGGGTTAATAGAACGGAGAATGCCCCTTGTGGCCCGATTGAGTCATACCCCATGTGAACGCAGTTTGTCATCCTTAATAGAAAATTTAAGTTCCTGTGACTCACATATGGTTGCAGGCTCGTTCGCAATCAATACAACACTGACTGGCCCACGTTTTGTTTTGCCGGTTTCCGCAAATGTTTGTTCTCCTGGGTCCCGTCACATAGCCTGATCGGTTGTAATGTGTTCTTTTCGGAAAACTAGTGGAACATAACCTATATGAACGCAATTCGCTTCGAAGAAATGTAAAATATCTAAGTACCGAGCACTACAGATGGGACCGCTTTTGGCAGCTCTTCACAAGTCCTTTGTTTAAACAAAAGATACTATCCGTTGGGTCTACGTCAGTGCTGGGTACGACGATTGTTTCATTTATTTCTCGTTTTTAAGCCATAACTTCGTTCCATTGAGAGTCGGAAACCTTATTAAAACAAATATTAAACAGTGTAGGACTGAGTACTGAACCTTGTGGGACTTCATTGTTTTGTTTCCCTCTAAGCACTTTGCTATTATGAAAGCTTTAAGGTTCGTTTATAGCTCCTTTTTGCGACAAAAATCTTCACAGATATATGATCACAGAACAGTCTGGAACAGGTGTGGTTGGTACTCCAGTGGACTAGATAAATGTATCACCACACGATTGGCGGACCACTATAGCGTATTTCAAGCAGAAGTCACAGCAGTTCGTGAAGTTATGAACTGGCTTTCGATTAGCTCGATAGAGTACAGCGCTGTTGGTAAAATAATGTCAGGTGCGACAATTGCAACGCGAATAAGCTGGCTAAGGAGGGTGGAGACCAGAACCTCCCTGACAATAGGGGAGAACCGTCAGGACCGTCAGGAGGATCGACAAAATTCCAAGTAGATATTGCCCCGAACTGGATTGTATGAAAACTAGTGGACATATTTCTATTAATAGGACAAACCTGAGAAATATAGTTGGCACTGTATGGTACCCAGGCACGCCAGAAGGCTTGATGCCCCCTTTAACGATTTCTGTAAAAGTTGAGACGATGAATAGGAGGAAATCATGACACATCTCCTGTGTAACTGCAACGGTTTTGAGAAGGAAAACCCTAGACGAGTACTTCTTCACAGATCTCAACGATCTAGCCAGACTTGACCTTAGAAAAATAAAAAAAAGCTTCATCACCGGGTCAACCTGATTTAGTGCCTAAATGGCGAACCATGTTCACCGCGAACCTGGTTGTCCTGGCTCCTATCCCATGTAGGTTTTCGGTGCTGGTAATACGGTTTTCCCATGATGCGTTCTTGATGAGCAGGGACAATCACCCAACCCAACCAACCCATAGCTTCTTTCTATCTGTGACATGCACCACGCTCCAGACCTATCACATCTATGTCGCCACCATTTCTTTGACGTGTTGGTGGCTTAGAATCAAGAAGGGTAAATGTGGTACAAAATTTCTCAACTATACTACGAACAGCTTGCTCAGACGTCATTTTCTGTGCGTTTCACGAATTGACCGATTACTTTCGAAGTAAATTTGAATGATTTCAAAGGGTTTCTGAGGCGTCCGTCTTTCCATGATAAAGTGGTAGACTATAGGCATTTTCAGGAACGTCATCTGCATCCAGCTTTGCATCAAATCATCATCAAAGTGGCATGGCACTCCATTAGCACAGCGTTCGGTGACTCAGTTTGCTTTGAGTCAAATGTTTATGAAAGTCATTTGTGTGTCATTTGCCGTGCTGTAGAGCAGAAAACAAACCACATGACAGTTGACGGCCATTTGCAAAAGCATGTGACTTTTCTTTGACGTTTCCGAAAGTCCGATGTACTGAATAAAGTGTCATCTGTCATTTAGCAGCTGACAGTCAATTTGACAGTTCGTTCCTGTCAAACAATTTATCACTCCAAGAAAAAGACTCGTTACCAACTTGTTTCTGTTTTTTTTATTGCACTGCATTCGATGTTTCCATGTCAATACGAAATTAAATGAAAATATCTACGAAAACCCTTCGCAGATACACAGTTCCTTGGTTACATTACTCCGTCAAATATGAAATGCGCTGAATCAGACTCGCCTGCAACGCGGGCTAAATCTATTTAAAATCCTTTCATGTACGCAGTAGATAATAATTTGTTAAACCCTTTCAGTGAGTTGGGTATGAAAGGATTGAAAATATTTATAATTAAAGTTCCGTACTTCATCTTCATTAATACCATTGAAACCAATGGTTACGTCCATGGTTGCACTTTTACATGACCAGTGAGGAAGAGAACCTGAAAGCCTTTTTTGGTTAATTGATTACAAATCCTCTGAATGCACTTTTTCCATTCGAATATAATGCTGCACTACGCAACTGTGGTTGGATGTTTTAAATCCTGAAGGTGCACGGCTGGAATGAGGTACAAATTTCGATTTTTTTCGATTCGATTGCACGATTGTCAGTATCTTCGAATACTCGGATTCTAGGCGAATTGCATTCTAATTCTGAGAACACCACAGAAAACCTGGTAAACCATCCTACATCTACGGCGCCATAGTCGAGATTTTTCTACAAGACGTGTGGATAGGGAGTCTATCAGCTTTCTGTCCGGTAATGGACAGCTGGGGTGTGCTCAGGGTCTATATTGGCTGCTTATGCTCTTCTTTATTCCTCTCAGCTTTTAGTTAGTCGATGTGTTTAAGATACAATGCAATTGCGCATCTAATGCCATGGTTACCTTTCGTCAGTGCTCCGCTGATGAGCAACAAGAATACCAATGGTGACAGTATGCAATCCTATGGTATTCCATTTCGAAATCCTCTGACACTTTACCATTGTGTAAGGCGTGACGCTCGTATGAAGTTTTGATAATACCTACGTGTTTTTCGGGAATGGTTCTCCTGGACAAGTCCGACCAGATAGCCGCTTTGTTTCAAAATGAAGGAAGCGTTCGCGAAGTATATAAACAGAAGCTGTACTCTATTATGATCCTTGTTTCGTACAACTGCGGTCGCGGTCCTGTTTCATATGCCTCACTACCGTTCAAAGTCTCAAAAATGTTCTAAATTCGCAAATTTTGATTCAAAGGTGTTTAGGCAGATCGAAGTCAGGGAGTGTGGAAGATGGGTTTGTCAACGTGGCCTTACCTTTACCATCGGTTTATCGTTAGTTGCATGCCCCTAGAGGTTGAGTCGCTCTTGCAAACTGTTGGTTTATCAAAGGTCTTCAGAACACTGTTTTGGCCAAGAAATTCCGGGTCGAGATAGGTTCACTAGGTAGGTCCCAGTTTTCTCTATGGTTACGGTATAGACGATGCCGTCGGAATTTAAGGCGATTAGTTTAACTTCTTTGAGGTGGTTTCCTTCATCAACGTATGCCCCATAGACAGAATGGAAAGTAGAGCCAATCACAGAGTATCCATGGGTGTTGCCTCTTCTTGTCTAAAGTTCAGTTTCTGATAATACATACGTGGCTTTCTTAAATGGCTACAACGGCGTTGTTGTTCCTTACAAGAAGTTTCAATGTATCTCGTCTTGTTGTCCTGAGAAGTCTGGTTCGATTTATTCACTTTAAACTGCCTTTGTCTCCAGTTCGCTTCTTTATTACTCATCTGTGGACTGTTCGGCATGTGTTGTCTTCTTGTTGAAACCACATCTGCTCCAAGATCGGTAGTGATCTCCATGGTCTTCGACAGGATCATTGAAGAACCAGTGTAGGCCACTGTCCCCTCCAGCACGTAACTCGTGGTACTATGGGTCTACTGAACTGTGGGTTGCTGACATGCTGGCTTGCTGAAATGTGAAGATGTTCCCTATTAACCAAGCTGTTGACCGAGATATCCGCTTCTTCCCTGAGAATGATTTTGCGATGATAATCGTATGTAAAGCCACAAGCTTGTTTGTATCGTTTCACCCAAACGTCTCCCAACAGTTTGATCTGGTGACAAGAATTCATGATGCACGACACCTGTGTAAATCATGAAAACCGTGAGGATCGTTTCCTCCTTCGTTTGAAAACCACGAGATTTGCTCGCTGTTGGCTCAGAAGGTGTATGCCATTCACTTGCCTGGAATGGATTGCATTTCGTACTCCTAAACTCCGTGGGCGCCGTGGCTCAGTGGTTAGTGCGTTGGACTATGGAGCAATGTTCAAGTCCTCTGTCAGTTTTCTGATACTCAATTTGCAGTTTTAGACCAACATTCCTTCGATTCTATTGATGTTTTCTTCGTTTTTCAATTACGACTTATGTACTACTGCTTTCGTCAACCTCGACAGACTCACCGACCACGATTGAAGGGTTTGTGGTTGTGAAAACTTCTGTTTTCAATAGAATATCATTTTCAAAACACTTTTCCAACAGTCTTCGAATCATTAAATCCGTTTTTAACCCAAAATTTGACACAAAAACTCATTTTCCAAAGTTGGTCCCATTGTAAAATATCGAACACAAACGGAGCTCTCTCTCCACAGAGTAGCTTTTACAAATGTCAAGCTGTGACGCAAACAAATTTGAGTAACTGTTAATGACAGATGTGTCAACTTGACAGCATGATCTGTCAACATGGCTGATGTGAACTCGAATCAACTGACTCAAAGCGCCACACGGTGGTCATTTCTGAAACTTTCTAACCAATGAGCAGATGAAACGTCAAACAAACGTCAAAATGGGGCGTACCAACTGTAGGATACGGAATGTATGGTAGACAGTCAACCTTAAAGTAGTTTTCTCTATGCTTATTCTGTTCTAAGGAAAACAGGATTTTCTTTCTGGTAGGGTACGTGGTCAGGTGCGTTGTCTGCAAATGTTTGATGACTTTTCGAAATCGAAACCATTTATCCCTGTTCTGACAGATTGTGATTCTGTTTCCCATAACTCAATGGCATGAGATTGGCCATATGTATGTATGTATGTATCTATTGTTTGGTAGCGTTTTGTGTTTTCTTCTTTGAAGACATTAACGTTAATAGCCACCAAAAGAGGACACACTTCGAAACTGTCCCAATTTTCTATTAAAAACATTCTGACGCATCTGATGCCATTCGAAATGTGAGCCAAATTGGATGAAGCATCATCCGATGAAAATAATTTAATTACATGCTTAGCGCGTGTGTCGGAATCAATTAATTTCAATCTGCATTACTCTCGATAATTAGATTAGTTGAAACTTTTTAACTGCTTCAGTGCGTGTTGCACTATTTTCGCTTGATAAGAGTATCTGATCTGATAATCGCCACTTCCCCCTTATTTACTGGCCTCTGGATTGTTTCCGCTGTCATGGATGGGGGTTACCATAATAATCCAAGCCATTTGGATACTTTCAATTGGTCTGGTGGCTGTGTGCTTGCGAAACTAGGGTCGCACATCCTTCCGCCGCTGCTGTGCTGAGTTGAGTTTCTGCAACTGATCTCTTCAAGCACCTTGACCTCTCCGGATGGATGGATTGGATGAGCTGAGAGCAAAAAAACTACATTCGTCAGCAGAATTCGCTTCTGCAATCAACAATGAGATTGAAATCTTTTCAGCCACTTGTGCCTCGGCTCTCAGTCGGTATAGGATTGCTCAACCACCGAATAGCGCACCTGTTGTGCGCTAGAAGTGCTCTTGTGTAATTTTCAGATTCATAATCTAGGTATGTGTCTGATTTCGAGCCTGAATACGTAATTCCTGTGGAACCCTATAAATTATTATTAGCCAGCCGTGTGTGTGCGAGCTAGAAGAAACAAAAATCAATTAAGCGGACATTGAGTTATCTTCTGTAGATACTTTTTTGTTGTTTTTGTTTTTGCGCTAGAACAGCTGAAAGCCAATAACTGGATAATACAATTAGCAGGCAATTCGCATAAGCATGTGCTCCCTCCTCCGCGACGTCGAACAGCGTATACATGAGTCATTTAGCAAACTAAACAGCAGCGGTCCCCCTGAAGAGATGACACACTATGTGGAAATTCTTGTGCATAAAATGATTGACCAGTCCCAGTCCCAGTCCCCCTTCTGTGCTGACGACAAACTGTCGCTGGCACTCTCTATATATGGCAGCCCCCGCTAGACCTGCAAACATATACTACACTCGTACGAGTACAGCAACTAATGTAACCCTTGGTAGCTTTAATTAAGCCTGTACATGGAAGTCGTGCCAAGAGAGAGGCAGTAGAGAGGTTGGCCATTAAGTGTGGTGCTCTAATGTAGTTTCCATTTGTTTTTTTTTCTTTTAATTTCGCCGAGTAGATTGATCTGTCGTGGGGGGTTGAGTATTATGCATTAGTGCACCAGTTTTAGTTCATTTTTATATTTTTTTTCCATTCCTTTGCGGTGGACCTGCCTCTTATGGAATTGCTGTTGATTGAATAATAACAATTAGTAATTACAAGCGTGACTGATGTAGGTCAGTTTTTATTTAATTTTTCTTAAACGCTTTCAATCAGATACGTAGTTTGCGCCATCTCTCGGTGGCGGCAAGGCATTTGTGAAAAGAAGCGTCTTTTCCACATAATTCAAGTGAATTGCAGCCAACTTAACAGTGCTGAAAACTTAAAGTGACAGCTCTGTCAAATTTCTGTCAGGTTTGAACTGTCAAAAGCTATATCGTTATCGACCGTTGCTGTAATACGTATCTTCAGCTTCTCTAGAGGACTTCTAGATATTCCATCAGGGGTTGGTTGGAATCGGTTCCACTTCCCTGCCATGAACCGTACCGATGGTAAAATCGTACGTACCCCTCTTGTACGATGACCATCGTCTCGCGATATCGTTTGGAGATAGTTTTGCTTGAAGAACTGCCAAGCTCTATCGATAGATGGAGCTAACTACAGACGACAGCGTTCGTTGCTATCGTTTGGACGACGAAAGGTTTAAAAGTTATGTGATGAGGGCGCTGGTTTTAACTAGAACGCGGACAAAGCCTTGCTAGAGTTCTTCAACTATTAGACATAGCAGCTAGACAAAAAGGAGCCACTAAGAGTGGAAAGGCAACATGAAACCAACCAGCTATGAATGACCTTTAAAAAGCAGGAAGAAGAACTGGTAATGTAATTCGTAGGACTACGGACTAAATATAAACGAAAGTAGCCATCCTGTCGGTATTAGGTAGCTTACGGTAGGATTCACTTGAACTAGAGAAAATCCCACACGAGGCGGTTGGTTACTTCTGGAATCATTTCAAGCTCCTCGAAGAAGTATCCCCCAATGGGCAAGGGATTTTTCCCCTATGGGTATCACAATGGGTCTGTAATGACCTGAGTGTGGCGATGTGATATATCTTATTCTAGTCGCCTACCCACATACCTAACTTAACCTAACCTATTCCTCAGAATCTGCTTTCTTGAAAAGTTTGTGCAGGACTGCGGGAGAGAAGGTGAATTCGTGATTCATCCTCAACATCATCCATACAGCTATGACAGACGTCTTTGGGCTGAATCCCAAGCCTTAAGGGGTGCCTACTTAACGTAGAGTACCAATGCATGCGTCTTAACAACTGTGGCCACATAGGTTTGGCGTGATCATCAACATCAACATCATCTTACATTTGCCTGAGAACCATGGGGTACCACAATCGATCTACTATTGGTCTACATAAGTGCGCTGGTGTTTCATATTGGTAGTCGCTTTAACCAAAGCCAACCAACATTTACCTGATCCAGACTTAATGTATAGATAGATTTCTTGCCCCCACTTTGGGAGTCGAGGGCTCCTTTTTTGTGCCACTTCTGGCTGGTTCATCTGCTTACAATTTTCTTGGATGTCCAAGTGGCCAGGAACCCAGCACAGAGTCAGATTGTAATAGCAATCCAGAGTCCTGAGTTCCTTAAATAAAATTTTCATTGAATAATGCCCAAATGAATACCTAGTATCGACATGATCAGCGCGGACGATGTCCTTTCAGACCTCCATAAAATTCGGTGTCAACGAGATACCTAAACTAAACAGCATCCTCAACATGCTTTCTGCGTTGAGATGTATAACTCATTTTGAAAAGATTTGCTAAATCCATGACACGGGGAACAGTCCTTTAGTAGAGACTCGTATCTTTCGATGGAAAGGGACTCAAGTTATACATTTGCTGCTATTTAGACAAGGTTTGTTCCCGTGTCTCAGATTGGTGATTTTTGCTAATAGCAGTCAGCACAGTGGCTCAATCTTTCGATTTGTTTTTAGCATTATTTTTGATAGGATGATGGTTTTGTAATGATACCTGGTCTTTATGTGAGACTGATGTATCAATCACTATTCCAGCATGAAAGTTAGTGGCGCTAATGCTGTCCTTTAAAGGGAGTGTAGCTTTTCCTTAGGATTAACCTAAGCCAGCTATGTCAAGACGGTGTTTGGTCCTTTCACAAGTTTAGCCTCATAACGTCTATGGACTTTAAAATAAGCAATAGCGAGCCTAATACGCTCAAAGATGTAAAGAAGACATTTGGCAACTGTATCATCTCACGTCGAGCGTAAATCAATTGGCCACCGCAATCATTTTCTCGATTATTTTCTTTGGCGCTACGTTAAGTCCTTACCTTTTTGGATAAGCTCGAGGCCAACATTCGAGACGCTTTGCCGGAATAACGCCGCACATATTGAACCGAGTCACCAAAATTTGACCGATGCCACACATAATGGCATGAAAGTAGCTTCAAAAGAAAGCCCGAATCAATTTTATATCTCACACCGTTTTTGTTTTATTTCAATTTTCTTTCCTACCGTTCTTATCTGGTCACCGTATAGTATGTGCTATTTTGTAGTTTTGCCAGTCTTCGGTATACCTTACTGTGTTGAACTGTCTGTTGCTTCATCTTGGCACTTCCCCTTCCATCTTTAATTCTGCTTCTTGACCAGATCGATTCATACACTACTGCGTTTCATAGTTCTCAAAAGTGACCTGGAGCTCCCAAACTTCTTCGTTGTGGAGTATGACTTATGCAGCAGTCATCCATTATGTGATTGAGTGTTGGCCTCACAACCGAGAACTCGGATCGTTGTAGGTCATCGCTTTGTTGTTTTGACTGCTCTGTTACTTGTTAGTGCTATTTTATTGAAACGTTAAGAGCACTGGTCCCAAGATGGAACCTTATGGCATTCCATCTTTCTTCCGCTGTAACTATGTCATATACTGCAAACCACGATACCGATCACTATTCCATCTGTGGTTTAATGCCATTGGCGATAAATTACCGGAAGTGTGGACTTGGACATGACGGGGGGTTCTCTTCTCCATGAAGATTCAGTCTATGTGTAGATACTAGTTTTACCAATAAACCTTATGAATTCTAAATGCTAATGTCTTCGTTTTTCTCTTTTCAGATATACCCTTCGTTCGTCTTGAACTGATGCAGTCCTTTCCGGTCCTAGGATAGTCCAGAACCTACACTTCTCAAGCCGACTTCTGACTGAATAAACCGCCGCCTTATTCGTGCCGCACACTGCGAACATCCACTGCGAAAACCGCGCGCGCGCGCATTAACCTTTATTTTTATGTTAGTTTTGTCTATTTACGTCGTTTATGTGTAATTTCGAGACCTCGCGTCTCCCCTAGGCCTCCACTAGAACTCGATTTTCGCTTTCGATTTTTACTCACACGATTTTATTTAATTTTTTTTCTTAAATTTAAGTGCAACCAACACAACACTCCCCTTTTGGAGAGAACCATCCAAACATCCTAAAAGATAATTCAAATTCAACATAAAAAAATCATAAAACACAGCACATCATCCATGAGTCTGAGATGAGAACAGAGAGTTACTATTCGTCTCGTGTCCTTGCAAAGCAAAAAAACAAGAAAATTATCGATAAAGTGAAAGATTCGTTTTAATCTGTCGTCGTCGTCGTCATCATCGTCGTCGTTTTAACCTAAAAATTAAAAACAAAAAAAAGAACAACAACCAACAACCAACAAACAAAGACAACAAATTTTAAATTATAATTCGCGTGTATGAACAATTATGTCTGCCACAATGCGTACAACATTGCAAACCGTGCCAGAATCTCTACCCGCCGATCATGTTACCAACGGTGGTACATCGACACCGACTGCAGTGTCAGCTGCTGCAGCGGTGGCAGCATCAGCCGCCATTGTCGCACAACAGCAACAGCAACAGCAACAACAACACAGCACACACAATAGCAGTAGTTCAGTGCAATCGATCAAAGATAATCACCATCATCAGCATCATCATCACCATCAGCATGATTCGACAAATGCAAATATCATAGCTCCACCACCGCCATCGGGAACGGTCTCAACCACAACAACATCGGTGGTCAACAATGCCACTGCGGCGGCATTGATTAACTCAACTGGTGCGACTGGTGGCGGTAACAATGCTACGCCCATTCAACTGCAACAACATGTCAGCAACAATTCGGTGAGTGCTGTCACCTCGGCTGGTGGCGGTACTGCAACAACAAATCAAGCGGCAATCACGTCATCTGCCACATCGGGATCGGTGTCATCCGCCACCGGTGCTGGGACAACAAACAGCATCAGTGTCAGTGGCGGTGGCGGTGGTGGTGGTGGTGTTGGAGGTACCGCTGTCGTTCCCACTGCCGCCCCAACGACAAATCATCATCATACAACGTCTGTCACATCATCGGGCGGTAGCGGAGGCGGAGGTACCGTGACCGGCGTCAACAAAACCGTTCTATCTCACTCACATTCGAATTCGTCTGCAATGAAACAGAGGTCATCATCGGCTAAGGTGAGTTTTGTTTACCAAATAAAAACATAAATCCATCGAAACTCCTTTTTGTTTAAAACTACCACAAGTCTCATCAGCTTTCAATTGAAGACGACGACGCGCGGTACGAAGTACGTATTTGCTTTCGGAACTCTGACGTCAGTGGGCACGCACTCTTTGACTAATTAAATTTTATTTTCCTGCTTATATCTGTTTTTTAATTTGTTTTTTGCTTTTGGTTTGTCGGGGGAGGTCTTTTTTTGGCGAAAGGGCATGTGTTTCTGTCTGAAGATTAGTTCTATTTAAGAATTTATAGCCTCCTCATCCTCAGTTCGTTCCGGACAACACGAAATTCGTATCCTTTGCGTGTTCCCTGTCTTTCTATCTTCTACAACCTATAGATCTCCTGATGTATTCCCATAAAAAGCAAGGATCATCTTTTGAAAACAATTTCAATGACTGTGGAGCTTGACCACTTAGACTTAGTATTCTCTGCTCGTTTCATGCTAGGAGATCTTGGATCTCTCTTGTCATATCCCTTTTCTCAGCTGTCAACGATCTGCTACAAGTATTGCAAAACTTGGGTGACAGAGGTAATGATCTGGTTTAGGGACCAGAAGATGATGAAGATCACAAATGGAAACGAAAAGAACAAGCTTGATTTTGACTGATAGATCCATTGATCGTGGTTTCGATCGCGTTCTTTTAAGACTTTCCTGCGATCTTTCCGATTGATCGATTTATTTTGGAAAAGGTGCAAGTCTACGAAGGCTTTATTTCTTGAGATATTTTCTCAGGATCACCGCGATCAGTTGATCGAATTCATACTCAAGAAGGTTTCTGTCGATTGAGTTCTCTGGCAGTTCGGAGCGGAACATGACTTGTGATCTTTTCTTAAACGTTGACCTGGCGGATGGTGGATATTTTGCACAGCGCAACGATCTATTGAGTGGTGACCGTGGTTTCGATGCGCTTTTTTGAGACTTTCCCTTGACCTGGCGGCTAGTGGATATTTTGCACAGCGCAACGATTTGTTGAGTGGTGATCATGGTTTCGATGCGTTCTTTTGAGACTTTCCCGTGACCTGGCGGCTAGTGGATATTTTGCACAGCGTAACGATCTATTAAGTGGTGATCGTGGGTTCGATGTGTTCTTTTGAGACTTTCCTGTGATCTTTGCGATTGCCCGATTTATTGTGGAAAAAGTTCAAGTTTGCAAAGATTCTTTTCCGAAAACCTCTGCTTACGATCACCACGATCAGTTGATCGAATTTGTACTGAAGGTTCGTACCGACGAAGTTTTTCCGAAGTTCGGATTAGAACATGACATGTGCTACCTTACCTATTTCTTGATTTTTTCCTGGTAAATATTTTGTACAGCGCAGCGATCTATTAAGAGGTGATCGTGGTTTCGATATCTTAAGTTTACAAATAGCTCGTCTCCAAGAAGATGGTATAACTTTGAAACCTGCCTTATTGTCTATAAAAAGAAGGCTTCAAGGGAAGTCTCGTCGATTGCTAGAACCTACTTTGAGAAAGCTTGAATCACTTGCCTGGTTCGATAGCTTTACAGATCGGAAGTTCAGTGGTTCGAATGAATATCGCCCAACAGTGATACCTCTCCCGGCAGTATGTAACTTTGCTATGATCTTAGTGTTCGTCCTTAGTCGTGCTTACATTTTGTCGGCTTAAACGCACCTTAGTCTCAATTTGTGCAAATAAGACAAATACATAGTCCATGTGCTTCGTCAATGCCCAACTTGTCCAAGCTTGCTGTAGTCTCTGTTCTAAAGAGTTGGATTAATGTCGTAATCTTCGACCTAATAATCCCGAATGTCCCTCAAGATTTAGCCGCTTTATGGCTTCGTTTTATCGTTATAAATCGCAAAGGCATTAACGATTGTTCGAAAGCCGAATGTAAAGGAACAAGTCAAAGCTCTTTACCGCTGTATGCATGACTATTTACTAGAATAGGTCTTATTGTGATCCGAGAATGTTTGCCTGTACTCTCTGGGCCTTTGAGTCTATAAGTAGAAAACCTAGTTTTTTAGTCACATTTTCGGATCGTAAACCATCCGTGGCGGAAGAATTGATCAAAGTAGTGTCTCGGAGTAAATCCAAAGCGACACTCGTCCTTATCCTCTGCATCGCTGCTGATTCAAGTCAAAAGTCTATCAAAGAATTGAGTGCCAAACTTTGAAAGAAACTGTACCAAGGGTTGCTTCCTTCCAGTGACTGTTGACGACCCTCCAACCAACTGTAGCTCCATAGAATATGATTAATCCAGCGATAGCTATTAATTCACACAGTGAGTTCATTTAATCCTTTTTTGCGTTCATTTAAACAATTCCTCGAACGAACTCATTACCAATAAAGATTTGAATCGCAATTGTGGCCTTATCGGGGAGATTAATTGCTCCAATTCTCGGCAGTGGGATGCTAGCTTTTCGTGGTAATTCCTCGATGGGCGATTTGATTTGATTTGCCCACACACCATCGTTCTTTCGAAGCGACTTTCGATTGGTTTACATGAATTTTTAATTCCTTTTCTGTGAAATTTTCAAGTATTTTATAATTAAAGGGAAAATCCCTCCTCCTTGAGGTATTCCTTAAGTGGTTAGTTTTCTCCCGAAAATGAATCGTGTTCCTGAGTTGCTGATTAAGCATCTTATCCACTCCACTTGTGACAGATTGTGATTACTTTGAAGTCCTTAAGAATTTCTGATTTAATTGTTGCAGTCTTACTGTAGATTTGGTTCCTTGAGTAATGCATTACTTGCGTGAGTAATGCATTACTTGCGTGAGTAATGCATTACATGCATAAGTAATGGATTACATTCATTCCATCAAGAAGAATTCACATCGAACGATGTCGCTAACCATATGTTGGAAGTTCTTACATGTTGGTGTCCGCCAAAGGTCGTATCTAAGAGGATTTTTTAAAATGAGAATCGTATCTACTGGCCATTGGTATGTGCAAGACAACCAGGAGATTCTGTTTTGCTATAAAGGATTCCTCTTACATTACCCTGTGGGACTTAACACGTCGTCGCGTTTAACACCTTATGACATCGCTTTCGAAATTTCTTTATACTCACTCTGTCAAGGCGATCCTATAGATAAAACTATAGCCCGTTCTGTTCTGTTTTCAACATTCAACAGGATTTGTGAAAGGATATTCTGAACTCTCCCCTGCGCTACTGGCTGGCTCCTCACCCTTAATGCGATGATGAGCGAGTTATTCCAGCCATGAACTCATCTCGACATATGAAATCATCGTCGTAAGGGCTTCTGTGTGCGAATACATTTTAATCAATAAATTTGAGTAACAATAGTTGGTGGAGTGGTTGATTTCGTCACACACTTGCCCAGGACATCATCTGACGCCAGTCGTCTGTAAACATATTCGGTTCGCTTTGGCTTAAAGTAAATCAATCAATCGAGGGGCAGTTGTAAGGATTGACAAAGTTTAAGTTTCAATTGGGATGGATGTTCATATTTTTAGTTTTTCTTTCCCCTCACCATCGAGTAGTTTCAATTTGAATATAAAGGACGAACAGAAAAAAAAAGAGGATCCTGCGCAGTAGGTCTCGCTTTGCAGTTACTACCCGGGAAAAGGAGAGAAATTTCAATGTGTTTGTTAAACGATGTTCAGCGGTTGTTACTCTTGCATGTCGCCTTAGATTAGGGCTGTTGTCAGAGTGAATGAATGAACTTGTTTATTGAGGAAAGAAGAGCTGGAAAAAAGCAGGAAAGAGGACCTCTAACATGTTTATGTATTTTCTATTACCAATTATGTAAGAGTTGCGTCAACAAATGTTAGGTAGGTCATATCTATTAAACAATAAACTCAACTTGTTTGGGGTCAGAATCTTCGTCGGTTTTTTGTTTTTTTTTGTTGAAAAAGTGTTAAGAGGACATTTATCCTGTTGTTAAGTAAAGGAAGTATGACGCAATGGAGGGGTGGTGGTTATAATAAATTAAGGGCGGAGGCCTTTGGCTTAATGTAGTTTTGTATATCTTTTTCAATTAGAATGCTCCCCAGTGGGCGGTGGGCTTGGTTAGGTAAACAAATTCGACATTGACAACTTTTCCTAAAACAGCTTCAAGCACTTTGGTGACGAGGTTGCCAGTAGCTTCCTCTGTTGTTGTCGTTTTAATCCATGGTCTGACCTTCAATCTCAGTCATAGTACTGGCGTGGGTTTGACATCGAAGATTTATTTTCCATTCTGCCCGTTGAGCTTCTTGAGAAAGTGACGTCTTCCTGCCAGTACGAGACAGGGACACATATTTGGCACGACAGGTCTGTAAATGCCCACGACCTTGCTTTTCACAATCATTGGCTTTGTGCGTGTTCTATTCTTCATGGATAGATGGAGCTTTCTGTACTACTTACTACTGGGGCCATGAGTTTAACGGTTTTGAGTCATTTTTTTAGTAAAATTAGTTCGAAATTCCAAGTGGTGTCCCACAAGGTTGTATCTTTTCACCGATATTAGTTTTATTGCTGATTGAGGATTTGGTTCCCTGCTTTGTAGATCGAAAATGGAAGAACATGATATTCCACAACGGACCCAGTACCTACAGAGCCCTAAGAATCCAGCTGGCACATTGCAATCTTCACATTGTTGGGAATACATGTAGTTAGCCAGCACTCAGATCACCAAGGAATCCAATGGGAACTCCTGTTGTGGATAGCCTAAAAATGAAGACAAAAGTTGGTTTGTAACCTTGGGATAGCTAAGCGGCCTCATGATGGTAATTGGTGGTCTTCTTGACAGTTCGCACAGGCTTTGCCGAAACCTGCTTTCTAGCTCTACACAGTTTCGGGCATTCGCTTACGAAGTGAGATATGGTCTCTTCTTCTCTACCATTCTTCATCGGTGGGCCACCAGGAGATTGTGGTCGGTAATAATCGCCGTGAAGAGCGCTAGGTTAGCTCAGTTAAGTACTAAAATTTGCTTGGTCTTGGCATTGTCATGATTTGTCCAAAGTTTTTTTAAAGACACGACAAGATGATTGTGTGCTCTATTTCTCGTTAGCTAGTCTCGGGAAGGCAACTATGTAAATAGGATTTAGCAAACGCTAGGGGTGGTAAAACAGAGGTCAGACTCTGTACGAACCTCCTGTCTTCCTTAAAAGAAGTGTAACTTTCTGGTTTGCTGTGAGTTTTCCATAGGTGAGGTTGAAATAGCCTCTATAGTTGCTTGCCAGTCCATGAGTACTTCTTGTGTAGTTTCTGTGATTGCTAGTACTACTTCCACTTGGAACGCGGTTTGAAAGTCTAAGTGAGCGAACAGTTTCGGGTTACCTTACCAAGTAAGCCCTTCTCGCTATGGCCTGTGTTGACCTCTTTTCAAAGGTTGAATTGTTTTAAACGTAGGGCGGTCTTGGCAGCTGTTTCCTTTGAGTCTAGGTCTAATGGAATCAGTGCCAGTATGGTTTCAAGGGCTGCAGTTCTAATGGTACTGGTAGTTCCCACATATGCCAATCCTGACATCCTGGTCATTTCTTGAGGTATGTACATGGTCTGACCTGGAGGAGGCCTTCAGACTAAGTAACATACCAGTAGAATGGGTCCAACGATGGCTTTCTACATTCAGTGGATAATGGCGAGCTTAGATCCCCATCTTATATCAAAGATTGTGCTTCACGAATAGAAGACTATGAATGTCTTCATTTGCTTTTCTTACGTGTCTTCTATCCAGGTAAGCGTATGGCCGAGTATATGGTTCAGGTAACTTGCCTTCTCTGCGATTTGAATGGGTGTCTGTAGGGCCCGATTTGTAAAACTGTTCCCTTGAGGGCAGATTGAAGTATTTCGGTGATCCCATTTCGTATCCACAGTACAGAAGATAGGGCCCCACCTTACGGTGTTCCTTTAGAGGTCAGTGCATGTATTTGACAGTCACTTGATGTGTCTCGTCTTGAGCATCCATTTAACCCAGTCTGGGATTACTGATGATCGTAAAAATTCAGATTTTACATTGTTGAAGCCTCCTTCTATATCAAGGAAGGCATCTAGCGTGAATTCCTTGTGGTGGAGTGAACTTTCGATCCTCGTCACCACCTTGTACAGAGAAGTCTCAACAAATCGATCTTGAATACAGGCGTGTTGGACTGGTGACATATCCCTATGACGTACATAGTTTGGAGCGTATGTGTAGATCTACCAATCTCTTGAGCAGGAACGAGGTAAGACTAATCAGCCTTAAGTGTTTTGGGCTAGTATGTGAAAATCTACCCATTTTGGAGAAAGGGAGGTTAAAGAGCTAATTGCCCAGTTAAACCTTTTGTCGTCTATATTCTAATTACCCAGGATGTGCCTTGTATTGGCTGCTCTGTCGAAAGGGCTTACTGCAATGCCAGAGGTTAGACTTTGACTCCATGAAAAATGTGTCCCTGAGAGGTCTAGGGTCACAGAGCAGAATCTGTCTGGATTTTGATGGAACCTAGAACGTCAACTTTGAAAGGATACACCGGAGTCTAGCTGCGTCTTTAGTAGACTCTTTTTGATTACGGAACTTGCTCCGAATCCCTACTGCTTTGCAAAAAGGAACTCGGAGTTTGCAGAGTGCGGTCTACATTCGTAAATTTCTAAGAAGAAAGGACTATATAAACCTGCTTAGCTTACAAATATTGAAAGAAGGTGAAGATCGGGTTACCCAGAGTGTGGAATACTCGAAAAATCCAGGGTACCTCGTTGCAAAGTTCGTTTACCTAAATTCTCAGTCTAAGTTGAGATGGTTTAGCTGATTTTATGCGCTTCTCTCTGAAGAGCAAAGCCATCTCAAACTAAAGAGTTAACATAGAGTTGTTTCCCCTCTTCGTAGCTGCTGTCGTTTATTAATAAAATCCCAACACGTGACCATGTTTTCCCAAATCCAACGCCACTAACTATGTCATCATCGTTTCAGAACACTTCCTTATAAAACGAGTTCTCCAAACTACAGTGCTGAACTGTGTTCTTTAGTATTTGTCTAGCCTCTGGGCTATTTTTGAAAGACTACTTGTAAAAACATAAGTTTTCGAGTGTTTTCCTTTCGTGTAAACACATCTAACTTTTATTATCTGAAACTCAAAAGTTCATCTTTCTTTTTTTTTTTTGAAAAACGACATCTGAAAACACCACCCATACACACGCTTACAAAACATATCACCGAGAAACTATTTGTAGAATTTACGCACCCGGAATCAATTTCAATGCTCAGGCATTACAGTCCTCCGTTTTTGTTGTTGTTTTTGTTTTATGTTTTAGTGAAAACATTTATTTTTATAAAAATAAAAAAGAAGACAACACCAGCCCAATGTCCACTGTACACGAATGTGTGCTATTTTTGGGGGAAAAAAAGCGAAAAGCGTTTTTGGCTTTTGGGTTTCGAAAACGCTTTCATGTTTTGAAAATTCTTATTTTCAGAGTTCAGTGAAGAACAAAGGTTGTTTGGCTGATTTATTGTTTGTGGAGGACACACATATGTGCGAGGGGGGACCTGTGAATGGGTGCAGATGGTGCTTAAGCTTTCTCGATAATTTTGAGTGAATAACGACAAATGTTTCGCTACTGGGAAAAGTGATTCAGTTTGGATTTAAAGCACGTGGAGGGGGCGATTCTTTGGAATCTACATATGTACTATTGGCATTGGATTTAAAATATGTCCTGAAGTCTTATTGGGTTGGGTTGAGAGCCATTTTCTTGCGGAATAGATATTTAAACTCTCTTCTTGGAATCTGAGTTCACTTACAGCTTAGTTTGTTGGCCTATTATTAGACTAGAAAGCTATGTAAATGCTAGGAAGTAGTTACAGTATTCAGCCTAGGAAAACGAAACGAAAACCCTAAGGAGGCGGTGGCAAATCTGTCAAGACAAGTCTCAGAGGCAATAACATTGCAAATTCCCTTCCTGGGCTTTGAAAATACCAACTGTCACACTTCTTTTCGGCTTCAACCGTCAAAGGTCACTAGGGAGTATATTTATTCCTGACATCTACCTAGAAACTCTGCTGCTATAGCTACGTGTTCTAGAGTATTCCGTATTCACTTTCTATAATAGGTTAGCGCATCCGCTATATACCCTCTGAAACCCCGGATCATCTAGTCTTTCAAGAATCAAAGAATAAACAACAATTACGAAAGCTTCTCTAGTACGATAAGTAAAGTATCCACCCAACTATGGGCTCAAATGGAAGAGCATCGTATTCCATGTAATGGCAGTCTTTCACTTGGGTTCTGGAAATCTTTCAAAGTTTCTTTCCAAGAAGGTTTTAAGTCGGATGTAGACTAGTACACGTTTGCTCCTCTTGCATAGTTTCACTGGGCAATGTAATCGTGAAAGCCATTGTACTCGTAAGACCATCTTCATAAGTTACGTTGCACATTAGGGGACCTAACATGAAACCTTGAGGAACACTTCCTGTGATATTCTTTTGGGTATATTCTGTAGAGTGAGTTTTATTTTCCCTCTGGCTTTCGAGCGCCAATCCAATTTTTCTGTAGCTGTGCTGACTTACCTTATGGACGTATGAACATTCTCGAAATATCGCTTAGTGCAGCAGAGTTAGATCGGTGACAATCCTTCTTTTCGTAGGAAGGAGAGTCTGGTTTTGATGCTCGACATTATCTGCACGTGACACAGAATGCTATTTTCTGACAGCGTCTGCATGTTTTTGAATGTAGACGTTGAATCTACATATTGAGAGAGAAAACCCCACATAGCATTGCTTTAATCGAGAATACTTATCTAATTGACCCTTTTTTTCTCTTAAAGAGCTAGACATGCATGTGTCGAAAGGTTGCGTTGTCTAAAGCGCCCTCTATGTTGATATAGTCTACAGGAGTCGAAGAAAGTGCCTGTTTCTGGATTTGGTGGCTCAATGTCGCAGTATTTCCCTTCTGCTTGGTTTAGTCTAGAAGAGTCACATTGTTGAAAGCGCCCTCTATGTCAAAGAAAATGCCTATTTTTAGATTTTAAGGTGCTGTGTCGCAGTATTTCTTGTCCACTTGGTTTTGTCTAGAAGAGTCATGTTGTCGAGAGCGTCCTCTTTGTTAAAGAAAATGGCCATTTCTAGATGTTGAGGCGCAGTGTTTCAGTACTTCTTTCATTTCACGTTTTTTACCTCGCATATTTCATCGCTCCCACTGTTTGTTGCGAAGCTTTTGAAGCTTACATTTGAATCTTTCTAAACTTCAGAGCTTTCCTAGCATCTCAGCACAATTCTGCTTTACCGACATTTAACTTGCACCAACGCTTTTCCGGATTGAGTATCCGATAAAGCTGTGTGATGGAGCTTTCTCCGTTTCCTCGCCGGTTTAAGTCTTTACTGTATCATAATTCACAACCAAAAAGCCCACTGACGTCATTTCTTTTTTGTTTATTTATTTATTAACCGAATTATTCTTAACCTAAATTTATTATTATCTCCGCACGTACCATAGCTGTTTCAATTGAAAGTTGATGACAATATTTTTTTTAATTTTAATTATATTTAAGATTTTAGCTTTTAAGAAATTTATAGCTTTTTCTCATCGGTCTCGGTGTGTCCTTCTTCGTAATGTGATTGTCCAAGAGCGTTGTTTACTAACCTAAACAACGACCAAAAAAAAAAACCATCTTTTCCATGTTATCTGAGCGACTAAAACAGAATCTGTTTGAAAGCATATTTTCGTTATAAAGTTTTTGTTATCATTTAGTAGGTGGTGGGTAAATTTATTCTAATTGATTGCTAATTGGTACTACATGCATACTTGAATGTTTTCCTTGAACATGATGATTTAAATTTTTTCGATTTTGTGAAACACTTGACAACGGGTGAGGGTGGTTACACGTGGGTAACGTGTTTTTAGGTGTACCTCGGGCGCGGGAAGGATTTGTACTTGTTTTTTGGATCGAATTGGGTTGGAATTAGAAATAAGTGGTTAACATACGGACATCTGTATCCGAATGTTGGGTACGAGTGAGGGGCTATTGTGTGTTAAAAAAATATTTCGTTGGTACTAGAACTATGTACACTTGCGGTCATAAAAACCGGACCAAGTCAAAATGATTGAAAAATGTGTAATAACTACGAATATCCTTTGTTTCTGTTGAGTACTCCGCTTTAGTTTCTAAGTAAATCTACCCAGGTTCCATGTATTGGTTGAATGTTTGGTAAAAAACAGAAGGCATCGACGTTACCAGAAGTCCAACAATATCTCATACATGTTCCAGCATCATGTGCATCAACTATACACTGAGAACTTCTTTTTCACGGCTCTGGACATCATCCTCATCACATCATCATCACTTGGTCCCCTTAGACGTTCTTGGCCAATAATTGGTTGCTAATGGGACTATTCGACTCAAAGCCTTTTTACAGTGGTCTAGCTAGCATGAAGGTCCCCCTTCGATCATTGATCTCTGCATATTCATTCAAGAAGACATCGATTACATCCCGTCAACCGTGTTATGACTGACTGAAACTTCCGCACAACGATCACTGACTTTGAAGACAGTTCAGTCCACTTCTACACGGACGACTCCAAGACCAATGAAGGGATGGGTTGCGGTGTTTTCTCCGACAATCTGAGCATTTCGTTCCACCTCCCAGAGTATTGTTGCGCTTTTCAGAAGAAAATCCTGGCGATCAGGGAATCCTTGTCCGGCATATTCACTGACAGTCAAGCGCCTATCAAATTCTTGGAATCGTTCTCGTGAGTAGTTCAACATTCACCAACATTGGGTGCATGGCACAGAGACGCTGCAGAAAATTGGAATTGCCAGTCTGGGTACACAGCATCCTGCCGGAATGGCGGAGCATAGGTATGCCCGCCGTTACATACAAGCTCTTGCTAAGGTTGGAAGCTACCAACTTTAGATCTGACCAAGGCTTGATGTGGAGTTGGTTCTATTGAAGCAATCACAGATCAGTCACTGGACACTGTCTGGTTGACCAACATTCCAAAAGGCCGGGCTTCTGTTCACATGACTTCTGTAGAAGCTGCCGGGATGGAGGAAGTTCGTTATTGAATCTCCTCCTCCAAAGCCCGTCAACGCAAACAGGACCGAACATGTTACGAATAATCTGTCTCTCCAACCCACTGAAGATGCCACTATTCACATTAGATAGAGTCCCAGTTTCAGCGCTATAAAGCAGGACTGTGATTATCAAGATTTTTTACAGAATCTGTTTAGTTGTTCGGGATAGGCCTCTACTATACAAAGTCCCTTGCTATCTTGAAGTCAAACATACTTATGTGTCGATTGCGACCTTGATGGAGCAGCGAGCGTTCATTCTGCACAATTGAACGAGTGAAGCTTGACATGACTCTATACAGCTCGTCTCTATAGATGCTGTCCTGAAAATGGTGGGACTTGGTCTTAGGTTTACTCCAGGATCTGGCGTAATATGAACATTTGATCTTCTTTGGACTCTCCTGATCTGAATCCACACTGGATCGGGCAAAGGATGCTGAGATTTCCTTCACCAGTTGGTATATTCTCTCTACCAATAAATCTCTAGCTACTTTGAACAACTTATCCTGTATTCCATCAGTTCCAGCAGCCTTGTTGGATTTAAGATTCCACATTGCTATGCTCGCTTCGCTTTGATCAGATGGATGCCAATTGAAGCCAAAGGTTCATTGCAGCATCAACTGTGACTCCACCACAAGAATTCCTTCTTCATCTCTACAGGCTTCAAGTATGGTTCTTGTTGTACACTATTCCTGGAGTATAATCGGTCTTGGCTTGGCTGCAAGTGCTTGTCTGCATTCTTCGTCAAACCAGGGGTTTCTTGGTTGAAACTCTCCACATCAGTTGCAGCAGGCCTCTGATGTCATGTTGCCAGCATACTCACTGCTCTTTATCACTTGATAATGCCTGCATACGACTCATTGAGAGATTTCGGAATATGCCTTCGGCGAAGATTCTGGCAGGCTCTTGCGATTACAGCTTTCCAACGTCAAATCTTCTCAATACGCCTTCTCACAGTAATTCTCCTTTCAGTCTGGCCATTGGGATATTATCCACATCCGTATCTTGGCTGCAACATGCTAGTGATTCGAGTCGATTTTGGTTCCTCGAATGGTTCAGACATCCAGGAGGCAACCTTGTGTCGATCGCAATGTGATCAATTTGACTGATCGTTTCATAATCAGGAGGCCGCCACGCCCCCTTTTTGATATTAAGATGAAACTACGTTCTTGCTGTACAGACGTCGCAAAGTCAATAAGTCTAAGCCCGTCCCTCAACATGTTGGAGACCACTTGTCGCTTTATCGTTGCCATTTTTCAAGTATATTCTGCTTTGTTGCAGAAAGTCTTGGAAAGGTTCACACGATACTAGTTCTTCCACGAAGAACCTCTGTTCTCGTTGATAGACAACTCTGTCTAGAGATACGTATGTTATGATTTATCCCAGAATTATACAAAAAAATCCACCAATAGTCGGGAAGCACAGCCCTTCCAATAGCTCCCCTTAAGGTTGCCACTATATAGAACAACAGGATGGATAGCATGTTCTCATAATTCATGTCTAAAACCCGGACATACGCCAACTATCTGCTGTCAGCCCATGTTTACATTCCTACTATTCCTTTGACATATTTATTTCGCCAGCTTAAGACACTTCCAAGAAAAACAAAATCATTAACCATCCAACTTGTTGTTAAAGGAATTTCTGTTGTTTGCCAAACAACCTTAACGGTTAGCGCCTCAACTCTGTCAGCTGTCAGCTTATTTACCCTGTGCCATCCACAATCTCTCAACAACACTCCTCAGTGCAATACGTCTATCCAGTCTAAATTGGATTTGGCCAAAGTTTAAGGGGTGAAACCTCTTTTTTCCCACACCACAAGGTGACACAGGATGTGTCCAATGATACTGCTGCAAGTTATGGGCGGCAAAATCTGCCAGTTTTCCTATAGATACTCGTACCGCCATTCCATTCGAGATTTGCGTCATATTTGCGATTGACAAATACACACCACCACATGACTTGTTATCTACCAAGCACCGTCAACGTCGACGTCGACGAAAAAACTACAATCAACGATTTGAAGATGACAACGCCAACGACGACAACGCAAGACGACAAGCAATTGCAAAAGTTTATACTCCAACAGCAGCAGCAGCAGCCGCCGCCGCCGCCGCCGCCGCCGCAGAAACAGTTACAACAACGAAAAAGATACGAATTACGTTCGAATTTATTTCATACGAGTGTGTATAGTTCTATACACAATAAAACTTAAATTAATTATGATTTATTATTGCAATTGTCAAAGTTTAAATATTTGATAAGCTTATGCAGGATTCAATTTAGCGTTCGAGCGCACGCCCGCCCGCCCGCTTAGCGGAGGAGTGAGTCTATGTCAGGTTTTCGACCTTTTCACACCAAATTAGTATCTCAGACCGAACTTGTAAGAATTAGTATGAAATTTAAAATGTTTGTGGCTCCTCTCTCTCGGTTGTATAGTTTTTATTCAATTCAGTGTGACGGTCATTCCAAAGTTAATTTGAAAAAAAAATGTATCCATGAAGCCAATTCACTTGTTGTGGATGTCTTTCTGCCTCTCTCTGTCGATCTGGTTATAGTCCACCACCTACTTTGGGATTAGAGCTTGAGAAAGAGATACTCGTAGATACTCGTGGGTTGCAAATGGAATAAAAAATAAAAATAAATAAACTTTCAAACGTTGGCCGTTGTTCAATTAAGTGTCACGTTGATTCCAGTAATGATATCAAGCTAAGAAACAAGATGGAGAAGTCAACCAAACCAAACCAACCCAGCCAATCCAGTCAACCCAGTCAGTTAGTCCAGGCTAGCAAGAGCAAACGATAGAAGAGAAAAAAAAATTAAAAATAAATAAATTAATTTTATTAGAATTGCTATTGCTGCTGTTGCGATAAATTATTATCTGTGCTGTACTCCCACTTTAAACATGGCACGTGAGTTGACAGGGTGTTATCTATGGACTGGGTTTTCTTGACTAGGAACGCTTAATCGAATTTGAAAGTGATCAATGCGTATGCGAGGGCTCTACCTTAGATAAGAGCGGTGGAATGTTGTGCTCCCATGATAGATGGTATTCAAGCACACTCTCCCTACTCCCATACTCGAAGAAGAACAGAAAAATTCGCTTTTGCACGGACTAGTTCGGACTCCATCCATATCTGGGCTTCAAACCCACTGGATTTGCTGAATTTTGTTGCATATTTTTAAGCGCAAGTAGATAGTAAAAGTAGATCGTAAGTGTTTGCATCGTCTCCCAAGTGTTGATTAGGATTTGTGCTCTGTTTTCGAATTATCTGCCATTTGTTGATGAAAGTAAGGACAAGGCAGGGAGTTTACTCTTACTCATCACCTTGTTTTGCGTAAAAGTATGCATTGTTCCCTCAAGTGCAGTCAACATTCAGTTGTGTTGTCAACTTGGGTAGATTCGATACCTTCGCGGATCTCTGACGTCCTAGTTTGTCAGCAAATATATTGTTACCTTGTTAGTCTGGTACCCTAAAGGGCTTGATGTAGTTCTTTAGTCCCGGTAGTTCCCACAAGAGTGTTAAAAGTAAGTCAACAGATTTCAACGATTAGGTATCCCGACTGTAGAAAAATATGTACAAGACTACGCTCATACAACAAGAGACACTCCCTCCTACTAAAGCCTGTCTTTCTAGAGATCACAACTGCAATGCAGACCTCAGTTTGTTCTTCATTCCGTTGTGCCTTATTACGTCCAGTTCTATCAGGAGCCATTCCCTCCCACTGAAGCCTGCCTTTCTAGAGTTCATAGCCATCATGTAGCCCTCGATCTGTAAACTGTTCTACATCCTGCTGTGGATTTAGGACGTTATTAGGTCCTCTGTCATTTCCGTTTCTGAGTAGTAGGTACGCCTCGAGCGAACACCTTTAAGTTGTCAGCAATTTGGAAACTATTACAGCAGACTTATTGCTCCTAATTTAGGTATATGTAGTCAAGGATGAATTGTTATTAAATAAATAGTAATGGTGAAAGAATAGAGCCCTCCGGCATCCCGATTTGCATGGCAAATTTCACAGACAAATGCCATGAGCACCACGCTTTGATAGCAACTATCTCACTTCGTAGCCTATCTACCTTTGGCTAAAGGTTTTCTAACCGAAATGTTTACACTCTTGGAAAGCTTAACTATGATTCGCAAAGCTTGGGACCTTCCAGGATTTCTCCGTACGTCTATCCAATAGTTCAGCTCATGTCGTTGGAGTTACTTCTAAATGTTAGCTTTGTTGGTCTGGTTGCTCATCAGAAAAACTGAAACTCTGTTTGAAGATGTATGACAGCCTTCAATTGAATATGCTAGCTTATGCCAACGTTGACCATTTTTAGTCTTCTTGTCCCGCTGTAGACGTTTGACTGTCGCCATGGAGAAAAGTATCCTTTTTATACTCTATCCGTTGGGTATACCTATACAACTTCAATATTTTGTATGAAATCGAAAAATTCTATAAAAACCAAATATTTAAACATTCAAATTGTCTACAATTCATCCATACATCATATGTGGCCACGCCCACTTTTTGGGGGCGTTTTTACCAAAAAGAACTGATTATGATGAAATTTTCCATGTAACATCGAAGATATCGCTTAAATTTAACAAAAAATGCATTCCGGCCACGCCTACTTAATGAAAGTTGCATTAGAAGCCGGTTGACAGTATCGGTTCTTGAGGGATTGTAGCTTTTCCATGATTTTAGATGGAATATTGGGTCTATAGCAAGCTTCTCCTTTCCGTTCTTATCATTGCTATTCGAAGAACTAATGCAATTTACCGATGTTCAATTGAATCAGTCATTAGATACATACGTAGGTAGCCTTAAAACCATCAATTGATCAATTTCTTGTATCTTTTTGATGAGTTTACCGACAAAAAATGCACCTCACAACCACCCTGTACATTCAATTGACAGCAATCCATTTAGAAGATACTTTATACATCCAACAGATACACATTATGATATACCCCATGCATTATATTCTGTGTAAATTGCTCGGCTCCGATACTTTGTACACTGTGTGTGCGCACAGCCCCCGTTCTGTGACACAAATTGGATTTGAACCAAGCCCCGCCGCAGCATGCATCTGCACGTGTCACTCATTGTTACTAGATCTGTGGATCTAATCGTTTGTCACAGATAGTATAGAAGAAGAAAAAACAACACTTTATAGTACACTTTGCCTAATCCCATCTTGTTTGCCATTGAGATTAATACGATAAGCGATCTCTAAACTACGAGCTAATCTTGGCGGCAATTAAAATTCACGGCCGCATGTGTAATTTTTACATACGCAACCCCAGTGGATGGGCTTTCGCACCAAAAATAGAAAGAAAAACAAAAAACCGTCAACGAATTTCCAGCGGAGGTCGTAATAATAGATAATTATCCACAAAGACGAGGGGTAATTCGTTTGTCAATATTTTGCGAAAAGTCAAAGATTGTGACGAGTCTTGCGAACCACCATCCAACCATCCAACCATCCACCCACCTCCCTGCACTGGGATTTGTATCTTTTTTTTGTCCAGCGGAGGGGAGGGCCTATTCGTGGATTATATTTAGTAAATCTGTTTTCATACTTTGGCCGGGTGACTAAATTGAACTCGGGATCGTATCGGTCATGATACTTATCTAAGATTTGCGGGCATTGTATGGATCATGCTAGTCGTGAATGGTTGGATGGTTTTGTTAAATTAGCCCTTAAGGCCTTTTTGTTTCTTGAGAGAGAGAGAGAGTGATCTTTGACCGGACAGTTTGTTATTTTTGTTACTAATTTGGAATTTGTTTTAAATTGAACAGCTTGTGATGGATATTTGATTGTCTAAATCAAATTGTTTATGGTGAAATGCTATTAGGCTCATGACGAACCGAAGTGATGACGAAAGTGCCAGAAATGTTGCTGAATGAATTTGTAGCAATTTAATTGGAGTATCATGGTCCTGGAGTTCGAAATTTAATTGCTGATTGGATGTTTATTTAAAATGTTTTCATTCTGTGGGTCATGTGATGACAAGTTTGGGAATAGTTTGTCCTGCAGTTCAGGAGGGGTCAGTTCAGGGGCACCTTGGTTTGAAATGAAAATAAATAGATAGATGGACCACTACCAACACTGTCTACATTCATTTAGCTGGCTGCAGTATGGACACGACACGGTGTTACTACTAATTGATCTAAAAATCTACTATCTGCTTGCTTCTCCCTAAGTAGACTCCTCAGTCCCTTGAAGCGTCTATGTGAAGCCATATCATTAGCGTTTCCTATGGCAATAGTGTTTAATGATAGTTTGATTGCTTCTCTAATAGTCTTACAAGTCCTTATCGTAACGTTGTCATTAGCGAAACTAAAAATCTGAGTATTTGTCGACTGTAACATGTCACTGAAATATAGAACAAGCAGTACAGGTAATATAACGTACTCCTGCGGCACGCCATAGTATCATGGCACATACCATCGATCATGGCACTGGTCTTGATCGGTATGATGCTTCTCATATAATGGAAGAGTAGCTGCTGTTGTCTGTACTCTCTTTGGTAAAACTGGTCAGCTAGATATGTTATGCCACTTTTCCATTCGAGAGTTGATCCAGTTCCATGGATTTGATTGCCCATTGGGTATGTCAAAAGATCCCTTTCCGTTCTTAGAGCGTAAGACGTGCTATAAGCCATAAGAGGTATTCCACTGACCAAGGGTTTAACAAGAAGATTAGGGATTCTGGCGAACCCTATCTGTGCAAGGTCTTCGATAAGCTTAGACCATATCATGTTTAGCTATCGGAAAAGATGCTTTTTCGTTAGCCAGTCTCAAGAAAGTTTTTTCTATATTGTGTTAAACAAGAGCTTGGGGCGGTAGAACCACTTTCTTGCTAATTTGTCCGCCAGTACACAAAGGAGTGCGAAGTAATGGTTTCCCGTGACAGATGTGAGTTCTTCACAGCATCGTTTAACCAGATTTGATTTGACGACTATGGATGAGATGGCCTTCATGCCGGTTAGACTGTCAATATAGATGTCCATCATCTGTCTGCAGTGGAATTTCGTGGATAGTTCTAGTCCTGCTTTTGCTATTGCTAGTACTTCCGCTTGAAATACACTATACACTGTCGTGGTTCGGAAGTGGCAGAGCCTACTCCTTCGTCGGTTTTTGATCCGTCCGTGAAAATCGAGATATTATTCCTCCCTCCTGTAAGTCCAGTCCTCTCTGGAATGGTGATATATAATCTGTCTCTGTGCCTAAGTGTCCCCATCTCCCAAAGGTACGATGCCCGTGTCGCCCTCTTTCCTTAGGTTAGATTGCTTCAAGCGTAGGGCACTCTTCGCAGCTATTTCCTATAGATATAGGGCTATTGGACCTAGTGGTTTCAAGGGCTGCAGTCGGTTTAGTTCTCATACCGCTGGTAGTCTCTATACATGCTAGCCTTGGTATCTTGGTCAGTGCTGCGGGACACAGGACTAGATAGAGTGGGTATAATGGCTCTGATGATGGGGGTGTATATCCAGTGGATGATGAAGGGTCTGGGTTCCCATCTGCCAAAGATTTTGCTGTTTCATACCTGTAATACATCATATAAAGGACTGGCATTACTCAAGGGTCTGTTTTGCCTCCTATTCTTTTTATAGTGTCCTAAGGTGACCTGTAGAGTCACCGGCTGTAAGCTTCAGTTCAGTATCTTTCTAAACTGTGAGATGAGTCGTTCTAAAGTTGTTCCTTTGGTGTCTAGATAGCCTTGGTTTGGTTGCTTCGAAACTTAGAGTACCTTCGTCGAAAGTACTAATTTGGTTCCCAAGGTATCGACCCCTTAACTGCACTTCTATGTCTGATAGACAAGTTTAGATGCAGTGGAATCTGGAATCTGGGCTTTAGGCGCTTAGTTGAGACAACGGCAAACCTATTACGGTAACTGTTTTGAAGTTAAAATCGTGAAAAAGGCTACAAAGAACGGAATTGTAAAAGGTTGTGTGCTTGGATAGGTTGTTGTCTTCGAAAAAAGTTGAGAAAATAAAATGCTTAGAGCAAGATTTTGAACTAAAAATCGTATTCGTTTCGTTCAAAACCACCCTAAGTCAGTCATTGCTGCTGCCCACGAAACACTGCCAAGAAATGTGATGTTTAGACGACGCTAAGACGATTATGTAACAAAGCTCCCACAAGCCCTCTTGACGTAATGTACAAAGAATCGATTGAATTCCCCTTCAGGTAGAACAATTTTATTTACACTCAATCAGTAAACTAGAGTTGGCAACACTATGACCAACTTACATGCGTATGCTTCCCCCGTAACAATGGCGGCCATCACAAAGAGGAACCAGAAATAATTGTTTGAATACCAAAAGCGTCTGCCATGCCTGACCCAAGAGCAGCCAAATAATCCAGTGTATCTGTACCTCGAATCGGCCTCTTCTGCTTCTCACTATAGAGCCGAACAGCCAACAGCAGTATAGAGATACACAGGCATATTCCACTTGTTGTGTTCGATTCACAAAGAGAACCTGTACGTGCTTCGTTAAGTTTCACGAGAGCAAGAGAATCGCCCTCTCCTCCCAATCAGCGTAATTAAATTAAAAACAAGAGAATGGACGAATAATTCTTTAATTTTTTTCATTTTTCTTGTTTTCTTCATTAGCTTCTAGTGTTGATGAGATACGAGTACTGTCTGCGAGAGAGCGAAACCCCACGTAGAGTGTGTAACTAGTGTCTGACGTTCAGGGCGTATTTTTTCTTTCGTCAAAGAAAAAAAACATACCTCATGTGGTGTACTTATTTCGTCAGTGCGGTATGCGCCGCGCCGCACCTTTTTACCTAAACAAACAGATACACAGATACACCAGAAGACACTTCACAGAGCGCACGAGTCTCCGATGGAAGAGAGTCCGCGCGATAAGTCCAAGAAAATACATTCTTCGCGGCTCATTGAAGTGCGGAACGCGCGCGGCGTTAGATTGCAATTTTTTTGTTTTTTTTTTATTTGAAATTTTATTTTTCCTTCAAATTTCTCATTTTGATTTTCAAAACGAAAAACGGAAAAAAAAAATTAGAGATTTCGTTGAGTTTTTGAGCTGAGAAGTATCTTTTTCGTTTCGTTAATTCGCTCTGAACGAGAATCGGTTGTTTTGATCGCCTTCTGTATCACACATTGTCGTCGTTGTTTGTCGTTGCTGGGTTCTGCCGTGATCGAGAACGGATTGGGATCCGTTTGAAAAATTTGTATCTTTTTCTGTTTTTTTTTGTTGGTTTTTTTGTCCATCAAAAACTGGACTGCGTTTGTGGATATCTGAGAGTTAAGCAGAAAAATTCGTATCGTAACGCGAAATTCTTTGGTTTCACTACTCACACTGCTCACATACGCCATCGTCTCAACCGAGAAATGTGAGAAACTGGTTCCAGTTTCAAGTTTCATTATTCAAATTATATATAAAAAAAAAAATGCTAAAAAGTGTGTGATAAGCTAGATTATGTGTTAAAATTATTTGTTGTGTTAAATTTGCATTTTTTTTTCTTAGTTTTGTGAAAGTTTTAAATTTTAAGCCTCAAAAGCATCTATGTGCGGATGCTATCGTAATATAGAGTATCTGTGGCTTATTGTTTGGTGTTTTATGTGAGATAATGTATCTGCCAACCCTTGTGGTGTATAAATAAATATTCTGTGACAACATCGTCCAATAAAAGTCGTCTATACGATCAACTAAGTGTGTAATTCTTAAAAAGAAACGAAAAAAAATAAATACATTTCGCACATCACACCAGCAGCAACCTCTATGGCTCTACGGACGGAAAAATAAGAAATAAATAAGAAAATCCAGATAAAAAATTGAAAGAGTCGAGTGTGTGCTCGAAACTCGCGCACGGATACTATCTGTAGATACTATACACTGGGAGTGCAGATAATTAATTAAAGTCCCTCGATGCTGTCTAGGTGATATAGCCGCGTATCTACACTTAAAAAAAAAACAAAAGGAATCATTTAAACAAATGTAGGTATAACAGCCATTGAATACTATAACAAAAGACATAATAAATTCGCCCGATTAAATTGAAGACAATGTATCTATAGCATCGTTGTATCTCAGGACACTAGCAATTGACCCTGAGACATGGTCGTATGTTTTGTTTGCTGGATCAGCAGTTTACGTATCTCAGATTTGTTGTAGCTCTTGTTATCAGTCATCCAACCAGTGTCGATGAAATTTGTTTTTTTGTTGTCACTAGTGGCGGTTGGCAAAAATTTACATATGGTGAGCCATTCTTTGGTAAAGAATTAGTCATTTGAGGAGCGACTTCACCACGAATGCGTAATTCCCCGTGTTTTTCGGTATGACAAAGAGGTCTGGTCACACTGTTTCGTGGAAGACCCGAAAAAAATGATAAATTTCTCTGATTTGCTTGTAAAAAGGTTGAGAGGAGTACTCGGTTGAGTCTTATGCTCCCGATGCACTATTTCTATTCATGAATCCATGGATCTGTGATGAAGCTATGTTCTACTAGACTTAGGCGATGTTTTGATAGGAAATGTCCGTAGTTAAACAGAATAATCCGATTTCGATTCCTTCCATGCCATTAGCTCATGTCAAAACCAGCCGATCTGTCAAACTAAGTAGGGTCTACCAAACTCTTGACGACACGCAGAAAAGTCCTATTCCCTTGGGAGGGGTCCCAGAGGTCCCAGATCCTCCTTTTGTCTCTCCACTGATCGTTTCTTGAATTCTTCTATAGTTTTAGCAAAGCTCTGAACCTGGTGATCTTGCAAAATCAGTCTCTCCTGACGACACGCAGAAAAATCCCATTTCCTTGGAAGGGGGTCTGGGAATAATCTCAGAGTTCAAACTAGCAGTGCCAGATCCAATCATTTTCTCATAGTTCTTCGCTGATCGGTTGTTTAGTTCTTCTATGGTTGTAGCGAAGGTCAGAACCTGAAACTAGCATTGGAACGATGCCAGAAAAATCTGGTTTTGCTTCAGTGATCTCTGATGAGTGTCGTGTCCCAAGACTCTAGTAATTGGTTGGCGTATCTTCTGCCCTAACTTTAAACTTCAAGAAACTACTTTTATTCCATGGTTACTTGTTTCCATTTGTCCTTGGTATTCAGTAAGAATGAGGACTCGAACAATCAGCTACTCACTGTCATCACTAGGTGGCGAATAACAACTTCAAAGGAGCCCATGTCTCTGCCAAAAAAGAGTCTTTCGATTGTTTAGACAGACTGCTCTCTAGTGGTTCAATGGAATACAATTCTCTTTATTGTCGGATATCTTATTCAATGGGTCATACTTTGAAGACAAATATCCAAACCACATTAACCATATTTAGAACACGGATGTCATCCCAGATCCAGCCATTGCTCTTCATATGAAAATAATGTTCTAAGAACTTTTCACTCTACACTGACATCAGTCACAGCTATGGCCTTTCCAAGAACTAAGCTTTGTTTAGACGTTGAGCGAGCATTTCTGTGTAAAAAGTCATAATGTGCATTTTTAATGGTTCCAGAGGCTGATGAATCATAGATTAATGCGGTCTATAGCGACTACTGTCATGCAAGTTATACAAACAATCTCACTGCTAAATGAAATCTAAAATTAGTACGAAAAATGTAAACAGTTGGTACGAAAATAAACTCTTAGCCTGATTAGAGGATTAACGCTTTGTTAATAATTCCGGGATGAGATAAACCTAAAGAAAAACATTAAACAAAGAAACACGCGCAAGCAGACGATTCAATTCAGATACACTAAAGGTTGGTGTTTGAGTTTTTGATGGAAGGGTGCTTGATCCATTCCATGATCGTTAAGAGCACGATCTGGTCATTGGCAGAAATTTGGCCGCGGATCACCTTTCATTGATCACTGATCACGATCACTACAGAGAAGTGCCAGAGCAGTTTGCAGAAGTGCGCCTATCTAGCGTTTGCAAGGACCATGTCAAGTATCAATTTATCTCTCATTTTACTGACAGATAAACTAAAAGATACAAACTAACTGACGCGATAGTACTAAAAACTATTCAGAATGAGATAGCTACTAAGTTTTGTGAATGTTTACACTGAGATCTCGTTGCAAGATAAGCGTATTTTAATTTATGTGAGCCATAAACATGCAAACTGGAATTTTTTTTGGTGGATTATCCAAAACACTGTCTGAATGAATGTCTAAAACTGGTAAAACCAGTTCAAAACCGCGTTGTGGGACACAGTAATGCAAATTATTATAAGTCTTCTACTAGAAGGTTGAGTATCACTAGAATTTGTACCTCAACAAGAGCTGTACACAGTCGATAGATACGAGTGAATGGTATCGTTGTGATCCTGGATTTAACGAGAACTTTAAATGGGCTACTGCGGCTTTCCGGATTCACTTAGTTGATTCCAAGTCTTTCATAAGCTTCTCTGTAGCCTAAGCTGGATTGGAGGCATAGTTTTTGGACAAAGTTTATGGCAACCTTCGAGTATATTCATGGCTTTGAACTATACCAGCTGAGACGATCTAAACGTCAAACAAGCTATCTAGATGGCTTAGTCTTATGTGTTTTACAATAAGTTCATTCATTTAAGCTTAGTTCCCTTCCACATGTCGCTGTTCTATGAACTAATACAGAAAGCGTCTAGTTTTGGATTTAGATCTAGACTCCTGTCTTTAGGGACTTGTTGGTCAAAAACAAAAGCCAATGTATCGCCGAGTTTAAGAACTTTGTTTGGTTTAGCAACTGCACCACATCGCTCTCTCTATTATAAAGAAAAATGTTTGTTCAGACTCATGTTCAAAAGTAGTGGAGATGCACGCCACCCTGAGGTACTTCATGTTTGTTCCTGTCTTGGCTTAGGTTGTAGTCTTTGCTTGTCCGAGTATGGCTGTTTTCTAAGAGCGAATTAACCAAACCTCGCACCTCCCAATAAATCAACTTCAGGTGTCATCACCTTCCAACTTCCCGAAATGATATTAAACTTCCTGTTTACTTAAGAAATCCAATGAATCATACTCACATCTAACGACAAAAGTAAATAGTAACACGTTAGCTTCATTCCATCCAAAGTTTTTCCAGGTGTTGGCCATTACCAATTCAAGGTAAATAGAGAGAAAAAAAAGCCATATACTACCCAAAATAATTGTCTTCTTCCTCCTCAATCATCGATTGATCGAATCCTTATCAAGTTAGCCGCTTGACAAAGACGTGTTAGAAATCTAAAAAAAAAAATGAAAAGAAAAGCTAATCTATTTCATTATTGTTGCACACAGTCTGGTCGCTTCATCGATGGTTTCGAGTCTAAAAATAAAACCTTTCAAACCTATAAATACTCTCGAACGTTGGAAACGTTTAAGGAATAGTGTGATGCATTTAAATCGAAATAAAGATACGTTACGTACGACGAAATGCGAAGGAGAAAATATTTTATTAATATGTGCGTCGGTTCGCTTATTGGTCTATTTTAAGACTCTCTATCCTCTATAACCAGTACAGCGTGTATCGTCTTAATAAGTAAAAAAAAAGAGGAATAAATTATTTAAGATATGAATAGGTAGAACAATTTCAGTAAGTGTGTGCTGGCGGCAATTACCCTCTGAAGGGCTATGTATAGCCACTAATAGCATTGACCTTCGGTTAAATTGGTGACTTTTTGTGTTTTCGGTACAGTGTGGGGCAAATGTTTTCTGGAAGTTTGTAGAGGTTTTTTTTCCTAACGAAACAATAGGAGGTATGCTTGGAGATATTCCATCGACAGGTTGGTAAATGGACTCCCAAAGTGTTCCATAGTCCGTCAGGACACGATTACCACTGTCAGTGCCAAGAATCTACGTATCTACGAATCACTTCTAGATTTATCAGGGAAGAAAGCTTAGCGATGGCTGTGACTGGATGCTAGTTCTTGATTTTTTGGGACTTCTTGAAATTTCCAAAGCGAGGTTTCCATGGATAGCACTCACACATACTTTAAAGTCTACTCAGATGGGCATGGAATAACGAGCGAGAAATATTTAGGCAGACTTGACAAACGAATCCTAAGAGTTCTTTATGTAGCGCTGATGGATTTTGTATGATCAGATCAGATCCTTCTGTCAGGCAAATGCTTATAGAAACACTGGCAAGCTTCCTACAATTCACTCGTTGAGTAGTAGTAGTATTACAGATATTTCTTGTTTAAGCCTCAGACTTACAAGCAAGTAACTTGTGTACAATGACTCCCACATAACTCAATCTACTTAGGTCTCAGTTAAAACCAGGCGCAGAACTAGTTTGAAAGTTAAAAAGTCCCTTTGGCGCTGAAATTCTAAGCCGAGAGAATGTAGTTTCTCCTTTAAGATCCTGACAAAGATACCTCAGAACTTGCTAGCCTCTGGAAGGTACTTCTACGGAGTACACAGTACATTATGGTACTCCAAGCAAGACTGTATCTAGTTCCTACTACTCGTTACCAGAGCGGCACTGTCCAATATCATGAAACAATATTCATGGATGGCTTCGAAAACAAAGACGACCTCTCAGTGTAACCCTTAATCTTTCGCTGTCTGATATTGTGATCACCACCTTATCCGTGAAATTTGGCACTAGGTGGCTACAGAATGATATTAAAAGACCATCTTTCCAAAATTCCTTGTTTAATATGGGCCAGCTAACCAATGCCCATAATCCGCATTTGTCCAGGTTTTGAAGGATCTACAGGAACTGCAAAGATGGAGAAGATCTGAACTAACCGATCTCGAAATACATTTTACAACGTAGATCATAGTTACACCATCGACAGGTGCTTCGTATCATTGTGTTCAGTTGCTGAAATTCGCTTGCGGCTTTTATGCAATCTACTAGCTGTGATAGCGAGTTCCATTGCCTTACTTATTGCATTGAAGCCTCACAATGCATCTAGCAAGGACATTAGTTCCCAAGTCGTTGTTATAAATCTAAATCTCTTGCATCTGTTGCAGTTTTTTGTTCACTTGCTATGTACTTTCAATCCTAGCACTGTCTGTCTGAAGTTGTTCTTTACTCCGTAACAAAAGTTTGGCCAGCGGATTACTCTTAACTGCAAGAGTCTCATAGACCGAGGGATCAAAAGTGCTATGGTTATCCAAGAAATCGTTAGTTTCTGTTACCAGTGTCAAGCCAATTTAGGCCTTTATACTGCCACTTTTATGACTTCTGTGAATAGGATGTTGTCCACACTATGCCTTGTCGGTGCCTTATGTCTGCTGTGGCCAACCTGTACCACTTAGTTCATACTTCAATATGCCTTGACAAGCTAATAACTATTAGCAACTAGATGTGGTTAATTTTGATGGAAAAAGTTGAACGCAACTTCCAATTTTGGCTGTCTATACTGCACTGAAACCGAATGGTTGTTCTCTTTGCTAAAATGGAGAAAATCACATGTGTTTGGTGCTTCCTTGTGCGTACAAACAGTTCACCCCCACTGTAGCGATACCCTAACATGGTACACTCCGATAAAACGCTCGTAATTTATTCCATTATTTCGTGATCCGTTTCTGTGAATCAATATACGTTCCTATGTACATACAACTCTTAATCAAATTCACGAATCGTTTGTGACATGTTCTCTCGAAACATATTTACTTGTGTAAGGTAAACAATAACATTTCCATATAACTAAACAAAAAAAAAGCTCTATGTACACATAAATGCGCGATGAGAAGTATTGTTTGTTTTGTTTGCCTTGATTTTGCACTTTGGCATTTCCACAAACTTGTATACCTCCCCGACGTACATATGTAATAAAAGCCCGAGTCCTTGGAGCTATACTATACCTAAGTGATGAGATTAGAGTGGCCACTGATAGACTCGTGTCGAAAGAGCAGGAATCTGTCTTATCTGCTCCGTACACAGTGTTATAATCTTTTTTGCTTTGCCAAGTCATTGTTATGATTTTTTTCCTCTTCTGCCTTTGATATCAACTCTGGACAAGTTACTGACCAAATAGCATCGGTATAACCGACGGAGATATTGATGTATCTCCTCGGGCGTCGTGTCATGTCCGATAGAGTGTGATTCATGGATTATCGCTTGGAATTATTTATAAAAATGGTTTGTGTGCGTTGCTTTCAACACAAAAAGTCTCTCGAGTCTGAGGTCTGAGGAAAAGTACTGAACGTTTTGTAATGCGAGTATTGTTTGTTTTCGTTATTGTTGTGGGGCATAGCAAACGAGAGTATACTATATATAGGAAATATTTGTTATCACAATATCAAGGAAAACAACATTACCTTGGTGAGCAGTAAATAGTGGGTATGTACGTTGGGAAATGTCGAATCGGATTGTGTGCGTTTGGTTGGACGACATCCTTTGACATTAGAGCGCACCCTGTATGTGATTTGATTGGGGACTGACCTTCAGGCTATTTGTACCTTGAAGGGCGACCTACTCACCAACGAAACTGCTCTTCGAACCAGCGAGAGCTTAGTGTAAAGCGCTGGAGGTTGTCAAAGAAGTGTGCACCTAAATGTAGTCTTCTTTGAGCGGAGAGAGCTTGGCACACGTACAAAGGAGGTCTCCCTCTTCTAGCGAGGACACCTTATTGCCATGCCTATCGATAAGACAGTGACACCTATTACAATCGCTATGAGCGTCCCTTTCTGTCTAATCAAACAGTTTGTGTGTTACTGATCCAACTTGGGCCAGATCTGTCAGCAGATGAATCAAGTAGAGCCATTTGGCTTAAGTAACAGATTAGCTGAAGCGAAAGGCATGCCAACACTTACCTTACCCGATGAGATCGGGAGGGTTGTACTCCTTTTGAGTGCCTGTAATGTCACAATGTCGCGACTTAATTGTTCAGTCATCTTCTTATGAGGCAGACTACAAATTAAGTCCAAGGATGAGAAGAGACATGTTCGTATCTGTCTTTCGAAGGCGATCAAGCCAGACTTCTTTCCTTAAGTATAAACCAGTCCTAGATTGAGTCCACTCTACCGATGCTTTCACCCTAAATATGCACCTTGTTTGGTGTCTCTGCTACATACATTGGTGTATCCCCGAAAGGGTGTTGCCTTGGATATAAACTTTGTAAACTTTGATACTGATCCTTTCATGAGACCACCAAAGCGCCATAGGGCACTCATTGCCTTTTTAGCCAACATTGAAACGCTCGAGAAGAAATGATATCTTGAGACCTTTGGAAAGATTCAACAAGTAGGCTGGTCTTAAAGGTCGACTGAAGAGATGAGTTCAATCTTCCTTTCCTAGACGTATTGTGCAGAACTTGGCTGCCAAAATCACGTTGAGGCTCAGAACAGCCGAAAGTTGAACAACAAGCATCAAGGATCATGGTATCCACTCCAATTTGTAGGAATATCTCGAAACTTTTCACAGAATCATACAACTTCGTCTCACTTATATAAACCGCGGGTCAAATAGAGTACAAAACTTCCTTTAAACTATGCAAGGTTTTATGTACTACGACTGCTGTCATGATGGTCAATAGATGGACAATCGGTACGGAAATCTCGCTCCTTCAAGTCAACCACCGACTTACGTTAACGCTTTCATCGCAGAGCCTGAAATTTTAACGAATTCGTGTTCCACTTCCCTTGTCCACCGAGTTGTGAGTTGCGCCAACAAGACGCAATAGTTTAATGTGATTTCCAAAAGTCGTTATAAACTTTTTCAACAAAACTTTCGTCCGTGAATATGAACTAGTTCACGACTGAACTGGTTCAGAAAAGAGCTCTAACAAGTGAGCTGCTAAGTGAAGTAGTTCAAACGAATGCCATTTTATTTTAGTTCCTTACTTCTGTTGTACTCTGGATACATGTAGTTCTCTAAGAACAGATGAACTAAATTGAGCGTCTGTTGTGTTGTGTGTGGGTACTGGTCAGATCTGATAAGTTTTCAACTCATAAGACAGCACAGCACGGGCTAATCGTTGTGTTGGCCTATGTGAAGAAAATTTTGCAAAGATAAGTGCTCGAATCGCGAAAAAGCTGAATGAGCGGTGAACTAAACTGAACTAATGAACTGAAAGAACTAGAAGAACGAACTAGTTCAGCTTACAGATTTCAATGAAACTGAGCGCTCTCTGAGCTGAACTACAGCGCACAAGCCTTATATCCAATATCGGGCGATAAACGATCTCCTTCTGTCGGTCAAGGAAATTCTTGTTTTTTACCGACTCTTGACTTCGACAGTTCTTAGACTTAGTAAGCGGCGGTCAGTAAGAGCTTTAAGTGGTTCGAAAATTACCTTAAACAGGATATAAGTATCTGGAACCTATGGTTACGAGTTCTAATAACAAACTTCTGTCATCGATTCTCCGCTAAATGGGCATAAAACTGATGGAAAGACTAGAAGGTACACATTTTGTGCTCATAGTATCTAATGAACCATATGTGACGAAACAGTAACTCCAACGCAACCATATAGCCATTGTGAGGTAACACTATATTAACCCCAACAACCGCAATCGGCCAAAAGAATTTGTCTTAAAACCTAGGCGTGGATAAATTACTCCACATGTGCATCGGCTTAATTATGGAATTTCCTTTCAACCAGCTCGCTACACACACTGCACCTAATCCCTCCAATGAAAATCGTGTTATTCAATATTACACAGACGACATTAATAAATTACTCTGATACAGTTTACATGTGATAATTGTCAGACTTAGCCCATATATTACGTTAAAGTTGGAACAATAGAGCTGGAGCTGGAAAATTTCCGACATCTCTCCTTGTTTGTTTGCGCAAATAATTGCCAACTTCCCTCTCTAAGGCCCGAATGATTGCAGACTGATAATTATTTACTTACTTAGCTTAAGATTACAATTACAATAGTTACTTGCCGTCGTTTTGGTTAGCCAAATTGAAAATACCCACGTAACACGGGATAGACTCGAACTCAGACTCAGATCATGGGATCTAGACAAACACGATAGGTTTATACAAGACCCTACTATAGCCAGTGTAACTCAAAAAAAAAAAAATACAAAGTGATCTAAGCTTTGTATAAATTCGTTGGCCATATTCCTATGACGGCGCTGGATGACATCAACAATACATTAAGTAGTAACTAACGAACCAAGCGCGAGTAATTATTTAATGATTCATGTTTACTGTCGTCTCTTTTTTCGATAGAAGCTCCATAGCCACGTAGAGATAGATACAATTTTTGTTGTTGTTGTTAATTATACTAGACGGAAATAATAACCGAAAATAAAAATAAATTTTAAACTCATGTTAATTGGAGTTTGCCAAGCTACTAGTGTATTTGGCGGTCAAGATACTCCATCAGATACTTTCGGTGGTTTGGGAGTTTTATTATCGGGGAAACACTTGTAGAAAGATTTTGACCCAATTGCTACTTTCACTTATGTATCATTCGGCGTGTTCTTTGCCTGGTTTTAATGGATCTTCTCAGAGGAGACTAGTTCCCACAAAGAAAACGAAAGTTTGTAAAATTAGGCGAGCCCCACGGCAATAACTCATCGGAGGAGTGAGTACTTTCGTTGGTGTGAGACTAGAGACATCTTACTTGTTCCAGATGGAGATCGGAATGGTTTCATTCGGTCCTGACTTACTGCACCTACCTATAAGTCACTCCAACATGAGTCATATACCCTACAATGCCTTAGACATTTACTACCTGTTTCTCTCAACCGATATCACTTATGAACGCAAACTCCCTGTGAATTCGTTGAACTCGGTACATCTCCATTAACTAACTAAGATCACCCATCTTTGAAGGCACATGATCGGTGCTCAAACTTAGCCAAAAGCCGATGAACTACACATGTGGCAACTATTTTAAATTCAAACTGCCGGTGTTTATCTGGTTTTTTTACGTCGGAGGTATAGAAACAACTAAACCTGGTTTAATCCGAGGTCTAATTAAAGCCTAAGCTCTTTAGCAGATGCAGCGTCTTTGAGTTTAAAAGTGAATTTATTCCTAAATATTCTACAGAACTTCGGAACTAGACTCTTGTGTCAAATTTTGAGGGCTTGTTACGTTTAAGCCAGACTTACGTCTAGTTGCTAAAATATGCGATATTCCCAAGTTTGTGATAGGAGCTGGGACCCCGACTTATACAGACGAGTTACGTGAAGTAAAAGCCTGGTTGTTATAAAGTTGGGCTCTTGTCAAGGATAGAGAGAATAGCTCACCTTTGTAGTAGGAGCTCGGCTTTATCGCGGCTCTGTCATAGAGGTAGCTTTCATAAGATAGTGGGATCGATTTAAGAAAAGTTAGGTTAGACGTACAAGGGCTTCAAGTTCGGGTTGGCTTTACTTTAAACAAAATGACTGGCATTGCCTGTGCAGGTATCTAAGCTTCATTCTAAGCTTTAACTGGAATTTAAATACATTGTGTTAAAGACCTCACCTATATTTGACACTAGCTAGAGCTGAGTAAAAGGTTTGCTTGATAGATAGGAAAACACATGATGAACTGCTTAGAGGTACCAATTGGACATTTTGCCTGAATCTGCAAGCAACAGTATCCAAAGAGATATGTATGCGAGGTGCTACTCTAGTGCTGTCGATGGTTAAATTCAATCAGCAAGTTCTGGAGACAGTGTTTATATATAGTAGCCCTGATGGATTACTTACCAGATTTTCCTTTAAAAACTACGATTCCCGGGGCAAATCTGTTTAATCCAAGTTGCTACTTAGCCTTAAACAGTTTTGATTCGTTTACTAGCCTATTCGTGGTTTTACTTTTGTAAGAGTAGACGTCTGTAGAAGATTTATGAGTGAAATTAGTATTACAGGAGCACAGTTCTAAATGGGAGAGCTTCAGAGGCTCTTAGGGCTCTTGTTTCCTTAAAGTGATGTAAGCAAGCAAGTTCCAGGTCCGAGAAAGCAGTCAATAAGTAAACCGAGTTTCAAAGGCGGTACTCAATATAATCTCGAAGTTGGCTTTCAAAACCCTGTTTGAGTTTGAATTGATTTTACCTTGGACGAGAGAAGTTCCCAAAGATTTTTTAAATATCAGCATGCTTATGATTGTTTTGGTGTAAGATTAGCAGAAGACAGATACTCAAAGAACTAGTCCTTACACTTTTACCACGGACTTCTCTATTGATCTTAGGAGTAAACTACTGTGACTGCTTTTCAAGTCCATGTTTTATTTAAAAAGGTCTGGGGAACGACTTTGTTTCGATTGGCTTGGCTTCCACACAGAATATTGCTCGGGACGTTCGACAAAAGTAATATTCTGATACTTACTGTGCTGTTAAAGTTTTTCCTAGCTTTAGCTTCCCAGTTTCTTTCTGGTTCAGCAAGAGAAGCTTATCCTACAAACAGTTGGTTAATCTTTTATTATCGATCGATTCTGAGTATTATCCAAAAGTTACTGGTTTGAAAAGTGCGCGTGGTTGTTCAAGTTCAATTTTGAAAGATATGTAGGTAGCTGTGCTAACCCACTCCTTTCTTTCAACACTATGTTGGGCCCCTATCTCACAGAAATCCTAGCTATTCTTGTGGCACATTAAATATAATGACTATATGGTCGCCATGTTGTCAGCCTATTCCTAATAAAGTAGGCGTGGCATTTTGAATTTTTTAAAATCATCGCAATGCTGTTTAGTATTTTAGGATCCACTTCTTCAACATAATCCAAATGCAAGGATATCAATCGAATTGTAGCAAGATGTCTGTGAACAGTACTTCATCACCAAAATGTGATGCTTTCTCCTGTCAAGTCTTGTCGGAGGTTCCGGACAAACTAACTAAAGACTGTCACAAGTTCTAAGAATGCTAATCTGGTCCAAAAGTTTTGTTTATGATTCGAGAACTTGTGGTAGTATACATGGTTCTATGCCACAATAAGTTGGCATTCACTTCTTTTTGACGTCAAAAGCCCATCCCACCACTTCAGGACTTATTGGCAAGAGACGGCCTTTACTCAACTAATGTGTTATGAAGTTTTCCACCTGTCACCAAGCGGGACATGACTGTCTCTGCTCTTACAGTCGATGACACATTGCCAATTGTATTAATTTGGTCACAGCAGCAGGTGTACGTCATAACGTGTCTTATTTGTTTATCCAACACTGAAAGCTTACTTAAAAAAAATTTTTTTTTTAAATGAAAAGTTCCACTTAAAGGTATGAGTAATGAAAAAAAAAAAATGTTCAACAAATACCGTGAAATTCAAATAAATTTATTCAAAAATATCATTTTGTATATTTTTTTCTTTGTTTTGTCTTCGTTGTTTGTTGTTTTCTTTTCCTCTTTTTTCGCACATCTGCCTCCAGTTGAAACAAAAAAAAAACTTGAAAAATACGAGAGCAGGTTCTTCGTGTAGCCAAGGAGTTAAAAAAAAATAAAAAGAAAACGATGCCAAATGCGAATCACTACAAAATGTTGTCTCCTAGCCCCCTGGATCGCTCTTGCTCTGGTGGAGCATTTTGCGTCATATCCACTTTTAAAATCCAAGGAAACCGGTTTCGGAGGTGGACTGCTGTTACTGCTGCTGCTGCTGTTGCTGTTGCTGTTGGTCTGATACAGGTGGTTTCAGGTTTTTCTCTTACGTCTTGTTTCCCTTTCCATCTTTTCTGGTCTTATTAATTCTCTGGAATCGATGTTTAAAAGTTACTTTTGATTTTTCCCCCCACATTCGCGTTTTTCTTTTTTTGCAGACTTGAGATTTCAGGTCGAAATAATTATACATTAAAATTATGTGAGCGCAAGACAACAGTGTGGGAAAAAAATTAGCTTACATCATAAAATTGTGAGTGCGACCTATAAAAGAACTGGATGCTAATCAGAGTTGGTGATTAAAATTGACCCACATAAGTGAGGGTGCTTGTAGATACTTGCAAATACCTAAAGATACTTGTAGATACATGCATGCATACATCTGTTCTAGCCTGTATCTTGAGAAGAGACTGTTCATTGATTTTGAAATCAACCTAAAAATAGTTCAATCAAAAAAGCTGTGATGTTCATTTCCGTGTCCCTTTCCTGTTAACTTAGCCCTAAAAAAGTAGGCGTGGCGTTGTTCATTTTGGAAAAGGAAATTATGTTTCATGCAAAGTTTAACATGTATCTCATGCGATTTGGGATCTATTTTCGTAGTGCTTACGACATCTGTATCAACAAATTTATTATTGGGGTATTATTCAAAAAAAAAGTGGGCGTGGCCCAAAAGCATCACCATTTTAATGGTCAGGATTGGTGGGGTCTTTGTATACCATAGACTGTGCAGTCAGTCAAGTCCTAGTGTTAAAATTTTTCACATGATTCCGCAGATTTAATAGTATATCACGCGTCCTTAGGGTCTTCAACTGAGCTTCACAATAGTGGCTCTGATTCTCCTTATTTAGATGTTTTTAGTGAAAACAGCAGTGTACATGTTCGATTTCGGCTGCTGTGTCTCATGTTCTATGTAAAGTTTTTCACTCAAGTTGGACGTGGTTCGTTCTCCAGCCAGCGTGCCATCTAAAGTGAGCTCGTTTTGTATGGCATTATACTGTGTGTTTGGATTAACTGATTGGATATGATTTAAGCGTTCCACTTCATCTTTCATAGCATCGTAGCTTCATACCAGGTATGCATCGAATGAAACTCAGAACACATACGTTGCTATTACGAGTATCATTTGGCTGCTCAAGAGTTAAGGGAAATGGTTGGAGTTATTCAGCGTCGAATTTTGAAACTCTGTTTGACTTCAATCGGAGGACTCTCAAGTCTATTTCAAGTAATTGTGTTGGACGAAACGTTTGTTAAACCTGATTCCTGAGGTTGTGTTGTAGTAGAAGCCCTCTCTTCCTTGAACTGCGATCACCGATCGTGACTCACCATGCGTCCAAGACTTGATTTGAAGCTCAAGTTTACGATGTCCTGACTAAGGCTGATTTTTCAAATTTTCAAGACCAGTTCACAGACTTTGTTTTTGGTCTCTGACTGAGGTTTAAGCTATGAAACTTTGACTAGATCGTGAAAACTCTGATACATTAAAGTTTCAGTAGTCCCAGCGTTAAGAAGGTCCTACCGCTTGTATGGTTCCCAAATAGTTTCGAGTACCCTTCTAGTCTAAGGACACAATACGAGTTTTAGAAGTTTGCCTTACGCCTTAGAGTATGCAGTTCTTTATAACATTAATAGGAAATGAAGAGTGAAGTTAGGATGATGCTGATCACTATCGATCTCAAAGTTTGACGTACGCTTAAGAGTATGCACTCTTTTATGGCATCGATCGTTATCGATCTTAAAGTGGTGCCAAAACATTCTTTATCCGAGTTCTCTGGAAGTCGATGCAAATTTCTCAATAAATCACCTGAGATGTGTCAAAAGATCGCACACAAAAGTGCGAGTCTCTCTGTGTCATCCTGTGATGAGTCAGTACGTTTCCTTTCTTTGTTTGACCCAATTGTTGTGAGTTTATAACCAGTTCTTCAACAATCCACGTATCTTTTAAACATCCATGTCAGGTCAACATCGACTGCGAACAACTTTGCGAAACATAATGCCAACGATCGTCTCTTTGTTTCATTCGATAGAACGACGAATATTTCTGAAATTATTTTCCTCATTTATTTTGTCAAAACATTTACTGGAAAATCAATCTCGTACTCATTATCAACTAGGCGCTTCCTGTTGAGTGTGTATTGCCTCCATTTCGTTGCCTAATACTTTTCTTTTTCAATAAAAATTACAACAGCCGCCGCCGCATGTGTTTATTATATTTTTCCATCATGTTTGTAATTTTTGCAATTTTATTTTATGTTTTTCTTCATACAAATTCAACAAAGCCAACAACGCACATATGTACATATATTACACTATTATTGCATTAGCACAGTTTGCGCGACCGTTGTTCGTGCTATCTATCATTAGATGGCCGCCCATGCTCTAGGCATGCTTGACTAGTGACTTTGCGAAATGGTTTCAAAAACAAATCAATGGAACAACACAGAAAGATATTGCGAAAAAAAATGAGACGAAGCGAAATAGACAATAAGCGAGTGCTTATTGAATGGGAACAATTTTGAAGAAAATTTCATGCGAGTGTACGCTAGATGTGTAATGGGGAAAAAGTTGCGTTGATAGGTTGGTAGACACACAAAACTATATTAAGCTTCCAGGAAACTAAAACACACGTTGGAGGATGGATATATGATGAACCTAGCTTAGTTCAAAATGTTTGATATGTTTTCTTTAGGGTTTCAATGTGTACTCTGAACTCACAGATCTTCTGCGATCCCTGCCTTGGTCTACACACCATTAGCTCAAGGCTTTCATTGCCGAAATTCAGAAAACTATATTCCTTCGCAAGACATGTCTTGGTAGAAATATGATCTCTCATGTACATGAGTCGTCTTCAGTCGATCAGCTATGACCTACTGTTTTCGAGAAGCTTCTGTATGAAAATATACTCTTGGACGTTTGCCAAAGGTTTGAACCTGTTAAAAAAAATACACTTCGACGTTTTGTCAAACTCAAGTCTCCGTTTTCTTGCTCTGTCAACCCATGTCTTCACAGAAAGGAGTGATCCTGTTTATTTAATTGTTAGTCCCTAGATCTCGTCCCATTTCATTGGGACGTCGTTGGGTGGGTCGTTGATGTGTAGTTCTATGGAATTTGTTTGGGTTCCTTGCGAAACTTCCAAATGTTCCTGAGGCACTCATATTTTCCTACAAATGGGTTCTGTTGATCTTTTTTCTAAGCTCGTCATTCTTACTTACTTTACGATGCCAGTCTGGACTTTACTATCTCTTTTTTTATAAACCGCTCTTTCGCAGTGGTAGCTGGTAGTCTTTCAATAGTCAAGCTTTGAGTTGTTCCCTAAAAAACTGAAGTTGTATGAGTTCAACAGCTGTACTTCCATGAAAGGTTCTTTAGCACCGAACTTGAACTCCTAAGCATTCTAGTTTAAACCATCAGTGTTTATATTCAAGCCTGGCTTATGTTTGTATCTTCAAACATAAGCTTGGATTCACTGGTGACTCCAGCAGGGTTCTAAGCATGAGTCGTTGATACCATAAGTAAAGTGATGCCAAGACTGTGGCCTGAAACCAAGGAGTCCAACAAGAGTTAGAAGATTCAAAACCTAATCTATGACAAAACTGAGAGTCCCTGAGAACTCCTCTTGAAATCATATACAATCGAAAGTACTATACAAACCTATAAATCGAAGGCTTGAAAGTTCAATAAACTTTATGATTAAACTAAAGCGGCACTAGTGCAGACACTTGTGGAACTCAATTTGTGTGAAAGGACTCTACGACACTTTCTCTGTTTTAAGGTCGATAATGAATTGTAACCTCTAGTTTAGAGTCAGAGTCTCATAATTTCATATGCTCTCTAAGTGGGTAACAAAAAGGGTCTTAGTATGTACCCTTTCGGAACTCCGCTCATAACTAAATGAGTTGAGAAGCACAAAAGTGTCTTAAGATATTCTATATACCCTCTACCTCTACCCTTTACTTGTGGAATCTCACTCAAAACCATTTCATTTTTGGAGAGAGGACTACATTTTGCATAATTGTTAACAAATGTGGTCCTAGTATGCACTCTTGTGGAACTTAAATTCTTTTTGTAACCAGGCCACCAATTAGTGTGGCTTTCCTGGAAGCGCAAAGGCTCATAATGTCATGTTTTACCAAAGGGATTTGAGTACCTAATCTTGTGGAAGTCACAGGATGTTCGAAAAGCCTCTTTCTCCAGATACTTGTCAAAGTCACTGCATTTTACATAATTCTTAACAAATGCGGTCCTAGTATGCACTCTTGTGGAACTTAAATTCTTTTTGTAACCAGGCCACCAGTCGACAGTAAATTAGTGTGGCTTTCCTGGAAGCGCAAAAGCTCATAATGTCATGTTTTACCAAAGGGATTTGAGTACCTAATCTTGAGGAACTCACAGGATGTTCGAAAATCCTCTTTCTCCAGACACTTGTCAAAGTCACTGCATTTTACATAGTTTTTACCAAATCCGGTCCTAGTATGGACTCCTGTGGAACTTCTCCCGTACTCGGACCACCATTCAGAATCGAGTATCATGGTGTTTCTGTACAAGTCCTGTTGAGTTCCAGCACGTTTCTAACAACGCGTCGTTTCTCATAATCACGTCAAACATGTGCCTGCTGTCAGTAGACGTATGTACTTCCTATTTGGCTATGAAACCCAATCAAACAGAGTCTAATTCTTATTCATAGTTCTACACACAATTACAGTTGTACGGCGATATACGTTCAAATGTCAAACGCCAACAATTTAGTACCAAATATGAAAAGAAAACAGAAATTCCCAACCATCTTCGGCTATGTGTGCCGTCGTGTCGAGGAAGTTCGAGAAACGTGTCTTGTGCGGCTTGTGTTATACAAGAACTAGCGGTATAGACGACGAATCCATGCGCTATGCTGGCTAATTGTTTTACACAAGCACCCACCAGCCGGCCAGCATAACATCCAGCAATCTAGACATTTTTGAAGAAACCTCTGGACGGAAAAATTGCAAAAAAGAAGCGAAAAACTCATACCCAACACAAAAGACGATTAAGTGATACGGTTCACTTATTCAGCGAAAAAAAAAAAAAAAAAACACTACTGAAAGAATAAAAATGTCGCAATAATCCAATTTGCCACTTGCAGTATCCAATTAGTCGACCTTATACCTTGGTTACACATGAACGTCGTCGTGGCATCGTTTAGTGGGAGCGCACTTCTCCTGAACATTCACGAGTTACGAGTATCTATGTGTCTTTCAACTGTCCATTGACATATATCTTGCTCTCTTGCGGGCTTTTGTTGTGACCGGTCGGCTAGATGTCGATGTCACAACACAACACAACAACGCACAACCCTACATCCTCCCACAACAACAACAAAAACAAGTTGACCACCAAAGCTTCTTCGATGGCGCGTCCCATCTCATGGATTGGTTGAGTACTACGACTACAAGTACGAGTACGAGTACGTCCGACGAATAACTAATTCTAAATTTACATATTTTTTACTTGACTGTATGAGTGCGACTGGGAACGGGACAGAAGGAATGCTTTTTTTCCTTCTCTTCTTTTTCGGTCTTATTATTCAGATTGCGGACAAATAACAGGCTTTAGTACTTTTGTACTCAATTTGGTGCGGTAATATATTTATCTTAACTATTTCTTTGTCGTTTGTCGTTTGTAGTTTGTAGTGTCTCTCTCCCAGCGCCCCCTCCTGAGGGGAGAGTGTACATTGCTTCTAATTTCAATTGAAAACGAACTGATACCGCTGATGGAGTGTGGGTGGCTAGTTAGCCTATGAAAGGAAGAGGTAGCCAAACATAAGCCGCACAAGATGAGCTAAAGAAGGGCAGTTTCGTTTCGTTTGACTTTGCTAAATTCATGCTCCGCGAATGTTGTTACGCAATATTTAGCCTTATGGATGGATAACATGGGAATTGAGTGTAATTTAGTCGAGGGTAGACAAGCGTCTCGATGGAAGTTCTTTAAATAAACTGAAAGCTGAGAGAGGAAACACACTTGCCATACTTAACTCCTACTCCTACTCTTGATCTACTGGTGAGTAAGTTATTCCCCATTTGGTGCGAGGTGGTCGGATTGGGTTAACGTCCGCGATGCCATTCATTTTGGACTTGCAAAATCGTGTACATAGTAGTTGGCCCAGGTTTGTAAGACGTTGGACCATAAGCACTACCTTGATCCATCATTATTCGCAAACTCCAACTAGCTTGTCTACTACTATCCGCATTGCATGAGAAAATTCGATACTTTCTCTTGGAAGAGCCGTCCACTCCTGTCTGTTTGTAGAGTCCTTAATATCGCCAGTTTTTTTTTAGTAGAAACCCATATCTCCTGCGAGCCGAACGCACTTGCGAATTTCTAGCAAATTTAAGGCATTTGTTCACCACTTTCATGTTTTACACTACACCAGCGATGAAATGGAGAATCATTGAGTTTAGATACCGTCAAGGGCACCCTTCAGTCGGTTAGTACAGAAACTCCTTTTCTACTGGTCTTGTGCAAGTTTTGCAGACTTCCTGGAATCTCTTTGACTTCATTTCACTAGTTGCATAGGTTGTTGTTTAGCGCCTGATTATGCCACATTTATCCTGTCAGCATATGTCGAAACTCTAAGGGGCTTTGTACATAATTGCTAATAGAAGTGGTCCTAGAACGTACCCTTGTGGAACTCCTAAAAATTTGGTGATGAAAGCTCACCGGACCACTGCCTGTTGTGGTTGGGTGTTCCCACTTACGTATTTGCAGCTTCGCATCGATAAACCTTTCAAAACATATTCTAATCACCACAGCAAATAGCATGGGTAACAGACTACAACCTTGTGGGACATCAACACGTCTTCTTGTTCATTTTCCTTTGAGTAACATACTCTAGATGGGAAAGTTTAAGGAATTTGTTCAGAAAATTGATTGAAACGCACTTCTGCCAGCGATTGATTCAAGCCATTAGAGCCAGAGCCATCAATTCTCTATTATCTCCTAGCGACTTGGGTCGGTCGAACAGAAAGCCGAAATCGGTGATCGTTGGATAGTATACGTACTGTTCGTGGTCAAAAACTCGCGAATAGGTATGGTATCGTGGTGCAAACCTTACGAGTTGTGTGCCCAAAAATCTAGTCTTTTTTGGCAAGGTGAAGCACGTACATAGCTTAAGGTTAAGCTAATGGGTTGACGGGACAAGAGACACTTGTATCCGTCACACTTAGACCAATGTAGATCCATTGTGATGCGCTGGGTGTTATACCTCCCATTCTGTACCTATAGGACTTACGAAAAACTTATGAAAGTCTTTCATATGTAGATTTGTGAAAAAGTTTTTCTAAGTCTTGGAAGAAATATTGTCCCAGAGTTTCGTTCCTACACAGAGTGCTGGACAGTGACAGGAGAAATGTTGAGTATCCTCATGCAGATACTCATCCGTACAACCTGTGCACAGGTCTACCGTGCTAAATTTTATCTTCTTTGTGTGACATTTTAGCATGTTATGTCAGGTAATTGGACTCACAAAAGAGGGGAAAGATCCTTTCGGTTTTTGGTTTGTTGTAGAGTGCGCACACTTTCGTCCTTGTAACGCAAGAGTCAAAATGGTCTTGCAAAGTCTAAATGGGGAGTTATGTAATCTGTGCTTACAGTATTAGTCCTACGGCTTCAAGTAAGCGTTTTATAAAGCCCAAATATTACACCTTGTTGACTTGGGACAAGAATTTATGATGTACAAGCCCGAAGTAATCCATGAAAACCCTCACGGTTTCGCAATCGCGTCCTCCTTCGTTTGAAAACGACGTAGTTTTCTCGGCTTGTCTCAGTAGGTGTATGTCCTTGACTCGATTGTCGTTCGTTCTCATAAACCCACGTCTTGTCTCCAGTACTAAGCTGCTTAAATTGTGCCTTTGGCGATGGTCAATATTTTTTGCATGAAATGGAGGTCTTTCGGCAGAGTCTCCGCACCGATGAATTCGTTTTTAACACAAAATTTGGTGCATTTGATGCAAATCTTTAAAAAAATTTACGGGATGACAGCTGTAGTCTTGACAGTGTAGCTTTTGCAACTGTCAAGCTGACACTAAAATTTGTAAAGACAGATGTGTCAACCTAAAGAAAAGCTGACACGGCAGTCATTCCTGAGACCTTATCAATAAAGTCGACCTCATGTTCAATAATATCTAGAATCGACTAAAATGATTCGTGGCAGACTTTTTGACGAAAGACTTTGTCGTATCACAGTTGCTTTATTTCCAAAATCTGGAGCGAAAGTCAAATTAGAAAGGCAGACACTACAGTAGATGTCGCTTATAACGATCTCGTTTATTGCAGTTGGTTTCATTATATTTTAACCTTTTCTACCATCGGGTACAACTTTGTCGGATAAAAGGACCGGCGGTTGTAACGTCCTGTATCATATTCCTGTGTTTCTAGCGCCATCTTATAGTAAAAACACTTACCATCGGATGCGTTCGTAAGCTGTGATGAAACTCTTCGAAGTACATTGACATTTGGATATGAAAACTAAGATCAACAGTTTTTGCTCGTGTTTTATGAAAACAAGAAAAACATCTACCTTGTCCCTTTCGCTACCACAGATAGGCGAGGCATTATTTTTTCTTTAACGGTCTCTCAACAGCAGCCTAAGGGGGCATCTACAACTAAAGATACAAATCTGTTCTGCCTCATTGATGGATTAGAATCTTATTGAGTGGAAAAGACTTACCTCTCCAGCTAGCAAACCGCAGAAGAAACATCACAAAAAGCCACACACTAATGTGTAATTATTTTAATCCGTAAATTCTAATTTGTTTTTCGTTTTTTTTTTCTTTTAATTTCGAATTCCACTGTGAGTTAGACTAACAATGGAAGAAATATGTATACAATCATTCACTCTCACGGATTTGAATACAAAATAGCGACGATCATCATCTCTTACAAGCGAAGGCTATCCGAAATCCGGTTTAAAGATTCAAAAAGAATTATCTGTTGGCTGAAGTGTAAAAGTGTCTCAAAAGTATTTCATATCGAACTCATAGATACGTGCGCGCTTCTGTCGAGCACATCTCTGTCATTAGTAAATTAAATGGCAATTATTCCATTTATATTATATTTTCTGTGCCAAAGATCACTGACGCGTTAACGTTTGGACTGCTTTTTCCTTTTTCCTTTTTTTTTTTTTTTTAATAATTAATAAACGACCACATCCACAACTACTACAACTAGAAGAGAATTATAGTCGTGATGATGTAGATTTTTATTTTCATTTCATAAACTGCTCCACGGTGCGATGTGCATATCGTATATTTGTCAGAGCAACCAGTGTGCGCAGCATGTCAAGTGTTGTGAGATATATTTTCTCGTGGAAAATTTCTTCCTCAACAGTCGGTTGTGGGAGATAACAAACATTATACACAGAGAGAGGGAGAAGGAGGGGGCAATATCGTAAAAAAGTTTTTCCTAGTAGGCGCACCAGGTGGGAGGAGGGAATGTGATTTTATTTTGCATCAACCTGTCTAAAATGTTAGCACTGCGACAGCATGATGACAGCTTTATGTGGTTGAACCTTAATCTAGTTTCTCAACAATTCATTGATAAGTAGTTTTTAATGGCTTAATGCGATAGGCGATAGTGTTGCCATAACTCTGGAGATTCTACAGTCTTTTTAGGAAGGTTGGGGAAGGTTGGGGAAGCTTGCTGGGAAGGGCCCTAATCTCTCCTGACAGCTTCCCTTCCATGGTTCCATTCTATGAAGTTCCAAGAGCGTCTGAAGCTTATCTTAAGTTTTTTGTGGCACCAAGATATGAATCAAATAACAGCTTGAACTAAGTAAAGCCTCTCAGAAGCTTCCCCACTGGGAAGACAGACTTAGCCTCAAGAAGAGCGAAGTCTGTCACCAGGGTGCTATTGATATTCAACTATGTTTCACCCAAAATAAACACGAAACGAATTAAGCCCTATTTCCTGCTTCGAAGGTTGAAAATGCAAGCAACAGGTCTTATAATGGTGTTTTCTGTAAAGACCTGTAAGTAGTTTAAAGTCTTATGTTGCTCAGGTTGAACCATTCAGCCATTTCTGTAAAAGAAGCCTCTTTCAAAGAAGACAAACAGAAAGTTGGTTGTGTTCTCATAAACGCACTCACAGTTTTGTCCTTCTATGCACATAATGTAGTCGAAGCTGGCTCAAACTAACTCGAGCCAGTTGTGTCATGGAGCTCGATCTCGAAGTTTTCGGGGGAAGCACTAGGTGAAAAGAGATCACTCAAGAAAATACACCACAGTGTGCCCTACTTTTAGTCTTACAGCGATCAGCTTAGAAATGAACTAAGCTACATAAGAGTACATGATGATGTGACACGCCTACTTTTGGAGGTATTTCCTTTCAACAAAATATCGAGAGAACTAATGATCTGTTACCACTGTGTAACTAGAAAGGTAGATGTGGACTGCACGGTCAACCATTTGGTTTTTATGTAACCCTAAGGAGATGTAATATTTCTCACCTAAATCTTCCTAAACTGTACGGAACCAGCCTCGTTGGGGGTTTAATTTTGAATGGTAGACTCAGCTGGAAATATGCATTCAAGTCGTTCCTAAACTCAACTCTAACCGTGTTACGTTCAGGACTACTTCTTCTGCTCTTTCTTCTTTACCTTGAGTTAGACAGATTTGCAAACTACTTTTCAAGCTGAACGCAATTTGAAGAGACCTAGTTTAGATAGAGGTGAAGACCTCAAGCTGGTTTCAAAGTAGAAGTGTCACAAGTATTGGTCAAACTGTAAAATGGACAAAGAGCTAGTAGACAAGTTCTGGTTTAGATGTGGTCGATGTAGAACAGAGTTTTCATGTTAGAAAGACTTAATTTTTGTGAATTTTCAAGACGATACACTTACTGAGAGAAAAGCTTGCAAACCATCCGCTGCAGATGCTGATATATGTATAACCAGAGTGCTACAGACCTTTATCTTGCTTGAGTTCCAGGCACATATAGATCTGTAGCATACAGGTTCGGATAGATTTCTGATTTCTAAAAACTCAAAGGGTTTCACACATCTTAGTAAGACCTTCTATGGTCAGTCGTTACTATGTAGTCAACAAGCTTTTTCCTAAAAATAATACTCTCGAATGTTTGTCTGGCGTTTGCGAGTGATCATGTGTATCCACGCCCAGTTTTTGGGGGCGTTTTCATCATCAAACCTGATATGAACCTTGTAACGTACTTAAACATTCGTAGTATGTGTTTAGTGTCGCAAGGTGGTGTTTTTAGACCTTTGTAATGCCTGTACTTGAACTAAACCATTTTATGAGTCTCTGGTGGTCATTTAGCCTTTTATTAGTCTACTGCTTGTCGGAGTATGGCCAATGTGTACATGGCAAGTCTTCCCATAGCATTTTTTCGCCATATGTCATGGAGATATTAATTTAATTTTATAATTCAAAAAAACGTGTATTACCACCCCAACTACCGCCGTCTCAATCGCTTTAACCTGCCCATTGTTTCTTCCCTCCATTGTTTAACAATAATTTAGCCATAAAAACCAGTCTAACTACGTTATTAGATTCCATTTTCAACAAACTAACGTTGAAGATCAACAAAGAATACAAACTTTACTTCGGTAACCCACTCTCAATAAAAAAAAACAAGTTAAACACCCACCGCATTCCATCACACCAAAACAAAAACCTTCGTTCAGTTAGGTTTCGTTAAAAAAAAAAAACAAAATGAGAACTAAAACTCTCATTTTCTCTTGGAAAACTTACTGCGCCGACGTCTCTTCAACATTCTCTCAGTCAGAGAGCTTTTCTCAGTACAAAGAGACGCTCGCTGTAAGAGAGTGAAAGCTCCTTCGCAACCAACAGATGCATTTGATTTTTTCATCTGGAATCGCGTGCACTAATTTAGAAATTGTTTCAACAAATTTAAAATTTAAAACAAAAACACCACACACATCGGACAGATAGTAGGTAATTAAAATTCAAGGCAAGTTCTAAGGAAGCTTTTGCGAGTGCAATAAATTCCAATACACTTTACGGAAACTTATATAACTCAAACGATATGTAGAGGTGAATTGTGAATTCCATCTAAACCGCTAGACCGGCACACAATGGGTCTTTTTCTTTATTTGTACAGAGTTAGTAGTTTCTAGGTCTCTTCGTTAATAAGTCACTCGTAAATTCATACTATAGTTGCGTGACCTACTGTAATTAAAAAATTGTTATTGTTCGCTTCGTGCTTTATGTTTGTTTTTTCTTATTTCGTTAGTTTTTTCGGATGCAATCGCTTGGTGTGTAGTTATTAGTTAGGTCTTGATTATTAATTTAGAAATGTCGGCGCAAGGAAAGCACAGAGAGGCACATGTCATGACTGCTCTTCGAGTTGACCTTTTGCATAATAGAGGTGAAGAGTTGTGTTTTTTTTTGTTTTTGTTGCCTAGGTACACATTTTTTTTCTGTTTAGTCACATCTGGGTGAGTTTATAGGTCTAGGTCCATCAATCAAATGGGTGGAATCCCAAATGACTAGAAGTTGAATTGAAGAAGAAATATTTGGGTCACAGAGTGTAGTTGACTTAGGCGATAGGCTTGAGTCGTTGTTGTAGGTTGTTGACTTGTGACAGCTGCATTCGCGGCCATCGTTGGTTGTATTTGTAGACCCATTTGTCCATTAACCCTTGAAAGGTAGGTTATATGTCAAAACATAGAAGAATCCGTCCGGAATACTGTTGGTTTCAAAATATTTTGACTCACTTCCCTTTCGACAAAAGTATTGCGAGAGACATACTCACTGAAACAGACTGGAAAAGTAGGGGTGATAGTAGGTAACCTTGTGGAATACCAACTTGAATTGAAGCAGAAACATTTGGGTTCCAGAGTTGGTTGTCAAATTTAGCGGTCAGCCTTGAGTCGATGTTATAGGTTTATAACTTGTGACAGCTAGGTTTGGTGTCTTCCTAAACTTGAAACCCTCGAAACATCTAAGAATTGGTGTTGGTTTCAAAACTATTTTGACTCATTTCCCTTTGACGAGACACAAACTCTCTGGAAACAGCCAGATAAGTAGGGTGACAGAAGGTAGCCTTGTGGAATACCACCTTGAATTGAAGAAAAACATTTGGGTTCCAGAGTTGGTTGTCAAATTTAGCGGTCAGCCTTGAAACATCTAAGAAATAATAATATTGTTAGTGGTTCATCAGCATTGAGTAGGCAGTAGATTTTGCCTTCTTCATTACTTACTGAGGTTGCGTTACAGTCCGGGGTGGACCAGAGCTTCAACCGACAAGTAACTGCCTACAGTTGCATACTCCAAGTTAGTTGAGGTTTTCTTCCTCTACTGCGCCTCACCTACATATGTAAGTCGATAAAAGACTTTTCGAGTCGAAGGGTTGATGTCCATTTGCTCTACATAACCTAGTTATCTAAAACGACTGATTCGTACATCTCTGACCAGGTTGATGTCGTTGTACACCCCGTCTAGTTCACTGTTGAATCTCCTTCAAAGACCGTCAACGCAATTGGGACCAAAAATATTTCGAAGTGTTTTACGGCCGAGACGATCAAGAATACCTTCATCCTTCAGCAGGACTGGGATGATGAGGGTTTTATATAGAGTCTCCTTGGTCTTTCTTGAGAAGGGTCTGCTACTCGATTGCCTTCTTAGGCCAAAGAAACAGCGATTGACAGGAAAATTCTTTATTTCACCTCTGAGTCTAAGTTGCCAGAGTTTACAGCAGAACTGAGGTAGACAAAGTCCCTAACTGTCTTAAAGTTGGAGCTGTCTATCGTGACGTTATATCCTATTCGATATTGTGTGTTCCTTTCTGGTTTTGCCCTTCAAATGTTTTGGCCCCTTGTGCTCTGTTACTTGCAAATGTGCCAGTGATAGCTCGCTGTGTCCTGGCGATGATATCAATGTCATGAGTGTATTCAAAAATTGTACCTCTGGTGTTGAGTTATGTCTTTCTCGAGTATGATATTGAAAAAGTCGCATGACAATCCATCACCCTGTGTCTGAATTCGTATTTGACATCGGTGGTCTCGGTAAGATTTTTCCGACCATCGTCATCCTGTTAAATAAAACGTGCTTGGCAAGGATGTCGAAACCAGGCATAACTCTGTATACATAGCTCGCCTCTATTGATGCTGTCATATCCGGCCTTAAAAGTGGTCAATCTGTACTTCTAAGGTTTTTCCAAGATCTATCTGTTTTACGTTCACACATTACAGCCGACAAGACCTTGTTAAGGAGACTAATGCCTCTATAGTTGCAGAGCTTACAGGGTCTTCTTTCTTGGGGATCAAGCAAACGATGCTGAGGTTTCAATCCTTAGGCATATGACCTCTAACCAGATCTAAGAAATGAATAGGTGCATGGTCTCCATCAAGTCATACCCAGCTGCCCTAAATAGTCCTGTCCTGTCCTGTTGGAGTTAAGATTGAATATTGCTATCCTCACATTATTCTGGTCGGCTGATCCAGAAGTCTGGGCTTTCAGCGTCTACTTTGAATGGTTCATTGTACCTGAGAGTGGAATTTGGGTCATCGTCGCCGTTTAACAATCTACAGAAGTAGTTTCACAATATCATCAACACCGACCGTGACTCCTTGTTCCTTGTCCATCTCCACAGATCTCTATTCGGGTTTTGTTGCTTTGACATGTTCTTTCGAAACGCTGTTCCTCGAGTAGCACTACTCAATTTCCTCAATCACGCGCTTTTCATGCTCCTTTTTCCTTCTAAGAAGCCGATGTTCCTTCCTTCTAACCTGCTCGTAAGACTCATGCACATCTCTGGCCTTTCTATCATCTCCGGTGGTAAGTGTTGGATATTTTGTGAGAGCCTTCAAATGAACATTGTGCTGCGTTTTTCTCCATATAATCATCAACAAAAAGTCAAGTTCTTGAAACCACCATTGAGCAGAGGTTTGAATGGTTTCTAATCCTCTGATACAGGGTTGTTATTTGTCACAAACCTGAAAAGGTTATTTTCTTTTCGAAAGATCTGGCGAACCGAATAGGAATTTTGTTAAAAAATTTGAAATATTTCTACGATTTGTTGAACCGGGTAGCTTTTTATGATCAGTTTAGTCAAAGTCTGCTTTTGACATTTCAATAAGTGCTGCCACTGTGACATTTTACCAAACTGGATTCTGTAAAACCAAAGGAAATATATTAATTAAACGAACTAAGACTGTCAATCTGCAACATGTTTGACAATTGTTTTCTTTTTTTTAAAGAATAGGCGACACAATACTGAAGTTTTTCCCACGCCTGCATCAAAAGAAGAAAAGTTAGTGCTGCCAATTGCATGGTTTATGTAGATTTTGTATTCTATTTTGTGTATCCTTCTGTTGTTGTCTGTTTATTCAGCTACGACCTATTCTAGCTCATGGAGTGTGTACACAAATCGTCTTAAAATAAATATCCCACGAGTTTGCTTTTTCCCCGAAACTGTGTACTTATTCTTTATGAATGAGAAACCAATACACCCTCTGTTTATAAGTACTCTTTCATTTTAATCGATTAACAATTTTAATATAAAACATTAAAAAGTTTGTGGAAACAAGAAGAAAAAAAATGGAAGTAATCAAAATATTTACATTCTCGAAACGAAGTAAACACACGTTTCCCCATTTTTATTGTAAACAAATCGAGTACATGATTCTGAGTTGCTTTTTTCCAATACTTTATCCATTTTTGGATGAATGGTTCTAAGGAATACATTATGTATCCGTACGTGGCTTTAACAAAAACTCATATGAATCATGACAAGTCCACACATGGATATCACATTCGATATGTGAGGTTTTTTTTTGCGGCAATAAATTTGAGTTTCAATTTTCATCCTCAGTTTGTCCAGTGAAACGACGGTGTACCCACACTAGGTACGAGTATGTGCGGGAAGATTGAATTACCCTCTCATAAGCAATTTAATGAAATTAAGTCAAATGTTTATCGACGGGTGTGCACATCATGTATGAGTAAAAATTTTCTGGAAGTGAACACGTTCTTTACTTTATTTTATTTTTTTTTTCCAAAGTGACAGACTACATATGTACATTAGTCATGTACACTCTTGAAAGGCAAGACGACAGAGGAGCTACTTGAATTAATTGACAAGATACATGGAATAGATCTTGTCATTGGGTGCAAAATCACAATTGAAATGTCGTGCGAACATTTGACGATTCAATTACGTTTTATTTACTCAACTGTGGGTTATAATAAATATCCTATAGCATCGTTGCGAGCAGTACCCATGTAATTGAATTAAATATCAATTAAAGTATGAGGTAATGAATTCATCAATAGCTTTCAATTGGTATCTGTAGAGCCGGATTTTTGTTATAAGACATTTCCTAATCCGATTATTATATTTGCCAGAGGAGAAGTGTCACGACATTCGATAAAGAAGCCACCGCTCAGGGATACAAGAGGATACGCAGGCCAATAAATATGGATTATCTTGAATGTCTGCCCATTCCTACATTAACATTAATTTATGGAATACGATGAAGCTGGCCGCAGGTGCTCGATGGGATTATGATTAAGCAGGCCAACCGAAAATGTCACTCACTCGGTTTTGGGTTTGGACATTATTATTCGTAGTCCTTCGCTCTCTTGCTCAGTTGCCTTCGGACATGTTTGCGAGTGTTTTCCTCTAGCCTCACTTTCTGGTAGTCAGTCTCTTCCAGAATCTGAGGATTTGAATCGGATTTATGGTCAGCATATCCTTATCTACTGCTTGGAACTTTTTTGTGACTAAATCTTGCTGAGCTACCCACTAAGCCTTTTAGAACACAAGAAATATAAACCTGATATTTTCCACAACAGGTTCATATAGCTCACAGAGTCTAGCTTATACTCTCGGATGTTTGTCTTGCATTCAGAGGAACTATGAATCAAGATTTGTATTCTGGGCTGGTAATATCAAAATTCCTGCTTCTCCAATCTATTATTTCCCCCCAAGTCGTTGAATTTGTACAAATACGAGTTTTTAGATAGCAGCCTGACTGTGTTATATGACAAAGTTGCATATTTTGTGACAAAGTTTGGCCTAGGAGTTGATGTCTGCCCATGGACTCGAAGTACTTCATTATTAGTTTAAAAGATTCTGGCCCAGTTCCTTCCACATCCCGGTCTGGATAACACTTAAGTCTGTGCTGCTCCGATTAAAGGTACAACTTTGTGACACTATCATCTCTAGGTATTGCCTTGAAAACTGAATCGGGTGCTGTACACTTCCTTCTCTTTGTCAGTCTTACTTTCATTTTATTTGCAATTTTCTCGGTCACGAGATGTATAGGTGACAGTTTGTTGGTATCTGTTGATGCGTTCAATCATAACCAAGCTCAACATTAAAGGAAACAGCCTTTCCCCATCGGACGTACTCTTTCGATTCCATTAGATACTGAGTTTTTGATTATCATGCCATGCATCTATGACATGTTGATGCCTTTCTTTGAAGTGTTATCAACGTTTTGCTAAGTTGAGCCTGAAACTCACGAAAAAAGAATCTTTATTTACCTTAAACCTTAGCCAACTGCTTTCAATTCCAAACTCTAAGTTGGTTGGTTGGTTGAGTGGGCCGTTTTGGCTTAAATCTGCGGAGAGTCTCTCTGGGGGTTTATTCGTCTATCCAGGAGGAACCTTACTCGTTGTATTCTTACTCTTACCTACTAAATAGCACCAGGAGTGCATATCTTCGAATACAAATTTCTTTATTTAATTTACTCCTCCAACCACGCCCATTTTTCGGGGGCGTTTCTGGTATACACAAACATTTACTTCCCACGGACGTGGAAGCTTTGAAAATAGAGTGGAAAGACGAAACATATTCTCGTACAAGTTTGTCGACGGAAGTTGAGGAGAATTTTGTCACACAGGGTGACCCTTAATATGTGACATTTATTTTTCAAATGCTAAGTCATTTCAGTCTTACCTCCTCTAAGGCATGATGTGCAAAGTGTACTATCGTTCAGCTATCGTTGTAATCTAAAAGTGATTCTGTATTTCTATGGTACGATGGGTGATGGGTGATGGGTGATGATCGGTTTCCAATCGCTTCCTTCATTACCTTGATGGATTCCAAAACGTTTGTAAAACAAAATCTTATTAAACATGAAACTAAACCCCTACGGGTCACCCTGTCACACCTGTCAATAAAACATCAAACACACAACCGAATGGCGGCATCTTTTATCGCAAAACAGTGTGTTAATTCTAGATACTTAAACAAAAGAACCAATCAACCAACTGCATTCGTGCAACTACGCAGAGAATACAAAAATTCAGCACAAGTCCGCCATATAGGAGGAAGAAAGTATAAATTACGCGTCGTAGAAAGGAAATGTGTACATCGAGTATTTCGTGCTTCATTCAACTTGTAGTTCTTGCCAAAAATAAAACTAAAAATTTACAAAAAGAATTTACACAGGAGAGGGCTAAAAATAGAGCCGGCAGAACTCGACTAAGCCCTGTCAGTGGTGGTGGTCGAGAACACACAAATATTTGCATAAATACGTGTTAATGCCTTTGCATGCAACCCAACGGCTGTTATTAGTTGTTATGACGTTTGTGTATTGTTCATCTTTTATTTTATTTTTATTTTGTTTTTTTGAAAATGAAATACTATCGCAGATATGTATAGAAAATCTGGCACATCAGTGACGAAGGCAAGAGCCTGATGGGGGGCGGTGAAACATTCGCCTAAGTTGGCACGAGTTGTTTCTATCTCGCAGATACATTGCTGTTTTTTTTCTCTTGAACTCAATACGAGTATATATGTGATTTCCTTTTGCTTTATGAGGTAGTGATGTGGAGAGGACATAAACTGGCGATGGCGGATTCAATCATGTTTTATTTCCTAGATTTGATGAATATAGGGTTGCGATGGGCGTAATGGGTGGGCCCCCGTTCGGACGTATCACAAGATTAACGACCACATTTTTAATGATGGACAGATCCCACATACTGGATGTGTTAACAGTCAGAGAATTGATTTGATGGTTCCAATGTGATTATTAAAAACAAAATATGCAGCCCACCCAGTAGATTTGTGTCTGAGCGTCCCAAACCAGAGAAGGCGGGTAAGGCCCGAGGAAAATCGTTCAGTGAGTATTGGACAAAGTTCAATCAAGTGTCATGAACGGTTCTGTCTGTCAATGTGAATGGATTTCGTATAGGTTATCCCAAATCAATTGTCTGGCAGGTTAACCCATGTTTGATTCAATTCTGGTTACAAAATATATCCAAAAAATAAATTAGACACCAAGAGTAAAAGAGCACAAAAAGTCGCTGCAATTTCCCCATAGTAGTTCAGACTCTAACCAAAGAGTAATGTGATCCAACTGCAGCAGAGTTCCAAACCAGTAAGCCGTTAAACCTTTTGGTTGGCCCGTGGCCAACTTATCGTCACACATCAATTGCATCGTCACCTAGTAAGATGGGTTTCTGGGTCGATGTCGTCAAAGAAATGTCTTCCGAAGAACTTGTGCCTTGAGATAATGATGTATGGCTGCGTGGCCTTCCGTTTTTTGTATGTAATACTCAAAGTATTGTGCAGCCTTCGGCCGGGTTTTCAGTGCTCAAAGAACGCCATCTATTGGCTGCACAGAGTAAGATTACTTGATCTCAGAATATATCAAGCATATAAGTAAACAAAAAGCAGTTTGACCAAGGTTTGGGTAAGCACCAAGCTCAGATCAAGATGGTTACTCTGCGTTCCATACTTGATGAATGCAACCAACCATAAAAAACCGGGACACCGCTGCACAACTTTGTACTGCAATTAACAATCTTTCAAATCGAAACCTGTCCTAACCGAAATATACGTCTGGACTTAAAGGGTCTGGAGTCAATAAGGTTTCATGGAAAGTACAACTATGTATCCAGTTAAGATCAATCGACATACATATCTGTTGCCTTCGCAAGAAGCTCGACAAATAAAACGTAATGACAATTTTCAAGACTGCCTTGACAGGCATGCACTACTGAAGTTCACGAAACAAGGTTTTCAAGTCACGTCTTAGTCCCGCTCTCTGAGCATCGTTTCATCAGCGTATAGAAAGTTTTAAGCTAATAAAGAACCCTTTTCATAGTGAAGCGTCAATCTCTTTTGGTTACTATCAATAGTATAGGCCATGTGTATCTACTTTGAGAGACATCAGTTAAAGCCTGAAAAATACGAGCGACAAAGTGGAGTTAACACTATCAGTCCCGGGCTCACGTTCTGAAATGATCGGTCCACTTTGTTACCAATGGTGTTATGTTATTGAATGAATGATCTTCGATTTAGCAGCGGTTGGAAGGAACCTTTTCCCTGGTTATCGGAGGAGCAAGAGCATTTAAATTCAATACCAATAAGTAGAGATATGCAAACAATCAGTTGAATACACTTTTATAACAGTTTAGAGGGTTATACTTAAGTACCTGCTTCAGGCTTTATTGGCATGAAGAAGCTAGGAGAAGAAACGTCTACCAAATTTGTCTGCCTGTCGGGGTGTACGTGACGGAATTACGTGAGCAATAGTAGCAGTTCGTATTTGCATGATACGTATGTTACCGTGTGTCTGATAGCACTTCAAGTATCGAAACTAACAAACAAACTGAAAACCAATGTCTCACGACCGTGTCTCACGAATCTGCAACTATTAAGTCTTAAAAAAATCAGGAATAAGAACAACCTATAACATCAGCAAATCCAGTTTGCTTACTTCTTATATCCAAGCTTAATACTGAATGTATAAATATCAGAAACAAAATAGGACCTACAACAGAACCCTGTGGGACACCAGTCCGATCATAAAGAAACTCACTGAAAGCACCGCCAATCTTGACAATTAGTCTCCTTTTCTTAAGAAAAAAAAGCAAACCAAGCTAGCATAAAACTTCTTAAGCCTGTCTTTTCTAGTTTGACTAACAGAATTCCGTGGTCAATGTTATTAAAGGGCTATTGGGCATATTGATTGGTTCTGATACCATTAGCTCTGGTTCTGACCACTTTCTCGAGATTACACGATTACCAAACTTCCCCTTCAATAGATCAATAGTTTGACCAGCTGTGTGGCATCTTGTTGGAACCACATACCGCTGATGTCAAGTCCATACAATTTTGGCCAAAAATGCTCTTCCAAAATGGCACGACATAGGGATACTTTTTGTGGATCCAGTGTAGTCTCTCCACGCACATATGGGCTTGTTCCTGTCCAGTAACGCATATATTGGTTTCCGATGAAATTCAGACTTCAAACTTTTGTCGAGCCCAAACAGGGAAATTTCGGCGCTTCTAACGATCAAGATCGGCTTCAGTTCCGAGTTAGTTTGATCTTGGCCAAGAGTTTGCGCAAAATTCGACACAATGTGGACTAAAAGATTCCCAGTTCCCGCGAACGGTGTGCAATCGACTGATCTTGAAACTGAATCATATACACTTGCGACATTTTTAGTACCTCGATCGTGAACTTCACCATAAACAAAATATAGATCTTGACTGACGTTTTGACATCGACAGATCATACAAAAACATGTAAGGTTAGGTTGGTATTGAAATACAAAATTATTACGTCTCTATTGAAAAACCCTTCATAACCTCAGCTGCCTTCCTACTATCGGGAAGGACTCCATTGTAAATACACTATATGTACCACAACTTCACAAATATTTGTTGGAATATCTTTTTAAGAATACATTTGAGTAACTATTTCGAGTAGAAGAACTGGATTTTTTTCCATCATGGCAATCCCATGCACTTTAGAAGAAGATAAAGTATTTCTTTGCTATCTTTCCTTGCTGAGACATTCTTGTACTCACCGATTGTGATGTATTGTACCGAAGGACTCTCTTTTCAACGTCCTTTCCTTGAAAAAGGACAAATTTTGCGTGAAATTTTAGAAGTTCCATTTAAGTTCGAAGGTCCGGTCGTAATGGCATCAAAAAATGCATGAGGCATCATTTGTTCCCTTTCAGAACGATGGATTGGACTGAATTTCTTATAAATGGAAAGGTGCTACGCCTTATTAAACTTTTCCCTGTCATCCTTTCCCTTCTTCCTGAGCATGTAGCTATAGATAAAGACTGCAAACCTTGTAGTTCTTTAAGAATTCCCTATACTCTGCCATTTTGATCGCAAAATATCTCCCCATCGTACAAGCAGATATACAGAAAAAAAAAAGTACTCATTCCTGTTGAATTTAAATAAATTAAAATTAATTTCAATTCAAGATAAGCGCGCACGTAGAGAGGAAAAGTTCGCGTGGTACAAAAATAGCCCCACACTTCTCTGGCATCACCTCCCCCCAGAGTGGTCAGACACCGAAATTCTTTAAGCAAAATATCACGAATGCATTTGTATCTATACGTACGTACGTATCCGTATCTCTCTATCCCGATCAATAATAGAGCAAAGTTCGTTGTGCTTTTACATCGTGTTCCCAACACTAGTGTGCCTAGTCTTCGTGTTGGCACGTCATGGCTATGTTATTTAATTGTAACCCAACACAGAGTCTTCAATTTAATCGTTTGGCGAACATTTTTAAAACAAACAGATACACGTAATGGAACGCAAAATATTTTTAACTCTTTTTCCAGATACAAAACTATAAGTCACAAGCAGACGAAGCGATGTGATCCTAAAAAGACTTCCCGCTTACACTTGCATTTTCGTTAAGAGAGGAGAAAGGACTTTGTGTGTTTTTTTTTTTTTTCTAGTTTTTGTGTTCTGTTTTTAGCATTTTAAAGTAAAGGACTGTGGAATAGCAAATTGTATACATCGAAGGGGGGAATACCAACTCCCATCGCACCGAGATTACACCACAAAAATATGTATGAAGTAGCCCCAGTGGCGGGTAAGAAAATTGAAGCTGCATGTGCACTGAGTAGCTTTCGCATAATCATGGGGCAAATATCAAGCAACCATAACAACAACCACAACCACAATAACAACAATAATAACCAATCGGCCAGCCATGTGAATCGACACCATCCGAATCAGAAGTCGAAAACCCACTACAGACATTCCGCCGTACAGCCATTGCGAAAGGAGGAAATGGTCATACTACGTGATCCGTTGAAAGATCCGTCCGACATTTATCGCGGCGCCGGTGTCCGTGAGTCCATCCAGATGCGAAAGAACAAAGATATTATGGCGAATGGACGCCCTGTAACGATCAGTGAGATGAACGCCTACAATATCGAGAAAAACGAGGAGCAGCTATCGCCGTTGGTTAAGCTAGCCGGCATCCCATCGGCCATCGATAAGGAGATCATAATAAAGACAACGAATGCCTCCGATGAGCTGTCAATTACACCGCCATCATCGCAATTGTGCTCGTCCGTAACAGCTCCGCCAAAGGTGAATGAGTTCTACACCGTGGGCGATGGGTATCATAAGACAGACAGTTGCTATTACCGAAGTCCGGATGGGAACTTTCATAAATTGCCAACCGATTCGTATCATAAAATGTCCGAGGGGTGCTATGTCAAAAGTCCGGAGGGTACATTCCGTCGACTGGAGGTCTCACGGAATATCGATGGTAGTGGCCAATTGGCCAGCAATGGTAGTACGAATGCCAGTGGTCAGCCAAAGATGCGAAGTCAAATGATGAAGTTCTTGAAACGTTCAAAGAGTCATACACCCGCGACCATAAAGGAACTGCAAAAGGAGAAGGAACGTCGCGAGCGGGACAGGGAACGTGACCGAAAGCATCGCGCTTCAGCGGCTGCCAATGCCGAGAACAGCATGAGCGGTAGCAGTGGCAATGCTAGCAAGAATAATAAGGTCGTCGTAACGATGATGGAGAATGGTGGACTGCCCATTGTGGCGACCAGTAAGGCGGAACGTACGAAACACAGTAACAAGGATACGAATAGTGGTAGTGCTGCCGATAAAGCAAGAAGTCAGAAAGTGAGGGTATGTTTCTTTATTGGTTATTACTTCTTCTTTTCCTTTTTTCTTTCTTTAATTATGTAAGATACGTATGTAGTACGTACCTAGTATTGCATAAGTTGATGGCGGTATTGGTAATTAAAGTGTTGCACTTGAGTTGGTATGTATGCCAGCAAGTGATTGGTGAACACGGTTTTCGAGTGCGTACTGAGGACGAGGTTGGGTTCTCGATACCTTGACCTTTGGCGTAAGAAAGTCTGTTTTTGTGTTAAGTTTCCTGTATGTTGCTGATGTGCAATCAAATCGGTTGCAGATTACGTTAAAGTCTAAGTTTTGCAGGTTTTTTTCATGCTAAGACGCCTCTTTATTTTCTGGAGGAAGTTATCCACATGTAGAAGATCTTGAAGGCGTTTACTCTTAGTTTTGAAGCTGTTTCTCCTAATTTCTTAGAGAAGTTTGTCTCCCAGTTCTCTGAACTTGAAGCTCCGACAAGGGAAATCACTCGGGCTTTGCCTGTACCGGAGTTTAGGTCTTCCTTGGTCCGAGTCTGAACTGGTGAATGACTTTCAATTTGAAGGATGTATTGGACTTGATACAGTTCGTAGTTGTATCATCCTCTGTTCGACAGACAAATTCTTGGAAAGTGCTTCTCTATCTCCACTAGCTTGGTGGACAGAAGTCTCGTTTATAACAGATAGTTGTGTACCAGTCTCAGTCATCAGGAGTAATACTCGTGTTCTCCTCGTTCACAAGAAGGCTCGCTCAGAACTTCTAATGAAGTCTATACTATCCACATGACGGGCTCAGTTTTGTTGAGATTTTAAATTCAGCTAGATCTTGATTGTGGGTTACGGGTTTAAAGTGGATCTTGTGGGTCTTTGCAACCCTTTTCAAGCATGTGAATGGTCTGACAAGTGATCAACTTCGAGCAGAAGGATTCAAACATTCTTTCCGTTGGTAAGTTTGTGATTCTTTCCCTCGAAGTCTTACGATTCAATTTAGTCAGTTACATGTAGGGTATAGTATATACCTCCAGACTCGCCAGTGGTCTAAGATTCCTTGAGTTCGAATAGACTTTATCGAGCCTCTTCCAGGCTAGTTATGATCTGATATGATTCTGGGATCATGTGCCAACTTATAAAGACGGTAGAACTCCATGAGACATCAGCAGAGGGCTATTGATTCTGCTCTTGAATTGCTACCATAGAGTGATCTGTCTTAGTGACGTTAAGTAAGGTCCTTGTCCAACGAATTGGTCCTAAGAAATACCTTTGTTGTTGAAATCGAAATGAAGCTTATGGTTTTACTTTACCAATCAAAGCGGATCAGCAAAGCGGTGCCTAGCGGAGCAAAGCGGAGTGAAACGGTGCACTAGTATTAATCGAATGTATCTTAAGTGTTTGAAGTATGTAGGTAGTGTAGTTCCAAGACGATGTTTTTAAGATCGAAATTTGGGTATTCGTGTTTTTTTACACTTAAGCTGTGTAGGAAATGGAAAGTTTGTAGTTTGGATTGGATACTGTATGATGTAGGATGCCCGTCCATCTTTGTTTTCAAGGGGAAACAAATGTATCTATCAAAAGCTGTCGACAAATCTATAAACATCTGACAATTCTTAGCTGCAAAACCGTAGATTATTATTCCCATAACTCATCGTATAGACAATGTCCTGCAATTAAATTGATTATCAACGATAAATCACAATCAATACTGAATGTAAACTTAGATCGTTGCACACGTGTTTCGGCATGTTCCCGACTGATAAAAACAATTTTAGTGAAGTAACAGTGAGACATCATGAGCGACGACAGTTTATTTCGCAAAATATGCGTCATGCACCCAAGGGGGAATACGTTTCAAGAAACGCTCGCAACGGCCTAGTTCACCCGGTGTCTGACGGAAAACCGCCCAACTTTCGTTTGTTGCTATTTAATTTTAAATATAATTTTCTGTTTGCTCTGCCAAATGAGTCATATAGATACTTGTATGTATAACGTGCAGTTGGACAGAGATAAAAATAATTCTGTAGGTATTTCCAAGTTATTTGTTTTTTTTTTTTTTAAAAAAGATTTGATATTTAGAAAAATAGAAAGAATGTCCATAAACATCTAGTCTTTGCCAAGCTATGCATGGGATCAAGTAGGTGTACAGTCGGCCGATAGTTTGATTGCGTTAAGTGAGTTCACATTAAACCATCTCTGACTTGAATTGGTAGTCGTTTCAGTACCGGAAAGTAGGAGTTTAATTAAGAAACTGATTTGGTACACCATAAGTGTCTTACTACCTCAAAGGTTTGACTGTCGATGTGGAGTGTCCCTTCTTGTTGACAGCGTTTTCTAAACCCATTTCGAGTAGCTTTCGTTTCAGTACGAACTAAGTCAAGGATGACAGCCCGCTGTGTTGTGTCAATTATGTCAATATCATCGACAGATTCTAGTTTTGTTCGTCAAGTATGATGTCAACTTCTTTGAATACTTTTTTGACTTCAAAGGTCTTGATGGGACTGCAAGCATTTTCGATAATCATTCTGCGAAGTGGACATTTATTTGGTAGGACTGGTGGTCTTTGTAAGTGCACAGGGTGATGTTGGCCTTTGAATAGAAATTCCTGAATTTTTGTTTTTCCCCAGATTGGCTGTAGTGTGAATATTTGGTCAATTTTGAAGTTTCCTGGAGTTAGGACCACAGGGATAGGTTAACGCAGTTTAAAAAACCAATGCATATGAGTTGTTGCATGCCTTTAGCTTAATGGGGTTTCAACTTAAATGCCTCTTTCAGTGCTTGATCCTGAGGACATAGGACATTTTTTAAGAGTTCTAACGATCTATTGCGATTCTAGTTGTCCAACGTCAAATATCCTTTTAGTATCTCCGTGTCTGCAATGCTTTCAATATCTTGGAAGGAAATGTGCCTTGTATGAGACAGTCATGATTCCTTAAGTGAGAAATTACCCATAGATGTCGTCCTTGTCCTGTCCTAGTCCTGAATTCCCTTCAAGAGTCCTTCTACTATTGTCATAAATTTAGTCTTACAGACGATTGTTATAAAACAATCTTGCATTGGTACTACCAGTGCCATGAGAACCACACCCAATGCAAGACTGAAGGCTATCCTCAATCTGCTTTCGCTGAAGATTTTCGTTCTGGTTTCAGCCCTAAGAATAAGTCAATCAAACAGTTGAAGATATAATACAAAGGTTCATTCCATGATCCTGGAAAAGGTCTTGAAAATGTACATACGAAGGTTTACCTGAATTTGAAGAGACCCTTCACAAGTTCGGTCCTGAGCAGTGAAGGTTGCAAAAGCGGTCAGCCTACCTACCTGTTTTCACAGATGGAATGAAGATGGATGTAGGGTTAGGGTCAGACATTTTCTGAATCCCCTACCGATCCATAGTAGTGTTTTGCAAGAGGGGGTCCTAGCAGTGAAAATACCACAGGAAGGTATCACCTTTTTCATTGACAGACAGGCAGCAATAAGTGAAGTGCGGCCGTGAAGAGCTTAAGGTTCTGCAACACTACACAAGGTTGTCCTCTGCTGGGTCCCTGGACACGAAAATATTCCAGGCAATGAGAACGCCGACGAACTGGCTAGAAGAGGTTTTGAATCTACATTAGAACAGGCCGGCATCTCCCGCCTTGGACACTGAAGCTACAAGCAGGAGTTAAGGCCGATAGAGAGGCTTACAACAGATCGTCTTCCCTAGACCTATTTGTGGAATTAGGGTTAACCAATGGTTGTGGATTCTTTCACTCGCCTTCCTATGAACCTAACCTAACCAAACAATCGTTCAGGTGTCGAAAACTCAAGATTTGTTCGTCCAACTTTGTCGAGTATAACAAATTCAAATCAAATTAAACCCTTTTGTTCCCTGTAGGATTTGTCACAATATACATGGATACGTCACAGTTCTTTATCCTCCTTTGGCTCAACCCATCCTATCCCATTTACTACATAGCCTCTGCTAGTTCTACGGCTGTACGCAGCCCGTAAAGAGTACGAACATTCCGGGTATAGATCCTAAAGTAATTTTTCTTATTTCTTTTGCTCAGCCTGATGCACAGTACTCCATTAGTAACGCTATCAGGTCTTTTTTAAAAATCTTTAACAGCCTTAAACCACATACCTCTTTGACTTGAGATCTGAATGTGTTAAAGTAGATATTACCATCAACTTGACTGAAAAAATTCCACAGCTGCACGTCCTCTTTTTGAGACTCTTTAGCTAGACATATGGGATTCATGTATTCTCTGGGACCGCATACACTGATATTTGGACACGGAGAACGATCGTCAAGACTGATCAATTCTGACAGATCTACCAATATTCATTTTTGGACGGATTGACCAAGCTCAGGTGATAGAAAGCAGATTTGGCTATTCAGGCCCTCTAAAGAGGCTTTGGTCTTTAAATTTAAATACTTGGCGCAACAAGGTCGCTGGGACCCAAGGCCTAGCTTCTCACAACCATTCGTGTTGTGCGTGTTATATTCTTTACACGAATGGAAGGGGCCTACTGTTTAATGCCGTGTCCGAAGGGCAGTTTGTTATTTGAGAAGCTTTCTCACGACAGTTGTACTCTCGGATGTTAGTCAGACGCTCGCGAGAGGTGAGCCGTGAAAAACTTTTAGATGTTCCCGACTGGGATTCCAACCTCGAACCCCTTGCTCCATAGTCTAACGCACTAACCACTAAGCCACGGCGCCCACTAGGTCTGGTCTCTTGTTTAACCCAACGAGCAAGATTAGGTCATTGAAACTTGTAATCTCTAGCAAGTCAAGGTCTTGACTACCCAACCCCTCTAGAGAGTCTCTCGACTGTCTGTTATGGGCTTTATTTCGCAAATTGTAAAGTTGTCTGTTAAAATTGGACAAAACCCAGCCCTTAAGGTGGTTTAGAGAGTTTAATTCCGATCAACTTCTGCTAACTTCGCCTTTTGTTTTCTTTCCCACACCTTGGCAGCACTAACAGCCAAAAGAATACAGAAACACGTTAGGTAATAGCACGTAGAACTCGCCATTGCTATTTGTTCGAACCTTGTTCTTATTATTTTTCTCCGAATTTTCTTTGGCCAATATTTACAAAGTTTAATAAATTTTGCTTATCTTTTGTTTATTCCTGTGAGGAGTTGTAAGATAGTCATTCTACTTTTATGCTGCGTTCGAAGGGGGGAGTCGCAGCACGTAACACGAGGTTTAAAATGATGACCTTCGTCAGTTGGACATCCGACTGCACGTCGAGGAAAGCCTTCTGACTCACAGCCGGCATGACTTTCGCGATCAGCTAACGCCATAGCAAGTATATTTCCGTTTTACCTAATTTTACATCGGGTTTTGTTGTTCCAAAAAGTGGAAAAACACCTGTACACTCGAAAATATGTACATATGTATGCATGTACCGCCGCTCCCCCGTATTCGCCTCCTCCTGCTGCTGCTGCTGCTCCACCTGATAGGAGTAATCGACAGATTTTTTTTCCACGTTTTATGGGCAACAATCAGAAAACGTTCAGTTGATAAGCTCCCCGGCTGAGCGTAGGACGTGTCTGGTGTTGTTTTCCGTGCGCGCATTGTGTGTTCGTTACATTTCGCAACATTTTTCTTTGTATTTCGCGTCGGTGAATGTGAATTTTTCCGCCAAAATGCCAAATACCGCGTTTCCATGAGTCTAACGTAACATTGTCCTAAATTTTGGACCTTAAAACGCAGCAAATGTAAGAACACCGCTAGGCTACATTCCCCATTATACGAGAGTTGCATTTTCATTTAGTGTGTAAAAGCCAAAGAGAGACAGAGAGAGAGGGTGGAGAGAAAGAGAAACCAACAACTCATACACTAGCGAGACGCGACACGGTATTTGAAAAGCTTATCGAGTTGATAACAAAACCTCACTGTGTATACAAGTACCCACGTACTATATATTATATCTCCAGACGTTGACTTCTCGACAATAAATTAAAATGGAAATGAAAACAGAAAGAACAGAAACAGAAAAATAGCACACAGCACGACGACAGCGACAACGACAAGAAATTGCGATGCTTGCGGCGGGCTACAATGAATTAGAACGAGGCAATGCCGCCGCTTACATTTTCCATTTTTCTTTTTCCTTTTCTCTTGGACATGATATTTTGTTTTACCTCTTTTTTTTCGCGGTATCTTATCACCGACATTCGTGATAAATCTCACAACCACACAGGCATGAGATACGTATGTGGATTGTATGCTTTGCTTAGTACGTTCAAGGTATTATTGATAAAAATAAATTTATACTTGAATCTAGCGATTTAGATACTCTGTACTGTGCAGTGCCAGTCTAAGAGGCTTAATAGAGCAACAGTAACAAGGGGTGCGTTACAAGGACACACAGTCTTCTTGGCATGAATGGAAAAATATTCAAATTAACAAATCGAATTTGAATAATACCACCTCCTTGCGTTGACATAACAGCGGTTATGCAAAGTTTAATGAGACCGCTAATCATTGGCAATTTGCACAGTGTCGTGGTTGGACAATCAACACCTAAAGCGGTTGACACGGGTTGCAATTATGAACGTGCTAAAAGAATTGTGTCTGCTTTTAGCTTGATGTAGACTTTTGTGTAAACACTTTTATTTTGTGGTCACTTAGCGTAGGTTTATTTATAAAATTGGGTTTTATCCACGTCTGTTGATAATGGATCGTTATTAAACCTGGACTAAACCAAATCAGTTAAAGTCAAGAATGTATGAAGCTATCTAATCCGGTAAATCTGCATTCGATCTGGCTACTCTTTACATAAAGGCTTGGAAAGTGATACGTTAAACAGAGACTGACTGAGATTGTTATTGAAGCTGCCTAGTCCACTCAATTTGTGGACGAAATTGGAACTGATTGGGAAAGATTGGCTACAATGGTAGGAATCTTTTCTCAATCTCGTTTAAATCGGATCATATCCTATTCTAATCCCTATCCGGATCATATCCTAAGTAGTCTTTTTAAAGTTTAAAGAACTTTTCACTTTTAATAGAAACACCCCCAGAAAATAGGCGTGGCTAAAAGCAATGTAAGGGTAAATTGCAGACAGGTCCAGTAAAATAGTGAACTGAAGAAGGGCGGATTTCAAAATGTATACACTTGTGCTTCTCCTCCTCAATTTTCATCCTCCTAGTTCAGAATTTTAGGTCCAAAAACTGGTCACATGTAGACAAACAGACGGAAGGACATACATGGTTGAATCGTCTTCACTATTAATACTGATTACCTTACAGAGAATTACACAAAAAATTCCAGGGACACACTTTGTCACTGTCCTTGCAACTAACAGACTAACTAATCGAAGTGCTGATAGATGGTTGTTGTATGATCGGACGAATAAGTGATGCGCTTAGCACTTTAAAACGCCTTCGACCAAACCGTAAGATTGTCACTAGACCCTCGAGAGCTTCTTTACTAAGAGACAGCGAAGAGCCCTGTGGATTTGCTACAGAAGTCTGAAACTCATAAAAAACCGAATTGTTAGCTCTAAACGAGACCACAAAAAGATTTAAATGAATTGAGTCCTCTTTCAGAGACATTTTGTTCCAGTAAACATCACAGATAAGTGAAAACTATCTGGGTCCAGGAGTACCTCATTCTGTTATGCAAGCTGTCGTCAATCAGGTTACAAGACAAGTTTGACATGTCATGTCCTACCTCCAGAAGTTTAAGAGTTACCATAGCTCTCCTGTTGCTTAACGAGAACGATATCTGCTTTTTTGAGATAAGATTCCTGCTTCTTAAGGGCACTTGTGCAGTCAGTATAGTTCATGACATAAGGAAAGTTTTCAGCAGTTTCTATCCGTGTCTAGGCGTCTCCGAGAAACTTTTAGATCTTGCTTTGTAAATTCCAGATCTCGCATCATTAATCGTCGATTGCATTCCTTTCCCGATCATATCTTCCGCGGCAGATAGTGTCCCCTAAAGTAGTCAATCATTTCAATCTAATCTTTAATGCCACGCCTACTTGACAGGCATTACTCTTTGGTACCAACTTGCTGCATTCGAAGAGGAGCTAGCACTTCAGTTAGGTAACCACTCTGAATCCATTAGCTGATACTTCATTCGTTGTATGATGCCAATGCTCTGAAACAATCTTCATAAGCAGAGTTGAGTAATAGTTCTGCAGTTCTTAACATATCGTAGCTTAAAAGCCGTATAGACTTGTCTACAGAATGAACTACCGATACCTACCTTTCCTAGCTTTTGTAAGGTCTAACCTAAAGAGTTGTATATTCAACCAATAGACCAGCTATTCGAGTGTTGTTTAGGTCTAATTTCGAGATCTTCCCAACTGGGTCTTTAGTACTTCACTCTTCATTGATTAGCCTCAATCAAATTGCCTATTGTTGTACCGCCTTCAGTTGTAGGAGGTATGTACCATCAATACTTTTTGTTCTAAACTTCTTAATTTATAGAGGACAGGCATTATGTTTTCTCTTTGGATTAGTCAATACCAGTTCTACAGACAACAAATAGTAAGCCTTAGCTTAATTCTTCTCGGGAAACACATCAAGTGCAGACTTTTCAAGATCCATACAGCAAATTTCCTTAAAATTCACCTTTTAGGTTGGATTTAACGGCCATGTTAACAGCGTGTCAACAGCCACGCCTCCTTTCTTTCAATTTTGAAATATTTGCACATGGAATTGCTTAGCAATAGATTTTTGTATAACTCTGCTGGGACTTGTCTCTTGAAAATAGATACATAAGTAGAATAAGAGATTTCTGTACATATGTATGTATGGCGCCATCTAGTGGTCAAATTCTTCTTTGAGCTATTCAGAAGCCCTCATGAAATTTGAAGAAATATTTTATCTCCACTTATTTCTAAGTTTATACTGTGTGTGCTGGTTGTGATACATTTTCTATATCGGTCCAATATTGAGTCACCGTGAGCGCCATCTGCCCGTCAGTATATAGTAATTTCGACCAATTACCAACCGTACACACCCTTTCTTAAGCCATTTTATACATTTCCTTCCGCCATTTCCGTGTTTCTCTCTCCGCAACGAAAGAGGCAATTCAATGTGGTTTTTTTCACACACTTCTTGTTATTTTCTTCTCTCCGTCTACCCACCCATTTGTTCATATGAAAGCTTCTTAGATTTATATTTCATTGTGTGAAAGAAGGTTAACACGGATACAAAGTAGACTCCACACTACGAGTATAATACAAACGCACAGACATGGTTAGAGAAATACCAGGAAACGTCAGCGACCTGGCAGCAAAATGATATTAAGTGTTTCTGGTCTTAAACAACACACAATTAAAAATGTGTGCAACTTGTTCTCCGTTTGTTGGTTTTCTTAACCGAAATTACGATTCTGATTTTTTTTCCTACAAACATACGTGAAAGGGGGGAAGGAACATAGTTGGTATGTGTCCGGTTGACGGATCGTGACTGCACATTATGTAGAAGGTGTGGGGTATTGGGGCTAATTTGCCAGGTTGATTTTATGTTCTGGTGGGATTTGTTGAATTCTATTTGTTAAGATGTAGCCAAGAGCTACAATGTTGCAATTTAACGCATAGGTAGTGCTGGGATGGGTTTTAGCATCACTTACTACTTTATGGGTAAGTTCGCAGGAACGACCGTAATGGGTTCTGCACTGTTTTGAAACTTGTTTTTGAATTTTTGCAGTTTAAAGTGGCAAATGCACGAATGGGGGAACTACGGTGTCAGAAATGTGTGTCTCCTCCTCGTAGAAACTTAAGAATAGAACTGTTTTCTTGTTTCCTCGTGATGTGGAACGTTTCGGTATCAATGCCTGTCCTTAGAAAATTTCTGTCGAGACTCAACTTGGGCAGACAATCCTCTGAAGCCGATTTCAGCTTTAAAAACCAAACTAGAGAGAAGTCTCATTACTTTGAGTACGATTAGTACGATCCAGATGTTGATAGTATACATCGCCAGGATCTTGAAGATATTCTTCCTGCTAATCCTGTTCTCCTTTAGAAACGTTTGCTCATCATATCGAAGCACTCAGTGCCTTAGGAAAGGATGATTGGGTTTGAAAGACTAGATATGATCTTACTGGGTTGAGCCTCAAACGTTTTCCTTTGCTTGATCGTATTAAGTTCGTAGGTCTTCTAAGTTTTCGAAACTGAGATGCGGTGGGTGGTGTCCAAACTAATTGAAAAATTCAGTGTTTTCGAAAGTTCGCTTTGTGTTGTCGATACAGGATTGCCGGCAGTCATCATCCCGGCATTCAACAATCTAAGACAACTGCGAGCTAAATGGCTTTGTTGACTACCTTCTTTCAGTATAAAGTCTTCTGTTTGTCTTACTTTATAGAGAACGAGGACTGTTCTCGAAAAGCCTTGCCAAAACTCGTGTAGTTCGAAAACTTCATTGACCTGGTATTGACCAGGACGTTAAGTTCGAACTTGGCATATAGTGCCACATAGACTGTTTTTCTTTACCTAGAAATGATCAACTCAACTACAACGACAATCGTCTGACGATATCGTTTTGAGATAGTTTTGCTTCACGTAACATTAGAAATCACTATTGTTTAGGCCTTATCGTTTTGACGAATCAGCTTTTGCCAAAAAGTGCAAAACACTATCGATGGAACAAACTACAGACAACCGACAGCGTTCGTTGCTATCGTTTAGACGACGATCGTCTTATAAGTTACGTGATGAGGCCCAGATTTCGAACTCATAAACCAGACTTGGCATGAAAACGGTCGAGACTTGAAAACCCGTTCTATCTAATGTCGTGTGGTCTTAATCTTCAGTGTTTGGCTTTGCGCTTGAGTTCTAGTAATTTTCGTATTCTGCAACTAATTTGGAAGGTATTACGTTAATCTTATGTCCTTCAGGGCTTGAAGACAAGCAAATAAAACTTAAGTCCAGATAATACCAAAAGTCACCTGACGTAAGAAATAAAAAGCAATTCCAGGATTAAGTAGATCAGTCGTGCCAGGGGCGTTACATAGGTCTTAACTAAGTCTTGTATAATCTGATAGCCTTTTTCTGTGATAAGTCTTATATCTTGCTCAAAGCACTCTGACGTTGCCACACAACTGAGAAGCAATTTGACATGTTTTAGCCAAAAAAGTTATATTTTTTATTCAAGACAGTTCTTAACAATTGTTATAAGCCAGGCCCGTCTTAAGACAATTGACGATCGATAGAAGTACGAGTATGTATATGCTCGACAAACAGTTTCTTCATGGAACAAACATAAACTGACAGAGATTGTCCAAGAAAGACTTAGAAGTGTCCATGTTTTAGGGTTGTGACTTTTGGACTGGAAGGTTCTTCTGTGTCACTTCTAAGACCCCAACGGCTATGATTGAAATGGTACAGCGGCGCCTAACCTTCAAAATAATTACATTTGACTTAAACATCATTGAATTACCCACTAAAATCCACGCTGAATCATCTGACTCTACAGTTATAGTTCAATGAAAAACCGCACTTTGAAGCAAAAAAAAAAACTCATAATTTGATCACTCTACAGTTGTTTGTCTGACAACACGTTAGCTCAGCTGTTCTACCAGTTTATAGATAACTCTCTGATGACTAATAAGCTGTGCTCATGTGTAGAAGTGTACACCTATACAGTGTTAACCAGTTAAAGTTTAAATCAAAACTTAAAGCTCGACTTACACATTCAGTTGACATCTGTCATTTATTTGAAGTTTCTTGCATTAGTGTCAACTAATGACATACGTACAGTAAATCTTTGATAATTAATTCTAAATTATCACAAAGCATCCATAAAGCTTAAACTTAAGTCGAGCTTTTTGGAAAAAAATTAAAAAAAAACTCACCTGCATGCACCATCTTCACTTCTGTTCGTTGAGAGTGAGAGGAACATATTTTTAGTTGTTTTTTTTTGCTTTTAGGTCTTTGTTTGGTATAAGAGAACAAGCGTATGTATATCGTATACAATTTTTGCACCTTTCACAATGCCTTAGATACGTATATAGTTATATACTTATCAGGTGACTGTGTGGCTTGGTAGTAGTAGTATACCTTACAGATGTTAACTGACAACAAACGATATGAAGAAACAACGATGAAAGAAAACTTGAAAGACAGTCTACAAGAAGCACAAAAATAAGTTGTAGAAATTAGAAAAAAATAAATGCATTTACGGAAGATATGTGCATACATATGTGTTTCTTAGATTTGAGATTTTTTCTCTGTTTGTACGGATTATATGGAAAAGAATATACTTGGGGAGAAGGAGAAGATACAAAGAGAAACAATACTGAATCACACATATAAGTCAAGGCCTCTATCGTTATTTCCTTCTCCCTTGTCCATACTCTGCGATGAACACCTTTGTGCATACAGTCATATGTAGATTTCTGTCCTAGGAGATGAACGTTTTATTTAAGGCATAATTTGAACTCGAAAGAAAAAGTATATCTGCTCCCAGGTACAGTTGGTAAGATGTGGTTTGGTAGAAGGTACTCGCTGAGCTTCTAAGAAAAACGGCTAAGAGTAGTTTAATTCAACCGCCGAGGAGTAGTAAGAGTACATAGCCCTCAAAGTGATTCCAAAAGGAATCTTCCGCGAAGGGATCTCTAACGAGGACACGTACATCTCCAAGTTCTTAGATGAATAGATCCCAGTGGAACATACCCCTCATTCAAATAAGAAGAATAGTTCGATTTAAACTAGATATTCGAACTGGCTTCACTAGAAACTTCCCATCTAGTGATACACCAAACTCTTAGGGACATCCTTAATCACTGAACTCAAAATAAGACAAGAAGACTGTACAGAATCTCATGAAACAAACAGGTCCCTGTCCCTCACCAAAGACTTTCTGACTATCATCAGTTTTTTAATGTCTAGAGATTGTGAAATGTTGATTTGTTTTTTTTTTCTTCGAAAGTGTCACTGTCTCTAAACCCCTTGTTGTCAATGGACACCAACTGATAGCTACTGTTTATTTTGATTTCTCATTGAACGTGAAATAGTTAGTCTGCTATGGGTTTGTTCAGAAATTGAACTTTAGACCAAGTAAGTTTGTACTTAAGTTTTATTTAAAGATTATCGTCAGTTTGATTATAATTTTGTAGCTGCATACATTCGTAAATATTACGTACTGATAATTTATTTATTTTTTTATTGATATCTTTGGGTATTATATTTCATTTCACGAGACATTTGCTATTTGAAAATTTTTGTCGATGACCTAATTGGGGTGAAATGAATGAATGCATTGGTAGACATTTGACGGAAGTTTAAATAATGATTTGCTTGTAAAGCATGTGTCACTCAATGTAAATATAATAAAAGTACACGCAAACAAAACAAATGTCTTTCACGATTGTGATGTCCTGATTGGGAATACGTTGTAGAAATTCACAGATCTTATCCTTAACGTCACGAAAAAGCCTACCTACAAGAAATCGCACAATCTGAGACTGTCTCTTTGATGTTTGCCATTCAAATACAAATTTTTGGCCCAACAGGTCTATGGGACCCAGGGCATAGCTTCTCACAATCATTCGTGTTGTGCGTGTTATATTCTTCACACGTTTGTCTAATGCCGTGACCGAAGGACAATTTTGTTTTCGAATGTTTGTCAAACGCTCGCGAGATGTGGGGCCATGAATACACTTTCATGTGTTTTCGCTGAGGCTTGAGCCTCAAGCACCTTGATATGTAGACACGGTGTCCACTTCCCATTAAAATGCATAATTCTGGAACTCCTCCATTTTCCGTCAACAAAGCAGTCAAAATAAAAATAATATCGGCGAAAGAATACAACCCTGTGGGACTCCGCTTTAAATTTTGAATTCTTCGTGTATGTAGAAGGTAATTTCTTACCGTCTTGGTCTTCATTATTCACTATCGCGCGGTATTGCTCCTATTATTTCTGGTACTTTGCGGTACGAATGGGAATAATAGATTCCTCGGCCAGTTGGGCCGATTGAAAACAGTAGGAAAATACAGTTCCTATTAGTTGGGTACTTGGTTATAGTGTACCACCTGATCCCTGCTTTTGTGACTATTATCTCAAATTTATCATATGCAGTGGAAGCCGCTTATAACGACTTTGTTTTTTACGACCAGTCGCTTATACCTTGGTCCCTTCAGCGTCGTTATAAGCCACTTCGACTGTATATCGTAGTGCTGATGCATACTCAGGCAACCACTTGATTCTGTTTGGCCAAGAGGCATTCTGGTTTTTGTAAGTTCTTTTACCCAGTATCGAAGGGCCTATTTTCAAATATCACTGACTGCTCTTTGCCTGACTGATGCACGACTTTGGTACGAAAAATCACAGACTCTGTCTCTGTGGACCTAAAAATAATGTCCATAAGGAGAACGTATCCTAAGTATACATTTACTCGATCAATTTCGTCTTAAAAGTCGCAAAATATTTCTCGGAGCTAAGCGGAAGCTATATTCGCTTCTTTAAATATTCTTACTCGCATAGTTTCAACTCTAGGTGAGGGCCCGATCAAACTTAAACCAGACCTACCTTGTTTTGCGTTAAAAACATTCAAATTCATCAACAATAGGGTGGTTTACAAAGCTTCTATGTTGTAAGCAAGCATTTTTAAGTATTCCTCCTTGTTGATTCTCAAAATTGTGACGAACATCTCGTGCCCTCTTTATACAAAATCAATGAGGCTACAGTCTTTCTATTTCCATTCATTAAAAGAAGTAAAGTAATCTTTTGAATATGAAATTCAATTCTACCACAACAGAATATTTACAAATCAAAACTAAGTTTACATTCACCTACTATCAAGGGCAGGTTTTTTTCCCCCTCCCATTCGACAGTAGTCTGTTACTCACTGTATCATTAAACAAAATAATAATAATTCTGCCCTCTCCCTCGTTCTTTACTCATTCTGTTTTACCTCTCTAATACCAGAGAGTAGAAAAGCAAACCATTTGTTCAAATAAAAATGGGCTTCCATCGCATATATCCATATGTGTAGCTATGCAATCTCCACTCTAGTATCTCTCTCTCGTGTTGGCTGGTTGGTTGATGGTTGTGTAGTACAATACACGAACTAACTTCGTTCGTCATCAACATAATGCTCAACATCTATGGAAACAAGAATGAACACAGTATACCGTCATCATCACCATCATGCGGAAAGCGTTTGTTAAGTATAGATATCAGCCGAACCAACCACATAACATAGTTGTAGGCTTAAAGCCCTCGAGTGGTACAAAAGATATAAAGGCACGGGTCGGGTCGGGAATAGAAAAGGCAAGCAACAGTAGTAGTTGCAAACAATTGGGAGCGCGTGGAGGAGAGCACAGAGCACAGAGCACACCAACAACAACAGCAGCAGCAGCAGCAGCAGCACATACTTTGACGACAATAATGACAACTACTCGTTACTGCTCTGTGTGCTGCGATTTTTCTTTCCCATGTGGAGAGACTTGATTTTACTTTTTGTTCTCTCCTTACCAATTTAAATTCGTTTTGTCTAGTTTTTATTTTTTCGGGTTGAGATACTTTTTAATCTAAAGCCCCAAAGCTACTCTACAATCGATGTGTTGCAGCCGTTGCGGTCGCGCCGCCGCCGGTGATGTAAAGTAACAGAATTCTCGTTGGTTTTTAGTTTTTTTTTTTTTCTTTTCTTTTTGTTTTGTTGGTTATAGCCAAGAAGTTCAAGTGAATAATGTTTTAAGGTTAACAACAATCGTTAGAAATTGTATCTAAAAAAACCTCGTACGGCATCAGTTTCAGTGAATTTTTCTAATTTTTTCATTTCGCAATCGGTTCTAGTTACTCATGTGTTGTGTCTCATTTATTGTTTGTTCTAAGTTAGTGTAAAAGTGTCATTGTCGCCATTTTCTTTATTGTATTTCTCCACATCTTGTAGAGAGTGTAGAGTCTTTTAATGTCGTATAACGATATTTCATGATCAAGTTCATTGTCAAACGATAAAAATTATTACAGTTTCTCTGTGTCCCATTGTGTGCTTGTCTCTGTGTGAAAAATGTCCCAAAAGTTAAATAGCTTTTCGTGTAAACCACATCATCATACGCCGCTGGAAAAAGGGTTAAACGCGTTAACTTACAAAACAAAAAAAAAAAACTCTCCAACAAACCCTTTTTTTTTATATAAAAACTTTTTTTTAATTTCAGATAAACCCGTTTTGTGTGTGAAAACTCCTACCACAATCCTATACTTGTTTCAAGTAGTCTTAGGCCGTTTTGGCCTACACGTTTGTGTATTGGTGATGATGATGATCTGATAGATAGTAGATCATTGATTTAGAGCGCGAATTGTTGTCTTTCCATAAAAAATACCCAAAAAATAAAATAAAACATCAACAACAATTGAACATCGTGTGTCCGTCCGGTCTGTAAAACTCTACCTATCTCGATACATTTGTGTGCTTTAAATTATTTCTTTCTTTTTTTTTTAATTTAATTTCCGTTGTCCCCGATGATGATGATGATGAATAGAAGCGTGAAAATGTGAATAGAGAGAGAGAGAAAGAGAGAGAGAATCGGGGGGAAAAAAAGAAGAGAAATTTTGAAAGGAAATTGTGATGCAAAAATGCTACAAAGAAGTGAAAACTTTTCGATTATATGAACAAAAAGAATGAAACGAAAAAATACGTATAACCTTCCGTCTAACCCTAGGGGCATTCGACTGTTTTAAGGTCAATCGAGTGGCTGGTGTTGGCGTAAACTTGACCTCAGTAGCTAAAGTCAACGTGTGGAGTGTACTTAGCTAATGAATAAGAAGTTTTGAATAATCGGTAGTGAAAGAAAAATTGTTGGGATATGGCTCTCCTTCAATGGGATGGTTGTGTCATTTTGTGTTTCTTTGGCAGTAAGCGAGGAGCTCCATGTGAATTCTTTGTTTTGGTTAGACAACTTTTTTGTACTGGTCGTCGACTTAGTTATGGTTACACAGCTCTTATGGAGCTTCGTTCAGGTTGGAAAAAAAGTCCCATAGCTATATCTAATCTAATCAGAAATCTAGTCTAACACAGATAGACAAACAGTCGATGGCAAAGTGTGCAGTAAATTAATACAGAATTTGATTTGAAGTGGAGCCCCTCTTGCCTGTCGAAAAAAACTGATGATCCACTTTTCATGCGAGTCTATGCTTCAGCGTTATAAATTAGGACTGAGGTTACTTAGGTCGTAACATGACCTTAATACACAATTCCCTTCTTGGCCGAGAGAGATGGTGATCGGAAAGACTTATTTCTTGTTCTGTTTTCAAAGTTTACAATAGAACCAAGGTTAGATCAAGTCCCTTACTGTCTTAAAGATTTGGTTAGTACACTCATCTTAAGTATCATTGCAAGGTAGCCCTGCAAGCTTTAAATCATTTTGATATTAAACGCCTTCGGTCTATAATCCGAGTCCAATCAAGAATCACAATTTTAAGGTGTCCCACACCGGAGAACACAATGGATCCGTTGAGATTCCAGTGAGGCGTCACTCTTGCAGGTCCAGTGAGTTCGTCTACCTACCTACCTGCCTACGGAGTCTTAATTTCATTGCTGAATATTTTTGTGTAAAGTAATTGCCATTCCATTTTAAAATACACCAAGATTAGCCCCGACTGTCAATCATATTTCATTGAACCATGCATTTGAATTATTCCTTCTTGTCGATTCTCATCTTTTTGAATAATTGACATTTTGTCCTCTCATAGCTCTTCAGACGTCATGGTAGTTATGTTACCACCCTTGTACTGGGTTTACACGACGATCGTGTTTTGCCTAAAGAATTTGAGCTATTCTATCTCTTCCTGGCGTCATAACCTCTGTAAATGACTTGGGAAATCGTGTGTAGAGGTAGACTGTGACTATTCAGGCAGGGATCTAGATCTAGGGTATGGCCTGCTGAACACATAGATCTTGAGCAATAGATACCACATCAGGAGCAGCATCATGCAGTAGCTAGTTCAGAAGCCTCAAAATTTTCAAACGCTCTTACCATCTTGGCAAACAGCATGTGTTGCAAATATTCTAGTTTTTCCCTTAAATGTGGCAGTCTTGCTTTGACTTAAAATTAGATGGCCCATTCAGGCCGTCATCTCAAGTTTTTCCCTTAAATGTGGCAGTCTTGCTTTGACTTAAAATTAGATGGCCCATTCAGGCCGTCATCTCAAGTTTTTCCCTTAAATGTGGCAGTCTTGCTTTGACTTAAAATTAGATGGCCCATTCAGGCCGTCATCTCAAGATGTAGATTCAAAAATATTAACTAAAGATTTTTCTGGTCAAACTCGGACATGTGTACAAAAGATGAATTCTCGCTTCTGTCTCCTTCACGTGCATCCAGCTATTACAAAAATAGTTCAAGGAAATAGCCATCCTTTGGTGTCAAAGAATGTCCTATAAGGACTGTTGACAGAAATGAGTCTTCTGGTTTTCTTAGAACACGGCGATAGCTTTGGTCAGCATGGCTACGGCATTGCAGACATTCTTTTTTCTCTTCATAAAGTCGTACACTCAGGTCCAGGTTCAGTCCGAACTATAGCGCTATCTAAGTAATAAAGAAGTCGTACCCTATGTCCTAGAGTAGTGGACCTAAATTCCCACCTTGTGGAACCTCATGTGCAACTGACTGATGATGTGGATTGTAAAAAATAAACGATTATCCTTGTGTAAACCAGTTACTGGATCGCATTGCGTCCTTCAAGTTATATTTAGAGTACAGTAGTTTGAACGTCTATCATTTTCTCAAGAAATGAAGCCGATAGTTTCCTCTGTCCTCAAGCTCAAACAAAACCGCGTTGAAGACTTTCAAATGCCATACACGTGCCACAATGCAAAGCACACAGTATGCCGACAAAAACACTCATTTCTGTCGACATTTCTTCGTCTAGAATTAATATAACTTTTTTTTTCTTACACAATTGCAGCAAAACTTGATTGTTCCCTTCTATTGATCTTAACCGCTGATGTGATTTACTGTGTTTACAACTTAATAGCACTTACAAGCTAGGCCTTGATAATTAGCAATTCTTTTCTAAATACGGCGATGACACATGCTCGTTTTTTTTGTGTAAATGTGACAAACAGTTGATTAATTTAAATTAACTAAGCTTTCAGTGATAATTCCATTCGTTCCTTTTCATATCATTAACTTTGTGCTGTTAATTGTTTGAAATTAAACTGTTGTCGTCTACGTATGACCAACCTGGATTCTACATTGTTCTTCGCCAATTGTTTGGTACAGCAAGGCTGGAATACAATTTTTTAAGGTTTTATAAAGTCCAGTCAGATGTCTTCGTGGTTCTGTCTGTAGCTTGAAAGAGTAAAACCACAAACTTTGTGGTAAAAGTGAGTCCTAGTTCTGAATATGACTTTATGACGAGACTAGTAATAACTTCTGACATTTTTGCATCACCCTGTGGATTCGAAACTCTTACTTTTCTCTTCCCAAACTAATGCACACCTCTGTATCGAGAGAAACCTTCAATGCCATTGTGATCTTTTGTTGTTGTTGTTGCTGATGCGTGCGCGGGCGTTGTATTCGGTGTTATTCTCTCCAAAGTGACCTCGATGAGAAGAATCGGTTATTTTTTTTTTGTCTGTATTTGAGTGTCATCATGCGTGATAGGGTCATTCATCATCCATGAAGCGTAACGTGGAGCTTATAATCGAGTTTCTTGTGTTTTCTTTCCTCTCAGAAATCTTTAGAAAATCACTCTCTGCCCCCAAACTAATTGAATTGAAAATTAAATCCATAAACAGAGACCATAAACAAAAATTAAAGTGAATTTAAATAAAACCGTAAAAGCAACAAAAATAAAATGGATTCCGATTTGAAACGCGATGACACAATGCGAAAGAGTTTTCGCATTCCATCCCATCGTAAGGGAGTTGCTCCGGCGCCACCGGCGTCCACCCAAACACAGCAAAAAGTGACGGAATTTGTAAAACTTGCCGACATTGACATTGGTGAACCGCCAGCAACTCCCCCGCCTCCTCGTTCAAAGTACTATGACGATGAATTATCATCCGAGATGGATAGCAATTTGGTGGAACTGCGTAAGCCACCACCAAAGGATACGACATTAGTTCCAGTTGAAAAGCGATGTTCGGTGCCAGTTTCGAAGTCCTTCAATCAATACCTAGCAACCAATGCCAAGATAGGTAACGATCGAGTGTCCTTGAATCCGGCAATTGCTCCACAGAAAATTATGCTGTCGCCACTTGCCAGTCGAGACAATCGACTTATTTTACCCGATGAAGACGACGATAATGTATCATTCGCATTGGGCTCCATTGAGAAGCACATCAATCAGGTCGAAGAAAGTTTCAAGCAATCATCGGCGGCACAAAAGCAACCCAGCGTTGATGAGATCAAAGTTGAAATCATCAAGAAAAGTAAACGCTACGGCGAGCATGAAAATCTACTTCAGCCGGGGATCTCTGATATGGCATCGGGTACGGACTTTGGTTACCTGCACGGTAGTCATGGTGCTGAATCGGATAGTGAGTCAGAATTTCAACGTGGCTCGGAGGCACGCAACTCCACCGGTGCGTATTCAAAAGGAGCAGCAACAGCTCAGAAGCCGAAAATCACTCGGACAGCATCGGATACCAAGAACTCCGATGTGATCGCTATACGTGCTGCATTGAAACAAAAGCAAAGCATTGCCAATAAGGACATCCAATTGGATTCGGTGGCAGCGGCAAAGAATAATACCAATATCGCAACGACTGCAGCAATGTCGGCTGCCAAACGAAGGGAGGAGAATCTAAAACACTTCGAGGCGTTAGTCCAGCAAAAACCAAGGGTTATCTCTACTGAAGCGAAGCAGGTGCGAGCTCGTCCTCCAGCACCGATTGTCAAGCCGACACCAGTACCGCCGCCGCCATCTACTACAAGTGTAACTACTACTACGCCGGTATGGCAAGTCGTATCGCCACCATCGGTGGCGGCACCGTCGCCGACTGCTTCGATGCGTAATAATCGATACGCTACCGAAAAGCAGGTAAAGTTTCAATTAAGTTAAGATACACATAAGTTTCATGTCATGCATCAGAGCGTACACAATTTTTCCCATTATCCCATAACTATTTATATATTTTTTTTTTTCTTATTTCTCTCGACCCACCGAAAAGACGTCCTATTTGGGAGTCTAACGACGTTTTCTTGTTTTGGTTTTCAGTTTCCCGCTTCTGTGAGAAAATGGTTTGTGCCTCTCAGTGCGTGTGCGAGACCTGATTTTCTTTTGTTCTTTCTTGCTCTGATAGTTTGTGAGAGAAGTACTTTCTGTCGGAACACAGAGGTTTACATTTCCATTTTGTATATAAAAAAAAGGGTGCAGTGTCTCAAAGGATTTGGTGTACTTATGAATCTTTTACTTAACTTTTATTTGAATTTTCACGAAAAACAAAAATACATAAAGTCGAGCATGAACTTTGCTTCCTTTTACAATTCGAGACTCCGAAGAAGGAGTCAAAAGTGCTTTGCCCAAGTGATTTGAAATGCATACAAGGTGTTCCGAAACAAATGTTTGTTTAACTACTAGACCATGTCAAATAGTGCCTACGATTTTTGTTGCACAGGTGATTAGTCCTGGCCTTACCATGCATATGTCTTGAGTTCAAAAACTATTTGTAACAATTTTTGGTATAAAACTGATCTGATGTGAGGATGATGTCTGACCTTTAATCAATTAGTTCTAATAAACCTTAGCCACGCCCACTTTTTGTATGAAAATATCTTCAGAAATCAGTTCTCTGACTGAATGTCTTACAGAACTATAAAATCTTGAAGAATTAAGTAACTTTTCTTCTTTTTTAAGGCTGGCGTAGCAAATAACACCTCGGTTTGTGTAAAATTTTGCAATGATACACTTCTTTCAAAGTTACTGGTTTACTTGGAGACTTTGAACTTATCAATAGCAAGATCGTTAACTAGCTGCCTCCAGTCTCAGACACCAATGTAGTTGTAATATCTTTTCTTCAGCGCTCCATCTAAGACAAACTCTTTTTCTCTTGACAAATACCTTACCTTGGCCACCAGAGCAACATCCTCATTTATAGTCTGAACTTGGTTTCTGACTTTTGTTTGTATCATTTTAGCTTTTTAAGAAGTAATGAGTAAGACGTCTCTTTAATCGCACCAATTGGACATGTTATCGTTGAAGCGATAGAAGGTCCGGCAGAATTTGAACGACCTGAACTTTTCCCTACAACTCGCTGCAAGTCTATTTAAATTTATATTCATGTGCGAAGGGTTATTCAGTATCCTCACTCCAATCTAAGATTAAGGTTTGGTTGTTGCGAATACTCTGTAGCTCCATGAATTCTAAAAACGTTAACCATTTTCACTTACTTTTGGAAAGGACTGCTTGAACATTTTCGAATCTATGTAGGAAACTCATAACTTTGTAACCTTCTACCAGCGGTCTTAACTTTGTGGCTAAACGAGTATCATTTTGGAGTTTCTCTCTGTTGCTGGGTGGGGTTAACAGATCCGAAGTCTCTTCACCCTAGAATAACACGTTTGTATGAAAGAGACTCATCACTGGTTTGCTTTAGAAATAGTTTTGAGATAAGTAAAGACACCACCGCTTATATCTACTTAATTTCTAAGGCTTATGGCTCACCGTCTATCACATTAAGCGCTTTGCCTTCCTATCCTCATGAGCAAATTATCATAATTGTAAATTGTTTCTTTATCGTAGAGAATGTTTGGTGTATTTTCACGTTCTTTACGTCTTCGTTTTGGGAAGCATATTAATTCCTTCCCCAACGCTGAGGTGGATTCCAAACAAAACACTGCCAAGCGTTACGAAGAAAATCTAAAGAAGTTCGAAGCGTTACCAAGAGTTATCACGACTAAAACAGAGTTAAGACCACTTTCAGGAGGACCAATTTTAAGGCCACCACCTATTACTGCAAATCCTGTGGAAATCAACCATCCACCACCACCTCCACCATCAGTTGTAAGGGCTCTGTCTTCCACTGCAACGATGCGTACAATGCAGGTACAATGTCAACCAACTTATGTACATCTAAGCCTCATTATTCATCCATCAAAGCGCATAGAGTTTTCATTTTGCCATTATATGTCATAGACGCGTCATAATTTTAACCCAAACAATACCAACTACCAACTATTGGGACATGGCAGTTAATTAGTCGATGCAAGACTACGGCTACAACCAAGACTGTTTCATTTAGGAACCTAATGACATTTTCTTGTTTTGGTTTTCAATTTCTGTTTTTTTTTTTTTTCTTTTTCAATTCTCATGAAACTATCGCTTGGAGAGAAGAATAGTGACTAGTGTGTGGGACCTGGTTTGTTTTTTTTTTTTGTCTTCTTTTGTTCTTTCTTGCTCTGATAGCCACAAATGGGTATTGTTTTGCTAGACAATACAAGAACAACAAAAAAAGAATACGAAGTTCTACATTTCCGTTTCGAAAGTGCAGTCACTCAAAAAGATTTGATATTCTATATATATATTTTGGTTACCTACTTCTTTTTATCATTTTATACATAAAAACGCTTTCTTTTTCAACTTATGACTCATTTAACTTCGTAAGACAATCGTAGATAAGTTCAGTAACCCAATCTGGTCATAAATTATATTTTAGCAACGGAGAGAAACTACAAAAGATGAAATGTTTGATTTATCTCGGCTTGCGAAAGAAAGCAAATCATTTACAGAAGAAGTTGTTTGTTTGTTGTTAGAGGCTTGTTAACGATCAAAATGAAATTGCTATGGACAGTGAAACTTGTGTTCTAGAGGACTTATTGCCCATTCTGTAGTTTCTTGCAAACTGCTTGCTTTTCTCATGAAATTCTCCAAATTCTCCAAACTCTCCAATGACGCAACTGTAAGCCATGTCGCTTTTCCAGAACACCCGATAAGCGGGTGGGGTGTGTGCTGCTGTATTATCCACCAAAAACCAACATCACGTGAATCTATGGCTATTTTTAGAGAGTATTACCAAACACATTCACTTACGCGAAGTAAGTCTGTCGCGCTGGTCATGAAAATACTTATTTATATTTTATACCCCCTTCTGAATGTATTTGTTTATATTACACACATGATATTTGCTCTTAGATTAATGATAAATATTGCAATTATTATTTATTTATTTTTTTTTGCTCACTTTTGTGTTATTTCTGTTCACGATAACGTCAAGATAAGACTCTCCAATGGGTATAATTCACTTTAAAATTAGAAATAACCAGCTAAAAACAAAAAATTACACTACAAACAGACGTCAGCGTCTTTGTTGGAATAAATAAAAGTTCGTAGCCAAAAGTAATTCACACTTTTTTGCATCACGTCGGTTGTTAGTTGTTGGTTGTTGGGGATGGAAAACTCATTTAATCCAAACAGGCTAGTAAATTTCTATAACCTTAGTTTGCAATTTTCTTTTACGTAATGAACCTGTTCCAGATGGTTTAGTCTTATCGAGCTTTATGGTATTAGCCTAAGTGTGTTATAGCTAGCTGGTCGTGTCTATGAAGGCACTGAGATAAAAATGATGAACAATTTAAGTTGCTAATTTGTTTTGCTAAATACTGACGGAAACACGATGCCATTGCAAATATACTCATGTCTGTTTGTATCTGTTTGGTGGATATATAAATAAATCTCCAACAACAGTGCAAATAGCAAAATGAATTATTTAGTTTCTCACCCAGTGTATGATAGACGGGTGTGTGGGGACTTTAAATAATATTCTTTTTGTTTGCACTTATCGTTCTCACGTTCTCTTTTTGAAAATTCACCGAAGAAAATGTGGGCACTTAATTTGAAACTGAATCTTATAGGACTTTTGGAGAAGTTGCTATTAAATCGGTGTATGACTGTGGGGGAACTGCAGTTGAGATTAGGTTTATGGTCGAAATGCAACGAACTAGTCATACTCTGACACTGGGTACGTTTCGCGTGATGAGATAGTAATTATCTGTCGGTTGACAGGTTTAATATCGTATGGGTGAGCTTGTAGGGTGCAAGAAACTAGTTATAAGTTAATGAACCTAGTGTCGCAGGTAGTAAGCAGCATGTCGCGTTTTATTTTTTTACCGATGATAGTAAGTTATGTTTGTGTAGTGTGGTAGTTCTTTGACTTGCCTCAACTGGGAATGGGAAAGTAACAAGTACTTGTGCCTTTTTTATGTGACAGTAGTCACGGTGGAAGATGATGTCAATGATGTTGATTCATGGTGCCTTCTAACCTGCTAGGGCTAGTAATCAATGAAAGAAGCGTCTTACTTCACAATAACGCTTAGTTTAGGTATTGGCAATAGTAATAGTGCTATATTCCTCGCCAATAATGAATATTTGCTCTCAACGCTCACCCAGAGGTGAGAAAAAGTGGAAAGAACTTTGGTGTTGTCTGGGGATCGTTGCTTGAACCTTAACCTTTCTTCGGATCACAGTTGGTCTTTTCTCTCGAGACCTAAGGGAACCACTTGAAGTCAGTCTTCTCAATTGTTTTTCGAGGTTGACCTGTCTCTAGCGTCATCTGTCTAATGCTCTTGTTCTCTAATGCCCAGTCTCCTTTTTTCTGACCACCAAGTTAACAGACACAGTATATGTGAGTATTTGACTATCCTTTTGGAGACAAACTACATACATAGTGTTACTGTCTCAAATCTGATAAATTTAGCTTATTTCTAGTGTTTTACGCATTTTTAAAGGCAACGATTCACAACGGTGAGTAGCTCCTTTCAAAAAAATTGCCTGAAGGAAGAGAAATATAAATATTCCTGCAAAACCAACTTTGGTATTCTTTTGAAAGTATTCTTGAACCCATATATCTGATAGGTGTATGGATTTTGTTCCGTAAACGAGCAGTTTTATTGTGTTTTCATTAAAAAATTCATTTTTCCAAGCCACTTTACTTTCAAGACTTTGGATACATCTGCACTCCATGAAAACTTAAATTTTTACTGCTATCCGACATATACTGGCCAGTATGAGCAAAATCGCTGATCATGAAGTGGATAATGAGAAAATAGGTAATCGCGATCCATGATCGGAATATGTGCTGTCAACAACATATTTTTTCGAGGTTTGGCAGCACTTTTTCGCTGTGATTTCAAATGTCAGAATATCAAGAAATGAATTCAACAAACAATGTTCTTAAAACATAAATTCCTTCGTTGTTAAGTGCGTTTTCTAATTGTTTTTGATTACAATATCTCGAAAACTGAGTAAATAAGTTAATAAATTCAATACCCACACTCTTGTGTATCAAATGAACTCAATCTACAAACGAGACCGATGATGTTTTCCAAAGTAATCTCTGAAATCCATAATTGTTTTCTTGTTTAATTGTAATATAATAATACTTTTCATTAAAATTATATCCTGCTATACATTTATAAACTGTAAACTAATTGAAATTTGTTTTTATTTTCTAGGGCTCGCCCAATATGCAAATACGTGGTGGTGTGCCAATGCGTTGGCGTGCTACGGAAGAGCATATCGGAAAGTATAAGCTGATTAAGACGATCGGAAAGGGTAATTTTGCCAAAGTGAAATTAGCTAAACATTTGCCAACCGGTAAAGAAGTGGCCATTAAAATCATAGACAAAACTCAGTTGAACCCTGGGTCGCTTCAGAAATTGTTTAGAGAGGTAAGTTCCAATTTTTATCATCTTACATTCAATTGTGGAGCTCACGATTTGGTGGAAAAGTAACACGTTTTTATTTCTTTGATATAATAATTTTAAGAACTTGCTTCGGAACACTACAGTTGAAATTCTGTACCTAATTTCGTTCTCTGTTTCATTGAATCCATGGAGGGTAGATCTTGTCATAGCATTTGCAACTGGTACAGAGGCTTCGAACTGCTATAGTGGCCGTGAAACCTGTCTGCATTGCATTGACTCTTCTCTACTCATTCACCGATCTGAAGATCTTCGAAAGTATTTGAAGGTTTAAGGAAAAGAGTCATCTTTCTTATTCTTGGTCATCAGCAGCAGCTCCGAAGGGCATGCACTAAAACTATCCAGAACCATTCAGGAAGAGAAAATACCACACTCTTACTACAATGAGGTTCAATACCTTGGAGTTAATCGAAAAACTATATTGGAATCCGTTTACAGAGTGTAGATATTTTTTCCACTATCCTACCTTTTACGAACGTCCTACAAAGTGTACAAATGTTATGAAATTTATTGTGTATTCGACCTTGTTTTATGGCATTCCTTGCATTGCCACTTTCAGTTTTGTAAAATTGCATCCTGTTCCATATTTTCACAAAGGTGTTCGTTTGAAATACGATTTGGTCATAACAGTCGGTTTTTCCTAGACTGTGAGTTGTAAAAGTTTGCTTTTTTATTGTGACATTGACGGACACCTTTAAATCGGCTGCAGTCGCAATGGAAGTTATCTACTTTCTCGACCTGTGGCCCTGCAATGCTGATATGATTTATTGACGGTGGCAAGGAAAACTTTCTGCGCTCATATGGTTCTGTAGAGTGTTTGCAGTTAGCTTGGTCTTGAACAGACAAAGTTCGGGTCATATGCAAGCACACCATCCACTACACATTTGGCACCTTTAATTAGAGACTTGAATCCTGAGATATCTATCATTGCAACAAACTCATCCTGTTTACAGAGAGAGGTAGCTCTTGATATAAATGAATGAAACTCCTAAGCATTTATTTTGATTGATTAGTTGCTGGAAAATCTTTCACACATAATTAATTCTCACTCTGATGCCAATCCCCAGTTTAGGTGACGTGTATCAATTAATTCCTTCGCCCACAAGAGTAGTTTCTATAACACTCAGCTCCGCTATTGTCATAACCCTTACAGTATGTAGTTTGGCAAGCTACTCTTGTGGTAAAACCTATACTTTTCTTTGATTACTATCCGACAAAAAGACGTTGCAATATGAGGCTCCATATGGCACGGGGTATGGTGCCCCGCTCTAGAAGGAAATACCAATCAAATTTTTTGGAAGAACTCCCAACTCAGTTAGATGCGCTCCCTGCTATTTAGCTGACCAATAAACATGATCAAGTTCTTCTGATACCAACTCTTTAAACATCGCCGACAAGTTAGAAGTTAGATAACATATCCTCCCCGATGTGGTGACTGCAAACGTCATCGGCACTTAAGCTGAACTCTTAAGAAAGACTTGAATTAAGTAGGACTTTCAAACCAAAATCATCAGCAGTCACTACATAATAACATGGCACAGCCATATGCTAAAACTTTTCAACAAAGCCTGTACGGCTCAGATAAACACGTTTATCATTTGGTTGTAGGAGTACACTTTTACTTTCTGATCTAGGTGTACCATGCAACCAATGACAAGTAGTCAAAGACGGCCCAGGTCTTCAAACAAAGTCCTGCTCCAATCAGGCAGATCGATATCGATTAGTTTCAAGTCGATATGTAGATATGTAAATACTTCTTTCTCTGCTTTTTTGTCCATTTGATTGAATATAGACAGTTCCTACAGTTCGTGATTGTTTGGGTTGCACACTCCATCATTACGAAAGGGGTCACAGTCGTATGCAATTGTTTGAATAATATTTCCCTCAAAGCAGTTGGGAAGACTTTCATTTGCGTTCAATAATGCTCTGCGAACCAGAACTAATGTGTTGAGGGGAGCCTAAGTGGCCTACACTGCCTCAAACTGAGTTACGGGCTATATTTTGTGACTTCTGTTGATGGCATCGCATCGTATCCAATTCAAATGCGTTATACATACGCATCGACGAAAGAGGTTTACTTTTCACCAAAGCGCAGTTTACCGTCCAAACCACATCGACTTCCCCTATGAATACTAAAAGTAAAACATTTCTTTGAATTTCAGGTTAGAATCATGAAAATGCTTGATCATCCGAACATTGTTAAACTATTCCAAGTTATTGAAACCGAAAAGACATTATATCTTGTGATGGAATATGCATCCGGCGGCGAAGTATTTGACTACCTCGTGCTGCATGGTCGTATGAAGGAGAAAGAGGCACGCGTTAAATTTAGACAAATTGTATCGGCTGTACAATACTGCCATCAGAAGAGAATCATCCACAGGTATTTATCACATTTACATTGTATACCTCCTGATGCCTTCAATCATGTTTATACATTTACAGAGACTTAAAAGCAGAAAATCTTCTTTTGGATAGCGAATTAAATATTAAAATAGCCGATTTCGGTTTTTCAAATGAATTCACACCGGGTTCGAAGTTAGACACCTTCTGTGGTAGTCCACCATATGCTGCCCCCGAACTATTTCAGGGAAAGAAATACGATGGCCCAGAAGTTGATGTCTGGTCATTGGGTGTGATATTGTACACTTTGGTTAGTGGTTCTTTGCCATTTGATGGTTCAACACTTAGAGAATTACGAGAGAGAGTTCTCAGAGGCAAATATAGGTTAGTTTAAAATTTTTTTTTCCAAAATACTTAACAAAATAATTGTTTTTTTTTTCTATAGAATTCCCTTCTACATGTCAACTGACTGTGAAAATCTCCTACGTAAATTCCTTGTATTAAATCCAGCTAAACGTGCTAGTCTAGAGACTATCATGAGTGATAAATGGATGAATATGGGTTTTGAAGATGAGGAACTGAAGCCATATATTGAACCAAAACAAGATCTAGCCGATCCCAAGCGGATAGGTAAGACGGGTACTGTACACAAAACATTTTACCACTACGTGATTTGATTGATTAGAAAAAAAAAAAAAAAAAAATCTTCAGTTAAAAAAGTTTTCGTCTGAAATGTTAATTATTTTTTAAAAGAAAATTAATTAGTTTTTTGCTGTTCATGTTGTTACGTACATATATGTATATTATGTTTTCAAAATTTGTTAAGGCTTGTCCTTAGAGAATCGTTTATGTTCGTTCGTCTATGTTTCGAAATTTTCTCTTTTTTTTTTTCCTTAAAATTAGATACGAATCGTGTTGATGCTTTTCGAATTTTATTTATGCGTACTTTTATTCATTTTATTATCGTTTCTATGCTGCATTTAAATGTTAAACGTTTTTTTTTTCGTCTTTCTATAATTATTACAAAGCTCTTATTTAGTTTTTTAGTGATTTTTAAAAAGTTTTTTACAAGTTTGTTGCAACTTTTATCGTTGCAGGGAATGTGGAATGGCTTTCATTATTGTTTTTATTGTTTAGTTTTATTAAAGTAGAGGTATATTTATACATATGTATGTAAATTATATATAAAATAGAGGCGATGGGTTTTACAAGTTCCTATACCTTTGGTAAGCGCATGCTGGCTAACATTCTGATATCTGAAATCATCTTTATCTCGGACTATTGGCGATTCCTCTTAGCTTTAGTTTTTTTTTCTTTTGTGTGGTTATTTGATCATACAAGTGTATACATACATTATAATGGAAGTGATTCGATTTTGATCTAGAAATCGACGGTTTTCATGTAACGTCCACTAGACTACTGTCCGTTTTTCTATTTTAATTCACTTCTCTTGTCACGGAAGACGGAAGACTGAATACCACATATTCATCTTGTTTTTCACACGAGATTCTCATTCCAAAAGGAATATGATAGGATAGGAGATTTACAATCGGATTTTACTGAATATATTGCACGACTTTCTATGTTTGTGCTATGTTTGAAAAATACTGCTGATTACCTCTAAAAGCAGATTTCCTAGTATGGAATCTTTTCGTCGGAAGGGTCTCCAATACATGCACTTTCGTTAAAATGAAATAATATATCCCTTGTTCTTACATTGCGTAAGCCAATGCAGATTTTTGTCAGCTGAAATAAACAGAGTTATCACTTCAGATAGCCGAGTGAAAGAAAGATTTAGGTAAAATCAATTTTTTTAGAAAGCGGCAAGGACCAAGCGATTCTTTCACATTATGTTTGTCTTTTCATTTTACTGTCTTAATCTGTGAACCGGGTTAAGTATCGTAAGTTCATATGGAGACACACTGAATAGAATTGCAGTGATTTCAAGCTCACTACTTCAGCTTCAAACGTTTAAATATACCAAAAAGTTGACTCTTACGCACTCTTTTATATTTTTACTTAAACTATGTAATTCCTTTCATTTCACTGCATCTCTGGGCTCGAAGTCGTAAGTAATGGACAACTAAAGGTTCATGTTTACCCGTAATTTGGAGTACCTTCATGTCTGAGGACGAAAACATTCATTAAAAGTTTGTACCATGTTAGTAGTTTAGGCAGACTGATTGCAAACGTACTTGAACTATCTGTGAACTACCAAATATTCCTTGATTTAATCCACATTTTCTCCACCGACTTGTTCAATGTGACTTCGGTTCAACTTTGGTCAAAATCGGAGCTAAAGTTTTATAAAAGCCGAATGTTGAATCTATTGATACATTTGATACGTGACTTGGGTACCATCGGATATACTTACTTTACTTATGTCCTGTATCTCCTTGTGGATCCTCGGGCCTCTACAATGCCTACGCGCCATCGTGTGCGATTTCTGGAAGTGTGCCTCAGCTCTCCCCAACTTTTTCCCTACTGCCGTGGTTCCTTTTCAATCGCCGCATATCCTTCCATCGTATGTAAGCGGGTTCCATTCGCTATGAACATGTCACTCTTTCCGAGAGTATGACCAATCCACTGCAACTTTCGGTGTCGTATGGCTGTGCCTATAGCTTCATGGCCCATCGGATTTACCGGTGCTGGCGTGCTAGCTTTCACTCGCCGGTGATCTTGACCCTGGTTTGTCACTATCAAGAAAACCATACCATTTTTTGGTGCTTGTGGTCTTGTTTGCACATTCATTTAATTTTGTTAGTTTGCATCTAGGTGTTAAGACGCATGAGAGACACGTTTCCTACCCTCTTCTCTACCTTGATTGTACTACTCGCTTAGACAACCACTTACTTCACCATCTCTCACTTTTGAATTAAACCATCTTTCTATCTTTTACCCTACCATCCTCATCCAACATCAATATAGAGTTGCGGAAACACGTTGCAAATTTTGACCAATATTTCAGAGTAAGGCCTAACGAGGTTAAGCTTAACATAAATTCATCGATCAGTAGAGAAATGAGAGCGCATTCAATCGTTCCACGTTCGTTACGAAAGTAGAAATAAAAAGCACATTTCTTATATCGTATGCTTCTGTCTGTACAAACTTGAGTGCAATGACATACGATGTTTTCCTTGAACTTGCTATATTGCTCCGATTAATGTACACCACAACTTCAATAAATTATGAGTAAGATTCATTGTAAGCAATGTCTTATCATTTAGTATACGAATCCAAGCAATGAGCCTTGCCTTGGCCTTTCGAACAACGACAATTCTCAAACACTTCAAGTACATGCTAAACACTTGCTTAACAGACCGACTAATACGTTTGAACTCATGACCTAGTGAATCATCTGAAATTGTCGTCGGAGGTGTCTCTACCCATTTTAAACATTTTAAACAAAGCCGCCGCTTCGGATAATGATATTCAGTTTAAGTTTAGCCACAAGTAGTTTAGTGAAATAAATTATATTTTTTTGTTTATTTTTATATACAATCCATGATTATGATATGATGTTGTGTATACCTGAGATTTGAAATTCACTACCTAAGAAGTGAACAAAAAAATTAACTTTTTTTAAAAAAAAAAAACCCATTGAAACGTGTGTGTGTGTGTATACAAGAGTTGTAGTTGCATCCTTAAAAAAAATTGTATCTTTTGTTATTTTGTTTATGCAAAGTTATTTATAAAAAAAAAACAAAAACATTATTAGAAACGAAGACCAAACAGATATTAATTGTATGTAATTACGTTTATTCTTCACTCTTTATATGTATGTTGTCGAAAAATGATCATCTCTTTGTCTGTCATCCACACACATCCACCAAACAAAAATGCAGTTTGGTCAAACTGTAATCATAGTGACGCTCCAAAGATTTGGAGTAAGTGCGGTAAACCTTTTCCTATACAAAAAAAAAAAAATTGTGTTTTTTATTTGATTTGAAAAAAAAAAATAATAATTATTTTATATAAGAATATTTTTTGTAAACTGAATGAGAGCTTTGCTGATAATTTGTTTGTTTTATACTTAAGTTGTATGTATACATGTTATCTATAAATTATTTAAGTATATACAGCCCGCGGGAGGTAATGGTCTGGGAAGTGTGCTCCTTTGGTTGGGAGTACAAATAGTCAAAGCTTTGCATCTGCTGCACCATTTCTTCAGGCGAAAAGAATTTCTAATTCTTTCACAAGATTTGCCTACATACTATGTACATAAATATACATAAAGGTATATAGAGGATGGTGTTCTTAAGCCTGGCAGTCAAACTATAATACTTTGTGCAAGACTTACCATTCAATGTATTCTTTTGTTCTTTCTGGTAGGATGGATCTAAAAATGTTGCCAATAGTCAGCTCTAGAATTAATATCAGAACATCCCAGTGGAGTTCAGAAATGAGTTCTAATTTTTTACCCCTGAGCTCTACTTATGTATGCAAATATTTGTTAAACCTTTTTTATAAAATGATTTACTATTTCGTACTATGAAACGATCCCTAATGGATGTTGCCTACTTGTTAGGAAAGACACGGTCAAATCGTTTTAAGACCTTAAGACTTGTTTTTAACTCACAGCTAGACATAATGCACGCATTCTTACATATAGTGGGCTAGAACAAACGGATATATGAATTTCGACGGATAAAGTAGATTTACTTTCCGTTTTTTAGTACGTTGATACAATGGCAGATCAGACATTCACGCATTCACAAGTTGAGAGTAAGCGTATTCATTGGTTTAAGCCTTGAGAGAATGGTGAGAAACTGGTATCGCCGTTGACAATAGACCTTTTCGCCGTTTGACTGTTCTCTCCACGAATGCCTACGTGCAACGGAAAGACGTCCACGAATTCTCCACTATTTACAGTCCCCCAAAGTTTTCACATCATTGTTGCTGACAAAGTTTTTAACTGAAACCAAATCCAGTATAGTCTCCATTCCCCTTCTAAATTTGTAAAAACATGCGCTCCTTCCATTTATTCTCTTTAACGAAGGTTTCTGCTTTAATAGTCATCGCTGTGACGATGTTCACAGATGTTTCTAAAAACATGTAAATGTTTACCTTGTTCTCCAACTTCGTCGATTGTTGTTCTGTTAAGCCTATTATGTGCTCGAATATTTTTTCCAAAGGGTCATCCACGCGCGGCAGGTGATAGGGTGGGCGTTGAATGGTGGATTTTTCATACCAATCTTCTTCGCTATTGCGAGAAAATTCTTTTTAAAATTTTTTTGTGTGTCCTTCAGCAGTGAATTACTCACAATTTCTTTGCGTACGTAGGGGAGGTGGTTGGTTACGTACAATAAATAAGTTCCTTCTATTTGGCTGTTTGGCCAATAAACAGTAGTAATACTTCGTTTTTTTCCGGTTTAACACGATTGTTTTTTTAGTTACCTTGGGTAAAAAGTTCCTGGAATTTATTCGGAAAGTCGAAAATATAAGTATATTCACCTATGCCAGCGCTTGATTCAAGCTTACATTATTATAATTGGAAAGCACCACACGCTGGTCATTTTTGAAACTGCCTGATCAATGCAGTATGTGATGCAGTTAGTAACATTGCCAGCATTGGCCTTTTTCGGTGCCTTCTGTGATACCTTACCATTGTTGTCATCATCTATATGCAACGACATGTCGTGCTACCCACTGCATAGTGGACGCATTTCTATTATCTTGTCCGTAGCGCATGTTGGTGCAGTTTGTAGTATATGTACGTATAATTCCTTAACATGTGAGACATTATATTCTATTCAATCGTCTGCCTGTGACTGCACATTTTACGTAAATTCGTAGATTTGGGTTCACAGCTTCGTTTCTACTTTTTATGGCGAAAAGTCCAAATCAATGCTTTGCTTAGAAACTCAAAGTATCTTTCCAATAGTCCTGAGGGTTGATAAGTCGTTAATACTTTGCTGTCCTTATTCTTAAAGAAACCTATCAGCCTTTCAGTCTTGTTAATTCTCTGGAAAAAGTTCTTGAATTTCGAAACCAAATAGTAAAGTTTGTGGTTAACGTTAAATAGTCCCCTGGCTTATATATCTGAATGAAGGAAGATCTAGTAGGGGACTCTTTCGATTTCGAATTCCCAGTTAATGTAGACATGACCAACTGTATGACTACCATCCTACCACTAGATGCACATTTCCCAATCTCCGCGGCTGTATATACAACTTACATTCATTTTTAATTGTCTGACGCGCAAAAATTACATCTCGATTATTGCGAATGTTTTCCTACGTATTTTTTCGTTTATTTTGGCTGAAGTTCGATTTTTGTAACAGAAACTCATTAAGAAAAACAAAATAAAGCTCATGTAGTGTAAATGTTTTTTTGTATAAAAAAAAAAGAAAAAAAAATTATAATACATAAAGCATATATGTATATGTTTGTATAGATATTTCAATGTTTCCAAGTACATGTATGTTTTAATGTATAAATGTTGTTATTTTTGTACTCGTACATTATATATTGTAATTGTAATTTATTTTTGTAAAAATCAAAAACAAAAAACAAAAAAAACAATCTCCCTTTTTTTCTCTAACCAATTTAATTTTTTTCTTCTTTCTTTTTTCGTAAATTTCAACTTTTGTGCGTTTTGGTAACTCAATTAAATATATAAAAAAATATTACAAACAAACAAAAAAAAAAAAAACACGAACTTGTGATTCACACAAAAAATTGTAGAAGCTCTTGTCGCAATGGGTTACAATAGGCAAGAAATTGAAGTTTCGTTGTCACAAGTACGCTACGATGATGTTTTCGCCACATATTTGCTTCTAGGAAGAAAAAGCACTGATGTAAGTCAACAAACAAACCAAAAAAAAAATGTTTTTCTTCAATTATTTCGTTTTATTCTTTTATTTATTTGTTTATCTCACACATCAAAAGAGAGAACAATCTCCGCAGACGCTTTGAAAATTTTGTGTAACTACGTTCTTTTTTTATTTCTTTAATGTGCAATACTTGAACATGACAATATAAGAAAAAATAATTTTTGTCCGCTTAACACGAAAAATCGCACTTTAAACACAACACAAAATAAAATGCCAATAAATAAATAAAAGAATAGAGAGAGTTTTCGGTAGTTTTAAATGTGATACCAGTCTAATAAGGAATAAACTTCTCATTCACAGCCCGAAAGCGACGGATCCCGATCCGGGTCGGCACTGTCACTTCGTAATATTGCTGGAAACGATGGAGCTGCCGTTGGTAATTCGACCGTACAGAGTCCAACACATCGTGGCGTTCATAGAAGTATTTCAGCTTCCAGTACGAAGCCAAGTCGGCGCGCCTCATCTGGCGCTGAAACATTACGTAAGTGTATCATTCATCAGTGTTTCCTTACAGTGTTTTCGTCTTCTATTTTTTTTTTGATATATATTTATATATGCATTTTTATACGCCGCCGAATTGAGCTAAGATGGGTTTTATTGTTTGATTTTGGTAAACGATTGCTAAACATTTATCTATATCATGCATACACATTGGAGATACAAATTGTTTCTTGTATTCATTCAGACGCTTTTTAAAAAAGATCATTTATTTAATTTTTTTTAGTTTAAATCGACGTTAAATTGAATTAAATTATTTGCATGCTTATAATTCGAATTTCCTTTGAACCGGATTTCCTTCCAAACAGTACTAATTTTTTTTTTACGTATAATTTGCTATCATATTTTTAAATTTGGTTAGTTCATATTTTTATTATTATTTTGAGGGTAATCTATATTTTAATGCGTTGCTAGAGCGTGTACATTCTTTGGATCATCTCTGACTGGTAAACGACGTGCCAGTCATATGCCTTTCAACGATGTACGTTACTGCTTGATACATAGAAAGTTGTAAAATTGAGGACTCCGTGCATACGACAATCCAACCTTCCACAGTCCGACACTCCTGTTCATAGTACTGACAGTAAAGAGAAGGCATCCCTTGCTGCACGAGTTTTCACATCTCTGATTTCTTGATACTAGTTTCTCTTGTCGTAATTTCTGCATCATGCCCGTGATGACTTCATTTGCAGCCGATGGATCTCTGATTTCCATATCTCAGCTGTTGGTACATATTTTTGACATTATAAAGTCCATGCTTCTGAATGTTGCCTTTAGGCTGTGTTCACAGTCAAGCCCGACGCTATGGCTTTTCGCGCGAATCCCAGTAAAATCTCAAGCGATTCAGTGTTTCTAACAGAGCGGTTTCGCCTAGTTTTATTCTGTTTTGTTAGTTGTACTCGTCGCACGCAGTCGCTCAATTTGCCTTTCGCCAAATCGCTCCGCCATGAACACATTGCAATTGGTATTGTGTAATTGGTAGCTATTAGCGAATCGAAATCGGTTGACGGTGAACACAGCCTTACTATGCTAACAGTGTGAATCATCCCAAAGTCATGGGTAGAATCCAAAGGAATAACATTTAGCTGCCTCAAGTCGTTAAGTACCAATGACGTAGATATCTTTGCTTCCAGCTCTGCAATAATTCAACATATTACGCTCATTGCATTCCGTCGTGCTGTTCTGATGAAACACTCTTTTGTCATTTCGATTTGTTTATTACCTATGACTAGATAAAGTAGGCACATACATAATAATCGACTTGACTCATCGTCTGTGTCATATACATACCTAGTCACCTATTTGTGTTCTCCAATTTTGGGCATTCCCTTGCATAATGTGTTAGGTGATCGCTCGACCTAATTCGATGGTTTAGCAATAGCTCCATGTGTTCGATATGTGAACTCGATTCGTTACGATCAGGTATAAACACCTTCTGTTTTATCGTGGGCTTATTTCAGTCCTGATGAGGATTTTATTCCTTCTTGTCCTTTCAAAGTCTTTTACTTAAAGTATGATTGCCAGGCATTTCTATATTGCATTATTGTGTCGCTGTCTATTACTTATTACTCCTCTAACCATGGGTTTCGCCCTGCTGCCTGCGCGATTGTCCAAAAGTCTATCAATATCTTGGAATTGCTGCCATTCGATATTATACTTTCCCACAGTAATGGATACCGTATTTGGCCTTATGTCCAGTACACTATTACATAAAATCATTCATTGCTGGCATCTGCTATTCATAGTGGAGTGGGATTAGACCTCGTAAATTTGCAGTGAAAATAAATACGTATCCAATCAAGTACTCGCAGTTTTAATGTCGTCACCCAAACACACTTTTAGTCAAATTCTGTTGTACGACAGTCGAGGATATTTTCTAATTGTTGGACTGCTAAAGGTCTGGACATAAATCTTACCCTTTCTCCAAGTAGCTTAGGATCTGATAACCGATTCAATAACTACAACTGTTTGGTGTGAAAGAGACTTTCGTAATTCGGTTAAATTCGTCTAGTCCTGGACTTAAGGTGTTTATTTTCCAACAACTTGAACTTCATGGTTCTCAAAAACGATTTTAGTTTTCGACTTTTAAACAATGCAAAAGAAAAAATATTGGCAGTCATTTTCTGTACTATTCTTTGTTTGGTTTTGAGTTTTCATAAACTAAAGTACGGTGGAACCTGCATGGATAAAGAATAGTTTGGGTAAATTCAAAAACTTCAAAGAAATCCCAATGAGTTGCACAACACTGCAAACTATGCGCTGCTTTCTTGCTGAAGCCGTACAGAATGTTGCAACAAAAAAATTATTGCTGCACAAGTTGCTTGGTTTTAACTATTAATTGCGTTACTGCAAAAACTAACATTTGACTTGAGCAGCAGTGCCAAATCGTTCCATTTTTCAACTCCTGCCTTTACTACTGTCTGCCCAACCCTATCTCGCAGTAGAAAGTTTCACTTAGCACACTTTTTCTTTAACGAATTAAGTGATCTGACAAATATAAACATAAATAGTCTCTGAGGCTTCATTAGAAGTTCGAACTGATAGAGGGAAACTTTCGTCCTCGATTCACATGGTACTTCAAAAAACCTACTACTGGTCTCAGTGTACTGGTGATCTATGCTGGCAGCCACTACAACCAAACCAAAATCCAGTGGTGTATATGTACTTTCGCCTTCGATTTAAATGGTACCTCAATCGACGTAGTGCACTATGCTTGCAGCCACTTCAACTAAACTAAAGCAATCCGAAATCCGCTGGTGTGCACTATTTTCGTTAGGGCAGCAAATTGGCTTTAAGTCTTAAGTTGTTCTGTTCCTTAGATGGTTATAGTGTACTTAGTTCTCTATATGCCTGTTGGTTGCCTTTGTTGCCTTTTTGAAAAGTAGCCTCTGGCAGGTTGCAGGTTCCTTGGGGCCTTTTACAACCGCTCATATCTGAGCACAGGCTAGTTCTTATCCAAGCAGCATCAAAAAGAGATAATTTTCTTGCATATCCACTGAAAGTAAAAAAGAAACACCAAACTACACTTCTGTTCGTGTATTCTAGTCGTAAAAATGCATTGAAATGTAGATTGCACCTGTTACGTTTTTTTATTTTTAATTTTTCTCATTTCATTAATCCATTAAAAACCAAAATAAAAATCATGATTTCCTAGATTAAGGTTTTATTTTTCTTTTATTATACACTTATGCAACATTGTGGGCATGGAAAATGTGTTTTTTCCGGAAATACCTCCGTCAATATATTACAAATAAAACAACCATTTATTTTTATTCTCATTAAGCCGCCTACTTATGCCTTCGCATTAGAATTCGACTATAAACAATTTGTTAAACATAATTAGATTACATTTGAAAAAAAAAAAATGAAAATAAATTCAAAATTTTCCCATACTAACAAGAGATTTATCCCCCCGCTCATGCAAGCAATCATAATTCATCGTTTTTTAATATTTAGAAATATTCCATCGTTTTATAACAGGTGTTGGTCCAACAAATGCAGCGGCAACAACAACTCCGTCAGGCAATAATCACAGTGGAACTGGCACTGGTACAACAGCAGATAGATCTTCAATGTGAGTATAAATTTTATTTTGCAAAAATGTTGTTTATGAAATATCACTTTAATTTTATTGTTAGCGGAAAACGTTTTCTTTCAAATGAGTTGTCGTTTAATTATAGGAGAGGAACCCCTGGGTACATGGTTTATTTACACACTCAGCGCGATGAACAGGAGTGTTAATGTGCCTTTTACTTATAACAGCAGCCAGTAGCTATTGTCGTCATACTTGAATGACCATTTCGACCGCATTTCTAATGATTTGGCAAGAACTTGGAGCAATTTATTGGTCAGTGCAATTCGCCAAAATGAGACCTTAAGAATATGTAAAATATCCATTGTCAGGCAAGCTGTGTGTCCGATTGCACCGTTCTCTTGGCATCACATGGCCTTCAGTGTCAATTCATTTTCGGCAGTACGCGTTGATCATGGTTCTCTATCGTTTACCAGTAACAGAAACCGTGTTCCCCATGTCGTCATCTACCAAATGAAACTCGATAAAATCTCCAATGACGCCTCGTCGCTCATGATAATTTTCGAGAATTTCGAGCGAAAATCCTTCGCTGGGTTGTTGAGGCTCAGGCGTTTTGACCATAGATTAGATGGACTGTCTGCATTTTGTAAGGGAATACCTATAACTTTTTTATTAGAGACGAACGTGTAATGACCAATTGGGTCCTGCGTCGTCTAGTCAACGTTAACAGCTTATCTGCAACATTTTAAGTTACACCGACAATATTCTCGTCAGAATGAGCACAACGAGTCCTTCAGTCCCGTTTATTGTTACGTTCATCGGTCCAGTCTTTTCGAGGCGAGCGTAGTCCGTAGTATTCCGCGATCATAAGTAGTGTAACGTTCTATGACTTATTGATGTTTATTCAGCACCTGATACCATTTTCCGATAAGGTGATCCAGCTTGGGACTATGTTGTATGGCTATGTTTGTCGTTCGCCGAATTTTCTCTTCAGAATTTCCTTCTTCCTGGTGAATATCGTCTATCGTGTAGTGAAAGAAACCAGATACAGTCCTTGAATCATGTACATTATGGGCTTTAGCCGTGTTTGTAATGAAATTCCGATCTGGATTTAAATACCAATCGGGCGCATTCTTACCGGCAATTCTTAGCAGACTTTCTATCCACATATTCAATGGTCTACCATCATATGCGATTTGTAAATTGGTGCGACACTGGCGCTGTTTGAATTTTTGTATTATTCCTTAAATTGTTTTTTTTTGTTACGTGAATTCGAAAAAAATTACAAAATATTCTTTTCTCTTTGCAGAAGTAGTAATTTCAAACGACAAAATACAATTGATTCAGCAACAATAAAAGAAAACACTGCTCGGTTAGCAGCACAAAATCAAAGACCCGCATCAGCGACCCAAAAACCAGTTTCAACCGGAGATAGTTGTAAGTATTTTCTATAAATATCAATTTGCGCACAAATTTGATAAACAAATATGTTTCTCTGTACCCGCAGCAATTACCAGTCCGGCGAAGACTCGTTCATCATCAAAATATGATCCAACAAATGGAAATCGAACAGTCGGTCCCAGTGGTATGATACCACGACGATCAACGACTCTATACGAAAAGACTTCATCTACGGAGAAGACCAATGTTCTACCAACAGAATCCAAGTACGTTTCGTTAAGAATACCACAATTGTTTCCATTTGTTTTTCATGAACTCTTTCTCCCTCCTTTGCTGTGTTATATTTATTTGATTTATATTTTCTTCTTTCCCCTTCTTTCGAGCATATATCCTTTTGTTTATAATTCCCTTTGGAGTGGAAATGTTTAATATAATTTTCACTAAGCGGCTTCTTGTTTGATGTTTCTCTATTAGTTTAGTTCCAAAAAAAAAAAACAAAAAAACAAACGAATTGTGCTAGATTTTATTTCTCTTTGTTTTTCGTTTCATTTTGATTCTGTTTATACATTTGTTGTAAAGGTGTGCTATTGTTTTTTAATACGATACAAACACTTTTACAATCTCTCATTCACTAAAAATATAAAAACAAAATTTATCCTTACCTTAAGATTATTACAAATAAGGAAAAGAGTTGCAAAGAACAACTGTCGTCTTTAACAAAAAAAAAAAGAAAACCTATTCTCTTTTGTAGCTGTTTTAGTTTCTCTTAAAATGATTTGTTTGTTTTTATTGAAACTGCAATCACTAAACTGTTATAAAATTCATTGGCATTCTAATTATTTTTTTTTGTTTATTTCTTTTCTCTTCCTTTTGTAATTAAACAAAAAAAATGCAAAAACAAATTTGTAACCGAATTGCACGTTTTTGCACTTTATATTTACAAAATTAAACAAAATTAAAAAAATTATCTTTACAAATATTTAAACAAAAACAAAAAATAAAAAAAAAAAAAAACAAAATAATAAATATCAGTTTTGTGACTACCGTTTCCGAATTATCAAGGAGTGGATCGGCCGCTCCAAGTGGTAAGGGCCATGTTAAGAGCGCCTCCGTTTCTAGTCCGGGCCCATCAGTAGCTGACAGTAGTGGCGCTTCAAATGACCCACTTGGATCGAGGTATAAATTTTGTTAATCAACAACACAAATCTCTCTCACATTTAATTTAAAATGTGTTTTGTTTGTTATACCCTTTTCTGTTTTGTTTTAGTTTAGTTTTGTTAGGTGTCAGCTTCCTTTATACATACATACTATGTTTGACAATCCTTGCGATTGTTAAATAGATTTTTTGTTTTTCCCTTTTGAAAAATGTGTTTTTTTCTTTTTAATGGATCCGTATCCTTTTTTAACATTATGTTTCCTTGTGTGTTTACCCGTTTACTTTATTTCTGACAATCGTTTTTATAAATACATCCCCAAGTTCCCCATTAATGCAGGAGTTTCCTTTGATTTATATTTCTTCAACAACGTCTACAATTGTTATTGAACCACAGAGAGGGAATAAGTGAGGAGTGCTTATATTTTTGCTTAGGAATGATATTCCTGCAGTTTCTTAGTGAAGAATGTTCCAAACATTATGTCTGGCTTTCTAAATTTTATGAAGTTAGCCTTCAAACCAAGGAGTCAACATGCCTGGTATTTGAATTACGTCGCAAACACGGATAAAAAGCGTTCAAGTTTAATTAATAACGTTTAACAAGAAAAGTACTGTGTACGGACATAGCAAATCACTAATGGCATAGTGCTATACTTTTTAGAAGAGTGCTAGGTTGGGATGACTCCGCCAACCTTTCTTAATTTATTCTATGAGACTCCTCTTGCTTAAAATATAACTCACCACTGCAGATTGTGCAGAACAAAACAACAATCCTAGCTTTAAGTCCTGTTCCCCTATGTGCCCACTTAGGGCCTCTACAATGACTATCCGCGTCCGGTTTCTAGCAATATATTGCAAACCTTTCAATTCTTTTCGAGAGGACGCTACTGTTTTTTCGGCTGCCTGTACGTTCTACTCAATCGTGTAATTGTTGCCTATTCCAGTGTGTGCCAGTTTTGACGTCGAATGGTTTCTCGCATTAGAGACATGATTAGTACAACAAAATCCTAGCTCGGAACTTGCTATTAAAGCTGATTGCAGTCCTTCTACATACTTGGACAACATATGGAAATCTTTTGTTAAAATAAAGAATTCTGACGACAAGACATCTTTCTAAATAAAAGAACAAACTGGAATGAACTTATTTTCCTCTCCTTCAAGCGTAGTCTCTAGATTTTGTGACACCTTACCACGATCTTTCTAGTCGATTCCAGTTTACACCACTTTCTGGTGCTTTAATCCTTTCGCCACTGAGTCAGAGAGATTTAGTTAGGAATTTTTTCTGGGACAAATTGATCCCCTATGGGCGAAGGGTTAACTTTCTGCAAGTTGCATCGCTAATACTCATCAAGTTCAAACAGTTAATGCCTTGATCCATTTACTAAATACCAAAAACAGTAGCCATAACCACCACAGTCTATTACTACGTCTTATACTTCTTAAGAGGTGGCTCCGTTTTTGTTTCGTTTCATGGATTCCTGCTTCAACTCAGACTTAAACGAATTCGATTTGTATGTCAAGTAATTACTCAAATCGTTGTTGGTAAAGGCAACGTTTCTCAGTGATAGCCAAGAATTATGTTCGACCGAGTCCTGTTTTCACTCGAAGAAATGTTTCTCCTGGCAAAAGTCTAAAGATATTCCTTGTTTTATGAACAGCTGGACCACTTGTCTGTACGATTTTCGATCTAAATGACCCGATTAAGTCACCCCCTTTGGAACTGCACTGCTATTTAGGAGTCAAGCGTAACCCCTTTCGCAGTAAAATCGACAAGGCATCGGCTGTTTTTCTGCAAGTACAGAATTCTGTGTAATGTGCAGAGTGATGGATCTATAGTCAATCTTTAGTTATTTTCAAGTTCTGCGTTCCACTGTTCGTGACTGATAAGTCGAGCCAAGTAGTGCGAAGTTCCTAGGGAGTCAATATCATGTGTTGAGAGACTCATGTGAGATTTTTCACCGACTCAGACGACTTTTTTTGTTTTCATACATTTAAGTTCTAGTTATCTCCCGAAAAAAAAAGAACTCATTCACACAATCCTCTCTTCAAAGACGTGTTTTTCTAGATTAATTTTGTTACCAATAAGGGTCCTAACTTCTTTTAAAAGCTTGCATAGTATGTTAAACATTATTTTTGGTTTCCTTAATTTTATTTCTCCAGCAACTAGTTTTCACTAGCTTTAGATATTATTTAAGATTTTTCGTTTTCTTTCGGAAAAAATAAGAATAATCACAAATTAATTAATTCTTTCTTTCCATATTCTTCGTCTTTCCAAATATCTGCATCTATATAATGAAAAAAAAAAAATCTAAATAAAACCTTACGATGTGCAAATACAATTACGTGCTTCCAACGTCTTGGGACACATTTTCACACATTTGTCGTTCCCCCTTTACAAACAAACAAACAAACAAACCAAACAAAAAAAAAATATATATATAAATAAATCGTTAAACTGTTCGAAATACCACCACACACCCACCTATCGAATGTCGACGCGATTTTTTTGCAAATACGATGAATCATCTTTTTTTGGTGAGTTTATGAATTCGTTTTTAAGCGATTTATTTTTAAAATAATTTTTTAAAAGAATGCTTTTAACTAAGAATAAAAAAAAACAATTTTTGAAACTTACATTAAGTAACTCTGTATTACTTCTGCTGCTTTTTTTGTTTATCCACACATGAACACTTAGTTGTGATTTCGTTGGTTTCCATATAATTTTAGTTTAGTTTCTATTTTATTTTTTATTTTTTTTGTAATAATTTAATCTTGGAATGAAATGCAATTAATTATTATTTAATTGAATCGCTTAGTTATGCTTTAAAATGAAAATGTTTACGCATTTGAATTGCTTTAATTTAGCTTTTTTTGTTTTTGGTTAAATTTTTAACCTTGGTTGCAGAGAATTATATTTTATTTAAACATTTTGTTTTTCCTCGCATATTTATACAAAAAAAAAATCGCCCAATAGAAAACATATAACCCTCCGCCACATCACATTTAGATTCATAGTTCATTATTATTCTTTTTAACAGGCTTATACTGCATACATTTAGTTTGAGATATTCAGTAGAACTGACCTAATGAGATCAAGTAATTAGTTGCTTAGAACTTTATTTATTATTAAGTTGAACTTCCATACCATATTCGCATATCATTATGTTTTCTTATTTGAGATTTATAATTTTTGAAGGGTTTTTCGATGTTCTATGAACTCTGCTGGGGAAGGGACTTCCCAGAAATTGCAGTTTTTTTTATGACGACCGGCATATTCTCTATATCTACTCCTTAAAGTGATAGAGTGGTATTTTTGTTCATTTGTGTGTCGTATCACTGTTTAATAATTTCCAATCCGAGTCTACACTTCAGACACAGGAGCCTTGCAATTCCCCCAAATGAGTTGGGTCCGTTATACTGCAAAGGAATAAGCCATCTAATGCGGACTAAGTCAAGACGATCCCACACAAAAAGTTTCGAGATAGAAGGAAAAGAGAAACACCTTTTTCTCGGATTTCTTACACCCTGGCGAGCCATATTATACAAAATTTTAATGAACCTGACCGAGTTTTCATTTACGTGAGTTAAGGGTAATCTGGGATTGGAAACGAAACCAAAGTCAACGAGTTAAGTCTTAAACAATTTTCAACAATTCTTGGCTCAAGAAGACAGCTTTAGTTGCTCCATGAAACCTTGAATGTTTTTGGAAAAAACAAATATGTATACACATGTATATGTATCAATACCTAACTAGTCGTTAGGACATGAAAAAAATTAAAAAAAAAAAATTGATTGGTCTGGAAATTGCTCCTACAACGAATTAACCTCTCTGCCACGGCTCTCATCTGACAGCAGTGCATTCCTGGTTTAGCATCAAGTCAGTCTCTTGTGTTGGAGTTATCAGTGCCAAGTCTTTTGGCATCAGCAATCATTTTGTATAAAGTGATATGATATTCCTTGCAGTTTCTCGCCTTATGGATTGCTCTTCGTGATCTTCTTCGGTCAGAGTGACTAAGTCAATGTTAGCTGGTATATCCATACCTTGGTATAGGTTAGCCTCTCCCGAATGAGGTCATATCTTTAGATAATCGAAATTGACGGGATGTTAAATCTGGTGAACATATAATTCTTGTTCTTTAGTTGCCGTAAAATCCGTAACAGCAAGCTGGCAGTTACTAATGATGTCAGTGGACGTCTTCTGATGTAACAAGAAGAATATGTTGTATTCCCAACAAAATTCCATTCTTGATGTTACAAAAAAAAATCGAATTACACGATACCATCATAGGGCACTGTTTCACCAGCATCTTTGGGTGCATCTAGTTCCCGTTCTAACGACATCCCTAATGGTTCTGATCGTAGATATTGACATTTTATTGAGTTCTCTGTTGTAACTATGCTCTTGATCGAATTGAATCGAATCGATTCGTGTCTTTGTAACATGTTGGCATAAAATAAAATTCCTTCGGCACGTTTGGGGAGCTTAGCTAATCGATAACTAACCGAGGGAAAGAGGTCGATTAAATTAAAAATTGTAGCCTCACGTACCCCAGAAGGATAAATTTTAGCTGCCACATCAAAGGTACCATAGTTCATATACTTTCTACTAAATTGAACCAGACCACATTGTTTTGTTCTCACTTTCACGATCCATCTTAGTCCGAGAGACTCTCTGGATTTCTTTACAGTTCTTCTCCGGTTTTGATTGCTTGTGTCAACGCTAGGAACTGTTTAACAGAAATCTGGTTCATTCTTTGGTTTTTTACCCAGGGGCCTCCCTTCCTAGCTACTGCCGGATATTGACACAATATATGTGATTCCATTCCGATTTTTTTCAGACATAGTTAATAGGTGTCATCCTCCAGAAGACTCATCTTCTTAAAATTTAGAACTTCTCTATGAGTTGTGCCAATCGACTCTTTAACAGGCATTTTCGTTTGCCTGGAACCCTTCAAAGTTGACCAAAGTTCTCTGGTGTTCCGCGCGATCCAGTTGTAAATTAGATACTCTCCTATTCGTCTGCCAATTGCAGCAAATTGTTTTGATTAGAGAACTCCAAGGTTAGCCCTGGGTTTGCTTAATAGTTCGCCTTTTTCGTTGCGTCATCTTATTTCGAGATGAGCACTCATTGAGCTTGAGTAGGGTAGTTGTTCCCACTCGCCAGGGACACACTTAAACCAAAGGAAAAAAAACTAATTACCAGCACCAGAGAAATCTTTCAACTTGGGATAAGAGACCGGGTAACCAGTTTGGCTATGAACCTAAGCCGAAGATAGACATTATGTTTGCCGTTTAAGTATTAAACCAGTTTGAGCCTTTATTCTGTTTAAGTCAAGTCTAGATCCTTGAGATCTGCGAAGAAGTTCTCGCCAAGTGTTTTCCTTCTTATTGAGCAATGCCAGTGATATCCTACACTCTAATCATGCATATATACATACATATGTATACCGGTCCTGTCTTGACATCTCTCCTGATATGGGCAAGTTGGTGTGGATTAAACAAACTGTTGCTTAAGTAAACCTTATTTACTTGACTTGGTGGTTAAAGAAACCTCAAAACCAGTTAAAAATTTCCCCTACATCACAGGATACACCAGTGCGTGACGTTGTGGTTTGTGCTTAAAGACCACAGCAATGTCTAGTATTCGTAAGTTGTGTGGATGATATCGTTTCGACAGTTTCTTAGCTTAGCTATGCTCATGGTTATATCATATCACTTAACCACATGCCTATTACCATTATTCCCTGGAAACCTCATTTATGTTGACACTGCTTCGGTCTGTCATCTCTTGTTGAACCTACAGACATGTCTGATCTGGTTTATGGTGCAGTTTCAAGGATCGCACCATATTGTACTCTAAGCTTTAATAATGAATAAGCAAATCAGTTTTTTGTTTTCATAACATTCATTGACATTCTCACTGAAACTTCATTAATTTTCATTTACACCAAACCTATTTATGTATGAGAACACTTTTTTTTTCTTACTATATTCACATTCATGTACTTATTTAGTTATGCTTGCTTGTTTTAAATGTTGCCTCTCAGTGCAAGTACTTTGTCTAATCTCAATTCATCATTCCAGTTCCTGTCCTCTCATTTCCATGCCTATCCACCCTTCTTATTTTCATCTCTATGCACCCGTAGTTACATATATTGAAATTCATCCCATCGGTATAGCGCTGTAAAATTATATATTTATGTTGTGAACAAAACAAAAATCATTGTATTATGATTCTTTAAATATTTTTAAAGAATATACTTAATTTTAATTTAATTTTTTAATTTCATATATTTTTTCTTTCTTTCTTTTTTGATTTCTCCGCCATTTCATAACAAAAAAAAAAAAAAAAATCAAAATACTCCTTGTGAATGCAAACACCACCACAAAAAAAAATTCAAAACAAAAAAATCTTACGTTTGGCCACAACAACTCGCTCTGCTGTTCTTCTTTTCATCATTTTAAAAAAAAAAAAAAACCTTCAATCACATTTCAAATCAATCATCATCTGATCGTGTTTTTTGAAAAAAAAAAAAAATATATTTATCAAAATGCAACCAACCAAATGCCATACTGTTAATGCGCATGTTAATAATTTTTTCAATGCAATTGTTTTGTTAATTCTGCAATGAATTTTCTTATACAAAAAAATTAATGAAAAAAAAAACCATAAATTTTGTCCATAAAATGCAAACTGCTACTGCAATAATCTTACTCGCACTTTGTCATTTTTTTAAAAACAAAAAACAACTATTTTTTTGTTTGTTAACTTTTTTAAAACAAAAAAATTAAAAAAAAAAAATTGGAAATGTGTGTTGGAAAAATTTTGCAAAAAATACAATTGCATATAAAAAAAATATTAGTTTGCTCGATCGACTTAGAATGACATCGGCTGTTAAATCTAGCAGGCATTTCCCAAGGAATGTACCATCACGATCAACCTTCCATTCGGGTGAGTTTTCTGCTTAATGTGTATTATTTTTTATTTTAGTTTGTTTTGTTATTGTTTTTTTCTGTCTTTTGTTGTTACATTAACATTGTTTTTTTTTTATTATTTTTTCCATTTTGTTTGTTTATTTATGAATATTAGTTTTAGTTTGGAGTACAAATTTAATTATGTTTGTTTAATCAGAAAAAGAAAATTCAATGGCATTGCCTTCTAGTGTCGTTTTTGTTTATCCATTAACCGGCTTTTTTATTACTAACTAACGAAATTTAATATTTTGCCTAATTTTGTTTTTATTTTATTTAAACCAAGTTGAATTAAATTTAATAATTTATCCGAGACACAATCCATAGAAATAAGAAAAAAGGAATTTTTAAACCAAAGAAAGACTTGTGATAATTTGGATTAATTTGGAAAAGGAGTGACTGTCGTCGAGAACATAAAGTTAAAGTTGAGATGTGCCTAAACTACGGAAACAGTATCTGTAATACTATGTACAAGTAGCCTTTATTCAAGTCGCTCTTGAGGGGTAATAATATCTTGAAATCATTAATCATAATTAGGGTACCTTCTAGGAGTGAAATGACTGTAGACCAGTTCGTCAAGTTGAAGGAAACTGAACAATATAAGATTTACTACCCGAACGCAATGAAAAATCTCTGCAGCAAATGATGTCCTTACTAAGCGACAATGAAAAAGCAACGCCAGTCTACAATGGTGTGGGACACCCTAGTAGTTTCCTGTCGAAACAGAAACATATTGTGTTTCGTAAATGTTTTACTTTTTGTGGATATCTTTCGATGAACTTCTCTAACATTTACGCTTTTTTTTGTTTCACTAAAGTTTAAAGTGTTAAAATGTAGTGCAGTACGTATTCGGAAGTAGAACAGCTGCAGCGTTCGCAGTATTCAGTTTGTGTGAATTCTTCTTTGAACATTTCGTACTACTCCTACTCAACATTTTCTTCGGACCTTTAGTAGTTTAGCTCCCATCAATTCTCAAGAGGCTACTTCTCGCTCAGTGAAAGCCAAAAATTGACATTGGCTACGAGTCAACTCGAGCAATGTAATGCAATGCAATATAATCCTGGACTGGGATCATTCCTTTCTCCTTTCTCTCTCTAAGGTGACCATCAGCATGATCATCAGATTTTTGTTATGACAGTGTCACTATCATTTTACTTACGAAGGGCTAAGTAAGTGTGACTTTTAACTATTACCTAAGATCATTCCACTCCTGTTTCCTCGCTGAGTGAAAGGATTGTACATAGTTCCCGAACACGAAAATCTTCCGCAATACGTATGATCATGATCTGGATTGTGATTCTAGGACACATTGTGGAATGCGCACATTATACAATTTGCTTTCTTTTCTTCATTATTTTATTTTCGCCAACTCTAGCAGCATACATAAAAGCTCAACAGCTACTCCTAATAGATTTCGCGAGAACACTGAATATCAGTTAATACTCTGTTGGTGTCGCACTTTACGTTGGTTTCCCTATTGCTCTCTTGCGCTGATCTTCATTGTGAAACGGTTGGATCGATCCTCAGAAGGACATATTTCAATATTTCGTGAAGACACCAAAAGTACAGCATTTTGACAATTAGTATACCTTTGCGGTTTTCTTTATGGTTTTGAAAGACATGAACTACTGAGGCTCGTCAATATAGACCATTATGGACTCTAACTTCCAATAGAGTAACAATAGTGTTTAGTAACACAACATAGACTTCATACTTTCGACTGCAGCTCATACTATCCTTGTTTAAGTTAAGAATTTCCTCCTAGGAATAAGGTCTGATTAATCGTTTGGATTCTCTTAACCCCGGGATATTTTCCCAATGGGCCAGACGAAGTTTGTGTTCCCAATCGTTAACCAGCGCTGTGGCGGCAACCCAGTTGACACCACAGTAGGGTTTAGGTTCTTTGTAATCTAACACAGATTCAGAGCTAACCTTAGCTAGTTCATATGTAAACTCGTTGCCGAGTATCATCCTGTTATGTCTGGCAAGCGATTCTAGTGCATCGTGACAGCATTTAACCGTGACGTAGAGTCCACTATATTAGACGACAGCACTGTAAGTGCTGCCTGACAAGATGAGTCACACGATATTTGCGGCCATTGATCTTGGGTCTTCTTATGTAGGAGCATCAACCACCTTTACCCGCCTTCGTACGTGCTGAAACTACTGATTCTGTTTTTCCATACATTGCAATTGAAGATGCATTTACCTTTCGTACATAAATTATGCTTGATTTTGATTCTCATGGCCTCAAGTAGGACTAGTTTAGATGTGGCTGATCTATTCTTCTAATCCATAAATAGTGTGTAGCTTCGTCTGTAGAAATGAAGAAATACCATTTCTAGAATAATTGCTTAATCTAGCAATAGGCTTTGAGTCTTTACCTACAGACAGATACTCCTTACCCTTATTCACAAGGCCAACTTGTGCCTCCTTTTGTAATTCAAACTTGGGTGCAATAAGACCGATATTGTCAATATCATACTTTTAAAGATAGTGTTTACCATGCTTACGCCTACCCTCTACACTATCTGATCCGGTACGTGGTTGGAGCATATAGTCTCATAAGGCTTATAAACTTCTTCCGTTTTATTTTAACATAACAAAACAATTTGGAAAGGGTTTCCTGTCTTCTTCACTAGGTCTATTAGTTATTAAGGACAATACAGATAGTCGCATTTTTTCCAGACTTATCGATAGCTTCACCTCGCAGTGCTTAAAATTATAGTTATTGGGATACGATTGTTAGCTTAATCTCCAGAGCTCGGTCCAGGGTGAAAGTGCAAATACCCTAATTACATTTTGCTCATCGAACTACCTTTGTAAGGTCCGCTTGGGCTCCTCAAAGCATTCAATTTAGTCACTAATGATCAGGTCTCTTTAGTATTTGGTATTTAGTCTCATGAGGGTTATAGGAAATACTGCGCTTTCATTCTCCTTGAATGTCTAATCATGTTATGTGTTTGACTAGCCATTAATAGCTACATGTATACTAAATGTTCATAAAGCATATGTGACCTTGTCTGATATAAGCTTTCATTTGTTACATGAGATACATACATACATATGTTACGTACGAGCATTGTTAAAGCAGCAGATCGGTAAAGAAAACAAATTTTATATAACAAATTATAGGTTTCCCAAACTAATGTACCCACTTACGAACCTATCGACGCTACATTTTATTTTATTTCATTGGTTTCTTGTTTATTATTTTTAAAATAACTTTATGAGTCATTTAAACTTCCCCCCATTACTTCTATGAAACCAAACAACTCTTCTCCAGTGTTTTATGTTTGCCAAAAAAAAATAAAAGCGTTCTTCTTCTGCATGGCATTTGAAATCACGACTTCTACTACTTAAACAAAAAAAAAAATGTAAAAAAAATTAAACCTATTTCAAGATGTTGTAAATTTGTCAAATGAAAAACGTTGTAAACATTATCGACGTACGTCTCTGATTCTTTGTTGTAAAAATTAAAACAAAAAAACAAAAACCAAAAACACACATTCAATATTATTGCTGTGGAATGCATGATCAAAAAAAAATATTTTAAAGAATAAATAACAATAAATTGTGTCTTGTATAAATGCAAACAAAACAAATATAAAATAATTATAATATAATTGGTGAACAAAATTTTAAAAACAAACTAAAATTAATTTTTTTAATCGAATCTACTAATCTGCATGTTTTTTTTTTTTTTTATTAAAAATGAGAAAATATGAATTTTAATCTAAAACAACGAAATTTCGTTACTCTCTCTCTCTTTCTTTCTTTTCCAATTCGTAACATTCGTAAATTATATGAAAAAAAAAAAAAAATAGGCCAAACCAGAGCGCGAAACAATACAGCACTAGAGTATCCAGGAACAGGAGGTGCAACAGGCGAGTCACCACATCCGGGACGCATGAGTTTTTTCTCAAAACTATCATCACGATTTAGTAAACGGTAAGTCCTAATATAAACTTCATAGAAAAAAAAAAGAAAAATTAACCTTTCTCCTCTGTAATACATACATACATTATATATATATGTACATATATACATATATATAAATTAGATATTAATTTTTTGCGCCTTCCTCTGTTCTACTTTCACAAACCAAACAAACAAAAAAAAAATGAATCCTAACATAAAGAGCACAATTAGTTATTTAATTAATTATTTTTTTTTTTTTATGTATAAGTTTGATTTGCAATTAGAATCCTTTTTACTATATATTTCTGCACACACAAAACAATAATTAATTAAAGAAAAAAGAAAAGAAAAGACTAATTTTAAACTTAAATGATGAAAACGAAACCACAATTATAGGTTATCGCAATCTCTCTCTCTCTCTCTTTCTGTATCTATTTCTCTCACATTAACCAAAACTAAGCTTTGTGACGATTGATGTTGTACTTATTAATTTCTTTTTTTTTTTATTTTATTTTGCCCGCGCATGCATATAATTTTAATTTTATTTTGTTGTATAGTTTCTCTTTTTTTTTTTTTTTTTTTTTGTTGCTTTGAATTTGGTACTCAAGATTGTGTACTGCATACAGTGTATGAGAAAACAAAAGACATATTCAATATTGTTGTAGCGAACGCGCATTATACCTACTATATTCTATTTTATTATTATTTGTTTATTATTTTTATTTTTTTTTCGAAACAAAATAACCCGCGTTATGAAAACATTCACAAATATTAACAAAATTAATAAAAACAAAATCAACAGGGATTGAATAAACAGTATTGTCTCTCAATTTTGCTGAAATTTTATGGAAAACTTAGTCGCAGAATGCAATACCGGATTGAGTTAAACAATTTGCATTCCTTCCGCCATTCATTGTTTTGATAGAATATGCGGTTTGTCTTCTGTAATCATTGTTCGAGTCGTCTTTCCGATGGGAGTGACTTCAGTGACCAACTCTTGCCATTAGCTCGTGAAATTTTTAAATGAGAAAAACCACTAAGATTTGCCTGTTCTATGTATTATTTAAATCCATAAATCGTGTGCGTCGTCGTCTGTTGAATACAAACTTCATCAGCTTTTGGTAGGACATACATTTTGCCAGTTATGTTGCTTACTACTTTACTGGGATTCATCTTCTAGTGGGAGTGACTTCGATGGGGAACTCTTGGGATTTAGTCGTGAAATTTAAAAATAATTAGAAATACCACGCTACCTACCGGTGACTGAGGTGCTAGTGTCGACTGGGTTGTAGAAGAATCCAAGGGCGGATAGTTCCACATTGAAAGTTACTCTATGTTTAGTCCCAACTATGCGTCTTCAAAGTACAATTTTCGTGTGATACTTCAAGATTTTATTCTTCTTAATCTATTTCAACGCATTCATTGTACCCACAATCCCCACAATTGTTAAAATCGGTTTTCGGAATTGGTTTTAAAAACGCGCAGCGATTCGGGTTCTATATCCTCAATCGTGTCAAATCGGTATCCCCGGAGAGCGGTCTCTTGATCATAGGGAATAGCCAGAAGTCGCACGGTGCGAAATGAGGCGAATACGGTGGTTGGGGTATGATATGAGTTGATTTTTTGACAAAATGGTCTCGTAGAACGAACGTAAGATGGTGTCAAACCAAACGGTAAAACCGAAACTAGTTTTGACTTTTTGTAGTCACAAAATGGTCTGGACTAATCCAGTATTAGCGAGGACCGTAATTGACCATCAAATCTTTGATTTCCTTGATCAGTTGATGGCCGTCTAGGACGATCTTTGTCTTCAAAGGTTTCTCTGCCTTCTTTAAATTGTTTGTACCACTTGTACACATTTTTTTGAAATATACCTCGCTCACGGAAGCGGTTCTGTAACATTTTCAACCTTTCTGGAGCAAGACTTCGTTCCGTAAACAAACTTTAATGCAACTTCCTTGCTAAACGACAACAAAAATTGTAAAAATCGCTAAATTCACTTTTTTTTGTTCACAAAACTGTGCGTAACTATGAAACAAATGCAGATTTTGACATGGAATTTGACACAGATGTCAGTGACTACCAATAAAATAAAAAATATGCTTGAGACTGTCGGGTAGAAATGAAACTTCTTAGGTTCTAGAAATAGTTGATATGTTTGTTGACGACACCAGATGGCCAATCATCCGTGGAAATGAGACTCGGCAAGTGGTTTGAATCGCTTTTGCCTTATGAGCTGAAGCAGAGTCTTGTTGAAAGATCAACGGTTTATTTGTGAATAGTGAAGGGCTCCACAACGTTCTCTGAAATGTCCGTTTGATACACTCTTGCTGAAGTTTTGACACCTTTCTGTCCACCAAACTATCACAGAAATTAAATGCTGGCCACATTGATGACAAAGGATAGACTCTATCATTCTGTTTGTTGAACGATTTTTCGACGGTGAAAATTTTCTCTTCAGTAATCAGCACTCGTCTGTGACCGTTCTTCGCGTACTGGTGAAGTAAGGGTTTTGATTTTGACTTGCGTTTCTGTTTAAATGCGTCTGTGAGTAAGTCGCCGATGACCTGAGACCTGATTTTCTGCTTGCGAATTATATTCTGCACGACTTTGATCACAAGTCATCAGTACGCACAGTACGCAGACGATCCACTATTCCACCAGTACCCTCAAAAAACTTTACTATTCAATACACAAAGTTTCGCGTTATGGCCGCAACATCCCAAAGATTTCGCCTTTTTCGTAGCCGCATCTTTCGAGGCCAATAACCACAAGACGAGACTCAAACGAGCCCCATTCCATGATTTCAAACAACTGACGTTAATACCTTTTTACGTGGGATCTTTGAATATATATATCACTTGTCAAAAAGCCTCCAAGTTGGAGTGAATGCGTTCATTGGTTCTTGAGAAAGAATGTGCTCATTTCGTGCACCAAAGGATTCTCTACATAGTACTAGTACTAGGTACTATGTATATGCATGTCTACCTTGTGTTCGAAAGTGTTATTCAACTCTCCTAAGTAACATGTGCTTACCTTGAATGAGTGTTGTGTGAAGTCATACTGCACCATTCGTCCTTGACACCGACGCTATAGAAAAACAGTCTCTCGCACTCCATTCTACCTTCCGTACTAATCTTTTGTACCCCTACCCTAACGTACATACAAAAATAAGATGTTATACGATCTGTATGCCAAAAATTAGAAAGATATTTGAAACACCCATCTAGTATCCCTAATCAAGGTGTGCAGCGAAGCAGCTCGGTTCCAAGACAGACCCCTTACTTTTCGTAAAATTACAGTTTCTGAAAACAAAATAAAAAAAAAACAAAATAAATCGAGAGACACTCCTATCTAATCAATTCCTTTGTTTTTCATTAACATCCCTGATAAACAAAAAAATAATAAAAAACCAAAACAATAATTTTCAATCCTTGTTTAATTAAATTTTTTGTTAAACACAATTTTTTTTGGCATTTTTCTGTTGTTTATTTCAGGTTTAGGGTATTGACAGCTAAAAACTAAACTAAATGAAAGAAAATTTAAACAAAAAAATGTTCATTTACTAATTTTTATATAAATTATCTAAAGATAAAACAACGAAAAGAAAAAAACAAAAACTCGCGATTGGTTTTCTTACTTTAATTTAACAGCAAATTATAACCACATGCTATTAATCGCATTCAACAATAGTGTAAAGCAAACATCATTGCATTGAGAAGCCGCTCTCAGCTATTTAGGCTACGCGCTTGGGTAGCCTCAAGTAGCAAAGCGCCTTTGTCATGATCGATGTTATAAAATTATTATTATTATTTTTTTTAAATTGTCGAATTATTATTATCAATCAATACCTATGTATATTGAGACAAATTTATATTTACAGAAGTGTTTTTTTTTTTTTTTTTATTATTATAGTGCGCATTAGTACTGTGTTTTAATTCTTCTTTTTATAGTATGTTTTCTATTTTTTTTTTTTTTCGTTAAAAAATATTCTTATTTAATATGAAGGAGTAAACAATATTGCTTTCTAACGTCTTCTTATTTTTTTTTCTTTGTATAATATATATAATCCATTATGTCATTTACTATATTCATATTTATATGTAAAACATTCATGTATCTTACTTAGTTAGATCAAGTTATAAAAAAAATAAAATAAATATTATATTTTAAACGAACTGAAATAAAAATTTCAATTTTGAAAAAAAGATCTAAAAGAATACACAAATAGTGTTGTTTATTACTTTTTATTATTATTTGTTTCGATTGTTTTCTTTAGCATGCGTGTTGTTTTCATTGTCATAGGGTAAAACTGTGGCTTCCATTTGCAGAATAAAATAATTTAAAAAATATATATATCCAATGCTGTAGAACATAACAATTTATGTGTAATGTTTGGGAAAGCGTTTATTTTTGTATCTTCACGGTTTTATTGGAGTTATCCTCAACATATTTGTTATCATGCGGAAATAGTGAAGCAAATAATGTTTTTAGTTAGTCAGAAACAAATAAATAAAGTGGGTTAAGGTAGGACTAAACGACGAATATGCTCGACGAACTGGCTCGTTTGCGTTATCCCCTACACGACGAACATATTTGGCGAGCATTCAATTCGTGTTGATTCTTCATACCGTGAACATGTGCGATAAAGAAGCGCAAGTGGTCATATCCACGATATGAACTCGGGGGCGTTCACAGCACAAACGAGGCGATCATGGCCCTACACGGCGAACATCGAAGCCAACGAACACGAACAAATCGAGCGGCTCGCGAACCAGCCCCTACACGAGAAAAACATAGCGAGCACGGGCAAGTTCAGCGAGCATGTTCGTCGTTTGGGGCTACCTTTATAATAATGCTATAAGGTTACAATCATATAAACACTGAAGTTCAATTATTGTTCTTGTTATACATGAGGCCTAGTCATGCATTTTTAATGGAATTATAATGATAACATTATGCTAATGATGTCTGGGAGAGTCTTGTTAATTTTTAAACGCCCTTAACCAGTGGGTGTGGTGGATTTCTCAAACTTGGTATGACATTGTTTAGAATTTGTCATATACGTCACAAAAATCCATTTAAAGTTAAATCGCTTATTTCGTAAAAAGGTTGTATGCCATCTGATAGCATATGTATGTCTGTTTCATTTCACAGACCTCAAATGTAAAATGTGAAGTTGGGAGAAAATCCGTCGGCCCGTTTAGGCTCAACTTGATCATACAGTCTAATGGACGGAATTACCGGACCCACTTTTTTAGAATCCTCCATGATAGTTGTGGGAAATTTTCGAGTACGACTTGCCCTACAGGTACAGGTGCAAGTTAAAAGTTGTGTGCCATACATAAGGTCCACCAAGTAACACCTCACCTTTGTGGCACTTTTGGCGAATATTTAACAAATATGGTGTACTTACACATTTCCTTCCGTGAAGAACCTCTGCCTAAGACACGGTAGCCTTCCACTCTATTCAATTCCGGGCACGCTGCTTTCAGTTGTTCGGAGCTAGCGGTCTGGCATCCCAGATAGCTTGGTCCTACAGAGTAATTTCGGTTTTTCGGTCCATGCGCTTGATGCGGCCTAGTCAGTGTAGTCGACGGGTTTTGCATTTTTGGACTACATCCACATGTTAGTACAGCTGAAGGAGCTCGTGGTTGTATATTTCTTTTCCTCGATTAGGTCGCCTTGCATACGGGATCGAAAATTCAAGGAAGATTTTTTCTCTCGAAAGCAATCAGAATCTGCTCTCTTTTCTTGCATTTCGCCTTCCGAATTAGGAGTTTTGATCCCGTTGGCTTCGACAAACCGAAGTAGCAACAGTTTCCTCTTCCCCAAATCTCCACTAAGGTCTCATTCGTGGAGTTGATTTTTACTCCAAGGTAGATAAACTCCTTAACCACGTAGAAGTTACTGCTCCCAACAGTGTCGTGTTCTAGGCAGTGGGCCTATGGTTTTTTGTTTATTGACAACAGGTACTTGGCCCTGGGAGGGACCGATGATGTCAATGTCGTCTGTATATCACCGCAGTTGGTGCCTTCCTTGTTTACACTTGTCGTGTGCTCTCTCTGTTGCAGCACAAGATTGAAGAAAGCACACGGCAGCGCATTGACTTGGAATAGTTCAGAGTAAGTGCCATTAGGTGTGTTGCAGAAAGGCCTTACAAGTTCACACAGTACGTTGGATTGAATGTTGTATGCTGCATTAAGTAGTTTGTGCAAGACATTCGCCATACCGCACACGAGACGAGTGTTTGCAGGAAGCTAACAATTAGCAAAGGTTTGATGTGCCAAGTACATTTGATTTTTGAAGTCTTTTATGAGTGGTTAGTTTATGTAGATTTTTTATATCATAACAAGATTACGTTTGACAAATGCTAGTCACTTTTGTTGAAGCACAATTGAGCGTTATTTCTGAATTCAAATCGAGCAATTGCGTAGTCAGTTCTATGTACATCGCCCAAACGTGTTCAACAAATGTGATATTCAAGCAAATAGCCATTCTCTTGGGACGTTAGGAGAAAAGTGAACGTTATGATGAGTGTCTCGATGAACCAGACGATGTCTTGAGATATTTGAACCGAATATCTTCGGAGGTTACAAAGCAATGTGTATTACCATGTTATATGTCCTCCTAAAGATTATATTTGCTTTTCACCCATACAAATGCAACTGGATTCTGCCTTTCATATATTTCTTTAAAGTTCCATCTTTCTAAAATTGACTAATATTCCATGGTAGGTAGGTTACCGTAACCAGCCGCACTAACGATCACCCTTATACCAGTTAAAGTCCATTGTCATACGACATGGCTATATAAATTTCTCCTGAAACTCCCCTTGGAACCAGCGAGAACTTAATAGACGAGAACTTAGAAGACTAGTGATATTGACGTTAGCTAGTTCGACTAGGTTACCCAAAAAGTATCCACCTAAGTGCAATCTTCTGCTAGCGAGGGGAGACTTGGCACGTACAAAGGAAATGAGAAATGATTTCTTCATGGAACTTCTACAGATCTCATTAGCGAAGAGGCCCAGTCTAGTGGCATGGTCACCGACAATGCAATGTCCTATAGTAACACCTATTGCAACGTTAGCTATGGACGTCCTTTTTTGTCTATTCAAACAGTTGGACCGTTTCTGCTTCAGCTTTGGCCAAATCTGTCTGGAATTGAGCCACGTATTGCCATTTGTCCATCGAAGATTGGTTGAAGCTACAGCGTTGAGCTTACGCAGAAAATTAATTTCAGCGAAAAGCATGTCGATATTTGACTTTTCCGATGGGATCGGTATGGTTGTACCTCGCTTAGGGAGCTCGTTGGCCATACAATTCCCTGCAATTTCATATATTTGAAAAGTTCTAGTGTTCACTTTCTGGCAGTTAAATTACAAAATAATAAAATAGTCATAACTATTCGGCTTAACAGGTCCATTCGGGACCCAGGGTCTAGTTGTTATATTTTTTATATTCTTTACACAAAATGGAAAGGGCCTTCTGTTGGATACCGTGTTCGATGGCTAATTTTTCCATTATTGAAGGAATAAATAGTAAAGAGATAGGGTATCATTTTTGCCACCCAAAAAGGCACTAAATCAAACATTGTAGAAGTTTGTAAGTGATTCTCTCACTAAATGACTCAAGTCAGCCATCAGAACTATCATGGGGGTATAATTTGTTACGATGCAAGCAACCTTCTTAGATCTAAGCTAGGGTTAGTAAGTTCGTGAGTACTTCTAGTGCTTTGTTTTTGTACACTGCATAGTTAGATAGTTAGCTAGAACAAGGATACATATGTACATATCTTTAAATTCAAAGTTTTTGTATAAATTGAATTATTCTGCAAATGGAGCGAATTTGTAAAGTATTACTTTGTCGTTGTGTTGTGAATCCCCTTTCCACAATTCATTGCATGTAAATTTGATTTTATTTAGTTTTTTGATTACAATTTCTTTAATTTTTTCAAACAATTGGCTAGCGAAATACATATATTTTGTAATTTAATTTGTTATGAATTTTAAATATAAGTACAAAAAAAAAAAAGCAAAAATATTTTAAATTGGTGTTTGGTGTATTTCTGAAATATTCTCTACTACTTTAATTTATAATTTTATCTACTGATTTGTTTTAAATCCTTTTTATTTGCGTCTTCCAAGTGTGCATTTAAAATAAATTTTACACAAAAGAAAAAATTAAACAAAGACTTAATTTGTTTCCTATTTTGTGCTCGTTTACAAAGAACACAAGCAACTCTTGTTTAAAAGAATTTATTGAAAAAGAAGAAGAGTAAAGTAAAAAAAAAAACCGAAAGGGGCTGCACAATGGTTTTTCTTATAAAATAAAATTATATAATTTCCTTAACTCTATTTTTAATTGTTTAAGTTTAGTTATATTAAAGATTAATCCAATGTTCAACGAAAAATCTCAAAGGCGGACCATTTTTTTTTTCGTGTGTGTTTTGTTTAATTAATTGTTTTTTTATTTCATATATTTTTTTTAAATGGGTCTCTACTAGTCTATATTTGGAAAATAAAATAAGAAACATAAACTTTTGTCCTAGGATGTGTGATTATTTACTGTTTTATAGTCACTTTAGTTTGTAAAAAGTATATTTTCCTGAAATTTGTAATATTTTCGTCTTTATTTTAATATAGTTGCATAAGTTTTTTTTTTTTTTAATATTTTAAGAAATCATGGCAACTGGATCATCGACAGTTTTTAATGGTGATGGATGGATCTTGTGATTTTGTATATATATTTGTATAAATTCGAACATACAGGCTCATATATGTAATGTAATGGCTATAGATTTTAAATCTAATAAACCAGTGTTAGTTTACTCAAAGATTCCCAGTCTTCTCTAAACTAAAATGCACCTTAATTGAGTTCCAATTCCAAGTATTTGTTAAAGAGTTGGCGCTTAATAGAATTAGAAACGTGTGGCATACCGGTATATAAAAAATAAATTCGGCATTGAACAGACTTACTAACGATGCCATACCCATAGCAAGTTATGGTTTCAGTGGAACTAGGACAATTCTAAAGACCTTATAATGCAGAGTTAAATGCATAGTCTCTTCGAATGTCCATTGCAAACCTTAGACCGGATCATCATTATATCTGGTATAGCAACTACCAGTTATATACAATAGTTATTGCAATTTATGCTTACGATGATGAGGCGTCTCTTTATCTTAGGCCAAGTTACTGGCATCTAAAATAAGATAGGGTTCTGTACAACATGTCCCCATATATGCGTCGATCCCTGAGTTTTGACTTTAGATTTTAACCGTGTTGTTATCGGATCTCCTAGAGTACAGTGTCACAAAATGTGCTTTTTGCTTTACAGCATCTGTTCGTTGAAATTGTCTGCACTTGGTACTGTTGCACGATGTTTTTGGAACGGTTACCCGTCTACCTCACCTACCCTTCACGTCAGCGGATATCATCGTTTGCAATAAGTCTATTTTCGTTTCAAGATATGTGTATTCAGATGCCCCCCTTATCTATCTTGGTATTAAAACTATCAAGTTTTAGTATCTAAATGGCAGTATACCTAGCTTGAATCAGAAACCAATAGACACTTGCAAGAACATCTTTGAAGTCAGGCACATTAACCACTGAGCCAGAGCTCCTTTGTATATGAGAAACCTTCAATTCTCGTGCTGTATTTAGTTACGTTTCTAACATTTATCGATACAGTTTGTTCATAGTGTTGCAAGATGCTATGGAAACTGTTTTAAGCTATTCCTTCACATTTATCATATTACGAACTGGCCCGTGCACGCCTTGCTGCGCCCAGTTGTCTGAATAAGCCGCGACTCACATAGGTTTAACACTCGTGAACCTTACAATTAAATGTGTCTGTTTCATATGCCTAAAAACATTTTTAATAAGCAACTGATAGTTAGCTGAAACCTAACCAAGTGACTGTTTCAGTTGCATTAAAATAAATCTTCGCTGCCTAACTTCAGAAAGACTCTTCAGTAGTAGTAGACTCTTTTATCTTGCGCTAGTAGGGTCACAAGGATTTAATGAATTCATGTAGTTCTAGTTGTAGGAATCTACTTTTATACATGTCACCACTCCCCACTCCTATTCCTGGCTCTCCATTATCTGTGATTTACAAAACTTTTAGACCAATAGATCTCACTAGAGTTGTACCTTTAGGAGCGTAGTGTTACTCGAGGGACACTAGTTATTATTTTTTACCACGATGTCGACCGGCATATAAAGTGTATGGAGTCCACGTTACCCGCGTCTTCACCCAGCATTATAGTACGTATACGAATTATAGTTGTAAGAATATTATTTGCTTAAACATTAACAATAAAGTTTACTAAACTATAAAGTCAACATATTATCTATAGTCGAAGAGAAAAGAAAAAAATGATTACTAATGTATTTAAACAAAACTATGTGGAGCATGTGCTTGTTTTCTTTTGTTAATTTTTGTATTTTATTTTTTTTTTTTCTAATATATACTCTGAAAAACAATGTTGCTGTATAATTATAATTTGAATTTGTTTTTGTTTCTTCTAAAGAACATAATGTAAATGCTTTTCAGGTTGTTTTTCCATCACTGTTAAACAAAACAAGAAAACATAATCATTTCTACATATCGCAAGAAAGCTCATATTTAATTTGATGTTCTAACAAAAAGTAAAAACGGAAAATTAAAATCATTGTGCACAGGTTTTTGACGAACATAAGGTCTAACAAGTTTTTTATTTTCATATTTCAGAAGACATGGCATACATATTTATTTTATGATTTGTTTTTCAACTAACAAACAATTTGATTTTTAAAATAAATTAAACATTATTGATAAAAATAAAATTAGGTATCATTATTTCATATCTTCTATAAAAAAAAAAACTTATAAAATATTTGAATCTACCAAAGTCAGAGTGACACAGGATGTAATGTGAGTTTATTGCAGGAACCTTTTATTCATAAGGAAATTTGTAAACAGCTTTATTAACCACGTTAATAGTTTGTCTTTTGTACATAACACGAGTACCTTGTTTGGCACATTTTCTCACTACACGTTACATATTTGTACATATGTCCTCTTTGTGCAATTTTTCTCAACGCACCACTCATAGAAAGGCTTTTGAAGGAAAACTGCTTGAAATTTTTGTAAAGAGTCTGCATACAGGTTTGATGGATGTACTTGATGCACAAGTTGGGATCTCAGCATTGAAAACTCTACCTCTAGGGTATATACAGATATAGGTTAAACTATTGCTTAAATTAATTCCCATCACTAAGATAGATAAGGTCAATTCAATGAATCCTACCCTTCATGCTAGAGGATCAGCTCTAAGTAAGTTTCCTTCAAGAGTTTGAAAATGGAAAGCAGATCATGTCTATGTATGTGCATCTAATTTTTTTTTTCATTACACAATAACTTGTGGAGACTCACTGGATTTATACAGAATTATCTAGTTCCTCTGAGTTTGTATCTGCGTCTAAGCGTTGCCTTAGCTTGCATCAGTTCATGACAATTGTCATACAAAGGGCAACAGTACTAAATCCTTCAGTTAGTTCAAGACGTAACCTTTGTCTGATGAGTTCTGATAGTGCTTTAGCATATTATTGAAATGGACATGTTAAGACCGATCTCTAAAAAAAAGAGACATAATTTTTTGGAGCTCAGTCACTCCTCCTCCCTCTCTCGTTCGCTACCACCAACCACCTTCAAAAGGGGTTGGTTAACCAGTCCAGTCGAGGTACTAGGTACCCAGAAGCCATCACGTGGAGGTGTGGAGTAGAAGTTGATAGTGAGAAGTTTCCTGGGAACGCTTGTGCTCCCATATATTTGCTTCACTACACTTTGGCCACCAGGCGCAATACTTATTTAACCAAATTATCGACACTGGTCCTCTGATTAAATAGTGGTTCCCTTCACTGTTCTTTCAATCTCTCTTTACATTCACTATAAGTTATTGTCTAAAGGCCACGCTAGTTGACCATATAATGAATGAAATCGATTAGAAGGTCCTAGTTTTCTTCGATCCATGTTTCCTCAATTTCGAAATGTGTAAGTTGGTCACTATAACCCAATGTAGAGTTGAACAACACTAAAACGGAAACATCTGATTAAAAATCACTATTGGCATCTGTGTACATAAATCAAGCAGTAACTTCTCGAAGTTGTTTGTGCCCCTGTTTACCGCATGATAAATATTTGACCCACCCAGGCCAACTAGTCGCGTAGCGTCCTTCATGTTGATCTATTGATGAACAAAATTCAGTATCTTCCTATCGTTCATAGGCTGCGTTCATGTCCAAGCAAATTCTGGTCGCGCGATGCTATGGCTTTTTGCGCGATTTCAAGCGATATTGTTACTATCGAAATCCCAAGCGATAGAATGTTTAAGATAGAGCGAATTCGCCTAGTTATATTCATATTTTGACAGTTTTTCTAGTTGTTCGCAGTAGCTTGTAGTCGCTCAATTCGCGTTTCGCCAAATAGCTACGCCATGAACACTTCCACATGTAGCTAGTAGTGAATCGTCGCTCGACTTGAATTCGCTTGGCCGTGAACACAACGTTAAACTTCTATCGAATTTCGTTATAAGCCAACATTCCTTATTGGACAATCAATGACATGCTTCTGGTTTTCCACTTGTCTTCTTTTTTTCTTTCCCTTCTCTTATGACAGGTTTTGCAGAAAGCCTGCGTTCATACCTAAGACTAAAAACACTCTTAGACTTTTCACTGGTCTTTTTCTCCTTAAAGGCTTGAAGCCCTTCCATCATAGGTAGACTAAAGGTTAACTTACATAACTATGCTTAAAACAACAGTCAATGAATATTCAATATTGCGTCAGTCGTTAAAGTGAATATAAATAAATTGTAATTAACAGATATTATTACTTTATTAAATGTACTTGTTAAATTATTATTTTTATTTATAACTAAATGATAAGTTTTACCAAAAGAAAAAGAAATATTTATAAAATGGTCACGCTGCAATCAAGAGTAAACAATGAAACATTTATTTTTCCAAAAAAACAATACAAAAATGCACGAGAATTTAAGAAAAATAAAATCAAACAAAACTTAAGAAAAGGTTTTTATTTATAAAGAAAACAACAAATTTATGGGAAAGTCATTGTGCATTTCAGAACTTATATCGTCGCGATCTTTACTTGTTTTTTTTATTGTAATTATTTTGTTTTCCTTTTAATTTATTTTAATTTTTGTTACTTTTTTACTGCTATTTTATAATGTCCCAATATATATTTTATTCTAAAGAAATTAAGAAACAACTCTCTTAACTCTAAATTCCACTCTATTCGGAAACATTCTCTCAAAAAGAAAATAAAAAATAAAAAAAACTTATTATTTCTCTCTCTTTCTCTCTTTTTCAAACACTCACACACACACACACTTATATATTTTTTTGTTTCTTTTTTGAATCAAATGACATTTAATTTCACTGATTTTTTATTTATTTGTTTTTCTTTTATTTTAGGCCAAACCCGTAAAAAAAAAATATAAATTATAACGATATATATAAATTCGAAAAAAAAACAAACTTATAGTATAATTTCTTGAAGTAACATTTAATTTTGATGCCGAAAAAAAGAAATCACAAAACACAAAAAAAAAAACGAAAAAAAAACTGAAATAGGTTCTATTTATCGTGATGGTGATAATTATTATTATTTTTTTTTTATTTTTATTAATTTCTATTTATTATTTCTTATACAAGCAAGATTGACTTTAAAGTATTATACCACAAAAAACAAAAAAACAAAACAAACGTCTATTAGAAAGGAAGCTAAAATCTTTTTGCAGCTGTGACCATTTTATTTATATTTGCAATTTATATAAAAGTATATATTATTTTTTTCTTATGATAATGAAATTTTGTTTAAGAAAATAAGTTAATGTATTTTTTTTTTACACACACACACACCATAGTAGAGACTATATAAGTGCTTGTATTTTTATTTTGTTTTTTCTTATACAAAAAAAACCTATTTATGTATAGAAAATATATATATACAGACAAATTTTTTGAAATATTTACGAAAACCATTAAACACCAATTAATAAAATGAAAAAAAAAAAACAAAAAATTTATAGCTGTTGTCAATTATTTTTTTTATTCTTTGTCAATAAATTTTTTTTTTTCTTAATTTTTTATTTCACTTATTTCTGCAGAAAATTAGTTTGAATTATAATCTAAACAAAAAAAAAAAAAAAGTTTGTGTTTTGTGATTTGTTTTAACAAAATAAATGTTTTCGTTATAATCTGTGCTTATCGCGACGACCTCGACAACGACAATGATGATGATGATGATGATGATGATGGTGATGATGATGTTGATGATGACAGCAAAAAGGATATTCTCCAGAAGTCAGCAATTTAATTTATAAACAAAATATTAAAATATAGATAAATCGTATATAAATAAAAAAAAAAAATATGAATACTTACGAATACACCGATGAACTACATACCATTTCACATACAAAACAACAAAACACCGTCATATATTTTCGATTTTCATATGGTTCTTCTTCACATTATTACAAGTGTAAATATATAATTATAAAAAATAATTAATTTTTAAACATAAACAATGAAACTATGTATAGATCGATTATTCGATCGAAAATAAAAGTAGAATAAAATTGGATCTATCCAAAGTATTAAGAAATGAAGTAAGAAACATAAAAAAAAGAAACAAAAGTTTATTTTTTATCCATTATTCACATTCCTTGCAGGTTATACATATTTTTTTTTTTGTTTTTAAATTGTTTTCTTTATGTTTCTGCCTTTCAACAACTACAACACACAATCAACGTATATCAGAAGCAATGTATAAATAAAATACAAAATACAAATAGTATTAAAGAAATGAAAAAAAAATAATAAAGTGCCTGCAAAATAAACCACCATATACTTACAATACAATTCGATACGTGGTCACACATCCTTACATTGGAGACTTTGTTATAACTGATAGCAATGGTGGTAAAGAATTAGATGCTTCATTTATAATAATAAATCGTTTTGTTACTACTGTAAGATAATTATTATTGTTTGTTGTGAAGTCTTGTTTATTTTTTATTTTTGAACACAGATAACGTCGTATTTGTACGTGAAAACGATGGATATATCGGGGTATACATTGTTCATTTGGCTTAAGTATTGACTTTATTCATGTCCTTATCGCTGTTATGAATTCATGACTTTTATTCTCGCGTTGGTCAAGCACAAGTTATGGTAATCACGGAACTGTCTACCCATGACTGTTGATCCAAATTGTAGTTCTCCCATTGTCGAGTTTGTAAGCCATAGCTAGCTACTGAGTTAAGATCCTACAACTAAGCTAGGTAAGGTTACAAAGCTGTAATATTTTTATAGAAACCTAACTGGCTCGTAGATCCATTTGCTCTGCTTATGAATTTCATTTGAACTATGAGTCTAGAACGCTAAAGTGTCGTTTGTATTTATTAGTGATAGTAAGTATTGCATAGTTTCTGTTTTCTCCTAGTATGCCCAGTTCCTACTTGAAAATATTGGTAAGAAAACTCAGATAACTTGCCTCGGTTTAGTGAATAAGTTGTGACCCTGTGGCGCTCATAAGCGACACGGATTTTCGTTTCTATCGTTATTGCTATGAACTTTAATCCCGTAAAAATCTAGTTATAGGGTTCAGTAATTACTTAGAAAATAAATATGACCACACCGTGTTTATACGTGTTTTTCCCTGCAGATTTGACTGATTTTAGGCCTTAAGTCTGATGATTGAATCAAACTCTCGGTATATGGCCAAGACGTTCTATCCATTTCTGAGTCCCATCACTGCTCAGAATACGTGCATTTAAGATGTAGCAGGCTTACGTGCTACAAACGAGATCATGACGCGTTCGAAAGAAAAGACCAGTCACCCAGCCATAGCCCGGATTTTCCTGCAGTCAGAAAATTTCTCTACCCTGCCTGCCCGGCACTGTTGGCACATTGACATGAAGTTCACCTAAGTTAGTAATATCGGGAATCTTTCTTTATGAATACCGCAGTTTTTTGTTATGTACTTCTTCCAAATCTAAAAATCAATGAGAACAGTCTTCCGAAGTGAGTAGCCCGAGTTGCCTGAGTAATCCATATTCTAAAGTACATTCAAGGAAAGGTTGTAAACAAATAAATCACACTCCTTCCATGTTTATGTTCAGTGATCTCAAACAACAGACAACAAATTGAACCCAAGTGGTGGAAAAATGTTATCAACTCAACAGTGAATCGGTGAAAACTTAAATGAAAGTGTTATCACGAAATGAAGTGTGTTCCATGCTAATAAATATGTAGTACAGGCCCTGAAATAGTAAACCAATACTCATTTCGAAAATCTACTCTATTCTTCTTTATAACAACTTTTCAAACCCTCTTACCTGGTGACATTCTCGTCTAGTGAATTTCCGGATCCTGATTAACTTGATGTAGGAAATATCGAAAAACCCTTCAATGACCTCACTGAGATGATTTGGTCTGGGAATCGTATTTTGAAAACCATTTTATCCATTTCGTTTCCCGTGCAACACCAACGACCATCGAATATTCTTCAGCATACCCACGTCGACCGTACAAATGCGATTGTAACATGTTGTGGCTTCCTAATTTGTCAATTAATTTGTGTTTAGTATTCGTAATGTTAAAATCAACATTAGAGGATTTTTGTTTTTCTAATAAACTCCCTTGTTTTCTAACAACCTTAGTTGTATTATATTATTATTACTATTTTTTTTATTACTATAATGAGACCTACTTATGCATAAGAGCAGTTTGTTTTTTTCATTTAAAATATTTATTCCTATATCAAATATTTTATGTTTAAAAAAATAAATTAAACTATAACTGCACTGACTTTATAAACAAATTAACAGATAAATTAAAAAATAAAAGTATCCCTCTTTTTGGTAACTTTATCACTCAGTAACATTTATGTGTTGAGTTTAAAAAAATAAAAATGTGTTTTAAGAAATAATATCAATTAATTCATTTCACTTTTTAAACTTATAAGCAACTATACATAATGAAATAAATTTAAGAAGAAAAAACAAAAAAAAAAAACCAACAAATATGTCGCTTGATAAGAGATTTATAAAATAAAAGTTTAAACAATAAATTTTATGAAAGAAAAATAAATGAACAGAAAGAACTTTTGTTATAACTGCTATCGACTTAGTTAGTTAGTTTTAAAAAAAAAAAATTATACTTTTAATTCAATCAGTAATATAAATGGATAAACTAATTTTTATTTTGATTTAAGTTTTAACACACGAGCATTATATTGTTGTTATAAAGAAAATAAAGAAATGATTAGGTGAAAACAGAAAATAATTAAGCTACAAAAATTGTCATATGATATGAAACAATGATACAAGAAAAAGAAATGGAAAAAATAAAAATTATGATAATTTTAAAACGAAATAGAAAATGGTTGAATTTGTTATTTTACTTTTACATTTATTATTATTTTGATTTTCCCGTAATTCTATGTGAAGTCTTATTATATGTTGTTTTATTTTTATTTTTTTGTTTTTTGTTTTGTTTCAAACTATGTTCTAATGATGTTTTGTTGCGCCTCTTTGAATGTAGCCAGAAAATAAACGTGTGCATGTTTTTTTTTATATAGAAAAACTTATAGCATCTCTATTCTACTCACTATTTAGTATCAAACTAATGATCTTTAACCAACAATTTGCTGATTGCTTTATCTAAACTAACGCAAGCATAAACTTATCCATTGTTTTTGTCTAGGATTTTGGCTGGGGGTGCCAAGATTACCCGAACTTTGCTCAAAGAAACTGGCATTCTCTTCTACTTTTTTGAGTAGGATGCTGCTTCGACCTTCCAATAGTTTTGATCTTGAATGTTTATTATTTACGGGTGTTTAAGTAGGGAAAAATAAAAGTCGTTGCTGCTAGGAAGTCTTCGCAATGAAACTTTTAATTGATAAAAACAGTCTCAGACAATAGATTTGTATTAAAACGAAAGAAACAAACAGCTAAGTATCTCCATTCTAGAGCTAATTTCATTAAGAGATATTCGATTGAAGCAAGGACCATGATTGCTGTGGTCTACGATCCAGACGGTCATACTAGGGACGACTCCTCTCCTTTGGGTTACAACCCTGAAATTAAATTAAAATTAAGTCTCGGTCTAAGTGAATTTTTTGCAGAGTGATCTATGCAAAAGGCACTAGCCAAATATCGTGAAAACATCCATAAAAGAAGCTCGTTTAAAGCATTGAGTGCCGAGAACAGAGTTAGTTCTATAAATAGCTATCTGAGCCGTGTTTGCCTGACTGCGTCCAGCTACCGCTTTTAAGCCAAGTTAATAAGAAAGTAAAACGTTTATATAGTCCATAGATAGCCAGCCACATTCTAAGGATTTAGTTAAATTGTTAGATAAGCCGGTACTCAGCTTGGGTAGAAGCTTCTGAATCGCAGGACATTCTTTAAAGATCTGTCTGTCTGCTGTATGGAGAAAATTAAAGTCTCCCTTTACTTTGATATGATTGCTACGACTAAAGATTTTTTAGTCGAATGTTACACATTGAAAAAGCATTTATATGCGTCCTTGCATCGAGGTTTTCTTAATTTCTGCGCAAGACATTCGTCATAAGGAAGGTTCACACGAATACCGTCAGTCCAAGCGTTTACTTTCCATTAAAACGAAGTGTAATGCCCATGCGTCGAGTAACTACATACATACTTTATCCAAGAACCATTATGTTTAAGGGCTGTATGACGAAGCTTTAGATGTGTGTACTCTACTTTTACGAAAAGGTTCTTATTGTAGACTATAATCAAAGTCGAACCATTAGATAGTCGTCAGATCCCGTGTTCAGTTACTCAAATGCGATGAAAACGTCCACATCAACTTTACTTATTATATTTCGCTTTGAAAAAGACTTCAACCTTTGTTTTAACCACTAAATACTGGACATACACGATTGGAACAGCTCAAGATTGTTATTTTATTTTGCTCTAATGACTGATTGGATAATTTATTCATATATTCCCATTGAAAGTCTTGCGGTAGAATGAGAAAAGATATGAAAAGATCAAAAGTTCTTTTTAAATATCAAGTAGTTAGCACCGCCAAACACCATATGTTCTGCGACAATTAGTGAGCGAGCAATGAGCTTTCTCAGACTTGGAGACGATTCCTTTTGCCTTCCGTGTGTCACTCAAATGAAATGAATTTGACTAAGATCTCTTATCCAGTGCTCTCTCTCGTTTGAGGGCCTTTTTGAATGAACAGAACTTAGTAAATAAGCCCATGTAGTCTCTTTTTTTGTAAATAGCTTAGGTAACAACGATTCCAGTCTATGCCTCTAATATGTCAGTAGCAAAGAAGGAATTGATATAGTGGCTAATGCGATTGCTTATGACCGGGTCTGTGAAGTTGAGATTATGGGAAATGAGTGGAATCTAAGTGTCTCTAGTCCGTGCTCCAAAAAGGAAACTTTCGTTACACTAAAATGGACTTGTTATGAAATCTGATTGCTCTGGGACTGGAATTTTTTGCTGCACAACAAAAGAGGGAAAGATGCTTGAAAGTATTGATGATCACAGTGGATTAGTTGAAGTACCTAAAAAGCAGAAGGTCGATACCGTGAGGTATTAGGAAAAGTTTCTCTAAGTTTATACCGGCATAGACGAATGATTCTGATTCTGTTTCTCTTAACTATCCTCGAGTTTGAGTTTCATTTGCTAGGATCGACGATAGTACCTATCTGTCTTTTAAACGTTTGTCCTCACCATACTTTTTTGTTTACTCTTTCTGTCGTGATGTACTTCAGTGCACTTGTGTTATCATAAGTTGTCGTCAAAATCGAGAAAGCTATTAGAATATATTCTTTGAAAACAAATATTGTTTGCTTAGTGTAATCGTTTTCTGATAAGTTTTAGAAATCTACAATTCCAATCTCAGTTCATTCTAGTTAAGAATTATTAAACTAGCAAGGAAAGTCCTATGCTATCTGGATAGTCACTCCACTCCTGAACAGAAAATGATGTTTCTGATATGTTGTGAGACGCCATCGCTACAGACTCAACTATAAAACTCCCCTAAACTTCGACGAAGAATGGTTTGCTGTTGTACACGTAATGAATGTGAGATCATCTAAATGTTTCAGCAAAAATATGTTAGTCGCTGGGAAAAATATGTAACTGACTCTAGAACTATGTATAAGGGTCTAGGAATACTTGTATAGTAATTTAAATGAACATAAATGTGTTTAAAGGTGGTGGATAAAATCAAATCATTTTATTTCATTTAAACTTCATAGCTTTGCGCCTATTGAGTGCAAGCATATGTACTGCTTATGCTTTAGAATTTCATTTCAGGCACAATGCTTATGATTATGTTTCAGTATTCTGCAGGATTTCAAAACAACTATTACTTTCTGTGAATATAAATTTTCCAAGAAACGCACATATTGTATCTGTCGTTTATGTCTTTCTATCTTTCCTGTACAAAACAACCTAACTTGCTTTATGAAACATACAAAACATGTTTCATAGTATGTATGATCATCTGTCCTCCTTTGTTTCTTTTATGTTTCCGATTTGCAAACTTTCCTACTACAAAAGCATATCCAAAAACAAAAAAAAACTCCTGATAGCTTTATACAAAATTTTATTAAAACAAAAATCTAAAGATCCATTTAAAAAAAAAAACCATTTTGTTTTATGTTTCTGTTTTGTTCTGTTAACTACGTTTTGCGTTCTTTTTTTGTATCTTTTTTTTTATTTTAGGCCCAGCGACGGCCAAGCAAATACATCCAACAACAGCTTTAGGTAATTATACTGTGAATTTACGACCACGACCATAAATCAACAAATTTATATTAAAAAAAAAAAAATATATATTAGTTACTAGGAGTGTACTACTTACTTTATAAAATAGCGACGTAGGGGTAATCAGATTTTTTTTATTAATTCTTTATTTATTTATTTCTATTCTTTTGTATATTCACTGTGATAGGGTAAAAATGCCAAAAGTAATTGTGGATTACATGATTGAATATAAATACATTTTAGTTTTCACTTTAACGGAGAATATATATTTTCAATTAAAATGTTGATTGCATGTGTTATCCCCCATGTTGATAATTTTTACGTTTTGTTTTCATTTTCTATTATTGTTTAACTCCTCTTTTTGCACAAAAGATTTTTTTTTAATTTCTTAAGCATGTTTCTTGTACATAATTTTTTATTTAAAGATCTGATTACATATCTAGTTTAAATATATTTTGTTAATTTAAATAACAAACAAGAAGTGTACAAGTATTTTATTTGAATTAATTTGCTTTTATGTTTTTTATGTCGAAAGTATTATCATTTTCTTGTGTGCGTCCATGACTTCTTTGTATTATACTCATTCAGAACAAAAACGAAAGGAAACAAATGAAAAAATTTAAATATCCTCATCGGTTTTATGAAATGTGCTGTAAGGAGATGTGTGTTCGACACCTTGAAGGCGTGTTTTGTTTTAATTTTTGCATTATTTTCTTGAGATCCTTGTTGCAATGTAAGAAAGGTAATAAATCCAAAATCACGACGACGCTATGTTGCTCCTAAATAGTTGGACGTCTTTTGAAAGTGTAATCCCGATCGATTGTCTTGTTTTCTGTGGGCTCTGGGACTCCGTTGCACTACGGAGCAGTGGGTATCAGATTCACCACTATGCAACACCTAAACTTTCTATCACGACCCCACGTCTGGCGAGCGTCAGACAAACATCCGAGAGTACAACTGTCATGAGATAGCTTCTCAAATAACATATTGCCCTCCGGATATGGCATTAAGCAATAGGACCCTCCAATCGTGAAAAGAAACGCACAGCACGAATGGTTGTGAGAAGCCAGCCCCTGGGTCCCATCGACATGTCGTACCAAGTATTTATTTATTTATTCATTTTTGTCTTGAATCATTTGATCTCGTAACTCTACTCCCTTTTGTGGGAAACTGGATTTTCTTGTACCGAAGTCGACTAATGATGGCTTGATTTGACATCAAGTATTCTGAAACAATGACCAGTTTCCGTTTGGTTTAACCATCATTACCTTGAAGCTCTGTTCTTGGAAACAATCACTTTCTCCAGGATATCGAGAAACTCCTTTCTGGGAATCGGGAAATGAATAGCCCCGTTTTAAGGAGAATATGTACAAATTAAAGATAGTACAAACAAGTTCAAAACTCTCTATTGACGACATGATTGCTTGCTACTGCGATAGTCGACAATTTAGAATCATCGTTTTAAGGAGATTCTCTCCAAACTTAAGACAGTACAAACAAGTTTAAAACTTTATCACGACAAAAGCAATGGCCTCTTCCTTTTGCAAATCCAGTCTGATTTAAAAAATGTACGTGAGATCAAAACAGGCACAAGACTGCTTAGTGAACGGGCAAGGTTAAACCAAAGAGATCGATCTATTTACACCACTCAGACCACTCACAGTGCGTCTACACTTCTCTGCTCCAAAACTCGATGGTGCTCTCACTTAAGCCTGTGATAACATAAGACACCAAGTTCTTTGGGATTTTAAATCATAAAGCTTCCAACTCTCCTGCAGACAATACATTCGGTGACATGTAACTCTTCTGTTGGAAAGTCTTCCACTTGGATTCAAAGTAGATACATTGAGTTAGTTAAGTTTTGACACCATTTCTTTATTACTTATTGACCCTATTTGTTATACTTGCCAACGTTCTGTGCCAAGGCATTGTTTCCAACTTGTAGCTGAACGGACATGTTCTTTCCATATACTCAAGCTTAAGAAATATGGACTACATATTCCGGAACTGCACTGGAAACTGCATGTTTTCCACAATTACGGGACGCAGTTTGATTAGTTTTATCGCAATAAGGCCGGCATTTTGTAGGTCTAAGGGCACTAGATGTAATTGCAAGCATGTTGTTTATATTTGCAACAAAAGGAAAATAATGCAACCTTAAAACAAAACAAAGTCCCATAAGTATCCTAGAATTTATTATCACAACAAACTTTAGCTATATCTATACAAAGAAGAATACTTGTTACAACAACAATACTACATGCGTTATGTGTGTTATCATTTTACAAAAACCAAGACTTTTTCATGGTAGTGGATCAACAACGGAAGAATCAGCCAAGCCACGAGTGCTTCGTTTCACTTGGTCAATGAAGACAACATCTCCATTGATGCCTGATCAGATAATGCAAAAAATCCGCGAGGTACTCGATCAGAATAATTGTGACTATGAGCAAAGGGAGAGGTGAGTAAAGAACTTTCTATAAAACATTTAAACAGTATTGCCATTATTGTTTGTTGAGTGTCTATGAATAAATATTATTCCTCACTCAATTGTTAGAAAACATTATAATTGAATGTATAACTTTTGAGTGGCAGTATTGGACATGAATATCAAAAGTTTAAATTTGAAATAACGAAATGGTGTTTGTGCTTCAACAGGTTTGTCCTATGGTGCGTGCATGGTGATCCAAATACTGATTCATTGGTACAGTGGGAAATTGAAGTTTGCAAGCTTCCTAGGTTGTCATTGAATGGCGTCCGTTTTAAACGCATTTCGGGTAAGTAAAACAGTTAGAATATAATACTTAAAGATTGGTCTGTGAATCTGTCTGTAACAGAGTATCCCTTACTTTATATAAGTACGCTTACGCGTCATTGTATTCCAATTTGGAATGTACCTCTGCTCTTTTCAACTTTTCCTCGAATTCACACGGCCACATTGAGCTATTTATTGTGTTGTTGATATGCTCCTCAGTCACTCTAGCAATATGCTTCTTCTACAGAACCACCCAAGCTGGTATTCACTGCATTGGACGCAGTTGTACTTATCTTAATGCGCTGCACTCCCTTTTTCGTTCGGCGATCTATCTCTATCTACAAAAAGCCTCTGTCAACAATAAATAAATGCGGCCTTTTTATTTTGAGCCGCGATCTCAAGGTTTTGCTTTTTAGAAATGTTAGTCCCACCAGTAACTAGAGAAAGGTGGTCGATGTACGCAGAGTCTGGCGTTGTGCAGATAATGTAAACTTGGTTCAGAGCATGCGAGTTATAATTCCAAACACCGCTCTCCGAGCCAACCTATTTATTTATGAATATTTGCGCCTTGGTTAGTCTGATCACTTGTATGGTACTGAGCTTGAATATCGATTTTATATTATTCTCAGTTGAAGGTCCTTCGCTTATCGGTTTTTCTTTTCTATTTCGCAGGTACTAGCATCGGATTCAAGAACATTGCATCTCGTATAGCATTTGACCTACGTCTGTGACTCGATCAAACTAAAAACGAATCATCATCGCTAGCATCATCAGACGACCAACAACAGTCGTCCTCATCGTCGAAACATCATCGCTTCAAACACGAACCCCATTCAACATCTACAGGAAAAGCCGCCTCTACATTAAAAACTAAAATAACCGATACTCTGAGCAGCAGTTTAGTTAAAAGCAAAAAACCATCTAACATCCAACAGCCCAGCATCATAACAACTAGCTGCACAGGCAACATTTCCGGTACAACCGCTAAAAAGCAAAAAATTCGCTCAAATTCTGAATCCGACAAGGTCTCTCTAACACTATCCTCAGGCGAGAGATTGGACACCGCAAGCAGTTCAAAAAATAGCAGCAATCACAGTCTTCGCGGTCATGGCCACGAACCGTTGTCTTTCGAAGAGACAGCCTCAGCAATTGCACCTGCTTCGGCTGCACTTTCAACGAATGAAGGCGTTGTTGCTGCAACTGCCACTACGGGCGGCAGTAGTACCATAACACCAGCAGTTGCAACAACAACAGCTGCATCTGCTGCATTTTATTGCCATCATCCCAGTACTAGTAATCGTATCGATTCGACAATTCAAATGCACGAGGAAATAATCGATCCAATTGCTGAAGAGGAAGACGACGACATTGACATCGATAACATCGATGAGGATGAAATTTGTGATCTGGCCTCTTCAGCGCCAGTCAAATGTGATGTCGTTGGCAGCAAACTAACAACATCTGGAACAACCAGAACATCCCTCGGACTGACCGCGTTAAAACTCAATGCTAAAAGCAAAACGAAGACTGCATGCGATAATACTCAAACTAAGATGAACACGAGTAAGAGTCTAAACGATAACTCAATTGTAAATACGAGCAAAACTAAAGCGAAATCTAACGCCAGGACACCAATTGCTCCTGGCAAGGGTAGGTCCAATCTGCTCCTAGGTAGAAAGTGTCTGACAAAGGTCGTGAATTCAAAGACTCCTGCTGACGAACGAGGAGATCCAAATGAAACAGAATCATCAACAGCAGCAACCGGTGCATCGTGCACCACAAGCGGTAGTAATAAAAAGGACAATGGTAAACTAGGATACAACAATTTAATAGCATCACTTTTGCGCACAACAACGCTATAAAGAACTGAAATCGTAACATTTGAATATATACTTATATATATGTGTGTGTGTGGACTATTAGTGTTGTTCATTTGTTAATAATGTTCATCTCTCTAAGCTAAGCAGATAAAACAAAAAGGTTGACCCACTCTGAGTAGTGCGTGCACCACCACACACCATAACAGAACTTTTAAAATATTGTATTTTGAAAATAGGGACAAGCAAAGTAAAACAAAAAATGTTTATATTTAATGTATAACACTGTAGTAAGTATAAAATTGTAAACCAATTAAACGTAAGTCTAAAAGTTGAAGCGAAAAGTTATTACAAAGTAAGCGCGTGTTTGGCGCATACCCGATACATACATACCTTTGGAAAGACACGACCTCAATTGCTATTAGAATATGAGAGTAAACTTTTTAGTTGTTAGCAATATTTATATGAAAAAGGGCGAGTAAAAGATGTGCGATGATACCTCTCTAGCCATTCGCTTAGCGCTTGAAGATGGTTCTTGCACACCACTTTGGTTGAAATATATATTTTGGTTGATATAACCTTTTCAAGATTATTCGCTACGAATGCAGTCAGGAAACAGATCTTATAGAATATAGTTAGGGTATTTTACGATGCAGTGGATTTTTCAGTGGGCGCTCAAGTGGTTAGTGTATTCGACTACGGAGCCAGAGATTCCCACACCTAAAAGTTTTTTTTTCACGGCTCCACCTCTCGCTATCATGAAATATCGTCTTCTCCCTTCAGACACGGCGTTAAACAGTAGGCTATTCGTGTAAAGAATAAAACACGCACAACACGAATGGTTGTGAGAAACTAGGCCCCCGCGACATACAAAGCAGTAAACCTAAGTCTAAGCCTTATCACACGGCTCATACCATGTGTAAGTGTAATCTTCATTGTCTTGATATAAACATTTCTTGTTAAATTAAAAATGTTTCAATGAGGGTCTCAAGTAAACTTCTCCTGGTTTGCCGGTACTCTAAATTCATCAAAGCTACTTTGTTCAAGTTTAAGGTTTATGCGGGAAATCTTTAGCGCTATATTCTCAGTTTTTCTCAATAAAAGAGCAAGCAAGTCGATTAACTAAGGTGCTTTTGTGATGCACTGAGATTGTAGAAGATATCTTTAGACAAACCGAAGTGGTTAGGCAGCGATTCCCTAGAGCTATTTATTTTTACCTTTAAGAAGGTTAACTATAAACCACATCAAGCTTATCGGCTTCAGTAATGTCTTAACCGACTTGTAATGATCTGGACGACTGCGAATTTTGTGTTTATTCAGTTTATGCATTTCGGATCGCAAGGTGAAACTAGGTGAAATCAAATGATACATGTAATAGCAGCAAGTCGTATTCCTGTTCTTGATTCGGAACTTAGTATCAGGAATGTTGAAGACTTGATTGAAAAACCTACTTAATTACATTATTAATTTCATTCTTACTGACATGACATACATGATAGTGTGATAGTCAGTGTGTTTCCGAGAACTCTTATGGCCCACCAAGTGTTACTTACAAGTGTACATTGTGTTACTTCCAGATGTCTTAAGCTCCAATCCTACAGCAAATCTTACATAATCAGTATATTGTGAACATAAGACCTTGTCCTTGGCTAGTGCCCAGCATTGCTAGTGTACTTTCACTGAGAATACAAATTGAAATAGCAAAGTCATCAAACAGTCTTTTACACGTTCTTAGCACATACATACCTTGCCACTAAACGAGAAACCTCTAAAACGAAATCGCCTGTACTCCTTGTAAAAAATAGAATGACGAATCTTCATACAGTTATAACGTAGGAATAAATAAAAACCAACAACCTCCACACATGCGCAAGTACATTTAAACGAGTAAAGTAAAAACAGAAGCAAACAATTATCTTAACAAAACATAATTCTTTTCGCTCATATTTTCTTCAAATACTTGGTTCATTTTATTTTAGTTAAGGAACAAAAAAACAAAAGAAAGAAAAATCAACAAACAATACATGCACACTTGATGCTTTTAGTTCTAAGAATAAATAATAATTTTTGTTCTCATTTTTAAGTTTATTTTTTAACTCGTTGCTCTTGCTTGTTTTGTTTTCAAAAAAAAAAAAAAAACCATACACATACGATTTTCTTTTTAATTTAAAAAAAATATATACATAAATATTATATTCATTGAAAATAAAATCTCAAAAAATTTATTTATAAATAAATATTAAAGCAAAAATAAAATTTTGTAAATTAAAAGAATAATGCATATATTATAGAGCAAAAAAACACTACAAGATTTTAAGCAAAACGATTATTTGATTGTAGGAAGTAATTATATAAATATGTAATCCAAACACAAAAAGTTTACGCACTTTATATTGGTAAAACAAAAAAATATATATATATTGCTACTATTGATTATATTCTTATTGAAAACACTGAAAACACACAGTCTTATATACATACATATACATACATCTTAGGCTTGTGTTTAGTTTTTTTGTTTTCTTCTTCCTTTTAAGTTAATTTTATCGTTTTTTCTGTTTTGTTTTTGAATATTATACGACTATTTTAATATAATTATGATAGATATTTCAAAGCAAAAAAACTATGTGGATTTTAAATATATTATACATAATGTGCATAAAATGATGATGTAAATGGGAATTGTATTTACTAAAGAAATTTAATATTATTATGTTTGTTTTATTTCGAAAGTTCTTTTGTTTCGTTGATGTTTTTTTTTGTTTTTCAGTTCTTAAAGGTTTTCGTTTGGAAATAGTGTGTTGTCTATTAGTGAACGGAACTAGGCATCGTTATTTGTATCACCATTTACCTTTAAATATTCAACTACACGCCTGGTGACTGGTTTAATCTCTAAGGTGTAACAAATATCAAAGTGAATAAGTGATGAGGTAGTCTTTTTTGAGATTTAAGAAGGCAATAATATTTCAAGGAGAAATGGTAGTTGGTAGTTGCTGTGTTTTCTGAGTAGTTCCCGTGGATTTCTTGATAATATCTACTATTAAAGATTCTTACAACTCAGTTCGTCGTTCTACACTTACTACGGCACCATACCTGCCGAAATTTAAGCCAGGCTTTTACGTGTGACAATTTTTTCCCCATTTTGACCACACTTCCATCAATATACATAGATTTATCGATTTTGAGATTTGTAAAGACAATATTTTAAATTTTAAATGGAAAGAGATTTTGGAAAAAAAATTGAAAACGCTTGAGTGCCAGTATTGTAATATCATCAGTTCCCATGGTTTTCTTGATATCTGCTTTTGAAGATTATTTCACTTAATATCGTCGTTCTGGTCCTACTATATACTTACCTATGCTGGCATATGTGCCGTGACTTAAGCCAGGCTTCTCGATTTATGGAATACTTACCTTAGAAAAAGGTTACATCGGAACTTGATTCGGAAAGGATTCGTTATACACCACTGTGATCACACTGATTGTAAATATTTGGAAGTGACGAAATAGTTCATATTGGCAGACAATTAGTTGTAGTGCGTTCCTAGTTCAAGCCGCTAGCAATGCTTGATTAGGGAAGTTTTTTTCTGGCTGATTGGTGAAGAACTTAAAGGCCTTACGAGCGCCATTTGATCAGTTAGAAGAAAGTTGATATAGAACTTGTAATCCGACTTCACTATTGACAATACAAATTTCATTTTACATCAAATGAAGACAAAATCTAACAGCTGTAACTAGGTGGTCGTTGGGGAACACCCAACTTGTGTCGTTTTCAATTGGATAGAAAGAGTGCTTAGCTAGTTGTTTTTGCCTTCATTTTACGAAGCCAACACAATTGAGAAAGACAATTTTAGCAATTGTATAACAAGTATCCTTAATTTAGAAATTGGAATTTAAAAGCGCGTTGGCTTATCTCCTAATGTCCTCTCCGCTGGCACTCGCAAATACAGTCCTCTTTTGTGCTTGTTTATGTGAATACGTGTTCAGTGAATATCATAAACTGTTTGACATGGATTTCCAACACCAGTCAGATCTGATCAGATTTTGGTTATTCAAAAAGTTACAAACTGCTTTATAGTGGGTAAGGGTCGTTCCTTTAATGTCGAAGCTCTATAGTTAATGCGTCGTACTTAGAGAGAATTCAAAATTCACTGTTTCCACAGTTGACGATTATCTATAGCATTGAAAACGCAAACATTGATTTGTTTACTAATATAGGCTTTAAAATGGTCCCTGTTAATCCGCAATAGAACAGGATATACATTTCTTCCCAGTGGGGTTTGTGCAGAACTCAGTGGTATTATAGAGTGGTTCCCTGACTGAGACGATAAAGGTAATCACTCTTCCTTAATGAATTATTTTGAACTGATTGATGGGAAATAATATCTCTAATAGAGGAAATATCTAGCAAAGATCTAATGTTCATTGACTGAGGTGTAGTTTTGATTCGAACCAAAAGCTAAAGACTGGTCGTGCTTTTCTTTATCGAATTTCAAAGTAATAACGTCTTATTACAAAGAAACACTTCAAGAGTATCAAGTTTGCGATGAAGTACAGAAACAAGTCATTATTAGATTTAAAGATTAGAAAAGAATCAGCAACTTGTATGTAGTAAAGCTATTTACGTAACAATCTTTACGAATTGAATTGTTTAACTAGATTTAAACTAGATTCCATGTTCAAAAACCATTTTATACTCAGAATATGTCCACTATCTCTGTTAGATATTGAAAATTACTTGGAGTGAGTGTTATAGAACAAAAAACTCATGCTACAGACTCATGAGACCGAGCGCCTAGCTCTCAGTGAGTATCAGGGAACGGAATTTATGCATCGAGGTACATAAGCGGAACTCATCGTGAAGGAAAGATTGGAACATCCACAAATTAGGTTGCTTTAGCAAAAAGAAACTGACTGGTGCATAGAAAGGTTCTTGAATCTGGGCATACGTAAGCAACGTACACGAAAACAACGTATTTTTTTATACCAGAAAAAGTAACTTCAATAAATGTTCTTCTGAATTGCAATAATGGTTCAACCTCAGAAGTATTGCACTAGGGAAGAGGTGGTAAGTGTACCTACGTTAAGATTTGACATTCTTGAATGTTTCCCAGGAGATGAGTGGGTATTGTTTTTCGAATTTTATTTGTTTTAAACACATTTTATTATCTCTTACCCAGGCTGATTTAATTTCTTTAAAACATCAATATAATCTCTGTTATAACAATAACATGCATACATACCTAAAATAACAAACAATCGACTTATTTCAATAGAGTGTGTTTGTCAATTATTATTATACCGAGTGTTATGACTATTAGAAGAAAAAACCAAACCCTAAGCAGAGTGGAATAAACTAACTTAAGTTGTAAGTAAACATATTTACAGACCATGTGCCCTTGAATAAGAAAACAAAAAAATTTATTAAAACATAACTCTGGAAAGTCAACAAAATTTAATAAATAAAAGCAATACTTTCTCTATAAACAAAAAACTAAACATGTATGTATGATTGATTCACGGTTTCGGAGGATTGTAAAAAAAAAAGAAAAAAACACAACACTATACGGAGAAGAGAATGAAACAAAAGTTATGTTAAACAGTCGTGTTAAATAAAACATAAACAATACTGTAAATTATCCATTACTAGGCTTTCTATCTTATTCAGCTATATATCGTTTTATCATCGTATTTAAAAAACTAAACAAAAAAACAAAATAAAATAAATAATAAAATTTAAACAAGGAAAACAAGAAAACAAAAATTATTATATTTTATATTTTGTATTATTAAATAATATAAAATCGACTGATTTTAATACATCGTGAGTAAAATAAAAAGAATAACTAAAAAACCAAATAACAATGCACACTATTATGCTATGTCTTACGTTTCACAATGTAGAATCGTGTATAAAACAAAAGTAAATATACTAATTTTTCTATTCATTCTTAAGCACATAACAAAAGCCAGAAAAAAAAAAAACAAAAACGTTTGAGGTAAACAAATAAATGGAAGGACTTGCGTTCAAAATTTAAAGTTGTGGCATTCATCTTTCATGTATTTGTATAAGAGAAGCAAATAGTAAACATATACCCATAAGCTATATTTAAATTGTTAAATTTCCCCAGAGAGTGGAATGCATAATAAATAATAATAAACGTATAAATTAAAAAGCAGAAAATATTCGTAGAGTAGAACACTTATGTTTGAAGAGAGGATGAAAGCAAAAAACTTGTAAAAATTAAGTTAAGTCACGGCAATTCTATTGTAAAATAAATAACTTGTATCCTTAAAACAAAAAGAGAAACATTAAATTAAAAATCGAGTTTGAATGAAACTCAATCAATTACAATGTGCTAAAAGCTAGGAATATTTATATAAGCAAATAATAAAAACAGGAAATAAATTTCGCAGTTACTCGCAAGTGTTATAGAGTCTTCTGAAGATATTTCGGTGGACATGAGGATTGCAAGCTGTGCCAGACGAGTATTTTCAAGCTCAATGTTTGATCTGTAGTGCACTCTGAATATCTCTCGGGGTAGGGTTAGGCGCGGATCTTGACTTCTTTTAATTCTAAAGGATCCCAGACTACCTACTATTCTGTAGAAATCAGGATCAGTTACAGAATTAGATTAGATTAAGAGGTGTGAGGTGGGAGCATGTAACCAGATGGGTCTATTGTGATTTCCTCCAAAATTAGAGACTCTCTCATGATACCCCAGTTTGTGATGAATCCAAGTAGATCTTTATGTCTTCTGATTCATGGTAGCATTAGGCAGTTACAGTGACACAAAATAAGTTCTGTTGATTCTTCGTCCTCGTTACACATTCTACAGGGTCTATCTTGAGCTATTCCCATAGTCATGAGGTGTGTTTTGACTTAACAATGTCCAGTGGGAAATCCTGTGACTATACGAATCTGACTTCTTTCGTTCCTGTGAGGGATATGTTTGGTATGACCATTTTAGCATGTCTGTTATCTTCTGAATTCGTCCAGTAATGGTGAGCTTTGGTGATGGATAGTCCACAGAAGGCATCATAAAGGTCGATACAGATTCTTTTCTAGGTTACAGAATTATATGTTGTTGTTACTATCCGAACGTGGTCAGTTCCAATAACATGATTTTGATTTTGAGTCAGAAACAGAGTGACTTCTACGTAGTAACGATATAGCCTTTGTAATTTCTTGGCATAGACCAACAAAGTCTAGAACAGTGTACGTGATTCGTCCTGCGCTCTGTGACTTCGCGGAAATCCAAAGAGAGTAGCACTTTCAGTATTGTAGACCTTTGACTTTGGTTTTCAGGATCACTGGTTCATTGGACTATTATCTTCAAGACTAAGGCCTAGAATTTGAATATTTTGTTGGCTGATGCATAGATGTCTATTTGTTCAATGTGCTCACACCATTGTAACTAACTTGCTTTGAAAAGTGACGTCTATTCGTCTTCTACGTATAATGGACCAATTTTGTTTATTATTCCTCGTCAAGTTGTCGGCACCTTACATGCGAATCGAAAGGATAAATCTTGTGCCAAGCATATGTACAAGTACACACATTTCTAGCATTCAACAGGTGCTAGAACTCTCTTCATCACAAACAATAGGGGTAAGAGTACGTCGCCGTACGGTAGTCCTCTTTGAATCTTAGTCCCAGGACACACCTCGTTTGTTTTTAAGTGGTGCAGTAGCAATCATGGTGTTGATAGCCTTTTTCAAGTTCTGATACATGGGAAGGAATATCGTCTGTCCTTCAAGCTTTATAGATTGTCACAGACGATGTTCGAAAACTGCCTTCATTTGAAATATGAGGTTGGGCAAGGTCTTAAGCACATCGTGATCATCCCTACAATCATATACTCGTATGCGTACGGCATACTTGTTCTTTGAAATATTGTCTAGGACCATTGTGTCGTGACTTTATCTTACACTGACTTCTGGAGAGAAGACACTTAATTTTTATATAATTTTTCAAGCTGATGTCTAGAATAGGCAATACATAGTGCAGCACCTTGTTTGACATCAAAAATTGTATTTTTCGGTATGATTTCCTAAACTTCTCCAGGTTTTAAGGTACCTTTCTTCCGAAGTTTGATAGTATAGTGCAAGTAGATTATTTTTTTTATTACATATCCTGGTTGAGAATAAAATGTCAGTGTTACTCGAAAGACTGGAGTGAATGCAGAATTTAATTGACTAAGCCTCGGTCATCTCTTTTAAGATTTGCAGGTTTGGCTTCCAAGTCAGACCTTCTGAACTGATCCTTTTTCACTCTTCATTGTTATTCTATTTGGACCTTTACTGGCCCTCTTTTCGTATCTATTCAGTCGACCTATTGAGCCTTTTGTAAATAACTTTCACCTGGATATGGCGCTACATATGTACATTCTTCAATATAATTTCGTTCGACTGTTGAACCCTTCATATGACCTCCATTCTTTATCCGTTTTCAATGATTCCACTCTTCCATCTTCAGTGGCCTACTTGCATTATTAGATATTTCTTCCATCCAGCTCCATCGGTAATGTACATAAATCGGTCGAAAGATCGAAAGCCTTACCCGATTCTTAAGCCTACAACCCCTCCCAAGATCTATTCAGTCTTGCTGCTCCTGGCATCCCCCACACGGTCTCTCTCAGCAATCCTTTCAGTCTAAGTGTAAATATCAAGGATACTATATATATATAGCGGTTTGCATTCATTTGTGCATAAGCATTACAACATTGTTAGTTGTTAAATTCTTAGTACGTAGAAATCACAATATAATCGCATAAATTAAATCATCATCTTCCAAAAGACCACCCCGCTACACAAACTCCCTCGAAAACAAAACAAAAACCCGCACAAAAATATACAAAAGTCACTCACTAAATAAAATACTTACGATACAAACAATAAAATGTTTTATAATCGAATGTGAATACCACACTCAACATTATTCATTAAGAAAACATTAAACAATTCAACACCAAATAATCATACAACCATTTTTTTCTATTAGCCAAATTCACACACCTTCATACATCTAAACACCGTCATTTTATACCTTCATTCAAAAAAACAACAAAAAAAAAACAACAAAAAAAAAAACACAATTTTCGTAAACTAAATATTATAAAACTCTTGGAATGGGAAATACACAATTTATTAGTGAAAAGGAATTTAGTTTTGAAACACAAAACTTCAAAATAGAATATTTATATCAAGGGAGGAGGAACATTTTAAAAAAAAAAAAGTAAAAATATTGTTGCACTGGTGAAAGTTTAAAATAAAAATAAAAAAACAAACAGAAAATCATCATAATTATTAGAAATATAAAATAAAATAAAAACAAAACACAACAAATGCATTTTAAATATTTTTAGTTTGTAAGATATATTGCTAAATAGATGTGTAGAGGTATAACGTATATAACAATGTTTTAAAGAAGGAAAACAAAATAAATAAAAACATGTTTAAAACTATGAAATGGTTTTGGAAATTTTCCCACCCACCCGAACGTGTGTATCCGTAGATGAATCTTTGAATCAACCTTTGAATCATTGAAGGGAGTCTATGAATTTCCACATTTTTGCGGATATCCAGGTTACCTAGAAAGGTTAGTATGTAGGTAGCTTCAATCTTCCACCGCTGGATATTTTTGTTAAAACCTCCGCAGCTATAAGTGCCCTAAGAATAAGTCAGTCAGATAGCTGGAAGCATAATGCAACAGGTCTTTCCATGATCCTGGAGATTACCTCACTCCGTTCCTAGATTTCCATAGACCGTTTACTAGCTCGTTCCCAAGCAGGGAAGAATGGAAGGATGGCCAGCTTGCCAACACACGTTCCATCTCTATCTATACAGATGAATCTAAGATGGATGTAGGCGTAGGGTCTGGCATTTTATCTGAACCGCTGGGGATATCTAGATCAGTCCGCCTCCCGAACCATAGCAGTGTTTTCCAAGCGGAGGTCCTGGCAGTGACAATAACTGCCCGTGATACTGCGATGAAGGCAATACCATCGGAAGGTATCACCTTTTTCATCGACAGCCAGGCGGCAATAAAAGCGATTACTCCAATCGAAATAAAACCAAAGCTTGTGAAGTGCTGTCGCGAAGAACTCAGGGTTCTTGGAACACAGCACAAGGTTGCACTCTGCTGGGTCCCTGACACGAAGGTATTCCAGGTAATGAGAAAGCAGACGAATTGGCAAGAAGAGGCTCTGAATCTACATCGCAACAGGGGAGTTGATGCGGACGTGAGAGGCAAAGTTTGTTGATCAGGATAACTGTTTAGACAATTAGTGTCTCAGATCACCTGATTTATGGTTTGATTGAGATCCTTTACCATATACTCAGATGGTTGGTCAGATCTCCAAAAAAAACTGCACAGACTTTTGAAGGATTGTGCCTCATATGAGAGTTCTGGAAAATTCTTTTAAGCTTACAGGATCAGTGTTTGAAACTCGCAATTCGAAACTTGTAGTAAGTTACGAGCTGTGGCAACTCTGTGCCCTCTACGATAAGGTTGCGCCATAAAAGCGATTAGTCTACATCAGTCATCGGAGGTGGCTCCATTCAACTTGAGTATTGCAGCAGATACCTAAGGGTTCACCTTACCTTTCTTTAAAAAAATCTACTTCCGATCGAAATCTGGAGGTGTCGTCTGGCCTACAAACTGATCAAGTCAAGCGGTTTGATTGGTTAAACAAATCTTGGCATTGAGCATACATAATTCAGTTCCCAAGATAAATTCGTAGCTGTTTTAATAGTGCTCTTGAGCTCCTGGAGTATGATTTCCCAACCCTTTTCTCAGAAGTGGTAGCTAACACCATCAACCTGTGAAAGTCCTATGTGACCCTATACAAGCTCCAGTAAGGGAAACCCAGTATAACCATTTGATATGCATTCAATGGTGGATGGTAGCTTACAGTTCAGATTGCCAGCCAGATCTGTTTGGTTTCATCATATTGCCTACACATTCAGGAGTGGAATTCTCTAAGATGATAGTTGATAGTCAAGGTTAATGCTCACCATTTGTTAGCTCTCCGTAAAATGATCGCAACAATGTGATCACGCTGATACCTACCTTAGAGAGCAAAATCAGTAATTGTGATCGTCAACAATCAACTATCACGTTAAGGGATTCCACTCCAGTGATCTCAGAAAAGCAGGAAGAAACCATTTCACTTTCTACTCAGGGCTGTTCTATTCGCTGTTGCAACTAAACAGATTCTGGCGCTTAACATACCCAACTTAGCACTCGGCACAGGGATCATTACCGGCCACAACCTGATGACGGTTAGAAACTGATGACCTCTACTGAGACTGTGTCGACACGGATGCAGTAGAGTGCACTTTTCACTTCCTTTGCGAATGCCCAAGCCTATGCAGAACTAAAGAAGCGATTTTCGGTGAATACCAATTCGAAGATCTGGGCGACCTGTCAGGAAAGCCATCATTAACCATTCAGGGAGGCCATATACCTATCCCAAAGCTGATAACCAAGGTTTGTCATGTAAACTCTACACTGGCCACTCCATTCTTCTATTTGCTACTCTTCTCCGATTCTTCGCTTCTCAAGACAACAGGAGGAGCTGTCTACTACGTGTTACGCATCAACAGTTCCAAATATAACTCTAAGTAAACGCCTTTCTAATTCAAGAAAGCTGTGACAAGCCTCCCCACAAAAGAAAACTCACACAAATATTTCAAAACTTCCATCTTTATCTTCTCCGAACCAAGGTTACATTCATACAAAAAATAAGGAAACTCCTTTCTGTCTAAGCCCTAGCAGCCTTCTTCTCCGCTTCGTACTTATAGTGCAGATCCATGCAGTCGGTGTTAGAAATGTTAATCCATCCGTTCGGGGTCATGTGGTACACTCTGACGATACCGCCGGAGTAAGCATCTCTGAACGTGGCATGGTAAATAGCACGACGACCAAGTTCCTGTGCATCCTCGTCCTTCAAATCCCATTTATACCCAGAATCCAAGACACCAAACGCGTAGATAGAACCACTGCCAACTGAGAACACGTTGCCGGGTGTGCGCGAGCCCTCCGAATCGACGTAGTACAGGCCAGGACCGCGCTTATCATACCCAGCCATCATCATTCCCATGCTCAGACCCATTCCCTTGTATTCGTGGGCGATGTTGGCCATAATTTTACTCGCAGCGGCTACAGAAATTCTCTCCTTATTGCGGAGCTCGTGAAGACGGCATTCCTTGGCCAAAACTCGATCCCAGTACACACAATCGGCAGCACCACCAGCAAGGGTTCCTACAGAAAAGGCAGTGTTACTTCTGCTTGAACCTGAGAGACAATCAATAAACTCACCCAACAAGTACTGATTGATTTCAACAATCTTTTTCATGGTCTGCGAACCGATGAACTGACCACCAGTGGCACGAGAATCCACGGCCAGAATCACACCGCCTTGGTACTTAAAGCCCAGCGTTGTGGTGCCGTGATCAAAGTCGATCTTGATGTTGGACTTCTCACCGTGAGCTTGGATTTTACGTAGATTTTCGCATGGCTACAGGGAAATGGAATCAACAAAGGAATCAAGTGAAATGTGTCGACTCACGTTCTCGAATGGAGGAGCCGCCAGGGTATAGGCACTTTCGAAGTTACACGTATATTGGGACATGTCTCGCTCCAGGTCCGAGGGTGCGCAATTGCCCATTTTCATAAATGGAGCATCGGAGAGTCCACAAATTTCAGCTAAAGCCATATTTTTTTAAGAAATTTCGTTTGGGAATTAAATGTAAGAAAACGCTGTTGAAGAACACCGACGAACGATGACAATGACAACTAAATTTGCAATGAAATGAAGTTGGCTCCAGTTGGAATATAACGAAATGTACAGCGGTTGGTGCGTATGAATCATGTGTGGTGAAATTGAAAAACGATATTTAAATAAATTATTGTTTCGAATACAGTGAGGATGTAAGCGCTTAGTTGAACAAAATAAATTAAAGCACATCGAGGTTGTTATAAATTTTTAGAATTGTAGATGGTGGCATTGGACTACAGTGGATCGCCATGAGGTTGTCACTGGTGATGATCCCCGTGAAGAGTGCTGGCTCCCCAGGCTTTGGTTGGTTTTGGCGATATCATACTTTGTCCAGAGTTTTCTGGAGACACGACATGATCGGAGTGGGTTCCATCTCTCGTTAACCAGTCTCACGAAGGTTTTCTCTATAACAATAGTTAGGGGCGGTAGAACACAGGCGTCGACCATTGTCAGGTCCTGTACGGACACCTTTCTTGCTAATTCGTCCGCCAGTTTCTTGAATGCCACTGTGTCTTGGTACACTAAGGAGTGTAGCGCCATGATTTAGCGTTAGTGCTGTGAGTTCAGTGCTGTGGATGAGTTGGCATTCAATGAGGTTTGATTGCCCATCATTTTCTGCTTGGAACTGCCGTAGTTTAGAAGTCGCAGAGAGTTGCCCGTTCTTCCAGGCTCAGATGACTGTATGCCAGACCGTACTCTTTCAATGGAATTTAAACCGTGATAGCACTGCCGTGGTTGTGTCATCGCGGCGATTTGTTTCCACTCTTGTTCCTGTTTTAGCCTCTTTCAGTGGCCTCGCCTTTGCTACTACCTTCTTTGGTATAGAAAGGGTTTGCAGGAGTTCCTGCTGTTTTAAATCATAGGTTATTTTGACACTGACAGCTGTTTCCTGCTCGAAGTCTTGACAGAAAGTCAGTATCATACCTCCGCGGAACGAAATGAGTCGCTTTGCGCTTGAACAACGTTGGGAAATATTGAAAACTTATTTCCAAAGTAAGTGCTGTGTAGCCCGAACAGTGCGTTATTTGAAGAGAAGTTCTGGCCGAAATGAAGCACCCACCGTGCCTGCTGTACGAAAGCTTCGTTATCGCTTCACAGTTTGGGCGTTAGAGCAGCTTGAATTGGGCAACGATTTTGGGCGAAAAATCATCTTTTCTGACAAAATTCCCGCATCTGGGGCTCGAAAAACCCGCACGTTATTGTCGAGAAGCCGATGCATCCACAGAGAGTAACAGTTTGGTGCGGATTGTGGAGTGGTGGCATCATTGGACCATTTTCCTTCGAAAATGAGGCTGGGAACCACGTTTCAATCAAAGGTGGGCATTACAGACCCATGTTAATCGACTTTTTTTTTACTGAAATTGAAGACATGACAAGCCCCTGTCACAATCGATCTTTTGCGCACCAAATTCCCAAATCGCATTATCAACCGTCTTGGGGCGATGTCAGTTGGCCGCCTCGGAGCTGCGATTTGACCCTTTTTTTGTAGGGAACCGTGAAGGACCGATGTTATGCCAACAACCCGGAAACGATTTAAGCACTTAAGGCCAATATCATCCAAGCAATCCGTGAGCTACAGCCCGAAACCATCAACAAGGTCTTGGAATATAGGAGTGACAGAATGCGATACTGCGATGCCAGCCGAGGCAGCCACTTGAACGACGTTGTGTTCCATAATTAATGGGAATATTTGCTTTTACTAATAAAGAAAAGAAACTTGCATTTGGCCCACCCTGTATATATACGTCGACGGACAGTATGTTAATATGCTAGACTCAAGGAGAAATCTATCTATCCGCTCAAAACGCATATCTTTTACAAGAAAAATGTATCTAAAACGTGGAACTTCTATGGAAGTGGCAGCACGGTTTCTGATTCTCTCTTTAGTTTCTGCTCTTCCCTTTGAAGCCGCCTTTGAAACCGCAACAATTACATAAGACCGCTCTCCCATCTATCCACACATACTCATGCGCATAGTATCTGTGCGATGTTTATGTACACTCTCACCTGTGTCCGATCTTAAGAGAGTCAATTACTGACTTCGTTTTCAACCGAAGACACCTTGTTGGATTCACATAAGAAATTCAGTGATCAGTTGAGTTTGAATTCCGTCATCATATACGGCTCGATCGGTTGTTGCCAGTATTTTTGAGTTTTTTCTCCTGTTTTTCTGTGTTTTTTGCAATTCGCCGTGTCGCCCAATCGTTATGCTTTCAATGACACCGTGACGGTTACTATAGCTGGTAGCATTCCATACTTGGTCACCTGCAGTAGATTCCCTGATAACCTTCATCCTGTTTGTGTGGCTTTTATATAGAAACCTACACTGCAAACGACATTACACGATGATAAGGGAGTCCACTGCAAAATGGCTGCAAATCCCAAGGGATTACACTTAACTCCTCGGTGCGGTTGGATTCCTTAGATGTTGATGTTGTTCTTGTTCTTGTGTTGTGCTTCTTCTTTAACATCTCCTCGTCTTCGGTTTGTTCTAGATACTTGTGTTTCTTGATATTTTTTCAAATTACTACCATCCATCGGGAGGGAGAGTGTTGAAAAGAAAGGAAAAATAACGAAATAGTTTCAAAAAAAAATACAAAAAATATCATTCAATCCATCCGCCGCGCATGTGTATTGGAATCATTTGCATAAAAAGTTCTGAGAAATAAAATAAAAAAATTAAAAAAAAAAAAATTGCGAATTCGTGTCTTGTTGTGAAGCATTTATTGCTTACTCGCGGAATTCATCCGCCGAATGGTGTATCTAATTTTGTGTGTGTGCATCTGTGCTGTGGCTGTGTTGATGTAATTGATAGTATCTGCACGTTGTTGGCGTTTTTTTCTTTCATTTTTATTTGGATTTAGCGTCGAAAAGTTTTGTATTTCATTTCATCGCTTGGGATATGGACGTTATATGGTTTTTCATTTGTGGATATTATTGATATGTAAAAGATAAAAGGTGAGTAAGGAGGCTCCAACATGCTGTTTTTTTTTTATGGAAAAAGTTTTATGGCTTTGGAGGGAAATATTTGAAAGCCATTGGGAATGCTAATGCTCGGATGGGTAGCAGTAATTTGCTTTAGATACTTGAATGGGAAAAAATGAATATATTAGCGCCGCACTGTAGCGCAGTCCTTTTGTCCTTTAAATAAAATTTTATTTATTTTTGAGGCTGAGTGGACGCGTACAGAGCCAAAGAAATGCAGATATGCTATACCAGTTCATACTTACTTTACTTGAAGGATTCCTGATCCGTAAAGAGCCACGGCAGCCTTCCATTCCCTTCGATCCTGGGGACTCTACTTCCAGTTGTTCAGACGAGGCGCTCTGGCATTCGCGATAGCTTGGTCCCTAAAATGGAGGTTCGGTCTTCCTTGTCGTCTCGAACCTGGGGGCTGTGAGTCGAAGATCCTCTTTGCTGGAGCATTATTGTCCATTCGCTCGATGACTACATCCACATATTGGTACAGCTCATAGAGTTGGCGGTTATATCTTCTCCTCCATTCGCCCTCCTCGCATACGGGACCGAAAATTAGACGAAGAATTTTTCTTTCGAGCCCAAAATGTGCTCTGCTTTCCTGCTTATCGTCCAGCACTCGGCTCCATATAGCAGAACTGGCAGGATCAGAGTTTTGTAGAGCATACATTTCGTCTTCCGAGATAGAAGTTTTGAATCCATTTGTTTTGCCAAACCGAAGTAGCAGCGGTTTCCTAGGGTAAGTCTTCGCCGAATCTCCACTAGGGTGTCGTTCGAAGGTAAGATCCTTACCTACTTCGAAGGTACTGTTGCCAACAGTGACGTTTTGTCCTAGACGGTGGACCGATGCATCTTGGTTTGTTGACAACAGGTACTTGGTTTTGTCCTCATTCACTTCAAGGCCAACTCGTTTCGCCTCTTCTTCGATGTCATGTCGATGTCGTCTGCGTTTCCCAGCAGCTGGATAGATTTATCGAAGATAGTGCCTTCCGTGTTGACACCTGCCCTGCGCCCTATCTGTTCCAGCACTAGATTGAAGAAGTCACACGACAGCGCATCTCCTTGCCGAAATCCGATGCAAGTTTGGAATAGTTGGATCAGTTTCGCCTGGATCCCGACTTCGGCCATCGCCTGGCAAAGCTCAAGACGATGAATGCTGTCATACGGTTGAATGGTTGAATCAGGCATTCTTGCCGCCCAATGCAAATCGCCAAAAAGAGAGATTAGGTATGGCTTGTGCAGTATGCGGTGTTGCCCCATCCTGTTGGAAACGCATGCTCTCCAATCCCAATTCATCCAACTGAGGAGCGCTTGCCGCCCACAGTAGTCGTTTGGCCCGCGGCGTTTTCGAAAAAATAAGGCCTATGAAACCTCTAGCTTAAGCAGCACAACATGTCGAAATTTGGAGCGGGTTTCATGGCTCTTCGTGGGTTATATGCTGAATTTCGGTTCCCCAGCTTATTTACATATTGACAGAGATGAAAAGTTGTCTCTCTAGTGCTCAAGACTAAGGATAACTTGAGCGTAGGTTACACGCACTTGGCGGTCAACAGATAACAGCTTGATGGACTGTCTGGACTTTGTAAGGGAACATCATACAGTCTTTCACCAAAATTCTCTATAAAGACCGTCGATTGATGCCCAATTGTGTGGCACGTCGTTTGGTAGATACTCCGTGGCGATATTTTCAGCAGAAAGACTGCTCCGGGACCGGCCAGACCTGGTAGCATTTCATGTTGTCACATACTCTTTGAAAGGATCGACTAAACGTCGTACTGTTTGCCCAGTTGGTGTTGGACGAGCGGGAAATCTGCGCCAATCATGTGATATATGGGCTTCCAAGGAAACAATAGGGCCTATGAACTAGCTACCACTCGATCCAACCGCCCATTAGCCTCCTCTTTTTCAAGATCTCATCGGACTTCCGTAACATGGCCAATGCTTGGTGGTGCACACTCTTGTGCATTTTGAGGCATTTCCTATCAAGCAAAAGACCAGAGCTGACCGTCCCCATCAGTGTCCTTACAGGGCACTAAACAATGGAGTCCCACCTTAGAAGAATGGGAATCAATAGTTCAGACTTGTGTGCAAAGACTGTGGCGACATTGAGGTGGAGGAAAGTACCACGCACTTTTTCTGGGAATGCCCAAGTTTCAGGAGAATAAGTTACCAAACTAGATAACACGCCCCTAGAACCACCTTAAAATTTATAACGAAAATGGGCAGTTGTAACAATTCTGTATCCCACACCAGGGAACACCAGGGATCCGTTGAGATACGAGTGAGACTGCACTCCTCTCTTGGTTGCAGTCACCCCTTAACCTACCTGCCTAACTTATCAAAGAAATGATCTCCTAGATGGAGTGAAAAGATGATCAGTATTTTGGGATGTTGGCCGATCAGACAATAGTAACAAAGTCCGCAGTACGTTTCAGACCAAGCCTGAGCCAGATCGGGTTTCCCCATCTAAACGAGGTTTTAACTAAGAATGCGTTCGACCCACGCAATAGTTTGCATGTAGTCGAAGGGATACACAGGCTCAGCCATTTCGACAGAGTCATGCTAATTCTGCAAAATTTGTCAAAGTGAAAGGTTAGTGTGTAATGGAATAGAGAGATGTGCGGGGTTCACTAATCCGGGGAACATTCTGTGTTTCCAATGAACTCCAGAATTTTTCGAAAGTTGCAGTGTTTTAAATCTTAGTATTTTCTTCTTTTTTCTCGTATTCCGGGAAGGTGCTGCATGTTACTAGTGCCAGTCTATAAGGTGTTTCTGGTGAACAGACCGACCATCTGGTTTAATACTCTCCTGCTTGACCGTCCGCGCAGACGGTGCCATCAAAAATAACACTCCGAGTCTTTCCTTTCCTTAGATATTCAGCAACCTCATATCCTTTCGTTTACCAGACGAATCTGCATCTATTTTAGAAGTCGCCTAATGGCCAAGACTACTGAGTACATGACAGAAGTTTGACAGCTTAACAACAATGACAGTTGTACTCTGTCACATTGAACAGTAACTCCACCTCGTTTCGAAACGCAATGTGTGTGTATTTTTGCGCCCACTACTGTATTCGCTTTTAAGTGGTATGTGCAATGTAACCCACGTTCACGTACACTTGCCTTACGTGTACGTATTCCGGTACTCGGGTCGTTTTTGTAGTTTTCTAGTTGATGATTGAAACCGATATTTCCCCCGCCTTGCCCACCTCTCGTATCACTTTAAACGACAACGACGACGACGACGGTGACCAGGTTTGTTTGGCTCTTAGTGGTTGTTGGAGTTGGAGCTCTTGTAGCGCTCCATTTTGTCTTGTGGTGAGGCTTCATCACACTATTTTCTCGCAGCAATTTGGACCCCCATCCATGGACAAATACAATTGAATTATGAAAGACAAAAAGTAAAAAAAAAAAAAATAATAATAAACGCTTGCAGCATACAAAACCGATTACGTTGTTTGTGTCTATAGCTGTGGTATTGTGGGATTGGTTTGGGTTTTGATTTGGATGGTTTAGCTAGTTTTTTCTTTATTGTTTTGTATCGTTTACTTTGTCGCTTGTGATCTCGTTTTCATGATACTTTTCCGTATTGCGTTGTCTAAATTGTCCTTAATATGGATATGTGTGTACATGCCCACCTATAGTGTAGCTAATTGGTTGCCATTTAATCTCAGGGAAGATGGTTGCGGTTGGAGACCATTGTGTGACCTGTCAACTGTCAAGATTATTTAATGCGTCATCTAATATACGAATTCATATATTTTGAGTCAAATTGTTTACTAAAACTGAAACCAAATCTAAAAGCTTTTGACCACCAATCTGTCAGACTAAAGTGTTGATCGTAGGATATATATTTAATGACTGACAGTTGGTAACAAATTTTACTTTTACGCAGCAGCTTTATTAACTCATTACTAACAAATATTAATGTTAACACCAGAGAACTTGTTTTCGTGCGAATATATATTGCTTAGATAAATTGCATGCATTACGCACCATTAGCTGTCAGATGTCAATCCAGAAGGCGTCAGTTGATGGTTAGGTATCTAGTTGACCTAAATTAAATTTTCTTGCTTAACAGGGTAATTTGCAATTAAATCGTTGAGCTGTAGGTGACAGTCATTACTGGATGTTTAGCAGTTTTATGTTCTGGTTTTATTAGACAACGTAAATACTAACTTATTAGTAAATGTGAGTGGTAGATGGCTATCCTATGTGTCGGTAGGATTCATTGAGACCAGAAAACTAGAAAAACTGATGTGTGGAATAGCACATCATTCAAATGGCCACCTCGGCTTCGCTGGTCGTGTTTCATATGCGCGGCAATTGTCCGGCAATAACGACTCGAATGTTGCCGCAGCCTAAGGACTTAACGTAGCCAATTGAGGAACGTTTGGCGTGAGATGATCGCCAATCGCCAAATTTTTCCTTCACAACTTCGAACATTGGGTCGCTTGTATGGCACACAGCGCCGTCTTCTTGGTACCAAATCTCGGATATAGATGTTGTCGAGCTCTGGCCACAGAAAATTGGTTAACATCGCTTTATACATGAGACCATTGACGGTAACGATGTCCCCTTTCTCATTTCGAAAGAAATAAGGTCCGATGATACTGCCATCCCATACTCGTAAATCGCACCAAACTGACAATCTTTTTGAATGCATTGATCCTTTCTCGGACACTGGATTGCATTCGCTCTAATAATGGTAATTCTGCTAGTTGACATAGCCGTGGAGGCAAAAATGGGCCTCGTCCAAGAAAATGATTTTTTGCGCACAATCCGGATCTCCGCCCAACATAGCCAGCGCTCAATGAGCGAACTCATTGCGTTGTTTATGATCGTCCAGTTTCAATTGTCTATGGGCGTTAGCACTGTCTTATACGAATCTAGGCCCAAATCCAACTGCAAAATAAGCCGGGTTGACTCTCTGGTGATGCGCAGATCTGATCGGCGCCGAATCAACATTTATGGCTATGTTTTCTTCATTTCGCGCCAAACTCTATCTGCTTGGTGGCTTAAGTCCCAAGAGTTGTTAAAAATGTTCCAAGGTACGACGACTTGCCTGCACACTGAAGCCTTGATGACCACCGACCTGACATGACGAAATTCACGTTGGGTATTTTGAACTAAGCCTGAATTTTGATATTTTTTTTATAATGTTCCCACTTTTAGTAAGCGTCAAATGATGTGTAATAAAATGGCAAATCATACTGATTATTCTGACATCTGAATGTTATAGATTGCTTTGACAGCTGCTTACACATAACAATTAGAAAAAGTATCATGGTTATCTGGTCACCTTTACTTGTGCGCACTACTTAAGTACGCGAGTTTTCCTACTCTACCTAGTATAAGCGCGTTCGCACCTAAATAGCTTAGAGGCCGTTTTAAGTGTTTTTTCAGGTACATAGCTTAAATGCCATTTCAAATCTCCCTAATTGCAACATTTCAAGACAGATCTGGCCCAGACTTGAGCTGAAACGTAGTGCGGACTTGGTTTTGTTGAAGTGATCACAGATCAGCCACGTTATCAGTGTTCTCACTGGAAACTGTCTGCCTGAACCAGCCTTCTTGTACATGATTTTTGCAGAGGCTATAGGAATGAGGAGGAGAAAGAAATGGCCTATGCAGTTCCCCAGCTCTGTTCCAAAAAGACTACTTTTTCGAGAAGCTCTTTTTTTTCGATAACCTAAGCGTTACACGCCTCCTTCGTTCTATTGAAGACCCTGGTTGGTCCCGGGTAGTCAAATGGTTGGATCTACGGCTTTAGTTGGTTTAAGCCGCTCTTACCTTGGTGCTTTATAAAAATTCCTTCCTTTCTTCAAATGTTACAGAGATCGATCGATCACTCGCTTGATCACTCACTAGATCGTTCCAACTGCAGTGCCAGCACAGATCCTCTAACAGAGCTTACAACTAATCGAAACTACGACTTCTAGTCCATAACAACACTCAATGGCTCTCACAGTCTTGTTAATAAAAAAATAATAATAACCCCTAGCGTTGCGATCGTGCGGCCAACCCCACCACGCATATGCAAGTAAAACCCAACCAAGTATGTAAGTAGGCACAATAAATTAACATTATCCTTGCAAATAAGCAATTTGCATGTTACGAGCGTTTACCAGACAACAAGTTCTCGAAACTACTTTTACCCAACCGAAGACATGATTGAATTTAACTGGTCCAGTTGCTAAAGACCGTAATATAATTGTTCTGGCCCCGATGGCGATGGGTTAAAAGAATTCCACTCGCACCGTAATTATTGGATTTTTTCACAGCACTCGCAGCTCAGCTCGGCTGTGGTCATTTCCAATGAAATGGCAACACACTCATAAAACGGAGTGCGGACAAGACACAGCTGACAAAAGGTTAAAAGTGATCATAATTAATCATAAGGCTTTCCTAGAAATGGGCTACTTAATGGGCTAAGATTTACGATTGCGTTTCAAGGCGCGCGCGATGAAAGACGAATGCGCGGCGATTGTGCAAATAAATTCACACCAAGTGGGTTTGCGTTAGAAAACGCTGAGAACACGGAATTAGTTGTAATTTGTTTGGCCACCATGGTCGCGAGAAATTAGGTACTAAAGAGTCGTGCGTTTGAAAAGACCAACACGTTCGAACGGGCGAGGGGATATGATTTACGTTACTCACTCATGTACTTCGTGTGTACTTCCTTTCATGTGGAAAGATTGTGTCAAGAAACGAGTAGCGTGGAACAGATTTACGACTAAGTACTGTGGAACGTCACTCTTTATTTTGGGCACAGTCGTGTGAGAAGTCCAGTAAATCATGTGTAGATATGGACTGTCTATGGAGACATAGGTGAGAATATGACTTTACAGGAACAATCTGAGACTCAAATGTTCAGTCTTAATGTAGTTTTCAGCGCTGTAGGGGATGAGCAGTGTTCCAAGAACGTTTGGATACCTTCAGATTGGCGAGGCGTGACTTTGAAAGGAGATCAAGGCAAGATGGTTCAAACTACTTTGCAACGAAGTAGATCTACATCCCTGGGGTGTGGCATAAGGGATGGTGATGAAAAAGCTGAAGGGTAGTAGATCTCCGCAAGAATCCTGGCCAACAATGCTGAGAGGAATAGGAAAGGATCTAGAGCCGATCAATGCACCATCACTAGGGAGACCCTTATGGATAAAACTCAGCCTATCACGGCGGATGAACTGCACGACACATGTAGAAAGATAGGTGACACCAATGCGCCTGGACTCTATGGAGACCCAAATATAGCATTCAATGAAGTCACCAAAGGGAAACAAAATAATTTTGTAGCAACGATGCAAAGGTGCCTCTAGGAGGGTATCTTTCCTGAGCCATGGAAACCTCAACATCTAGTGGTTCTACCCAAAGGGAACAAACCTTATAGAGGATTCCTTCGGCGTATCTATTAATATGTCTGCTAGATATAATCGGGAAGATTGTACAACATACCATATACGAGAGACTAATCTCCGTGGCAGAGGATTGAGACATTTTGTTTGACCGCTCGTATTGGATGCGAAGAGGCACAGAGAACTACTGCGCCTTTGTAATGCTCGACGTTAAAAAGCGTTCAATTCTGTAAACTGATCATGCATTAGGAAATCTCTAATCAGAAGGGAAACACCACGTTCCCTCGTGAAAATGATTCCTAACTACTTCACCAACAGGGAGTTGAGATACCAGACGAAAGTGTCCCCTAGGGGTCAGTTCTTGGACCCATTCTATTGAATATAATGTATGATGGAGTCCTGGAATTAACTCTGCAACAAGGAATTAAAGTTAGAGTCTGCCACGCACGAAGCCAAAGACAGGATCGAAAATTGGCTGGAGTCTGCCGACCTAGAACTAGCTGCCTCCAAAGCTGAGGCTCTATGCAAAGACTGTCCAAAGACTGGAAGCCAATCAATTAGGCTTGACAACGTCGAGTACTGTAGTTAAAAGGTGTCACAGATGCAAGATCCGCTTTCCAGGATGCTGCCAAATATTCCTAAGTGGTAACGTCAATATCTTTCCGTCAACACACAATTCCGCTAATTGATCCCTCTTCTTAGACAGGAAGTTGAGCTGGAAACCTAACATTGCGATCAGGAGACTGCCTTCAATAAAGTCTTAAACTACAATCATCTAAGCAAAGTCCACCAATCAGTTTATTTGTGCATAAGTGGTACACTTCGTACGACACCCTGTGCAGGAGTGGACATTTTGTTTCACTTGACAGCCCTTGACATTGGCTGCTAGTACAGCTGTTCGCCTCCAAGAAATATCTCAGTCAATATCGAAATAGCTACCAAAAACATGGGTCTCACTATTCCTAAGTTAAGCTTTGACAAACACTTCCAGGTAACCATTCCTTCTGGGATTTTCTGGGACGAAGATGTGTTTCAGGCAGACAAGTTGATTTACTTTTATGCCGACGCACGGTTCAAAAACTAATGACGGGGTAGGTGGAGTCTTATCTTGGCTCAGAAAAAATGTGGTATTCTCTACAGGAATCTGTTTTTTTTTCAAAAAGCCCAGAAGGCATCGAATCCTTGGAATTCTTCTCTGATAACTAGAAAGTTTCTCCAGATTGTCGTTCGTCCTTATTAAAGATGGCAGAGCCTGTGGTCCCGGGACAGAGGGATATTTCAGGGAACTGTAGGTCCGATGAACTCGCTAGACGAAGCTAGCTTAGGTATTCCAATCGCTACGTGCAAACTGAATGCTCTTGAGAAATCAAATCTCAGATGGACAAGTGGCATATGATGTGGTATAAGCTGGGTCTAGAACGTTCTACGACGTTGATCTCCCTCAGCAGATTGCATATCAAGAAAGGACGCAACTAGACTTGGTGTCCAATCAGTCAGTTTTTCCAGAAGTTGCGGACGTTAATAGGAAAAGAAATCCATTCCCCATCTTCTCTGAACCTGCCCTGCTCTACCTCACAATAGAAAACTTCATTTAGCAGCCTTCTTCTTCAATGACCTTGGTGATATTTTTAGGAGTCTCCTGCGCTTCATTAGAACCCCAACTGGGATCACTAGTAGCTGTGAAGGATTACATGACCCAGGTGGTATTCCAACGGACCTAGTTCTGATCCAAGTGTGCTGACGAGTAACCCAACATTCGACACACTTTCCCCACACACTTTGTATTTCCATTAAGTCGAGAAAATACCCAACCTGTCCATCCACTTTGGATCGTCCATATCTAGTGGCTGTAAGTGTCTTCTAATTTGCACAACTAATTTGGGCTATGACCCGCTTCGATAGTATACAACCCGACCAGCAAGGTGTGCAATGGTATCATTTGCATTTCCAACAATTTCTTTTCTTTTTTTTCTCCAATTTACCACTACATAACCATCCATGACTACTCCGAGTGAACTACATAAAATAAAAGAAATCATAACCTCTGGCCCAGTTTTGACTTCTAGAAAGTTTAGCCTTGCGCTCTTAACTGCACGCACGAGCACATCCATACGTGAGCCTTTAAATCGAGACCAAGATTTTAAATTAATATGAAATCCAGAGTTGGAAGGTTTTTTTTTCTGTTTTTTTGGTATGCCAACGTGCAGACAATTGACCATTGAACTGAAGAGGAACCGCGCAGTGTATATTGTGCCTCATTACAATCTGAGTTGAGTGAGGCGCACAAGCGCATAACCGGGTGCTGCACAGCATCTGGGCCGGAAGTCTTAACATGTGAAAGTACACGTTTAGTTAGCCTACAGTCGCATGTAGGTACTATAACGTTGCACAGTTGTTAAATTGGTAATAAAGTTGAAATATTACATGAACCACTCAATGCATGTGTAAAGGAGTAAACACACAACCAAGTTTCTGGGACTATTTCGCTACATCAACTTGATACACTGCGACGTGGAAAGAAGCCTAAATTGTTCAATTTCACTTGTCAGTTAAAGAAAATCCACTTCCGCAGCGCAGTAGGTAGCCGCTTGAATGCCTGGATATCAGCTTACAGGTAATGGCTTCCTAAACAATGGTTTCGGTGAATTTCAACTGCAAAGAGGTACTTCGAATGGAATCGACTGAAAGGGAATCACGGAGATTACAGTCATTGGTGTTTGGAATGGAAACTTGTTATTAAGTACATTGTCGGGTTAAATGGAGCTGGTAATGAGAATGGTATAGAGCCACCAGGAGAGGTAACACAAATGGAGAAGTTTGCTTTTTAGGGTTATGAACCTAAATAGTAATTGTTTGAGAAATGTTTACGAACGCATCCGTTGACATATTCACCGAGGTGGCGGCTATAATTTTAGCAAATGGCGGCAAATGTCAATTCTACTTTGACATTTGTGAAGTAAGCAGATACAAAATACACGTCCACATGACATGAACGCGAAATAATTGTTGTTTGGTGCAAACTTTTGCGCCTCCTCGTGGACCTTGGCCTCAATCAATAATCCTCTCCAGTCAGCGGAGACTAACACAGTCCAGTAAGTCGATTTGATTGAGGTCCTCTGCCACTTTTTGTACTGCGTTGGTTCTCTGGGTTGGAATCGAAGATTATTCGTGCCGAAGCGTTGATGTCCTATCGTCCTACATGCTCCCATCTTAGACGACTAATGCTGAACATTTCGTTGAGATTGCTGTTAAGTTTCCCCTTCCAAAGCCCAACGCAAACGGGATTTGTTTCGATGCTGAGTGTCCCTTCTTGTTGACAACATATATGTACATACCTGGTTTTGTCGTCATTCAAATCTAAACTCTTTTTAGCCGCTTCTGTTCCAATATTTGCAAACCCAGTGACAGTGACAGCTCGCGAGTGTTCTCAATCGTCATTCTGCACAATGTGACGAGTTTGACAGGGGTGTCAAAACTAGACATTGATCTGCATAGCTAGTCTCTACAAATCCTGTCAAATGCGGCCTTGAAATCGATAAAATTATGCTGAGTATCGATCTGGATTTCTTTGGATTTATTTAATCGGTTGTGGACTTACTCGATCTAAAGTTGGACTGATAGGTCTACAAGATCATGTAGACACGGACTCTGTAGCCGGTGTGGTTTAGACGATCTCCTTTCTTGAGGATCGGGCAAACGCAGCTGAGGTTCCATTTACTGGACTGTATGTACTTTCGTCCAAACAGATCTTGAAAATGAGTTCGTGTATGGTCTGCGCCGAGTCATCTCCAGCTGCCTCAAGCAGTTGGGTCAGAAGGTTGTTTGAATATTGTTATCCTCACTTCATTCTGGTCGAGTTGACGGAAGTCTAGATTTTCACCGTCCAAGCTAAATGGTTCGTTCCGCCTAACAGTGGAATTTGGGTCATCGTTGGCGATTAATAGTCTGCAGAACTCACCGACTCACACCGACTGTGACTCAACTACAAGGTTCCCTTTGGCAGATCTCCAAATTCAGGTCCTGTTGCTATGATCTCTTTACCTTTTGGTAAAACTTCCGAACTTGGTTCCAGCTACTTGGCTGGAGTAGCATCTTACTATTTCCCCAGTTACGCGGATTTTTCTTCTCGCGCTCTTTTTCCTTTCTCCAGAGAAGCCAATGTTCCTCTTCTTTTCTTCGTAGAGCTTATGAGGCCCTCTAGTCCTTCTATGCAGCGCCGGTTCGTAGACGAGTTGCTTCTCTGCATGTACTTGCCTATACTCTTCATCAAATCAGGGTTTACGTCAGGCTGATCGGGTGAAACTTAGTACACCAGTTCCGGGGTTTCTTGGAATCGATGCCACTGGTCTTCAACACTTGATGTTGGTTGCATAGAACTTCTCCAGAGGTTGATGGATTCACGATTGATAAGGGTTCTGCGGTTTGTTACGATTGCATCCGTTTAACGCTAAGTCTCTTCACAGTATTACTCCGTTGTTGTGGCGTTGGAGATAGCTGCAACTAGGTAGTGTGATTGAGTCTATGTTGGCCAGAATATTTGTGTAAGGTGTTACATCGATCGCAACATGACCAATTTGATGATCTGTAGACCGCCGTATTCCCTTTTGGATACTGAGGTGAGGAAACCGTGTGCTAACAGCTACTTACATCCAGCAGCAAAGTTATTAAGCCTAAGTCCGTTTCCAGACGTGGTGAGGAGTAGCCTATAGTGTCCGATGGTCCTACCAAAGATGTCCTCCTTTCCCATTCATAGTTAAGATACTGCTCCTCATAGTCCTGTGAAATACAGCATCCTTCTCTTGACTACTCAAAGGTTCATTCCAATTCGTTATTTAGTACACGATCCGAGTTACTAGAGTACAAAGTTTCCATCAACCTTTTGGGATGCTTGAAGATTCTCCTTAGCTTTGTTGTAAAGTCTTAGCATTACTGCCGACTTACCACAGCTATGTGTACCTCTTGTGAGAGGATTAAGCTACAAACCAGCTTCGCTGCATCCTTAAAATCCCTCCAGCTCCTGGCTTGGTTTTCAACCCACTTAACGACCGCGACGACATCAAACTGCAATTAAATATGATGAAAGCCCGATTGCCACTTCGTTAATTTATGATTTGTTTTCTCAATCTTTAGCTCGCCGCATGGCGTTTGTCAAAACTCAGCTCAACCGGATCCTTAAGCCCGACGCAATTACAAGTAATATTAGCATCTGTATCTGTGTAATTACACCTTCTGATTTCGTTCGTATTATCAGGCATCTTGGCTCTTAACGCAAACTATCACTTTAAATCGCCGCACAACGGTTAGGCTCCAATCAAAATCAGGATTGACCGCAAAAATTGTTGCCATACCACTTTTATGGAGTGACGCCACGGGCGTTACGGATAAACTTCAATCGTTGTGATGGTGTGCAGTACAGGACACGTTGTACCACTCGGAACAGCATGTGGCCAACAGTCTAAAACGTATCGTAAGTTATTGTGTGGAGAAACATTGCATCCATGTTCTGTTATTAGGCCAGAACAACTCTATAGCCATTTACATTAATCGACATTACCGTTAGGTAGTTATCCTGCTTTCGGTACGCTACCGCATCTGACGTTAGATTCTATCTGTCTATCGATACAATATTAAGTATGTATGCATATACTTATACGGGAACGTGAATTTGGAATGCACACACAGTCAGTCAAGCGTGTCTTTTCGGAAATAAACGCCAAAACGGCATTGGAGTGCGCCTGCGCGTCGTTAAGAGGGAAAACCTTGTCTGTTTGTTTTGGAAGCTTCGATGTGACCGTCATCGATCTTTTCTCGGCAATTAGTGGATATGTAAATGTGGGATTAGCGGCGAGTCTCGCCTCCGGAAGAGAGGGTTGATTGATTGAATTTGTTTTTTTTAGGTGCGATGGGAAATTGGAGGCCATGGACTTCCATGCAGGAAATTAATGATTCAAACGGAAACATTGATGGATGCATGGTGGAGCGTGGTTGTAGGTAGTATCTGATGAGAAACACACAGTGGCGAGCAGAACTAGGTCGAGATACTGTAAAGCGATACATTTCTGAGGAGATGTTACAAATTACAGGGTCGTCGAGTTTGTGGTCCCGATTTGACATCCCTGTTTCAGTGACATACGTCAAACTGAACTGTCATCCGAGGCGGTATAATCAGTTGAATGTTCGCCATTTTACAATGTGGATCGTTTAAGAATCGCTGAATGTGTTAAAATTGTGAAAACTTACTACAAAAACAGCGATTCTTAGCATACATAGGCGAAAGTGTAAAGGAATTCAATATTTTCAGGCCTATTCATCATCGAAATGAACGTTCTACAGAGAACGTGGTTGCCGTTGGTGAAAGAAGGTCCAAATCTATCGATTTCACAGCGAGCACAGGCCTTGGCCTTGTCTTACGGCACATTATGGCGTATTTTGGATTTAAATTTGGGTCTACAACCTTTGGTAGTTCGACTCACTGAAGAATTGAACTCAGCTGACTACAGAGTGCGTAGAACATACACCGATTGGGTGCTTGAACATCAGCGTTTGGATAACCAGTTTTCGAACAACATTTCCTTCAGTAATGAGGCTTATTTTTTATTCGTTGGATACGTTGACAGACAAAGCCATTGCATCCACAAAGGTGGTGTCATTGTCAAGATATGAATTTGTTCCACACATGTGGTTTCAACAGGACGGTGCCACACCTCACACAACACGACTCGTTTTGGCTTTATTTTAAGAAAACTTTCCTGGACGTAAACTGGCCACCAAGATCGTGTGATTTGTCGCAGTTGCATTGCTTTTTGTGAAGATCCATTGTACCTTCACACATGAGTCGGTCGCGTGCGTTACTTGTCGACAGTACGCCTACGAATTAATCCGCACCTTGCACACTTCTATCATTCTTTCAGTGGAACTGCTATTTGTTATTACTTTGCGAAAACTGGTTGGAAACTTATGCCGGATTAGTTTTTCATATGAAAGAGCAGATCTCCAACTTGTCTATGAAGCCAGCTTCTATAAAGCGTCGACAGTGGAACATTGTGTTATTCTTTCTCTTCAGTTGGACAGTCTGACTAAAAAGGCCAGCTACCGTCTCGAATACTGGGGCAGTAGCTGGGCAGTAATTCCGAGAACTAGTATTTGCAGTTCACTTGTGTTGTTTTTGTCCAGTTCACTGCAGTCAAGCTCCAACTCCTTAAGAAGTCGAAGTTCTCGGGCTTCTATGTTTGAAAACGTTCTCATACCTTCGACGACACAGTAGCGGACAGAGACATGGGGAACAATCTCCGTCGTATTTCCTGTCTATCCCATGTTGGTGGAAGAAACGTATTGGGACCATGTTTTGGAAAGATCTTAGCATCTCTCTCGTGAAGTTGTTAAAATGTAGAGATCCTTCCCCAGAGGAGTGAAACAAGCTAAACACATCAGGATTGAAGAGTCGCCCTGGAGCCTGCAAGGATATTGATGGAAACATAGTAGTAAACTTGCAGTCCTGAATGGTAATGCCACTCAATACCCTGCTAATGAATAACCCTGGACTGGCACCATTGGGATGGTAACCAAGAGTCTCAACCGCTCAGACTAAAGATGAACACAACAGCTGACACTAATGGGCTACAAGCGGAGCTGTTTAAACACGTAGGAGGTGACCTAATAAGGATGATACCATAACTCATCACATTCGAGAATGCTCATGGTCCAGCGTACAATCGGAAAGGATTCCACTGAAACCTTGGACACCATAAAAAGTTTCTGGGTATTTGGTAGTTGTCCTCTAGCTTCTGCGCTCTATACTGAAGCGAGGACACTGAAAATATAAGTATTGCATTTCTCCTCTGAACTCTCTACAGTTTAAGCAAATAGGAGACCAAATCTGTTAAGCCATGTCCGGTTGGGAGCTGATTTAATTAGAAATCTACTTCACCGTGCTTCCAGTTCACCCATTTGTGGATACCTGTGGATATTTGTGGTTCCATCTCTACTGTCATGCTCTCATGCTTCTTAGTGATTCCAAGTCCTAAAATCCTATCGTACATAATGTTCCATAAGATGGGTCTATAGACCGCTCCTTGTGGAACTCCACCAGATATGTGGTATTGCTTTACATGGCTTAGAACAGGAAGCGTTTCTCGAAGTAGTTTAGCAATATTTTATAAAAGACCATGGAACCATCATTGACCTAAGTGAGTGCACTATAAGTTCCCAGAAGGTATCCTCTGGTTAAAATGACTTGGTCATGCAGAGCCTATGAACACTGATGTTTCAGTTCATGCAGTTCATACCAGCGGGATCGAGAACCGTGTTCGTCTTATACGTGTGTACAAAACAAGGTCTTACATCATCCTATATCCTACATCATGCATAGTCCAATTGTATCTTAGCTTCGTGAGATCAACTTCAGAGCAAGTATATGCAGACACACATACATATACCAACTTGCATGAATTAATTAATTACTCCGATACCTAATAATCCGAGTGTTAAGCCATCGTGAAGGCACCCATGACCCAAGCAATTTAAAATTCAATTTCAATTCACAATTTAATGGCTTTAATGGCATTAAGCCAACTACACGACAGGTCTGTTGAATTTCGCTTAAAAATTTTATTATAGCAGACCACCTGCTAAGTATGTTACATACGACGGAGTAAGATAATGAGATGCAAAGACTGAAGTGTTTGAAAGTCTGGCGCATGAAATGCAAGTTCCTTGTATCCCGCTTAGAATGGGGTCTACTGCAGCCGCTGGGGGACCTGCTGTAATGAACTTTATTCTCACAGCTTTGCTCTTGGAGTTGATGCAAACGTTTTTGCAGAAACAAGTACAACTGCATAGGCATAGAAGCTTGTATCTGAATATAGTATCTACCACTTGATCAGAGTCTATGGTATTCTAAATGAGTTGCTGTTTTCGTGGAATGGAAGAGAGCATGGAACACTCTTATCTCTGCATCGGCATTGTGGATGTCGATTTGGCATATGTTTTACTGGAGAGAGATTGGCTGAAATCGTGGTCCATTAGGTAGGGTTGTAGGTAGGTAGGCAGGTAGAAGAGGATACACAATCATCCATTACTCGAATTACCAGTTGCTAACCCCTGTCGTGGAAAACCTTAAAATGATGACAAAAGTTTTGGGATAGCCAAGCGGCCTTTCTGAGCCATTGAAGCGGTGGCTTTCCTGACATCTCGCACAGGCCTTCGAAGTGGCATTCGGCTAGAGCCCTTTTCTTAGTTCAGCACAGACTTGAGCATTCTCGTCTGTGTCGCCACAGCCTCGACAAAGGTCATCAGTATATTATCTGGAGACACGACAAGCTAGTCTAGAAGGCAAGCACAAGATCTAAGTATTTGCTGAGATCATCTGAGTTATCTGAAACTAGACGGAACGTGCGAAGAAAATTATCCTCTCGCAGGTTGCACCGAAGATAGATGATCGGCTTCTTGCCAGTCGCCTAATGGACGTTCTTGTTCTTCTATGTTTTATTCATCTCGCACCCAGAGCATATTTACCTTAATGTTGACAACTTATCTAGGAAAGTTTTTCTCTAGTACGGCTTGCTGCAGTCGGTCCATTCATTGCTACTCCTCAGCCTGTTACTAAAACCAGTTCCAGGATCCCACAAGCCTTACTTACATTCTTTGAGTCTAAGGGAAACGTGGTAGAAGATGTAGAAGAACATTCACAGCTTCGATTGAACAACTTACTATACGTGACTTTCAAGAGAAGATATCATTTACCGCTAGCCTCCTCGTTGGATTCGACATCTATTTCCCTGTTTAGAGTTCTAAGCTGTGTACTCGTCTCAGGAAGGAATTGCAAGGAGATCAGATGTGACCCTGCCTTGACTAGTTCCTCCGGTTTCCATTATCCTCCCAGGTGTTCTCCATGTGACTCAGTACTTAATTCTTTGTTGGTCACGGAGATATCATTGAGTCTTTTGTTGCACATTGGACCTAATTCATGCTGACTGTAACACAGATACACATTGTGCTTCGTAGATTACAGAGAGGAATTTTCCTGACGCTAGAATGACTGCATCGTCGACGTAGGCCGCTATGTTGAAGCCATTACTTTCTACGACTCCAACCACTTTGTCCATTACGAAGAGCAATATAATATTAGGTCCCTACATATCCAGGGATGTGACACTTAAGCTTTGTAAGGACATTTCTTAAATGAGCTGCCTTTGTAGTGCTTTGAATCGGTTCGTGTTTTGACTACTCGACTCCAGCCATGTCTTAAGGAACATAGACAGCAACTTGCGAACAACTTAAAGGCTTAAAATGCTCATTAAAATTACCAATGTATGGCGCCACAACGATGATGGAGTATTTGAGAGTGGACTACCGCAAGTGTACATACCTACACCACTACTTTTTTTTTGGGATGAAATTAGAGACGGTCGTCATGAAGCTAATGACTGCGGTTTATGCTAACTTATTGCCCTTTGTCTCAACCAAATGGGCAGAGGAGCAAAGAATGTAAACCTGTTTTCGATATTGGTGGCTCAAACCTATACTTCAGATGCAACACCAGTCAATATTTTACTTTTAATGTTGAGAAAGTTACGAGACGACTGTCTCCTGAGTTCGAGCACCTCAAAGGGTCGTTCGTTCGTTTTAATGCTCTCAGCTCCATCGGTTTTATACTCTGGCTTACTACCTCTGGCTGTTGTTTTGACCCTCTCGCGAAACTTTCAAAGGCCATTAAAAACAATCCATTCATGGTAACAAAAAGTGATTGAGTTATGCACCCAACATGGTCATAAAATTGACGACGTCAAGATGGAAAGTTGTCGTTTAAATGAATAATGTTCACTTACCGTACTTGTCTAGGAGAAACCCGTGTTCCAGCACTTCGTAGCTTACGGTCCTCTAAAAGAAATTCCTGATTTTAGTATCAACAGATAATTATAGCATTCATTTCCAACATCAGATACTCGTACACAAAGAACTACAACTCCACAATAGATACGTAGATACTCCCCGTTTATGTAGCTCATTGTGAATTCAGCGCCACACTACACTAGTTTTTGCTTCGTATCTCCCATCCGTCACACAATTGTTTCCAATATTTCCAAGAAAAGAAAAGAAAAGAAAATCACAACCGACGATGACGACGAGAGAGTACAAACGGAATGGCGACAATGGCCTAATGCGTTGGCGCAAGCGATTATGCACGCCTGCTAAACCGTCAACATGAGCATAAGCCTGGCTTGAGTTCTGGTTTGTTTTTTTTTTTTGCCTGAAAAATATGAGATACTTAAAAAAAAAAAAATATTTCCGTTCCGTAGTCAAATTACGCGCGCATTCAAAACGGGCTCACAGTGAAATCGCAGAACCTGGCTCTTTTGTATGCGATAGAGTTTCCTAGCCCCTTGTGCCGACTTAAGCGGGGCTTACGTATAAAATATCAGCGCACAGGTAATTGCACTAATGGTACTTCAGTGAGGTTGGGCTTGGCTTAGAAGCCCGAGTTACATCCGTACATATGTATGTCTGACTGTGCAGTGCACACAGTCGTCCGGGCTTGTAATTACAGGCAGAATACTCGTACTAACTGAAATGTGAGCCCGATCTCGGAGCTGGTGTTTTTGCTTTACAGAAAAGGTGTGTGAGCGGATTCTAATTGATTTTTTTTTTGCGCTGCGTGGCTATTATTCTTTTTGAAATGATCTCAAAGCCGATTCCGCCATGAAAAACTCAATAGGTTAGCTTAGCCTTGGAACGGCGGATAGCCAATCGCGGATGGGTGGGTGTTGAGAGCCTATTGAATGGGGTGTGAGATATTGGAGTGCATTGTGTCTGGTTGTGTCAATGGGCTTGGTTCTGTCTCGGGAATCAATCGTCTGACGCTGGAGTATGGCAGGTCCTGCAGCATGGGAGGATTGTCAATCCTTTCAATATCTTTTCGCTGGCGGATAGGTTTGGGTGTGCTTAAGCATTGGAACTGGTATTTCAACTGGCAGTTATGGAGTGATTAGTCCAGCAGCTGACTTTGAGAACATTGATAGCAGTTTTAAATTCTGCAACTGTAGGAGCTCCCCTCCGGTGAATCTTTTCAGTGAAGTTGCTCTCTAAAAGTCCTAAAAAGTCTTGGTACTCTGAAACAATATGATGTACCTAATTGAATTGATTGAGATGAAAGACTATCTGTCTATCCATCCACCTATCCTTCCAGCATTCGAAAGATGCACGAAGTTGTATCAATGGTGTTCAACATGTTTTATTACATTGAGTACTACACAGCCATCTATCAAATGAACTCTAAACACACTTTTAGATTGGATTTGACTATAAACATGTCCACGGCAGGTGGTCTACAATAAATAAAAAAATAATTAAAGGACCCGCTGTGCTGACGGCATATTTATATGCAAAATCATTAAACTGTGCGCTGGAATTGAATTTGTATCTCGAATTATATGCAAAGTCCATTGAGTTACCATAGGTATGTCCATGACATCACCTGAATGAATTAAATTTACTCAAGCGAGCCGCTTACTTTGCATCTAAATTGATCTCACGATACAATATGTACACACCTTTCTGACCCCTTTGTGTGTTCTTGGTCGGATTAGGAATCGTATCACTGGAGCACTCAAGAAGGAAGGAAACCTATTTTAACGGAATTTCTTCCACTTTCGCAGAAACGCGAGAATCCAGTTCGGAGAGTAGAAGCTTGCAGTATCAGCACTCACCAGATCAGCACCTTAGATCTACCAATGAAGATCTTTCACAATCGTCGCAGACAGAGGTGTACCTTAAGCCTAGCAGACTAAGATGCTAGTTCTGGAGCCGTGACGATCCGACTACAGTCTAATCTGAACTCAGAGTTTGGCTGAAGTCAGTCTTGGATGCAGGAAGGGGACGTAAATCCCCGTCGTACTCGAGAAAGATTCCACGCACCCGAAACTTTTTTTTGGAATTCAGTGCGGAAGGCAGTCACATAATTGCGCGAATGTCCTTCCCACCAAACAAAAGCGCGGAAGCTTATCATAGCCTTATAGATCCAAAGGACCCTTTCCGGTAATAAGCACCAAAAGCACTGAAAACTGAGATTTCATCGCATTTCCACCGTGCGGTCGGTTTGCTCCATGTCAAGTGGTGAGCATTTCGTTCCTTGGTATACCTTCATGACCAGGGATCCAGCACTTTTCCAGCACCCTATACCGATCTTGACAGCACTTCACATGACTTCCCAAGCCTGTCGATAAAAAAGGTAATATCCTCATGTGGTATGGCCATCATTGCAGTCGTACGGGAAGGTAGTGCCACTGTTAGAACCTCTGTTTGAAAAACGTTAGTATAGTTCGATAGTCTGACTGATTCTAAACCGATATCCAAGTTGGACCCATCAGTATAAACTTCAGTGACATAAGCTAAGCTCTAGGTCTGTCTAATAACCTAAACTTAGACTGTTCCGTGCCATGAATATCTTTACCCGACAGAAACTACAGAGTTTAACCTTGAACAGTGCCAATGAACTCAATAGCTCCATAAAGAGCAGTAGTTCCAATCCACTCCTGGGACTGGAGGCAGTCTTAAAAACTCCAATAATTCCCGTAGTATAACCGCTTTGTCCGCTTTTCCGAAACTAATGGTAACTATATTTCTCGACCGGATAAAGGTTAGAATCGAGTCTACCCTCAAAGTGCATCAAGCAGGCTTTCGCAGCGGTCAATCCTGTGTTGACCACATCAATACCTTGTGCATAGTTCTGTACCAATCAGCCAGGTTGCTCTACCTAATGTTTGTAGATTTCGAGAAGGCCTTTGACCGGGTAAATGGTGACTGTGTCTGGAGGTTCCTTCTCAAAAGAGGGATCCCGATGATGTAGCTTTCCTGGTAAATATCATCAGCGCACTAGACGTGATGTGTCGAGCCAAATCTTCTTGCGTACTAAGTTGAGACTCTTTGAATCTGACGTTATATCCATGCTATTGTATGCCTTTGAAACCTGTGATACATTCTGGGGACTCGTTGGCCGTATATTGTATTTATATTTACGTTGTGGCGTAAAAGAAGTCAAAAGCTGCTAGATATTGTGATAAGTTAGCCTAAATGGCTCTAGATTCGATTTTATTCGACACACAAAGGAAATCAAATGATAACATCGCGAATCAGTTCTTTGACTGGAATCCTTAAGGTGCACATCGGGTTGGAAGACCGAAAACAGTCCTATCAGAAGCACCGATCCGAAATAGATTGAAGAGATTTGTTACCTCAAAGAGATTTGAAGCCTCGAACGTTCTTAGAGGGTCAAGGGTAGACAAGCTTAGGCCTTTAATTTCGAGAGGGCCGCTGTTGGGTAGGCTTTCATTATAAGCTTGTGACGTCTAATGACTAACTCATGGTTTACGGACTAGCTTAAAGCATTCTACTCAATAATTTAACTTTAGCTCAAAGCAAGCTATGAATATGTACCTCTGGTAAATATACGTAATGCACGCTGGTTAGGACTTTCCTTACCGAGACTACTGTGGATTCGTCCCTCATCTTAAGGTTGTGCCGTCCATTCGGTAGTACATGTTGCAGCGACTGGGCTTGCAGCGTGGGTTTTGTGACGAGAAGAAGTGAGGCTGTGGCAGATGGTATCTCGTGCTCGAGGAGGTTAAAATTGAAAGTCGAGATGATTTGCATTAAGAAGGAACCAAAGTCTTGCGTGACCAAACCCCTTTTTCATTCTTTGACAAGCTTAGGGAGCTCTGTACTGTTTTTTACTGTGCTTGAGGTATAATACACCGCTCTATCCAGAGAATGGTTTTGCTCCAGAATCGATGAAGCATGGACTAAGCAAGTGCTGTCCATTAATTTTCCTCTTGTTCTGGCCCTATATCATAGACTTGGTATAAGTGGTATGTGTGGTTCCAACAAGATTCTGCCACATGCCACACAGTTGGTTCGGCAATTGATTCTATTGAAGGGGAAGTTCGAAACTCGTGTAATCTCGAGAAATGGTCCAGTAGGATGCCCGTTGGATTTGTTTTTATAGAGATACGTTAAGGCGTTGGCTTATGCTAACGAGCCAACAACGTTAGAGGAGTTCGGGAATAATATCGCATGTGGAATTGCCAACTTTCCGGTTCAGATGTGTGGAAGAGTGGTGACAAATTGGTTGCGAAGAATCGATCGCTGCAAAGCTGCTCGGAGGGGTTTATATCAATGAGGTCGAATTGTATACTTAAGCTCAATATGTGTGCTTTATGTGGAATGAATTTCGGATTGATATCTCAATTATTCTGTGACTTATTTAAGTACAAAATTGTTATGTCCTTATTGAAAAATCCATGCCATGCAACAGGGTGACCAGAATTTTCTTACAGAAGTTTATGCTAATAAAGTGGTCGACTGCCCCACACCAAATTACCTCTTTAAAATCAAAGATACTACATTTAACAACACTACCAGGTGGCATTCAAACTTTTATTCAAGTTTAACACCTCCTAATGGCCCAAACAAACCGATAACTTTCAATTTCTCCACCGCCGCGACGAAAAAAAACCTCTAAAAGCTGCGCTTAGAACCAATAGAAGTTTATGGCTTTGCTAACAATAAACTTTTCGGATCAAATCACCGATTGATATAGGCCAACACGATCCGTAAAGATAACCAAATCGTTTCGCTGGCCCAGACTACCTACTACTGAATGTCGTTAAACAAAAAACAAAACAAAAAAAAAGAAGTTGTTTGCCGATGGAAACCTTTAAATGTTTTCATTCTCCGATGCACCCTTTCCCGTTTGGCTGTTGGACACTCAATAGCGCTCCGACTGCCGTTCTAGTGGCAGATACATCCGAACCGGTTCCTGAAATAAATATCTTAACCTTTCGGCGTTCGAAACGAAAACAAAAGAGGAAACAGAAAACCTGTCGTTCAGTTTCTCCAAAGTTCATTGAAGGCTTCGAGCCACTTCAAGTAGCCCCCAAGTACCCGCAACCAGGTATGATTTCACTCGCATTACCCCTCCTTCGTCCAGCACCAGCAGCAGCAGAAGTCTTGCGCACAGAGCCACAGAGAATCCATCAATACTGGCCCATTGAGTGTTGAGAATGGTAATGAGCGGGGGCATGCCAGCACCCAGTACCATCCATGGTCTGCATGTGTGCAGAGCCGTGAAGCCGTCGTCGATTACACCCACGTTGGCTGCGTGAAGTTTTCACATTAAAACAACGCCCGTTCGTGTTATCAATAATTCATAAGGCCTTGTACTCCTAGATGCGGTAACTGTAAGTAATTCGTTACACTGTTTGGACGGATACCAGTGTGCGCGAGTTGGATAATTGGTAAACGCCAAACGTCGATGAATGTTTTACAAAAAAAAACAGAGAAGAGGAGGCCTCCCCTCTTTGTTACCAAGAGTGGGACTAGGCGCGGACAGCAGGCAGACGTTTCTCTTTAAAAATAAAAAATTCCAAGAATTTATGTAATAAATTTGAAATTTCTTGTAATTGGAATGCTTGCACGGGTTGGGGGAGACAGAGATTAATGTGCCGAAAGCCCGGAGTTGTCCGTTAATGTTTGAGCATTACTTCGGATGGTGCTGTGAACGAGCACAGAGCCTGGTCACCCTTGGATCTTGGACATGGTGGTCAAGACTACAGAGTGGAAATGGTAGTTCCACGCTGCCACAATGGTTTGCATCTGTCCTAAGGAACATCCTTTATCCAGCCCTACTATACAAAAGGCGAAGTTTCTTCTCCATCCTTCATTCTTTAGACTCTTGGAGATGGATCGACGAGCGTACAGCTATCACAACTCGGATTCCAGTAATAGATTGAACCAAGCTTGGATGGCACAGTAGCTTCAATGGCGGAAGAAGCGCAAGCAGACTCGGCAGTAGGTGTCTACAATATCACCAAGGTCCTCATTATTGGTCAAAACTTCAAACAACATCCAGTGAAAAATGTTGACGGTAACCTCCTAACCAGCTTACTAGGCGGAGAGAACATTTCGCTACCAGCCTTAAACGACTTGGACGACGGCGATATGATCTTGGATTTTAACGAGCAGTCCGAAGAAATTTCCGAATCCCTACCGAACCTCTTAGCAAAACGGAAATCCTGAGAAAAACAAGGGAGTGGTTATCTGACGATTTTGTGGAGTACGTCAGGGGTGCCTACTGTCGCCACTGTTGTTCTCAGTTCATACTCCATGCAGCATTGATGGAAGGAATTTGTCGTACCATGACATCTCAACTTAAACACCTTGACGATGCTTGTTTACTTTCACATCGGATAATGGACCTTCATCTGATGGTCCATAATCTAGAATCTGAAGCAAACACGAAAGCCCAAAGGCCAAAACGAAAGTCCGGCGGACTTCAAACACCAACGCTCAACTCAACATTGCTGGACAGGATATCGAGAAAGTGTGGTCTCGGTTAGCCACGGTTGCACAGAACTGGATGTGTGCAGCATAATAGGAAAACTAAAACTGCGACTGTTCCAATCCAACGTGGGTGGAATCAGTACTGCTTTATGGGTGAAATATTTGGAAGGTGGACATCGCTACCACATGAAAGGTGCAAATCTTCGTAAATAAGTGGCTAAGACTCATCCCAATCGCATCTCGAACTTAATCCGAGACGGAGTCAAGAAGACTATACGGAAAGTGGCACTAGGTCCGCCACAGCCTACGGCGCGAAGACAGTTCCATTACGAAATATGCTATGCAGTGAAATCCGGTCACTCAAGCAGGCAGAACAGCAGAACGCCCTAGACACACATGGCGTAGAATAGTCGAGGAGGAATCAAGGTATTTGGGATTGAGGTGGAGGCTGCTGAAGTGCGAACCATTACACTTACGCCCCTTCTTTCCAATACCTTACTTACCTACTTAGCTGACGCTAGAGTTCAAGGTAAATCTAGGCCTCAAGCCTCTTCAGTTGAGATGGCTAATGGCCTCCTCCAAGTTGCTTACTCCAAGTCCTTTTCCACTTGGGCGAGTGGAACCTCTTCCTAAGACTAGACTCTTCGGCTCGGATCGTTGATGTCACTTTACATGTTATGTCTACTTTCTGAGCAGGTCGACGTGGCTGTATAGCTCGTAGAGTTCACTGTTGAGTCTCCTCCTCCAAACCCAGTCAACGCAACCGACCCATGCCATAGAGCAAAACTGGCGTGATAAGGTCCTCATAAAGGGTCTCCTTGGTATTTCTTGACAAGGGCTTGTTACTCAATGGCAGATAATATCGTGTACGCGATGTTAAGGAGGAGGTCTCTTTTCTTGTGGGTTGGGCAAATAGTGCTGAGATTCCACTTATTAGGCAAACACTCATATGACCAAGTCTTAGTTGGTGTCTGCCAGGTCAACCAGTCCAACCGATTTGAACAGCAGGCTGGTTCGTTGCGTTTTAGTCATCGTCTAGATTGAATGGTTCATTCTGCCTGACAGCGGGACATTGGTCCTTTCTTCTTTCGGATAAGCCGATGTTATTCCCATCTCTTCTGCATGTAAAGCTCACTAGGTGCCCTCGTCTTTCTTTGCAGCACCGCCTTGTACGGCTCTTGTTTGGCTGCATGACTTTGTCGGCATCCTCCTCGTGATTGGGTGAAACCCAGCACATCAGTTTCAGTACTTCTAATGGCATGTTCGCAGCATTGCCACTGATCTTCAGTACTCGATGTTGGCGGGATAGAAGTCATCCAAAAGATTTCGGGATATGCGTTCGGCTAAGATTCTGGTGGTCTCTACAACAAGGTAATGATGCGAGTCGATGTTTTTTGCTCGGAAGGTTCACACATCCAGTATACTAGAGGCCATATCTCCTTGTGAATATTGAAATGAGGAAACCGTCTGCTTACTATGGTGACGGTACGCCCGAAACGTGATGTCGTGTAGGCTATGCTTGCCAATTATCGCTTGCTTGCCAAAAATCGTACTAGACGGTACTTAGGGTATTTCTCATACGTTTTGTCGAGGAGGTCGTAGAAGCGTTCTTTGGTGTTCGTCGTCCCTGTACTCTGTAGGGGCATGACAGCACATTAGGCTTATGTTGGAGAATTGTCATAAAACGGTCGCTTACGGTCGTGTGAAAAGCTCAAGACTTCTTGCCTAAATCTGACAGGTGTGACGAATCTAGATCCGAAGAAAAGCTGATTCTGCTCCCTATAGCAATCAACATTTTTATTCTTCTTTTGCCCGAACCAGGTCCTCTGCTGATTGTTCTGCTGCGCGTGTCCTGTTAAGGGTCTGAACTTCGTTTGTCCTTATTTCGTTTGTTCCTGACTAAGTTTTGGAGTTCCCTATACACCTGGGATTCAAATATGTCGAATATAGGGATAACTGGAACTGGTAGACGTCACCTTTGATTCAGTCTAGGAATTTCCGATAAAATGGTGGTGCGTTACCTGGACCTGGACTTATTGGATCTGATCTTGGAAATATATGCTCTCTACCAACTAATCCCCGGCAACAATTTGCCCGGCATATGGTACCTCATGTGTGACCTCATGGTCACAATCCAACCAAAACCCATGAAGACACTTATGTCGGCGTATCCCACTCATAATGGTATCAAATGTGATTCCTCACAATATGCTCTGAATAATTCGACATCACCTGTTTTTTTTTAGACCAAAATGTTGCCTATCCCACAGCCTGGGACCGAACCGATGCGATGAGATACCTCCCGACCGACGGAAAGCTATGCAATTCAATTCCAACTCAGCAGTTTAATGATTTCCCCAGCAACTAAACCAACAGCCACACAGCGGGTCGGCTCAATTTCACTAAAACAATTTATTGTAGACCACCTGCCATGTACTTATTGTCTAAGCCAACTCGGGGATTCGTATTTGTGTGTATAAGTACCGCGGCGGCGTGCAACGAGATGATGAGATGCAAAAGAGTATCTCAATCTTATGAAATACATGTTCCATCTGCAGCGCTTGGAATGTGTTTAGTGATGCCGCACGGGGGCTTCCGCAAGAGTATGCCATTTTCACAGCTTTGTTCTGGAAATTGGCTGAAACCGCAGAAGCGTTTCTGTGTTTGGAAAGAGATTACCTGGCCCATGTGCTCCATGTTTATGGAATATTTACAGCAATTGCCGGAGAAAGTTTAAGGTTGATGGGAGAATTTCTACAGCACAATCGGATGCGAGGGTTTCAGTAAATGTGTCTATGCAAATGGGATTTGTGAAAAGGCTTGTAGAGGCTAAGAGCTTAAAAGAGGGAATTGCTCAAGCGAAGATCGGAATCACAAAGTGCTGGCTTATTGAAAGGTCTCCCGACTCGTCTCTGCTTAAGACACGGCAGCCTTCCAAACCCGAAGCATGCTGTGTTCTAGACTTTTGTATAGAGGACCGTACATGTTCCTTCTTATCCTTCAGTACTCGGCTCCGTAGAGCATTCATTTGGTGGTTTTGAACGCATTTGTTTCGCCAAGGCTTAGGTGTTGTTAAGAGTGACTGACATGGAATGTAATATTTGGCTACTCGGGACCAAAATATAACCAACCGAAGCGAAGGTACCTCGGGACGCCCAGTAACTCCAGTCCACCTAAGTTACCAAGCAAGGAGTTCCTAGGTAGAGTAGTCTTTCTTAGGACACAACTGGGCATCCCTATAGCTTTACCTTCGAAAAGGCTCAGCCCGGGGAGAGAGTGTCCAGTGATTGCTTTAATAGAACGAACTTCGCAGATCACCAATAGAACCAACTACGTTTCAGATCAATTCTAGACCACATCTGTCTTGAAATTCTCCAATTTGCAAGTGATTTTGCCATCGGCAGTTGATCTCTAGCGTCCAGCTTTAGCAAAAACCATATCCAGGCTCCGCCATCTGTGGAAAAAATCTTGTGGGTCGTACCCAGCATGGCGAGCTTGTCAGCTTTGGAATTCCTTCTCTGTGCCGTGGCACCTAGTGTAGGTGAATGCTGAACTACTCAAACATCTCTAGGAGGCACTAGGAGACTAATATCCCTGACAGATATTGGATTACGTTTCAACCAGACCAAGGATTCCTTGATCACTGAGATTTTCGCCTGAAAAATACGGAAGCCGGAACGAGGAGCTCAGATTTGCTTGTCGGAGAAAACACGGCAGTCCACCCTCTCACCAGACTTGGAGCCGTTCGTATAGAAATGGACCGAATTGTCCTAAGGAGAGGTAACAGTGACCCATTCACTACGGTCAGGTATACTCCACGGAAGTGTAGTCAGCATCTTCTAGAGTGAAACTGAGAAGATCAATGATCAAGGATTGGCCTTGACAATCAAGGTAGACAACTTGAATCGAATGACTGTGTTCCTAGAGGAGGACGATACCGAATCTCCACTACAATGTCATCCATGTAACAGTGACGCCTTCTCATTGGCGGTGAACGAATGCTTCGGTACTTCTTGACAGCATCTACTTGGTTGTGGCTTCATTTACTTTAAGGCCAACTCTTCAGTACATCTCCTTGTCAGTACTCGTGTCTTCTAGGACCACACTGCATAGCTGAAAGTCACACCGGGACGCGCCTATTAGTTTGTTGAAGAAAGGCTTGAGCCTCTCATACAATACATACAACCTAGTTTCTCCCAACTATTCCTGTTGTACTTGTAATTTTCTTCACACAAATGAAAGGCTGGCCTTCTATTGAAGAAGCTTTTACATGACAGTTATACTCTCGGATGTTTGTCAGACGTTCACGGTAAGAGCTGGTACCATGAAAGGAGAGGTTCTCGCTCAGTAGTTCAACGTACTAACCCCTTGGGCGACGGTACCCACAGTACAGCACCTTACATATGAAATTAAACAAGGATATGCCTCGATAGTTGTTATAGGACCTAGGATCTCCTTTCTTCGCCATGGATTCTCTAGGCATATTGGTTTCTTCATTGACTGGATACAAGTTCTCTTCCTGTTCTATCACTATTTCTACTTGATGCCCATTAGGTGACTTTTGGATGTGATGCGCGTCGCTGACTAGGTTTGCTTCACTGTTTTAAAGAGCCTGAAGCCAGCTGCGAATTGGTTGCGATTGTTACTATCGCGGGATCTTCGATGTGCTGATCCTCTATGATAGTATCTTCTGCATCGGTGTACTGTGTATCTGTGTTATACCACGTACCACATACCATTTAGTGCAATTGCATACACGGAATTCATTGATCGTGAACGTTCCAGTCGTGATCTTTAATGAAGAGGTGCCTTGCTATTCAAGGCCTCGTCTTCCTTACAACTATTTCTTGTTTTTTACTTACCTCGAGGATAGAATCACCAGCTTGAAGGATCATCAAAAACCACTAAGACGAAGGGCCGATTAAATCGATGTCAGCAACAACCATCTTGACTAGTGACGTTGGATCCATTACCTCCTCATCCCTCACCATGTACTATGTTCATCGAGTGTTGAGCTTATAGTGACTCAAATCTAGTCTGTATTAAGCAGGGCTCTTGATCATGTCGGGCTGTTTTCGAGAATGACAAGTCTTCTCTGTCTTCATGGGGAATAATTCCAAACCAAAATTGTTCTCGTTGCTGTTGCCAAATTGCATTGCTTAGTCCAAACAATCTACTTTTGGCTCTTTACTAGCAGGTGGCCATTCAGAAGTAAATCACTCTCGCCAAGGCCAATTCATAAATGTGTACCACCACTGGTTCCCATCAAAAAGTGAACGGATGCACTCGCAGTCTGCCACTAAAATTGCACGCAATCGCACCGGCGGCGTCCAATTGGATTTAACCCAACAAGAGTGTCACGATATTTAGCGAAGATTTATTGAAATTCCAACTTTCGAAGATTTATTTCAATTAAAGGTTCCTTTTCGAGTACATGAGTGTGAATGAACTCGGCCTATGAACGAGTATCTACCAGTATAGCGGTGTACCTATGAGAGGCATTAATCAAACCATGAACAAAAGTAACAATGAACTCGTTAAGACCACTTCATGGTGATCTTTTGCCTCGAAAGTATCTGAGACAAACAAACAGTTTTTGATTTATATATGAATCCCGTCCGGCCAGCAAGTGGATTAATAAATAATTTTCAAGAAAAAAACCTCGAAAGACGGTCTAAGAAGAATTTTGTGAATATGGCGCGCAAGTTACATATTTGTATGGTGACCTCCACCAGTAAACATGTATAGCAACAACCTTAAGTCGTTGCTCCATTTAGATCAGCATAATTGTACCTACATATCATATTAAGTTCATTAACATAAAAGCATTTCCATTTGCATGAAATGCACTTTCCTAAAATTTAATGCATTTGATATTTGATACCTACTTATTAATTCTCGAATAAATAATAATAAAAGTCAGTCAGCGATAGACACTAAACGGAATCACTTGAGTTTTTATTTAATTGGCGCAGTCGTACGGATTTTTTTTTTTTTTTTTGTTGTTTTTGAAAGAAAAAGAAAAAAAAACGAACCACATTGAACATTAAAGAACTACAAATCAGTCTTTAATGAAAACAATTAATTAGAAAAAGTGCAGTGATTATTACGTACTATAAATCAGTCGTAACAAAGACATAAAATAAAAATAGAATTCAAGTGATTGTTGCGGACTAAAAATCAGTCGCAGCACACAGAAAAGAAAGATATAAGTGCCGTTAATAGTGATATCCGAAGACACCAACATTTCGCGACAAATACTCCACGATTCCAGAAGAAATTTACAAGCGGAAGAGGAAGAAACCGAAATGGCAGCTGACCCAAATACCATACTGGCCACAATGGCGCAAATTCTCGCTAGACTAGAGGCCAATACTCAACAACCTGATAGCCGAGCCCTAGTTCTAATGAGAGAGATTTCATACATAAAAGAATTCTCTGGAAATAGAGAAGAGCTAACGCAGTTCATAAATGTGGTGGACAACCACATTAGCCTAACACCGGAGGACAGAAGACCCACTACATGGACAGCAATAGCACAATGCAAGGTGACTGGAAGAGCAAAGGAGCTACTGCTGACTAATGCAATAACAACGTGGGATGAAGCGAGGAACCTGCTTGGATTGACGTTTAGACCAATAATCGACCAGGGAGAAATCACAAGGAAAATAAATAATTTAAGGGTAAGTTCAGTTTTAGATTTAAACAATAAAATTGAGTTCTTATTAACCGATATTCATACAATAATAATGTATGAAAATAAGCAGCATAGTCTAAAATCGCTATTGTATAATTTGGTAGTTAATAAGATTAGGGAACTAGCAAGAGGGAACTTAGCTAGAGAAATTAGGGATGAATATGATTTACATAAAATAAAAATGATATTGTATTCATATGTAGGGTTTGATGAAGGTAACTTAATAACGGAACGAAGTAGTAATCGGGCATATACTAGTTACAAATATAAAGAAAGAAGAGATGTACCTAGTAACCAACTACGACAAAATACGTCCTTCAATAATTCTGAACAGGTCCATGACGATAGACAATACAATTACTACAATAACCCACGACAGACCAACCAACTACGACGAAATCCAAATCTTATTAGTTCTGGACAAGAAAGGCAAAACAATAATCTTAATAACCCTGGACAGCGACGAAATACTTATGTCAATAACTCGGGACAATTACAATTCAATCGAGAAAGGCAACAAATTAATTATAATAACTCTGCAACCAACCAGCAGCAACGAGGTACTGATAGCTATAGTAACTCCAGGCAATTACACTATAGGCAAAATAACGAGAAGATGGATATCGATAACATTAACATTCCAGAAGAAGCCCATTCAATAGAAGCTCCGGTTTTTCTGAATCCAGCCTCACTGGTAGAAAGACACAAATAGCATTTACGATTGGAAATCAAAAACATATATGCCTAATAGATACAGGATCTACTATGACAATCGTTAACACAAGTAGAATAGATTGTAGTACATACAATATTCTTAACGAAGTAACGATAAAACTTTCGACAGTAAATAATCAGACTGCCGAAAGATTAAAGATCTATCAAGTCCCAGTGCCTAAAGAATTTGGATATAGATCTAATGTATTTATCCAAGCATACGGCAAGTCATTGGGGGAAAAATCATACAGTCTTTTATTAGGTATGGACGTCATAGGTAATATGGTAGAAAGCATAAACATAAAAAAAAGAGAAGTGTTGTTACAAAATAAAACCATAATTCCAATGATTTTTGAAGTTGAACCGTATATAGAATGTTACGAATTAGGGGGAAACGATGAAGTAGAGTTAGACCATTTAAAAACTTTTGAAAAACAGAAAATTCAAGAACTGTTGCAAAAATATGAAAGCCTCCTATACAAAGATGGAGATGAACTCACAAATTCTGACAGCACAGTGCATAAAATAATTCTAACCACGGATCAACAAATAAATGCCAGACTGTACCGTCTTCCTCAAAAACATGAAGAAGAAGTCAGGAAACAAATTAACGATATGGAAAGGCAGGGCATAGTTCGAAAATCAAATAGTCGATATGCCTCACCAATAGTAGTTGTGGCCAAGAAACCTGATAGCGAAGGAAAAACTAAGTATAGAGTATGTGTTGATTATAGAGCACTTAATGATATAACTGTGGATGATAAATACCCACTACCAAATATCGAGAGTATTCTTGATAAGTTAGGAAGGTCACAGTATTTCTCTACCCTTGATTTAGCCAAGGGATATCATCAAATAAAGGTACATCCTGAAGATATACATAAGACTGCATTTGTTACGCCAAATGGTCTTTATGAATATACCAGAATGCCCTTCGGACTGAAAAATGCCCCAGCGACGTTTCAACGTCTAATGAATGATATTCTCAGAGAGTACATAGGACAAATTTGTACAGTATATCTTGACGATATACTAATCTTTTCCACTTCCTTAGAAGAACATATATCATCATTAAATAAAATATTTCAAAGATTAGCAGATCATAATCTAAAAATACAACTAAATAAATGCTCTTTTCTTAAGAACAACACGGAATACCTAGGTCACATACTAACTTCGGAAGGAATGAAACCAAATCCGAATAAAGTAGAAGTAATTCAGAAATATTCTTTACCTTTGACAATAACTCAATTGAAAGGATTTCTAGGTAGCACTGGTTATTATAGAAAATTTATTAGGGATTACGCTAGAATAGCATACCCGATGGTAAAATACTTAAAAAAGAATATGAAAATCAATAGCAATGACCCTGAATATATTCAAGCCTTTGAAAGATTAAAAGAAACTCTGGTTAAGCATCCAATACTTAAATTTCCAAACTTTAATAAACAATTTTCACTTTTCACTGATGCAAGTAATTTTGCTTTGGGAGCTGTACTTACTCAAGAAGGACAACCAGTATGTTATGCTTCTCGAACTTTAAATGACCATGAGAAAGATTACTCAGTAACCGATAAAGAATTCTTAGCAGTAGTTTGGGCTACCTCATATTTTAGACCATATCTTTGGGGACAAAAATTCAAAATAATCACTGATCATATGCCCATAAAATATTTAACAAAAAAATATAATGGAAAAGAATTCAGTCAACGAGTTCAAAGAGGACTTCTTAAATTACAAGAATTCGAGTTTGACATTGAGTATATAAAAGGCAAGGAGAATAAAATTGCAGATTTCCTAAGCAGAATTCCAAACGAAATAAACGAAACCTCGGAAACTGCACACTCAGTAGATGAACAATTGTTAGATCATATACCAATAAAAGAGGGAATTATAAATACATATCAGACTCAGTTAATACTAACTTACTCAGTTCAAAATGAAATAAAAACACTGCATGGTAAAAGAATTATTCAGGTTGACATGACAAAAGATGACAAATACTGGAGGGATCTATTCAATAGAACAATTATAGCAGGGAAGATCGGTATTTATTCTGAAGTAGAAGATAGGGAATATAATAAAGTGCAGAAAGTATTAATCGAAATGTATGGACATAATAAAGAAGTTATATTTTATAAGCTTACACAGAGAGCAAGAGATTTAGAAAAAGCTGAAGATGTTCATAGACAAATATCTCTTTATCACACCGAAGAAAGTAACCACTCAGGAGTAGTAGAAACATACTATCAATTAAAATACAAAATATATTTTCCAAAACTGATAACAGAAATATCAAGGGTAATAGGAAATTGCCAGACTTGTCAGGAAGGGAAATATGACAGAAAACCAATAAGGCCTAAATTCAAGCTGACCGAAACTCCGAACAAAGGAAATGAAATATTACACATGGATATCTATCATTTTAATAAATTAATATATTTGACATTTATAGACAAATTTACTAAAAAAGCTTACGGATATAGTTTGACAAGTAAAAATTGGACAAGTAAGTTAGAATGCATAGATGAACAATTGACAAAATTCGGAAAACCAAGAAAAATAGTTTGTGACAATGAATTCAATTCAGAAAACATAAAAGAACACTTCAGGAAGGAAGGAATAGAAATGCATATGACAAAGGCCAACTCTCATACAGGTAATTCAGATATAGAGAGATTTCACTCAACGTTACTTGAAATTTTACTAACCATAAAAGACACAGACATTTCAACCAATAGGAAAATATATAAGGCTATTCAAATATACAACAATAGATTTCATTCGACATTAGGCATGACTCCAAATCAGGCTGAGAACGCAAAGCCGGTAAACTTAAAGAACAAACTAGAAGAGAAAAAGAAAAAAATAATAAATAAAAGAAATATTCCAAGGGAAAATTATGTAGAAAAACGTAGTGAAGGTTATATAAGAAATTACAAACACCTAAGACATAAGAATGAAACATATTACAGAAAACATAATCTAAGAAATGTACACGCCTCAAATACTAAAAGACCAAATCAATTTGCAGATAATCTATTGGCCGACGGTCATAATGGCAATACTAACGATAACGACAGCGGAAGCAACTCTTATAATAACACCAATACAAACAGGTAAAGGCTACACCACTCTGAACCTAGGGCCAGTCCAAGTAATAAATAATAGCCAGACAATTTTGCATATAATCGACACTAAGGAAATACTTTCAACAATTGCATTAATTGAACTAAATTTACAAACTCTACAGTTAACAAATAATTCGGAAATACAGAACGAAATATTTAACATCAAAGCAAAACTTCATGCAATTATACCACTCAGAAGACAGAAAAGAGGACTTCTAAACTTTATAGGAACAACACAAAAATGGTTGTTTGGGACAATGGACGACAATGACAGACAAGACATCCTCGAACATATGAAAGTTGTAGATACTAATAATCATGCAGCAATAACAAATCTTAATCAACAAATTAAAATTAATGGGCAGTTCATGGATTCATTAAATAAATTTAAAAAAACAATAGAAACAGATAGGGAAACATTATCGTATACCTACCAAAGTATCGCATCTAACCAAAAAGACATTGTAAGGAAACAATTGATTACCGAGCAACTACTAAAATTGCAAATATTAGAAAGTAAAATAGATAGCATACTAGACAATATAGCTTCTGCTAAGCAAGGCATACTACATCCAAGTATATTGACCGGGATGGAATTAAAAATAGCACATATAGACTTTTATAAACTTGAATATGCTAGAATAGGGCTTTTGAGATTCGACCAAGATAGAGTTATCATAGCTGTAAAATTACCGAAAGACTACATTACGACCCAACTTAAAATGATTATACCCATTCCAAATGACAAGAAAAAAGAAATAGACATCGAAGCGTTTCAACTTATAGAAATAAATAACCTACAATATGAATACAATATTAATAATATTTATTTAAAAGAACTAAATCTAAGCCATTCATGTATAACACAAAATGCATGTACTTATCGCTATAACGCAGTAAAAAGAATAACTAAGATTGATGATAATACCATTATATGTATAAACTTAGAAAAGGAATATGTAATTAATCAATGCGACGATAGACAATTAAACCTTACTGGAAACTTTATAATAAATATCAACAATTGCTCTATTAACATACTAAATGTAACTATTGTAAATTACCAATTAGAATTTATTCAAAAATTTCATTATGAAGATGAAGAAAAAATTAACATAACGGAAAAATTAAACTTTAAAGAAATTGAATCAATACAGCAAATTGAAAACTTAAAACATATTGAAGAATTGAATTACCATAGAATAATTAATTATGCTAGTAACATAACAATGTTCGTAATACTCATAGTAATAATAACTGTAATTATTTGCATAGCTAAGACAAATCGTGAACTAAAAATAAAAATTAATAATGTTACCAAGTCAGAACCAAAAATTCAAAAAATTGAGATTCCAACGATTCAGGAGAATCTTAAAACAAAGGGTGGAGAAGTTACATATTTGTATGGTGACCTCCACCAGTAAACATGTATAGCAACAACCTTAAGTCGTTGCTCCATTTAGATCAGCATAATTGTACCTACATATCATATTAAGTTCATTAACATAAAAGCATTTCCATTTGCATGAAATGCACTTTCCTAAAATTTAATGCATTTGATATTTGATACCTACTTATTAATTCTCGAATAAATAATAATAAAAGTCAGTCAGCGATAGACACTAAACGGAATCACTTGAGTTTTTATTTAATTCGCATAGGCCGAACCAATTTGACCATAAATTTGGACATTAGAGCGATGATAATTAAGTTAAAACTAAAATAGATTTTGTAGAGATGTGGAAAATAAATTAGAAAGTATCTTCTGCGTCAGCATTTCGGTCTTCGGATAGAGAACGGGATGCAATGAGAATTAGGCTCGAATTCGAGTGAAATTTCTATGGTTCAGCTTCTACATTTCACTGAAAGCGTCAGAAGCGTCAACCCAGTTCTGCACCTCTAGATTCTGGTCAGCTACCTAGTAGTATGTCCAGAAGAGAACTCGCACCCAGCCAGTGAAGAAATCTTTTAGGATCCATCTCGCGGAATGACGATTCTAGGTCCTGTACAGGCTATCGAGGCATATCCCTGCTTAATGTCATGTGTAAGGTACTTTTCTGTGGGTACCATCTCGAGGTTCGATTTCCACCTAACACCTAAATATTTTACATGGCACCAGGTCCTACCGCGAACATTTGACAAACATCCGAGAGTATAATTGTCATGTAAAAGCTTCTTCAATAGAAGGCCAGCCTTTCATTTGTGTGAAGAAAATAAAAAGCTCAACAGGAATAGTTGGGAGAAACTAGGTTGTATATTGAATTACTATTCTGTATAAGAGGCTCAAGCCTTTCTTCAACAAACTAATCGGCAGATTAGTACTGCAGATGAAGGACGGAATGAAATGAAAATTAGGCTCGAATTCGAGTGAAATTGAATGAAAATTAAATGAAAAGTAGTTGGAAGTAGTTGGAAGTAGTAGTAGCACCTAACCTAGGTACAGAAAGTTGTAAATTGTTCGACTGTCTGTCCAGCCATTTTAAGTTGAACACGAGTGTTAGAAGTGCACTTTAACTTGTGTTTATTCAGAGCCTCACTTTGTTTGCCTTAGATGAAGGTCCTTCGTCCTATTTGAAAGCAGACAATCATGGTCTTCATGATCATGGTATTGCACGTGAAATTCCATAGTGGAACGAGCTCCTCAGTTACCGTCTGTCAACGCTACATGGAGTTCATCACAGATAACTACCAGGAGCAATAGTGGTGACAGTATGCACCCTTGACAAACTCTACTTGACCTAAAGGTCTTCCGACACCTTACCAATCTGGAAGACGTAACACTTACTGCTGATAATAGCTGCATTTTTTCTAGAGTGCCTCTCCTGTCCAAGGCCAACCAAATAGCATTTCGATTCAAACTGTCGAAAGCCTTCTCAAAGACAGTAAACAACTGAGTTGTAGGGGAGACCTGTACTTGACGCATTACTCGATTATGGTCCACAAGGTGTTTGTGTGATCGATTCAGGAGGATCCAGCTGCCTGCTCGAGATCCAGAACTGAATCCATATGTTCTAGTTTCTGCATTTCACCCAGTTTCCCTTTCTCGGGATCACAATGATCAACTCTCTTGTTCACTCCTGCTATTCCAAGGACTCCGCATAGGCGGATACAGCAAATCTGTTCCTTAATTGACCTGCAATTCAATTGGAAATTTGGTTGCAAATGGTTACCACAACCGACAGGATGTTGTTAAAGTTCCATCACACTTCCGAATCGCTTTGACCATTCTGCACGCTTTCCAGAAATGCCTGATTAGTTTTAGCACCAAAGTCATGAGTGAGAGTAACAGTGAATCTCTACCTTCACCACGAGGTCCACGCACTGGGACTGGGAATTCCCCAAATCAAATAGAAAACTTAATTGTGTGACCATAATTACGAACGGGGCATCATTTACGATCCGAGAAGAGATCTACAAAAATAAAACGTAAACGTGTCCATTTGCATAATCAGAATCATAAATTAAAGCTCTGCGCTGGCCCGAACGGCAAACGCTCCACGAATCCGTGATGGCTTCATTTCCCCCAAACGATGTTGCCGAACTAAAATAATAGCGCGGAGCCGGGGAAAACAATCGCAGATACGAGTGCCTCATTAAATTTCGTGGAACCGGCGGCGGCGGTTTCACGCTGACATTCTTTCCCAAATTACCCCATCGGTGTTTTTATTACCACACTACCTGCCTCCCCCTAGTTCTCTACGTAAAGAGCGATTGTCAGTTTTTTTTTTTTTTTGACAAGAAGCTACCAAACGATGCAAACGTGGCACTAGTGGTCGCCAGTCGCCGGTCGGCGATAATGGCAGAATGGTGGAAATAAATGAATTATTCGTGAGATTTCCTCCATCACGATTGACACATCCGAGCGGAGCCAACGAATCCCCGATGAGGTTGAGAGTTGAATTTTAATTCAGCCTCCCTTCCATGAGAAGATTCACCAGCGGACGGCTTAGGCTGGGGCTTTGTTTTTGTGGTTTTAATAAAGTTTGGATGTTTATTAGTATCTATGACCGTAAAAGTTGAATTTCGATTGAAAGTTTGGACGATGGAGGTTGTCTGGGAAACTACCATTAGGAGTTCACACGTTCTTGAAATCGGATTATTGCTGTAAGCCACATGCAAAAGGTGCTGGAGGCGATTGGGGCTTAGAATATCCGACGCAGGGGAAGCTGCAAACGTTCGTCAATAGGATTTTCTGGCCAAACCGTATCTCTAACGAACAACTATATGAGAGAACGGGTCATGAACCTATAGGCACAACAATACGACGACGAAAGTGGCAGTGGATTTGATACAGTCTCCGAAACGGTGACAGGTCCATAGCTAACCACGCGATGCAATAGAACCCGCTTACTCCGGATAGCAGAATACACAGCGGTCCTAGGAGTACGTGGCGCAGAATCGTTGAGAAAGAAACACAGAGGGATACAGGACTTAAGTATCAGACTCATATGTTGTTCGTTGTAGATGGTAGATGGGAGGGAGGCTCTATACCATTTGTGGCCCAAACACTACTTGCTAGAGCTCTGACAATTAGTACTACCCACTGGCACTTAGGCGGCGTTCAAGCAGCCCGCTTAATGCACATTGTGGCAGCTGGAATATGCCTAACGAGAAAGAAACAACTCTATACTTTCTGTGCAAGTGTCTAGTTCTAGGTAAGGGCAGGCTCTTTTAAAGAGTTAAAGGTGATGATCAGTTAACACCCTTTTTGCATTCGATGGGTCACAACCACTTCTACCTACTATATCCAAATCCTCTGGTACTCAGCAGAATCTTGGCTGTGAAAGTAGTTTAGGAGTGATTAGCAGGTACCTTGATCTTACCAGAGTCTTATTAGCTGCATGGACAGTTTAGTTTTGCCAACAATACTGCTCCCATGTGTAACAACCATGAATTGAGATTGAAAGACACTCCAATCGTCATTTGTTCTGAGGGACTGGTCGATTTTTAGAATTTCGCAATAGAACCCTGTTCATGTGCCAAGGCCCATCTGAGAACCGTCGGTGTAAAAGGCCAGTTCCTCCTTGTTGTCGTTTCTATGGTGCTTCCAGTAGACTTCCAAATCTTCTTTCAAACACAAGCATCAGGTTCATGTGATCAGTTATGGTCGATCCGTTGGTAGCCTCTCATCGAAAAAGTAGACATATGTGGCCATAAGGGTTTGATGACCATGTTCGTACTTCCTTCACTTTTACTGCATTTTTGGTCACCAGACTGGTGGAGCCGACTGAGTCTGAACATAGTCCCCATTGCTGTTGTCAATGTTGTTCGTAGTAACACCATGATACTGATGCAAGCTGCCCTCTGCATTTTTGTAAAGTTATTGCATCTACCAAACTAGGAAGGCGTATGTAAGAATGGGTCTTGCAATCGCCGTGTACAGCGGCTGGTTTGAAGTCCCACACTGATCTGTTCATCGGTGGTGTCCTTCAAGTTTAATTTGGAAAACTACGCCTAGATATCGGGTCAACCTTGAGAGTCTGAGTTCATCTCAGGATTCGACGGGTTGACTCATGATGAATGCGAGATTAAGTCTTTCACTTAGGACTGGACGGAACTTCCGTGAGATCAGGAAGACCACATCATCAGCATAGACCGACACACAAAAGTCATTTTCATTCAATCTTACCAAGATCTCGTCAACCACGAGAAGTCATGTCAGAGGGTAGAGGACAGAGAGGTTCCTCTGCAAACTCTCAGTGAAATCCAGCTGTAGAGTCCGGTCTTTACTATTTTCTAACGTACGCTCTTCAGGATTGCATTGGCGTTCACAACTCTGTGGAGGCTGTGTCTAAAATTGTGATATTGACAGGTACTTAGAGGTTCCAAGACGACAGACTGATTAGCCTAAAGTCCCTCGATGTTCTGTGACTTGCTTTGAATGAATATGACTCGCACCTTTCACCATGCTTTCGAACCATAACCTAACTTAAGGCAGCTTCAGAAAATTTGCTTTAACCATAAAATGACGATATCCTGTGTTGTTCTTTCCTGCAGCTTTATATCTTCCAGCGTTCCCTTCCTCAACCAATCCAAAGCCAGAGATTCACAGAGAATGTGCTCAGATGATGATTCGTCATCTTCAGAACAGAACCTACATTCTATGTCTTTGCAACGATTAAGCTTGTTAAGGTGATACCTAAGGGCATAGTGACCTCTTAAAAAACTCACCAGCTTCCTAATACTATCCTTCTTTAGGTTAAGGATTTCCTTGTAGGAATAAGGCTTCACTAATCGTTTCGATTGTCTGAACCCAATAACAATCATTAATCAGCGCTATGGCGGCAAGTCAGTAGGATGCAGGTCCTATGAACGCAGATTCTGAGCTAGCCCTAGCTAGTTTACCTACCGATTCGTTGCCTATAATTCCTTGATGACCAGGGACCAATCCGAATATCAATTCGTTGTGTCTGGTAAGAAATTGTAGTGGATCACCATTTAACCGACACAGAGTTCACTAAATTGGACGACAGTGCTTTAGCGCCTTTGCTACCTTTTAAACCTAGAGCGGATCTCAATGGGATGGAGTTCAGCTTGGAAAACAGTGGGATACATTCCTATTGGCATCGATACTTTGGTGTTGGCTGCAAAGAAACCAGCTACAACTCCAGAGTACATTTTTGATCCGCGAACCAGACCAGACCCCTGGGGTTCAGTGCGGGAACACAATTAGATCAGTTTGCATGGGTCAACATTTCGACCTCAAATAACCTTCCAAAACAGTTTTCCCTGATCATGATTACCGGGATAGTGGAGAGCAAGTCCCACAATGGGTTCTAATGCTGCCATAGGGCATTTATGGATGGCACATGAAATACGAATGAGCTTCACCATGGTCGTCAGGAAGTCAACTGCTTCAATAGAGGAGAATTTTTTAGTGGAGTTGAGTTCCAATGATCTTCTCATTCTTCTTTTGGACTAGGCTTTCGCGGGTTGTAGTTTGAAGAGTATGAGTGACCAGACATCACATTTAAGACTCTCCATCTGTTTGACGTTTTAAAGGAAATTTATCTCTATTACGCCTCATTAACTGAGTCTGGCTTAGTAGTCATTTGTCGCTCCAATCTACCTATGATCCTCCTCTCAAAACCACGCTTGTAACGTGTTGATGGCCTAATTTAAATCTCCGGCTAATGCCAACAAATCCCTTCTAAATACAGAAGGTATTCAATCTCAAATCGGATCACAAATATTCAGTTATCATGCAGGCTTCCTAGTTGAAGAAGAATAACAAATAAAATTAGATCTCCTCCATCTTGTGTTTCCTTTCATACTGTCCTAACACTAACGGATCACCGTTGGCTTAATCGAAACCGCCAAAGAGCCATCCGATACACATGTTAGACGTTAGAATAAAAACCAACAAACAAAGCCAGATGACATCGACACAACGACCGCGACGCCAACGTTCCCGCGCCAGGTAGCTTGTTACCAAAGAAACAAACACGTTATACGCGCTCTGTGACAAATTGTTTCGATCGCATATGCAAATGTCATTTTGTATTTAAAAAACATCAATATTTCCCCTTCCCCCGTCCACATAAGTCATTTCTAATTTCCCGAAGACCTGGAGCCTGCATTGGCACGGCGGCGTGTTGAATGCTAGAACAGTAGGACAGGTGAGCTGAGTACATCAAATGCTATTTTTATTGGAACGAATTATTAATTCAGATTCTAAAATATGCGATGAGATGCCAGCTTAGTATCTTTGAATTAAGGATTCGACCATTAAGACCTCCTACATAATTAAAAGAAAAAAAAAAAAGCCAAAGACATGTCTTGAGAGGTCCGGCAAAGATGTAAATATCGTAAAGTTCTTGTGTACAATAGGGGACACCGCAAGAGCACAGATCGGCTTATGGGGTTTTGTTATTATAATTTATTTCCTTTTTTTTATGATTGGATTATGATATCGAATAGAGATCAATAAAAATGTTTGCGCGTTGATAGATACGAGAGGGGGGAATTCTATATTCTTTTGCTTTTTTTTTTAAATCAAATTACGTATTCAAGTGAGGTATGTGCCTGGTGGAACTGATACCTACACGTTTTGCTAATGTTGAGGAAGAAATACTCATTAAAATCTGTTATGACAGTAGTAAAGAATTTTTGTTTTATTTTTCCAGAAAATGCAGAATGGTTCTTCACGAGGACCAAGGGAGGACATACTTCCTAATGCTGTGATACAGGTAAGAAAATGGAACTAACGAACCCAATCCTACATTCTTTAGATTTTAGTACATAGAGGGTGTTTTTGTTTTTAAACCAGTACCAACTTAAGACTGTTATATCTGTCAAACCAACTGTCAGTTTCGCTTTCGTTCAGTAGTCTTTGCAATTTTATCGACATACACGCTTCAACTATTTACAAAATAAGAGGAATATACTCGATTTAGTGACATCAACTCATGGCATCTGTACCGGATCGTAAGCTAAACACGAAGGACAATATAATTGAATGTACGAAGAAGGCCTCGTTAGCTTTTTACGCTTGCACCAGGATTGGGGCCCTGTCGCTATCCACTGGATGTACACTGCCATCGTCAGAGCTTTTCTTACTTACGGCTGCCTGATCTGGCGCAAAAGTCACAAACCTGAGCACCTTCGCAAGAGTTCAATGGCAGCCGTGTATAGGGACTACTAGTGCAATCGGGACTACTATCACTGCTACTTTTGAAACCATAATCGAACTCTACCCATTGGACATTTTTGCAAAAGCGGCAGAAATCGGCTTTCATTTTCGACAAACCCGGATGTGGAGAAGTTAGTGCATCGGACATGTTGGTCTAGCGTAAATGGTACCTCCGATTATCTCTGTTCTTATTCAGCTTTCATCTCATCTCTAAGCTTTCCTCCAGTTTTATTATAACCAACTCAAAACTGGGTAAGAATTGAAATAAAAACTCAAATCCCTTACCTCTAGGCACAGCATCATGCTATGATGAATACCGGGATATATGGACTTCCAAGGAAATGAAAGAGCCAATTAGCTAGGTAGAATGATATTCCAGCGAATCACTCGGTTTAACCACCCATTAGCCTTGCTCACTTCGAAAATCTCATAGAACTTACGCAACATGGCCAACGCAAGGTGGCAAACATGTCGTATTTTGAGACTACTTTGGGTCCAATACAACGATAAAAGGACCAGAGAACTCTTATCATAGTTCATAGATGACCCTCCTTCGGTTCCAAAATGATGGTTCTGTGGGCCAAACTTATAGAACAACTACACCAGGCATAATCGACCATCAGAGATCGTTATTCGCTGTATTGTTGACCGTTTTCGTACAACATTTTCGTTGCAAGATGCACTGGCACCGAGGGGCAGTCCTCCTTTAGGAGGGTGTTTGCCTGGTATTTGCAAAGATCTTGGTTTGAAGGTTTACAGAATTTAGTTCGTCAAAGAATTTTGTACTTTCGGAGAATGGGCCCAAAATTAACTGCCATTGGATTCGCTCTTTTATCGAAAAATTGTGTTCGACAATGAGGCTTATACATATTTTTACTGTGATTAGGTACGTGGCCACACATTGGGATACCCATAGAAGAGAGATTGCCCATTGGCTACGCCTAGTTCTACAAATATAGTTGGTATGAACTGCATCCACCATCCAGTAGATTTGATGAAGTTCAGGATGTCATTGATTGGTCTGCTGAATTATTCTTCTAGGTTATATGGATAAGATCTGGGCATTGACAGAGAATGTAGGTTGTGCCTTGTGTTATGCCCCGTGATTACTCTTATTAGGATAGAAAGGGATTTCCTATCCTTTTGCATAATCCTGTCAGTGTCTAGGAGGATTATTTGCTGTTAGTCTCTCTATGGACCTTAATCCTTGCTTCTTGCTTCAGTGCGCAAGGCAGGATGAACACTGAGGTGTCAACCTGTTCTGATGTAGATTCCAAACCTCTTCTGGTCAATTCGTCGGGCCTGGTATATTTTCGTGTGCAGTGACCCAGCAGAGGCCAGCATTGTGGTATGTCCTGACAACCCTAAGCTCTTTGGGATAAGCTTGGATTTTATATTGATAGAAGTAATCGCTTTTATTGTTGCTTGGCTGTCGAAAAGATGATACCTTCTTGTGGTAATGCCTTCAACGCTGTCTCCCGGGCAGGTATTTCTACTGCTAAGACCTTCGCTTGGAAAACACTGCTATGGTTCGGAAGGCGGACTGATTTGTATATCCCAAGCGCCTCAGAAAATATGTCCGAGCCCACGGTTATATTAATTTTTGATTCATCTTTCATCCTCGAAACATTTTTTTTATAATTGAATTTTCCTTTTATCTTTTCTGCCTGAAGTGATTTCTTGAGTCGATCGAGGAGAAAATAATCAAAGTAAACCAAACCAACCGGTGACTGTTGGATGCTATTCGCCTTGTTTTTGGTTAAAAACTCACGAAAAAGGATGTTATCACTTTTTTTTTGGTAAATAGCTTCTCGCGAACGTCACAAAACGTCTAACAATGTTGACTCTCTGATCTGTTGGCAAGAGTTGATGATGCATATTCTTTTTCGGTGAGGTTCATTCGGCTATACGTATGGTACATCTCGTCTCCAGTATACGTTTGATGAATGTTGGGTCGGACTTAGACAGGCTAAATCCTATCTTTTCACTGTCAATGCGGTCTTGTCTTCCATGCATGATGAATGACAGTGATAGGCCTAAGACCGATTCCTGTGGGAGTACCGACATTGTACCACAGCTTGCTGTTACTGAAATAGTTTGTCACTATATGAAGCAAAAAATATGGCCTATACATCCTAGCTAGCAAGTCCTAGTGATCGACTTGTTAGCGACGTTTTTTATGTCCAGTATATCTTTCGATGACTTCTTCTACGTTTTTCTTCTGTTACTCCAGCTCCAAATAATCTATTATTCTTGAGGATCTTTCCCATGCAATGTAATAGTATATTGTGGATAAGATGATGGTTCTCCTGGAGACTTCGTTCCTCTGACCAAATGCTATGTTTTTCATTTATGAGTTAGAGTACCGATCAACACTATATGGCGTGAAAGCTGCTCTGAATGACAAACAAGTCATAGATATCCCAGTTGACCAAGAACGTAGGAGTTTCTTTAGTGTTCAGTTGTCGACTGAGTCCTTCCATGAAAATAAATTACCTAACAGGCTCGGAGTTGAGCAACAATACCACATAATCCCTCAAATTTCAAGAATTTTAAATCAATTTGCGACGTAACGTACAGTCCGTGAGGCGATATAGTTCGCACCTGGAGAACTCTGTTCAATTTTATTCATCTTCGCCAGTTAAATTGGTTCACAGATTTCTAGGCATCATCCGTGAAGGCCTGCTGTAAAGGTCAGCTGTGAGGTCTACTATGTATTCAACGAGTACATCTGTTGAAAAACCTTGTGGTTATCTGTAAATAAATCTAAGTGGCCTCAAGAGTGAGACATTTGATTTAAATTTTGTTAAATGCTTCGAAACGCCAATGGATTTAAGGATAAGAACCGCATCTACCAATGAAGTGGAGCAATATTGATATTATTTTCCTTTTATTTCACTTTATTTTTAAGAATCTACTTCGAGAGCAATTTTACTTATCGAAGCGTTTGCGTAGTTCGTTTGAGAACCCCACCAGTTCGTGAGTCAACTCTTTTGTTTCCATATGAATTCTTGCCTTCGCAGATATGCTTCGTAATTTTTCTTCATTATGCAAAGCAGCAACACTCTCTGATTATTAAAAGTTTATGCAATTAACATTTAAGGTAAAGAAACAAAAAAAAAAAAACAATCGTTAACGTGTTTGTCCATTATTTTGCACCCATTTCCAACACGATACACTGATTTGCTACCTCCAAACGGTACAGATCATTTTTCTTGTCCACCTTTTTGGAACTGCCACAATTAATCACTTGCCATGAATGAATTCAAAAACCGGTCCTCGATTACTAAGCAGTAAAAAACAAATGCTTAACTATCAGTGGGAGACTTTCTTCGTGTTAAGTTTCAATTCAAATGCTCCCAACACACTACATCATCTTGTTAACGATACTTTCGTGTTTCGACACAAAGGTCACTCGTATTGCAAATACTACGTAATTTCAATATTCATTTCATATTTCCACTCGAATCAATCCCATGGAACTGGAAACACACCAGCTGGAAACTCATATAACCATCGTGGATCAGTCGATGGACATGAGGAAGTCGTGAGCGAAATTAAACTGCCAGAAATTTGTTAACAACACACAACACCATTCGAAGGAAAAAAAACTAGTTTATCGCTGCCAATTTAGATGGCTGAGAACGTATAATTTATTCCATGAAAATTGTGTGCCAAACAAAATTGTTGTGTTGCTGAATAGCCGAAATGTGGAGGCAAGAAGGCAGCCCTTTGGGAGACTTCTTGTAATTAAATTTCTTCCTACTTTGGGTCTGAAGGAAGGAAAAGGGAAAATAAATTATAAAATAGATGCATACGTGTGTTCAGAAGTTGTTACATCCACCACCAGTTGTTAGTATCTGAGTTGAGATCTGTTTGTTGATTGTTGCGCCTTGTGCGGGGAATGACGACTACTACTGGTGCTGCTGTTCCCGGTGTCTGGTGGCGATATAGAAGTTCGTTCAACTAGGAAGACGAAGAAGAAATGAATGTGTGGTACGCGTGTAGGTATGTTGTATCTACTTGGAATGAACAAATTGAAGTATCTGTTTGGTGTTGTCTCAGCATTAGGGCAGCGCTGGAGATAAATACAATGTTGGCAGGTTTGGTAGTCGCAAAGCCGCACGCAGATGGCGAATGAAATACGTGAGAGGAAAAGTGCATTGGATTCGAGCGTTATTTTTATGTAGCTTGACTGATCGAAGTGACTCATATAAATCAGGAAAATGAGCAAATAAATTAGAGTGGTTTTAATAGTTTCCCTGTCGCCCTGAACAGCCTCGGAAGAAAGGTTGTAAATGGTAAACTGGTACCATTAAGTGACTGGGTGGTTCTAAACTTCTTACACGTGATGGTAACAGGCATGTAACACAGATACCTTACCTCTGATACTGATCAAGTTAACGTCCTCTAGTAACAAAATAAAGAGAGCATTATTGGGCATTGAAATGAAAGTAACACTGTTCTTGACTGGCCACTGAATCTGCTGTGAGATACATTTAACCTGTGTGGTATCATGGTTCGCTAATTAAGAGGAACTACTCTTTGAACTACATTTGTACCCCCTCTGGGGATTCAACTAAGAGTGGTGCAGGTGCTTACCTGATGCTGCAAAACTACTGTCATCTGTATAGGTAACCATCCCACATCGTATCTTTTCTGTCTACTAGTAGCTCATCCACTACTAGCTATGTATAGGTACTATATTCAAGAGAAGAGGGGACAAGACATCATCTTGTGAAATATGTTCGGGGGTTTCAGTGTCCTCGAGGCGTAGTCGTCATGTGTTCGACTGGCTAATAATAATTCTTGAGGTGATAGTTGAGAAAACAGTGACCAGATAGGAAGGATGAATTTATTAGCGAGTCTTACACAGTTAAGTGAAGTCCAGTAATATAGCTTTTCATTTGGTTCCCACTGGTTTAGGTCTATCTTTATCTGGCTCACTGCTAAACTGGAAAAAAGTTCAGGGTTGATGTACGGAGATTGGACACCGGATCTGGTAAGTTTGTCAGCAGCCTCATTGCCAGGGATGCCTATGTAGAAGACAGTTCCAGACCAGCTTAGACTCAAAGTCAAAGACCATGAGACCTTTTAGAGCTGCATTAAAATGTTTGTACGTGTTCTTTGGAGGTTTCTTCTAATGCACTCTCTGGCACAGAGCTCGATAACAGAAACCTCTGCTTGACAGTTAGAGGCAAAGTGTCCTAACGAAGGAGGCAGTTTGTAGCTGGGATCTAAAATTCCGACTCCTACCCCATTTGGCATAAGAAGGACATCACGATTATCCCAATAACTGCGGTTCGGGAGGACAACTTTAAAGGGGCGATAGAGATTGATACTTTTCGGCATGAAGTCCGTCCGAGAGGCAGCGAAATTTTGTCAAGGATCTGCATATGTCCACCCAGGTTGGTGGTATCCAAGTTGTGTTTTAGGCGAAGCTTAATGGCACTTGGCGCAGTGCTCTTCATAACGCGTATATGCAGAGGTGACAGGTCTAGAAGGGCAGGTACGCACTGACCAGTCTTTGCACCTTTTGAAGGTTGGAGCTAAAGGAGGCTTGAATGGTCTTTTCCCACCATACGAGCGATAAGTAGATTATGATGATGGGGAGGTACATAAGTTTAGTGAATTTTTTTTGGTTTTAATCACCATTTTTCCCCGAATAGCCTAGAATAGGCCCAAAAGGCTTTGGTCGTCTTTTCAGTTGTGTCTGGATGAGGTTTCCAATTAAGTTTGTGATCCAAACTCACTACAAGGTATTTCGTTTCTTTTGAGAATCAACTTGTGTACCATTTAGAGTTAGAGTCGGGAGGTTTAACCTTCTCCTCTTGGTGAATGGTTTGATGACTGTTTAGACTTGTCTTAGCCCTTCTGACTGTCACCAGTCATTTAGTTTGTTTAGGGCATTTTCCATCTGTTCAGTGATACTTGATTCTTGTTTGTCTCTTCTCATTATCACGAATTGTCTTGACACCTTGGAGACAACGTTTAGTGGTTTTAGCGGACATTGAGATCTGTCCAAGCTTGGCAGAAGATATTTTACTTATAGCAGATTAAATAAGTTGAACTGAATTGAATTGAATTGAATTGATCTCTGTCCAAGGTACGAGGTTACTACATGCTTTCACATCTAGGCCATCTGTGCTACGGTAGCTAACAACCGCTGCTCTAAATGCTTATCTCTTTCAGAGAGGTTTTCAAATACTTACCATATTAATTCAACTCACAGATAAATGCAAATTTATTCCATAAAGTACAGTAAAAACCCATAAAAACCTAAGAAACGTCATCGCTATTTTAGTTACACCACACCACGGCCTAACTGTCAAAAATCCCCAAATTTATTACTGTCAAATTCAAAAACGAAAGTTTACACTATTCATAACTAATTGTGAACTAAAAATTGATATTTTATTGGAAAAAATGAAAGGAACCAACAAAAAGAATCCAAAATAGAAAAAAAAACTCATCAATCACCAATTCAGGGCACACTTCTCGAGAAAAGAAGAAAAGTCGTCTCGTCTCATAAATAAATTTCCAATTATTTCAAATGAATAAATGAAAACACAATTCAGCTGTCAAGGAGGCTGACCACCAGCTGTGGCACGGCATCTAAGGGAAGAAGTGCACTTTCGAAAGGCTGGCCGGCAGCAGAGTACACTCGTAAACAGGAATTTCCTCTTCATCTGTGAAATCAATAAACCAATTCGCAAATGGTAACAGCCACACGGCCATGTTAAGTTGAGAAGGTAATTACGGCGGTAAAAGTTTACATTGCACTGGCAGTGGGTCTTATTAAGGAGGCAAGTGTCTGTCACTAGTTGGTTGCATAAACACACTTGGATCGGTTGTACCACCTAAAGGAGTTAACTAATTTGGCTTACCATACCAGTAGGTGGTTTTTGAAAAGTTGTTAGTTTTATGGGTATTGACCATTAGGGAGTCCAAATGGGATTGTGCGGAGAATATGGAAAGATTGCTCCTGCAGCCGGCCAAGAAGACCAACGTGCATTTGTCGAGAGAGAGAAGGAACCAATCCAGACGATGATAGCCAAAATTTTCGTCCACTTGACCAAAGTGGGACTCAGAACCTTATGATCTGCAGGCTGAATGGTTCAAAGCAGTTGAAGATGACTTGGAAGAGAGTATAGTTGGTTGGTTGGTTGGTTGGTTGGTAAGGATACACGTTGACCAGAGAAGCTCCATTGCACTGCCGTTGCAGTGATTGGATCACACTCTTACTCTGGGAGGCATGCGCTGCTTTGTATGAAGGATCTAAGGATCTTTCGTCCCTGCAGTTTACAGAAGTCGTTGTAGGCGATACCCAGTGGCCGGTTCGGGTGTTAAATATCTTGGAGAGGGTTCATTTCTTTTGTTTTAGGTGTCCAATGGTCTTGTGTTAGTTTAAGGTCAATCAGAGCAATCATGGTGATGCCATCGATGATTGGCCACCTTTACCGCTCGGTGTTGGTAGGGTATTTAGCAGAAGACGCTGACGATGTCGGTGACGTTTAGGCTATCTTAACCAGAGGAGCCTCTTCTAGCCAGTGCATCAGTCGAGATTGCAAGAGATTTCATTGCAGTTTGACGGTCGATGTGGATGACCATATCCGATGCTGATACTGCATTAAGCGTCACCCACTCAGCTGCAATAGTGTGAGAAGTCGAAGGAGAAATGCATCTTCAGATCTTCTGAGAAGACTCCCGGGATCGAGTCCGTCCTACTTGGACCCGTCCGTAAAAATTGACACCGATTCGTGGTACAGGATTTGAAGCTGAGCCCATACAACAACTCATTCCCAAGGTCTACTTGAGGGGAGTCATACCTAATGAATGGAACCTCAGCATCGTTTGTCTGATGCACTAGAAAGGAGACTTCCTGAGATCGTACCATTACAGAGGTATTAGCTTCTTGAACATCACGTGCAGGGCCTGTGAATGACTGAAACCCTACTCTGAATGGCCACTATCAGTGCGCTTTCAGGCCAGGAAAGCCCACAGTCGATCAAATTATCACATGTCGACAGATCCTGGAAAGAATTGCAAGCAATTCCATTGATTTCAAGCCGGCATATGACAGAATCTCAAGAGACGACCTATATAGAGGCATGTCGGACTTCGAGATCTTTGCCAAACTCTTTCCCTACTCCATCAAGGTCGATAAAGACCTCATAGAGAAGAGACCTATGATGCGATTTCTTCAACACAGTACTTGAAAGGATTGTGCAAGACTCACAAGTCAGTAACGGAGGCACCATCCTTCAAGAGTCTGTGGCAGAATGTACCAGGTTGTCACTGGTGACTGGTTGCCTCTATTGACCAAAACAAAATCTGCCCTTTTTGCTGGGCTTACCATCGCTTTTTCGAGCATCTCGGGCGGTATAGCGATGGTTTCAGAACGAATGTTTGGCTTGAGCTCAACAATGGTCTGCTGGCATTCGTATACTTTGCTTGTAACCCCACAAACAGAAGTCCAAAAGGGTCAAATCTGGAGATCCGGGTGGCCAACTCTTATTCTTGGATTCTTTAAGGAAATTGGATTAGAGAAAGCGCTTTAGAGCAGATTTCTTCCGACAAGTCATTCTAAGAGTATATTGCCCTCGGAACGTCCAAAAGGAATCTAATGCGAGGAGAACTCTAATGAGGGAACATATCTCTCCAAGGTTTACGGGGTAGGGTACAATACAATCGAAAGTGGGTGCCGTGTCACAGTGGAAGACGACGCTTTCTGTGCTTTCACGCTCAATATGTTTCAGCGCGGCTTGTTGATATAACCACTTCTTTCTACCTACCTACCTGCCTACTTACTTACTTACCTACATATCTACCAACGTCAATCGCAATTTGCGTGTCTAAGTCCTCACATGACTAGTGATCTTCGGATAAAGAAGGCAGCAGTATGCCTTCATAGACGATATTCAATAGCGGGGGTCTAAGCACAGAACCCTGTGGTACCCAACTGGTAGCTACACTTTCCCTGCGGACTAAGAGACAGAGTGTGGAGGAGGACGTTTTGTGCTTGAACTTGACTTGACCGTATGTGCACATGCCGTGATGGTACATGCTTTACGTAGAGCAGATCACTACCCTAGAGGCCGGTAGGTTCAGAATAGGAAGCACTGTGATAGTGTGCATCAACAGGATCATCTTAAGTTTAAATTCCGGAAAGCGATGTAATCTTTCCATAGTCGGGGTCCTATATTTAGCTTTGAAGCCATGGAAGTGCGTCCCTTCTGAGTGTTCATTAGGATCTGAGTGAAGCTGAATCTCTCTGTCTTGTTAGATCGGAAGTCAAACAAGTCTGAAAGTGCAGCTGAGAAGCTAAAATTTCGTAGATAACTCTTCCTGGATAGTATTTCGACGAGGATGGAACTTATGGTCTCTGTAGGTGAGGGTCGTAGGGCGTTTTCCAGTTCAGCTGCAGTAGATTCCCTTGAGCGTTCTGCGTGTGACACAATTGGACAATAGAAGCCGAGTGTCATCTGGATATGTGTCCTTTGAATAGTTTCCGCATGCGCAGTCTTCTAAAAAAATTCTAACATAGTCCTTTGAATTTTCTTTACAGGAAGACGACGTTCGGTGGACACCGCTGCACGAGGCGGCCGCCACTGGTGACAGTAAAACGTTACAAACCCTGCTAGCTGCCAACGGGGACCGCACGGCCAAAGAATCCAAACACGGCAACACTCCGCTTCATGAGGCTGCATGGCGTGGCTACAGCCGATGCGTGAAAGTTCTATGCGCTCCACCAAATCCAAAGAAAGATCAGAAAGATAAAAAGCTGAAGGGCGTCCTCCAGGAAACCAGAGGTGCACTGCATAGCGCCCTGTTGGGCATTAAGAACGATGGCGGCTTCTCTGCGTTGCATTTAGCCGCCCAAAATGGTCACAACCAGAGTTGTCGGGAGATTCTGTTGGCCGGAGGTGATCCCGACATTCAAAATAATGTAAGTTTTGGAGTTCCTGTTCGAGAGTCTCAATTAATTTTGTTCCTTCTTTCAGTATGGAGACACTGCACTGCATACGGCCTGTCGCTATGGACACGCTGGAGCGACACGCATTCTTCTCTCGGCCAGTTGCGATTCGAATAAGCCCAATCTCAATGGCGACTCACCACTGCACATCGCCTGTGCGATGGGCCGACGAAAGCTGACAAGAATCCTTCTGGAAGCCGGAGGCAACATGACTGTACGAAATTCTCAAGAGGAGACCGCCCGTGATATTGCTATTCGCAAGAGCTACAATGAAATCCTGAATATCCTCGATAATCCGAAGAAACCCCGCAGGGACAAGGACAAGTCCAGTGGCAGCGGAGGCGGCAGAAATTCTGGAGACCGAAAGAGACACTCGAGAGGCGATCACGTGGATGGTGTGGCAAATCCTGTAAGCTGGTCGCCGTACGGCTGTCACTACTTTCCCGATCCCAGTACGTTTCCTTCACCCAAACTCGACACATTACCAAAGGAACCTCTGAAGAAAGGTGAGCAGTATTACCTGGATTTGGCGGGTAATATCTGTAAGGGGCCAGTTGGAGTCGGTAACACGTGCTACTGTGGACCGTTCTTCAGGCATATCGAGGATAAGATCAACAGAAATCGAAAGAGTCTGCGAAAGTATGTGTTCAAGGCGACCGAGAGGTTGGATAGCAAAGTCCAGGCCCTGGCCATCCGGACAGATGATCAAATTGAGCAGTTAACGCGGTCAATGATAGCCGACCGCATCCGATGTGAGAGCAGACGCCTGCATCTGGAGCACTGGCTGAAGAGGGGCGAGCCATTCAGGCTCACAACGATAGGTCACCAATCGAGATCACGCAAGAAATCCCACACGTTAAGTCGATGTAAGAGCCTCGAATTGCTGGACGGCGAGAGCATGCAGGACAGCAAGCTACAGAACTCGAAAAGCTTCGATGCGTTGGAGGAGGCCGTCGTGCAAGTCCATCGAGAAGCGGAGAACAGTGACGATGATGACATGTCTGTGGCGAGTCTTGGACGAGGAGAGGAAAGGGGCGACAAACGATGGGACCGTCTGGAGACGGATTACTTCAACGTGTCAGAGCGGCTGGAGGAGCTACTGGCAAAGACTAACGAAATCCTCGAAATGGAAAAGGAGGCCAGTAAGCGAAGAAAAGAGGAGCTACTTGCCTTCACCGAACCAACAATTAAGCGAAGAGAGCGCCGCAGTCAGAACGTGGCATCCCTCGGAAAGGACGTCATAGACCAGCTGCATCAGGTGACGCTGGACGACAAGCCAGTGGAGGATCCCAATCAGATAACAGTGCTCCCACTCGGAGATGACGCACCTACCCATGAACAGGAAGCAGCTGCCGGAATCAGTGAAGCGACGAATGACTACGTGACATACCTCTCCAGAATGCAGTCGGGAAGAACCTCTCAACACTCGACCAATCGACCACTGCAAGAGAAGTACCAATCCTTCTCCCAAATGCACAGCAACGAGCACATGTTGCAGGATGTCATCACTGCCATTCGAAAGGATCACCAAATGGTCAAGGAACTCATCGAGTGCGAGACACTGAACGAGATGGAGAACACCCACGAGGACAAGCTGAGCTACAAGGACGAACAGACCCTACTCAACGTGAACGGATTCTTTCAAAATACCTGCTTCGACGACAGTATAGGCGACTCGCCCAGCAACACTCTCAAGGCCGAGAACAAGGTGACCATGACCTCAGTGAAAAATATCTCCGAACTCTGCGAGAAGCCCTTTGAAATACCAACCTATGCCGAGCTCAACAAGCTGAAGCCCCGAGTAGATCCCAGTACCAGCCAGTCGAAAGATTGGCGTCGCAAGGCTATCAAGAACTCCAACAAAGACCTGGAAGATCTCTCGGAAAGGGTCAACGGAACCATCAAAAAGGTGGAAATCAAGAACAGCGAGATAAAGACACTGAAGAAGCCATCCACCGGAGGCATCCTCAAACGTAGTAAAGTCCAGGAGCTAGTAGCACGACTCCAGGGCAAGCTCAGCAGTTCGGTGACAGTAAAAAGTACCGAACACGACGAATCCTCGGAGAGCAGTGAAGATGAGCACAATGACCAGAACGAAGCCCATCAAATGGAGAACAATCAGATGCACATGGGTGCCTACACTTCCTACCGACAGCCGCAGATGAATTCTCCAAACAACAGCAACGTCGTCCCAGCCAACAACATGGTCCAAGCAAGTTCCTCCACAAGTCTCTACGCCACGCCGGTTCCCAACAACAGCTACTCCTACCGCTTGATCCCCAAAGACGCCTACTTCCATGAACTACCAAACAAGAGTCGTCCCGCACTCCAACCCTACCGCTACTCCAACCAGCCAGACCACCAACTACAGCAGCAACCCCTGTCGCTGCCAAACAACTACTACCATCACCAGAACCAACAGCAACAGCAACATCACCAAAATCTCCAGAACCATCAACAACAGCAACAACAACACATATGGCCTCGAGGAGTTCCCAGTGACCGCTACATGCCTGTGAGCCTTCAACAGCAGCAGCACAACGCTGCTCTAATGAATCCCTCCTCTTACGCCTCGCCCTACAACAATATGCCACCACTGATGGTGCACACGCCACCGCAACCCCTACGCACTCCCGTCGCCGAACGGCTCCTAACCAATCGCAAGTTCATGCCACCAAATAGCAGCTCGCCAGACTACGAGCTAGCCGCTACACCAGTAACCCTCAAGAACTGCAATCAAATGCAAAACGCAAATCTACTCCTCCAGCAAACCTCAACAGCTGGCCTCATGGCCACCATGGACCACCAGCAGCACATGGTCGAGCGCGACGTCAGCAATGACTCAGGCTTCAGCACTCGCATCTACGGCGGCGGCAGCGAGTCCCATCGCCCAAGTCCAAGCCTCTCCGGCCACACCGACTACGGCGGCATGCAGTCACCCTCCAACGTTCTCATGTACCCCACTGGCCACGTCCAGGCCGACACCGGCGACGTCACCTACTACATGGGCAACGTCTCCAGCTTAGTTTAAACCTTCATTTCTTTTACCACCTAAGACTAATTTAAAAAAAATAAACAAACACTCGTACGTCCTTATTTAAACTCTAAATATACTCGAAACTAATTTATAAGTTAATATTTTTTTTTTACTATTTTTACAAACAAAGAGGAAGACAATAAATAAAATTTATTAAAAAAAAGCAAAGAACCAAGCCCGGCTTTTACATATCCAACTTCAAACAGACAGACAAGCAGCGGCTGCTCAGACAAGGACGAAGGCCAAGGACGAAATGGCCAGATCCCATTTCCCTTGAATTTCGCTTATTTGACCCAAAAAGCTAAGGAAGAGGAGATAGGAGAAGATATTGAATTTGAAGTGGACCAATCGACTTTGACCATCTTTCACTGTGGTCCCCCACATTGCTTATGAATTGGATCGAGAAACTTTGGCCATCTATCACTGTGGTCCCCCGCATTGCTTATGAGTTGGATCGAGCGAATTTGGCCATTTTTCAATGTGGTCCCCCACATTGGATTATGGGTTGGATCGAGGGCCTTTTTCCACCTTTCACCGTGGTACTCCGCATTGATTTTCGAATGCCAGATAGCGGCAAACTGAGGACGCCAAAGTCTTAATCATACCTTAAACGTTTATTGGTTAAGTTTTTTGTTCAATTAGGTCCATTTAGTCCAAAACGATAAGGGAGAGGAGATATGAGAAGATATTGCATTTGAAGTGGACCAATCGACTTTGGCCATCTTTCACTGTGGTCCCCCACATTGCTTATGAATTGGATCGAGAAACTTTGGCCATCTATCACTGTGGTCCCCCGCATTGCTTATGAGTTGGATCGAGCGAATTTGGCCATTTTTCAATGTGGTCCCCCACATTGGATTATGGGTTGGATCGAGGGCCTTTTTCCACCTTTCACCGTGGTACTCCGCATTGATTTTCGAATGCCAGATAGCGGCAAACTGAGGACGCCAAAGTCTTAATCATACCTTAAACGTTTATTGGTTAAGTTTTTTGTTCAATTAGGTCCATTTAGTCCAAAACGATAAGGGAGAGGAGATATGAGAAGATATTGCATTTGAAGTGGACCAATCGACTTTGACCATCTTTCACTGTGGTCCCCCACATTGCTTATGAATTGGATCGAGAAACTTTGGCCATCTATCACTGTGGTCCCCCACATTGCTTATGAGTTGCATCGAGCGAATTTGGCTATTTTTCAATGTGGTCCCCCACATTGGATTATAGGTTGGATCGAGGGCCTTTTTCCACCTTTCACCGTGGTACTCCGCATTGATTTTCGAGTGCCAGATAGCGGCAAACTGAAGACGCCAAAGTCTTAATCATACCTTAAACGTTTTTTGGTTAAGTTTTTTGTTCAATTAGGTCCATTTAGTCCAAAACGCTAAGGGAGAGGAGATATGAGAAGATATTGCATTTGAAGTGGACCAATCGACTTTGGCCATCTTTCACTGTGGTCCCCCACATTGCTTATGAATTGGATCGAGAAACTTTGGCCATCTATCACTGTGGTCCCCCGCATTGCTTATGAGTTGGATCGAGCGAATTTGGCCATTTTTCAATGTGGTCCCCCACATTGGATTATGGGTTGGATCGAGGGCCTTTTTCCACCTTTCACCGTGGTACTCCGCATTGATTTTCGAATGCCAGATAGCGGCAAACTGAGGACGTCAAAATCTTAATCATACCTTAAACGTTTTTTGGTTAAGTTTTTTGTTCAATTAGGTCCATTTAGTCCAAAACGCTAAGGGAGAGGAGATATGAGAAGATATTGCATTTGAAGTGGACCAATCGACTTTGACCATCTTTCACTGTGGTCCCCCACATTGCTTATGAATTGGATCGAGAAACTTTGGCCATCTATCACTGTGGTCCCCCACATTGCTTATGAGTTGGATCGAGCGAATTTGGCCATTTTTCAATGTGGTCCCCCACATTGGATTATGGGTTGGATCGAGGGCCTTTTTCCACCTTTCACCGTGGTACTCCGCATTGATTTTCGAATGCCAGATAGCGGCAAACTGAGGACGTCAAAATCTTAATCATACCTTAAACGTTTTTTGGTTAAGTTTTTTGTTCAATTAGGTCCATTTAGTCCAAAACGCTAAGGGAGAGGAGATATGAGAAGATATTGCATTTGAAGTGGACCAATCGACTTTGACCATCTTTCACTGTGGTCCCCCACATTGCTTATGAATTGGATCGAGAAACTTTGGCCATCTATCACTGTGGTCCCCCGCATTGCTTATGAGTTGGATCGAGCGAATTTGGCCATTTTTCAATGTGGTCCCCCACATTGGATTATGGGTTGGATCGAGGGCCTTTTTCCACCTTTCACCGTGGTACTCCGCATTGATTTTCGAATGCCAGATAGCGGCAAACTGAGGACGTCAAAATCTTAATCATACCTTAAACGTTTTTTGGTTAAGTTTTTTGTTCAATTAGGTCCATTTAGTCCAAAACGCTAAGGGAGAGGAGATATGAGAAGATATTGCATTTGAAGTGGACCAATCGACTTTGACCATCTTTCACTGTGGTCCCCCACATTGCTTATGAATTGGATCGAGAAACTTTGGCCATCTATCACTGTGGTCCCCCACATTGCTTATGAGTTGGATCGAGCGAATTTGACCATTTTTCAATGTGGTCCCCCACATTGGATTATGGGTTGGATCGAGGGCCTTTTCCACCTTTCACCGTGGTACTCCGCATTGATTTTCGAATGCCTGATAGCGGAAAACTGAGGATGCCAAAGTCTTAATCATACCTTAAACGTTTTTTGGTTAAGTTTTTTGTTCAATTAGGTCCATTTAGTCCAAAACGCTAAGGGAGAGGAGATATAAGAAGATATTGCATTAGAAGTGGACCAATCGACCGTGACCATCTTTCACTGTGGTCCCCCACATTGCTTATGAATTGGATCGAGAAACTTTGGCCATCTATCACTGTGGTCCCCCACATTACTTTATGAGTTGGATCGAGAGAATTTGGCCATTTTTCAATGTGGTCCCCCACATTGCTTATGGGTTGGATCGAGGGCCTTTTTCCATCTTTGACCGTGGTACTCCGCATTCACCTTCGAATGCCAGATAGCGGCAAACTGAGGACGCCAAAGTCTAAATCATACTTTAAACGTTTTTTGGTTAAGTTTTTTGTCAATTTCGTCCATTGAATCCAAAACGCTAAGGGAGAGGAGATATGAGAAGATATTGCATATGAAGTGGGTCCACCTATCGACTTTGACCATCTTTCACTGTGGTCCCCCACATTGCTTATGAATTGGATCGAGAAACTTTGGCCATCTATCACTGTGGTCCCCCACATTACTTCATGAGTTGGATCGAGAGAATTTGGCCATTTTTCAATGTGGTCCCCCACATTGCTTATGGGTTGGATCGAGCGCCTTTTTCCATCTTTGACCGTGGTACTCCGCATTCACCTTCGAATGCCAGATAGCGGCAAACTGAGGACGCCAAAGTCTAAATCATACCTTAAACGTTTTTTGGTTAAGCTTTTTGTCAATTTCGTCCATTGAGTCCAAAACGCTAAGGGAGAGGAGATATGAGAAGATATTGCATATGAAGTGGACCTATCGACTTTGACCATCTTTCACTGTGGTCCCCCACATTGCTTATGAATTGGATCGAGAAACTTTGGCCATCTATCACTGTGGTCCCCCACATTACTTTATGAGTTGGATCGAGAGAATTTGGCCATTTTTCAATGTGGTCCCCCACATTGCTTATGGGTTGGATCGAGGGCCTTTTTCCATCTTCGACCGTGGTACTCCGCATTCACTTTCGAATGCCAGATAGCGGCAAACTGAGGACGCCAAAGTCTAAATCATACCTTAAACGTTTTTTGGTTAAGTTTTTTGTTCAATTAGGTCCATTTAGTCCAAAACGCTAAGGGAGAGGAGATATGAGAAGATATTGCATTTGAAGTGGACCAATCGACTTTGACCATCTTTCACTGTGGTCCCCCACATTGCTTATGAATTGGATCGAGAAACTTTGGCCATCTATCACTGTGGTCCCCCACATTGCTTATGAGTTGGATCGAGCGAATTTGACCATTTTTCAATGTGGTCCCCCACATTGGATTATGGGTTGGATCGAGGGCCTTTTCCACCTTTCACCGTGGTACTCCGCATTGATTTTCGAATGCCTGATAGCGGAAAACTGAGGATGCCAAAGTCTTAATCATACCTTAAACGTTTTTTGGTTAAGTTTTTTGTTCAATTAGGTCCACTTAGTCCAAAACGCTAAGGGAGAGGAGATATAAGAAGATATTGCATTAGAAGTGGACCAATCGACCGTGACCATCTTTCACTGTGGTCCCCCACATTGCTTATGAATTGGATCGAGAAACTTTGGCCATCTATCACTGTGGTCCCCCACATTACTTTATGAGTTGGATCGAGAGAATTTGGCCATTTTTCAATGTGGTCCCCCACATTGCTTATGGGTTGGATCGAGGGCCTTTTTCCATCTTTGACCGTGGTACTCCGCATTCACCTTCGAATGCCAGATAGCGGCAAACTGAGGACGCCAAAGTCTAAATCATACTTTAAACGTTTTTTGGTTAAGTTTTTTGTCAATTTCGTCCATTGAATCCAAAACGCTAAGGGAGAGGAGATATGAGAAGATATTGCATATGAAGTGGGTCCACCTATCGACTTTGACCATCTTTCACTGTGGTCCCCCACATTGCTTATGAATTGGATCGAGAAACTTTGGCCATCTATCACTGTGGTCCCCCACATTGCTTCATGAGTTGGATCGAGAGAATTTGGCCATTTTTCAATGTGGTCCCCCACATTGCTTATGGGTTGGATCGAGCGCCTTTTTCCATCTTTGACCGTGGTACTCCGCATTCACCTTCGAATGCCAGATAGCGGCAAACTGAGGACGCCAAAGTCTAAATCATACCTTAAACGTTTTTTGGTTAAGCTTTTTGTCAATTTCGTCCATTGAGTCCAAAACGCTAAGGGAGAGGAGATATGAGAAGATATTGCATATGAAGTGGACCTATCGACTTTGACCATCTTTCACTGTGGTCCCCCACATTGCTTATGAATTGGATCGAGAAACTTTGGCCATCTATCACTGTGGTCCCCCACATTACTTTATGAGTTGGATCGAGAGAATTTGGCCATTTTTCAATGTGGTCCCCCACATTGCTTATGGGTTGGATCGAGGGCCTTTTTCCATCTTCGACCGTGGTACTCCGCATTCACTTTCGAATGCCAGATAGCGGCAAACTGAGGACGCCAAAGTCTAAATCATACCTTAAACGTTTTTTGGTTAAGCTTTTTGTCAATTTCGTCCATTGAGTCCAAAACGCTAAGGGAGAGGAGATATGAGAAGATATTGCATATGAAGTGGACCTATCGACTTTGACCATCTTTCACTGTGGTCCCCCACATTGCTTATGAATTGGATCGAGAAACTTTGGCCATCTATCACTGTGGTCCCCCACATTACTTTATGAGTTGGATCGAGAGAATTTGGCCATTTTTCAATGTGGTCCCCCACATTGCTTATGGGTTGGATCGAGGGCCTTTTTCCATCTTTGACCGTGGTACTCCGCATTCACTTTCGAATGCCAGATAGCGGCAAACTGAGGACGCCAAAGTCTAAATCATACCTTAAACGTTCTTTGGTTAAGTTTTTTGTTCAATTATGTCCATTTAGTCCAAAACGCTAAGGGAGAGGAGATATGAGAAGATATTGCATATGAAGTTGACCTATCGACTTTGACCATCTTTCACTGTGGTCCCCCACATTGCTTATGAATTGGATCGAGAAACTTTGGCCATCTATCACTGTGGTCCCCCACATTACTTTATGAGTTGGATCGAGAGAATTTGGCCATTTTTCAATGTGGTCCCCCACATTGCTTATGGGTTGGATCAAGGGCCTTTTTCCATCTTTGACCGTGGTACTCCGCATTCACTTTCGAATGCCAGATAGCGGCAAACTGAGGACGCCAAAGTCTAAATCATACCTTAAACGTTTTTTGGTTAAGTTTTTTGTCAATTTCGTCCATTGAACCCAAAACGCTAAGGGAGAGGAGATATGAGAAGATATTGCATATGAAGTGGACCTATCGACTTTGACCATCTTTCACTGTGGTCCCCCACATTGCTTATGAATTGGATCGAGAAACTTTGGCCATCTATCACTGTGGTCCCCCACATTACTTTATGAGTTGGATCGAGAGAATTTGGCCATTTTTCAATGTGGTCCCCCACATTGCTTATGGGTTGGATCGAGGGCCTTTTTCCATCTTTGACCGTGGTACTCCGCATTCACTTTCGAATGCCAGATAGCGGCAAACTGAGGACGCCAAAGTCTAAATCATACTTTAAACGTTTTTTGGTTAAGTTTTTTGTCAATTTCGTCCATTGAATCCAAAACGCTAAGGGAGAGGAGATATGAGAAGATATTGCATATGAAGTGGGTCCACCTATCGACTTTGACCATCTTTCACTGTGGTCCCCCACATTGCTTATGAATTGGATCGAGAAACTTTGGCCATCTATCACTGTGGTCCCCCACATTACTTTATGAGTTGGATCGAGAGAATTTGGCCATTTTTCAATGTGGTCCCCCACATTGCTTATGGGTTGGATCGAGGGCCTTTTTCCATCTTTGACCGTGGTACTCCGCATTCACCTTCGAATGCCAGATAGCGGCAAACTGAGGACGCCAAAGTCTAAATCATACTTTAAACGTTTTTTGGTTAAGTTTTTTGTCAATTTCGTCCATTGAATCCAAAACGCTAAGGGAGAGGAGATATGAGAAGATATTGCATATGAAGTGGGTCCACCTATCGACTTTGACCATCTTTCACTGTGGTCCCCCACATTGCTTATGAATTGGATCGAGAAACTTTGGCCATCTATCACTGTGGTCCCCCACATTACTTCATGAGTTGGATCGAGAGAATTTGGCCATTTTTCAATGTGGTCCCCCACATTGCTTATGGGTTGGATCGAGCGCCTTTTTCCATCTTTGACCGTGGTACTCCGCATTCACCTTCGAATGCCAGATAGCGGCAAACTGAGGATGCCAAAGTCTAAATCATACCTTAAACATTTTTTGGTTAAGTTTTTTGTTCAATTATGTCCATTTAGTCCAAAACGCTAAGGGAGAGGAGATATGAGAAGATATTGCATATGAAGTGGACCTATCGACTTTGACCATCTTTCACTGTGGTCCCCCACATTGCTTATGAATTGGATCGAGAAACTTTGGCCATCTATCACTGTGGTCCCCCACATTACTTTATGAGTTGGATCGAGAGAATTTGGCCATTTTTCAATGTGCTCCCCCACATTGCTTATGGGTTGGATCGAGGGCCTTTTTCCATCTTCGACAGTGGTACTCCGCATTCACCTTCGAATGCCAGATAGCGGCAAACTGAGGACGCCAAAGTCTAAATCATACCTTAAACGTTTTTTGGTTAAGTTTTTTGTCAATTTCGTCCATTGAATCCAAAACGCTAAGGGAGAGGAGATATGAGAAGATATTGCATATGAAGTGGGTCCACCTATCGACTTAGACCATCTTTCACTGTGGTCCCCCACATTGCTTATGAATTGGATCGAGAAACTTTGGCCATCTATCACTGTGGTCCCCCACATTACTTTATGAGTTGGATCTAGAGAATTTGGCCATTTTTCAATGTGGTCCCCCACATTGCTTATGGGTTGGATCGAGGGCCTTTTTCCATCTTCGACCGTGGTACTCCGCATTCACCTTCGAATGCCAGATAGCGGCAAACTGAGGACGCCAAAGTCTAAATCATACCTTAAACGTTTTTTGGTTAAGTTTTTTGTCAATTTCGTCCATTGAATCCAAAACGCTAAGGGAGAGGAGAAATGAGAAGATATTGCATATGAAGTGGGTCCACCTATCGACTTTGACCATCTTTCACTGTGGTCCCCCACATTGCTTATGAATTGGATCGAGAAACTTTGGTCATCTATCACTGTGGTCCCCCACATTACTTTATGAGTTGGATCGAGAGAATTTGGCCATTTTTCAATGTGGTCCCCCACATTGCTTATGGGTTGGATCGAGGGCCTTTTTCCATCTTTGACCGTGGTACTCCGCATTCACCTTCGAATGCCAGATAGCGGCAAACTGAGGACGCCAAAGTCTAAATCATACTTTAAACGTTTTTTGGTTAAGTTTTTTGTCAATTTCGTCCATTGAATCCAAAACGCTAAGGGAGAGGAGATATGAGAAGATATTGCATATGAAGTGGGTCCACCTATCGACTTTGACCATCTTTCACTGTGGTCCCCCACATTGCTTATGAATTGGATCGAGAAACTTTGGCCATCTATCACTGTGGTCCCCCACATTACTTCATGAGTTGGATCGAGAGAATTTGGCCATTTTTCAATGTGGTCCCCCACATTGCTTATGGGTTGGATCGAGCGCCTTTTTCCATCTTTGACCGTGGTACTCCGCATTCACCTTCGAATGCCAGATAGCGGCAAACTGAGGACGCCAAAGTCTAAATCTTACCTTAAACGTTTTTTGGTTAAGCTTTTTGTCAATTTCGTCCATTGAGTCCAAAACGCTAAGGGAGAGGAGATATGAGAAGATATTGCATATGAAGTGGACCTATCGACTTTGACCATCTTTCACTGTGGTCCCCCACATTGCTTATGAATTGGATCGAGAAACTTTGGCCATCTATCACTGTGGTCCCCCACATTACTTTATGAGTTGGATCGAGAGAATTTGGCCATTTTTCAATGTGGTCCCCCACATTGCTTATGGGTTGGATCGAGGGCCTTTTTCCATCTTCGACCGTGGTACTCCGCATTCACTTTCGAATGCCAGATAGCGGCAAACTGAGGACGCCAAAGTCTAAATCATACCTTAAACGTTTTTTGGTTAAGCTTTTTGTCAATTTCGTCCATTGAGTCCAAAACGCTAAGGGAGAGGAGATATGAGAAGATATTGCATATGAAGTGGACCTATCGACTTTGACCATCTTTCACTGTGGTCCCCCACATTGCTTATGAATTGGATCGAGAAACTTTGGCCATCTATCACTGTGGTCCCCCACATTACTTTATGAGTTGGATCGAGAGAATTTGGCCATTTTTCAATGTGGTCCCCCACATTGCTTATGGGTTGGATCGAGGGCCTTTTTCCATCTTTGACCGTGGTACTCCGCATTCACTTTCGAATGCCAGATAGCGGCAAACTGAGGACGCCAAAGTCTAAATCATACCTTAAACGTTCTTTGGTTAAGTTTTTTGTTCAATTATGTCCATTTAGTCCAAAACGCTAAGGGAGAGGAGATATGAGAAGATATTGCATATGAAGTTGACCTATCGACTTTGACCATCTTTCACTGTGGTCCCCCACATTGCTTATGAATTGGATCGAGAAACTTTGGCCATCTATCACTGTGGTCCCCCACATTACTTTATGAGTTGGATCGAGAGAATTTGGCCATTTTTCAATGTGGTCCCCCACATTGCTTATGGGTTGGATCGAGGGCCTTTTTCCATCTTTGACGGTGGTACTCCGCATTCACTTTCGAATGCCAGATAGCGGCAAACTGAGGACGCCAAAGTCTAAATCATACCTTAAACGTTTTTTGGTTAAGTTTTTTGTTCAATTATGTCCATTTAGTCCAAAACGCTAAGGGAGAGGAGATATGAGAAGATATTGCATATGAAGTTGACCTATCGACTTTGACCATCTTTCACTGTGGTCCCCCACATTGCTTATGAATTGGATCGAGAAACTTTGGCCATCTATCACTGTGGTCCCCCACATTACTTTATGAGTTGGATCGAGAGAATTTGGCCATTTTTCAATGTGGTCCCCCACATTGCTTATGGGTTGGATCAAGGGCCTTTTTCCATCTTTGACCGTGGTACTCCGCATTCACTTTCGAATGCCAGATAGCGGCAAACTGAGGACGCCAAAGTCTAAATCATACCTTAAACGTTTTTTGGTTAAGTTTTTTGTCAATTTCGTCCATTGAATCCAAAACGCTAAGGGAGAGGAGATATGAGAAGATATTGCATATGAAGTGGGTCCACCTATCGACTTTGACCATCTTTCACTGTGGTCCCCCACATTGCTTATGAATTGGATCGAGAAACTTTGGCCATCTATCACTGTGGTCCCCCACATTACTTTATGAGTTGGATCGAGAGAATTTGGCCATTTTTCAATGTGGTCCCCCACATTGCTTATGGGTTGGATCAAGGGCCTTTTTCCATCTTTGACCGTGGTACTCCGCATTCACTTTCGAATGCCAGATAGCGGCAAACTGAGGACGCCAAAGTCTAAATCATACCTTAAACGTTTTTTGGTTAAGTTTTTTGTCAATTTCGTCCATTGAATCCAAAACGCTAAGGGAGAGGAGATATGAGAAGATATTGCATATGAAGTGGGTCCACCTATCGACTTTGACCATCTTTCACTGTGGTCCCCCACATTGCTTATGAATTGGATCGAGAAACTTTGGCCATCTATCACTGTGGTCCCCCACATTACTTTATGAGTTTGATCGAGAGAATTTGGACATTTTTCAATGTGGTCCCCCACATTGCTTATGGGTTGGATCGAGGGCCTTTTTCCATCTTTGACAATGGTACTCCGCATTCACCTTCGAATGCCAGATAGCGCCAAACTGAGGACGCCAAAGTCTAAGTCATACCTTAAACGTTTTTTGGTTAAGTTTTTTGTCAATTTCGACCATTGAATCCAAAACGCTAAGGGAGAGGAGATATGAGAAGATATTGCATATGAAGTGGGTCCACCTATCGACTTAGACCATCTTTCACTGTGGTCCCCCACATTGCTTATGAATTGGATCGAGAAACTTTGGCCATCTATCACTGTGGTCCCCCACATTACTTTATGAGTTGGATCTAGAGAATTTGGCCATTTTTCAATGTGGTCCCCCACATTGCTTATGGGTTGGATCGAGGGCCTTTTTCCATCTTCGACCGTGGTACTCCGCATTCACCTTCGAATGCCAGATAGCGGCAAACTGAGGACGCCAAAGTCTAAATCATACCTTAAACGTTTTTTGGTTAAGTTTTTTGTCAATTTCGTCCATTGAATCCAAAACGCTAAGGGAGAGGAGAAATGAGAAGATATTGCATATGAAGTGGGTCCACCTATCGACTTTGACCATCTTTCACTGTGGTCCCCCACATTGCTTATGAATTGGATCGAGAAACTTTGGCCATCTATCACTGTGGTCCCCCACATTACTTTATGAGTTGGATCGAGAGAATTTGGCCATTTTTCAATGTGGTCCCCCACATTGCTTATGGGTTGGATCGAGGGCCTTTTTCGCGGCAAACTGAGGACGAAAAAGTCTAAATCATACCTTAAACGTTTTTTGGTTAAGTTTTTTGTCAATTTCGTCCATTGAATCCAAAACGCTAAGGGAGAGGAGATATGAGAAGATATTGCATATGAAGTCGGTCCACCTATCGACTTAGACCATCTTTCACTGTGGTCCCCCACATTGCTTATGAATTGGATCGAGAAACTTTGGCCATCTATCACTGTGGTCCCCCACATTACTTTATGAGTTGGATCTAGAGAATTTGGCCATTTTTTAATGTGGTCCCCCACATTGCTTATGGGTTGGATCGAGGGCCTTTTTCCATCTTCGACCGTGGTACTCCGCATTCACCTTCGAATGCCAGATAGCGGCAAACTGAGGACGCCAAAGTCTAAATCATACCTTAAACGTTTTTTTGTTAAGTTTTTTGTCAATTTCGTCCATTGAATCCAAAACGCTAAGGGAGAGGAGATATGAGAAGATATTGCATATGAAGTGGGTCCACCTATCGACTTTGACCATCTTTCACTGTGGTCCCCCACATTGCTTATGAATTGGATCGAGAAACTTTGGCCATCTATCACTGTGGTCCCCCACATTACTTTATGAGTTGGATCGAGAGAATTTGGCCATTTTTCAATGTGGTCCCCCACATTGCTTATGGGTTGGATCGAGGGCCTTTTTCCATCTTCGACCGTGGTACTCCGCATTCACCTTCGAATGCCAGATAGCGGCAAACTGAGGACGCCAAAGTCTAAATCATACCTTAAACGTTTTTTGTTTAAGTTTTTTGTCAATTTCGTCCATTGAATCCAAAACGCTAAGGGAGAGGAGATATGAGAAGATATTGCATATGAAGTGGGTCCACCTATCGACTTTGACCATCTTTCACTGTGGTCCCCCACATTGCTTATGAATTGGATCGAGAAACTTTGGCCATCTATCACTGTGGTCCCCCACATTACTTTATGAGTAGGATCGAGAGAATTTGGCCATTTTTCAATGTGGTCCCCCACATTGCTTATGGGTTGGATCGAGCGCCTTTTTCCATCTTTGACGGTGGTACTCCGCATTCACTTTCGAATGCCAGATAGCGGCAAACTGAGGACGCCAAAGTCTAAATCATACCTTAAACGTTTTTTGGTTAAGTTTTTTGTCAATTGCGTCCACTGAATCCAAAACGCTAAGGGAGAGGAGATATGAGAAGATATTGCATATGAAGTGGGTCCACCTATCGACTTTGACCATCTTTCACTGTGGTCCCCCACATTGCTTATGAATTGGATCGAGAAACTTTGGCCATCTATCACTGTGGTCCCCCACATTACTTTATGAGTAGGATCGAGAGAATTTGGCCATTTTTCAATGTGGTCCCCCACATTGCTTATGGGTTGGATCGAGCGCCTTTTTCCATCTTTGACCGTGGTACTCCGCATTCACTTTCGAATGCCAGATAGCGGCAAACTGAGGACGCCAAAGTCTAAATCATACCTTAAACGTTTTTTGGTTAAGTTTTTTGTCAATTTCGTCCATTGAATCCAAAACGCTAAGGGAGAGGAGATATGAGAAGATATTGCATATGAAGTGGGTCCACCTATCGACTTTGACCATCTTTCACTGTGGTCCCCCACATTGCTTATGAATTGGATCGAGAAACTTTGGCCATCTATCACTGTGGTCCCCCACATTACTTTATGAGTTGGATCGAGAGAATTTGGCCATTTTTCAATGTGGTCCCCACATTGCTTATGAATTGGATCGAGAAACTTTGGCCATCTATCACTGTGGTCCCCCACATTACTTTATGAGTTGGATCGAGAGAATTTGGCCATTTTTCAATGTGGTCCCCCACATTGCTTATGGGTTGGATCGAGGGCCTTTTTCCATCTTGGACGGTGGTACTCCGCATTCACCTTCGAATGCCAGATAGCGGCAAACTGAGGACGCCAAAGTCTAAATCATACCTTAAACGTTTTTTGGTTAAGTTTTTTGTCAATTTCGTCCATTGAATCCAAAACGCTAAGGGAGAGGAGATATGAGAAGATATTGCATATGAAGTGGGTCCACCTATCGACTTTGACCATCTTTCACTGTGGTCCCCCACATTGCTTATGAATTGGATCGAGAAACTTTGGCCATCTATCACTGTGGTCCCCCACATTACTTTATGAGTTGGATCGAGAGAATTTGGCCATTTTTCAATGTGGTCCCCCACATTGCTTATGGGTTGGATCGAGGGCCTTTTTCCATCTTTGACGGTGGTACTCCGCATTCACTTTCGAATGCCAGATAGCGGCAAACTGAGGACGCCAAAGTCTAAATCATACCTTAAACGTTTTTTGGTTAAGTTTTTTGTCAATTTCGTCCATTGAATCCAAAACGCTAAGGGAGAGGAGATATGAGAAGATATTGCATATGAAGTCGGTCCACCTATCGACTTTGACCATCTTTCACTGTGGTCCCCCACATTGCTTATGAATTGGATCGAGAAACTTTGGCCATCTATCACTGTGGTCCCCCACATTACTTTATGAGTTGGATCGAGAGAATTTGGCCATTTTTCAATGTGGTCCCCCACATTGCTTATGGGTTGGATCGAGGGCCTTTTTCCATCTTTGACGGTGGTACTCCGCATTCACTTTCGAATGCCAGATAGCGGCAAACTGAGGACGCCAAAGTCTAAATCATACCTTAAACGTTTTTTGATTAAGTTTTTTGTCAATTTCGTCCATTGAATCCAAAACGCTAAGGGAGAGGAGATATGAGAAGATATTGCATATGAAGTGGGTCCACCTATCGACTTAGACCATCTTTCACTGTGGTCCCCCACATTGCTTATGAATTGGATCGAGAAACTTTGGCCATCTATCACTGTGGTCCCCCACATTACTTTATGAGTTGGATCGAGAGAATTTGGCCATTTTTCAATGTGGTCCCCCACATTGCTTATGGGTTGGATCGAGGGCCTTTTTCCATCTTTGACGGTGGTACTCCGCATTCACTTTCGAATGCCAGATAGCGGCAAACTGAGGACGCCAAAGTCTAAATCATACCTTAAACGTTTTTTGGTTAAGTTTTTTGTCAATTTCGTCCATTGAATTCAAAACGCTAAGGGAGAGGAGATATGAGAAGATATTGCATATGAAGTGGGTCCACCTATCGACTTTGACCATCTTTCACTGTGGTCCCCCACATTGCTTATGAATTGGATCGAGAAACTTTGGCCATCTATCACTGTGGTCCCCCACATTACTTTATGAGTTGGATCGAGAGAATTTGGCCATTTTTCAATGTGGTCCCCCACATTGCTTATGGGTTGGATCGAGGGCCTTTTTCCATCTTTGACGGTGGTACTCCGCATTCACTTTTGAATGCCAGATAGCGGCAAACTGAGGACGCCAAAGTCTAAATCATACCTTAAACGTTTTTTGGTTAAGTTTTTTGTCAATTTCGTCCATTGAATCCAAAACGCTAAGGGAGAGGAGATATGAGAAGATATTGCATATGAAGTGGGTCCACCTATCGACTTAGACCATCTTTCACTGTGGTCCCCCACATTGCTTATGAATTGGATCGAGAAACTTTGGCCATCTATCACTGTGGTCCCCCACATTACTTTATGAGTTGGATCGAGAGAATTTGGCCATTTTTCAATGTGGTCCCCCACATTGCTTATGGGTTGGATTGAGCGCCTTTTACCATCTTTGACCGTGGTACTCCGCATTCACTTTCGAATGCCAGATAGCGGCAAACTGAGGACGCCAAGGTCTAAATCATACCTTAAACGTTTTTTGGTTAAGTTTTTTGTCAATTTCGTCCATTGAATCCAAAACGCTAAGGGAGAGGAGATATGAGAAGATATTGCATATGAAGTGGGTCCACCTATCGACTTTGACCATCTTTCACTGTGGTCCCCCACATTGCTTATGAATTGGATCGAGAAACTTTGGCCATCTATCACTGTGGTCCCCCACATTACTTTATGAGTTGGATCGAGAGAATTTGGCCATTTTTCAATGTGGTCCCCCACATTGCTTATGGGTTGGATTGAGCGCCTTTTACCATCTTTGACCGTGGTACTCCGCATTCACTTTCGAATGCCAGATAGCGGCAAACTGAGGACGCCAAGGTCTAAATCATACCTTAAACGTTTTTTGGTTAAGTTTTTTGTCAATTTCGTCCATTGAATCCAAAACGCTAAGGGAGAGGAGATATGAGAAGATATTGCATATGAAGTGGGTCCACCTATCGACTTTGACCATCTTTCACTGTGGTCCCCCACATTGCTTATGAATTGGATCGAGAAACTTTGGCCATCTATCACTGTGGTCCCCCACATTACTTTATGAGTTGGATCGAGAGAATTTGGCCATTTTTCAATGTGGTCCCCCACATTGCTTATGGGTTGGATCGAGGGCCTTTTTCCAACTTTGACCGTGGTACTCCGCATTCACTTTCGAATGCCAGATAGCGGCAAACTGAGGACGCCAAAGTCTAAATCATACCTTAAACGTTTTTTGGTTAAGTTTTTTGTCAATTTCGTCCATTGAATCCAAAACGCTAAGGGAGAGGAGATATGAGAAGATATTGCATATGAAGTGGGTCCACCTATCGACTTAGACCATCTTTCACTGTGGTCCCCCACATTGCTTATGAATTGGATCGAGAAACTTTGGCCATCTATCACTGTGGTCCCCCACATTACTTTATGAGTTGGATCGAGAGAATTTGGCCATTTTTCAATGTGCTCCCCCACATTGCTTATGGGTTGGATCGAGGGCCTTTTTCCATCTTCGACAGTGGTACTCCGCATTCACCTTCGAATGCCAGATAGCGGCAAACTGAGGACGCCAAAGTCTAAATCATACCTTAAACGTTTTTTGGTTAAGTTTTTTGTCAATTTCGTCCATTGAATCCAAAACGCTAAGGGAGAGGAGATATGAGAAGATATTGCATATGAAGTGGGTCCACCTATCGACTTTGACCATCTTTCACTGTGGTCCCCCACATTGCTTATGAATTGGATCGAGAAACTTTGGCCATCTATCACTGTGGTCCCCCACATTACTATATGAGTTGGATCGAGAGAATTTGGCCATTTTTCAATGTGGTCCCCCACATTGCTTATGGGTTGGATTGAGCGCCTTTTTCCATCTTTGACCGTGGTACTCCGCATTCACCTTCGAATGCCAGATAGCGGCAAACTGAGGACGCCAAAGTCTAAATCATACCTTAAACGTTTTTTGGTTAAGTTTTTTGTCAATTTCGTCCATTGAATCCAAAACGCTAAGGGAGAGGAGAAATGAGAAGATATTGCATATGAAGTGGGTCCACCTATCGACTTTGACCATCTTTCACTGTGGTCCCCCACATTGCTTATGAATTGGATCGAGAAACTTTGGCCATCTATCACTGTGGTCCCCCACATTACTTTATGAGTTGGATCGAGAGAATTTGGCCATTTTTCAATGTGGTCCCCCACATTGCTTATGGGTTGGATTGAGCGCCTTTTTCCATTTTTGACCGTGGTACTCCGCATTCACCTTCGAATGCTAGATAGCGGCAAACTGAGGACGCCAAAGTCTAAATCATACCTTAAACGTTTTTTGGTTAAGTTTTTTGTCAATTTCGTCCATTGAATCCAAAACGCTAAGGGAGAGGAGATATGAGAAGATATTGCATATGAAGTGGGTCCACCTATCGACTTTGACCATCTTTCACTGTGGTCCCCCACATTGCTTATGAATTGGATCGAGAAACTTTGGCCATCTATCACTGTGGTCCCCCACATTACTTTATGAGTTGGATCGAGAGAATTTGGCCATTTTTCAATGTGGTCCCCCACATTGCTTGTGGGTTGGATTGAGCGCCTTTTTCCATCTTTGACCGTGGTACTCCGCATTCACCTTCGAATGCCAGATAGCGGCAAACTGAGGACGCCAAAGTCTAAATCATACCTTAAACGTTTTTTGGTTAAGTTTTTTGTCAATTTCGTCCATTGAATCCAAAACGCTAAGGGAGAGGAGATATGAGAAGATATTGCATATGAAGTCGGTCCACCTATCGACTTTGACCATCTTTCACTGTGGTCCCCCACATTGCTTATGAATTGGATCGAGAAACTTTGGCCATCTATCACTGTGGTCCCCCACATTACTATATGAGTTGGATCGAGAGAATTTGGCCATTTTTCAATGTGGTCCCCCACATTGCTTATGGGTTGGATTGAGCGCCTTTTTCCATCTTTGACCGTGGTACTCCGCATTCACCTTCGAATGCCAGATAGCGGCAAACTGAGGACGCCAAAGTCTAAATCATACCTTAAACGTTTTTTGGTTAAGTTTTTTGTCAATTTCGTCCATTGAATCCAAAACGCTAAGGGAGAGGAGAAATGAGAAGATATTGCATATGAAGTGGGTCCACCTATCGACTTTGACCATCTTTCACTGTGGTCCCCCACATTGCTTATGAATTGGATCGAGAAACTTTGGCCATCTATCACTGTGGTCCCCCACATTACTTTACGAGTTGGATCGAGAGAATTTGGCCATTTTTCAATGTGGTCCCCCACATTGCTTATGGGTTGGATCGAGGGCCTTTTTCCATCTTCGACCGTGGTACTCCGCATTCACCTTCGAATGCCAGATAGCGGCAAACTGAGGACGCCAAAGTCTAAATCATACCTTAAACGTTTTTTGGTTAAGTTTTTTGTCAATTTCGTCCATTGAATCCAAAACGCTAAGGGAGAGGAGATATGAGAAGATATTGCATATGAAGTGGGTCCACCTATCGACTTTGACCATCTTTCACTGTGGTCCCCCACATTGCTTATGAATTGGATCGAGAAACTTTGGCCATCTATCACTGTGGTCCCCCACATTACTTTATGAGTTGGATCGAGAGAATTTGGCCATTTTTCAATGTGGTCCCCCACATTGCTTATGGGTTGGATCGAGGGCCTTTTTCCATCTTTGACGGTGGTACTCCGCATTCACTTTCGAATGCCAGATAGCGGCAAACTGAGGACGCCAAAGTCTAAATCATACCTTAAACGTTTTTTAGTTAAGTTTTTTGTCAATTTCGTCCATTGAATCCAAAACGCTAAGGGAGAGGAGATATGAGAAGATATTGCATATGAAGTGGGTCCACCTATCGACTTTGACCATCTTTCACTGTGGTCCCCCACATTGCTTATGAATTGAATCGAGAAACTTTGGCCATCTATCACTGTGGTCCCCCACATTACTTTATGAGTTGGATCGAGAGAATTTGGCCATTTTTCAATGTGGTCCCCCACATTGCTTATGGGTTGGATCGAGGGCCTTTTTCCATCTTCGACCGTGGTACTCCGCATTCACCTTCGAATGCCAGATAGCGGCAAACTGAGGACGCCAAAGTCTAAATCATACCTTAAACGTTTTTTGGTTAAGTTTTTTGTCAATTTCGTCCATTGAATCCAAAACGCTAAGGGAGAGGAGATATGAGAAGATATTGCATATGAAGTGGGTCCACCTATCGACTTTGACCATCTTTCACTGTGGTCCCCCACATTGCTTATGAATTGGATCGAGAAACTTTGGCCATCTATCACTGTGGTCCCCCACATTACTTTATGAGTTGGATCGAGAGAATTTGGCCATTTTTCAATGTGGTCCCCCACATTGCTTATGGGTTGGATCGAGGGCCTTTTTCCATCTTTGACGGTGGTACTCCGCATTCACTTTCGAATGCCAGATAGCGGCAAACTGAGGACGCCAAAGTCTAAATCATACCTTAAACGTTTTTTGGTTAAGTTTTTTGTCAATTTCGTCCATTGAATCCAAAACGCTAAGGGAGAGGAGATATGAGAAGATATTGCATATGAAGTGGGTCCACCTATCGACTTTGACCATCTTTCACTGTGGTCCCCCACATTGCTTATGAATTGGATCGAGAAACTTTGGCCATCTATCACTGTGGTCCCCCACATTACTTTATGAGTTGGATCGAGAGAATTTGGCCATTTTTCAATGTGGTCCCCCACATTGCTTATGGGTTGGATTGAGCGCCTTTTACCATCTTTGACCGTGGTACTCCGCATTCACTTTCGAATGCCAGATAGCGGCAAACTGAGGACGCCAAGGTCTAAATCATACCTTAAACGCTTTTTGGTTAAGTTTTTTGTCAATTTCGTCCATTGAATCCAAAACGCTAAGGGAGAGGAGATATGAGAAGATATTGCATATGAAGTGGGTCCACCTATCGACTTTGACCATCTTTCACTGTGGTCCCCCACATTGCTTATGAATTGGATCGAGAAACTTTGGCCATCTATCACTGTGGTCCCCCACATTACTTTATGAGTTGGATCGAGAGAATTTGGCCATTTTTCAATGTGGTCCCCCACATTGCTTATGGGTTGGATCGAGGGCCTTTTTCCATCTTTGACGGTGGTACTCCGCATTCACTTTCGAATGCCAGATAGCGGCAAACTGAGGACGCCAAAGTCTAAATCATACCTTAAACGCTTTTTGGTTAAGTTTTTTGTCAATTTCGTCCATTGAATCCAAAACGCTAAGGGAGAGGAGATATGAGAAGATATTGCATATGAAGTGGGTCCACCTATCGACTTTGACCATCTTTCACTGTGGTCCCCCACATTGCTTATGAATTGGATCGAGAAACTTTGGCCATCTATCACTGTGGTCCCCCACATTGCTTATGGGTTGGATCGAGGGCCTTTTTCCATCTTTGACGGTGGTACTCCGCATTCACCTTCGAATGCCAGATAGCGGCAAACTGAGGACGCCAAAGTCTAAATCATACCTTAAACGTTTTTTGGTTAAGTTTTTTGTCAATTTCGTCCATTGAATCCAAAACGCTAAGGGAGAGGAGATATGAGAAGATATTGCATATGAAGTGGGTCCACCTATCGACTTTGACCATCTTTCACTGTGGTCCCCCACATTGCTTATGAATTGGATCGAGAAACTTTGGCCATCTATCACTGTGGTCCCCCACATTACTTTATGAGTTGGATCGAGAGAATTTGGCCATTTTTCAATGTGGTCCCCCACATTGCTTATGGGTTGGATCGAGGGCCTTTTTCCATCTTTGACGGTGGTACTCCGCATTCACTTTCGAATGCCAGATAGCGGCAAACTGAGGACGCCAAAGTCTAAATCATACCTTAAACGCTTTTTGGTTAAGTTTTTTGTCAATTTCGTCCATTGAATCCAAAACGCTAAGGGAGAGGAGATATGAGAAGATATTGCATATGAAGTGGGTCCACCTATCGACTTTGACCATCTTTCACTGTGGTCCCCCACATTGCTTATGAATTGGATCGAGAAACTTTGGCCATCTATCACTGTGGTCCCCCACATTACTTTATGAGTTGGATCGAGAGAATTTGGCCATTTTTCAATGTGGTCCCCCACATTGCTTATGGGTTGGATCGAGGGCCTTTTTCCATCTTTGACGGTGGTACTCCGCATTCACCTTCGAATGCCAGATAGCGGCAAACTGAGGACGCCAAAGTCTAAATCATACCTTAAACGTTTTTTGGTTAAGTTTTTTGTCAATTTCGTCCATTGAATCCAAAACGCTAAGGGAGAGGAGATATGAGAAGATATTGCATATGAAGTGGGTCCACCTATCGACTTTGACCATCTTTCACTGTGGTCCCCCACATTGCTTATGAATTGGATCGAGAAACTTTGGCCATCTATCACTGTGGTCCCCCACATTACTTTATGAGTTGGATCGAGAGAATTTGGCCATTTTTCAATGTGCTCCCCCACATTGCTTATGGGTTGGATCGAGGGCCTTTTTCCATCTTCGACCGTGGTACTCCGCATTCACCTTCGAATGCCAGATAGCGGCAAACTGAGGACGCCAAACTCTAAATCATACCTTAAACGTTTTTTGGTTAAGTTTTTTGTCAATTTCGTCCATTGAATCCAAAACGCTAAGGGAGAGGAGATATGAGAAGATATTGCATATGAAGTGGGTCCACCTATCGACTTTGACCATCTTTCACTGTGGTCCCCCACATTGCTTATGAATTGGATCGAGAAACTTTGGCCATCTATCACTGTGGTCCCCCACATTACTTTATGAGTTGGATCGAGAGAATTTGGCCATTTTTCAATGTGGTCCCCCACATTGCTTGTGGGTTGGATTGAGCGCATTTTTCCATCTTTGACCGTGGTACTCCGCATTCACCTTCGAATGCCAGATAGCGGCAAACTGAGGACGCCAAAGTCTAAATCATACCTTAAACGTTTTTTGTTTAAGTTTTTTGTCAATTTCGTCCATTGAATCCAAAACGCTAAGGGAGAGGAGAAATGAGAAGATATTGCATATGAAGTGGGTCCACCTATCGACTTTGACCATCTTTCACTGTGGTCCCCCACATTGCTTATGAATTGGATCGAGAAACTTTGGCCATCTATCACTGTGGTCCCCCACATTACTTTATGAGTTGGATCGAGAGAATTTGGCCATTTTTCAATGTGGTCCCCCACATTGCTTATGGGTTGGATCGAGGGCCTTTTTCCATCTTTGACGGTGGTACTCCGCATTCACCTTCGAATGCCAGATAGCGGCAAACTGAGGACGCCAAAGTCTAAATCATACCTTAAACGTTTTTTGGTTAAGTTTTTTGTCAATTTCGTCCATTGAATCCAAAACGCTAAGGGAGAGGAGATATGAGAAGATATTGCATATGAAGTGGGTCCACCTATCGACTTTGACCATCTTTCACTGTGGTCCCCCACATTGCTTATGAATTGGATCGAGAAACTTTGGCCATCTATCACTGTGGTCCCCCACATTACTTTATGAGTTGGATCGAGAGAATTTGGCCATTTTTCAATGTGGTCCCCCACATTGCTTATGGGTTGGATCGAGGGCCTTTTTCCATCTTCGACCGTGGTACTCCGCATTCACCTTCGAATGCCAGATAGCGGCAAACTGAGGACGCCAAAGTCTAAATCATACCTTAAACGTTTTTTAGTTAAGTTTTTTGTCAATTTCGTCCATTGAATCCAAAACGCTAAGGGAGAGGAGATATGAGAAGATATTGCAAATGAAGTGGGTCCACCTATCGACTTTGACCATCTTTCACTGTGGTCCCCCACATTGCTTATAAATTGGATCGAGAAACTTTGGCCATCTATCACTGTGGTCCCCCACATTACTTTATGAGTTGGATTGAGAGAATTTGGCCATTTTTCAATGTGGTCCCCCACATTGCTTATGGGTTGGATCGAGGGCCTTTTTCCATCTTCGACCGTGGTACTCCGCATTCACCTTCGAATGCCAGATAGCGGCAAACTGAGGACGCCAAAGTCTAAATCATACCTTAAACGTTTTTTGGTTAAGTTTTTTGTCAATTTCGTCCATTGAATCCAAAACGCTAAGGGAGAGGAGATATGAGAAGATATTGCATATGAAGTGGGTCCACCTATCGACTTTGACCATCTTTCACTGTGGTCCCCCACATTGCTTATGAATTGGATCGAGAAACTTTGGCCATCTATCACTGTGGTCCCCCACATTACTTTATGAGTTGGATCGAGAGAATTTGGCCATTTTTCAATGTGGTCCCCCACATTGCTTGTGGGTTGGATTGAGCGCCTTTTTCCATCTTTGACCGTGGTACTCCGCATTCACCTTCGAATGCCAGATAGCGGCAAACTGAGGACGCCAAAGTCTAAATCATACCTTAAACGTTTTTTGTTTAAGTTTTTTGTCAATTTCGTCCATTGAATCCAAAACGCTAAGGGAGAGGAGAAATGAGAAGATATTGCATATGAAGTGGGTCCACCTATCGACTTTGACCATCTTTCACTGTGGTCCCCCACATTGCTTATGAATTGGATCGAGAAACTTTGGCCATCTATCACTGTGGTCCCCCACATTACTTTATGAGTTGGATCGAGAGAATTTGGCCATTTTTCAATGTGCTCCCCCACATTGCTTATGGGTTGGATCGAGGGCCTTTTTCCATCTTCGACCGTGGTACTCCGCATTCACCTTCGAATGCCAGATAGCGGCAAACTGAGGACGCCAAAGTCTAAATCATACCTTAAACGTTTTTTGGTTTAGTTTTTTGTCAATTTCGTCCATTGAATCCAAAACGCTAAGGGAGAGGAGATATGAGAAGATATTGCAAATGAAGTGGGTCCACCTATCGACTTTGACCATCTTTCACTGTGGTCCCCCACATTGCTTATGAATTGGATCGAGAAACTTTGGCCATCTATCACTGTGGTCCCCCACATTACTTTATGAGTTGGATCGAGAGAATTTGGCCATTTTTCAATGTGGTCCCCCACATTGCTTATGGGTTGGATCGAGGGCCTTTTTCCATCTTTGACGGTGGTACTCCGCATTCACCTTCGAATGCCAGATAGCGGCAAACTGAGGACGCCAAAGTCTAAATCATACCTTAAACGTTTTTTGGTTAAGTTTTTTGTCAATTTCGTCCATTGAATCCAAAACGCTAAGGGAGAGGAGATATGAGAAGATATTGCATATGAAGTGGGTCCACCTATCGACTTTGACCATCTTTCACTGTGGTCCCCCACATTGCTTATGAATTGGATCGAGAAACTTTGGCCATCTATCACTGTGGTCCCCCACATTACTTTATGAGTTGGATCGAGAGAATTTGGCCATTTTTCAATGTGGTCCCCCACATTGCTTGTGGGTTGGATTGAGCGCCTTTTTCCATCTTTGACCGTGGTACTCCGCATTCACCTTCGAATGCCAGATAGCGGCAAACTGAGGACGCCAAAGTCTAAATCATACCTTAAACGTTTTTTGGTTAAGTTTTTTGTCAATTTCGTCCATTGAATCCAAAACGCTAAGGGAGAGGAGAAATGAGAAGATATTGCATATGAAGTGGGTCCACCTATCGACTTTGACCATCTTTCACTGTGGTCCCCCACATTGCTTATGAATTGGATCGAGAAACTTTGGCCATCTATCACTGTGGTCCCCCACATTACTTTATGAGTTGGATCGAGAGAATTTGGCCATTTTTCAATGTGGTCCCCCACATTGCTTGTGGGTTGGATTGAGCGCCTTTTTCCATCTTCGACCGTGGTACTCCGCATTCACCTTCGAATGCCAGATAGCGGCAAACTGAGGACGCCAAAGTCTAAATCATACCTTAAACGTTTTTTGGTTAAGTTTTTTGTCAATTTCGTCCATTGAATCCAAAACGCTAAGGGAGAGGAGATATGAGAAGATATTGCATATGAAGTGGGTCCACCTATCGACTTTGACCATCTTTCACTGTGGTCCCCCACATTGCTTATGAATTGGATCGAGAAACTTTGGCCATCTATCACTGTGGTCCCCCACATTACTTTATGAGTTGGATCGAGAGAATTTGGCCATTTTTCAATGTGGTCCCCCACATTGCTTATGGGTTGGATCGAGCGCCTTTTTCCATCTTTGACCGTGGTACTCCGCATTCACTTTCGAATGCCAAATAGCGGCAAACTGAGGACGCCAAAGTCTAAATCATACCTTAAACGTTTTTTGGTTAAGTTTTTTGTCAATTTCGTCCATTGAATCCAAAACGCTAAGGGAGAGGAGATATGAGAAGATATTGCATATGAAGTGGGTCCACCTATCGACTTTGACCATCTTTCACTGTGGTCCCCCACATTGCTTATGAATTGGATCGAGAAACTTTGGCCATCTATCACTGTGGTCCCCCACATTACTTTATGAGTTGGATCGAGAGAATTTGGCCATTTTTCAATGTGGTCCCCCACATTGCTTATGGGTTGGATCGAGCGCCTTTTTCCATCTTTGACCGTGGTACTCCGCATTCACTTTCGAATGCCAAATAGCGGCAAACTGAGGACGCCAAAGTCTAAATCATACCTTAAAAGTTTTTTGGTTAAGTTTTTTGTCAATTTCGTCCATTGAATCCAAAACGCTAAGGGAGAGGAGATATGAGAAGATATTGCATATGAAGTGGGTCCACCTATCGACTTTGACCATCTTTCACTGTGGTCCCCCACATTGCTTATGAATTGGATCGAGAAACTTTGGCCATCTATCACTGTGGTCCCCCACATTACTTTATGAGTTGGATCGAGAGAATTTGGCCATTTTTCAATGTGGTCCCCCACATTGCTTATGGGTTGGATCGAGCGCCTTTTTCCATCTTTGACCGTGGTACTCCGCATTCACTTTCGAATGCCAAATAGCGGCAAACTGAGGACGCCAAAGTCTAAATCATACCTTAAACGTTTTTTGGTTAAGTTTTTTGTCAATTTCGTCCATTGAATCCAAAACGCTAAGGGAGAGGAGATATGAGAAGATATTGCATATGAAGTGGGTCCACCTATCGACTTTGACCATCTTTCACTGTGGTCCCCCACATTGCTTATGAATTGGATCGAGAAACTTTGGCCATCTATCACTGTGGTCCCCCACATTACTTTATGAGTTGGATCGAGAGAATTTGGCCATTTTTCAATGTGGTCCCCCACATTGCTTATGGGTTGGATCGAGGGCCTTTTTCCATCTTTGACGGTGGTACTCCGCATTCACTTTCGAATGCCAGATAGCGGCAAACTGAGGACGCCAAAGTCTAAATCATACCTTAAACGTTTTTTGGTTAAGTTTTTTGTCAATTTCGTCCATTGAATCCAAAACGCTAAGGGAGAGGAGATATGAGAAGATATTGCATATGAAGTGGGTCCACCTATCGACTTTGACCATCTTTCACTGTGGTCCCCCACATTGCTTATGAATTGGATCGAGAAACTTTGGCCATCTATCACTGTGGTCCCCCACATTACTTTATGAGTTGGATTGAGAGAATTTGGCCATTTTTCAATGTGGTCCCCCACATTGCTTATGGGTTGGATCGAGGGCCTTTTTCCATCTTCGACCGTGGTACTCCGCATTCACCTTCGAATGCCAGATAGCGGCAAACTGAGGACGCCAAAGTCTAAATCATACCTTAAACGTTTTTTGGTTAAGTTTTTTGTCAATTTCGTCCATTGAATCCAAAACGCTAAGGGAGAGGAGATATGAGAAGATATTGCATATGAAGTGGGTCCACCTATCGACTTTGACCATCTTTCACTGTGGTCCCCCACATTGCTTATGAATTGGATCGAGAAACTTTGGCCATCTATCACTGTGGTCCCCCACATTACTTTATGAGTTGGATCGAGAGAATTTGGCCATTTTTCAATGTGGTCCCCCATATTGCTTATGGGTTGGATCGAGGGCCTTTTTCCATCTTTGACGGTGGTACTCCGCATTCACTTTCGAATGCCAAATAGCGGCAAACTGAGGACGCCAAAGTCTAAATCATACCTTAAACGTTTTTTGGTTAAGTTTTTTGTCAATTTCGTCCATTGAATCCAAAACGCTAAGGGAGAGGAGATATGAGAAGATATTGCATATGAAGTGGGTCCACCTATCGACTTTGACCATCTTTCACTGTGGTCCCCCACATTGCTTATGAATTGGATCGAGAAACTTTGGCCATCTATCACTGTGGTCCCCCACATTACTTTATGAGTTGGATTGAGAGAATTTGGCCATTTTTCAATGTGGTCCCCCACATTGCTTATGGGTTGGATCGAGGGCCTTTTTCCATCTTCGACCGTGGTACTCCGCATTCACCTTCGAATGCCAGATAGCGGCAAACTGAGGACGCCAAAGTCTAAATCATACCTTAAACGTTTTTTGGTTAAGTTTTTTGTCAATTTCGTCCATTGAATCCAAAACGCTAAGGGAGAGGAGATATGAGAAGATATTGCATATGAAGTGGGTCCACCTATCGACTTTGACCATCTTTCACTGTGGTCCCCCACATTGCTTATGAATTGGATCGAGAAACTTTGGCCATCTATCACTGTGGTCCCCCACATTACTTTATGAGTTGGATCGAGAGAATTTGGCCATTTTTCAATGTGCTCCCCCACATTGCTTATGGGTTGGATCGAGGGCCTTTTTCCATCTTTGACGGTGGTACTCCGCATTCACTTTCGAATGCCAGATAGCGGCAAACTGAGGACGCCAAAGTCTAAATCATACCTTAAACGTTTTTTGGTTAAGTTTTTTGTCAATTTCGTCCATTGAATCCAAAACGCTAAGGGAGAGGAGATATGAGAAGATATTGCATATGAAGTGGGTCCACCTATCGACTTTGACCATCTTTCACTGTGGTCCCCCACATTGCTTATGAATTGGATCGAGAAACTTTGGCCATCTATCACTGTGGTCCCCCACATTACTTTATGAGTTGGATTGAGAGAATTTGGCCATTTTTCAATGTGGTCCCCCACATTGCTTATGGGTTGGATCGAGGGCCTTTTTCCATCTTCGACCGTGGTACTCCGCATTCACCTTCGAATGCCAGATAGCGGCAAACTGAGGACGCCAAAGTCTAAATCATACCTTAAACGTTTTTTGGTTAAGTTTTTTGTCAATTTCGTCCATTGAATCCAAAACGCTAAGGGAGAGGAGATATGAGAAGATATTGCATATGAAGTGGGTCCACCTATCGACTTTGACCATCTTTCACTGTGGTCCCCCACATTGCTTATGAATTGGATCGAGAAACTTTGGCCATCTATCACTGTGGTCCCCCACATTACTTTATGAGTTGGATCGAGAGAATTTGGCCATTTTTCAATGTGGTCCCCCACATTGCTTGTGGGTTGGATTGAGCGCCTTTTTCCATCTTTGACCGTGGTACTCCGCATTCACCTTCGAATGCCAGATAGCGGCAAACTGAGGACGCCAAAGTCTAAATCATACCTTAAACGTTTTTTGTTTAAGTTTTTTGTCAATTTCGTCCATTGAATCCAAAACGCTAAGGGAGAGGAGAAATGAGAAGATATTGCATATGAAGTGGGTCCACCTATCGACTTTGACCATCTTTCACTGTGGTCCCCCACATTGCTTATGAATTGGATCGAGAAACTTTGGCCATCTATCACTGTGGTCCCCCACATTACTTTATGAGTTGGATCGAGAGAATTTGGCCATTTTTCAATGTGCTCCCCCACATTGCTTATGGGTTGGATCGAGGGCCTTTTTCCATCTTCGACCGTGGTACTCCGCATTCACCTTCGAATGCCAGATAGCGGCAAACTGAGGACGCCAAAGTCTAAATCATACCTTAAACGTTTTTTGGTTAAGTTTTTTGTCAATTTCGTCCATTGAATCCAAAACGCTAAGGGAGAGGAGATATGAGAAGATATTGCAAATGAAGTGGGTCCACCTATCGACTTTGACCATCTTTCACTGTGGTCCCCCACATTGCTTATGAATTGGATCGAGAAACTTTGGCCATCTATCACTGTGGTCCCCCACATTACTTTATGAGTTGGATCGAGAGAATTTGGCCATTTTTCAATGTGGTCCCCCACATTGCTTATGGGTTGGATCGAGGGCCTTTTTCCATCTTTGACGGTGGTACTCCGCATTCACCTTCGAATGCCAGATAGCGGCAAACTGAGGACGCCAAAGTCTAAATCATACCTTAAACGTTTTTTGGTTAAGTTTTTTGTCAATTTCGTCCATTGAATCCAAAACGCTAAGGGAGAGGAGATATGAGAAGATATTGCATATGAAGTGGGTCCACCTATCGACTTTGACCATCTTTCACTGTGGTCCCCCACATTGCTTATGAATTGGATCGAGAAACTTTGGCCATCTATCACTGTGGTCCCCCACATTACTTTATGAGTTGGATCGAGAGAATTTGGCCATTTTTCAATGTGGTCCCCCACATTGCTTGTGGGTTGGATTGAGCGCCTTTTTCCATCTTTGACCGTGGTACTCCGCATTCACCTTCGAATGCCAGATAGCGGCAAACTGAGGACGCCAAAGTCTAAATCATACCTTAAACGTTTTTTGGTTAAGTTTTTTGTCAATTTCGTCCATTGAATCCAAAACGCTAAGGGAGAGGAGATATGAGAAGATATTGCATATGAAGTGGGTCCACCTATCGACTTTGACCATCTTTCACTGTGGTCCCCCACATTGCTTATGAATTGGATCGAGAAACTTTGGCCATCTATCACTGTGGTCCCCCACATTACTTTATGAGTTTGATCGAGAGAATTTGGCCATTTTTCAATGTGGTCCCCCACATTGCTTGTGGGTTGGATCGAGGGCCTTTTTCCATCTTTGACCGTGGTACTCCGCATTCACTTTCGAATGCCAGATAGCGGCAAACTGAGGACGCCAAAGTCTAAATCATACCTTAAACGTTTTTTGGTTAAGTTTTTTGTCAATTTCGTCCATTGAATCCAAAACGCTAAGGGAGAGGAGATATGAGAAGATATTGCAAATGAAGTGGGTCCACCTATCGACTTTGACCATCTTTCACTGTGGTCCCCCACATTGCTTATGAATTGGATCGAGAAACTTTGGCCATCTATCACTGTGGTCCCCCACATTACTTTATGAGTTGGATCGAGAGAATTTGGCCATTTTTCAATGTGGTCCCCCACATTGCTTATGGGTTGGATCGAGGGCCTTTTTCCATCTTTGACGGTGGTACTCCGCATTCACCTTCGAATGCCAGATAGCGGCAAACTGAGGACGCCAAAGTCTAAATCATACCTTAAACGTTTTTTGGTTAAGTTTTTTGTCAATTTCGTCCATTGAATCCAAAACGCTAAGGGAGAGGAGATATGAGAAGATATTGCATATGAAGTGGGTCCACCTATCGACTTTGACCATCTTTCACTGTGGTCCCCCACATTGCTTATGAATTGGATCGAGAAACTTTGGCCATCTATCACTGTGGTCCCCCACATTACTTTATGAGTTGGATCGAGAGAATTTGGCCATTTTTCAATGTGGTCCCCCACATTGCTTGTGGGTTGGATTGAGCGACTTTTTCCATCTTTGACCGTGGTACTCCGCATTCACCTTCGAATGCCAGATAGCGGCAAACTGAGGACGCCAAAGTCTAAATCATACCTTAAACGTTTTTTGGTTAAGTTTTTTGTCAATTTCGTCCATTGAATCCAAAACGCTAAGGGAGAGGAGATATGAGAAGATATTGCATATGAAGTCGGTCCACCTATCGACTTTGACCATCTTTCACTGTGGTCCCCCACATTGCTTATGAATTGGATCGAGAAACTTTGGCCATCTATCACTGTGGTCCCCCACATTACTTTATGAGTTGGATCGAGAGAATTTGGCCATTTTTCAATGTGGTCCCCCACATTGCATTGCCAAATAGCGGCAAACTGAGGACGCCAAAGTCTAAATCATACCTTAAACGTTTTTTGGTTAAGTTTTTTGTCAATTTCGTCCATTGAATCCAAAACGCTAAGGGAGAGGAGATATGAGAAGATATTGCATATGAAGTGGGTCCACCTATCGACTTTGACCATCTTTCACTGTGGTCCCCCACATTGCTTATGAATTGGATCGAGAAACTTTGGCCATCTATCACTGTTGTCCCCCACATTACTTTATGAGTTGGATCGAGAGAATTTGGCCATTTTTCAATGTGGTCCCCCACATTGCTTGTGGGTTGGATTGAGCGCCTTTTTCCATCTTTGACCGTGGTACTCCGCATTCACCTTCGAATGCCAGATAGCGGCAAACTGAGGACGCCAAAGTCTAAATCATACCTTAAACGTTTTTTGGTTAAGTTTTTTGTCAATTTCGTCCATTGAATCCAAAACGCTAAGGGAGAGGAGATATGAGAAGATATTGCATATGAAGTGGGTCCACCTATCGACTTTGACCATCTTTCACTGTGGTCCCCCACATTGCTTATGAATTGGATCGAGAAACTTTGGCCATCTATCACTGTGGTCCCCCACATTACTTTATGAGTTTGATCGAGAGAATTTGGCCATTTTTCAATGTGGTCCCCCACATTGCTTGTGGGTTGGATCGAGGGCCTTTTTCCATCTTTGACCGTGGTACTCCGCATTCACTTTCGAATGCCAGATAGCGGCAAACTGAGGACGCCAAAGTCTAAATCATACCTTAAACGTTTTTTGGTTAAGTTTTTTGTCAATTTCGTCCATTGAATCCAAAACGCTAAGGGAGAGGAGATATGAGAAGATATTGCATATGAAGTGGGTCCACCTATCGACTTTGACCATCTTTCACTGTGGTCCCCCACATTGCTTATGAATTGGATCGAGAAACTTTGGCCATCTATCACTGTGGTCCCCCACATTACTTTATGAGTTGGATCGAGAGAATTTGGCCATTTTTCAATGTGGTCCCCCACATTGCTTGTGGGTTGGATTGAGCGCCTTTTTCCATCTTTGACCGTGGTACTCCGCATTCACCTTCGAATGCCAGATAGCGGCAAACTGAGGACGCCAAAGTCTAAATCATACCTTAAACGTTTTTTGGTTAAGTTTTTTGTCAATTTCGTCCATTGAATCCAAAACGCTAAGGGAGAGGAGATATGAGAAGATATTGCATATGAAGTGGGTCCACCTATCGACTTTGACCATCTTTCACTGTGGTCCCCCACATTGCTTATGAATTGGATCGAGAAACTTTGGCCATCTATCACTGTGGTCCCCCACATTACTTTATGAGTTTGATCGAGAGAATTTGGCCATTTTTCAATGTGGTCCCCCACATTGCTTGTGGGTTGGATCGAGGGCCTTTTTCCATCTTTGACCGTGGTACTCCGCATTCACTTTCGAATGCCAGATAGCGGCAAACTGAGGACGCCAAAGTCTAAATCATACCTTAAACGTTTTTTGGTTAAGTTTTTTGTCAATTTCGTCCATTGAATCCAAAACGCTAAGGGAGAGGAGATATGAGAAGATATTGCATATGAAGTGGGTCCACCTATCGACTTTGACCATCTTTCACTGTGGTCCCCCACATTGCTTATGAATTGGATCGAGAAACTTTGGCCATCTATCACTGTGGTCCCCCACATTACTTTATGAGTTGGATCGAGAGAATTTGGCCATTTTTCAATGTGGTCCCCCACATTGCTTATGGGTTGGATCGAGCGCCTTTTTCCATCTTTGACCGTGGTACTCCGCATTCACTTTCGAATGCCAGATAGCGGCAAACTGAGGACGCCAAAGTCTAAATCATACCTTAAACGTTTTTTGGTTAAGTTTTTTGTCAATTTCGTCCATTGAATCCAAAACGCTAAGGGAGAGGAGAAATGAGAAGATATTGCATATGAAGTGGGTCCACCTATCGACTTTGACCATCTTTCACTGTGGTCCCCCACATTGCTTATGAATTGGATCGAGAAACTTTGGCCATCTATCACTGTGGTCCCCCACATTACTTTATGAGTTGGATCGAGAGAATTTGGCCATTTTTCAATGTGGTCCCCCACATTGCTTATGGGTTGGATCGAGGGCCTTTTTCCATCTTTGACCGTGGTACTCCGCATTCACTTTCGAATGCCAAATAGCGGCAAACTGAGGACGCCAAAGTCTAAATCATACCTTAAACGTTTTTTGGTTAAGTTTTTTGTCAATTTCGTCCATTGAATCCAAAACGCTAAGGGAGAGGAGATATGAGAAGATATTGCATATGAAGTGGGTCCACCTATCGACTTTGACCATCTTTCACTGTGGTCCCCCACATTGCTTATGAATTGGATCGAGAAACTTTGGCCATCTATCACTGTGGTCCCCCACATTACTTTATGAGTTGGATCGAGAGAATTTGGCCATTTTTCAATGTGGTCCCCCACATTGCTTATGGGTTGGATCGAGGGCCTTTTTCCATCTTTGACGGTGGTACTCCGCATTCACTTTCGAATGCCAGATAGCGGCAAACTGAGGACGCCAAAGTCTAAATCATACCTTAAACGTTTTTTGGTTAAGTTTTTTGTCAATTTCGTCCATTGAATCCAAAACGCTAAGGGAGAGGAGATATGAGAAGATATTGCATATGAAGTGGGTCCACCTATCGACTTTGACCATCTTTCACTGTGGTCCCCCACATTGCTTATGAATTGGATCGAGAAACTTTGGCCATCTATCACTGTGGTCCCCCACATTACTTTATGAGTTGGATCGAGAGAATTTGGCCATTTTTCAATGTGGTCCCCCACATTGCTTATGGGTTGGATTGAGCGCCTTTTTCCATCTTCGACCGTGGTACTCCGCATTCACCTTCGAATGCCAGATAGCGGCAAACTGAGGACGCCAAAGTCTAAATCATACCTTAAACGTTTTTTGGTTAAGTTTTTTGTCAATTTCGTCCATTGAATCCAAAACGCTAAGGGAGAGGAGATATGAGAAGATATTGCATATGAAGTGGGTCCACCTATCGACTTTGACCATCTTTCACTGTGGTCCCCCACATTGCTTATGAATTGGATCGAGAAACTTTGGCCATCTATCACTGTGGTCCCCCACATTACTTTATGAGTTGGATCGAGAGAATTTGGCCATTTTTCAATGTGGTCCCCCACATTGCTTATGGGTTGGATCGAGGGCCTTTTTCCATCTTCGACCGTGGTACTCCGCATTCACCTTCGAATGCCAGATAGCGGCAAACTGAGGACGCCAAAGTCTAAATCATACCTTAAACGTTTTTTGGTTAAGTTTTTTGTCAATTTCGTCCATTGAATCCAAAACGCTAAGGGAGAGGAGATATGAGAAGATATTGCATATGAAGTGGGTCCACCTATCGACTTTGACCATCTTTCACTGTGGTCCCCCACATTGCTTATGAATTGGATCGAGAAACTTTGGCCATCTATCACTGTGGTCCCCCACATTACTTTATGAGTTGGATCGAGAGAATTTGGCCATTTTTCAATGTGGTCCCCCACATTGCTTATGGGTTGGATCGAGGGCCTTTTTCCATCTTTGACGGTGGTACTCCGCATTCACTTTCGAATGCCAGATAGCGGCAAACTGAGGACGCCAAAGTCTAAATCATACCTTAAACGTTTTTTGGTTAAGTTTTTTGTCAATTTCGTCCATTGAATCCAAAACGCTAAGGGAGAGGAGATATGAGAAGATATTGCATATGAAGTGGGTCCACCTATCGACTTTGACCATCTTTCACTGTGGTCCCCCACATTGCTTATGAATTGGATCGAGAAACTTTGGCCATCTATCACTGTGGTCCCCCACATTACTTTATGAGTTGGATCGAGAGAATTTGGCCATTTTTCAATGTGGTCCCCCACATTGCTTATGGGTTGGATCGAGGGCCTTTTTCCATCTTTGACGGTGGTACTCCGCATTCACTTTCGAATGCCAGATAGCGGCAAACTGAGGACGCCAAAGTCTAAATCATACCTTAAACGTTTTTTGGTTAAGTTTTTTGTCAATTTCGTCCATTGAATCCAAAACGCTAAGGGAGAGGAGATATGAGAAGATATTGCATATGAAGTGGGTCCACCTATCGACTTTGACCATCTTTCACTGTGGTCCCCCACATTGCCTATGAATTGGATCGAGAAACTTTGGCCATCTATCACTGTGGTCCCCCACATTACTTTATGAGTTGGATCGAGAGAATTTGGCCATTTTTCAATGTGGTCCCCCACATTGCTTATGGGTTGGATTGAGCGCCTTTTTCCATCTTCGACCGTGGTACTCCGCATTCACCTTCGAATGCCAGATAGCGGCAAACTGAGGACGCCAAAGTCTAAATCATACCTTAAACGTTTTTTGGTTAAGTTTTTTGTCAATTTCGTCCATTGAATCCAAAACGCTAAGGGAGAGGAGATATGAGAAGATATTGCATATGAAGTGGGTCCACCTATCGACTTTGACCATCTTTCACTGTGGTCCCCCACATTGCTTATGAATTGGATCGAGAAACTTTGGCCATCTATCACTGTGGTCCCCCACATTACTTTATGAGTTGGATCGAGGGCCTTTTTCCATCTTCGACCGTGGTACTCCGCATTCACCTTCGAATGCCAGATAGCGGCAAACTGAGGACGCCAAAGTCTAAATCATACCTTAAACGTTTTTTGGTTAAGTTTTTTGTCAATTTCGTCCATTGAATCCAAAACGCTAAGGGAGAGGAGATATGAGAAGATATTGCATATGAAGTGGGTCCACCTATCGACTTTGACCATCTTTCACTGTGGTCCCCCACATTGCTTATGAATTGGATCGAGAAACTTTGGCCATCTATCACTGTGGTCCCCCACATTACTTTATGAGTTGGATCGAGAGAATTTGGCCATTTTTCAATGTGGTCCCCCACATTGCTTATGGGTTGGATCGAGGGCCTTTTTCCATCTTTGACGGTGGTACTCCGCATTCACTTTCGAATGCCAGATAGCGGCAAACTGAGGACGCCAAAGTCTAAATCATACCTTAAACGTTTTTTGGTTAAGTTTTTTGTCAATTTCGTCCATTGAATCCAAAACGCTAAGGGAGAGGAGATATGAGAAGATATTGCATATGAAGTGGGTCCACCTATCGACTTTGACCATCTTTCACTGTGGTCCCCCACATTGCTTATGAATTGGATCGAGAAACTTTGGCCATCTATCACTGTGGTCCCCCACATTACTTTATGAGTTGGATCGAGAGAATTTGGCCATTTTTCAATGTGGTCCCCCACATTGCTTATGGGTTGGATCGAGGGCCTTTTTCCATCTTTGACGGTGGTACTCCGCATTCACTTTCGAATGCCAGATAGCGGCAAACTGAGGACGCCAAAGTCTAAATCATACCTTAAACGTTTTTTGGTTAAGTTTTTTGTCAATTTCGTCCATTGAATCCAAAACGCTAAGGGAGAGAAGATATGAGAAGATATTGCATATGAAGTGGGTCCACCTATCGACTTTGACCATCTTTCACTGTGGTCCCCCACATTGCTTATGAATTGGATCGAGAAACTTTGGCCATCTATCACTGTGGTCCCCCACATTACTTTATGAGTTGGATCGAGAGAATTTGGCCATTTTTCAATGTGGTCCCCCACATTGCTTATGGGTTGGATTGAGCGCCTTTTTCCATCTTTGACCGTGGTACTCCGCATTCACCTTCGAATGCCAGATAGCGGCAAACTGAGGACGCCAAAGTCTAAATCATACCTTAAACGTTTTTTGGTTAAGTTTTTTGTCAATTTCGTCCATTGAATCCAAAACGCTAAGGGAGAGGAGATATGAGAAGATATTGCATATGAAGTGGGTCCACCTATCGACTTTGACCATCTTTCACTGTGGTCCCCCACATTGCTTATGAATTGGATCGAGAAACTTTGGCCATCTATCACTGTGGTCCCCCACATTACTTTATGAGTTGGATCGAGAGAATTTGGCCATTTTTCAATGTGGTCCCCACATTGCTTATGGGTTGGATTGAGCGCCTTTTTCCATCTTTGACCGTGGTACTCCGCATTCACTTTCGAATGCCAGATAGCGGCAAACTGAGGACGCCAAAGTCTAAATCATACCTTAAACGTTTTTTGGTTAAGTTTTTTGTCAATTTCGTCCATTGAATCCAAAACGCTAAGGGAGAGGAGATATGAGAAGATATTGCATATGAAGTGGGTCCACCTATCGACTTTGACCATCTTTCACTGTGGTCCCCCACATTGCTTATGAATTGGATCGAGAAACTTTGGCCATCTATCACTGTGGTCCCCCACATTACTTTATGAGTTGGATCGAGAGAATTTGGCCATTTTTCAATGTGGTCCCCCACATTGCTTATGGGTTGGATCGAGGGCCTTTTTCCATCTTTGACGGTGGTACTCCGCATTCACTTTCGAATGCCAGATAGCGGCAAACTGAGGACGCCAAAGTCTAAATCATACCTTAAACGTTTTTTGGTTAAGTTTTTTGTCAATTTCGTCCATTGAATCCAAAACGCTAAGGGAGAGGAGATATGAGAAGATATTGCATATGAAGTGGGTCCACCTATCGACTTTGACCATCTTTCACTGTGGTCCCCCACATTGCTTATGAATTGGATCGAGAAACTTTGGCCATCTATCACTGTGGTCCCCCACATTACTTTATGAGTTGGATCGAGAGAATTTGGCCATTTTTCAATGTGGTCCCCCACATTGCTTATGGGTTGGATCGAGGGCCTTTTTCCATCTTCGACCGTGGTACTCCGCATTCACCTTCGAATGCCAGATAGCGGCAAACTGAGGACGCCAAAGTCTAAATCATACCTTAAACGTTTTTTGGTTAAGTTTTTTGTCAATTTCGTCCATTGAATCCAAAACGCTAAGGGAGAGAAGATATGAGAAGATATTGCATATGAAGTGGGTCCACCTATCGACTTTGACCATCTTTCACTGTGGTCCCCCACATTGCTTATGAATTGGATCGAGAAACTTTGGCCATCTATCACTGTGGTCCCCCACATTACTTTATGAGTTGGATCGAGAGAATTTGGCCATTTTTCAATGTGGTCCCCCACATTGCTTATGGGTTGGATCGAGGGCCTTTTTCCATCTTTGACGGTGGTACTCCGCATTCACTTTCGAATGCCAGATAGCGGCAAACTGAGGACGCCAAAGTCTAAATCATACCTTAAACGTTTTTTGGTTAAGTTTTTTGTCAATTTCGTCCATTGAATCCAAAACGCTAAGGGAGAGAAGATATGAGAAGATATTGCATATGAAGTGGGTCCACCTATCGACTTTGACCATCTTTCACTGTGGTCCCCCACATTGCTTATGAATTGGATCGAGAAACTTTGGCCATCTATCACTGTGGTCCCCCACATTACTTTATGAGTTGGATCGAGAGAATTTGGCCATTTTTCAATGTGGTCCCCCACATTGCTTATGGGTTGGATTGAGCGCCTTTTTCCATCTTTGACCGTGGTACTCCGCATTCACCTTCGAATGCCAGATAGCGGCAAACTGAGGACGCCAAAGTCTAAATCATACCTTAAACGTTTTTTGGTTAAGTTTTTTGTCAATTTCGTCCATTGAATCCAAAACGCTAAGGGAGAGGAGATATGAGAAGATATTGCATATGAAGTGGGTCCACCTATCGACTTTGACCATCTTTCACTGTGGTCCCCCACATTGCTTATGAATTGGATCGAGAAACTTTGGCCATCTATCACTGTGGTCCCCCACATTACTTTATGAGTTGGATCGAGAGAATTTGGCCATTTTTCAATGTGGTCCCCACATTGCTTATGGGTTGGATTGAGCGCCTTTTTCCATCTTTGACCGTGGTACTCCGCATTCACTTTCGAATGCCAGATAGCGGCAAACTGAGGACGCCAAAGTCTAAATCATACCTTAAACGTTTTTTGGTTAAGTTTTTTGTCAATTTCGTCCATTGAATCCAAAACGCTAAGGGAGAGGAGATATGAGAAGATATTGCATATGAAGTGGGTCCACCTATCGACTTTGACCATCTTTCACTGTGGTCCCCCACATTGCTTATGAATTGGATCGAGAAACTTTGGCCATCTATCACTGTGGTCCCCCACATTACTTTATGAGTTGGATCGAGAGAATTTGGCCATTTTTCAATGTGGTCCCCCACATTGCTTATGGGTTGGATCGAGGGCCTTTTTCCATCTTTGACGGTGGTACTCCGCATTCACCTTCGAATGCCAGATAGCGGCAAACTGAGGACGCCAAAGTCTAAATCATACCTTAAACGTTTTTTGGTTAAGTTTTTTGTCAATTTCGTCCATTGAATCCAAAACGCTAAGGGAGAGGAGATATGAGAAGATATTGCATATGAAGTGGGTCCACCTATCGACTTTGACCATCTTTCACTGTGGTCCCCCACATTGCTTATGAATTGGATCGAGAAACTTTGGCCATCTATCACTGTGGTCCCCCACATTACTTTATGAGTTGGATCGAGAGAATTTGGCCATTTTTCAATGTGGTCCCCCACATTGCTTATGGGTTGGATCGAGGGCCTTTTTCATCTTTGACGGTGGTACTCCGCATTCACTTTCGAATGCCAGATAGCGGCAAACTGAGGACGCCAAAGTCTAAATCATACCTTAAACGTTTTTTGGTTAAGTTTTTTGTCAATTTCGTCCATTGAATCCAAAACGCTAAGGGAGAGGAGATATGAGAAGATATTGCATATGAAGTGGGTCCACCTATCGACTTTGACCATCTTTCACTGTGGTCCCCCACATTGCCTATGAATTGGATCGAGAAACTTTGGCCATCTATCACTGTGGTCCCCCACATTACTTTATGAGTTGGATCGAGAGAATTTGGCCATTTTTCAATGTGGTCCCCCACATTACTTTATGAGTTGGATCGAGAGAATTTGGCCATTTTTCAATGTGGTCCCCCACATTGCTTATGGGTTGGATCGAGGGCCTTTTTCATCTTTGACGGTGGTACTCCGCATTCACTTTCGAATGCCAGATAGCGGCAAACTGAGGACGCCAAAGTCTAAATCATACCTTAAACGTTTTTTGGTTAAGTTTTTTGTCAATTTCGTCCATTGAATCCAAAACGCTAAGGGAGAGGAGATATGAGAAGATATTGCATATGAAGTGGGTCCACCTATCGACTTTGACCATCTTTCACTGTGGTCCCCCACATTGCTTATGGGTTGGATCGAGGGCCTTTTTCCATCTTCGACCGTGGTACTCCGCATTCACCTTCGAATGCCAGATAGCGGCAAACTGAGGACGCCAAAGTCTAAATCATACCTTAAACGTTTTTTGGTTAAGTTTTTTGTCAATTTCGTCCATTGAATCCAAAACGCTAAGGGAGAGGAGATATGAGAAGATATTGCATATGAAGTGGGTCCACCTATCGACTTTGACCATCTTTCACTGTGGTCCCCCACATTGCTTATGAATTGGATCGAGAAACTTTGGCCATCTATCACTGTGGTCCCCCACATTACTTTATGAGTTGGATCGAGAGAATTTGGCCATTTTTCAATGTGGTCCCCCACATTGCTTGTGGGTTGGATTGAGCGCCTTTTTCCATCTTTGACCGTGGTACTCCGCATTCACCTTCGAATGCCAGATAGCGGCAAACTGAGGACGCCAAAGTCTAAATCATACCTTAAACGTTTTTTGGTTAAGTTTTTTGTCAATTTCGTCCATTGAATCCAAAACGCTAAGGGAGAGGAGATATGAGAAGATATTGCATATGAAGTGGGTCCACCTATCGACTTTGACCATCTTTCACTGTGGTCCCCCACATTGCTTATGAATTGGATCGAGAAACTTTGGCCATCTATCACTGTGGTCCCCCACATTACTTTATGAGTTGGATCGAGAGAATTTGGCCATTTTTCAATGTGGTCCCCCACATTGCTTATGGGTTGGATCGAGGGCCTTTTTCCATCTTTGACGGTGGTACTCCGCATTCACTTTCGAATGCCAGATAGCGGCAAACTGAGGACGCCAAAGTCTAAATCATACCTTAAACGTTTTTTGGTTAAGTTTTTTGTCAATTTCGTCCATTGAATCCAAAACGCTAAGGGAGAGGAGATATGAGAAGATATTGCATATGAAGTGGGTCCACCTATCGACTTTGACCATCTTTCACTGTGGTCCCCCACATTGCCTATGAATTGGATCGAGAAACTTTGGCCATCTATCACTGTGGTCCCCCACATTACTTTATGAGTTGGATCGAGAGAATTTGGCCATTTTTCAATGTGGTCCCCCACATTGCTTATGGGTTGGATCGAGGGCCTTTTTCCATCTTCGACCGTGGTACTCCGCATTCACCTTCGAATGCCAGATAGCGGCAAACTGAGGACGCCAAAGTCTAAATCATACCTTAAACGTTTTTTGGTTAAGTTTTTTGTCAATTTCGTCCATTGAATCCAAAACGCTAAGGGAGAGGAGATATGAGAAGATATTGCATATGAAGTGGGTCCACCTATCGACTTTGACCATCTTTCACTGTGGTCCCCCACATTGCTTATGGGTTGGATCGAGGGCCTTTTTCCATCTTCGACCGTGGTACTCCGCATTCACCTTCGAATGCCAGATAGCGGCAAACTGAGGACGCCAAAGTCTAAATCATACCTTAAACGTTTTTTGGTTAAGTTTTTTGTCAATTTCGTCCATTGAATCCAAAACGCTAAGGGAGAGGAGATATGAGAAGATATTGCATATGAAGTGGGTCCACCTATCGACTTTGACCATCTTTCACTGTGGTCCCCCACATTGCTTATGAATTGGATCGAGAAACTTTGGCCATCTATCACTGTGGTCCCCCACATTACTTTATGAGTTGGATCGAGAGAATTTGGCCATTTTTCAATGTGGTCCCCCACATTGCTTATGGGTTGGATCGAGGGCCTTTTTCATCTTTGACGGTGGTACTCCGCATTCACTTTCGAATGCCAGATAGCGGCAAACTGAGGACGCCAAAGTCTAAATCATACCTTAAACGTTTTTTGGTTAAGTTTTTTGTCAATTTCGTCCATTGAATCCAAAACGCTAAGGGAGAGGAGATATGAGAAGATATTGCATATGAAGTGGGTCCACCTATCGACTTTGACCATCTTTCACTGTGGTCCCCCACATTGCTTATGGGTTGGATCGAGGGCCTTTTTCCATCTTCGACCGTGGTACTCCGCATTCACCTTCGAATGCCAGATAGCGGCAAACTGAGGACGCCAAAGTCTAAATCATACCTTAAACGTTTTTTGGTTAAGTTTTTTGTCAATTTCGTCCATTGAATCCAAAACGCTAAGGGAGAGGAGATATGAGAAGATATTGCATATGAAGTGGGTCCACCTATCGACTTTGACCATCTTTCACTGTGGTCCCCCACATTGCTTATGAATTGGATCGAGAAACTTTGGCCATCTATCACTGTGGTCCCCCACATTACTTTATGAGTTGGATCGAGAGAATTTGGCCATTTTTCAATGTGGTCCCCCACATTGCTTATGGGTTGGATCGAGGGCCTTTTTCCATCTTTGACCGTGGTACTCCGCATTCACCCTCGAATGCCAGATAGCGGCAAACTGAGGACGCCAAAGTCTAAATCATACCTTAAACGTTTTTGGTTAAGTTTTTTGTCAATTTCGTCCATTGAATCCAAAACGCTAAATGAGAGGAGATATGAGAAGATATTGCATATGAAGTCGGTCCACCTATCGACTTTGACCATCTTTCACTGTGGTCCCCCACATTGCTTATGAATTGGATCGAGAAACGTTGGCCATCTATCACTGTGGTCCCCCACATTACTTTATGAGTTGGATCTAGAGAATTTGGCCATTTTTCAATGTGGTCCCCCACATTGCTTATGGGTTGGATCGAGGGCCTTTTTCCATCTTTGACGGTGGTACTCCGCATTCACTTTCGAATGCCAGATAGCGGCAAACTGAGGACGCCAAAGTCTAAATCATACCTTAAACGTTTTTTGGTTAAGTTTTTTGTCAATTTCGTCCATTGAATCCAAAACGCTAAGGGAGAGGAGATATGAGAAGATATTGCATATGAAGTGGGTCCACCTATCGACTTTGACCATCTTTCACTGTGGTCCCCCACATTGCTTATGAATTGGATCGAGAAACGTTGGCCATCTATCACTGTGGTCCCCCACATTACTTTATGAGTTGGATCGAGAGAATTTGGCCATTTTTCAATGTGGTCCCCCACATTGCTTATGGGTTGGATCGAGGGCCTTTTTCCATCTTTGACGGTGGTACTCCGCATTCACCTTCGAATGCCAGATAGCGGCAAACTGAGGACGCCAAAGTCTAAATCATACCTTAAACGTTTTTTGGTTAAGTTTTTTGTCAATTTCGTCCATTGAATCCAAAACGCTAAGGGAGAGGAGATATGAGAAGATATTGCATATGAAGTGGGTCCACCTATCGACTTTGACCATCTTTCACTGTGGTCCCCCACATTGCTTATGAATTGGATCGAGAAACGTTGGCCATCTATCACTGTGGTCCCCCACATTACTTTATGAGTTGGATCTAGAGAATTTGGCCATTTTTCAATGTGGTCCCCCACATTGCTTATGGGTTGGATCGAGGGCCTTTTTCCATCTTTGACGGTGGTACTCCGCATTCACCTTCGAATGCCAGATAGCGGCAAACTGAGGACGCCAAAGTCTAAATCATACCTTAAACGTTTTTTGGTTAAGTTTTTTGTCAATTTCGTCCATTGAATCCAAAACGCTAAGGGAGAGGAGATATGAGAAGATATTGCATATGAAGTGGGTCCACCTATCGACTTTGACCATCTTTCACTGTGGTCCCCCACATTGCCTATGAATTGGATCGAGAAACTTTGGCCATCTATCACTGTGGTCCCCCACATTACTTTATGAGTTGGATCGAGAGAATTTGGCCATTTTTCAATGTGGTCCCCCACATTGCTTATGGGTTGGATCGAGGGCCTTTTTCCATCTTCGACCGTGGTACTCCGCATTCACCTTCGAATGCCAGATAGCGGCAAACTGAGGACGCCAAAGTCTAAATCATACCTTAAACGTTTTTTGGTTAAGTTTTTTGTCAATTTCGTCCATTGAATCCAAAACGCTAAGGGAGAGGAGATATGAGAAGATATTGCATATGAAGTGGGTCCACCTATCGACTTTGACCATCTTTCACTGTGGTCCCCCACATTGCTTATGAATTGGATCGAGAAACTTTGGCCATCTATCACTGTGGTCCCCCACATTACTTTATGAGTTGGATCGAGAGAATTTGGCCATTTTTCAATGTGGTCCCCCACATTGCTTATGGGTTGGATCGAGGGCCTTTTTCCATCTTCGACCGTGGTACTCCGCATTCACCTTCGAATGCCAGATAGCGGCAAACTGAGGACGCCAAAGTCTAAATCATACCTTAAACGTTTTTTGGTTAAGTTTTTTGTCAATTCCGTCCATTGAATCCAAAACGCTAAGGGAGAGGAGATATGAGAAGATATTGCATATGAAGTGGGTCCACCTATCGACTTTGACCATCTTTCACTGTGGTCCCCCACATTGCTTATGAATTGGATCGAGAAACTTTGGCCATCTATCACTGTGGTCCCCCACATTACTTTATGAGTTGGATCGAGAGAATTTGGCCATTTTTCAATGTGGTCCCCCACATTGCTTGTGGGTTGGATTGAGCGCCTTTTTACATCTTTGACCGTGGTACTCCGCATTCACCTTCGAATGCCAGATAGCGGCAAACTGAGGACGCCAAAGTCTAAATCATACCTTAAACGTTTTTTGGTTAAGTTTTTTGTCAATTTCGTCCATTGAATCCAAAACGCTAAGGGAGAGGAGATATGAGAAGATATTGCATATGAAGTGGGTCCACCTATCGACTTTGACCATCTTTCACTGTGGTCCCCCACATTGCTTATGAATTGGATCGAGAAACTTTGGCCATCTATCACTGTGGTCCCCCACATTACTTTATGAGTTGGATCGAGAGAATTTGGCCATTTTTCAATGTGGTCCCCCACATTGCTTGTGGGTTGGATTGAGCGCCTTTTTCCATCTTTGACCGTGGTTCTCCGCATTCACCTTCGAATGCCAGATAGCGGCAAACTGAGGACGCCAAAGTCTAAATCATACCTTAAACGTTTTTTGGTTAAGTTTTTTGTCAATTTCGTCCATTGAATCCAAAACGCTAAGGGAGAGGAGATATGAGAAGATATTGCATATGAAGTGGGTCCACCTATCGACTTTGACCATCTTTCACTGTGGTCCCCCACATTGCTTATGAATTGGATCGAGAAACTTTGGCCATCTATCACTGTGGTCCCCCACATTACTTTATGAGTTGGATCTAGAGAATTTGGCCATTTTTCAATGTGGTCCCCCACATTGCTTATGGGTTGGATCGAGGGCCTTTTTCCATCTTCGACCGTGGTACTCCGCATTCACCTTCGAACGCCAGATAGCGGCAAACTGAGGACGCCAAAGTCTAAATCATACCTTAAACGTTTTTTGGTTAAGTTTTTTGTCAATTTCGTCCATTGAATCCAAAACGCTAAGGGAGAGGAGATATGAGAAGATATTGCATATGAAGTGGGTCCACCTATCGACTTTGACCATCTTTCACTGTGGTCCCCCACATTGCTTATGAATTGGATCGAGAAACTTTGGCCATCTATCACTGTGGTCCCCCACATTACTTTATGAGTTGGATCGAGAGAATTTGGCCATTTTTCAATGTGGTCCCCCACATTGCTTGTGGGTTGGATTGAGCGCCTTTTTCCATTTTTGACCGTGGTACTCCGCATTCACCTTCGAATGCCAGATAGCGGCAAACTGAGGACGCCAAAGTCTAAATCATACCTTAAACGTTTTTTGGTTAAGTTTTTTGTCAATTTCGTCCATTGAATCCAAAACGCTAAGGGAGAGGAGATATGAGAAGATATTGCATATGAAGTGGGTCCACCTATCGACTTTGACCATCTTTCACTGTGGTCCCCCACATTGCTTATGAATTGGATCGAGAAACTTTGGCCATCTATCACTGTGGTCCCCCACATTACTTTATGAGTTGGATCGAGAGAATTTGGCCATTTTTCAATGTGGTCCCCCACATTGCTTATGGGTTGGATCGAGGGCCTTTTTCCATCTTCGACCGTGGTACTCCGCATTCACCTTCGAATGCCAGATAGCGGCAAACTGAGGACGCCAAAGTCTAAATCATACCTTAAACGTTTTTTGGTTAAGTTTTTTGTCAATTCCGTCCATTGAATCCAAAACGCTAAGGGAGAGGAGATATGAGAAGATATTGCATATGAAGTGGGTCCACCTATCGACTTTGACCATCTTTCACTGTGGTCCCCCACATTGCTTATGAATTGGATCGAGAAACTTTGGCCATCTATCACTGTGGTCCCCCACATTACTTTATGAGTTGGATCGAGAGAATTTGGCCATTTTTCAATGTGGTCCCCCACATTGCTTGTGGGTTGGATTGAGCGCCTTTTTACATCTTTGACCGTGGTACTCCGCATTCACCTTCGAATGCCAGATAGCGGCAAACTGAGGACGCCAAAGTCTAAATCATACCTTAAACGTTTTTTGGTTAAGTTTTTTGTCAATTTCGTCCATTGAATCCAAAACGCTAAGGGAGAGGAGATATGAGAAGATATTGCATATGAAGTGGGTCCACCTATCGACTTTGACCATCTTTCACTGTGGTCCCCCACATTGCTTATGAATTGGATCGAGAAACTTTGGCCATCTATCACTGTGGTCCCCCACATTACTTTATGAGTTGGATCGAGAGAATTTGGCCATTTTTCAATGTGGTCCCCCACATTGCTTGTGGGTTGGATTGAGCGCCTTTTTCCATCTTTGACCGTGGTACTCCGCATTCACCTTCGAATGCCAGATAGCGGCAAACTGAGGACGCCAAAGTCTAAATCATACCTTAAACGTTTTTTGGTTAAGTTTTTTGTCAATTTCGTCCATTGAATCCAAAACGCTAAGGGAGAGGAGATATGAGAAGATATTGCATATGAAGTGGGTCCACCTATCGACTTTGACCATCTTTCACTGTGGTCCCCCACATTGCCTATGAATTGGATCGAGAAACTTTGGCCATCTATCACTGTGGTCCCCCACATTACTTTATGAGTTGGATCTAGAGAATTTGGCCATTTTTCAATGTGGTCCCCCACATTGCTTATGGGTTGGATCGAGGGCCTTTTTCCATCTTCGAATTCACCTTCGAATGCCAGATAGCGGCAAACTGAGGACGCCAAAGTCTAAATCATACCTTAAACGTTTTTTGGTTAAGTTTTTTGTCAATTTCGTCCATTGAATCCAAAACGCTAAGGGAGAGGAGATATGAGAAGATATTGCATATGAAGTGGGTCCACCTATCGACTTTGACCATCTTTCACTGTGGTCCCCCACATTGCTTATGAATTGGATCGAGAAACTTTGGCCATCTATCACTGTGGTCCCCCACATTACTTTATGAGTTGGATCGAGAGAATTTGGCCATTTTTCAATGTGGTCCCCCACATTGCTTGTGGGTTGGATTGAGCGCCTTTTTCCATCTTTGACCGTGGTACTCCGCATTCACCTTCGAATGCCAGATAGCGGCAAACTGAGGACGCCAAAGTCTAAATCATACCTTAAACGTTTTTTGGTTAAGTTTTTTGTCAATTTCGTCCATTGAATCCAAAACGCTAAGGGAGAGGAGATATGAGAAGATATTGCATATGAAGTGGGTCCACCTATCGACTTTGACCATCTTTCACTGTGGTCCCCCACATTGCTTATGAATTGGATCGAGAAACTTTGGCCATCTATCACTGTGGTCCCCCACATTACTTTATGAGTTGGATCGAGAGAATTTGGCCATTTTTCAATGTGGTCCCCCACATTGCTTATGGGTTGGATCGAGGGCCTTTTTCCATCTTTGACCGTGGTACTCCGCATTCACTTTCGAATGCCAGATAGCGGCAAACTGAGGACGCCAAAGTCTAAATCATACCTTAAACGTTTTTTGGTTAAGTTTTTTGTCAATTTCGTCCATTGAATCCAAAACGCTAAGGGAGAGGAGATATGAGAAGATATTGCATATGAAGTGGGTCCACCTATCGACTTTGACCATCTTTCACTGTGGTCCCCCACATTGCTTATGAATTGGATCGAGAAACTTTGGCCATCTATCACTGTGGTCCCCCACATTACTTTATGAGTTGGATCGAGAGAATTTGGCCATTTTTCAATGTGGTCCCCCACATTGCTTATGGGTTGGATCGAGGGCCTTTTTCCATCTTTGACGGTGGTACTCCGCATTCACTTTCGAATGCCAGATAGCGGCAAACTGAGGACGCCAAAGTCTAAATCATACCTTAAACGTTTTTTGGTTAAGTTTTTTGTCAATTTCGTCCATTGAATCCAAAACGCTAAGGGAGAGGAGATATGAGAAGATATTGCATATGAAGTGGGTCCACCTATCGACTTTGACCATCTTTCACTGTGGTCCCCCACATTGCTTATGAATTGGATCGAGAAACTTTGGCCATCTATCACTGTGGTCCCCCACATTACTTTATGAGTTGGATCGAGAGAATTTGGCCATTTTTCAATGTGGTCCCCCACATTGCTTATGGGTTGGATCGAGGGCCTTTTTCCATCTTTGACGGTGGTACTCCGCATTCACTTTCGAATACCAGATAGCGGCAAACTGAGGACGCCAAAGTCTAAATCATACCTTAAACGTTTTTTGGTTAAGTTTTTTGTCAATTTCGTCCATTGAATCCAAAACGCTAAGGGAGAGGAGATATGAGAAGATATTGCATATGAAGTGGGTCCACCTATCGACTTTGACCATCTTTCACTGTGGTCCCCCACATTGCTTATGAATTGGATCGAGAAACTTTGGCCATCTATCACAGTGGTCCCCCACATTACTTTATGAGTTGGATCGAGAGAATTTGGCCATTTTTCAATGTGGTCCCCCACATTGCTTATGGGTTGGATTGAGCGCCTTTTTCCATCTTTGACCGTGGTACTCCGCATTCACCTTCGAATGCCAGATAGCGGCAAACTGAGGACGCCAAAGTCTAAATCATACCTTAAACGTTTTTTGGTTAAGTTTTTTGTCAATTTCGTCCATTGAATCCAAAACGCTAAGGGAGAGGAGATATGAGAAGATATTGCATATGAAGTGGGTCCACCTATCGACTTTGACCATCTTTCACTGTGGTCCCCCACATTGCTTATGAATTGATCGAGAAACTTTGGCCATCTATCACTGTGGTCCCCCACATTACTTTATGAGTTGGATCGAGAGAATTTGGCCATTTTTCAATGTGGTCCCCCACATTGCTTATGGGTTGGATCGAGGGCCTTTTTCCATCTTTGACGGTGGTACTCCGCATTCACTTTCGAATGCCAGATAGCGGCAAACTGAGGACGCCAAAGTCTAAATCATACCTTAAACGTTTTTTGGTTAAGTTTTTTGTCAATTTCGTCCATTGAATCCAAAACGCTAAGGGAGAGGAGATATGAGAAGATATTGCATATGAAGTGGGTCCACCTATCGACTTTGACCATCTTTCACTGTGGTCCCCCACATTGCTTATGAATTGGATCGAGAAACTTTGGCCATCTATCACTGTGGTCCCCCACATTACTTTATGAGTTGGATCGAGAGAATTTGGCCATTTTTCAATGTGGTCCCCCACATTGCTTATGGGTTGGATCGAGGGCCTTTTTCCATCTTTGACGGTGGTACTCCGCATTCACCTTCGAATGCCAGATAGCGGCAAACTGAGGACGCCAAAGTCTAAATCATACCTTAAACGTTTTTTGGTTAAGTTTTTTGTCAATTTCGTCCATTGAATCCAAAACGCTAAGGGAGAGGAGATATGAGAAGATATTGCATATGAAGTGGGTCCACCTATCGACTTTGACCATCTTTCACTGTGGTCCCCCACATTGCTTATGAATTGGATCGAGAAACTTTGGCCATCTATCACTGTGGTCCCCCACATTACTTTATGAGTTGGATCGAGAGAATTTGGCCATTTTTCAATGTGGTCCCCCACATTGCTTATGGGTTGGATCGAGGGCCTTTTTCCATCTTTGACGGTGGTACTCCGCATTCACTTTCGAATGCCAGATAGCGGCAAACTGAGGACGCCAAAGTCTAAATCATACCTTAAACGTTTTTTGGTTAAGTTTTTTGTCAATTTCGTCCATTGAATCCAAAACGCTAAGGGAGAGGAGATATGAGAAGATATTGCATATGAAGTGGGTCCACCTATCGACTTTGACCATCTTTCACTGTGGTCCCCCACATTGGTTATGAATTGGATCGAGAAACTTTGGCCATCTATCACTGTGGTCCCCCACATTACTTTATGAGTTGGATCGAGAGAATTTGGCCATTTTTCAATGTGGTCCCCCACATTGCTTATGGGTTGGATCGAGGGCCTTTTTCCATCTTCGACCGTGGTACTCCGCATTCACCTTCGAATGCCAGATAGCGGCAAACTGAGGACGCCAAAGTCTAAATCATACCTTAAACGTTTTTTGGTTAAGTTTTTTGTCAATTTCGTCCATTGAATCCAAAACGCTAAGGGAGAGGAGATATGAGAAGATATTGCATATGAAGTGGGTCCACCTATCGACTTTGACCATCTTTCACTGTGGTCCCCCACATTGCTTATGAATTGGATCGAGAAACTTTGGCCATCTATCACTGTGGTCCCCCACATTGCTTATGAATTGGATCGAGAAACTTTGGCCATCTATCACTGTGGTCCCCCACATTACTTTATGAGTTGGATCGAGAGAATTTGGCCATTTTTCAATGTGGTCCCCCACATTGCTTATGGGTTGGATCGAGGGCCTTTTTCCATCTTTGACGGTGGTACTCCGCATTCACTTTCGAATGCCAGATAGCGGCAAACTGAGGACGCCAAAGTCTAAATCATACCTTAAACGTTTTTTGGTTAAGTTTTTTGTCAATTTCGTCCATTGAATCCAAAACGCTAAGGGAGAGGAGATATGAGAAGATATTGCATATGAAGTGGGTCCACCTATCGACTTTGACCATCTTTCACTGTGGTCCCCCACATTGGTTATGAATTGGATCGAGAAACTTTGGCCATCTATCACTGTGGTCCCCCACATTACTTTATGAGTTGGATCGAGAGAATTTGGCCATTTTTCAATGTGGTCCCCCACATTGCTTATGGGTTGGATCGAGGGCCTTTTTCCATCTTCGACCGTGGTACTCCGCATTCACCTTCGAATGCCAGATAGCGGCAAACTGAGGACGCCAAAGTCTAAATCATACCTTAAACGTTTTTTGGTTAAGTTTTTTGTCAATTTCGTCCATTGAATCCAAAACGCTAAGGGAGAGGAGATATGAGAAGATATTGCATATGAAGTGGGTCCACCTATCGACTTTGACCATCTTTCACTGTGGTCCCCCACATTGCTTATGAATTGGATCGAGAAACTTTGGCCATCTATCACTGTGGTCCCCCACATTACTTTATGAGTTGGATCGAGAGAATTTGGCCATTTTTCAATGTGGTCCCCCACATTGCTTATGGGTTGGATCGAGGGCCTTTTTCCATCTTCGACCGTGGTACTCCGCATTCACCTTCGAATGCCAGATAGCGGCAAACTGAGGACGCCAAAGTCTAAATCATACCTTAAACGTTTTTTGGTTAAGTTTTTTGTCAATTTCGTCCATTGAATCCAAAACGCTAAGGGAGAGGAGAAATGAGAAGATATTGCATATGAAGTGGGTCCACCTATCGACTTTGACCATCTTTCACTGTGGTCCCCCACATTGCTTATGAATTGGATCGAGAAACTTTGGCCATCTATCACTGTGGTCCCCCACATTACTTTATGAGTTGGATCGAGAGAATTTGGCCATTTTTCAATGTGGTCCCCCACATTGCTTATGGGTTGGATCGAGGGCCTTTTTCCATCTTCGACCGTGGTACTCCGCATTCACCTTCGAATGCCAGATAGCGGCAAACTGAGGACGCCAAAGTCTAAATCATACCTTAAACGTTTTTTGGTTAAGTTTTTTGTCAATTTCGTCCATTGAATCCAAAACGCTAAGGGAGAGGAGATATGAGAAGATATTGCATATGAAGTGGGTCCACCTATCGACTTTGACCATCTTTCACTGTGGTCCCCCACATTGCTTATGAATTGGATCGAGAAACTTTGGCCATCTATCACTGTGGTCCCCCACATTACTTTATGAGTTGGATCGAGAGAATTTGGCCATTTTTCAATGTGGTCCCCCACATTGCTTATGGGTTGGATCGAGGGCCTTTTTCCATCTTCGACCGTGGTACTCCGCATTCACCTTCGAATGCCAGATAGCGGCAAACTGAGGACGCCAAAGTCTAAATCATACCTTAAACGTTTTTTGGTTAAGTTTTTTGTCAATTTCGTCCATTGAATCCAAAACGCTAAGGGAGAGGAGATATGAGAAGATATTGCATATGAAGTGGGTCCACCTATCGACTTTGACCATCTTTCACTGTGGTCCCCCACATTGCTTATGAATTGGATCGAGAAACTTTGGCCATCTATCACTGTGGTCCCCCACATTACTTTATGAGTTGGATCGAGAGAATTTGGCCATTTTTCAATGTGGTCCCCCACATTGCTTATGGGTTGGATCGAGGGCCTTTTTCCATCTTCGACCGTGGTACTCCGCATTCACCTTCGAATGCCAGATAGCGGCAAGCTGAGGACGCCAAAGTCTAAATCATACCTTAAACGTTTTTTGGTTAAGTTTTTTGTCAATTTCGTCCATTGAATCCAAAACGCTAAGGGAGAGGAGATATGAGAAGATATTGCATATGAAGTGGGTCCACCTATCGACTTTGACCATCTTTCACTGTGGTCCCCCACATTGCTTATGAATTGGATCGAGAAACTTTGGCCATCTATCACTGTGGTCCCCCACATTACTTTATGAGTTGGATCGAGAGAATTTGGCCATTTTTCAATGTGGTCCCCCACATTGCTTATGGGTTGGATCGAGGGCCTTTTTCCATCTTCGACCGTGGTACTCCGCATTCACCTTCGAATGCCAGATAGCGGCAAACTGAGGACGCCAAAGTCTAAATCATACCTTAAACGTTTTTTGGTTAAGTTTTTTGTCAATTTCGTCCATTGAATCCAAAACGCTAAGGGAGAGGAGATATGAGAAGATATTGCATATGAAGTGGGTCCACCTATCGACTTTGACCATCTTTCACTGTGGTCCCCCACATTGCTTATGAATTGGATCGAGAAACTTTGGCCATCTATCACTGTGGTCCCCCACATTACTTTATGAGTTGGATCGAGAGAATTTGGCCATTTTTCAATGTGGTCCCCCACATTGCTTATGGGTTGGATCGAGGGCCTTTTTCCATCTTTGACGGTGGTACTCCGCATTCACTTTCGAATGCCAGATAGCGGCAAACTGAGGACGCCAAAGTCTAAATCATACCTTAAACGTTTTTTAGTTAAGTTTTTTGTCAATTTCGTCCATTGAATCCAAAACGCTAAGGGAGAGGAGATATGAGAAGATATTGCATATGAAGTGGGTCCACCTATCGACTTTGACCATCTTTCACTGTGGTCCCCCACATTGCTTATGAATTGGATCGAGAAACTTTGGCCATCTATCACTGTGGTCCCCCACATTACTTTATGAGTTGGATCGAGAGAATTTGGCCATTTTTCAATGTGGTCCCCCACATTGCTTATGGGTTGGATCGAGGGCCTTTTTCCATCTTCGACCGTGGTACTCCGCATTCACCTTCGAATGCCAGATAGCGGCAAACTGAGGACGCCAAAGTCTAAATCATACCTTAAACGTTTTTTGGTTAAGTTTTTTGTCAATTTCGTCCATTGAATCCAAAACGCTAAGGGAGAGGAGATATGAGAAGATATTGCATATGAAGTGGGTCCACCTATCGACTTTGACCATCTTTCACTGTGGTCCCCCACATTGCTTATGAATTGGATCGAGAAACTTTGGCCATCTATCACTGTGGTCCCCCACATTACTTTATGAGTTGGATCGAGAGAATTTGGCCATTTTTCAATGTGGTCCCCCACATTGCTTATGGGTTGGATCGAGGGCCTTTTTCCATCTTCGACCGTGGTACTCCGCATTCACCTTCGAATGCCAGATAGCGGCAAACTGAGGACGCCAAAGTCTAAATCATACCTTAAACGTTTTTTGGTTAAGTTTTTTGTCAATTTCGTCCATTGAATCCAAAACGCTAAGGGAGAGGAGATATGAGAAGATATTGCATATGAAGTGGGTCCACCTATCGACTTTGACCATCTTTCACTGTGGTCCCCCACATTGCTTATGAATTGAATCGAGAAACTTTGGCCATCTATCACTGTGGTCCCCCACATTACTTTATGAGTTGGATCGAGAGAATTTGGCCATTTTTCAATGTGGTCCCCCACATTGCTTATGGGTTGGATCGAGGGCCTTTTTCCATCTTCGACCGTGGTACTCCGCATTCACCTTCGAATGCCAGATAGCGGCAAACTGAGGACGCCAAAGTCTAAATCATACCTTAAACGTTTTTTGGTTAAGTTTTTTGTCAATTTCGTCCATTGAATCCAAAACGCTAAGGGAGAGGAGATATGAGAAGATATTGCATATGAAGTGGGTCCACCTATCGACTTTGACCATCTTTCACTGTGGTCCCCCACATTGCTTATGAATTGGATCGAGAAACTTTGGCCATCTATCACTGTGGTCCCCCACATTACTTTATGAGTTGGATCGAGAGAATTTGGCCATTTTTCAATGTGGTCCCCCACATTGCTTATGGGTTGGATCGAGGGCCTTTTTCCATCTTTGACGGTGGTACTCCGCATTCACTTTCGAATGCCAGATAGCGGCAAACTGAGGACGCCAAAGTCTAAATCATACCTTAAACGTTTTTTGGTTAAGTTTTTTGTCAATTTCGTCCATTGAATTCAAAACGCTAAGGGAGAGGAGATATGAGAAGATATTGCATATGAAGTGGGTCCACCTATCGACTTTGACCATCTTTCACTGTGGTCCCCCACATTGCTTATGAATTGGATCGAGAAACTTTGGCCATCTATCACTGTGGTCCCCCACATTACTTTATGAGTTGGATCGAGAGAATTTGGCCATTTTTCAATGTGGTCCCCCACATTGCTTATGGGTTGGATCGAGGGCCTTTTTCCATCTTCGACCGTGGTACTCCGCATTCACCTTCGAATGCCAGATAGCGGCAAACTGAGGACGCCAAAGTCTAAATCATACCTTAAACGTTTTTTGGTTAAGTTTTTTGTCAATTTCGTCCATTGAATCCAAAACGCTAAGGGAGAGGAGATATGAGAAGATATTGCATATGAAGTGGGTCCACCTATCGACTTTGACCATCTTTCACTGTGGTCCCCCACATTGCTTATGAATTGGATCGAGAAACTTTGGCCATCTATCACTGCTTTATGAGTTGGATCGAGAGAATTTGGCCATTTTTCAATGTGGTCCCCCACATTGCTTATGGGTTGGATCGAGGGCCTTTTTCCATCTTCGACCGTGGTACTCCGCATTCACCTTCGAATGCCAGATAGCGGCAAACTGAGGACGCCAAAGTCTAAATCATACCTTAAACGTTTTTTGGTTAAGTTTTTTGTCAATTTCGTCCATTGAATCCAAAACGCTAAGGGAGAGGAGATATGAGAAGATATTGCATATGAAGTGGGTCCACCTATCGACTTTGACCATCTTTCACTGTGGTCCCCCACATTGCTTATGAATTGGATCGAGAAACTTTGGCCATCTATCACTGTGGTCCCCCACATTACTTTATGAGTTGGATCGAGAGAATTTGGCCATTTTTCAATGTGGTCCCCCACATTGCTTATGGGTTGGATCGAGGGCCTTTTTCCATCTTTGACGGTGGTACTCCGCATTCACCTTCGAATGCCAGATAGCGGCAAACTGAGGACGCCAAAGTCTAAATCATACCTTAAACGTTTTTTGGTTAAGTTTTTTGTCAATTTCGTCCATTGAATCCAAAACGCTAAGGGAGAGGAGATATGAGAAGATATTGCATATGAAGTGGACCTATCGACTTTGACCATCTTTCACTGTGGTCCCCCACATTGCTTATGAATTTAATCGAGAAACTTTGGCCATCTATCACTGTGGTCCCCCACATTACTTTATGAGTTGGATCGAGAGAATTTGGCCATTTTTCAATGTGGTCCCCCACATTGCTTATGGGTTGGATTGAGCGCCTTTTTCCATCTTCGACCGTGGTACTCCGCATTCACCTTCGAATGCCAGATAGCGGCAAACTGAGGACGCCAAAGTCTAAATCATACCTTAAACGTTTTTTGGTTAAGTTTTTTGTCAATTTCGTCCATTGAATCCAAAACGCTAAGGGAGAGGAGATATGAGAAGATATTGCATATGAAGTGGGTCCACCTATCGACTTTGACCATCTTTCACTGTGGTCCCCCACATTGCTTATGAATTGGATCGAGAAACTTTGGCCATCTATCACTGTGGTCCCCCACATTACTTTATGAGTTGGATCGAGAGAATTTGGCCATTTTTCAATGTGGTCCCCCACATTGCTTATGGGTTGGATCGAGGGCCTTTTTCCATCTTCGACCGTGGTACTCCGCATTCACCTTCGAATGCCAGATAGCGGCAAACTGAGGACGCCAAAGTCTAAATCATACCTTAAACGTTTTTTGGTTAAGTTTTTTGTCAATTTCGTCCATTGAATCCAAAACGCTAAGGGAGAGGAGATATGAGAAGATATTGCATATGAAGTGGGTCCACCTATCGACTTTGACCATCTTTCACTGTGGTCCCCCACATTGCTTATGAATTGGATCGAGAAACTTTGGCCATCTATCACTGTGGTCCCCCACATTACTTTATGAGTTGGATCGAGAGAATTTGGCCATTTTTCAATGTGGTCCCCCACATTGCTTATGGGTTGGATCGAGGGCCTTTTTCCATCTTCGACCGTGGTACTCCGCATTCACCTTCGAATGCCAGATAGCGGCAAACTGAGGACGCCAAAGTCTAAATCATACCTTAAACGTTTTTTGGTTAAGTTTTTTGTCAATTTCGTCCATTGAATCCAAAACGCTAAGGGAGAGGAGATATGAGAAGATATTGCATATGAAGTGGGTCCACCTATCGATTTTGACCATCTTTCACTGTGGTCCCCCACATTGCTTATGAATTGGATCGAGAAACTTTGGCCATCTATCACTGTGGTCCCCCACATTACTTTATGAGTTGGATCGAGAGAATTTGGCCATTTTTCAATGTGGTCCCCCACATTGCTTATGGGTTGGATCGAGGGCCTTTTTCCATCTTCGACCGTGGTACTCCGCATTCACCTTCGAATGCCAGATAGCGGCAAACTGAGGACGCCAAAGTCTAAATCATACCTTAAACGTTTTTTAGTTAAGTTTTTTGTCAATTTCGTCCATTGAATCCAAAACGCTAAGGGAGAGGAGATATGAGAAGATATTGCATATGAAGTGGGTCCACCTATCGACTTTGACCATCTTTCACTGTGGTCCCCCACATTGCTTATGAATTGGATCGAGAAACTTTGGCCATCTATCACTGTGGTCCCCCACATTACTTTATGAGTTGGATCGAGAGAATTTGGCCATTTTTCAATGTGGTCCCCCACATTGCTTATGGGTTGGATCGAGGGCCTTTTTCCATCTTCGACCGTGGTACTCCGCATTCACCTTCGAATGCCAGATAGCGGCAAACTGAGGACGCCAAAGTCTAAATCATACCTTAAACGTTTTTTGGTTAAGTTTTTTGTCAATTTCGTCCATTGAATCCAAAACGCTAAGGGAGAGGAGATATGAGAAGATATTGCATATGAAGTGGGTCCACCTATCGACTTTGACCATCTTTCACTGTGGTCCCCCACATTGCTTATGAATTGGATCGAGAAACTTTGGCCATCTATCACTGTGGTCCCCCACATTACTTTATGAGTTGGATCGAGAGAATTTGGCCATTTTTCAATGTGGTCCCCCACATTGCTTATGGGTTGGATCGAGGGCCTTTTTCCATCTTTGACGGTGGTACTCCGCATTCACTTTCGAATGCCAGATAGCGGCAAACTGAGGACGCCAAAGTCTAAATCATACCTTAAACGTTTTTTAGTTAAGTTTTTTGTCAATTTCGTCCATTGAATCCAAAACGCTAAGGGAGAGGAGATATGAGAAGATATTGCATATGAAGTGGGTCCACCTATCGACTTTGACCATCTTTCACTGTGGTCCCCCACATTGCTTATGAATTGGATCGAGAAACTTTGGCCATCTATCACTGTGGTCCCCCACATTACTTTATGAGTTGGATCGAGAGAATTTGGCCATTTTTCAATGTGGTCCCCCACATTGCTTATGGGTTGGATCGAGGGCCTTTTTCCATCTTCGACCGTGGTACTCCGCATTCACCTTCGAATGCCAGATAGCGGCAAACTGAGGACGCCAAAGTCTAAATCATACCTTAAACGTTTTTTGGTTAAGTTTTTTGTCAATTTCGTCCATTGAATCCAAAACGCTAAGGGAGAGGAGATATGAGAAGATATTGCATATGAAGTGGGTCCACCTATCGACTTTGACCATCTTTCACTGTGGTCCCCCACATTGCTTATGAATTGGATCGAGAAACTTTGGCCATCTATCACTGTGGTCCCCCACATTACTTTATGAGTTGGATCGAGAGAATTTGGCCATTTTTCAATGTGGTCCCCCACATTGCTTATGGGTTGGATCGAGGGCCTTTTTCCATCTTCGACCGTGGTACTCCGCATTCACCTTCGAATGCCAGATAGCGGCAAACTGAGGACGCCAAAGTCTAAATCATACCTTAAACGTTTTTTGGTTAAGTTTTTTGTCAATTTCGTCCATTGAATCCAAAACGCTAAGGGAGAGGAGATATGAGAAGATATTGCATATGAAGTGGGTCCACCTATCGACTTTGACCATCTTTCACTGTGGTCCCCCACATTGCTTATGAATTGGATCGAGAAACTTTGGCCATCTATCACTGTGGTCCCCCACATTACTTTATGAGTTGGATCGAGAGAATTTGGCCATTTTTCAATGTGGTCCCCCACATTGCTTATGGGTTGGATCGAGGGCCTTTTTCCATCTTTGACGGTGGTACTCCGCATTCACTTTCGAATGCCAGATAGCGGCAAACTGAGGACGCCAAAGTCTAAATCATACCTTAAACGTTTTTTAGTTAAGTTTTTTGTCAATTTCGTCCATTGAATCCAAAACGCTAAGGGAGAGGAGATATGAGAAGATATTGCATATGAAGTGGGTCCACCTATCGACTTTGACCATCTTTCACTGTGGTCCCCCACATTGCTTATGAATTGGATCGAGAAACTTTGGCCATCTATCACTGTGGTCCCCCACATTACTTTATGAGTTGGATCGAGAGAATTTGGCCATTTTTCAATGTGGTCCCCCACATTGCTTATGGGTTGGATCGAGGGCCTTTTTCCATCTTCGACCGTGGTACTCCGCATTCACCTTCGAATGCCAGATAGCGGCAAACTGAGGACGCCAAAGTCTAAATCATACCTTAAACGTTTTTTGGTTAAGTTTTTTGTCAATTTCGTCCATTGAATCCAAAACGCTAAGGGAGAGGAGAAATGAGAAGATATTGCATATGAAGTGGGTCCACCTATCGACTTTGACCATCTTTCACTGTGGTCCCCCACAATTGGATCGAGAAACTTTGGCCATCTATCACTGTGGTCCCCCACATTAGTTTATGAGTTGGATCGAGAGAATTTGGCCATTTTTCAATGTGGTCCCCCACATTGCTTATGGGTTGGATTGAGCGCCTTTTTCCATCTTTGACCGTGGTACTCCGCATTCACCTTCGAATGCCAGATAGCGGCAAACTGAGGACGCCAAAGTCTAAATCCACCTATCGACTTTGACCATCTTTCACTGTGGTCCCCCACATTGCTTATGAATTGGATCGAGAAACTTTGGCCATCTATCACTGTGGTCCCCCACATTACTTTATGAGTTGGATCGAGAGAATTTGGCCATTTTTCAATGTGGTCCCCCACATTGCTTATGGGTTGGATCGAGCGCCTTTTCCCATCTTTGACGGTGGTACTCCGCATTCACTTTCGAATGCCAAATAGCGGCAAACTGAGGACGCCAAAGTCTAAATCATACCTTAAACGTTTTTTGGTTAAGTTTTTTGTCAATTTCGTCCATTGAATCCAAAACGCTAAGGGAGAGGAGATATGAGAAGATATTGCATATGAAGTGGGTCCACCTATCGACTTTGACCATCTTTCACTGTGGTCCCCCACATTGCTTATGAATTGGATCGAGAAACTTTGGCCATCTATCACTGTGGTCCCCCACATTACTTTATGAGTTGGATCGAGAGAATTTGGCCATTTTTCAATGTGGTCCCCCACATTGCTTGTGGGTTGGATTGAGCGCCTTTTTCCATCTTTGACCGTGGTACTCCGCATTCACCTTCGAATGCCAGATAGCGGCAAACTGAGGACGCCAAAGTCTAAATCATATTTTAAACGTTTTTTGGTTAAGTTTTTTGTCAATTTCGTCCATTGAATCCAAAACGCTAAGGGAGAGGAGAAATGAGAAGATATTGCATATGAAGTGGGTCCACCTATCGACTTTGACCATCTTTCACTGTGGTCCCCCACATTGCTTATGAATTGGATCGAGAAACTTTGGCCATCTATCACTGTGGTCCCCCACATTACTTTATGAGTTTGATCGAGAGAATTTGGCCATTTTTCAATGTGGTCCCCCACATTGCTTATGGGTTGGATCGAGGGCCTTTTTCCATCTTTGACGGTGGTACTCCGCATTCACTTTCGAATGCCAGATAGCGGCAAACTGAGGACGCCAAAGTCTAAATCATACCTTAAACGTTTTTTGGTTAAGTTTTTTGTCAATTTCGTCCATTGAATCCAAAACGCTAAGGGAGAGGAGAAATGAGAAGATATTGCATATGAAGTGGGTCCACCTATCGACTTTGACCATCTTTCACTGTGGTCCCCCACATTGCTTATGAATTGGATCGAGAAACTTTGGCCATCTATCACTGTGGTCCCCCACATTACTTTATGAGTTTGATCGAGAGAATTTGGCCATTTTTCAATGTGGTCCCCCACATTGCTTATGGGTTGGATCGAGGGCCTTTTTCCATCTTTGACGGTGGTACTCCGCATTCACTTTCGAATGCCAGATAGCGGCAAACTGAGGACGCCAAAGTCTAAATCATACCTTAAACGTTTTTTGGTTAAGTTTTTTGTCAATTTCGTCCATTGAATCCAAAACGCTAAGGGAGAGGAGATATGAGAAGATATTGCATATGAAGTGGGTCCACCTATCGACTTTGACCATCTTTCACTGTGGTCCCCCACATTGCTTATGAATTGGATCGAGAAACTTTGGCCATCTATCACTGTGGTCCCCCACATTACTTTATGAGTTGGATCGAGAGAATTTGGCCATTTTTCAATGTGGTCCCCCACATTGCTTATGGGTTGGATCGAGCGCCTTTTTCCATCTTTGACCGTGGTACTCCGCATTCACTTTCGAATGCCAAATAGCGGCAAACTGAGGACGCCAAAGTCTAAATCATACCTTAAACGTTTTTTGGTTAAGTTTTTTGTCAATTTCGTCCATTGAATCCAAAACGCTAAGGGAGAGGAGATATGAGAAGATATTGCATATGAAGTGGGTCCACCTATCGACTTTGACCATCTTTCACTGTGGTCCCCCACATTGCTTATGAATTGGATCGAGAAACTTTGGCCATCTATCACTGTGGTCCCCCACATTACTTTATGAGTTGGATCGAGAGAATTTGGCCATTTTTCAATGTGGTCCCCCACATTGCTTATGGGTTGGATCGAGGGCCTTTTTCCATCTTTGACGGTGGTACTCCGCATTCACTTTCGAATGCCAGATAGCGGCAAACTGAGGACGCCAAAGTCTAAATCATACCTTAAACGTTTTTTGGTTAAGTTTTTTGTCAATTTCGTCCATTGAATCCAAAACGCTAAGGGAGAGGAGATATGAGAAGATATTGCATATGAAGTGGGTCCACCTATCGACTTTGACCATCTTTCACTGTGGTCCCCCACATTGCTTATGAATTGGATCGAGAAACTTTGGCCATCTATCACTGTGGTCCCCCACATTACTTTATGAGTTGGATCGAGAGAATTTGGCCATTTTTCAATGTGGTCCCCCACATTGCTTATGGGTTGGATCGAGGGCCTTTTTCCATCTTCGACCGTGGTACTCCGCATTCACCTTCGAATGCCAGATAGCGGCAAACTGAGGACGCCAAAGTCTAAATCATACCTTAAACGTTTTTTGGTTAAGTTTTTTGTCAATTTCGTCCATTGAATCCAAAACGCTAAGGGAGAGGAGATATGAGAAGATATTGCATATGAAGTGGGTCCACCTATCGACTTTGACCATCTTTCACTGTGGTCCCCCACATTGCTTATGAATTGGATCGAGAAACTTTGGCCATCTATCACTGTGGTCCCCCACATTACTTTATGAGTTGGATCGAGAGAATTTGGCCATTTTTCAATGTGGTCCCCCACATTGCTTATGGGTTGGATTGAGCGCCTTTTTCCATCTTTGACCGTGGTACTCCGCATTCACCTTCGAATGCCAGATAGCAGCAAACTGAGGACGCCAAAGTCTAAATCATACCTTAAACGTTTTTTTGTTAAGTTTTTTGTCAATTTCGTCCATTGAATCCAAAACGCTAAGGGAGAGGAGATATGAGAAGATATTGCATATGAAGTGGGTCCACCTATCGACTTTGACCATCTTTCACTGTGGTCCCCCACATTGCTTATGAATTGGATCGAGAAACTTTGGCCATCTATCACTGTGGTCCCCCACATTACTTTATGAGTTGGATCGAGAGAATTTGGCCATTTTTCAATGTGGTCCCCCACATTGCTTATGGGTTGGATTGAGCGCCTTTTTCCATCTTTGACCGTGGTACTCCGCATTCACCTTCGAATGCCAGATAGCGGCAAACTGAGGACGCCAAAGTCTAAATCATACCTTAAACGTTTTTTGGTTAAGTTTTTTGTCAATTTCGTCCATTGAATCCAAAACGCTAAGGGAGAGGAGATATGAGAAGATATTGCATATGAAGTCGGTCCACCTATCGACTTTGACCATCTTTCACTGTGGTCCCCCACATTGCTCATGAATTGGATCGAGAAACTTGGTCCATCTATCACTGTGGTCCCCCACATTACTTTATGAGTTGGATCGAGAGAATTTGGCCATTTTTCAATGTGGTCCCCCACATTGCTTATGGGTTGGATTGAGCGCCTTTTTCCATCTTTGACCGTGGTACTCCGCATTCACCTTCGAATGCCAGATAGCGGCAAACTGAGGACGCCAAAGTCTAAATCATACCTTAAACGTTTTTTGGTTAAGTTTTTTGTCAATTTCGTCCATTGAATCCAAAACGCTAAGGGAGAGGAGATATGAGAAGATATTGCATATGAAGTCGGTCCACCTATCGACTTTACCCATCTTTCACTGTGGTCCCCCACATTGCTTATGAATTGGATCGAGAAACTTTGGCCATCTATCACTGTGGTCCCCCACATTACTTTATGAGTTGGATCGAGAGAATTTGGCCATTTTTCAATGTGGTCCCCCACATTGCTTATGGGTTGGATCGAGGGCCTTTTTCCATCTTTGACGGTGGTACTCCGCATTCACTTTCGAATGCCAGATAGCGGCAAACTGAGGACGCCAAAGTCTAAATCATACCTTAAACGTTTTTTGGTTAAGTTTTTTGTCAATTTCGTCCATTGAATCCAAAACGCTAAGGGAGAGGAGATATGAGAAGATATTGCATATGAAGTGGGTCCACCTATCGACTTTGACCATCTTTCACTGTGGTCCCCCACATTGCTTATGAATTGGATCGAGAAACTTTGGCCATCTATCACTGTGGTCCCCCACATTACTTTATGAGTTGGATCGAGAGAATTTGGCCATTTTTCAATGTGGTCCCCCACATTGCTTATGGGTTGGATTGAGCGCCTTTTTCCATCTTTGACCGTGGTACTCCGCATTCACCTTCGAATGCCAGATAGCGGCAAACTGAGGACGCCAAAGTCTAAATCATACCTTAAACGTTTTTTGGTTAAGTTTTTTGTCAATTTCGTCCATTGAATCCAAAACGCTAAGGGAGAGGAGATATGAGAAGATATTGCATATGAAGTGGGTCCACCTATCGATTTTGACCATCTTTCACTGTGGTCCCCCACATTGCTTATGAATTGGATCGAGAAACTTTGGCCATCTATCACTGTGGTCCCCCACATTACTTTATGAGTTGGATCGAGAGAATTTGGCCATTTTTCAATGTGGTCCCCCACATTGCTTATGGGTTGGATCGAGGGCCTTTTTCCATCTTCGACCGTGGTACTCCGCATTCACCTTCGAATGCCAGATAGCGGCAAACTGAGGACGCCAAAGTCTAAATCATACCTTAAACGTTTTTTGGTTAAGTTTTTTGTCAATTTCGTCCATTGAATCCAAAACGCTAAGGGAGAGGAGATATGAGAAGATATTGCATATGAAGTGGGTCCACCTATCGACTTTGACCATCTTTCACTGTGGTCCCCCACATTGCTTATGAATTGGATCGAGAAACTTTGGCCATCTATCACTGTGGTCCCCCACATTACTTTATGAGTTGGATCGAGAGAATTTGGCCATTTTTCAATGTGGTCCCCCACATTGCTTATGGGTTGGATCGAGGGCCTTTTTCCATCTTCGACCGTGGTACTCCGCATTCACCTTCGAATGCCAGATAGCGGCAAACTGAGGACGCCAAAGTCTAAATCATACCTTAAACGTTTTTTGGTTAAGTTTTTTGTCAATTTCGTCCATTGAATCCAAAACGCTAAGGGAGAGGAGATATGAGAAGATATTGCATATGAAGTGGGTCCACCTATCGATTTTGACCATCTTTCACTGTGGTCCCCCACATTGCTTATGAATTGGATCGAGAAACTTTGGCCATCTATCACTGTGGTCCCCCACATTACTTTATGAGTTGGATCGAGAGAATTTGGCCATTTTTCAATGTGGTCCCCCACATTGCTTATGGGTTGGATCGAGGGCCTTTTTCCATCTTCGACCGTGGTACTCCGCATTCACCTTCGAATGCCAGATAGCGGCAAACTGAGGACGCCAAAGTCTAAATCATACCTTAAACGTTTTTTGGTTAAGTTTTTTGTCAATTTCGTCCATTGAATCCAAAACGCTAAGGGAGAGGAGATATGAGAAGATATTGCATATGAAGTGGGTCCACCTATCGATTTTGACCATCTTTCACTGTGGTCCCCCACATTGCTTATGAATTGGATCGAGAAACTTTGGCCATCTATCACTGTGGTCCCCCACATTACTTTATGAGTTGGATCGAGAGAATTTGGCCATTTTTCAATGTGGTCCCCCACATTGCTTATGGGTTGGATCGAGGGCCTTTTTCCATCTTCGACCGTGGTACTCCGCATTCACCTTCGAATGCCAGATAGCGGCAAACTGAGGACGCCAAAGTCTAAATCATACCTTAAACGTTTTTTGGTTAAGTTTTTTGTCAATTTCGTCCATTGAATCCAAAACGCTAAGGGAGAGGAGATATGAGAAGATATTGCATATGAAGTCGGTCCACCTATCGACTTTGACCATCTTTCACTGTGGTCCCCCACATTGCTTATGAATTGGATCGAGAAACTTGGTCCATCTATCACTTTGGTCCCCCACATTACTTTTTGAGTTGGATCGAGAGAATTTGGCCATTTTTCAATGTGGTCCCCCACATTGCTTATGGGTTGGATCGAGGGCCTTTTTCCATCTTTGACCGTGGTACTCCGCATTCACCTTCGAATGCCAGATAGCGGCAAACTGAGGACGCCAAAGTCTAAATCATACCTTAAACGTTTTTTGTTTAAGTTTTTTGTCAATTTCGTCCATTGAATCCAAAACGCTAAGGGAGAGGAGATATGAGAAGATATTGCATATGAAGTGGGTCCACCTATCGACTTTGACCATCTTTCACTGTGGTCCCCCACATTACTTTATGAGTTGGATCGAGAGAATTTGGCCATTTTTCAATGTGGTCCCCCACATTACTTTATGAGTTGGATCGAGAGAATTTGGCCATTTTTCAATGTGGTCCCCCACATTGCTTATGGGTTGGATTGAGCGCCTTTTTCCATCTTTGACCGTGGTACTCCGCATTCACCTTCGAATGCCAGATAGCGGCAAACTGAGGACGCCAAAGTCTAAATCATACCTTAAACGTTTTTTGGTTAAGTTTTTTGTCAATTTCGTCCATTGAATCCAAAACGCTAAGGGAGAGGAGATATGAGAAGATATTGCATATGAAGTGGGTCCACCTATCGATTTTGACCATCTTTCACTGTGGTCCCCCACATTGCTTATGAATTGGATCGAGAAACTTTGGCCATCTATCACTGTGGTCCCCCACATTACTTTATGAGTTGGATCGAGAGAATTTGGCCATTTTTCAATGTGGTCCCCCACATTGCTTATGGGTTGGATCGAGGGCCTTTTTCCATCTTCGACCGTGGTACTCCGCATTCACCTTCGAATGCCAGATAGCGGCAAACTGAGGACGCCAAAGTCTAAATCATACCTTAAACGTTTTTTGGTTAAGTTTTTTGTCAATTTCGTCCATTGAATCCAAAACGCTAAGGGAGAGGAGATATGAGAAGATATTGCATATGAAGTGGGTCCACCTATCGACTTTGACCATCTTTCACTGTGGTCCCCCACATTGCTTATGAATTGGATCGAGAAACTTTGGCCATCTATCACTGTGGTCCCCCACATTACTTTATGAGTTGGATCGAGAGAATTTGGCCATTTTTCAATGTGGTCCCCCACATTGCTTATGGGTTGGATCGAGGGCCTTTTTCCATCTTCGACCGTGGTACTCCGCATTCACCTTCGAATGCCAGATAGCGGCAAACTGAGGACGCCAAAGTCTAAATCATACCTTAAACGTTTTTTGGTTAAGTTTTTTGTCAATTTCGTCCATTGAATCCAAAACGCTAAGGGAGAGGAGATATGAGAAGATATTGCATATGAAGTGGGTCCACCTATCGATTTTGACCATCTTTCACTGTGGTCCCCCACATTGCTTATGAATTGGATCGAGAAACTTTGGCCATCTATCACTGTGGTCCCCCACATTACTTTATGAGTTGGATCGAGAGAATTTGGCCATTTTTCAATGTGGTCCCCCACATTGCTTATGGGTTGGATCGAGGGCCTTTTTCCATCTTCGACCGTGGTACTCCGCATTCACCTTCGAATGCCAGATAGCGGCAAACTGAGGACGCCAAAGTCTAAATCATACCTTAAACGTTTTTTGGTTAAGTTTTTTGTCAATTTCGTCCATTGAATCCAAAACGCTAAGGGAGAGGAGATATGAGAAGATATTGCATATGAAGTGGGTCCACCTATCGATTTTGACCATCTTTCACTGTGGTCCCCCACATTGCTTATGAATTGGATCGAGAAACTTTGGCCATCTATCACTGTGGTCCCCCACATTACTTTATGAGTTGGATCGAGAGAATTTGGCCATTTTTCAATGTGGTCCCCCACATTGCTTATGGGTTGGATCGAGGGCCTTTTTCCATCTTCGACCGTGGTACTCCGCATTCACCTTCGAATGCCAGATAGCGGCAAACTGAGGACGCCAAAGTCTAAATCATACCTTAAACGTTTTTTGGTTAAGTTTTTTGTCAATTTCGTCCATTGAATCCAAAACGCTAAGGGAGAGGAGATATGAGAAGATATTGCATATGAAGTGGGTCCACCTATCGATTTTGACCATCTTTCACTGTGGTCCCCCACATTGCTTATGAATTGGATCGAGAAACTTTGGCCATCTATCACTGTGGTCCCCCACATTACTTTATGAGTTGGATCGAGAGAATTTGGCCATTTTTCAATGTGGTCCCCCACATTGCTTATGGGTTGGATCGAGGGCCTTTTTCCATCTTCGACCGTGGTACTCCGCATTCACCTTCGAATGCCAGATAGCGGCAAACTGAGGACGCCAAAGTCTAAATCATACCTTAAACGTTTTTTGGTTAAGTTTTTTGTCAATTTCGTCCATTGAATCCAAAACGCTAAGGGAGAGGAGATATGAGAAGATATTGCATATGAAGTGGGTCCACCTATCGACTTTGACCATCTTTCACTGTGGTCCCCCACATTACTTTATGAGTTGGATCGAGAGAATTTGGCCATTTTTCAATGTGGTCCCCCACATTGCTTATGGGTTGGATCGAGGGCCTTTTTCCATCTTTGACGGTGGTACTCCGCATTCACTTTCGAATGCCAGATAGCGGCAAACTGAGGACGCCAAAGTCTAAATCATACCTTACACGTTTTTTGGTTAAGTTTTTTGTCAATTTCGTCCATTGAATCCAAAACGCTAAGGGAGAGGAGATATGAGAAGATATTGCATATGAAGTGGGTCCACCTATCGACTTTGACCATCTTTCACTGTGGTCCCCCACATTGCTTATGAATTGGATCGAGAAACTTTGGCCATCTATCACTGTGGTCCCCCACATTACTTTATGAGTTGGATCGAGAGAATTTGGCCATTTTTCAATGTGGTCCCCCACATTGCTTATGGGTTGGATCGAGGGCCTTTTTCCATCTTCGACCGTGGTACTCCGCATTCACCTTCGAATGCCAGATAGCGGCAAACTGAGGACGCCAAAGTCTAAATCATACCTTAAACGTTTTTTGGTTAAGTTTTTTGTCAATTTCGTCCATTGAATCCAAAACGCTAAGGGAGAGGAGATATGAGAAGATATTGCATATGAAGTGGGTCCACCTATCGACTTTGACCATCTTTCACTGTGGTCCCCCACATTGCTTATGAATTGGATCGAGAAACTTTGGCCATCTATCACTGTGGTCCCCCACATTACTTTATGAGTTGGATCGAGAGAATTTGGCCATTTTTCAATGTGGTCCCCCACATTGCTTATGGGTTGGATCGAGGGCCTTTTTCCATCTTCGACCGTGGTACTCCGCATTCACCTTCGAATGCCAGATAGCGGCAAACTGAGGACGCCAAAGTCTAAATCATACCTTAAACGTTTTTTGGTTAAGTTTTTTGTCAATTTCGTCCATTGAATCCAAAACGCTAAGGGAGAGGAGATATGAGAAGATATTGCATATGAAGTCGGTCCACCTATCGACTTTGACCATCTTTCACTGTGGTCCCCCACATTGCTTATGAATTGGATCGAGAAACTTGGTCCATCTAACACTGTGGTCCCCCACATTACTTTATGAGTTGGATCGAGAGAATTTGGCCATTTTTCAATGTGGTCCCCCACATTGCTTATGGGTTGGATTGAGCGCCTTTTTCCATCTTTGACCGTGGTACTCCGCATTCACCTTCGAATGCCAGATAGCGGCAAACTGAGGACGCCAAAGTCTAAATCATACCTTAAACGTTTTTTGGTTAAGTTTTTTGTCAATTTCGTCCATTGAATCCAAAACGCTAAGGGAGAGGAGATATGAGAAGATATTGCATATGAAGTGGGTCCACCTATCGACTTTGACCATCTTTCACTGTGGTCCCCCACATTGCTTATGAATTGGATCGAGAAACTTTGGCCATCTATCACTGTGGTCCCCCACATTACTTTATGAGTTGGATCGAGAGAATTTGGCCATTTTTCAATGTGGTCCCCCACATTGCTTATGGGTTGGATCGAGGGCCTTTTTCCATCTTCGACCGTGGTACTCCGCATTCACCTTCGAATGCCAGATAGCGGCAAACTGAGGACGCCAAAGTCTAAATCATACCTTAAACGTTTTTTGGTTAAGTTTTTTGTCAATTTCGTCCATTGAATCCAAAACGCTAAGGGAGAGGAGATATGAGAAGATATTGCATATGAAGTCGGTCCACCTATCGACTTTGACCATCTTTCACTGTGGTCCCCCACATTGCTTATGAATTGGATCGAGAAACTTGGTCCATCTATCACTGTGGTCCCCCACATTACTTTATGAGTTGGATCGAGAGAATTTGGCCATTTTTCAATGTGGTCCCCCACATTGCTTATGGGTTGGATCGAGGGCCTTTTTCCATCTTTGACGGTGGTACTCCGCATTCACTTTCGAATGCCAGATAGCGGCAAACTGAGGACGCCAAAATCTAAATCATACCTTAAACGTTTTTTGGTTAAGTTTTTTGTCAATTTCGTCCATTGAATCCAAAACGCTAAGGGAGAGGAGATATGAGAAGATATTGCATATGAAGTGGGTCCACCTATCGACTTTGACCATCTTTCACTGTGGTCCCCCACATTGCTTATGAATTGGATCGAGAAACTTTGGCCATCTATCACTGTGGTCCCCCACATTACTTTATGAGTTGGATCGAGAGAATTTGGCCATTTTTCAATGTGGTCCCCCACATTGCTTATGGGTTGGATCGAGGGCCTTTTTCCATCTTTGACGGTGGTACTCCGCATTCACTTTCGAATGCCAGATAGCGGCAAACTGAGGACGCCAAAGTCTAAATCATACTTTAAACGTTTTTTGGTTAAGTTTTTTGTCAATTTCGTCCATTGAATCCAAAACGCTAAGGGAGAGGAGATATGAGAAGATATTGCATATGAAGTGGGTCCACCTATCGACTTTGACCATCTTTCACTGTGGTCCCCCACATTGCTTATGAATTGGATCGAGAAACTTTGGCCATCTATCACTGTGGTCCCCCACATTACTTTATGAGTTGGATCGAGAGAATTTGGCCATTTTTCAATGTGGTCCCCCACATTGCTTATGGGTTGGATCGAGGGCCTTTTTCCATCTTTGACGGTGGTACTCCGCATTCACTTTCGAATGCCAGATAGCGGCAAACTGAGGACGCCAAAGTCTAAATCATACCTTAAACGTTTTTTGGTTAAGTTTTTTGTCAATTTCGTCCATTGAATCCAAAACGCTAAGGGAGAGGAGATATGAGAAGATATTGCATATGAAGTCGGTCCACCTATCGACTTTGACCATCTTTCACTGTGGTCCCCCACATTGCTTATGAATTGGATCGAGAAACTTTGGCCATCTATCACTGTGGTCCCCCACATTACTTTATGAGTTGGATCGAGAGAATTTGGCCATTTTTCAATGTGGTCCCCCACATTGCTTATGGGTTGGATTGAGCGCCTTTTTCCATCTTTGACCGTGGTACTCCGCATTCACCTTCGAATGCCAGATAGCGGCAAACTGAGGACGCCAAAGTCTAAATAATACCTTAAACGTTTTTTGGTTAAGTTTTTTGTCAATTTCGTCCATTGAATCCAAAACGCTAAGGGAGAGGAGATATGAGAAGATATTGCATATGAAGTGGGTCCACCTATCGACTTTGACCATCTTTCACTGTGGTCCCCCACATTGCTTATGAATTGGATCGAGAAACTTTGGCCATCTATCACTGTGGTCCCCCACATTACTTTATGAGTTGGATCGAGAGAATTTGGCCATTTTTCAATGTGGTCCCCCACATTGCTTATGGGTTGGATTGAGCGCCTTTTTCCATCTTTGACCGTGGTACTCCGCATTCACTTTCGAATGCCAGATAGCGGCAAACTGAGGACGCCAAAGTCTAAATCATACCTTAAACGTATTTTGGTTAAGTTTTTTGTCAATTTCGTCCATTGAATCCAAAACGCTAAGGGAGAGGAGATATGAGAAGATATTGCATATGAAGTGGGTCCACCTATCGACTTTGACCATCTTTCACTGTGGTCCCCCACATTGCTTATGAATTGGATCGAGAAACTTTGGCCATCTATCACTGTGGTCCCCCACATTACTTTATGAGTTGGATCGAGAGAATTTGGCCATTTTTCAATGTGGTCCCCCACATTGCTTATGGGTTGGATCGAGGGCCTTTTTCCATCTTTGACCGTGGTACTCCGCATTCACCTTCGAATGCCAGATAGCGGCAAACTGAGGACGCCAAAGTCTAAATCATACCTTAAACGTTGTTTGGTTAAGTTTTTTGTCAATTTCGTCCATTGAATCCAAAACGCTAAATGAGAGGAGATATGAGAAGATATTGCATATGAAGTCGGTCCACCTATCGACTTTGACCATCTTTCACTGTGGTCCCCCACATTGCTTATGAATTGGATCGAGAAACGTTGGCCATCTATCACTGTGGTCCCCCACATTACTTTATGAGTTGGATCGAGAGAATTTGGCCATTTTTCAATGTGGTCCCCCACATTGCTTATGGGTTGGATCGAGGGCCTTTTTCCATCTTTGACGGTGGTACTCCGCATTCACTTTCGAATGCCAGATAGCGGCAAACTGAGGACGCCAAAGTCTAAATCATACCTTAAACGTTTTTTGGTTAAGTTTTTTGTCAATTTCGTCCATTGAATCCAAAACGCTAAGGGAGAGGAGATATGAGAAGATATTGCATATGAAGTCGGTCCACCTATCGACTTTGACCATCTTTCACTGTGGTCCCCCACATTGCTTATGAATTGGATCGAGAAACTTTGGCCATCTATCACTGTGGTCCCCCACATTACTTTATGAGTTGGATCGAGAGAATTTGGCCATTTTTCAATGTGGTCCCCCACATTGCTTATGGGTTGGATCGAGGGCCTTTTTCCATCTTTGACGGTGGTACTCCGCATTCACTTTCGAATGCCAGATAGCGGCAAACTGAGGACGCCAAAGTCTAAATCATACCTTAAACGTTTTTTGGTTAAGTTTTTTGTCAATTTCGTCCATTGAATCCAAAACGCTAAGGGAGAGGAGATATGAGAAGATATTGCATATGAAGTCGGTCCACCTATCGACTTTGACCATCTTTCACTGTGGTCCCCCACATTGCTTATGAATTGGATCGAGAAACTTTGGCCATCTATCACTGTGGTCCCCCACATTACTTTATGAGTTGGATCGAGAGAATTTGGCCATTTTTCAATGTGGTCCCCCACATTGCTTATGGGTTGGATCGAGGGCCTTTTTCCATCTTCGACCGTGGTACTCCGCATTCACCTTCGAATGCCAGATAGCGGCAAACTGAGGACGCCAAAGTCTAAATCATACCTTAAACGTTTTTTGGTTAAGTTTTTTGTCAATTTCGTCCATTGAATCCAAAACGCTAAGGGAGAGGAGATATGAGAAGATATTGCATATGAAGTGGGTCCACCTATCGACTTTGACCATCTTTCACTGTGGTCCCCCACATTGCTTATGAATTGGATCGAGAAACTTTGGCCATCTATCACTGTGGTCCCCCACATTACTTTATGAGTTGGATCGAGAGAATTTGGCCATTTTTCAATGTGGTCCCCCACATTGCTTATGGGTTGGATCGAGGGCCTTTTTCCATCTTTGACGGTGGTACTCCGCATTCACTTTCGAATGCCAGATAGCGGCAAACTGAGGACGCCAAAGTCTAAATCATACCTTAAACGTTTTTTGGTTAAGTTTTTTGTCAATTTCGTCCATTGAATCCAAAACGCTAAGGGAGAGGAGATATGAGAAGATATTGCATATGAAGTGGGTCCACCCATCGACTTTGACCATCTTTCACTGTGGTCCCCCACATTGCTTAAGAATTGGATCGAGAAACTTTGGCCATCTATCACTGTGGTCCCCCACATTACTTTATGAGTTGGATCGAGAGAATTTGGCCATTTTTCAATGTGGTCCCCCACATTGCTTATGGGTTGGATTGAGCGCCTTTTTCCATCTTTGACCGTGGTACTCCGCATTCACTTTCGAATGCCAGATAGCGGCAAACTGAGGACGCCAAAGTCTAAATCATACCTTAAACGTTTTTTGGTTAAGTTTTTTGTCAATTTCGTCCATTGAATCCAAAACGCTAAGGGAGAGGAGATATGAGAAGATATTGCATATGAAGTGGGTCCACCTATCGACTTTGACCATCTTTCACTGTGGTCCCCCACATTGCTTATGAATTGGATCGAGAAACTTTGGCCATCTATCACTGTGGTCCCCCACATTACTTTATGAGTTGGATCGAGAGAATTTGGCCATTTTTCAATGTGGTCCCCCACATTGCTTATGGGTTGGATTGAGCGCCTTTTTCCATCTTTGACCGTGGTACTCCGCATTCACCTTCGAATGCCAGATAGCGGCAAACTGAGGACGCCAAAGTCTAAATCATACCTTAAACGTTTTTTGGTTAAGTTTTTTGTCAATTTCGTCCATTGAATCCAAAACGCTAAGGGAGAGGAGATATGAGAAGATATTGCATATGAAGTGGGTCCACCTATCGACTTTGACCATCTTTCACTGTGGTCCCCCACATTGCTTATGAATTGGATCGAGAAACTTTGGCCATCTATCACTGTGGTCCCCCACATTACTTTATGAGTTGGATCGAGAGAATTTGGCCATTTTTCAATGTGGTCCCCCACATTGCTTATGGGTTGGATTGAGCGCCTTTTTCCATCTTTGACCGTGGTACTCCGCATTCACCTTCGAATGCCAGATAGCGGCAAACTGAGGACGCCAAAGTCTAAATCATACCTTAAACGTTTTTTGGTTAAGTTTTTTGTCAATTTCGTCCATTGAATCCAAAACGCTAAATGAGAGGAGATATGAGAAGATATTGCATATGAAGTGGGTCCACCTATCGACTTTGACCATCTTTCACTGTGGTCCCCCACATTGCTTATGAATTGGATCGAGAAACGTTGGCCATCTATCACTGTGGTCCCCCACATTACTTTATGAGTTGGATCGAGAGAATTTGGCCATTTTTCAATGTGGTCCCCCACATTGCTTATGGGTTGGATCGAGGGCCTTTTTCCATCTTTGACGGTGGTACTCCGCATTCACTTTCGAATGCCAGATAGCGGCAAACTGAGGACGCCAAAGTCTAAATCATACCTTAAACGTTTTTTGGTTAAGTTTTTTGTCAATTTCGTCCATTGAATCCAAAACGCTAAGGGAGAGGAGATATGAGAAGATATTGCATATGAAGTGTGTCCACCCATCGACTTTGACCATCTTTCACTGTGGTCCCCCACATTGCTTATGAATTGGATCGAGAAACTTTGGCCATCTATCACTGTGGTCCCCCACATTACTTTATGAGTTGGATCGAGAGAATTTGGCCATTTTTCAATGTGGTCCCCCACATTGCTTATGGGTTGGATCGAGGGCCTTTTTCCATCTTTGACGGTGGTACTCCGCATTCACTTTCGAATGCCAGATAGCGGCAAACTGAGGACGCCAAAGTCTAAATCATACCTTAAACGTTTTTTGGTTAAGTTTTTTGTCAATTTCGTCCATTGAATCCAAAACGCTAAGGGAGAGGAGAAATGAGAAGATATTGCATATGAAGTGGGTCCACCTATCGACTTTGACCATCTTTCACTGTGGTCCCCCACATTGCTTATGAATTGGATCGAGAAACTTTGGCCATCTATCACTGTGGTCCCCCACATTACTTTATGAGTTGGATCGAGAGAATTTGGCCATTTTTCAATGTGGTCCCCCACATTGCTTATGGGTTGGATCGAGGGCCTTTTTCCATCTTTGACGGTGGTACTCCGCATTCACTTTCGAATGCCAGATAGCGGCAAACTGAGGACGCCAAAGTCTAAATCATACCTTAAACGTTTTTTGGTTAAGTTTTTTGTCAATTTCGTCCATTGAATCCAAAACGCTAAGGGAGAGGAGATATGAGAAGATATTGCATATGAAGTGGGTCCACCCATCGACTTTGACCATCTTTCACTGTGGTCCCCCACATTGCTTAAGAATTGGATCGAGAAACTTTGGCCATCTATCACTGTGGTCCCCCACATTACTTTATGAGTTGGATCGAGAGAATTTGGCCATTTTTCAATGTGGTCCCCCACATTGCTTATGGGTTGGATTGAGCGCCTTTTTCCATCTTTGACCGTGGTACTCCGCATTCACTTTCGAATGCCAGATAGCGGCAAACTGAGGACGCCAAAGTCTAAATCATACCTTAAACGTTTTTTGGTTAAGTTTTTTGTCAATTTCGTCCATTGAATCCAAAACGCTAAGGGAGAGGAGATATGAGAAGATATTGCATATGAAGTGGGTCCACCTATCGACTTTGACCATCTTTCACTGTGGTCCCCCACATTGCTTATGAATTGGATCGAGAAACTTTGGCCATCTATCACTGTGGTCCCCCACATTACTTTATGAGTTGGATCGAGAGAATTTGGCCATTTTTCAATGTGGTCCCCCACATTGCTTATGGGTTGGATTGAGCGCCTTTTTCCATCTTTGACCGTGGTACTCCGCATTCACCTTCGAATGCCAGATAGCGGCAAACTGAGGACGCCAAAGTCTAAATCATACCTTAAACGTTTTTTGGTTAAGTTTTTTGTCAATTTCGTCCATTGAATCCAAAACGCTAAGGGAGAGGAGATATGAGAAGATATTGCATATGAAGTCGGTCCACCTATCGACTTTGACCATCTTTCACTGTGGTCCCCCACATTGCTTATGAATTGGATCGAGAAACTTTGGCCATCTATCACTGTGGTCCCCCACATTACTTTATGAGTTGGATCGAGAGAATTTGGCCATTTTTCAATGTGGTCCCCCACATTGCTTATGGGTTGGATTGAGCGCCTTTTTCCATCTTTGACCGTGGTACTCCGCATTCACCTTCGAATGCCAGATAGCGGCAAACTGAGGACGCCAAAGTCTAAATCATACCTTAAACGTTTTTTGGTTAAGTTTTTTGTCAATTTCGTCCATTGAATCCAAAACGCTAAGGGAGAGGAGATATGAGAAGATATTGCATATGAAGTGGGTCCACCTATCGACTTTGACCATCTTTCACTGTGGTCCCCCACATTGCTTATGAATTGGATCGAGAAACTTTGGCCATCTATCACTGTGGTCCCCCACATTACTTTATGAGTTGGATCGAGAGAATTTGGCCATTTTTCAATGTGGTCCCCCACATTGCTTATGGGTTGGATTGAGCGCCTTTTTCCATCTTTGACCGTGGTACTCCGCATTCACCTTCGAATGCCAGATAGCGGCAAACTGAGGACGCCAAAGTCTAAATCATACCTTAAACGTTTTTTGGTTAAGTTTTTTGTCAATTTCGTCCATTGAATCCAAAACGCTAAGGGAGAGGAGATATGAGAAGATATTGCATATGAAGTGGGTCCACCTATCGACTTTGACCATCTTTCACTGTGGTCCCCCACATTGCTTATGAATTGGATCGAGAAACTTTGGCCATCTATCACTGTGGTCCCCCACATTACTTTATGAGTTGGATCGAGAGAATTTGGCCATTTTTCAATGTGGTCCCCCACATTGCTTATGGGTTGGATTGAGCGCCTTTTTCCATCTTTGACCGTGGTACTCCGCATTCACCTTCGAATGCCAGATAGCGGCAAACTGAGGACGCCAAAGTCTAAATCATACCTTAAACGTTTTTTGGTTAAGTTTTTTGTCAATTTCGTCCATTGAATCCAAAACGCTAAGGGAGAGGAGATATGAGAAGATATTGCATATGAAGTGGGTCCACCTATCGACTTTGACCATCTTTCACTGTGGTCCCCCACATTGCTTATGAATTGGATCGAGAAACTTTGGCCATCTATCACTGTGGTCCCCCACATTACTTTATGAGTTGGATCGAGAGAATTTGGCCATTTTTCAATGTGGTCCCCCACATTGCTTATGAATTGGATCGAGAAACTTTGGCCATCTATCACTGTGGTCCCCCACATTACTTTATGAGTTGGATCGAGAGAATTTGGCCATTTTTCAATGTGGTCCCCCACATTGCTTATGGGTTGGATCGAGGGCCTTTTTCCATCTTCGACCGTGGTACTCCGCATTCACCTTCGAATGCCAGATAGCGGCAAACTGAGGACGCCAAAGTCTAAATCATACCTTAAACGTTTTTTGGTTAAGTTTTTTGTCAATTTCGTCCATTGAATCCAAAACGCTAAATGAGAGGAGATATGAGAAGATATTGCATATGAAGTGGGTCCACCTATCGACTTTGACCATCTTTCACTGTGGTCCCCCACATTGCTTATGAATTGGATCGAGAAACGTTGGCCATCTATCACTGTGGTCCCCCACATTACTTTATGAGTTGGATCGAGAGAATTTGGCCATTTTTCAATGTGGTCCCCCACATTGCTTATGGGTTGGATCGAGGGCCTTTTTCCATCTTTGACGGTGGTACTCCGCATTCACTTTCGAATGCCAGATAGCGGCAAACTGAGGACGCCAAAGTCTAAATCATACCTTAAACGTTTTTTGGTTAAGTTTTTTGTCAATTTCGTCCATTGAATCCAAAACGCTAAGGGAGAGGAGATATGAGAAGATATTGCATATGAAGTGGGTCCACCTATCGACTTTGACCATCTTTCACTGTGGTCCCCCACATTGCTTATGAATTGGATCGAGAAACGTTGGCCATCTATCACTGTGGTCCCCCACATTACTTTATGAGTTGGATCGAGAGAATTTGGCCATTTTTCAATGTGGTCCCCCACATTGCTTATGGGTTGGATCGAGGGCCTTTTTCCATCTTTGACGGTGGTACTCCGCATTCACTTTCGAATGCCAGATAGCGGCAAACTGAGGACGCCAAAGTCTAAATCATACCTTAAACGTTTTTTGGTTAAGTTTTTTGTCAATTTCGTCCATTGAATCCAAAACGCTAAGGGAGAGGAGATATGAGAAGATATTGCATATGAAGTGGGTCCACCCATCGACTTTGACCATCTTTCACTGTGGTCCCCCACATTGCTTAAGAATTGGATCGAGAAACTTTGGCCATCTATCACTGTGGTCCCCCACATTACTTTATGAGTTGGATCGAGAGAATTTGGCCATTTTTCAATGTGGTCCCCCACATTGCTTATGGGTTGGATTGAGCGCCTTTTTCCATCTTTGACCGTGGTACTCCGCATTCACTTTCGAATGCCAGATAGCGGCAAACTGAGGACGCCAAAGTCTAAATCATACCTTAAACGTTTTTTGGTTAAGTTTTTTGTCAATTTCGTCCATTGAATCCAAAACGCTAAGGGAGAGGAGATATGAGAAGATATTGCATATGAAGTGGGTCCACCTATCGACTTTGACCATCTTTCACTGTGGTCCCCCACATTGCTTATGAATTGGATCGAGAAACTTTGGCCATCTATCACTGTGGTCCCCCACATTACTTTATGAGTTGGATCGAGAGAATTTGGCCATTTTTCAATGTGGTCCCCCACATTGCTTATGGGTTGGATTGAGCGCCTTTTTCCATCTTTGACCGTGGTACTCCGCATTCACCTTCGAATGCCAGATAGCGGCAAACTGAGGACGCCAAAGTCTAAATCATACCTTAAACGTTTTTTGGTTAAGTTTTTTGTCAATTTCGTCCATTGAATCCAAAACGCTAAGGGAGAGGAGATATGAGAAGATATTGCATATGAAGTGGGTCCACCTATCGACTTTGACCATCTTTCACTGTGGTCCCCCACATTGCTTATGAATTGGATCGAGAAACTTTGGCCATCTATCACTGTGGTCCCCCACATTACTTTATGAGTTGGATCGAGAGAATTTGGCCATTTTTCAATGTGGTCCCCCACATTGCTTATGGGTTGGATTGAGCGCCTTTTTCCATCTTTGACCGTGGTACTCCGCATTCACCTTCGAATGCCAGATAGCGGCAAACTGAGGACGCCAAAGTCTAAATCATACCTTAAACGTTTTTTGGTTAAGTTTTTTGTCAATTTCGTCCATTGAATCCAAAACGCTAAATGAGAGGAGATATGAGAAGATATTGCATATGAAGTGGGTCCACCTATCGACTTTGACCATCTTTCACTGTGGTCCCCCACATTGCTTATGAATTGGATCGAGAAACGTTGGCCATCTATCACTGTGGTCCCCCACATTACTTTATGAGTTGGATCGAGAGAATTTGGCCATTTTTCAATGTGGTCCCCCACATTGCTTATGGGTTGGATCGAGGGCCTTTTTCCATCTTTGACGGTGGTACTCCGCATTCACTTTCGAATGCCAGATAGCGGCAAACTGAGGACGCCAAAGTCTAAATCATACCTTAAACGTTTTTTGGTTAAGTTTTTTGTCAATTTCGTCCATTGAATCCAAAACGCTAAGGGAGAGGAGATATGAGAAGATATTGCATATGAAGTGGGTCCACCCATCGACTTTGACCATCTTTCACTGTGGTCCCCCACATTGCTTATGAATTGGATCGAGAAACTTTGGCCATCTATCACTGTGGTCCCCCACATTACTTTATGAGTTGGATCGAGAGAATTTGGCCATTTTTCAATGTGGTCCCCCACATTGCTTATGGGTTGGATCGAGGGCCTTTTTCCATCTTTGACGGTGGTACTCCGCATTCACTTTCGAATGCCAGATAGCGGCAAACTGAGGACGCCAAAGTCTAAATCATACCTTAAACGTTTTTTGGTTAAGTTTTTTGTCAATTTCGTCCATTGAATCCAAAACGCTAAGGGAGAGGAGAAATGAGAAGATATTGCATATGAAGTGGGTCCACCTATCGACTTTGACCATCTTTCACTGTGGTCCCCCACATTGCTTATGAATTGGATCGAGAAACTTTGGCCATCTATCACTGTGGTCCCCCACATTACTTTATGAGTTGGATCGAGAGAATTTGGCCATTTTTCAATGTGGTCCCCCACATTGCTTATGGGTTGGATCGAGGGCCTTTTTCCATCTTTGACGGTGGTACTCCGCATTCACTTTCGAATGCCAGATAGCGGCAAACTGAGGACGCCAAAGTCTAAATCATACCTTAAACGTTTTTTGGTTAAGTTTTTTGTCAATTTCGTCCATTGAATCCAAAACGCTAAGGGAGAGGAGATATGAGAAGATATTGCATATGAAGTGGGTCCACCCATCGACTTTGACCATCTTTCACTGTGGTCCCCCACATTGCTTAAGAATTGGATCGAGAAACTTTGGCCATCTATCACTGTGGTCCCCCACATTACTTTATGAGTTGGATCGAGAGAATTTGGCCATTTTTCAATGTGGTCCCCCACATTGCTTATGGGTTGGATTGAGCGCCTTTTTCCATCTTTGACCGTGGTACTCCGCATTCACTTTCGAATGCCAGATAGCGGCAAACTGAGGACGCCAAAGTCTAAATCATACCTTAAACGTTTTTTGGTTAAGTTTTTTGTCAATTTCGTCCATTGAATCCAAAACGCTAAGGGAGAGGAGATATGAGAAGATATTGCATATGAAGTGGGTCCACCTATCGACTTTGACCATCTTTCACTGTGGTCCCCCACATTGCTTATGAATTGGATCGAGAAACTTTGGCCATCTATCACTGTGGTCCCCCACATTACTTTATGAGTTGGATCGAGAGAATTTGGCCATTTTTCAATGTGGTCCCCCACATTGCTTATGGGTTGGATTGAGCGCCTTTTTCCATCTTTGACCGTGGTACTCCGCATTCACCTTCGAATGCCAGATAGCGGCAAACTGAGGACGCCAAAGTCTAAATCATACCTTAAACGTTTTTTGGTTAAGTTTTTTGTCAATTTCGTCCATTGAATCCAAAACGCTAAGGGAGAGGAGATATGAGAAGATATTGCATATGAAGTGGGTCCACCTATCGACTTTGACCATCTTTCACTGTGGTCCCCCACATTGCTTATGAATTGGATCGAGAAACTTTGGCCATCTATCACTGTGGTCCCCCACATTACTTTATGAGTTGGATCGAGAGAATTTGGCCATTTTTCAATGTGGTCCCCCACATTGCTTATGGGTTGGATTGAGCGCCTTTTTCCATCTTTGACCGTGGTACTCCGCATTCACTTTCGAATGCCAGATAGCGGCAAACTGAGGACGCCAAAGTCTAAATCATACCTTAAACGTATTTTGGTTAAGTTTTTTGTCAATTTCGTCCATTGAATCCAAAACGCTAAGGGAGAGGAGATATGAGAAGATATTGCATATGAAGTGGGTCCACCTATCGACTTTGACCATCTTTCACTGTGGTCCCCCACATTGCTTATGAATTGGATCGAGAAACTTTGGCCATCTATCACTGTGGTCCCCCACATTACTTTATGAGTTGGATCGAGAGAATTTGGCCATTTTTCAATGTGGTCCCCCACATTGCTTATGGGTTGGATCGAGGGCCTTTTTCCATCTTTGACCGTGGTACTCCGCATTCACCTTCGAATGCCAGATAGCGGCAAACTGAGGACGCCAAAGTCTAAATCATACCTTAAACGTTGTTTGGTTAAGTTTTTTGTCAATTTCGTCCATTGAATCCAAAACGCTAAATGAGAGGAGATATGAGAAGATATTGCATATGAAGTCGGTCCACCTATCGACTTTGACCATCTTTCACTGTGGTCCCCCACATTGCTTATGAATTGGATCGAGAAACTTTGGCCATCTATCACTGTGGTCCCCCACATTACTTTATGAGTTGGATCGAGAGAATTTGGCCATTTTTCAATGTGGTCCCCCACATTGCTTATGGGTTGGATCGAGGGCCTTTTTCCATCTTTGACCGTGGTACTCCGCATTCACCTTCGAATGCCAGATAGCGGCAAACTGAGGACGCCAAAGTCTAAATCATACCTTAAACCTTTTTTGGTTAAGTTTTTTGTCAATTTCGTCCATTGAATCCAAAACGCTAAGGGAGAGGAGATATGAGAAGATATTGCATATGAAGTCGGTCCACCTATCGACTTTGACCATCTTTCACTGTGGTCCCCCACATTGCTTATGAATTGGATCGAGAAACTTTGGCCATCTATCACTGTGGTCCCCCACATTACTTTATGAGTTGGATCGAGAGAATTTGGCCATTTTTCAATGTGGTCCCCCACATTGCTTATGGGTTGGATTGAGCGCCTTTTTCCATCTTTGACCGTGGTACTCCGCATTCACCTTCGAATGCCAGATAGCGGCAAACTGAGGACGCCAAAGTCTAAATCATACCTTAAACGTTTTTTGGTTAAGTTTTTTGTCAATTTCGTCCATTGAATCCAAAACGCTAAGGGAGAGGAGATATGAGAAGATATTGCATATGAAGTGGGTCCACCTATCGACTTTGACCATCTTTCACTGTGGTCCCCCACATTGCTTATGAATTGGATCGAGAAACTTTGGCCATCTATCACTGTGGTCCCCCACATTACTTTATGAGTTGGATCGAGAGAATTTGGCCATTTTTCAATGTGGTCCCCCACATTGCTTATGGGTTGGATCGAGGGCCTTTTTCCATCTTCGACCGTGGTACTCCGCATTCACCTTCGAATGCCAGATAGCGGCAAACTGAGGACGCCAAAGTCTAAATCATACCTTAAACGTTTTTTGATTAAGTTTTTTGTCAATTTCGTCCATTGAATCCAAAACGCTAAGGGAGAGGAGATATGAGAAGATATTGCATATGAAGTGGGTCCACCTATCGACTTTGACCATCTTTCACTGTGGTCCCCCACATTGCTTATGAATTGGATCGAGAAACTTTGGCCATCTATCACTGTGGTCCCCCACATTACTTTATGAGTTGGATCGAGAGAATTTGGCCATTTTTCAATGTGGTCCCCCACATTGCTTATGGGTTGGATCGAGGGCCTTTTTCCATCTTCGACCGTGGTACTCCGCATTCACCTTCGAATGCCAGATAGCGGCAAACTGAGGACGCCAAAGTCTAAATCATACCTTAAACGTTTTTTGATTAAGTTTTTTGTCAATTTCGTCCATTGAATCCAAAACGCTAAGGGAGAGGAGATATGAGAAGATATTGCATATGAAGTGGGTCCACCTATCGACTTTGACCATCTTTCACTGTGGTCCCCCACATTGCTTATGAATTGGATCGAGAAACTTTGGCCATCTATCACTGTGGTCCCCCACATTACTTTATGAGTTGGATCGAGAGAATTTGGCCATTTTTCAATGTGGTCCCCCACATTGCTTATGGGTTGGATTGAGCGCCTTTTTCCATCTTTGACCGTGGTACTCCGCATTCACTTTCGAATGCCAGATAGCGGCAAACTGAGGACGCCAAAGTCTAAATCATACCTTAAACGTTTTTTGGTTAAGTTTTTTGTCAATTTCGTCCATTGAATCCAAAACGCTAAGGGAGAGGAGATATGAGAAGATATTGCATATGAAGTGGGTCCACCTATCGACTTTGACCATCTTTCACTGTGGTCCCCCACATTGCTTATGAATTGGATCGAGAAACTTTGGCCATCTATCACTGTGGTCCCCCACATTACTTTATGAGTTGGATCGAGAGAATTTGGCCATTTTTCAATGTGGTCCCCCACATTGCTTATGGGTTGGATTGAGCGCCTTTTTCCATCTTTGACCGTGGTACTCCGCATTCACCTTCGAATGCCAGATAGCGGCAAACTGAGGACGCCAAAGTCTAAATCATACCTTAAACGTTGTTTGGTTAAGTTTTTTGTCAATTTCGTCCATTGAATCCAAAACGCTAAATGAGAGGAGATATGAGAAGATATTGCATATGAAGTCGGTCCACCTATCGACTTTGACCATCTTTCACTGTGGTCCCCCACATTGCTTATGAATTGGATCGAGAAACTTTGGCCATCTATCACTGTGGTCCCCCACATTACTTTATGAGTTGGATCGAGAGAATTTGGCCATTTTTCAATGTGGTCCCCCACATTGCTTATGGGTTGGATCGAGGGCCTTTTTCCATCTTTGACGGTGGTACTCCGCATTCACTTTCGAATGCCAGATAGCGGCAAACTGAGGACGCCAAAGTCTAAATCATACCTTAAACGTTTTTTGGTTAAGTTTTTTGTCAATTTCGTCCATTGAATCCAAAACGCTAAGGGAGAGGAGATATGAGAAGATATTGCATATGAAGTGGGTCCACCTATCGACTTTGACCATCTTTCACTGTGGTCCCCCACATTGCTTATGAATTGGATCGAGAAACTTTGGCCATCTATTACTGTGGTCCCCCACATTACTTTATGAGTTGGATCGAGAGAATTTGGCCATTTTTCAATGTGGTCCCCCACATTGCTTATGGGTTGGATCGAGGGCCTTTTTCCATCTTTGACGGTGGTACTCCGCATTCACCTTCGAATGCCAGATAGCGGCAAACTGAGGACGCCAAAGTCTAAATCATACCTTAAACGTTTTTTGGTTAAGTTTTTTGTCAATTTCGTCCATTGAATCCAAAACGCTAAGGGAGAGGAGATATGAGAAGATATTGCATATGAAGTGGGTCCACCTATCGACTTTGACCATCTTTCACTGTGGTTCCCCACATTGCTTATGAATTGGATCGAGAAACTTTGGCCATCTATCACTGTGGTCCCCCACATTACTTTATGAGTTGGATCGAGAGAATTTGGCCATTTTTCAATGTGGTCCCCCACATTGCTTATGGGTTGGATCGAGGGCCTTTTTCCATCTTCGACCGTGGTACTCCGCATTCACCTTCGAATGCCAGATAGCGGCAAACTGAGGACGCCAAAGTCTAAATCATACCTTAAACGTTTTTCGGTTAAGTTTTTTGTCAATTTCGTCCATTGAATCCAAAACGCTAAGGGAGAGGAGATATGAGAAGATATTGCATATGAAGTGGGTCCACCTATCGACTTTGACCATCTTTCACTGTGGTCCCCCACATTGCTTATGAATTGGATCGAGAAACTTTGGCCATCTATCACTGTGGTCCCCCACATTACTTTATGAGTTGGATGGAGAGAATTTGGCCATTTTTCAATGTGGTCCCCCACATTGCTTATGGGTTGGATCGAGGGCCTTTTTCCATCTTTGACGGTGGTACTCCGCATTCACTTTCGAATGCCAGATAGCGGCAAACTGAGGACGCCAAAGTCTAAATCATACCTTAAACGTTTTTTGGTTAAGTTTTTTGTCAATTTCGTCCATTGAATCCAAAACGCTAAGGGAGAGGAGATATGAGAAGATATTGCATATGAAGTGGGTCCACCTATCGACTTTGACCATCTTTCACTGTGGTCCCCCACATTGCCTATGAATTGGATCGAGAAACTTTGGCCATCTATCACTGTGGTCCCCCACATTACTTTATGAGTTGGATCGAGAGAATTTGGCCATTTTTCAATGTGGTCCCCCACATTGCTTATGGGTTGGATCGAGGGCCTTTTTCCATCTTCGACCGTGGTACTCCGCATTCACCTTCGAATGCCAGATAGCGGCAAACTGAGGACGCCAAAGTCTAAATCATACCTTAAAAGTTTTTTGGTTAAGTTTTTTGTCAATTTCGTCCATTGAATCCAAAACGCTAAGGGAGAGGAGATATGAGAAGATATTGCATATGAAGTGGGTCCACCTATCGACTTTGACCATCTTTCACTGTGGTCCCCCACATTGCTTATGAATTGGATCGAGAAACTTTGGCCATCTATCACTGTGGTCCCCCACATTACTTTATGAGTTGGATCGAGAGAATTTGGCCATTTTTCAATGTGGTCCCCCACATTGCTTATGGGTTGGATTGAGCGCCTTTTTCCATCTTTGACCGTGGTACTCCGCATTCACCTTCGAATGCCAGATAGCGGCAAACTGAGGACGCCAAAGTCTAAATCATACCTTAAACGTTTTTTGGTTAAGTTTTTTGTCAATTTCGTCCATTGAATCCAAAACGCTAAGGGAGAGGAGATATGAGAAGATATTGCATATGAAGTGGGTCCACCTATCGACTTTGACCATCTTTCACTGTGGTCCCCCACATTGCTTATGAATTGGATCGAGAAACTTTGGCCATCTATCACTGTGGTCCCCCACATTACTTTATGAGTTGGATCGAGAGAATTTGGCCATTTTTCAATGTGGTCCCCCACATTGCTTATGGGTTGGATTGAGCGCCTTTTTCCATCTTTGACCGTGGTACTCCGCATTCACCTTCGAATGCCAGATAGCGGCAAACTGAGGACGCCAAAGTCTAAATCATACCTTAAACGTTTTTTGGTTAAGTTTTTTGTCAATTTCGTCCATTGAATCCAAAACGCTAAGGGAGAGGAGATATGAGAAGATATTGCGTATGAAGTGGGTCCACCTATCGACTTTGACCATCTTTCACTGTGGTCCCCCACATTGCTTATGAATTGGATCGAGAAACTTTGGCCATCTATCACTGTGGTCCCCCACATTACTTTATGAGTTGGATCGAGAGAATTTGGCCATTTTTCAATGTGGTCCCCCACATTACTTATGGGTTGGATCGAGGGCCTTTTTCCATCTTTGACGGTGGTACTCCGCATTCACTTTCGAATGCCAGATAGCGGCAAACTGAGGACGCCAAAGTCTAAATCATACCTTAAACGTTTTTTGGTTAAGTTTTTTGTCAATTTCGTCCATTGAATCCAAAACGCTAAGGGAGAGGAGATATGAGAAGATATTGCATATGAAGTGGGTCCACCTATCGACTTTGACCATCTTTCACTGTGGTCCCCCACATTGCTTATGAATTGGATCGAGAAACTTTGGCCATCTATCACTGTGGTCCCCTACATTACTTTATGACTTGGATCGAGAGAATTTGGCCATTTTTCAATGTGGTCCCCCACATTGCTTATGGGTTGGATCGAGGGCCTTTTTCCATCATTGACGGTGGTACTCCGCATTCACTTTCGAATGCCAGATAGCGGCAAACTGAGGACGCCAAAGTCTAAATCATACCTTAAACGTTTTTTGGTTAAGTTTTTTGTCAATTTCGTCCATTGAATCCAAAACGCTAAGGGAGAGGAGATATGAGAAGATATTGCATATGAAGTGGGTCCACCTATCGACTTTGACCATCTTTCACTGTGGTCCCCCACATTGCTTATGAATTGGATCGAGAAACTTTGGCCATCTATCACTGTGGTCCCCCACATTACTTTATGAGTTGGATCGAGAGAATTTGGCCATTTTTCAATGTGGTCCCCCACATTGCTTATGGGTTGGATCGAGGGCCTTTTTCCATCATTGACGGTGGTACTCCGCATTCACTTTCGAATGCCAGATAGCGGCAAACTGAGGACGCCAAAGTCTAAATCATACCTTAAACGTTTTTTGGTTAAGTTTTTTGTCAATTTCGTCCATTGAATCCAAAACGCTAAGGGAGAGGAGATATGAGAAGATATTGCATATGAAGTGGGTCCACCTATCGACTTTGACCATCTTTCACTGTGGTCCCCCACATTGGTTATGAATTGGATCGAGAAACTTTGGCCATCTATCACTGTGGTCCCCCACATTACTTTATGAGTTGGATCGAGAGAATTTGGCCATTTTTCAATGTGGTCCCCCACATTGCTTATGGGTTGGATCGAGGGCCTTTTTCCATCTTCGACCGTGGTACTCCGCATTCACCTTCGAATGCCAGATAGCGGCAAACTGAGGACGCCAAAGTCTAAATCATACCTTAAACGTTTTTTGGTTAAGTTTTTTGTCAATTTCGTCCATTGAATCCAAAACGCTAAGGGAGAGGAGATATGAGAAGATATTGCATATGAAGTGGGTCCACCTATCGACTTTGACCATCTTTCACTGTGGTCCCCCACATTGCTTATGAATTGGATCGAGAAACTTTGGCCATCTATCACTGTGGTCCCCCACATTGCTTATGAATTGGATCGAGAAACTTTGGCCATCTATCACTGTGGTCCCCCACATTACTTTATGAGTTGGATCGAGAGAATTTGGCCATTTTTCAATGTGGTCCCCCACATTGCTTATGGGTTGGATCGAGGGCCTTTTTCCAACTTTGACCGTGGTACTCCGCATTCACTTTCGAATGCCAGATAGCGACAAACTGAGGACGCCAAAGTCTAAATCATACCTTAAACGTTTATTGGTTAAGTTTTTTGTCAATTTCGTCCATTGAATCCAAAACGCTAAGGGAGAGGAGATATGAGAAGATATTGCATATGAAGTGGGTCCACCTATCGACTTTGACCATCTTTCACTGTGGTCCCCCACATTGCTTATGAATTGGATCGAGAAACTTTGGCCATCTATCACTGTGGTCCCCCACATTACTTTATGAGTTGGATCGAGAGAATTTGGCCATTTTTCAATGTGGTCCCCCACATTGCTTATGGGTTGGATCGAGGGCCTTTTTCCATCTTCGACCGTGGTACTCCGCATTCACCTTCGAATGCCAGATAGCGGCAAACTGAGGACGCCAAAGTCTAAATCATACCTTAAACGTTTTTTGGTTAAGTTTTTTGTCAATTTCGTCCATTGAATCCAAAACGCTAAGGGAGAGGAGATATGAGAAGATATTGCATATGAAGTGGGTCCACCTATCGACTTTGACCATCTTTCACTGTGGTCCCCCACATTGCCTATGAATTGGATCGAGAAACTTTGGCCATCTATTACTGTGGTCCCCCACATTACTTTATGAGTTGGATCGAGAGAATTTGGCCATTTTTCAATGTGGTCCCCCACATTGCTTATGGGTTGGATTGAGCGCCTTTTTCCATCTTTGACCGTGGTACTCCGCATTCACCTTCGAATGCCAGATAGCGGCAAACTGAGGACGCCAAAGTCTAAATCATACCTTAAACGTTTTTTGGTTAAGTTTATTGTCAATTTCGTCCATTGAATCCAAAACGCTAAGGGAGAGGAGATATGAGAAGATATTGCATATGAAGTGGGTCCACCTATCGACTTTGACCATCTTTCACTGTGGTCCCCCACATTGCTTATGAATTGGATCGAGAAACTTTGGCCATCTATCACTGTGGTCCCCCACATTACTTTATGAGTTGGATCGAGAGAATTTGGCCATTTTTCAATGTGGTCCCCCACATTGCTTATGGGTTGGATCGAGGGCCTTTTTCCATCTTCGACCGTGGTACTCCGCATTCACCTTCGAATGCCAGATAGCGGCAAACTGAGGACGCCAAAGTCTAAATCATACCTTAAACGTTTTTTGGTTAAGTTTTTTGTCAATTTCGTCCATTGAATCCAAAACGCTAAGGGAGAGGAGAAATGAGAAGATATTGCATATGAAGTGGGTCCACCTATCGACTTTGACCATCTTTCACTGTGGTCCCCCACATTGCTTATGAATTGGATCGAGAAACTTTGGCCATCTATTACTGTGGTCCCCCACATTACTTTATGAGTTGGATCGAGAGAATTTGGCCATTTTTCAATGTGGTCCCCCACATTGCTTATGGGTTGGATTGAGCGCCTTTTTCCATCTTTGACCGTGGTACTCCGCATTCACCTTCGAATGCCAGATAGCGGCAAACTGAGGACGCCAAAGTCTAAATCATACCTTAAACGTTTTTTGGTTAAGTTTTTTGTCAATTTCGTCCATTGAATCCAAAACGCTAAGGGAGAGGAGATATGAGAAGATATTGCATATGAAGTGGGTCCACCTATCGACTTTGACCATCTTTCACTGTGGTCCCCCACATTGCTTATGAATTGGATCGAGAAACTTTGGCCATCTATCACTGTGGTCCCCCACATTACTTTATGAGTTGGATCGAGAGAATTTGGCCATTTTTCAATGTGGTCCCCCACATTGCTTATGGGTTGGATCGAGGGCCTTTTTCCATCTTTGACCGTGGTACTCCGCATTCACCTTCGAATGCCAGATAGCGGCAAACTGAGGACGCCAAAGTCTAAATCATACCTTAAACGTTTTTTGGTTAAGTTTTTTTGTCAATTTCGTCCATTGAATCCAAAACGCTAAGGGAGAGGAGAAATGAGAAGATATTGCATATGAAGTGGGTCCACCTATCGACTTTGACCATCTTTCACTGTGGTCCCCCACATTGCTTATGAATTGGATCGAGAAACTTTGGCCATCTATCACTGTGGTCCCCCACATTACTTTATGAGTTGGATCGAGAGAATTTGGCCATTTTTCAATGTGGTCCCCCACATTGCTTATGGGTTGGATCGAGGGCCTTTTTCCATCTTCGACCGTGGTACTCCGCATTCACCTTCGAATGCCAGATAGCGGCAAACTGAGGACGCCAAAGTCTAAATCATACCTTAAACGTTTTTTGGTTAAGTTTTTTGTCAATTTCGTCCATTGAATCCAAAACGCTAAGGGAGAGGAGATATGAGAAGATATTGCATATGAAGTGGGTCCACCTATCGACTTTGACCATCTTTCACTGTGGTCCCCCACATTGCTTATGAATTGGATCGAGAAACTTTGGCCATCTATCACTGTGGTCCCCCACATTACTTTATGAGTTGGATCGAGAGAATTTGGCCATTTTTCAATGTGGTCCCCCACATTGCTTATGGGTTGGATCGAGGGCCTTTTTCCATCTTCCACCGTGGTACTCCGCATTCACCTTCGAATGCCAGATAGCGGCAAACTGAGGACGCCAAAGTCTAAATCATACCTTAAACGTTTTTTGGTTAAGTTTTTTGTCAATTTCGTCCATTGAATCCAAAACGCTAAGGGAGAGGAGATATGAGAAGATATTGCATATGAAGTGGGTCCACCTATCGACTTTGACCATCTTTCACTGTGGTCCCCCACATTGCTTATGAATTGGATCGAGAAACTTTGGCCATCTATCACTGTGGTCCCCCACATTACTTTATGAGTTGGATCGAGAGAATTTGGCCATTTTTCAATGTGGTCCCCCACATTGCTTATGGGTTGGATTGAGCGCCTTTTTCCATCTTTGACCGTGGTACTCCGCATTCACCTTCGAATGCCAGATAGCGGCAAACTGAGGACGCCAAAGTCTAAATCATACCTTAAACGTTTTTTGGTTAAGTTTTTTGTCAATTTCGTCCATTGAATCCAAAACGCTAAGGGAGAGGAGATATGAGAAGATATTGCATATGAAGTGGGTCCACCTATCGACTTTGACCATCTTTCACTGTGGTCCCCCACATTGCTTATGAATTGGATCGAGAAACTTTGGCCATCTATCACTGTGGTCCCCCACATTACTTTATGAGTTGGATCGAGAGAATTTGGCCATTTTTCAATGTGGTCCCCCACATTGCTTATGGGTTGGATCGAGGGCCTTTTTCCATCTTCGACCGTGGTACTCCGCATTCACCTTCGAATGCCAGATAGCGGCAAACTGAGGACGCCAAAGTCTAAATCATACCTTAAACGTTTTTTGGTTAAGTTTTTTGTCAATTTCGTCCATTGAATCCAAAACGCTAAGGGAGAGGAGATATGAGAAGATATTGCATATGAAGTGGGTCCACCTATCGACTTTGACCATCTTTCACTGTGGTCCCCCACATTGCTTATGAATTGGATCGAGAAACTTTGGCCATCTATCACTGTGGTCCCCCACATTACTTTATGAGTTGGATCGAGAGAATTTGGCCATTTTTCAATGTGGTCCCCCACATTGCTTATGGGTTGGATCGAGGGCCTTTTTCCATCTTCGACCGTGGTACTCCGCATTCACCTTCGAATGCCAGATAGCGGCAAACTGAGGACGCCAAAGTCTAAATCATACCTTAAACGTTTTTTGGTTAAGTTTTTTGTCAATTTCGTCCATTGAATCCAAAACGCTAAGGGAGAGGAGATATGAGAAGATATTGCATATGAAGTGGGTCCACCTATCGACTTTGACCATCTTTCACTGTGGTCCCCCACATTGCTTATGAATTGAATCGAGAAACTTTGGCCATCTATCACTGTGGTCCCCCACATTACTTTATGAGTTGGATCGAGAGAATTTGGCCATTTTTCAATGTGGTCCCCCACATTGCTTATGGGTTGGATCGAGGGCCTTTTTCCATCTTTGACGGTGGTACTCCGCATTCACTTTCGAATGCCAGATAGCGGCAAACTGAGGACGCCAAAGTCTAAATCATACCTTAAACGTTTTTTGGTTAAGTTTTTTGTCAATTTCGTCCATTGAATCCAAAACGCTAAGGGAGAGGAGATATGAGAAGATATTGCATATGAAGTGGGTCCACCTATCGACTTTGACCATCTTTCACTGTGGTCCCCCACATTGCTTATGAATTGGATCGAGAAACTTTGGCCATCTATCACTGTGGTCCCCCACATTACTTTATGAGTTGGATCGAGAGAATTTGGCCATTTTTCAATGTGGTCCCCCACATTGCTTATGGGTTGGATCGAGGGCCTTTTTCCATCTTTGACGGTGGTACTCCGCATTCACTTTCGAATGCCAGATAGCGGCAAACTGAGGACGCCAAAGTCTAAATCATACCTTAAACGTTGTTTGGTTAAGTTTTTTGTCAATTTCGTCCATTGAATCCAAAACGCTAAGGGAGAGGAGATATGAGAAGATATTGCATATGAAGTGGGTCCACCTATCGACTTTGACCATCTTTCACTGTGGTCCCCCACATTGCTTATGAATTGGATCGAGAAACTTTGGCCATCTATCACTGTGGTCCCCCACATTACTTTATGAGTTGGATCGAGAGAATTTGGCCATTTTTCAATGTGGTCCCCCACATTGCTTATGGGTTGGATCGAGGGCCTTTTTCCATCTTCGACCGTGGTACTCCGCATTCACCTTCGAATGCCAGATAGCGGCAAACTGAGGACGCCAAAGTCTAAATCATACCTTAAACGTTTTTTGGTTAAGTTTTTTGTCAATTTCGTCCATTGAATCCAAAACGCTAAGGGAGAGGAGATATGAGAAGATATTGCATATGAAGTGGGTCCACCTATCGACTTTGACCATCTTTCACTGTGGTCCCCCACATTGCTTATGAATTGGATCGAGAAACTTTGGCCATCTATCACTGTGGTCCCCCACATTACTTTATGAGTTGGATCGAGAGAATTTAACCATTTTTCAATGTGGTCCCCCACATTGCTTATGGGTTGGATTGAGCGCCTTTTTCCATCTTTGACCGTGGTACTCCGCATTCACCTTCGAATGCCAGATAGCGGCAAACTGAGGACGCCAAAGTCTAAATCATACCTTAAACGTTTTTTGGTTAAGTTTTTTGTCAATTTCGTCCATTTAATCCAAAACGCTAAGGGAGAGGAGATATGAGAAGATATTGCATATGAAGTGGGTCCACCTATCGACTTTGACCATCTTTCACTGTGGTCCCCCACATTGCTTATGAATTGGATCGAGAAACTTTGGCCATCTATCACTGTGGTCCCCCACATTACTTTATGAGTTGGATCGAGAGAATTTGGCCATTTTTCAATGTGGTCCCCCACATTGCTTATGGGTTGGATCGAGGGCCTTTTTCCATCTTCGACCGTGGTACTCCGCATTCACCTTCGAATGCCAGATAGCGGCAAACTGAGGACGCCAAAGTCTAAATCATACCTTAAACGTTTTTTGGTTAAGTTTTTTGTCAATTTCGTCCATTGAATCCAAAACGCTAAGGGAGAGGAGATATGAGAAGATATTGCATATGAAGTGGGTCCACCTATCGACTTTGACCATCTTTCACTGTGGTCCCCCACATTGCTTATGAATTGGATCGAGAAACTTTGGCCATCTATCACTGTGGTCCCCCACATTACTTTATGAGTTGGATCGAGAGAATTTGGCCATTTTTCAATGTGGTCCCCCACATTGCTTATGGGTTGGATCGAGGGCCTTTTTCCATCTTCGACCGTGGTACTCCGCATTCACCTTCGAATGCCAGATAGCGGCAAACTGAGGACGCCAAAGTCTAAATCATACCTTAAACGTTTTTTGGTTAAGTTTTTTGTCAATTTCGTCCATTGAATCCAAAACGCTAAGGGAGAGGAGATATGAGAAGATATTGCATATGAAGTGGGTCCACCTATCGACTTTGACCATCTTTCACTGTGGTCCCCCACATTGCTTATGAATTGGATCGAGAAACTTTGGCCATCTATCACTGTGGTCCCCCACATTACTTTATGAGTTGGATCGAGAGAATTTGGCCATTTTTCAATGTGGTCCCCCACATTGCTTATGGGTTGGATTGAGCGCCTTTTTCCATCTTTGACCGTGGTACTCCGCATTCACCTTCGAATGCCAGATAGCGGCAAACTGAGGACGCCAAAGTCTAAATCATACCTTAAACGTTTTTTGGTTAAGTTTTTTGTCAATTTCGTCCATTGAATCCAAAACGCTAAGGGAGAGGAGATATGAGAAGATATTGCATATGAAGTGGGTCCACCTATCGACTTTGACCATCTTTCACTGTGGTCCCCCACATTGCTTATGAATTGGATCGAGAAACTTTGGCCATCTATCACTGTGGTCCCCCACATTACTTTATGAGTTGGATCGAGAGAATTTGGCCATTTTTCAATGTGGTCCCCCACATTGCTTATGGGTTGGATCGAGGGCCTTTTTCCATCTTCGACCGTGGTACTCCGCATTCACCTTCGAATGCCAGATAGCGGCAAACTGAGGACGCCAAAGTCTAAATCATACCTTAAACGTTTTTTGGTTAAGTTTTTTGTCAATTTCGTCCATTGAATCCAAAACGCTAAGGGAGAGGAGATATGAGAAGATATTGCATATGAAGTGGGTCCACCTATCGACTTTGACCATCTTTCACTGTGGTCCCCCACATTGCTTATGAATTGGATCGAGAAACTTTGGCCATCTATCACTGTGGTCCCCCACATTACTTTATGAGTTGGATCGAGAGAATTTGGCCATTTTTCAATGTGGTCCCCCACATTGCTTATGGGTTGGATCGAGGGCCTTTTTCCATCTTTGACCGTGGTACTCCGCATTCACTTTCGAATGCCAGATAGCGGCAAACTGAGGACGCCAAAGTCTAAATCATACCTTAAACGTTTTTTAGTTAAGTTTTTTGTCAATTTCGTCCATTGAATCCAAAACGCTAAGGGAGAGGAGATATGAGAAGATATTGCATATGAAGTGGGTCCACCTATCGACTTTGACCATCTTTCACTGTGGTCCCCCACATTGCTTATGAATTGAATCGAGAAACTTTGGCCATCTATCACTGTGGTCCCCCACATTACTTTATGAGTTGGATCGAGAGAATTTGGCCATTTTTCAATGTGGTCCCCCACATTGCTTATGGGTTGGATCGAGGGCCTTTTTCCATCTTCGACCGTGGTACTCCGCATTCACCTTCGAATGCCAGATAGCGGCAAACTGAGGACGCCAAAGTCTAAATCATACCTTAAACGTTTTTTGGTTAAGTTTTTTGTCAATTTCGTCCATTGAATCCAAAACGCTAAGGGAGAGGAGAAATGAGAAGATATTGCATATGAAGTGGGTCCACCTATCGACTTTGACCATCTTTCACTGTGGTCCCCCACATTGCTTATGAATTGGATCGAGAAACTTTGGCCATCTATCACTGTGGTCCCCCACATTACTTTATGAGTTGGATCGAGAGAATTTGGCCATTTTTCAATGTGGTCCCCCACATTGCTTATGGGTTGGATTGAGCGCCTTTTTCCATCTTTGACCGTGGTACTCCGCATTCACCTTCGAATGCCAGATAGCGGCAAACTGAGGACGCCAAAGTCTAAATCATACCTTAAACGTTTTTTGGTTAAGTTTTTTGTCAATTTCGTCCATTGAATCCAAAACGCTAAGGGAGAGGAGATATGAGAAGATATTGCATATGAAGTGGGTCCACCTATCGACTTTGACCATCTTTCACTGTGGTCCCCCACATTGCTTATGAATTGAATCGAGAAACTTTGGCCATCTATCACTGTGGTCCCCCACATTACTTTATGAGTTGGATCGAGAGAATTTGGCCATTTTTCAATGTGGTCCCCCACATTGCTTATGGGTTGGATTGAGCGCCTTTTTCCATCTTTGACCGTGGTACTCCGCATTCACTTTCGAATGCCAGATAGCGGCAAACTGAGGACGCCAAAGTCTAAATCATACCTTAAACGTTTTTTGGTTAAGTTTTTTGTCAATTTCGTCCATTGAATCCAAAACGCTAAGGGAGAGGAGATATGAGAAGATATTGCATATGAAGTGGGTCCACCTATCGACTTTGACCATCTTTCACTGTGGTCCCCCACATTGCTTATGAATTGGATCGAGAAACTTTGGCCATCTATCACTGTGGTCCCCCACATTACTTTATGAGTTGGATCGAGAGAATTTGGCCATTTTTCAATGTGGTCCCCCACATTGCTTATGGGTTGGATTGAGCGCCTTTTTCCATCTTTGACCGTGGTACTCCGCATTCACCTTCGAATGCCAGATAGCGGCAAACTGAGGACGCCAAAGTCTAAATCATACCTTAAACGTTTTTTGGTTAAGTTTTTTGTCAATTTCGTCCATTGAATCCAAAACGCTAAGGGAGAGGAGATATGAGAAGATATTGCATATGAAGTGGGTCCACCTATCGACTTTGACCATCTTTCACTGTGGTCCCCCACATTGCTTATGAATTGGATCGAGAAACTTTGGCCATCTATCACTGTGGTCCCCCACATTACTTTATGAGTTGGATCGAGAGAATTTGGCCATTTTTCAATGTGGTCCCCCACATTGCTTATGGGTTGGATTGAGCGCCTTTTTCCATCTTTGACCGTGGTACTCCGCATTCACTTTCGAATGCCAGATAGCGGCAAACTGAGGACGCCAAAGTCTAAATCATACCTTAAACGTTTTTTGGTTAAGTTTTTTGTCAATTTCGTCCATTGAATCCAAAACGCTAAGGGAGAGGAGAAATGAGAAGATATTGCATATGAAGTGGGTCCACCTATCGACTTTGACCATCTTTCACTGTGGTCCCCCACATTGCTTATGAATTGGATCGAGAAACTTTGGCCATCTATCACTGTGGTCCCCCACATTACTTTATGAGTTGGATCGAGAGAATTTGGCCATTTTTCAATGTGGTCCCCCACATTGCTTATGGGTTGGATTGAGCGCCTTTTTCCATCTTTGACCGTGGTACTCCGCATTCACTTTCGAATGCCAGATAGCGGCAAACTGAGGACGCCAAAGTCTAAATCATACCTTAAACGTTTTTTGGTTAAGTTTTTTGTCAATTTCGTCCATTGAATCCAAAACGCTAAGGGAGAGGAGAAATGAGAAGATATTGCATATGAAGTGGGTCCACCTATCGACTTTGACCATCTTTCACTGTGGTCCCCCACATTGCTTATGAATTGAATCGAGAAACTTTGGCCATCTATCACTGTGGTCCCCCACATTACTTTATGAGTTGGATCGAGAGAATTTGGCCATTTTTCAATGTGGTCCCCCACATTGCTTATGGGTTGGATTGAGCGCCTTTTTCCATCTTTGACCGTGGTACTCCGCATTCACTTTCGAATGCCAGATAGCGGCAAACTGAGGACGCCAAAGTCTAAATCATACCTTAAACGTTTTTTGGTTAAGTTTTTTGTCAATTTCGTCCATTGAATCCAAAACGCTAAGGGAGAGGAGATATGAGAAGATATTGCATATGAAGTGGGTCCACCTATCGACTTTGACCATCTTTCACTGTGGTCCCCCACATTGCTTATGAATTGGATCGAGAAACTTTGGCCATCTATCACTGTGGTCCCCCACATTACTTTATGAGTTGGATCGAGAGAATTTGGCCATTTTTCAATGTGGTCCCCCACATTGCTTATGGGTTGGATTGAGCGCCTTTTTCCATCTTTGACCGTGGTACTCCGCATTCACCTTCGAATGCCAGATAGCGGCAAACTGAGGACGCCAAAGTCTAAATCATACCTTAAACGTTTTTTGGTTAAGTTTTTTGTCAATTTCGTCCATTGAATCCAAAACGCTAAGGGAGAGGAGATATGAGAAGATATTGCATATGAAGTGGGTCCACCTATCGACTTTGACCATCTTTCACTGTGGTCCCCCACATTGCTTATGAATTGGATCGAGAAACTTTGGCCATCTATCACTGTGGTCCCCCACATTACTTTATGAGTTGGATCGAGAGAATTTGGCCATTTTTCAATGTGGTCCCCCACATTGCTTATGGGTTGGATTGAGCGCCTTTTTCCATCTTTGACCGTGGTACTCCGCATTCACCTTCGAATGCCAGATAGCGGCAAACTGAGGACGCCAAAGTCTAAATCATACCTTAAACGTTTTTTGGTTAAGTTTTTTGTCAATTTCGTCCATTGAATCCAAAACGCTAAGGGAGAGGAGATATGAGAAGATATTGCATATGAAGTGGGTCCACCTATCGACTTTGACCATCTTTCACTGTGGTCCCCCACATTGCTTATGAATTGGATCGAGAAACTTTGGCCATCCATCACTGTGGTCCCCCACATTACTTTATGAGTTGGATCGAGAGAATTTGGCCATTTTTCAATGTGGTCCCCCACATTGCTTATGGGTTGGATCGAGGGCCTTTTTCCATCTTTGACGGTGGTACTCCGCATTCACTTTCGAATGCCAGATAGCGGCAAACTGAGGACGCCAAAGTCTAAATCATACCTTAAACGTTTTTTGGTTAAGTTTTTTGTCAATTTCGTCCATTGAATCCAAAACGCTAAGGGAGAGGAGATATGAGAAGATATTGCATATGAAGTGGGTCCACCTATCGACTTTGACCATCTTTCACTGTGGTCCCCCACATTGCTTATGAATTGGATCGAGAAACTTTGGCCATCTATCACTGTGGTCCCCCACATTACTTTATGAGTTGGATCGAGAGAATTTGGCCATTTTTCAATGTGGTCCCCCACATTGCTTATGGGTTGGATCGAGGGCCTTTTTCCATCTTCGACCGTGGTACTCCGCATTCACCTTCGAATGCCAGATAGCGGCAAACTGAGGACGCCAAAGTCTAAATCATACCTTAAACGTTTTTTGGTTAAGTTTTTTGTCAATTTCGTCCATTGAATCCAAAACGCTAAGGGAGAGGAGATATGAGAAGATATTGCATATGAAGTGGGTCCACTTATCGACTTTGACCATCTTTCACTGTGGTCCCCCACATTGCTTATGAATTGGATCGAGAAACTTTGGCCATCTATCACTGTGGTCCCCCACATTACTTTATGAGTTGGATCGAGAGAATTTGGCCATTTTTCAATGTGGTCCCCCACATTGCTTATGGGTTGGATCGAGGGCCTTTTTCCATCTTTGACGGTGGTACTCCGCATTCACTTTCGAATGCCAGATAGCGGCAAACTGAGGACGCCAAAGTCTAAATCATACCTTAAACGTTTTTTAGTTAAGTTTTTTGTCAATTTCGTCCATTGAATCCAAAACGCTAAGGGAGAGGAGATATGAGAAGATATTGCATATGAAGTGGGTCCACCTATCGACTTTGACCATCTTTCACTGTGGTCCCCCACATTGCTTATGAATTGAATCGAGAAACTTTGGCCATCTATCACTGTGGTCCCCCACATTACTTTATGAGTTGGATCGAGAGAATTTGGCCATTTTTCAATGTGGTCCCCCACATTGCTTATGGGTTGGATCGAGGGCCTTTTTCCATCTTCGACCGTGGTACTCCGCATTCACCTTCGAATGCCAGATAGCGGCAAACTGAGGACGCCAAAGTCTAAATCATACCTTAAACGTTTTTTAGTTAAGTTTTTTGTCAATTTCGTCCATTGAATCCAAAACGCTAAGGGAGAGGAGATATGAGAAGATATTGCATATGAAGTGGGTCCACCTATCGACTTTGACCATCTTTCACTGTGGTCCCCCACATTGCTTATGAATTGAATCGAGAAACTTTGGCCATCTATCACTGTGGTCCCCCACATTACTTTATGAGTTGGATCGAGAGAATTTGGCCATTTTTCAATGTGGTCCCCCACATTGCTTATGGGTTGGATTGAGCGCCTTTTTCCATCTTTGACCGTGGTACTCCGCATTCACCTTCGAATGCCAGATAGCGGCAAACTGAGGACGCCAAAGTCTAAATCATACCTTAAACGTTTTTTGGTTAAGTTTTTTGTCAATTTCGTCCATTGCATCCAAAACGCTAAGGGAGAGGAGATATGAGAAGATATTGCATATGAAGTGGGTCCACCTATCGACTTTGACCATCTTTCACTGTGGTCCCCCACATTGCTTATGAATTGGATCGAGAAACTTTGGCCATCTATCACTGTGGTCCCCCACATTACTTTATGAGTTGGATCGAGAGAATTTGGCCATTTTTCAATGTGGTCCCCCACATTGCTTATGGGTTGGATCGAGGGCCTTTTTCCATCTTCGACCGTGGTACTCCGCATTCACCTTCGAATGCCAGATAGCGGCAAACTGAGGACGCCAAAGTCTAAATCATACCTTAAACGTTTTTTGGTTAAGTTTTTTGTCAATTTCGTCCATTGAATCCAAAACGCTAAGGGAGAGGAGATATGAGAAGATATTGCATATGAAGTGGGTCCACCTATCGACTTTGACCATCTTTCACTGTGGTCCCCCACATTGCTTATGAATTGGATCGAGAAACTTTGGCCATCTATCACTGTGGTCCCCCACATTACTTTATGAGTTGGATCGAGAGAATTTGGCCATTTTTCAATGTGGTCCCCCATATTGCTTATGGGTTGGATCGAGGGCCTTTTTCCATCTTCGACCGTGGTACTCCGCATTCACCTTCGAATGCCAGATAGCGGCAAACTGAGGACGCCAAAGTCTAAATCATACCTTAAACGTTTTTTGGTTAAGTTTTTTGTCAATTTCGTCCATTGAATCCAAAACGCTAAGGGAGAGGAGATATGAGAAGATATTGCATATGAAGTGGGTCCACCTATCGACTTTGACCATCTTTCACTGTGGTCCCCCACATTGCTTATGAATTGGATCGAGAAACTTTGGCCATCCATCACTGTGGTCCCCCACATTACTTTATGAGTTGGATCGAGAGAATTTGGCCATTTTTCAATGTGGTCCCCCACATTGCTTATGGGTTGGATCGAGGGCCTTTTTCCATCTTTGACGGTGGTACTCCGCATTCACTTTCGAATGCCAGATAGCGGCAAACTGAGGACGCCAAAGTCTAAATCATACCTTAAACGTTTTTTGGTTAAGTTTTTTGTCAATTTCGTCCATTGAATCCAAAACGCTAAGGGAGAGGAGATATGAGAAGATATTGCATATGAAGTGGGTCCACCTATCGACTTTGACCATCTTTCACTGTGGTCCCCCACATTGCTTATGAATTGGATCGAGAAACTTTGGCCATCTATCACTGTGGTCCCCCACATTACTTTATGAGTTGGATCGAGAGAATTTGGCCATTTTTCAATGTGGTCCCCCACATTGCTTATGGGTTGGATCGAGGGCCTTTTTCCATCTTTGACGGTGGTACTCCGCATTCACTTTCGAATGCCAGATAGCGGCAAACTGAGGACGCCAAAGTCTAAATCATACCTTAAACGTTTTTTGGTTAAGTTTTTTGTCAATTTCGTCCATTGAATCCAAAACGCTAAGGGAGAGGAGATATGAGAAGATATTGCATATGAAGTGGGTCCACCTATCGACTTTGACCATCTTTCACTGTGGTCCCCCACATTGCTTATGAATTGGATCGAGAAACTTTGGCCATCTATCACTGTGGTCCCCCACATTACTTTATGAGTTGGATCGAGAGAATTTGGCCATTTTTCAATGTGGTCCCCCACATTGCTTATGGGTTGGATTGAGCGCCTTTTTCCATCTTTGACCGTGGTACTCCGCATTCACCTTCGAATGCCAGATAGCGGCAAACTGAGGACGCCAAAGTCTAAATCATACCTTAAACGTTTTTTGGTTAAGTTTTTTGTCAATTTCGTCCATTGAATCCAAAACGCTAAGGGAGAGGAGATATGAGAAGATATTGCATATGAAGTGGGTCCACCTATCGACTTTGACCATCTTTCACTGTGGTCCCCCACATTGCTTATGAATTGGATCGAGAAACTTTGGCCATCTATCACTGTGGTCCCCCACATTACTTTATGAGTTGGATCGAGAGAATTTGGCCATTTTTCAATGTGGTCCCCCACATTGCTTATGGGTTGGATCGAGGGCCTTTTTCCATCTTCGACCGTGGTACTCCGCATTCACCTTCGAATGCCAGATAGCGGCAAACTGAGGACGCCAAAGTCTAAATCATACCTTAAACGTTTTTTGGTTAAGTTTTTTGTCAATTTCGTCCATTGAATCCAAAACGCTAAGGGAGAGGAGATATGAGAAGATATTGCATATGAAGTGGGTCCACCTATCGACTTTGACCATCTTTCACTGTGGTCCCCCACATTGCTTATGAATTGGATCGAGAAACTTTGGCCATCTATCACTGTGGTCCCCCACATTACTTTATGAGTTGGATCGAGAGAATTTGGCCATTTTTCAATGTGGTCCCCCACATTGCTTATGGGTTGGATTGAGCGCCTTTTTCCATCTTTGACCGTGGTACTCCGCATTCACCTTCGAATGCCAGATAGCGGCAAACTGAGGACGCCAAAGTCTAAATCATACCTTAAACGTTTTTTGGTTAAGTTTTTTGTCAATTTCGTCCATTGAATCCAAAACGCTAAGGGAGAGGAGATATGAGAAGATATTGCATATGAAGTGGGTCCACCTATCGACTTTGACCATCTTTCACTGTGGTCCCCCACATTGCTTATGAATTGGATCGAGAAACTTTGGCCATCCATCACTGTGGTCCCCCACATTACTTTATGAGTTGGATCGAGAGAATTTGGCCATTTTTCAATGTGGTCCCCCACATTGCTTATGGGTTGGATCGAGGGCCTTTTTCCATCTTCGACCGTGGTACTCCGCATTCACCTTCGAATGCCAGATAGCGGCAAACTGAGGACGCCAAAGTCTAAATCATACCTTAAACGTTTTTTGGTTAAGTTTTTTGTCAATTTCGTCCATTGAATCCAAAACGCTAAGGGAGAGGAGATATGAGAAGATATTGCATATGAAGTGGGTCCACCTATCGACTTTGACCATCTTTCACTGTGGTCCCCCACATTGCTTATGAATTGGATCGAGAAACTTTGGCCATCTATCACTGTGGTCCCCCACATTACTTTATGAGTTGGATCGAGAGAATTTGGCCATTTTTCAATGTGGTCCCCCACATTGCTTATGGGTTGGATTGAGCGCCTTTTTCCATCTTTGACCGTGGTACTCCGCATTCACCTTCGAATGCCAGATAGCGGCAAACTGAGGACGCCAAAGTCTAAATCATACCTTAAACGTTTTTTGGTTAAGTTTTTTGTCAATTTCGTCCATTGAATCCAAAACGCTAAGGGAGAGGAGATATGAGAAGATATTGCATATGAAGTGGGTCCACCTATCGACTTTGACCATCTTTCACTGTGGTCCCCCACATTGCTTATGAATTGGATCGAGAAACTTTGGCCATCTATCACTGTGGTCCCCCACATTACTTTATGAGTTGGATCGAGAGAATTTGGCCATTTTTCAATGTGGTCCCCACATTGCTTATGGGTTGGATCGAGGGCCTTTTTCCATCTTTGACGGTGGTACTCCGCATTCACTTTCGAATGCCAGATAGCGGCAAACTGAGGACGCCAAAGTCTAAATCATACCTTAAACGTTTTTTGGTTAAGTTTTTTGTCAATTTCGTCCATTGAATCCAAAACGCTAAGGGAGAGGAGATATGAGAAGATATTGCATATGAAGTGGGTCCACCTATCGACTTTGACCATCTTTCACTGTGGTCCCCCACATTGCTTATGAATTGGATCGAGAAACTTTGGCCATCTATCACTGTGGTCCCCCACATTACTTTATGAGTTGGATCGAGAGAATTTGGCCATTTTTCAATGTGGTCCCCCACATTGCTTATGGGTTGGATCGAGGGCCTTTTTCCATCTTCGACCGTGGTACTCCGCATTCACCTTCGAATGCCAGATAGCGGCAAACTGAGGACGCCAAAGTCTAAATCATACCTTAAACGTTTTTTGGTTAAGTTTTTTGTCAATTTCGTCCATTGAATCCAAAACGCTAAGGGAGAGGAGATATGAGAAGATATTGCATATGAAGTGGGTCCACCTATCGACTTTGACCATCTTTCACTGTGGTCCCCCACATTGCTTATGAATTGGATCGAGAAACTTTGGCCATCTATCACTGTGGTCCCCCACATTACTTTATGAGTTGGATCGAGAGAATTTGGCCATTTTTCAATGTGGTCCCCCACATTGCTTATGGGTTGGATCGAGGGCCTTTTTCCATCTTCGACCGTGGTACTCCGCATTCACCTTCGAATGCCAGATAGCGGCAAACTGAGGACTCCAAAGTCTAAATCATACCTTAAACGTTTTTTGGTTAAGTTTTTTGTCAATTTCGTCCATTGAATCCAAAACGCTAAGGGAGAGGAGATATGAGAAGATATTGCATATGAAGTGGGTCCACCTATCGACTTTGACCATCTTTCACTGTGGTCCCCCACATTGCTTATGAATTGGATCGAGAAACTTTGGCCATCCATCACTGTGGTCCCCCACATTACTTTATGAGTTGGATCGAGAGAATTTGGCCATTTTTCAATGTGGTCCCCCACATTGCTTATGGGTTGGATCGAGGGCCTTTTTCCATCTTCGACCGTGGTACTCCGCATTCACCTTCGAATGCCAGATAGCGGCAAACTGAGGACGCCAAAGTCTAAATCATACCTTAAACGTTTTTTGGTTAAGTTTTTTGTCAATTTCGTCCATTGAATCCAAAACGCTAAGGGAGAGGAGATATGAGAAGATATTGCATATGAAGTGGGTCCACCTATCGACTTTGACCATCTTTCACTGTGGTCCCCCACATTGCTTATGAATTGGATCGAGAAACTTTGGCCATCCATCACTGTGGTCCCCCACATTACTTTATGAGTTGGATCGAGAGAATCTGGCCATTTTTCAATGTGGTCCCCCACATTGCTTATGGGTTGGATCGAGGGCCTTTTTCCATCTTTGACCGTGGTACTCCGCATTCACTTTCGAATGCCAGATAGCGGCAAACTGAGGACGCCAAAGTCTAAATCATACCTTAAACGTTTTTTGGTTAAGTTTTTTGTCAATTTCGTCCATTGAATCCAAAACGCTAAGGGAGAGGAGATATGAGAAGATATTGCATATGAAGTGGGTCCACCTATCGACTTTGACCATCTTTCACTGTGGTCCCCCACATTGCTTATGAATTGGATCGAGAAACTTTGGCCATCTATCACTGTGGTCCCCCACATTACTTTATGAGTTGGATCGAGAGAATTTGGCCATTTTTCAATGTGGTCCCCCACATTGCTTATGGGTTGGATCGAGGGCCTTTTTCCATCTTCGACCGTGGTACTCCGCATTCACCTTCGAATGCCAGATAGCGGCAAACTGAGGACGCCAAAGTCTAAATCATACCTTAAACGTTTTTTGGTTAAGTTTTTTGTCAATTTCGTCCATTGAATCCAAAACGCTAAGGGAGAGGAGATATGAGAAGATATTGCATATGAAGTGGGTCCACCTATCGACTTTGACCATCTTTCACTGTGGTCCCCCACATTGCTTATGAATTGGATCGAGAAACTTTGGCCATCTATCACTGTGGTCCCCCACATTACTTTATGAGTTGGATCGAGAGAATTTGGCCATTTTTCAATGTGGTCCCCCACATTGCTTATGGGTTGGATTGAGCGCCTTTTTCCATCTTTGACCGTGGTACTCCGCATTCACCTTCGAATGCCAGATAGCGGCAAACTGAGGACGCCAAAGTCTAAATCATACCTTAAACGTTTTTTGGTTAAGTTTTTTGTCAATTTCGTCCATTGAATCCAAAACGCTAAGGGAGAGGAGATATGAGAAGATATTGCATATGAAGTGGGTCCACCTATCGACTTTGACAATCTTTCACTGTGGTCCCCCACATTGCTTATGAATTGGATCGAGAAACTTTGGCCATCTATCACTGTGGTCCCCCACATTACTTTATGAGTTGGATCGAGAGAATTTGGCCATTTTTCAATGTGGTCCCCCACATCGCTTATGGGTTGGATCGAGGGCCTTTTTCCATCTTTGACGGTGGTACTCCGCATTCACTTTCGAATGCCAGATAGCGGCAAACTGAGGACGCCAAAGTCTAAATCATACCTTAAACGTTTTTTGGTTAAGTTTTTTGTCAATTTCGTCCATTGAATCCAAAACGCTAAGGGAGAGGAGAAATGAGAAGATATTGCATATGAAGTGGGTCCACCTATCGACTTTGACCATCTTTCACTGTGGTCCCCCACATTGCTTATGAATTGGATCGAGAAACTTTGGCCATCTATCACTGTGGTCCCCCACATTACTTTATGAGTTGGATCGAGAGAATTTGGCCATTTTTCAATGTGGTCCCCCACATTGCTTATGGGTTGGATCGAGGGCCTTTTTCCATCTTCGACCGTGGTACTCCGCATTCACCTTCGAATGCCAGATAGCGGCAAACTGAGGACGCCAAAGTCTAAATCATACCTTAAATGTTTTTTGGTTAAGTTTTTTGTCAATTTCGTCCATTGAATCCAAAACGCTAAGGGAGAGGAGATATGAGAAGATATTGCATATGAAGTGGGTCCACCTATCGACTTTGACCATCTTTCACTGTGGTCCCCCACATTGCTTATGAATTGGATCGAGAAACTTTGGCCATCTATCACTGTGGTCCCCCACATTGCTTATGAATTGGATCGAGAAACTTTGGCCATCTATCACTGTGGTCCCCCACATTACTTTATGAGTTGGATCGAGAGAATTTGGCCATTTTTCAATGTGGTCCCCCACATTGCTTATGGGTTGGATCGAGGGCCTTTTTCCATCTTTGACGGTGGTACTCCGCATTCACTTTCGAATGCCAGATAGCGGCAAACTGAGGACGCCAAAGTCTAAATCATACCTTAAACGTTTTTTGGTTAAGTTTTTTGTCAATTTCGTCCATTGAATCCAAAACGCTAAGGGAGAGGAGATATGAGAAGATATTGCATATGAAGTGGGTCCACCTATCGACTTTGACCATCTTTCACTGTGGTCCCCCACATTGCTTATGAATTGGATCGAGAAACTTTGGCCATCTATCACTGTGGTCCCCCACATTGCTCATGAATTGGATCGAGAAACTTTGGCCATCTATCACTGTGGTCCCCCACATTACTTTATGAGTTGGATCGAGAGAATTTGGCCATTTTTCAATGTGGTCCCCCACATTGCTTATGGGTTGGATCGAGGGCCTTTTTCCATCTTTGACGGTGGTACTCCGCATTCACTTTCTAATGCCAGATAGCGGCAAACTGAGGACGCCAAAGTCTAAATCATACCTTAAACGTTTTTTGGTTAAGTTTTTTGTCAATTTCGTCCATTGAATCCAAAACGCTAAGGGAGAGGAGAAATGAGAAGATATTGCATATGAAGTGGGTCCACCTATCGACTTTGACCATCTTTCACTGTGGTCCCCCACATTGCTTATGAATTGGATCGAGAAACTTTGGCCATCTATCACTGTGGTCCCCCACATTACTTTATGAGTTGGATCGAGAGAATTTGGCCATTTTTCAATGTGGTCCCCCACATTGCTTATGGGTTGGATCGAGGGCCTTTTTCCATCTTTGACGGTGGTACTCCGCATTCACTTTCGAATGCCAGATAGCGGCAAACTGAGGACGCCAAAGTCTAAATCATACCTTAAACGTTTTTTGGTTAAGTTTTTTGTCAATTTCGTCCATTGAATCCAAAACGCTAAGGGAGAGGAGATATGAGAAGATATTGCATATGAAGTGGGTCCACCTATCGACTTTGACCATCTTTCACTGTGGTCCCCCACATTGCTTATGAATTGGATCGAGAAACTTTGGCCATCTATCACTGTGGTCCCCCACATTACTTTATGAGTTGGATCGAGAGAATTTGGCCATTTTTCAATGTGGTCCCCCACATTGCTTATGGGTTGGATCGAGGGCCTTTTTCCATCTTCGACCGTGGTACTCCGCATTCACCTTCGAATGCCAGATAGCGGCAAACTGAGGACGCCAAAGTCTAAATCATACCTTAAACGTTTTTTGGTTAAGTTTTTTGTCAATTTCGTCCATTGAATCCAAAACGCTAAGGGAGAGGAGATATGAGAAGATATTGCATATGAAGTGGGTCCACCTATCGACTTTGACCATCTTTCACTGTGGTCCCCCACATTGCTTATGAATTGGATCGAGAAACTTTGGCCATCTATCACTGTGGTCCCCCACATTACTTTATGAGTTGGATCGAGAGAATTTGGCCATTTTTCAATGTGGTCCCCCACATTGCTTATGGGTTGGATCGAGGGCCTTTTTCCATCTTCGACCGTGGTACTCCGCATTCACCTTCGAATGCCAGATAGCGGCAAACTGAGGACGCCAAAGTCTAAATCATACCTTAAACGTTTTTTGGTTAAGTTTTTTGTCAATTTCGTCCATTGAATCCAAACCGCTAAGGGAGAGGAGATATGAGAAGATATTGCATATGAAGTGGGTCCACCTATCGACTTTGACCATCTTTCACTGTGGTCCCCCACATTGCTTATGAATTGGATCGAGAAACTTTGGCCATCTATCACTGTGGTCCCCCACATTACTTTATGAGTTGGATCGAGAGAATTTGGCCATTTTTCAATGTGGTCCCCCACATTGCTTATGGGTTGGATCGAGGGCCTTTTTCCATCTTTGACCGTGGTACTCCGCATTCACTTTCGAATGCCAGATAGCGACAAACTGAGGACGCCAAAGTCTAAATCATACCTTAAACGTTTTTTGGTTAAGTTTTTTGTCAATTTCGTCCATTGAATCCAAAACGCTAAGGGAGAGGAGATATGGGAAGATATTGCATATGAAGTGGACCTATCGACTTTGACCATCTTTCACTGTGGTCCCCCACATTGCTTATGAATTGGATCGAGAAACTTTGGCCATCTATCACTGTGGTCCCCCACATTACTTTATGAGTTGGATCGAGAGAATTTGGCCATTTTTCAATGTGGTCCCCCACATTGCTTATGGGTTGGATCGAGGGCCTTTTTCCATCTTTCCGCATTCACTTTCGAATGCCAGATAGCGGCAAACTGAGGACGCCAAAGTCTAAATCATACCTTAAACGTTTTTTGGTTAAGTTTTTTGTCAATTTCGTCTATTGAATCCAAAACGCTAAGGGAGAGGAGATATGAGAAGATATTGCATATGAAGTGGGTCCACCTATCGACTTTGACCATCTTTCACTGTGGTCCCCCACATTGCTTATGAATTGGATCGAGAAACTTTGGCCATCCATCACTGTGGTCCCCCACATTACTTTATGAGTTGGATGGAGAGAATTTGGCCATTTTTCAATGTGGTCCCCCACATTGCTTATGGGTTGGATCGAGCGCCTTTTTCCATCTTTGACCGTGGTACTCCGCATTCACCTTCGAATGCCAGATAGCGGCAAACTGAGGACGCCAAAGTCTAAATCATACCTTAAACGTTTTTTGGTTAAGTTTTTTGTCAATTTCGTCCATTGAATCCAAAACGCTAAGGGAGAGGAGATATGAGAAGATATTGCATATGAAGTCGGTCCACCTATCGACTTTGACCATCTTTCACTGTGGTCCCCCACATTGCTTATGAATTGGATCGAGAAACTTTGGCCATCTATCACTGTGGTCCCCCACATTACTTTATGAGTTGGATCGAGAGAATTTGGCCATTTTTCAATGTGGTCCCCCACATTGCTTATGGGTTGGATCGAGGGCCTTTTTCCATCTTTGACGGTGGTACTCCGCATTCACTTTCGAATGCCAGATAGCGGCAAACTGAGGACGCCAAAGTCTAAATCATACCTTAAACGTTTTTTGGTTAAGTTTTTTGTCAATTTCGTCCATTGAATCCAAAACGCTAAGGGAGAGGAGATATGAGAAGATATTGCATATGAAGTGGGTCCACCTATCGACTTTGACCATCTTTCACTGTGGTCCCCCCAAATTGCTTATGAATTGGATCGAGAAACTTTGGCCATCTATCACTGTGGTCCCCCACATTACTTTATGAGTTGGATCGAGAGAATTTGGCCATTTTTCAATGTGGTCCCCCACATTGCTTATGGGTTGGATCGAGGGCCTTTTTCCATCTTCGACCGTGGTACTCCGCATTCACCTTCGAATGCCAGATAGCGGCAAACTGAGGACGCCAAAGTCTAAATCATACCTTAAACGTTTTTTGGTTAAGTTTTTTGTCAATTTCGTCCATTGAATCCAAAACGCTAAGGGAGAGGAGATATGAGAAGATATTGCATATGAAGTGGGTCCACCTATCGACTTTGACCATCTTTCACTGTGGTCCCCCACATTGCTTATGAATTGGATCGAGAAACTTTGGCCATCTATCACTGTGGTCCCCCACATTACTTTATGAGTTGGATCGAGAGAATTTGGCCATTTTTCAATGTGGTCCCCCACATTGCTTATGGGTTGGATCGAGGGCCTTTTTCCATCTTCGACCGTGGTACTCCGCATTCACCTTCGAATGCCAGATAGCGGCAAACTGAGGACGCCAAAGTCTAAATCATACCTTAAACGTTTTTTGGTTAAGTTTTTTGTCAATTTCGTCCATTGAATCCAAAACGCTAAGGGAGAGGAGATATGAGAAGATATTGCATATGAAGTGGGTCCACCTATCGACTTTGACCATCTTTCACTGTGGTCCCCCACATTGCTTATGAATTGGATCGAGAAACTTTGGCCATCTATCACTGTGGTCCCCCACATTACTTTATGAGTTGGATCGAGAGAATTTGGCCATTTTTCAATGTGGTCCCCCACATTGCTTATGGGTTGGATCGAGGGCCTTTTTCCATCTTTGACGGTGGTACTCCGCATTCACTTTCGAATGCCAGATAGCGGCAAACTGAGGACGCCAAAGTCTAAATCATACCTTAAACGTTTTTTGGTTAAGTTTTTTGTCAATTTCGTCCATTGAATCCAAAACGCTAAGGGAGAGGAGATATGAGAAGATATTGCATATGAAGTGGGTCCACCTATCGACTTTGACCATCTTTCACTGTGGTCCCCCCAAATTGCTTATGAATTGGATCGAGAAACTTTGGCCATCTATCACTGTGGTCCCCCACATTACTTTATGAGTTGGATCGAGAGAATTTGGCCATTTTTCAATGTGGTCCCCCACATTGCTTATGGGTTGGATCGAGGGCCTTTTTCCATCTTCGACCGTGGTACTCCGCATTCACCTTCGAATGCCAGATAGCGGCAAACTGAGGACGCCAAAGTCTAAATCATACCTTAAACGTTTTTTGGTTAAGTTTTTTGTCAATTTCGTCCATTGAATCCAAAACGCTAAGGGAGAGGAGAAATGAGAAGATATTGCATATGAAGTGGGTCCACCTATCGACTTTGACCATCTTTCACTGTGGTCCCCCACATTGCTTATGAATTGGATCGAGAAACTTTGGCCATCTATCACTGTGGTCCCCCACATTACTTTATGAGTTGGATCGAGAGAATTTGGCCATTTTTCAATGTGGTCCCCCACATTGCTTATGGGTTGGATCGAGGGCCTTTTTCCATCTTTGACGGTGGTACTCCGCATTCACTTTCGAATGCCAGATAGCGGCAAACTGAGGACGCCAAAGTCTAAATCATACCTTAAACGTTTTTTGGTTAAGTTTTTTGTCAATTTCGTCCATTGAATCCAAAACGCTAAGGGAGAGGAGATATGAGAAGATATTGCATATGAAGTGGGTCCACCTATCGACTTTGACCATCTTTCACTGTGGTCCCCCACATTGCTTATGAATTGGATCGAGAAACTTTGGCCATCTATCACTGTGGTCCCCCACATTGCTCATGAATTGGATCGAGAAACTTTGGCCATCTATCACTGTGGTCCCCCACATTACTTTATGAGTTGGATCGAGAGAATTTGGCCATTTTTCAATGTGGTCCCCCACATTGCTTATGGGTTGGATCGAGGGCCTTTTTCCATCTTTGACGGTGGTACTCCGCATTCACTTTCTAATGCCAGATAGCGGCAAACTGAGGACGCCAAAGTCTAAATCATACCTTAAACGTTTTTTGGTTAAGTTTTTTGTCAATTTCGTCCATTGAATCCAAAACGCTAAGGGAGAGGAGAAATGAGAAGATATTGCATATGAAGTGGGTCCACCTATCGACTTTGACCATCTTTCACTGTGGTCCCCCACATTGCTTATGAATTGGATCGAGAAACTTTGGCCATCTATCACTGTGGTCCCCCACATTACTTTATGAGTTGGATCGAGAGAATTTGGCCATTTTTCAATGTGGTCCCCCACATTGCTTATGGGTTGGATCGAGGGCCTTTTTCCATCTTTGACGGTGGTACTCCGCATTCACTTTCGAATGCCAGATAGCGGCAAACTGAGGACGCCAAAGTCTAAATCATACCTTAAACGTTTTTTGGTAAAGTTTTTTGTCAATTTCGTCCATTGAATCCAAAACGCTAAGGGAGAGGAGATATGAGAAGATATTGCATATGAAGTGGGTCCACCTATCGACTTTGACCATCTTTCACTGTGGTCCCCCACATTGCTTATGAATTGGATCGAGAAACTTTGGCCATCTATCACTGTGGTCCCCCACATTACTTTATGAGTTGGATCGAGAGAATTTGGCCATTTTTCAATGTGGTCCCCCACATTGCTTATGGGTTGGATCGAGGGCCTTTTTCCATCTTCGACCGTGGTACTCCGCATTCACCTTCGAATGCCAGATAGCGGCAAACTGAGGACGCCAAAGTCTAAATCATACCTTAAACGTTTTTTGGTTAAGTTTTTTGTCAATTTCGTCCATTGAATCCAAAACGCTAAGGGAGAGGAGATATGAGAAGATATTGCATATGAAGTGGGTCCACCTATCGACTTTGACCATCTTTCACTGTGGTCCCCCACATTGCTTATGAATTGGATCGAGAAACTTTGGCCATCTATCACTGTGGTCCCCCACATTACTTTATGAGTTGGATCGAGAGAATTTGGCCATTTTTCAATGTGGTCCCCCACATTGCTTATGGGTTGGATCGAGGGCCTTTTTCCATCTTCGACCGTGGTACTCCGCATTCACCTTCGAATGCCAGATAGCGGCAAACTGAGGACGCCAAAGTCTAAATCATACCTTAAACGTTTTTTGGTTAAGTTTTTTGTCAATTTCGTCCATTGAATCCAAAACGCTAAGGGAGAGGAGATATGGGAAGATATTGCATATGAAGTGGACCTATCGACTTTGACCATCTTTCACTGTGGTCCCCCACATTGCTTATGAATTGGATCGAGAAACTTTGGCCATCTATCACTGTGGTCCCCCACATTACTTTATGAGTTGGATCGAGAGAATTTGGCCATTTTTCAATGTGGTCCCCCACATTGCTTATGGGTTGGATCGAGGGCCTTTTTCCATCTTTCCGCATTCACTTTCGAATGCCAGATAGCGGCAAACTGAGGACGCCAAAGTCTAAATCATACCTTAAACGTTTTTTGGTTAAGTTTTTTGTCAATTTCGTCCATTGAATCCAAAACGCTAAGGGAGAGGAGATATGAGAAGATATTGCATATGAAGTGGGTCCACCTATCGACTTTGACCATCTTTCACTGTGGTCCCCCACATTGCTTATGAATTGGATCGAGAAACTTTGGCCATCTATCACTGTGGTCCCCCACATTACTTTATGAGTTGGATCGAGAGAATTTGGCCATTTTTCAATGTGGTCCCCCACATTGCTTATGGGTTGGATCGAGGGCCTTTTTCCATCTTTGACGGTGGTACTCCGCATTCACTTTCGAATGCCAGATAGCGGCAAACTGAGGACGCCAAAGTCTAAATCATACCTTAAACGTTTTTTGGTTAAGTTTTTTGTCAATTTCGTCCATTGAATCCAAAACGCTAAGGGAGAGGAGATATGAGAAGATATTGCATATGAAGTGGGTCCACCTATCGACTTTGACCATCTTTCACTGTGGTCCCCCCAAATTGCTTATGAATTGGATCGAGAAACTTTGGCCATCTATCACTGTGGTCCCCCACATTACTTTATGAGTTGGATCGAGAGAATTTGGCCATTTTTCAATGTGGTCCCCCACATTGCTTATGGGTTGGATCGAGGGCCTTTTTCCATCTTCGACCGTGGTACTCCGCATTCACCTTCGAATGCCAGATAGCGGCAAACTGAGGACGCCAAAGTCTAAATCATACCTTAAACGTTTTTTGGTTAAGTTTTTTGTCAATTTCGTCCATTGAATCCAAAACGCTAAGGGAGAGGAGATATGAGAAGATATTGCATATGAAGTGGGTCCACCTATCGACTTTGACCATCTTTCACTGTGGTCCCCCCAAATTGCTTATGAATTGGATCGAGAAACTTTGGCCATCTATCACTGTGGTCCCCCACATTACTTTATGAGTTGGATCGAGAGAATTTGGCCATTTTTCAATGTGGTCCCCCACATTGCTTATGGGTTGGATCGAGGGCCTTTTTCCATCTTCGACCGTGGTACTCCGCATTCACCTTCGAATGCCAGATAGCGGCAAACTGAGGACGCCAAAGTCTAAATCATACCTTAAACGTTTTTTGGTTAAGTTTTTTGTCAATTTCGTCCATTGAATCCAAAACGCTAAGGGAGAGGAGATATGAGAAGATATTGCATATGAAGTGGGTCCACCTATCGACTTTGACCATCTTTCACTGTGGTCCCCCACATTGCTTATGAATTGGATCGAGAAACTTTGGCCATCGATCACTGTGGTCCCCCACATTACTTTATGAGTTGGATCGAGAGAATTTGGCCATTTTTCAATGTGGTCCCCCACATTGCTTATGGGTTGGATCGAGGGCCTTTTTCCATCTTTGACGGTGGTACTCCGCATTCACTTTCGAATGCCAGATAGCGGCAAACTGAGGACGCCAAAGTCTAAATCATACCTTAAACGTTTTTTGGTTAAGTTTTTTGTCAATTTCGTCCATTGAATCCAAAACGCTAAGGGAGAGGAGATATGAGAAGATATTGCATATGAAGTGGGTCCACCTATCGACTTTGACCATCTTTCACTGTGGTCCCCCACATTGCTTATGAATTGGATCGAGAAACTTTGGCCATCTATCACTGTGGTCCCCCACATTACTTTATGAGTAGGATCGAGAGAATTTGGCCATTTTTCAATGTGGTCCCCCACATTGCTTATGGGTTGGATCGAGGGCCTTTTTCCATCTTTGACGGTGGTACTCCGCATTCACTTTCGAATGCCAGATAGCGGCAAACTGAGGACGCCAAAGTCTAAATCATACCTTAAACGTTATTTTGTTAAGTTTTTTGTCAATTTCGTCCATTGAATCCAAAACGCTAAGGGAAAGGAGATATGAGAAGATATTGCATATGAAGTGGGTCCACCTATCGACTTTGACCATCTTTCACTGTGGTCCCCCACATTGCTTATGAATTGGATCGAGAAACTTTGGCCATCTATCACTGTGGTCCCCCACATTACTTTATGAGTTGGATCGAGAGAATTTGGCCATTTTTCAATGTGGTCCCCCACATTGCTTATGGGTTGGATCGAGGGCCTTTTTCCATCTTCGACCGTGGTACTCCGCATTCACCTTCGAATGCCAGATAGCGGCAAACTGAGGACGCCAAAGTCTAAATCATACCTTAAACGTTTTTTGGTTAAGTTTTTTGTCAATTTCGTCCATTGAATCCAAAACGCTAAGGGAGAGGAGATATGAGAAGATATTGCATATGAAGTGGGTCCACCTATCGACTTTGACCATCTTTCACTGTGGTCCCCCACATTGCTTATGAATTGGATCGAGAAACTTTGGCCATCTATCACTGTGGTCCCCCACATTACTTTATGAGTTGGATCGAGAGAATTTGGCCATTTTTCAATGTGGTCCCCCACATTGCTTATGCGTTGGATCGAGCGCCTTTTTCCATCTTTGACCGTGGTACTCCGCATTCACTTTCGAATGCCAGATAGCGGCAAACTGAGAACGCCAAAGTCTAAATCATACCTTAAACGTTTTTTGGTTAAGTTTTTTGTCAATTTCGTCCATTGAATCCAAAACGCTAAGGGAGAGGAGATATGAGAAGATATTGCATATGAAGTGGGTCCACCTATCGACTTTGACCATTTTTCACTGTGGTCCCCCACATTACTTTATGAGTTGGATCGAGAGAATTTGGCCATTTTTCAATGTGGTCCCCCACATTGCTTATGGGTTGGATCGAGGGCCTTTTTCCATCTTCGACCGTGGTACTCCGCATTCACCTTCGAATGCCAGATAGCGGCAAACTGAGGACGCCAAAGTCTAAATCATACCTTAAACGTTTTTTGGTTAAGTTTTTTGTCAATTTCGTCCATTGAATCCAAAACGCTAAGGGAGAGGAGATATGAGAAGATATTGCATATGAAGTGGGTCCACCTATCGACTTTGACCATCTTTCACTGTGGTCCCCCACATTGCTTATGAATTGGATCGAGAAACTTTGGCCATCTATCACTGTGGTCCCCCACATTACTTTATGAGTTGGATCGAGAGAATTTGGCCATTTTTCAATGTGGTCCCCCACATTGCTTATGGGTTGGATCGAGGGCCTTTTTCCATCTTCGACCGTGGTACTCCGCATTCACCTTCGAATGCCAGATAGCGGCAAACTGAGGACGCCAAAGTCTAAATCATACCTTAAACGTTTTTTGGTTAAGTTTTTTGTCAATTTCGTCCATTGAATCCAAAACGCTAAGGGAGAGGAGATATGAGAAGATATTGCATATGAAGTGGGTCCACCTATCGACTTTGACCATCTTTCACTGTGGTCCCCCACATTGCTTATGAATTGGATCGAGAAACTTTGGCCATCTATCACTGTGGTCCCCCACATTACTTTATGAGTTGGATCGAGAGAATTTGGCCATTTTTCAGTGTGGTCCCCCACATTGCTTATGGGTTGGATCGAGGGCCTTTTTCCATCTTTGACGGTGGTACTCCGCATTCACTTTCGAATGCCAGATAGCGGCAAACTGAGGACGCCAAAGTCTAAATCATACCTTAAACGTTTTTTGGTTAAGTTTTTTGTCAATTTCGTCCATTGAATCCAAAACGCTAAGGGAGAGGAGATATGAGAAGATATTGCATATGAAGTGGGTCCACCTATCGACTTTGACCATCTTTCACTGTGGTCCCCCACATTGCTTATGAATTGGATCGAGAAACTTTGGCCATCTATCACTGTGGTCCCCCACATTACTTTATGAGTTGGATCGAGAGAATTTGGCCATTTTTCAATGTGGTCCCCCACATTGCTTATGGGTTGGATCGAGGGCCTTTTTCCATCTTCGACCGTGGTACTCCGCATTCACCTTCGAATGCCAGATAGCGGCAAACTGAGGACGCCAAAGTCTAAATCATACCTTAAACGTTTTTTGGTTAAGTTTTTTGTCAATTTCGTCCATTGAATCCAAAACGCTAAGGGAGAGGAGATATGAGAAGATATTGCATATGAAGTGGGTCCACCTATCGACTTTGACCATCTTTCACTGTGGTCCCCCACATTGCTTATGAATTGGATCGAGAAACTTTGGCCATCTATCACTGTGGTCCCCCACATTACTTTATGAGTTGGATCGAGAGAATTTGGCCATTTTTCAATGTGGTCCCCCACATTGCTTATGGGTTGGATCGAGGGCCTTTTTCCATCTTCGACCGTGGTACTCCGCATTCACCTTCGAATGCCAGATAGCGGCAAACTGAGGACGCCAAAGTCTAAATCATACCTTAAACGTTTTTTGGTTAAGTTTTTTGTCAATTTCGTCCATTGAATCCAAAACGCTAAGGGAGAGGAGATATGAGAAGATATTGCATATGAAGTGGGTCCACCTATCGACTTTGACCATCTTTCACTGTGGTCCCCCACATTGCTTATGAATTGGATCGAGAGAATTTGGCCATTTTTCAATGTGGTCCCCCACATTGCTTATGGGTTGGATCGAGGGCCTTTTTCCATCTTCGACCGTGGTACTCCGCATTCACCTTCGAATGCCAGATAGCGGCAAACTGAGGACGCCAAAGTCTAAATCATACCTTAAACGTTTTTTGTTTAAGTTTTTTGTCAATTTCGTCCATTGAATCCAAAACGCTAAGGGAGAGGAGATATGAGAAGATATTGCATATGAAGTGGGTCCACCTATCGACTTTGACCATCTTTCACTGTGGTCCCCCACATTGCTTATGAATTGAATCGAGAAACTTTGGCCATCTATCACTGTGGTCCCCCACATTACTTTATGAGTTGGATCGAGAGAATTTGGCCATTTTTCAATGTGGTCCCCCACATTGCTTATGGGTTGGATCGAGGGCCTTTTTCCATCTTCGACCGTGGTACTCCGCATTCACCTTCGAATGCCAGATAGCGGCAAACTGAGGACGCCAAAGTCTAAATCATACCTTAAACGTTTTTTGGTTAAGTTTTTTGTCAATTTCGTCCATTGAATCCAAAACGCTAAGGGAGAGGAGATATGAGAAGATATTGCATATGAAGTGGGTCCACCTATCGACTTTGACCATCTTTCACTGTGGTCCCCCACATTGCTTATGAATTGGATCGAGAAACTTTGGCCATCTATCACTGTGGTCCCCCACATTACTTTATGAGTTGGATCGAGAGAATTTGGCCATTTTTCAATGTGGTCCCCCACATTGCTTATGGGTTGGATCGAGGGCCTTTTTCCATCTTTGACCGTGGTACTCCGCATTCACTTTCGAATGCCAGATAGCGACAAACTGAGGACGCCAAAGTCTAAATCATACCTTAAACGTTTTTTGGTTAAGTTTTTTGTCAATTTCGTCCATTGAATCCAAAACGCTAAGGGAGAGGAGATATGGGAAGATATTGCATATGAAGTGGACCTATCGACTTTGACCATCTTTCACTGTGGTCCCCCACATTGCTTATGAATTGGATCGAGAAACTTTGGCCATCTATCACTGTGGTCCCCCACATTACTTTATGAGTTGGATCGAGAGAATTTGGCCATTTTTCAATGTGGTCCCCCACATTGCTTATGGGTTGGATCGAGGGCCTTTTTCCATCTTCGACCGTGGTACTCCGCATTCACCTTCGAATGCCAGATAGCGGCAAACTGAGGACGCCAAAGTCTAAATCATACCTTAAACGTTTTTTGGTTAAGTTTTTTGTCAATTTCGTCCATTGAATCCAAAACGCTAAGGGAGAGGAGATATGAGAAGATATTGCATATGAAGTGGGTCCACCTATCGACTTTGACCATCTTTCACTGTGGTCCCCCACATAGCTTATGAATTGGATCGAGAAACTTTGGCCATCTATCACTGTGGTCCCCCACATTACTTTATGAGTTGGATCGAGAGAATTTGGCCATTTTTCAATGTGGTCCCCCACATTGCTTATGGGTTGGATCGAGGGCCTTTTTCCATCTTCGACCGTGGTACTCCGCATTCACCTTCGAATGCCAGATAGCGGCAAACTGAGGACGCCAAAGTCTAAATCATACCTTAAACGTTTTTTGGTTAAGTTTTTTGTCAATTTCGTCCATTGAATCCAAAACGCTAAGGGAGAGGAGATATGAGAAGATATTGCATATGAAGTGGGTCCACCTATCGACTTTGACCATCTTTCACTGTGGTCCCCCACATTGCTTATGAATTGGATCGAGAAACTTTGGCCATCTATCACTGTGGTCCCCCACATTACTTTATGAGTTGGATCGAGAGAATTTGGCCATTTTTCAATGTGGTCCCCCACATTGCTTATGGGTTGGATCGAGGGCCTTTTTCCATCTTCGACCGTGGTACTCCGCATTCACCTTCGAATGCCAGATAGCGGCAAACTGAGGACGCCAAAGTCTAAATCATACCTTAAACGTTTTTTGGTTAAGTTTTTTGTCAATTTCGTCCATTGAATCCAAAACGCTAAGGGAGAGGAGATATGAGAAGATATTGCATATGAAGTGGGTCCACCTATCGACTTTGACCATCTTTCACTGTGGTCCCCCACATTGCTTATGAATTGGATCGAGAAACTTTGGCCATCTATCACTGTGGTCCCCCACATTACTTTATGAGTTGGATCGAGAGAATTTGGCCATTTTTCAATGTGGTCCCCCACATTGCTTATGGGTTGGATCGAGTGCCTTTTTCCATCTTTGACCGTGGTACTCCGCATTCACTTTCGAATGCCAGATAGCGGCAAACTGAGGACGCCAAAGTCTAAATCATACCTTACACGTTTTTTGGTTAAGTTTTTTGTCAATTTCGTCCATTGAATCCAAAACGCTAAGGGAGAGGAGATATGAGAAGATATTGCATATGAAGTGGGTCCACCTATCGACTTTGACCATCTTTCACTGTGGTCCCCCACATTGCTTATGAATTGGATCGAGAAACTTTGGCCATCTATCACTGTGGTCCCCCACATTACTTTATGAGTTGGATCGAGAGAATTTGGCCATTTTTCAATGTGGTCCCCCACATTGCTTATGGGTTGGATCGAGGGCCTTTTTCCATCTTCGACCGTGGTACTCCGCATTCACCTTCGAATGCCAGATAGCGGCAAACTGAGGACGCCAAAGTCTAAATCATACCTTAAACGTTTTTTGGTTAAGTTTTTTGTCAATTTCGTCCATTGAATCCAAAACGCTAAGGGAGAGGAGATATGAGAAGATATTGCATATGAAGTGGGTCCACCTATCGACTTTGACCATCTTTCACTGTGGTCCCCCACATTGCTTATGAATTGGATCGAGAAACTTTGGCCATCTATCACTGTGGTCCCCCACATTACTTTATGAGTTGGATCGAGAGAATTTGGCCATTTTTCAATGTGGTCCCCCACATTGCTTATGGGTTGGATCGAGGGCCTTTTTCCATCTTCGACCGTGGTACTCCGCATTCACCTTCGAATGCCAGATAGCGGCAAACTGAGGACGCCAAAGTCTAAATCATACCTTAAACGTTTTTTGGTTAAGTTTTTTGTCAATTTCGTCCATTGAATCCAAAACGCTAAGGGAGAGGAGATATGAGAAGATATTGCATATGAAGTGGGTCCACCTATCGACTTTGACCATCTTTCACTGTGGTCCCCCACATTGCTTATGAATTGGATCGAGAAACTTTGGCCATCTATCACTGTGGTCCCCCACATTACTTTATGAGTTGGATCGAGAGAATTTGGCCATTTTTCAATGTGGTCCCCCACATTGCTTATGGGTTGGATCGAGCGCCTTTTTCCATCTTTGACCGTGGTACTCCGCATTCACCTCCGAATGCCAGATAGCGGCAAACTGAGGACGCCAAAGTCTAAATCATACCTTAAACGTTTTTTGGTTAAGTTTTTTGGCAATTTCGTCCATCCAAAACGCTAAGGGAGAGGAGATATGAGAAGATATTGCATATGAAGTGGGTCCACCTATCGACTTTGACCATCTTTCACTGTGGTCCCCCACATTGCTTATGAATTGGATCGAGAAACTTTGGCCATCTATCACTGTGGTCCCCCACATTACTTTATGAGTTGGATCGAGAGAATTTGGGGATTTTTCAATGTGGTCCCCCACATTGCTTATGGGTTGGATTGAGCGCCTTTTTCCATCTTTGACCGTGGTACTCCGCATTCACCTTCGAATGCCAGATAGCGGCAAACTGAGGACGCCAAAGTCTAAATCATACCTTAAACGTTTTTTGGTTAAGTTTTTTGTCAATTTCGTCCATTGAATCCAAAACGCTAAGGGAGAGGAGATATGAGAAGATATTGCATATGAAGTCGGTCCACCTATCGACTTTGACCATCTTTCACTGTGGTCACCCACATTGCTTATGAATTGGATCGAGAAACTTTGGCCATCTATCACTGTGGTCCCCCACATTACTTTATGAGTTGGATCGAGAGAATTTGGCCATTTTTCAATGTGGTCCCCCACATTGCTTATGGGTTGGATCGTGCGCCTTTTTCCATCTTTGACCGTGGTACTCCGCATTCACCTTCGAATGCCAGATAGCGGCAAACTGAGGACGCCAAAGTCTAAATCATACCTTAAACGTTTTTTGGTTAAGTTTTTTGTCAATTTCGTCTATTGAATCCAAAACGCTAAGGGAGAGGAGATATGAGAAGATATTGCATATGAAGTGGGTCCACCTATCGACTTTGACCATCTTTCACTGTGGTCCCCCACATTGCTTATGAATTGGATCGAGAAGCTTTGGCCATCTATCACTGTGGTCCCCCACATTACTTTATGAGTTGGATCGAGAGAATTTGGCCATTTTTCAATGTGGTCCCCCACATTGCTTATGGGTTGGATCGTGCGCCTTTTTCCATCTTCGACCGTGGTACTCCGCATTCACCTTCGAATGCCAGATAGCGGCAAACTGAGGACGCCAAAGTCTAAATCATACCTTAAACGTTTTTTGGTTAAGTTTTTTGTCAATTTCGTCCATTGAATCCAAAACGCTAAGGGAGAGGAGATATGAGAAGATATTGCATATGAAGTGGGTCCACCTATCGACTTTGACCATCTTTCACTGTGGTCCCCCACATTGCTTATGAATTGGATCGAGAAACTTTGGCCATCTATCACTGTGGTCCCCCACATTACTTTATGAGTTGGATCGAGAGAATTTGGCCATTTTTCAATGTGGTCCCCCACATTGCTTATGGGTTGGATCGAGGGCCTTTTTCCATCTTCGACCGTGGTACTCCGCATTCACCTCCGAATGCCAGATAGCGGCAAACTGAGGACGCCAAAGTCTAAATCATACCTTAAACGTTTTTTGGTTAAGTTTTTTGTCAATTTCGTCCATTGAATCCAAAACGCTAAGGGAGAGGAGATATGAGAAGATATTGCATATGAAGTGGGTCCACCTATCGACTTTGACCATCTTTCACTGTGGTCCCCCACATTGCTTATGAATTGGATCGAGAAACTTTGGCCATCTATCACTGTGGTCCCCCACATTACTTTATGAGTTGGATCGAGAGAATTTGGCCATTTTTCAATGTGGTCCCCCACATTGCTTATGGGTTGGATCGAGGGCCTTTTTCCATCTTTGACGGTGGTACTCCGCATTCACTTTCGAATGCCAGATAGCGGCAAACTGAGGACGCCAAAGTCTAAATCATACCTTAAACGTTTTTTAGTTAAGTTTTTTGTCAATTTCGTCCATTGAATCCAAAACGCTAAGGGAGAGGAGATATGAGAAGATATTGCATATGAAGTGGGTCCACCTATCGACTTTGACCATCTTTCACTGTGGTCCCCCACATTGCTTATGAATTGGATCGAGAAACTTTGGCCATCTATCACTGTGGTCCCCCACATTACTTTATGAGTTGGATCGAGAGAATTTGGCCATTTTTCAATGTGGTCCCCCACATTGCTTATGGGTTGGATCGAGGGCCTTTTTCCATCTTTGACGGTGGTACTCCGCATTCACTTTCGAATGCCAGATAGCGGCAAACTGAGGACGCCAAAGTCTACATCATACCTTAAACGTTTTTTGGTTAAGTTTTTTGTCAATTTCGTCCATTGAATCCAAAACGCTAAGGGAGAGGAGAAATGAGAAGATATTGCATATGAAGTGGGTCCACCTATCGACTTTGACCATCTTTCACTGTGGTCCCCCACATTGCTTATGAATTGGATCGAGAAACTTTGGCCATCTATCACTGTGGTCCCCCACATTACTTTATGAGTTGGATCGAGAGAATTTGGCCATTTTTCAATGTGGTCCCCCACATTGCTTATGGGTTGGATCGAGGGCCTTTTTCCATCTTCGACCGTGGTACTCCGCATTCACCTTCGAATGCCAGATAGCGGCAAACTGAGGACGCCAAGGTCTAAATCATACCTTAAACGTTTTTTGGTTAAGTTTTTTGTCAATTTCGTCCATTGAATCCAAAACGCTAAGGGAGAGGAGATATGAGAAGATATTGCATATGAAGTGGGTCCACCTATCGACTTTGACCATCTTTCACTGTGGTCCCCCACATTGCTTATGAATTGGATCGAGAAACTTTGGCCATCTATCACTGTGGTCCCCCACATTACTTTATGAGTTGGATCGAGAGAATTTGGCCATTTTTCAATGTGGTCCCCCACATTGCTTATGGGTTGGATCGTGCGCCTTTTTCCATCTTCGACCGTGGTACTCCGCATTCACCTTCGAATGCCAGATAGCGGCAAACTGAGGACGCCAAAGTCTAAATCATACCTTAAACGTTTTTTGGTTAAGTTTTTTGTCAATTTCGTCCATTGAATCCAAAACGCTAAGGGAGAGGAGATATGAGAAGATATTGCATATGAAGTGGGTCCACCTATCGACTTTGACCATCTTTCACTGTGGTCCCCCACATTACTTTATGAGTTGGATCGAGAGAATTTGGCCATTTTTCAATGTGGTCCCCCACATTGCTTATGGGTTGGATCGAGGGCCTTTTTCCATCTTCGACCGTGGTACTCCGCATTCACCTTCGAATGCCAGATAGCGGCAAACTGAGGACGCCAAAGTCTAAATCATACCTTAAACGTTTTTTGGTTAAGTTTTTTGTCAATTTCGTCCATTGAATCCAAAACGCTAAGGGAGAGGAGATATGAGAAGATATTGCATATGAAGTGGGTCCACCTATCGACTTTAACCATCTTTCACTGTGGTCCCCCACATTGCTTATGAATTGGATCGAGAAACTTTGGCCATCCATCACTGTGGTCCCCCACATTACTTTATGAGTTGGACCGAGAGAATTTGGCCATTTTTCAATGTGGTCCCCCACATTGCTTATGGGTTGGATCGAGGGCCTTTTTCCATCTTTGACCGTGGTACTCCGCATTCACTTTCGAATGTCAGATAGCGGCAAACTGAGGACGCCAAAGTCTAAATCATACCTTAAACGTTTTTTGGTTACGTTTTTTGGTTAAGTTTTTTGTCAATTTCGTCCATTGAATCCAAAACGCTAAGGGAGAGGAGATATGAGAAGATATTGCATATGAAGTGGACCTATCGACTTTGACCATCTTTCACTGTGGTCCCCCACATTGCTTATGAATTGGATCGAGAAACTTTGGCCATCTATCACTGTGGTCCCCCACATTACTTTATGAGTTGGATCGAGAGAATTTGGCCATTTTTCAATGTGGTCCCCCACATTGCTTATGGGTTGGATTGAGCGCCTTTTTCCATCTTCGACCGTGGTACTCCGCATTCACCTTCGAATGCCAGATAGCGGCAAACTGAGGACGCCAAAGTCTAAATCATACCTTAAACGTTTTTTGGTTAAGTTTTTTGTCAATTTCGTCCATTGAATCCAAAACGCTAAGGGAGAGGAGATATGAGAAGATATTGCATATGAAGTGGGTCCACCTATCGACTTTGACCATCTTTCACTGTGGTCCCCCACATTGCTTATGAATTGGATCGAGAAACTTTGGCCATCTATCACTGTGGTCCCCCACATTACTTTATGAGTTGGATCGAGAGAATTTGGCCATTTTTCAATGTGGTCCCCCACATTGCTTATGGGTTGGATCGTGCGCCTTTTTCCATCTTCGACCGTGGTACTCCGCATTCACCTTCGAATGCCAGATAGCGGCAAACTGAGGACGCCAAAGTCTAAATCATACCTTAAACGTTTTTTGGTTAAGTTTTTTGTCAATTTCGTCCATTGAATCCAAAACGCTAAGGGAGAGGAGATATGAGAAGATATTGCATATGAAGTGGGTCCACCTATCGACTTTGACCATCTTTCACTGTGGTCCCCCACATTGCTTATGAATTGGATCGAGAAACTTTGGCCATCTATCACTGTGGTCCCCCACATTACTTTATGAGTTGGATCGAGAGAATTTGGCCATTTTTCAATGTGGTCCCCCACATTGCTTATGGGTTGGATCGAGGGCCTTTTTCCATCTTCGACCGTGGTACTCCGCATTCACCTTCGAATGCCAGATAGCGGCAAACTGAGGACGCCAAAGTCTAAATCATACCTTAAACGTTTTTTGGTTAAGTTTTTTGTCAATTTCGTCCATTGAATCCAAAACGCTAAGGGAGAGGAGATATGAGAAGATATTGCATATGAAGTGGGTCCACCTATCGACTTTGACCATCTTTCACTGTGGTCCCCCACATTGCTTATGAATTGGATCGAGAAACTTTGGCCATCTATCACTGTGGTTCCCCACATTACTTTATGAGTTGGATTGAGAGAATTTGGCCATTTTTCAATGTGGTCCCCCACATTGCTTATGGGTTGGATCGAGGGCCTTTTTCCATCTTTGACCGTGGTACTCCGCATTCACTTTCGAATGCCAGATAGCGGCAAACTGAGGACGCCAAAGTCTAAATCATACCTTAAACGTTTTTTGGTTAAGTTTTTTGTCAATTTCGTCCATTGAATCCAAAACGCTAAGGGAGAGGAGATATGAGAAGATATTGCATATGAAGTGGGTCCACCTATCGACTTTGACCATCTTTCACTGTGGTCCCCCACATTGCTTATGAATTGGATCGAGAAACTTTGGCCATCTATCACTGTGGTTCCCCACATTACTTTATGAGTTGGATTGAGAGAATTTGGCCATTTTTCAATGTGGTCCCCCACATTGCTTATGGGTTGGATCGAGGGCCTTTTTCCATCTTCGACCGTGGTACTCCGCATTCACCTTCGAATGCCAGATAGCGGCAAACTGAGGACGCCAAAGTCTAAATCATACCTTAAACGTTTTTTGGTTAAGTTTTTTGTCAATTTCGTCCATTGAATCCAAAACGCTAAGGGAGAGGAGATATGAGAAGATATTGCATATGAAGTGGGTCCACCTATCGACTTTGACCATCTTTCACTGTGGTCCCCCACATTGCTTATGAATTGGATCGAGAAACTTTGGCCATCTATCACTGTGGTCCCCCACATTACTTTATGAGTTGGATCGAGAGAATTTGGCCATTTTTCAATGTGGTCCCCCACATTGCTTATGGGTTGGATCGAGGGCTTTTTTCCATCTTTGACGGTGGTACTCCGCATTCACTTTCGCATGCCAGATAGCGGCAAACTGAGGACGCCAAAGTCTAAATCATACCTTAAACGTTTTTTAGTTAAGTTTTTTGTCAATTTCGTCCATTGAATCCAAAACGCTAAGGGAGAGGAGATATGAGAAGATATTGCATATGAAGTGGGTCCACCTATCGACTTTGACCATCTTTCACTGTGGTCCCCCACATTGCTTATGAATTGGATCGAGAAACTTTGGCCATCTATCACTGTGGTCCCCCACATTACTTTATGAGTTGGATCGAGAGAATTTGGCCATTTTTCAATGTGGTCCCCCACATTGCTTATGGGTTGGATCGAGGGCCTTTTTCCATCTTTGACGGTGGTACTCCGCATTCACTTTCGAATGCCAGATAGCGGCAAACTGAGGACGCCAAAGTCTAAATCATACCTTAAACGTTTTTTGGTTAAGTTTTTTGTCAATTTCGTCCATTGAATCCAAAACGCTAAGGGAGAGGAGAAATGAGAAGATATTGCATATGAAGTGGGTCCACCTATCGACTTTGACCATCTTTCACTGTGGTCCCCCACATTGCTTATGAATTGGATCGAGAAACTTTGGCCATCTATCACTGTGGTCCCCCACATTACTTTATGAGTTGGATCGAGAGAATTTGGCCATTTTTCAATGTGGTCCCCCACATTGCTTATGGGTTGGATCGAGGGCCTTTTTCCATCTTTGACGGTGGTACTCCGCATTCACTTTCGAATGCCAGATAGCGGCAAACTGAGGACGCCAAAGTCTAAATCATACCTTAAACGTTTTTTGGTTAAGCTTTTTGTCAATTTCGTCCATTGAATCCAAAACGCTAAGGGAGAGGAGATATGAGAAGATATTGCATATGAAGTGGGTCCACCTATCGACTTTGACCATCTTTCACTGTGGTCCCCCACATTGCTTATGAATTGGATCGAGAAACTTTGGCCATCTATCACTGTGGTCCCCCACATTACTTTATGAGTTGGATCGAGAGAATTTGGCCATTTTTCAATGTGGTCCCCCACATTGCTTATGGGTTGGATCGAGGGCCTTTTTCCATCTTTGACGGTGGTACTCCGCATTCACTTTCGAATGCCAGATAGCGGCAAACTGAGGACGCCAAAGTCTAAATCATACCTTAAACGTTTTTTGGTTAAGTTTTTTGTCAATTTCGTCCATTGAATCCAAAACGCTAAGGGAGAGGAGATATGAGAAGATATTGCATATGAAGTGGGTCCACCTATCGACTTTGACCATCTTTCACTGTGGTCCCCCACATTGCTTATGAATTGGATCGAGAAACTTTGGCCATCTATCACTGTGGTCCCCCACATTACTTTATGAGTTGGATCGAGAGAATTTGGCCATTTTTCAATGTGGTCCCCCACATTGCTTATGGGTTGGATAGAGGGCCTTTTTCCATCTTCGACCGTGGTACTCCGCATTCACCTTCGAATGCCAGATAGCGGCAAACTGAGGACGCCAAAGTCTAAATCATACCTTAAACGTTTTTTGGTTAAGTTTTTTGTCAATTTCGTTCATTGAATCCAAAACGCTAAGGGAGAGGAGCAATGAGAAGATATTGCATATGAAGTGGGTCCACCTATCGACTTTGACCACCTTTCACTGTGGTCCCCCACATTGCTTATGAATTGGATCGAGAAACTTTGGCCATCTATCACTGTGGTCCCCCACATTACTTTATGATTTGGATCGAGAGAATTTGGCCATTTTTCAATGTGGTCCCCCACATTGCTTATGGGTTGGATCGAGGGCCTTTTTCCATCTTTGACGGTGGTACTCCGCATTCACTTTCGAATGCCAGATAGCGGCAAACTGAGGACGCCAAAGTCTAAATCATACCTTAAACGTTTTTTGGTTAAGCTTTTTGTCAATTTCGTCCATTGAATCCAAAACGCTAAGGGAGAGGAGATATGAGAAGATATTGCATATGAAGTGGGTCCACCTATCGACTTTGACCATCTTTCACTGTGGTCCCCCACATTGCTTATGAATTGGATCGAGAAACTTTGGCCATCTATCACTGTGGTCCCCCACATTACTTTATGAGTTGGATCGAGAGAATTTGGCCATTTTTCAATGTGGTCCCCCACATTGCTTATGGGTTGGATCGAGGGCCTTTTTCCATCTTTGACGGTGGTACTCCGCATTCACTTTCGAATGCCAGATAGCGGCAAACTGAGGACGCCAAAGTCTAAATCATACCTTAAACGTTTTTTGGTTAAGTTTTTTGTCAATTTCGTCCATTGAATCCAAAACGCTAAGGGAGAGGAGATATGAGAAGATATTGCATATGAAGTGGGTCCACCTATCGACTTTGACCATCTTTCACTGTGGTCCCCCACATTGCTTATGAATTGGATCGAGAAACTTTGGCCATCTATCACTGTGGTCCCCCACATTACTTTATGAGTTGGATCGAGAGAATTTGGCCATTTTTCAGTGTGGTCCCCCACATTGCTTATGGGTTGGATCGAGGGCCTTTTTCCATCTTCGACCGTGGTACTCCGCATTCACCTTCGAATGCCAGATAGCGGCAAACTGAGGACGCCAAAGTCTAAATCATACCTTAAACGTTTTTTGGTTAAGTTTTTTGTCAATTTCGACCATTGAATCCAAAACGCTAAGGGAGAGGAGATATGAGAAGATATTGCATATGAAGTGGGTCCACCTATCGACTTTGACCATCTTTCACTGTGGTCCCCCACATTGCTTATGAATTGGATCGAGAAACTTTGGCCATCTATCACTGTGGTCCCCCACATTACTTTATGAGTTGGATCGAGAGAATTTGGCAATTTTTCAATGTGGTCCCCCACATTGCTTATGGGTTGGATCGAGGGCCTTTTTCCATCTTTGACCGTGGTACTCCGCATTCACTTTCGAATGCCAGATAGCGGCAAACTGAGGACGCCAAAGTCTAAATCATACCTTAAACGTTTTTTGGTTAAGTTTTTTGTCAATTTCGTCCATTGAATCCAAAACGCTAAGGGAGAGGAGATATGAGAAGATATTGCATATGAAGTGGGTCCACCTATCGACTTTGACCATCTTTCACTGTGGTCCCCCACATTGCTTATGAATTGGATCGAGAAACTTTGGCCATCTATCACTGTGGTCCCCCACATTACTTTATGAGTTGGATCGAGAGAATTTGGCCATTTTTCAATGTGGTCCCCCACATTGCTTATGGGTTGGATCGAGGGCCTTTTTCCATCTTTGACGGTGGTACTCCGCATTCACTTTCGAATGCCAGATAGCGGCAAACTGAGGACGCCAAAGTCTAAATCATACCTTAAACGTTTTTTGGTTAAGTTTTTTGTCAATTTCGTCCATTGAATCCAAAACGCTAAGGGAGAGGAGATATGAGAAGATATTGCATATGAAGTGGACCTATCGACTTTGACCATCTTTCACTGTGGTCCCCCACATTGCTTATGAATTGGATCGAGAAACTTTGGCCATCTATCACTGTGGTCCCCCACATTACTTTATGAGTTAGATCGAGAGAATTTGGCCATTTTTCAATGTGGTCCCCCACATTGCTTATGGGTTGGATCGAGGGCCTTTTTCCATCTTTGACGGTGGTACTCCGCATTCACTTTCGAATGCCAGATAGCGGCAAACTGAGGACGCCAAAGTCTAAATCATACCTTAAACGTTTTTTGGTTAAGTTTTTTGTCAATTTCGTCCATTGAATCCAAAACGCTAAGGGAGAGGAGATATGAGAAGATATTGCATATGAAGTCGGTCCACCTATCGACTTTGACCATCTTTCACTGTGGTCCCCCACATTGCTTATGAATTGGATCGAGAAACTTTGGCCATCTATCACTGTGGTCCCCCACATTACTTTATGAGTTGGATCGAGAGAATTTGGCCATTTTTCAATGTGGTCCCCCACATTGCTTATGGGTTGGATCGAGGGCCTTTTTCCATCTTTGACGGTGGTACTCCGCATTCACTTTCGAATGCCAGATAGCGGCAAACTGAGGACGCCAAAGTCTAAATCATACCTTAAACGTTTTTTGGTTAAGTTTTTTGTCAATTTCGTCCATTGAATCCAAAACGCTAAGGGAGAGGAGATATGAGAAGATATTGCATATGAAGTCGGTCCACCTATCGACTTTGACCATCTTTCACTGTGGTCCCCCACATTGCTTATGAATTGGATCGAGAAACTTTGGCCATCTATCACTGTGGTCCCCCACATTACTTTATGAGTTGGATCGAGAGAATTTGGCCATTTTTCAATGTGGTCCCCCACATTGCTTATGGGTTGGATCGAGGGCCTTTTTCCATCTTTGACGGTGGTACTCCGCATTCACTTTCGAATGCCAGATAGCGGCAAACTGAGGACGCCAAAGTCTAAATCATACCTTAAACGTTTTTTGGTTAAGTTTTTTGTCAATTTCGTCCATTGAATCCAAAACGCTAAGGGAGAGGAGATATGAGAAGATATTGCATATGAAGTGGGTCCACCTATCGACTTTGACCATCTTTCACTGTGGTCCCCCACATTGCTTATGAATTGGATCGAGAAACTTTGGCCATCTATCACTGTGGTCCCCCACATTACTTTATGAGTTGGATCGAGAGAATTTGGCCATTTTTCAATGTGGTCCCCCACATTGCTTATGGGTTGGATTGAGGGCCTTTTTCCATCTTTGACCGTGGTACTCCGCATTCACCTTCGAATGCCAGATAGCGGCAAACTGAGGACGCCAAAGTCTAAATCATACCTTAAACGTTTTTCGGTTAAGTTTTTTGTCAATTTCGTCCATTGAATCCAAAACGCTAAGGGAGAGGAGATATGAGAAGATATTGCATATGAAGTCGGTCCACCTATCGACTTTGACCATCTTTCACTGTGGTCCCCCACATTGCTTATGAATTGGATCGAGAAACTTTGGCCATCTATCACTGTGGTCCCCCACATTACTTTATGAGTTGGATCGAGAGAATTTGGCCATTTTTCAATGTGGTCCCCCACATTGCTTATGGGTTGGATCGAGCGCCTTTTTCCATCTTTGACCGTGGTACTCCGCATTCACTTTCGAATGCCAGATAGCGGCAAACTGAGGACGCCAAAGTCTAAATCATACCTTAAACGTTTTTTGGTTAAGTTTTTTGTCAATTTCGTCCATTGAATCCAAAACGCTAAGGGAGAGGAGATATGAGAAGATATTGCATATGAAGTGGGTCCACCTATCGACTTTGACCATCTTTCACTGTGGTCCCCCACATTGCTTATGAATTGGATCGAGAAACTTTGGCCATCCATCACTGTGGTCCCCCACATTACTTTATGGGTTGGATCGAGAGAATTTGGCCATTTTTCAATGTGGTCCCCCACATTGCTTATGGGTTGGATCGAGGGCCTTTTTCCATCTTTGACCGTGGTACTCCGCATTCACTTTCGAATGTCAGATAGCGGCAAACTGAGGACGCCAAAGTCTAAATCATACCTTAAACGTTTTTTGGTTAAGTTTTTTGTCAATTTCGTCCATTGAATCCAAAACGCTAAGGGAGAGGAGATATGAGAAGATATTGCATATGAAGTGGGTCCACCTATCGACTTTGACCATCTATCACTGTGGTCCCCCACATTACTTTATGAGTTGGATCGAGAGAATTTGGCCATTTTTCAATGTGGTCCCCCACATTGCTTATGGGTTGGATCGAGGGCCTTTTTCCATCTTTGACGGTGGTACTCCGCATTCACTTTCGAATGTCAGATAGCGGCAAACTGAGGACGCCAAAGTCTAAATCATACCTTAAACGTGTTTTGGTTAAGTTTTTTGTCAATTTCGTCCATTGAATCCAAAACGCTAAGGGAGAGGAGATATGAGAAGATATTGCATATGAAGTGGGTCCACCTATCGACTTTGACCATCTTTCACTGTGGTCCCCCACATTGCTTATGAATTGGATCGAGAAACTTCGCCCATCTATCACTGTGGTCCCCCACATTACTTTATGAGTTGGATCGAGAGAATTTGGCCATTTTTCAATGTGGTCCCCCACATTGCTTATGGGTTGGATCGAGGGCCTTTTTCCATCTTTGACGGTGGTACTCCGCATTCACTTTCGAATGCCAGATAGCGGCAAACTGAGGACGCCAAAGTCTAAATCATACCTTAAACGTTTTTTGGTTAAGTTTTTTGTCAATTTCGTCCATTGAATCCAAAACGCTAAGGGAGAGGAGATATGAGAAGATATTGCATATGAAGTCGGTCCACCTATCGACTTTGACCATCTTTCACTGTGGTCCCCCACATTGCTTATGAATTGGATCGAGAAACTTTGGCCATCTATCACTGTGGTCCCCCACATTACTTTATGAGTTGGATCGAGAGAATTTGGCCATTTTTCAATGTGGTCCCCCACATTGCTTATGGGTTGGATCGAGGGCCTTTTTCCATCTTTGACGGTGGTACTCCGCATTCACTTTCGAATGCCAGATAGCGGCAAACTGAGGACGCCAAAGTCTAAATCATACCTTAAACGTTTTTTGGTTAAGTTTTTTGTCAATTTCGTCCATTGAATCCAAAACGCTAAGGGAGAGGAGATATGAGAAGATATTGCATATGAAGTGGGTCCACCTATCGACTTTGACCATCTTTCACTGTGGTCCCCCACATTACTTTATGAGTTGGATCGAGAGAATTTGGCCATTTTTCAATGTGGTCCCCCACATTGCTTATGGGTTGGATCGAGGGCCTTTTTCCATCTTTGACGGTGGTACTCCGCATTCACTTTCGAATGCCAGATAGCGGCAAACTGAGGACGCCAAAGTCTAAATCATACCTTAAACGTTTTTTGGTTAAGTTTTTTGTCAATTTCGTCCATTGAATCCAAAACGCTAAGGGAGAGGAGATATGAGAAGATATTGCATATGAAGTCGGTCCACCTATCGACTTTGACCATCTTTCACTGTGGTCCCCCACATTGCTTATGAATTGGATCGAGAAACTTTGGCCATCTATCACTGTGGTCCCCCACATTACTTTATGAGTTGGATCGAGAGAATTTGGCCATTTTTCAATGTGGTCCCCCACATTGCTTATGGGTTGGATCGAGGGCCTTTTTCCATCTTCGACCGTGGTACTCCGCATTCACCTTCGAATGCCAGATAGCGGCAAACTGAGGACGCCAAAGTCTAAATCATACCTTAAACGTTTTTTGGTTAAGTTTTTTGTCAATTTCGTCCATTGAATCCAAAACGCTAAGGGAGAGGAGATATGAGAAGATATTGCATATGAAGTCGGTCCACCTATCGACTTTGACCATCTTTCACTGTGGTCCCCCACATTGCTTATGAATTGGATCGAGAAACTTTGGCCATCTATCACTGTGGTCCCCCACATTACTTTATGAGTTGGATCGAGAGAATTTGGCCATTTTTCAATGTGGTCCCCCACATTGCTTATGGGTTGGATTGAGCGCCTTTTTCCATCTTTGACCGTGGTACTCCGCATTCACCTTCGAATGCCAGATAGCGGCAAACTGAGGACGCCAAAGTCTAAATCATACCTTAAACGTTCTTTGGTTAAGTTTTTTGTCAATTTCGTCCATTGAATCCAAAACGCTAAGGGAGAGGAGATATGAGAAGATATTGCATATGAAGTGGGTCCACCTATCGACTTTGACCATCTTTCACTGTGGTCCCCCACATTGCTTATGAATTGGATCGAGAAACTTTGGCCATCCATCACTGTGGTCCCCCACATTACTTTATGAGTTGGATCGAGAGAATTTGGCCATTTTTCAATGTGGTCCCCCACATTGCTTATGGGTTGGATCGAGGGCCTTTTTCCATCTTTGACCGTGGTACTCCGCATTCACTTTCGAATGTCAGATAGCGGCAAACTGAGGACGCCAAAGTCTAAATCATACCTTAAACGTTTTTTGGTTAAGTTTTTTGTCAATTTCGTCCATTGAATCCAAAACGCTAAGGGAGAGGAGATATGAGAAGATATTGCATATGAAGTGGGTCCACCTATCGACTTTGACCATCTTTCACTGTGGTCCCCCACATTGCTTATGAATTGGATCGAGAAACTTTGGCCATCCATCACTGTGGTCCCCCACATTACTTTATGAGTTGGATCGAGAGAATTTGGCCATTTTTCAATGTGGTCCCCCACATTGCTTATGGGTTGGATCGAGGGCCTTTTTCCATCTTTGACCGTGGTACTCCGCATTCACTTTCGAATGTCAGATAGCGGCAAACTGAGGACGCCAAAGTCTAAATCATACCTTAAACGTTTTTTGGTTAAGTTTTTTGTCAATTTCGTCCATTGAATCCAAAACGCTAAGGGAGAGGAGATATGAGAAGATATTGCATATGAAGTGGGTCCACCTATCGACTTTGACCATCTTTCACTGTGGTCCCCCACATTGCTTATGAATTGGATCGAGAAACTTTGGCCATCCATCACTGTGGTCCCCCACATTACTTTATGAGTTGGATCGAGAGAATTTGGCCATTTTTCAATGTGGTCCCCCACATTGCTTATGGGTTGGATCGAGGGCCTTTTTCCATCTTCGACCGTGGTACTCCGCATTCACCTTCGAATGCCAGATAGCGGCAAACTGAGGACGCCAAAGTCTAAATCATACCTTAAACGTTTTTTGGTTAAGTTTTTTGTCAATTTCGTCCATTGAATCCAAAACGCTAAGGGAGAGGAGATATGAGAAGATATTGCATATGAAGTGGGTCCACCTATCGACTTTGACCATCTTTCACTGTGGTCCCCCACATTGCTTATGAATTGGATCGAGAAACTTTGGCCATCTATCACTGTGGTCCCCCACATTACTTTATGAGTTGGATCGAGAGAATTTGGCCATTTTTCAATGTGGTCCCCCACATTGCTTATGGGTTGGATCGAGGGCCTTTTTCCATCTTTGACGGTGGTACTCCGCATTCACTTTCGAATGCCAGATAGCGGCAAACTGAGGACGCCAAAGTCTAAATCATACCTTAAACGTTTTTTGGTTAAGTTTTTTGTCAATTTCGTCCATTGAATCCAAAACGCTAAGGGAGAGGAGATATGAGAAGATATTGCATATGAAGTGGGTCCACCTATCGACTTTGACCATCTTTCACTGTGGTCCCCCACATTACTTTATGAGTTGGATCGAGAGAATTTAGCCATTTTTCAATGTGGTCCCCCACATTGCTTATGGGTTGGATCGAGGGCCTTTTTCCATCTTCGACCGTGGTACTCCGCATTCACCTTCGAATGCCAGATAGCGGCAAACTGAGGACGCCAAAGTCTAAATCATACCTTAAACGTTTTTTGGTTAAGTTTTTTGTCAATTTCGTCCATTGAATCCAAAACGCTAAGGGAGAGGAGATATGAGAAGATATTGCATATGAAGTGGGTCCACCTATCGACTTTGACCATCTTTCACTGTGGTCCCCCACATTGCTTATGAATTGGATCGAGAAACTTTGGCCATCTATCACTGTGGTCCCCCACATTACTTTATGAGTTGGATCGAGAGAATTTGGCCATTTTTCAATGTGGTCCCCCACATTGCCAGAATATGCCAGATAGCGGCAAACTGAGGACGCCAAAGTCTAAATCATACCTTAAACGTTTTTTGGTTAAGTTTTTTGTCAATTTCGTCCATTGAATCCAAAACGCTAAGGGAGAGGAGATATGAGAAGATATTGCATATGAAGTGGGTCCACCTATCGACTTTGACCATCTTTCACTGTGGTCCCCCACATTGCTTATGAATTGGATCGAGAAACTTTGGCCATCTATCACTGTGGTCCCCCACATTACTTTATGAGTTGGATCGAGAGAATTTGGCCATTTTTCAATGTGGTCCCCCACATTGCTTATGGGTTGGATCGAGGGCCTTTTTCCATCTTTGACGGTGGTACTCCGCATTCACTTTCGAATGCCAGATAGCGGCAAACTGAGGACGCCAAAGTCTAAATCATACCTTAAACGTTTTTTGGTTAAGTTTTTTGTCAATTTCGTCCATTGAATCCAAAACGCTAAGGGAGAGGAGATATGAGAAGATATTGCATATGAAGTGGGTCCACCTATCGACTTTGACCATCTTTCACTGTGGTCCCCCACATTACTTTATGAGTTGGATCGAGAGAATTTGGCCATTTTTCAATGTGGTCCCCCACATTGCTTATGGGTTGGATCGAGGGCCTTTTTCCATCTTCGACCGTGGTACTCCGCATTCACCTTCGAATGCCAGATAGCGGCAAACTGAGGACGCCAAAGTCTAAATCATACCTTAAACGTTTTTTGGTTAAGTTTTTTGTCAATTTCATCCATTGAATCCAAAACGCTAAGGGAGAGGAGATATGAGAAGATATTGCATATGAAGTGGGTCCACCTATCGACTTTGACCATCTTTCACTGTGGTCCCCCACATTGCTTATGAATTGGATCGAGAAACTTTGGCCATCTATCACTGTGGTCCCCCACATTACTTTAGGAGTTGGATCGAGAGAATTTGGCCATTTTTCAATGTGGTCCCCCACATTGCTTATGGGTTGGATCGAGCGCCTTTTTCCATCTTTGACCGTGGTACTCCGCATTCACTTTCGAATGCCAGATAGCGGCAAACTGAGGACGCCAAAGTCTAAATCATACCTTAAACGTTTTTTGGTTAAGTTTTTTGTCAATTTCGTCCATTGAATCCAAAACGCTAAGGGAGAGGAGATATGAGAAGATATTGCATATGAAGTGGGTCCACCTATCGACTTTGACCATCTTTCACTGTGGTCCCCCACATTACTTTATGAGTTGGATCGAGAGAATTTGGCCATTTTTCAATGTGGTCCCCCACATTGCTTATGGGTTGGATCGAGGGCCTTTTTCCATCTTCGACCGTGGTACTCCGCATTCACCTTCGAATGCCAGATAGCGGCAAACTGAGGACGCCAAAGTCTAAATCATACCTTAAACGTTTTTTGGTTAAGTTTTTTGTCAATTTCGTCCATTGAATCCAAAACGCTAAGGGAGAGGAGATATGAGAAGATATTGCATATGAAGTGGGTCCACCTATCGACTTTGACCATCTTTCACTGTGGTCCCCCACATTGCTTATGAATTGGATCGAGAAACTTTGGCCATCTATCACTGTGGTCCCCCACATTACTTTATGAGTTGGATCGAGAGAATTTGGCCATTTTTCAATGTGGTCCCCCACATTGCTTATGGGTTGGATCGAGCGCCTTTTTCCATCTTTGACCGTGGTACTCCGCATTCACTTTCGAATGCCAGATAGCGGCAAACTGAGGACGCCAAAGTCTAAATCATACCTTAAACGTTTTTTGGTTAAGTTTTTTGTCAATTTCGTCCATTGAATCCAAAACGCTAAGGGAGAGGAGATATGAGAAGATATTGCATATGAAGTCGGTCCACCTATCGACTTTGACCATCTTTCACTGTGGTCCCCCACATTGCTTATGAATTGGATCGAGAAACTTTGGCCATCTATCACTGTGGTCCCCCACATTACTTTATGAGTTGGATCGAGAGAATTTGGCCATTTTTCAATGTGGTCCCCCACATTGCTTATGGGTTGGATTGAGGGCCTTTTTCCATCTTTGACCGTGGTACTCCGCATTCACCTTCGAATGCCAGATAGCGGCAAACTGAGGACGCCAAAGTCTAAATCATACCTTAAACGTTTTTCGGTTAAGTTTTTTGTCAATTTCGTCCATTGAATCCAAAACGCTAAGGGAGAGGAGATATGAGAAGATATTGCATATGAAGTCGGTCCACCTATCGACTTTGACCATCTTTCACTGTGGTCCCCCACATTGCTTATGAATTGGATCGAGAAACTTTGGCCATCTATCACTGTGGTCCCCCACATTACTTTATGAGTTGGATCGAGAGAATTTGGCCATTTTTCAATGTGGTCCCCCACATTGCTTATGGGTTGGATCGAGGGCCTTTTTCCATCTTTGACGGTGGTACTCCGCATTCACTTTCGAATGCCAGATAGCGGCAAACTGAGGACGCCAAAGTCTAAATCATACCTTAAACGTTTTTTGGTTAAGTTTTTTGTCAATTTCGTCCATTGAATCCAAAACGCTAAGGGAGAGGAGATATGAGAAGATATTGCATATGAAGTGGGTCCACCTATCGACTTTGACCATCTTTCACTGTGGTCCCCCACATTGCTTATGAATTGGATCGAGAAACTTTGGCCATCTATCACTGTGGTCCCCCACATTACTTTATGAGTTGGATCGAGAGAATTTGGCCATTTTTCAATGTGGTCCCCCACATTGCTTATGGGTTGGATCGAGGGCCTTTTTCCATCTTTGACGGTGGTACTCCGCATTCACTTTCGAATGCCAGATAGCGGCAAACTGAGGACGCCAAAGTCTAAATCATACCTTAAACGTTTTTTGGTTAAGTTTTTTGTCAATTTCGTCCATTGAATCCAAAACGCTAAGGGAGAGGAGATATGAGAAGATATTGCATATGAAGTGGGTCCACCTATCGACTTTGACCATCTTTCACTGTGGTCCCCCACATTGCTTATGAATTGGATCGAGAAACTTTGGCCATCTATCACTGTGGTCCCCCACATTACTTTATGAGTTGGATCGAGAGAATTTGGCCATTTTTCAATGTGGTCCCCCACATTGCTTATGGGTTGGATCGAGGGCCTTTTTCCATCTTTGACCGTGGTACCCCGCATTGACCTTCGAATGCCAGATAGCGGCAAACTGAGGACGCCAAAGTCTAAATCATCCTTAAACGTTTTTTGGTTAAGTTTTTTGTCAATTTCGTCCATTGAATCCAAAACGCTAAGGGAGAGGAGATATGATAAGATATTGCATATGAAGTGGGTCCACCTATCGACTTTGACCATCTTTCACTGTGGTCCCCCACATTGCTTATGAATTGGATCGAGAAACTTTGGCCATCTATCACTGTGGTCCCCCACATTACTTTATGAGTTGGATCGAGAGAATTTGGCCATTTTTCAATGTGGTCCCCCACATTGCTTATGGGTTGGATCGAGCGCCTTTTTCCATCTTTGACCGTGGTACTCCGCATTCACTTTCGAATGCCAGATAGCGGCAAACTGAGGACGCCAAAGTCTAAATCATACCTTAAACGTTTTTTGGTTAAGTTTTTTGTCAATTTCGTCCATTGAATCCAAAACGCTAAGGGAGAGGAGATATGAGAAGATATTGCATATGAAGTGGGTCCACCTATCGACTTTGACCATCTTTCACTGTGGTCCCCCACATTGCTTATGAATTGGATCGAGAAACTTTGGCCATCTATCACTGTGGTCCCCCCCATTACTTTATGAGTTGGATCGAGAGAATTTGGCCATTTTTCAATGTGGTCCCCCACATTGCTTATGGGTTGGATCGTGCGCCTTTTTCCATCTTTGACCGTGGTACTCCGCATTCACCTTCGAATGCCAGATAGCGGCAAACTGAGGACGCCAAAGTCTAAATCATACCTTAAACGTTTTTTGGTTAAGTTTTTTGTCAATTTCGTCCATTGAATCCAAAACGCTAAGGGAGAGGAGATATGAGAAGATATTGCATATGAAGTGGGTCCACCTATCGACTTTGACCATCTTTCACTGTGGTCCCCCACATTGCTTATGAATTGGATCGAGAAACTTTGGACATCTATCACTGTGGTCCCCCACATTACTTTATGAGTTGGATCGAGAGAATTTGGCCATTTTTCAATGTGGTCCCCCACATTGCTTATGGGTTGGATCGAGGGCCTTTTTCCATCTTTGACGGTGGTACTCCGCATTCACCTTCGAATGCCAGATAGCGGCAAACTGAGGACGCCAAAGTCTAAATCATACCTTAAACGTTTTTTGGTTAAGTTTTTTGTCAATTTCGTCCATTGAATCCAAAACGCTAAGGGAGAGGAGATATGAGAAGATATTGCATATGAAGTGGGTCCACCTATCGACTTTGACCATCTTTCACTGTGGTCCCCCACATTGCTTATGAATTGGATCGAGAAACTTTGGCCATCTATCACTGTGGTCCCCCACATTACTTTATGAGTTGGATCGAGAGAATTTGGCCATTTTTCAATGTGGTCCCCCACATTGCTTATGGGTTGTATTGAGCGCCTTTTTCCATCTTTGACCGTGGTACTCCGCATTCACCTTCGAATGCCAGATAGCGGCAAACTGAGGACGCCAAAGTCTAAATCATACCTTAAACGTTTTTTGGTTAAGTTTTTTGTCAATTTCGTCCATTGAATCCAAAACGCTAAGGGAGAGGAGATATGAGAAGATATTGCATATGAAGTGGGTCCACCTATCGACTTTGACCATCTTTCACTGTGGTCCCCCACATTGCTTATGAATTGGATCGAGAAACTTTGGCCATCTATCACTGTGGTCCCCCACATTACTTTATGAGTTGGATCGAGAGAATTTGGCCATTTTTCAATGTGGTCCCCCACATTGCTTATGGGTTGGATTGAGGGCCTTTTTCCATCTTTGACCGTGGTACTCCGCATTCACCTTCGAATGCCAGATAGCGGCAAACTGAGGACGCCAAAGTCTAAATCATACCTTAAACGTTTTTCGGTTAAGTTTTTTGTCAATTTCGTCCATTGAATCCAAAACGCTAAGGGAGAGGAGATATGAGAAGATATTGCATATGAAGTCGGTCCACCTATCGACTTTGACCATCTTTCACTGTGGTCCCCCACATTGCTTATGAATTGGATCGAGAAACTTTGGCCATCTATCACTGTGGTCCCCCACATTACTTTATGAGTTGGATCGAGAGAATTTGGCCATTTTTCAATGTGGTCCCCCACATTGCTTATGGGTTGGATCGAGCGCCTTTTTCCATCTTTGACCGTGGTACTCCGCATTCACTTTCGAATGCCAGATAGCGGCAAACTGAGGACGCCAAAGTCTAAATCATACCTTAAACGTTTTTTGGTTAAGTTTTTTGTCAATTTCGTCCATTGAATCCAAAACGCTAAGGGAGAGGAGATATGAGAAGATATTGCATATGAAGTGGGTCCACCTATCGACTTTGACCATCTTTCACTGTGGTCCCCCACATTGCTTATGAATTGGATCGAGAAACTTTGGCCATCTATCACTGTGGTCCCCCCCATTACTTTATGAGTTGGATCGAGAGAATTTGGCCATTTTTCAATGTGGTCCCCCACATTGCTTATGGGTTGGATCGTGCGCCTTTTTCCATCTTTGACCGTGGTACTCCGCATTCACCTTCGAATGCCAGATAGCGGCAAACTGAGGACGCCAAAGTCTAAATCATACCTTAAACGTTTTTTGGTTAAGTTTTTTGTCAATTTCGTCCATTGAATCCAAAACGCTAAGGGAGAGGAGATATGAGAAGATATTGCATATGAAGTGGGTCCACCTATCGACTTTGACCATCTTTCACTGTGGTCCCCCACATTGCTTATGAATTGGATCGAGAAACTTTGGACATCTATCACTGTGGTCCCCCACATTACTTTATGAGTTGGATCGAGAGAATTTGGCCATTTTTCAATGTGGTCCCCCACATTGCTTATGGGTTGGATCGAGGGCCTTTTTCCATCTTTGACGGTGGTACTCCGCATTCACCTTCGAATGCCAGATAGCGGCAAACTGAGGACGCCAAAGTCTAAATCATACCTTAAACGTTATTTGGTTAAGTTTTTTGTCAATTTCGTCCATTGAATCCAAAACGCTAAGGGAGAGGAGATATGAGAAGATATTGCATATGAAGTGGGTCCACCTATCGACTTTGACCATCTTTCACTGTGGTCCCCCACATTACTTTATGAGTTGGATCGAGAGAATTTGGCCATTTTTCAATGTGGTCCCCCACATTGCTTATGGGTTGGATCGAGGGCCTTTTTCCATCTTTGACGGTGGTACTCCGCATTCACTTTCGAATGCCAGATAGCGGCAAACTGAGGACGCCAAAGTCCAAATCATACCTTAAACGTTTTTTGTCAATTTCGTCCATTGAATCCAAAACGCTAAGGGAGAGGAGATATGAGAAGATATTGCATCTGAAGTGGGTCCACCTATCGACTTTGACCATCTTTCACTGTGGTCCCCCACATTACTTTATGAGTTGGATCGAGAGAATTTGGCCATTTTTCAATGTGGTCCCCCACATTGCTTATGGGTTGGATCGAGGGCCTTTTTCCATCTTCGACCGTGGTACTCCGCATTCACCTTCGAATGCCAGATAGCGGCAAACTGAGGACGCCAAAGTCTAAATCATACCTTAAACGTTTTTTGGTTAAGTTTTTTGTCAATTTCGTCCATTGAATCCAAAACGCTAAGGGAGACTAGATATGAGAAGATATTGCATATGAAGTGGGTCCACCTATCGACTTTGACCATCTTTCACTGTGGTCCCCCACATTGCTTATGAATTGGATCGAGAAACTTTGGCCATCTATCACTGTGGTCCCCCACATTACTTTATGAGTTGGATCGAGAGAATTTGGCCATTTTTCAATGTGGTCCCCCACATTGCTTATGGGTTGGATCGAGGGCCTTTTTCCATCTTTGACGGTGGTACTCCGCATTCACCTTCGAATGCCAGATAGCGGCAAACTGAGGACGCCAAAGTCTAAATCATACCTTAAACGTTATTTGGTTAAGTTTTTTGTCAATTTCGTCCATTGAATCCAAAACGCTAAGGGAGAGGAGATATGAGAAGATATTGCATATGAAGTGGGTCCACCTATCGACTTTGACCATCTTTCACTGTGGTCCCCCACATTACTTTATGAGTTGGATCGAGAGAATTTGGCCATTTTTCAATGTGGTCCCCCACATTGCTTATGGGTTGGATCGAGGGCCTTTTTCCATCTTTGACGGTGGTACTCCGCATTCACTTTCGAATGCCAGATAGCGGCAAACTGAGGACGCCAAAGTCCAAATCATACCTTAAACGTTTTTTGGTTAAGTTTTTTGTCAATTTCGTCCATTGAATCCAAAACGCTAAGGGAGAGGAGATATGAGAAGATATTGCATCTGAAGTGGGTCCACCTATCGACTTTGACCATCTTTCACTGTGGTCCCCCACATTACTTTATGAGTTGGATCGAGAGAATTTGGCCATTTTTCAATGTGGTCCCCCACATTGCTTATGGGTTGGATCGAGGGCCTTTTTCCATCTTCGACCGTGGTACTCCGCATTCACCTTCGAATGCCAGATAGCGGCAAACTGAGGACGCCAAAGTCTAAATCATACCTTAAACGTTTTTTGGTTAAGTTTTTTGTCAATTTCGTCCATTGAATCCAAAACGCTAAGGGAGAGGAGATATGAGAAGATATTGCATATGAAGTGGGTCCACCTATCGACTTTGACCATCTTTCACTGTGGTCCCCCACATTACTTTATGAGTTGGATCGAGAGAATTTGGCCATTTTTCAATGTGGTCCCCCACATTGCTTATGGGTTGGATCGAGGGCCTTTTTCCATCTTTGACGGTGGTACTCCGCATTCACTTTCGAATGCCAGATAGCGGCAAACTGAGGACGCCAAAGTCTAAATCATACCTTAAACGTTTTTTGGTTAAGTTTTTTGTCAATTTCGTCCATTGAATCCAAAACGCTAAGGGAGAGGAGATATGAGAAGATATTGCATATGAAGTGGGTCCACCTATCGACTTTGACCATCTTTCACTGTGGTCCCCCACATTGCTTATGAATTGGATCGAGAAACTTTGGCCATCTATCACTGTGGTCCCCCACATTACTTTATGAGTTGGATCGAGAGAATTTGGCCATTTTTCAATGTGGTCCCCCACATTGCTTATGGGTTGGATCGAGGGCCTTTTTCCATCTTTGACGGTGGTACTCCGCATTCACTTTCGAATGCCAGATAGCGGCAAACTGAGGACGCCAAAGTCTAAATCATACCTTAAACGTTTTTTGGTTAAGTTTTTTGTCAATTTCGTCCATTGAATCCAAAACGCTAAGGGAGAGGAGATATGAGAAGATATTGCATCTGAAGTGGGTCCACCTATCGACTTTGACCATCTTTCACTGTGGTCCCCCACATTACTTTATGAGTTGGATCGAGAGAATTTGGCCATTTTTCAATGTGGTCCCCCACATTGCTTATGGGTTGGATCGAGGGCCTTTTTCCATCTTTGACGGTGGTACTCCGCATTCACCTTCGAATGCCAGATAGCGGCAAACTGAGGACGCCAAAGTCTAAATCATACCTTAAACGTTATTTGGTTAAGTTTTTTGTCAATTTCGTCCATTGAATCCAAAACGCTAAGGGAGAGGAGATATGAGAAGATATTGCATATGAAGTGGGTCCACCTATCGACTTTGACCATCTTTCACTGTGGTCCCCCACATTACTTTATGAGTTGGATCGAGAGAATTTGGCCATTTTTCAATGTGGTCCCCCACATTGCTTATGGGTTGGATCGAGGGCCTTTTTCCATCTTTGACGGTGGTACTCCGCATTCACTTTCGAATGCCAGATAGCGGCAAACTGAGGACGCCAAAGTCCAAATCATACCTTAAACGTTTTTTGGTTAAGTTTTTTGTCAATTTCGTCCATTGAATCCAAAACGCTAAGGGAGAGGAGATATGAGAAGATATTGCATATGAAGTGGGTCCACCTATCGACTTTGACCATCTTTCACTGTGGTCCCCCACATTGCTTATGAATTGGATCGAGAAACTTTGGCCATCTATCACTGTGGTCCCCCACATTACTTTATGAGTTGGATCGAGAGAATTTGGCCATTTTTCAATGTGGTCCCCCACATTGCTTATGGGTTGGATCGAGGGCCTTTTTCCATCTTTGACGGTGGTACTCCGCATTCACTTTCGAATGCCAGATAGCGGCAAACTGAGGACGCCAAAGTCTAAATCATACCTTAAACGTTATTTGGTTAAGTTTTTTGTCAATTTCGTCCATTGAATCCAAAACGCTAAGGGAGAGGAGATATGAGAAGATATTGCATATGAAGTGGGTCCACCTATCGACTTTGACCATCTTTCACTGTGGTCCCCCACATTACTTTATGAGTTGGATCGAGAGAATTTGGCCATTTTTCAATGTGGTCCCCCACATTGCTTATGGGTTGGATCGAGGGCCTTTTTCCATCTTTGACGGTGGTACTCCGCATTCACCTTCGAATGCCAGATAGCGGCAAACTGAGGACGCCAAAGTCTAAATCATACCTTAAACGTTATTTGGTTAAGTTTTTTGTCAATTTCGTCCATTGAATCCAAAACGCTAAGGGAGAGGAGATATGAGAAGATATTGCATATGAAGTGGGTCCACCTATCGACTTTGACCATCTTTCACTGTGGTCCCCCACATTACTTTATGAGTTGGATCGAGAGAATTTGGCCATTTTTCAATGTGGTCCCCCACATTGCTTATGGGTTGGATCGAGGGCCTTTTTCCATCTTTGACGGTGGTACTCCGCATTCACTTTCGAATGCCAGATAGCGGCAAACTGAGGACGCCAAAGTCCAAATCATACCTTAAACGTTTTTTGGTTAAGTTTTTTGTCAATTTCGTCCATTGAATCCAAAACGCTAAGGGAGAGGAGATATGAGAAGATATTGCATCTGAAGTGGGTCCACCTATCGACTTTGACCATCTTTCACTGTGGTCCCCCACATTACTTTATGAGTTGGATCGAGAGAATTTGGCCATTTTTCAATGTGGTCCCCCACATTGCTTATGGGTTGGATCGAGGGCCTTTTTCCATCTTCGACCGTGGTACTCCGCATTCACCTTCGAATGCCAGATAGCGGCAAACTGAGGACGCCAAAGTCTAAATCATACCTTAAACGTTTTTTGGTTAAGTTTTTTGTCAATTTCGTCCATTGAATCCAAAACGCTAAGGGAGAGGAGATATGAGAAGATATTGCATATGAAGTGGGTCCACCTATCGACTTTGACCATCTTTCACTGTGGTCCCCCACATTGCTTATGAATTGGATCGAGAAACTTTGGCCATCTATCACTGTGGTCCCCCACATTACTTTATGAGTTGGATCGAGAGAATTTGGCCATTTTTCAATGTGGTCCCCCACATTGCTTATGGGTTGGATCGAGGGCCTTTTTCCATCTTTGACGGTGGTACTCCGCATTCACTTTCGAATGCCAGATAGCGGCAAACTGAGGACGCCAAAGTCTAAATCATACCTTAAACGTTTTTTGGTTAAGTTTTTTGTCAATTTCGTCCATTGAATCCAAAACGCTAAGGGAGAGGAGATATGAGAAGATATTGCATATGAAGTGGGTCCACCTATCGACTTTGACCATCTTTCACTGTGGTCCCCCACATTGCTTATGAATTGGATCGAGAAACTTTGGCCATCTATCACTGTGGTCCCCCACATTACTTTATGAGTTGGATCGAGAGAATTTGGCCATTTTTCAATGTGGTCCCCCACATTGCTTATGGGTTGGATCGAGGGCCTTTTTCCATCTTTGACGGTGGTACTCCGCATTCACTTTCGAATGCCAGATAGCGGCAAACTGAGGACGCCAAAGTCTAAATCATACCTTAAACGTTTTTTGGTTAAGTTTTTTGTCAATTTCGTCCATTGAATCCAAAACGCTAAGGGAGAGGAGATATGAGAAGATATTGCATATGAAGTGGGTCCACCTATCGACTTTGACCATCTTTCACTGTGGTCCCCCACATTGCTTATGAATTGGATCGAGAAACTTTGGCCATCTATCACTGTGGTCCCCCACATTACTTTATGAGTTGGATCGAGAGAATTTGGCCATTTTTCAATGTGGTCCCCCACATTGCTTATGGGTTGGATCGAGGGCCTTTTTCCATCTTTGACGGTGGTACTCCGCATTCACTTTCGAATGCCAGATAGCGGCAAACTGAGGACGCCAAAGTCTAAATCATACCTTAAACGTTTTTTGGTTAAGTTTTTTGTCAATTTCGTCCATTGAATCCAAAACGCTAAGGGAGAGGAGATATGAGAAGATATTGCATATGAAGTCGGTCCACCTATCGACTTTGACCATCTTTCACTGTGGTCCCCCACATTGCTTATGAATTGGATCGAGAAACTTTGGCCATCTATCACTGTGGTCCCCCACATTACTTTATGGGTTGGATCGAGAGAATTTGGCCATTTTTCAATGTGGTCCCCCACATTGCTTATGGGTTGGATCGAGGGCCTTTTTCCATCTTTGACGGTGGTACTCCGCATTCACTTTCGAATGCCAGATAGCGGCAAACTGAGGACGCCAAAGTCTAAATCATACCTTAAACGTTTTTTGGTTAAGTTTTTTGTCAATTTCGTCCATTGAATCCAAAACGCTAAGGGAGAGGAGATATGAGAAGATATTGCATATGAAGTGGGTCCACCTATCGACTTTGACCATCTTTCACTGTGGTCCCCCACATTGCTTATGAATTGGATCGAGAAACTTTGGCCATCTATCACTGTAGTCCCCCACATTACTTTATGAGTTGGATCGAGAGAATTTGGCCATTTTTCAATGTGGTCCCCCACATTGCTTATGGGTTGGATCGAGGGCCTTTTTCCATCTTTGACCGTGGTACTCCGCATTCACTTTCGAATGTCAGATAGCGGCAAACTGAGGACGCCAAAGTCTAAATCATACCTTAAACGTTTTTTGGTTAAGTTTTTTGTCAATTTCGTCCATTGAATCCAAAACGCTAAGGGAGAGGAGATATGAGAAGATATTGCATATGAAGTCGGTCCACCTATCGACTTTGACCATCTTTCACTGTGGTCCCCCACATTGCTTATGAATTGGATCGAGAAACTTTGGCCATCCATCACTGTGGTCCCCCACATTACTTTATGAGTTTAATCGAGAGAATTTGGCCATTTTTCAATGTGGTCCCCCACATTGCTTATGGGTTGGATCGAGGGCCTTTTTCCATCTTTGAACGTGGTACTCCGCATTCACTTTCGAATGTCAGATAGCGGCAAACTGAGGACGCCAAAGTCTAAATCATACCTTAAACGTTTTTTGGTTAAGTTTTTTGTCAATTTCGTCCATTGAATCCAAAACGCTAAGGGAGAGGAGATATGAGAAGATATTGCATATGAAGCGGTCCACCTATCGACTTTGACCATCTTTCACTGTGGTCCCCCACATTGCTTATGAATTGGATCGAGAAACTTTGGCCATCTATCACTGTGGTCCCCCACATTACTTTATGAGTTGGATCGAGAGAATTTGGCCATTTTTCAATGTGGTCCCCCACATTGCTTATGGGTTGGATCGAGGACCTTTTTCCATCTTCGACCGTGGTACTCCGCATTCACCTTCGAATGCCAGATAGCGGCAAACTGAGGACGCCAAAGTCTAAATCATACCTTAAACGTTTTTCGGTTAAGTTTTTTTGTCAATTTCGTCCATTGAATCCAAAACGCTAAGGGAGAGGAGATATGAGAAGATATTGCATATGAAGTGGGTCCACCTATCGACTTTGACCATCTTTCACTGTGGTCCCCCACATTGCTTATGAATTGGATCGAGAAACTTTGGCCATCCATCACTGTGGTCCCCCACATTACTTTATGAGTTGGATCGAGAGAATTTAGCCATTTTTCAATGTGGTCCCCCACATTGCTTATGGGTTGGATCGAGGGCCTTTTTCCATCTTTGACGGTGGTACTCCGCATTCACTTTCGAATGCCAGATAGCGGCAAACTGAGGACGCCAAAGTCTAAATCATACCTTAAACGTTTTTTGGTTAAGTTTTTTGTCAATTTCGTCCATTGAATCCAAAACGCTAAGGGAGAGGAGATATGAGAAGATATTGCATATGAAGTGGGTCCACCTATCGACTTTGACCATCTTTCACTGTGGTCCCCCACATTGCTTATGAATTGGATCGAGAAACTTTGGCCATCTATCACTGTGGTCCCCCACATTACTTTATGAGTTGGATCGAGAGAATTTGGCCATTTTTCAATGTGGTCCCCCACATTGCTTATGGGTTGGATCGAGGGCCTTTTTCCATCTTTGACGGTGGTACTCCGCATTCACTTTCGAATGCCAGATAGCGGCAAACTGAGGACGCCAAAGTCTAAATCATACCTTAAACGTTTTTTGGTTAAGTTTTTTGTCAATTTCGTCCATTGAATCCAAAACGCTAAGGGAGAGGAGATATGAGAAGATATTGCATATGAAGTGGGTCCACCTATCGACTTTGACCATCTTTCACTGTGGTCCCCCACATTGCTTATGAATTGGATCGAGAAACTTTGGCCATCCATCACTGTGGTCCCCCACATTACTTTATGAGTTGGATCGAGAGAATTTGGCCATTTTTCAATGTGGTCCCCCACATTGCTTATGGGTTGGATCGAGGGCCTTTTTCCATCTTTGACGGTGGTACTCCGCATTCACTTTCGAATGCCAGATAGCGGCAAACTGAGGACGCCAAAGTCTAAATCATACCTTAAACGTTTTTTGGTTAAGTTTTTTGTCAATTTCGTCCATTGAATCCAAAACGCTAAGGGAGAGGAGATATGAGAAGATATTGCATATGAAGTGGGTCCACCTATCGACTTTGACCATCTTTCACTGTGGTCCCCCACATTGCTTATGAATTGGATCGAGAAACTTTGGCCATCTATCACTGTGGTCCCCGACATTACTTTATGAGTTGGATCGAGAGAATTTGGCCATTTTTCAATGTGGTCCCCCACATTGCTTATTGGTTGGATCAAGGGCCTTTTTCCATCTTTGACCGTGGTACTCCGCATTCACTTTCGAATGCCAGATAGCGGCAAACTGAGGACGCCAAAGTCTAAATCATACCTTAAACGTTTTTTGGTTACGTTTTTTGGTTAAGTTTTTTGTCAATTTCGTCCATTGAATCCAAAACGCTAAGGGAGAGGAGATATGAGAAGATATTGCATATGAAGTGGACCTATCGACTTTGACCATCTTTCACTGTGGTCCCCCACATTGCTTATGAATTGGATCGAGAAACTTTGGCCATCTATCACTGTGGTCCCCCACATTACTTTATGGGTTGGATCGAGAGAATTTGGCCATTTTTCAATGTGGTCCCCCACATTGCTTATGGGTTGGATCAAGGGCCTTTTTCCATCTTTGACCGTGGTACTCCGCATTCACTTTCGAATGCCAGATAGCGGCAAACTGAGGACGCCAAAGTCTAAATCATACCTTAAACGTTTTTTGGTTAAGTTTTTTGTCAATTTCGTCCATTGAATCCAAAACGCTAAGGGAGAGGAGATATGAGAAGATATTGCATATGAAGTGGGTCCACCTATCGACTTTGACCATCTTTCACTGTGGTCCCCCACATTGCTTATGAATTGGATCGAGAAACTTTGGCCATCCATCACTGTGGTCCCCCACATTACTTTATGAGTTGGATCGAGAGAATTTGGCCATTTTTCAATGTGGTCCCCCACATTGCTTATGGGTTGGATCGAGGGCCTTTTTCCATCTTTGACCGTGGTACTCCGCATTCACTTTCGAATGTCAGATAGCGGCAAACTGAGGACGCCAAAGTCTAAATCATACCTTAAACGTTTTTTGGTTACGTTTTTTGGTTAAGTTTTTTGTCAATTTCGTCCATTGAATCCAAAACGCTAAGGGAGAGGAGATATGAGAAGATATTGCATATGAAGTGGACCTATCGACTTTGACCATCTTTCACTGTGGTCCCCCACATTGCTTATGAATTGGATCGAGAAACTTTGGCCATCTATCACTGTGGTCCCCCACATTACTTTATGAGTTGGATCGAGAGAATTTGGCCATTTTTCAATGTGGTCCCCCACATTGCTTATGGGTTGGATCGAGGGCCTTTTTCCATCTTTGACCGTGGTACTCCGCATTCACCTTCGAATGCCAGATAGCGGCAAACTGAGGACGCCAAAGTCTAAATCATACCTTAAACCTTTTTTGGTTAAGTTTTTTGTCAATTTCGTCCATTGAATCCAAAACGCTAAGGGAGAGGAGATATGAGAAGATATTGCATATGAAGTCGGTCCACCTATCGACTTTGACCATCTTTCACTGTGGTCCCCCACATTGCTTTTGAATTGGATCGAGAAACTTTGGCCATCTATCACTGTGGTCCCCCACATTACTTTTTGAGTTGGATCGAGAGAATTTGGCCATTTTTCAATGTGGTCCCCCACATTGCTTATGACTTGGATCGAGAGAATTTGGCCATTTTTCAATGTGGTCCCCCACATTGCTTATGGGTTGGATCAAGGGCCTTTTTCCATCTTTGACCGTGGTACTCCGCATTCACTTTCGAATGCCAGATAGCGGCAAACTGAGGACGCCAAAGTCTAAATCATACCTTAAACGTTTTTTGGTTAAGTTTTTTGTCAATTTCGTCCATTGAATCCAAAACGCTAAGGGAGAGGAGATATGAGAAGATATTGCATATGAAGTCGGTCCACCTATCGACTTTGACCATCTTTCACTGTGGTCCCCCACATTGCTTATGAATTGGATCGAGAAACTTTGGCCATCTATCACTGTGGTCCCCCACATTGCTTATGAGTTGGATCGAGCGAATTTGGCCATTTTTCAATGTGGTTACCCACATTGGATTATGGGTTGGATCGAGGGCCTTTTTCCACCTTTCACCGTGGTACTCCGCATTGATTTTTGAATGCCAGATAGCGGCAAACTGAGGACGCCAAAATCTTAATCATACCTTAAACGTTTTTTGGTTAAGTTTTTTGTTCAATTAGGTCCATTTAGTCCAAAACGCTAAGGGAGAGGAGATATGAGAAGATATTGCATTTGAAGTGGACCAATCGACTTTGACCATCTTTCACTGTGGTCCCCCACATTGCTTATGAATTGGATCGAGAAACTTTGGCCATCTATCACTGTGGTCCCCCACATTGCTTATGAGTTGGATCGAGCGAATTTGGCCATCTATCACTGTGGTCCCCCACATTATTTATGGGTTGGGTCGAGGGCCTTTTTCCATCTTTGACCGTGGTACTCCGCATTCACCTTCGAATGCCAGATAGCGGCAAACTGAGGACGCCAAAGTCTAAATCATACCTTAAACGTTTTTTGGTTAAGTTTTTTGTCAATTTCGTCCATTGAATCCAAAACGCTAAGGGAGAGGAGATATGAGAAGATATTGCATTTGAAGTTTACTAATCGACTTTGACCATCTTTCACTGTGGTCCCCCACATTGCTTATGAATTGGATCGAGAAACTTTGGCCATCTATCACTGTGGTCCCCCACATTGCTTATGAGTTGGATCGAGCGAATTTGGCCATTTTTCAATGTGGTTACCCACATTGGATTATGGGTTGGATCGAGGGCCTTTTTCCATCTTTGACCGTGGTACTCCGCATTCACTTTCGAATGCCAGATAGCGGCAAACTGAGGACGCCAAAGTCTAAATCATACCTTAAACGTTTTTTGGTTAAGTTTTTTGTCAATTTCGTCCATTGAATCCAAAACGCTAAGGGAGAGGAGATATGAGAAGATATTGCATATGAAGTCGGTCCACCTATCGACTTTGACCATCTTTCACTGTGGTCCCCCACATTGCTTATGAATTGGATCGAGAAACTTTGGCCATCTATCACTGTGGTCCCCCACATTGCTTATGAGTTGGATCGAGCGAATTTGGCCATTTTTCAATGTGGTTACCCACATTGGATTATGGGTTGGATCGAGGGCCTTTTTCCACCTTTCACCGTGGTACTCCGCATTGATTTTTGAATGCCAGATAGCGGCAAACTGAGGACGCCAAAATCTTAATCATACCTTAAACGTTTTTTGGTTAAGTTTTTTGTCAATTTCGTCCATTTAGTCCAAAACGCTAAGGGAGAGGAGATATGAGAAGATATTGCATTTGAAGTGGACCAATCGACTTTGACCATCTTTCACTGTGGTCCCCCACATTGCTTATGAATTGGATCGAGAAACTTTGGCCATCTATCACTGTGGTCCCCCACATTACTTTATGAGTTGGATCGAGAGAATTTGGCCATTTTTCAATGTGGTCCCCCACATTGCTTATGGGTTGGATTGAGCGCCTTTTTCCATCTTTGACCGTGGTACTCCGCATTCACTTTCGAATGTCAGATAGCGGCAAACTGAGGACGCCAAAGTCTAAATCATACCTTAAACGTTTTTTGGTTACGTTTTTTGGTTAAGTTTTTTGTCAATTTCGTCCATTGAATCCAAAACGCTAAGGGAGAGGAGATATGAGAAGATATTGCATATGAAGTGGGTCCACCTATCGACTTTGACCATCTTTCACTGTGGTCCCCCACATTGCTTATGAATTGGATCGAGAAACTTTGGCCATCCATCACTGTGGTCCCCCACATTACTTTATGAGTTGGATCGAGAGAATTTGGCCATTTTTCAATGTGGTCCCCCACATTGCTTATGGGTTGGATCGAGGGCCTTTTTCCATCTTTGACCGTGGTACTCCGCATTCACTTTCGAATGTCAGATAGCGGCAAACTGAGGACGCCAAAGTCTAAATCATACCTTAAACGTTTTTTGGTTAAGTTTTTTGTCAATTTCGTCCATTGAATCCAAAACGCTAAGGGAGAGGAGATATGAGAAGATATTGCATATGAAGTGGGTCCACCTATCGACTTTGACCATCTTTCACTGTGGTCCCCCACATTGCTTATGAATTGGATCGAGAAACTTTGGCCATCTATCACTGTGGTCCCCCACATTACTTTATGAGTTGGATCGAGAGAATTTGGCCATTTTTCAATGTGGTCCCCCACATTGCTTATGGGTTGGATCAAGGGCCTTTTTCCATCTTTGACCGTGGTACTCCGCATTCACTTTCGAATGCCAGATAGCGGCAAACTGAGGACGCCAAAGTCTAAATCATACCTTAAACGTTTTTTGGTTAAGTTTTTTGTCAATTTCGTCCATTGAATCCAAAACGCTAAGGGAGAGGAGATATGAGAAGATATTGCATATGAAGTCGGTCCACCTATCGACTTTGACCATCTTTCACTGTGGTCCCCCACATTGCTTATGAATTGGATCGAGAAACTTTGGCCATCTATCACTGTGGTCCCCCACATTGCTTATGAGTTGGATCGAGCGAATTTGGCCATTTTTCAATGTGGTTACCCACATTGGATTATGGGTTGGATCGAGGGCCTTTTTCCACCTTTCACCGTGGTACTCCGCATTGATTTTTGAATGCCAGATAGCGGCAAACTGAGGACGCCAAAATCTTAATCATACCTTAAACGTTTTTTGGTTAAGTTTTTTGTTCAATTAGGTCCATTTAGTCCAAAACGCTAAGGGAGAGGAGATATGAGAAGATATTGCATTTGAAGTGGACCAATCGACTTTGACCATCTTTCACTGTGGTTCCCCACATTGCTTATGAATTGGATCGAGAAACTTTGGCCATCTATCACTGTGGTCCCCCACATTGCTTATGAGTTGGATCGAGCGAATTTGGCCATCTATCACTGTGGTCCCCCACATTATTTATGGGTTGGGTCGAGGGCCTTTTTCCATCTTTGACCGTGGTACTCCGCATTCACCTTCGAATGCCAGATAGCGGCAAACTGAGGACGCCAAAGTCTAAATCATACCTTAAACGTTTTTTGGTTAAGTTTTTTGTCAATTTCGTCCATTGAATCCAAAACGCTAAGGGAGAGGAGATATGAGAAGATATTGCATATGAAGTGGGTCCACCTATCGACTTTGACCATCTTTCACTGTGGTCCCCCACATTGCTTATGAATTGGATCGAGAAACTTTGGCCATCCATCACTGTGGTCCCCCACATTACTTTATGAGTTGGATCGAGAGAATTTGGCCATTTTTCAATGTGGTCCCCCACATTGCTTATGGGTTGGATCGAGGGCCTTTTTCCATCTTTGACGGTGGTACTCCGCATTCACTTTCGAATGCCAGATAGCGGCAAACTGAGGACGCCAAAGTCTAAATCATACCTTAAACGTTTTTTGGTTAAGTTTTTTGTCAATTTCGTCCATTGAATCCAAAACGCTAAGGGAGAGGAGATATGAGAAGATATTGCATATGAAGTCGGTCCACCTATCGACTTTGACCATCTTTCACTGTGGTCCCCCACATTGCTTATGAATTGGATCGAGAAACTTTGGCCATCTATCACTGTGGTCCCCCACATTACTTTATGAGTTGGATCGAGAGAATTTGGCCATTTTTCAATGTGGTCCCCCACATTGCTTATGGGTTGGATCGAGGGCCTTTTTCCATCTTTGACCGTGGTACTCCGCATTCACTTTCGAATGTCAGATAGCGGCAAACTGAGGACGCCAAAGTCTAAATCATACCTTAAACGTTTTTTGGTTAAGTTTTTTGTCAATTACGTCCATTGAATCCAAAACGCTAAGGGAGAGGAGATATGAGAAGATATTGCATATGAAGTGGACCTATCGACTTTGACCATCTTTCACTGTGGTCCCCCACATTGCTTATGAATTGGATCGAGAAACTTTGGCCATCTATCACTGTGGTCCCCCACATTACTTTATGAGTTGGATCGAGAGAATTTGGCCATTTTTCAATGTGGTCCCCCACATAGCTTATGGGTTGGATCGAGGGCGTTTTTCCATCTTTGACCGTGGTACTCCGCATTCACTTTCGAATGCCAGATAGCGGCAAACTGAGGACGCCAAAGTCTAAATCATACCTTAAACGTTTTTTGGTTAAGTTTTTTGTCAATTTCGTCCATTGAATCCAAAACGCTAAGGGAGAGGAGATATGAGAAGATATTGCATATGAAGTGGGTCCACCTATCGACTTTGACCATCTTTCACTGTGGTCCCCCACATTGCTTATGAATTGGATCGAGAAACTTTGGCCATCTATCACTGTGGTCCCCCACATTACTTTATGAGTTGGATCGAGAGAATTTGGCCATTTTTCAATGTGGTCCCCCACATTGCTTATGGGTTGGATCGAGGGCCTTTTTCCATCTTTGACCGTGGTACTCCGCATTCACCTTCGAATGCCAGATAGCGGCAAACTGAGGACGCCAAAGTCTAAATCATACCTTAAACCTTTTTTGGTTAAGTTTTTTGTCAATTTCGTCCATTGAATCCAAAACGCTAAGGGAGAGGAGATATGAGAAGATATTGCATATGAAGTCGGTCCACCTATCGACTTTGACCATCTTTCACTGTGGTCCCCCACATTGCTTATGAATTGGATCGAGAAACTTTGGCCATCTATCACTGTGGTCCCCCACATTACTTTATGAGTTGGATCGAGAGAATTTGGCCATTTTTCAATGTGGTCCCCCACATTGCTTATGGGTTGGATCAAGGGCCTTTTTCCATCTTTGACCGTGGTACTCCGCATTCACTTTCGAATGCCAGATAGCGGCAAACTGAGGACGCCAAAGTCTAAATCATACCTTAAACGTTTTTTGGTTAAGTTTTTTGTCAATTTCGTCCATTGAATCCAAAACGCTAAGGGAGAGGAGATATGAGAAGATATTGCATATGAAGTCGGTCCACCTATCGACTTTGACCATCTTTCACTGTGGTCCCCCACATTGCTTATGAATTGGATCGAGAAACTTTGGCCATCTATCACTGTGGTCCCCCACATTACTTTATGAGTTGGATCGAGAGAATTTGGCCATTTTTCAATGTGGTCCCCCACATTGCTTATGGGTTGGATCAAGGGCCTTTTTCCATCTTTGACCGTGGTACTCCGCATTCACTTTCGAATGCCAGATAGCGGCAAACTGAGGACGCCAAAGTCTAAATCATACCTTAAACGTTTTTTGGTTAAGTTTTTTGTCAATTTCGTCCATTGAATCCAAAACGCTAAGGGAGAGGAGATATGAGAAGATATTGCATTTGAAGTTTACTAATCGACTTTGACCATCTTTCACTGTGGTCCCCCACATTGCTTATGAATTGGATCGAGAAACTTTGGCCATCTATCACTGTGGTCCCCCACATTGCTTATGAGTTGGATCGAGCGAATTTGGCCATTTTTCAATGTGGTTACCCACATTGGATTATGGGTTGGATCGAGGGCCTTTTTCCACCTTTCACCGTGGTACTCCGCATTGATTTTTGAATGCCAGATAGCGGCAAACTGAGGACGCCAAAATCTTAATCATACCTTAAACGTTTTTTGGTTAAGTTTTTTGTTCAATTAGGTCCATTTAGTCCAAAACGCTAAGGGAGAGGAGATATGAGAAGATATTGCATTTGAAGTGGACCAATCGACTTTGACCATCTTTCACTGTGGTCCCCCACATTGCTTATGAATTGGATCGAGAAACTTTGGCCATCTATCACTGTGGTCCCCCACATTGCTTATGAGTTGGATCGAGCGAATTTGGCCATCTATCACTGTGGTCCCCCACATTGCTTATGGGTTGGATCAAGGGCCTTTTTCCATCTTTGACCGTGGTACTCCGCATTCACTTTCGAATGCCAGATAGCGGCAAACTGAGGACGCCAAAATCTTAATCATACCTTAAACGTTTTTTGGTTAAGTTTTTTGTTCAATTAGGTCCATTTAGTCCAAAACGCTAAGGGAGAGGAGATATGAGAAGATATTGCATTTGAAGTGGACCAATCGACTTTGACCATCTTTCACTGTAGTCCCCCACATTGCTTATGAATTGGATCGAGAAACTTTGGCCATCTATCACTGTGGTCCCCCACATTGCTTATGAGTTGGATCGAGCGAATTTGGCCATCTATCACTGTGGTCCCCCACATTATTTATGGGTTGGGTCGAGGGCCTTTTTCCATCTTTGACCGTGGTACTCCGCATTGACACCACTGATACGCCCTACGCATGTTAAAGCGCTGACAGTAGTTTGTAGTCAATACTGTTGGTTAAGTGGATATCAATCAATCGTTTCAAGGTTTCCTTCGGATTTGGATCCTGTTACTGCTGATGCTTCCTGATCTTCGCCGGCAACCATATAAACAGAGTTATCTATTTCTTTTAATACATATTATTTGACTTTTATTTGTTGTATATCTCATATAGTATATATGCATTTCCATACTAAAATTAATATTAAATGTAATAAATCTAGCATAATAATTGTTATTCTTGTTTCTGTTTAATTAATATAATACATTAGAATTTATAATTGATTTTAAAACATAAACTAAACATTCCACTGTATTCTGAATGGTTCACGTTGCACCGACCGACGCGACGCGACGTCGTCGTACACAATTACGAGAATATAAGCATTTAAATGAAACATTACAATCGTCATTCCTCAGATTCTTCTTAACAGATACATTTATTATTCATCTACTCAATTGTCTAGTTGTTTCGTTATTTTTAATATTTCTTGTATATATATGTATATAAATTTACTTCTATGTGTATGTCTAAATAAAATGAAGGGAAAATATAGTTAATTTTCTTATAAAAACGTTTAATATCAGTGTTGTTTTGTTTTGTAAATAAATTATGAATTCTTTTGTTTTTTTGTTTTTTTTTTGTAGATCTTACTAAATTGTTTTGTTAATAATACTTTTATTTTATCGCGGCTATCTATATATGGAGTTAGCATATTTGAATTTGCTTTGTTTTATAAATTTCTGTGCCTTCATATAAGTTTCATCAAGATGCAGTTATTATTTTTTAAGTGATTGGTGAATATATGACATTTAATATAGAAAAACAAAGATTTTTGTTTAATTATAGTTTGTTTTGAATATATTTTAACAGCGTATAATTCTGTGCAAGGTGCAGCTTCGTTTTTCTGTTGACTACAAGTTCTAATAATTACTTTATTTTGCTCTAAACACTTAAATATGTTTAAAGTAAATAACAAGGATGGATGTGTGATAATCAATTTCGCTAAAGAATGCTTTCTTCGAATGCAATATGCAATGGTGTACATCGAAAGTTGTTGGGAAATTTCTTGAATAGTTGAAGGCAACGAAGTGAGGAGTTTTTAGTCATGCGATTGGATGAAAGGAAATGCGAATTTGTGGTGTTTGTAACAGGTTTCCCTTTGATTCTACTAAAAGAAGAAGTATACATTGGGGAACTCTTTATTTTGCGACATGCGACATGCTCGTTGTCCAAAACAAATAAATTGAATGTACTTAGACACTGAAACTGAATATTTCAGAGAAGACCTTAGGCTTCAGTCTTTATCTTTCAGGTAAGTAGAGATATACTCTCGGTTTCCGGAGAAAAATTGTACGTAAGATGCTGGGTTTTGTGTGCGCTGAAGAATGTTGGACCAGGAGAATCTATATCGAACCATGAGAGATAAACATGACCATTTGTCGTTTTGACCTAAATCTTGACAAGCACAAGAAGTTGAAAATGTTAACCAACCTGCTACTTAAGTTGGTGGGTAAGTATGGGGCTCATTAAGCCCTGAAACGGTTGGATAAATTCGAAAGAAGTATCCGATCGAGAAAGACTAACAAAATCCATACAGCACCATAAATCTGTAAAACAAATATTCAAGGAAATCACTCACTACAGTCAAAATGCATCTTCAAATTGAAAGAAAATTGTTTGAAGGAAGAAAAGACGGCTATAGTAGGTTAAACTAGAAAAAGGTTTTTGGATAAACAAAGCTAAATTCATGGCGTTTAGCACGAAGGGGAAATCTTTGTTTCGAGTTTGATGTACCATACGTACCATTCTGAAAGAGAATGGTATTTCATATGGTCTTAATGCAATACAACGAGATGCTAAATATAATGGTTCTCTGAAGAAATCCAATCGGGTCTTGAAGGCGTATATACGCTGACGACTGAAGAGCCGTAAACTCGAAGCAAGTCTACAACTCAATAAATATCCCGTCTAACACAATCTATCAGCATAATGTTCAAGAAATTGGAAACCTCGTCTGATAAACGAAAAATCGAGAAATTGATTGAAATGGATCGAGAACCCCTCTTGTTGGAGTGATAAATGCCACGGGACTGCAGTTTCATGTACAAAATCTGTGAATAGCTGAAAAAGACAACTAAGTCTACGAGGATATAACCGACTTTCTCTGTCGTTGCAAGAGAAGAGACAGACAAGCTGATGACTAACTCGAACTATTAAAAGTTAAGAGAATAATACGAAAACTAACATCACAGCACCTCAGCACGCATCAAGCGATCGAAAGATGAAATTTATAGCCTGGGAGGAGTACATTCTCACTGCCAGGAATCGTTTCCGGGGAACAAAACAATCAGAGGAACAGAGATGCTCAGGAAACGCCTGAGCTTAACATCACTTCAACGGAGTCTTGCGGACAGACAGTGATCTGCTTAGAAGAATGTAACTTTTTAAATAAAGACAGCTCGTAACCTTGCATCATAGCCGTGCCTGCTATACCCGAAGTAATAATTTGATTAGGAGAATAGACTCGATCGACAGGAGTCGAAGAAGTAGGTGAATCTGCGAAGCACCAATACGTCTTCCGAAAGATCGATGATACATATATGGAGTATGAGAATGTACTATGCATCAGTAAATGTTAGTAGACTACTACCGAATCGGGGTGCTGTGGTGTTCTTGTGGAACATAGTGCAAGACTACTATATGCTCCTTTCAAAGCGTGAAAGTAGGATTTCCATTAACCTAATAATAAATAATGGTTCACCAAAACAAAAAAAAAAGAGTGGCAGCATACAAAATCTTTTATGGATCCCAAAACCGGGGGACTACCAGAACCTTTACATCAATCCTTGTATTTTCACGAATAGAACTGATCAGTTGGGCTGGGCAACCTGAAAATACTTCATTCAACCGCAAGAAAGGACGTGTTGGACCGTATAATAAGGGAGTACTATTCTGAATGATTATTTGGGGAAAAAATATATACTTTGACAACTTGACGAATGGAGGACGCAGAATAGAACCCTCGCAACCTGTCGTCCTTGGACCCCGACACTAAAGTCCAAAATAACAATCGGAATGTTTTCTAGTGAATTCTGAGTTTTAGTTCACATCTATGCAAGCAAGCTGACATCTTCCCCCTTACACCGTTTCCTTTCAATTTAAAGCACTAAAGTCTCAAACGATAAAGAACACCTGCGACGGGTAGAGACAGAAAGAGCGTTTGGTTCAGCGAGCCAGACACTGTATCAACTTCGCCTTCGAAAGATAAATTCCAATAAGAACACACTAGGCAATGGAATATCCAGTCCAGGACTGTATACTATTGAGAAATTGTTCGACCCTTTTCCTGCCACCTGTCCTACAACAAAACCAAACCACAAAAATATACAACAACTCACGTTTTCTCCTTAACTGTCGACAAGGGGACCACTTCGATGTCCGTTTATATAAAAAAGTACGATGTTTTATTTGTTTTTTTGAGAATTATTATTATTATTATTTGTTTTTGTTTTTTTTGAAGAAAATATTACATTTATAAAATTGTTTATGTTTATGTTTGCGAAAGAACCTACACGCAACAGTGCTGATTTTCGATTTGTTTATGAATATAGCGCTTCTGTTTGCTCCTCTGCCTAGACATAGTGTTAGTTAGCGGATTTTAGTTTTACGTTAGAAGCGCTTGGTAATTAGTGATAATACTCAATTTTATTCCAACTATAAATGTTTGTGTATGTTATTTTATGTAATGTTTTACTTTAATAATTAATTTACTTAAATATTTAAATATCGATAAGACAACTACTCTGCGTTATGCACTCTTTCAATTGTTTACTCTCTATTGACTATGTAAGCGATTTGCTTTTGGCACTGCCCCGACAATACGTACGCGATTTCCACTCGCTACTGCTCCTCCGGTGGCGATTGAAACGCCACTACTACTGCCACCGCCGCTGCCGGCACCACCGCCGCCACCGACGCCACTAGCTTTGGAATGTTTCATGTCATTGCAATCGCAGAACTGTGGCGGTGGGGCCAGTACAATGTTCTCGGTGCAAGATGCATTGCCGGCCGCACCACTGCCGCCATTGGAGGAGGCCATCATTTCGGTATCACTGTCCGCCTCAATAGGTGGCGGTAATTGCACTAAAGACACTGCGGCACGGGTTGCACGCGCCATTGCAATGCTGGCGGCTTGTTTGCGCGTGAGCGAGTTATGACGCTGAAAGGCTTTTGCCGGCGGGCTGGGGCTCAATTCGCCGTCATCTTCGCTGCGTTGTTCCTCCTCGGTGTCGTGATCATGGTTGTTGTTATTATGGTTGTTGTTGATGCTGATGTTGTGTTTGGTGCTGCCAACAGTGGTGATGGGCTCCTCATGCTTGCGCAGGTTGGGCCCTGTTATTTTCGATGCTATGGCAGGCGAAAGTGCGGGCGCTAGTTGTTTGCTTGTGATAAGCAATGTTTTCACTTTGGTTGCTGCTATTGTCGATGGGTTAATTGGCTGTGACTGTTGCTGCGGTTGTTGCTGTTGTTTTGTTAGAGGCGTATGTTGTTTTGGTGTGACAATTCCAACTGAAAGCGTCGATGGTTTCTTCTTGATGGTATCTTGGTTGGTAGTTGTTGGAGCAGCATTTGTTGGAATCTCCTGATCACTACTGACGCCCGAAGAAGAATTATCTCCTTCTTCGTTATGCTCGGCGGCATTCGGCGGAGAGCGTGAGTTGTTATTGTTATTGGTTTGGTTGCCAATGTCGCCGCCGTTTTGATTTTCTGGTTTGAGTAAATCGTTGGGATAAGACTTGGATGTCTTCAGATTGGTACGAATCCGTTGGATTTCGTCCACGGAGAAGGAATGTGAAATAGATCCGCCTGAGCTGCTGCCACTGAAAGAGAGGGGGAAGGATGTGTCAGAGTTTCGAAATAAAATATCGAGGGCATACCTTGTATGACTGTTTCCACTTGTCTCGGGCATGTCAAGCAACGCTATCTTCTCGTTGAGCTTTGTATTTCTCGCGACCAAAATCGAGTTCTCGTCCTCGCCATCGGACTCACTTAGACTGTAATCTGGTTCTGGAATTGGTGGCGCTGGGCCAGTTGGCAGGGGTGCGCCGTTTTGTGGATGCGAGTACTGTTGTTGAAGTTGCTGGTGATGCGGAGTATGTTGGCCACCAACAAACTGTCTTGTTGGCTGAGCGTATTGACACTTTTGAGCTGCGGGGGCAGCTTGTTGTTTCTGTGGTTGTTGTTGCTGTGGTTGCTGTTGTTGCTGCTGCTGTTGCTGAACAAGTTGAGTAGTCGGTTGTGGTGGTGCAGGTGGTGGTTGCTGTGAAGCAGGTTGAGCGGTAGGGTTAGACGATTGGCTTAAAAGCTGGCCGTGGCGATTCTGGAAAGAAAATAATTGAATTAGAAGTTGTTTGAACTTGCAAAGCAAATGGAGGCCTACCTCCTGTGAAGCAGTTCGCCGCAGTTTCCATCCAACCACATTTCTGAGATCGTGCGGCGATGCGTACAATTTCGCGTTGGCCGATGGATTGAAACTAGACGCAACGCCATCTGCTGATCCACAGCTATCGGTGACATCTCCACGTTTCTGTAGTTTCTGCTGCAGCGTGATAGTACTTTCGTATTCTGATGAACATCGCGATACATCAACTTTGACCACCTGACCAACAGGAGGTGGTGGTGGCGGATGGGTTGGTGGTGGTAAATTCAATCGCTGCATCGAAGCGTGCAACGTTGCTACGTCATCCTGTGAATGATGTCCCTTGCCAACAGCATTCCAAATTGACGAAGACGAATTGTTTAGATGCGAGTTCAAATCAGGCGTCGAATGGAATCGTTTCAAGTCACTACCTCCCGCTCCAATTGTCGGTATGGGACATGGTTTACCACGCAATGTTCCATTCTTAGTTTTCTTGCGCTTCATGTCAGCTACACTGGCATACACCAGTGGGCCTTTCATTGGAGAGCCACTGCTTGGTGGAGTAGCTGCTCCACTATCCGTACCCGATTGGAACCTAGACGTTGTCATCATAGTCGAATAGCGATTCATACCATCGGACGCTTCACCCTGTTGCCGTTGGAATAATTCTTCCAGCTCGGCGGCTGTTATGCGACTTGAAGTTGGTCGAGCTTTAATGCTTGCAGTGCGTAATTGCACTGGAGTGCTGGGATTCTGTGTTGGCGTTGTCGATATGGATTCAATTGAACTAGATTTCGCTGGAATGTCTTCATCGTCCTTTTCACCACCATTCTCCAGACCTGCAACCATTGACTTGGCCCGTGCTCTGCCAACACTGAGCGTAGTTTTTGGATCTCGACGTGGTGGCATTGGCGCTGGCATTCTTCCACTTCCACCCATACCCGGTTGGCCGAGAGACATTTTACGCGGAAGTGTTGAGCATTGCCGTGTCGCTTGTGGCGTGCTCGGACCTTGGTAATGTTGTACTTGGAATTGTTGATGCTGATGTTGCGCAGCAGCAGCGGCTACTACTGCCGCCGATTGCATCTGATGTGGATATTGAGGCGATATAACCGTCATCGAGACCAATGCACCCGATGAACGTATCATATCGACGACTTTCTCATGTGATGCTGCTCGAACATCTTCACCGCCAATGGCAAGAAGGAAATCACCAGGCCTTAGGCCAGCCATGTCAGCAACGCCACCGGGGTCCACATCGTCTAGGTATTGCAGAGCCGGAAATCGATCGGACGGTTTCAGTTGCATTAGAGGCGATGAGGCTTTAGCTCCGCGGAGAATGAAACCGAAACCGCGCTTAGCTCGATGGAGAATAACAGTGCGTGGTTCGCCCATTGATCTGGAATGAGAAAAAAAAAATTAAGTAAGAGAAACTTAAATTGAAGACCTAACTGGGCTGAGTTCTATTTTGTTTCTGGTAAATTCTGGAATTCACCAGAAATTCAGGATATTTCTCGGAATTTTTTTAGACTGCATGGCTAAGCACTCTTGTGAAATACGCCGTGGAAGATCCCGAAACGAGCGATTGGCTTTAAGGGTCAACAAGTTACCTAATACGATACTGTTTTCTGAGAAGGCAATACGGGGTCACAGAATACATTCTTTGTGACCGTCCCACTGGTTCTAGGTGAACTGGGAAAGGATTGAGGATGTTTTAGAAACAGTGTTGGATTGAAGTTCCAGTATCGCAGCAGGATACACCCATGAGGGAACAAAACCAAAATATTTCAAATCAAGTGGCCAAGGGGTTAGGAGTTTTGATCCTAATTACTTACAAACACTTGGAACAAGTGTTAGATACTCCGAACTCAAAGCACAGCAGTAATTAACTAAAATCGTTAGGAGGGTACAATGTATCAACTTACGGTTTCTTCATCCTTGGAGCTGTCGCACTGTTATAATGACCACCACCACCACCATTACTAGTCGGCGCCAGTGAACGCTGCATACCCGGTGATCCTTGATACTGTTGCTGCTGGCTTTGCTGTTGGTGCTGTTGGTGCTGTTGTTGCTGTTGGTGCTGCTGCTGCTGTTGTTGCTGTTGCTGTTGTAAAATACTCGTCGCTGTTGATACATTCGTAATATTCTTCTGACGAATATTCACCTCTTGCACACATTCGACTGGGAAAAATCCTGATGCATTAGTGCCACGCACATAGCCCTCCAGTAAGCCACAGTCTGTCGAGCCAACAACCTCAATCACATCGCCCGGTTGCAATCGAATATGTCCAACTGAATTACCAGCATATGGTTCCATACATACCACCGTTGTACTGGGATGACCAATCGAGCATGCAGCACTATCAGAATTTGTACCCACTCCCGAGGAGTCACTGATTATGTCACTGGTGTCACCGAGACTCTTATCTGTGAAGAGAAAAAGCGGATAGAGGTTATGTTCGGTATATAATATGAGCGCACTGGTGCCAACTTTTGTATGTTGGCACATCTCCAAGGAGATTTTCAGGATGAAATTACATGCAATCTCTCAATAGATGAAGGGATGCTATAAAATAAATTCAGTTCACATTGCAGATACATATACATGCATGATCATGTATGAGAATCGATAGTCGTTGAGTAAATACCTTTATGTGAGTGCGGATGGTTGTGGCAGAGTACTTATCCTAAATCTAGATTCGGAGCCATTTGGCAACGATTTTGCATTTTTATGTAGCTTATCGGTGATAAATTGGTAGGATACATGCAATTCTAAGCGCCTCTACGGTGAATCAATGTCCAAAAATTCATTTTAAAATGTCCTGCAGTGTTGTCGTAACAGAAAGGATGCAACCACGTACTTGAAAATGTGGCTAAAGTACCAATTCTTCTTAAGAATGATATCTGTCTTCATCGATTTGGGATTTTGAGGACGTAGGTACATGGTATATACGTACTCAGGTCTGTACAAAGTTTTTGTGATGTCTTATAAGCTTGTTCTAGAGGATCAAGGCAAACACCCATCGCAGTTCCATTTGGAATAGTTAAGTGGGACCACCACATTTGTCGCGTACAAAGAGTCACAGATTTTGGGCGATGATACCTTGAGTCTCTGAGACAAGTAGAGTAGAGGAGATCCGTCAAAGCAAAGCCTTATAAAAGCAATAAGCCAAGTCAGGAGGCTATGTAGTACTATCTCTGAATTTATTTATAAAGTAGAGGAAAGGAAGAGAAGAATTTTCTAGAGGATACTGTTGGCTTGACTTAATACTAATGATGAAGCGGTTGTACTGATCGTTAAGGAGCAGACTGAAGTCAAGTCGGTACCATAGGCTGTTCTACTGGAAATGTTGCCTTTTATGTAAAGAAGACAGTTTAACTGATTTGGATAATGTAAATCTGTGTCATCATTGGTCGTTGGTAGGTATCCAAGATAACATAGCAGTTAAGGGCAGTGGCAAAATTGTTCAGTAACCGTTTTTATTATCCATAACATGTTACAGGCCGCTGTTCAATGGTTGGGAACATCTGTGGCATTGGTTCATAGGTTGTCCTGCCAAATAGCCATCCGTAAGGGGATATGGATAAATATCTGTTCGGTCTTAATAGAAATGACTTGAGAACATGAGCGACATTAGTATGTCTCGTCACTGGCTAGCTTTAGATATTTGAAGAACTAGCGGTTTTAACTCCTCAAAATGAACGTCTAGCAACAGTTAAGGCTCATGAAGTCCAACAAAGGGGCTAGAACTGATCGGTCAGCCATCGAACAGACATTGGTTTGGTAGGAAACGGACTGTGTTCCGTGGAATGTGTCTATCCAGAATGTGCAGAACGGTCCTGGGTGCACTAGACTAAATGTGGGCGTTAAATTCCAGCTTTGGGCGGATGAATGCCTTATGAATTGAGGACAGATCAGAAGGGGTAAAGTACTTCTTCCATTCCACCGAAGATGATGGAATGAGTATATTAAACACGTACTGAGGATGGCAAGTCTTTCGAATTCAGCGATGCAATTGTAATTCAAGGACAATGGTTGATGGTCTTGGATTCGCTTGAGAGACAAAGCAGCATTAAATTCCACTCTGTTGGTTGAACCTCATTTGTCCCATTTGACATGTCCAGGTCGGAATTTAATGTGTTTAACATACGCTGCCGTTACTCTTCTACGTCCGAAGAGTAAGGCCGTAAGTTAGGAAAGGAATATGAAAAAACTGAGGGGTCCGTCATTAGCGAAGGAATGGATTGGACCAGAAGTTGCGGACAAGAGGTCATTTATAAAAATTAGAAAGAGAGTCGGAGACAAAACAGAGCCTTGGGGAACACCAGCATTGATGTAGGGAAAAAAATTCACCTTGTTTTAGGGTCAAATGTTGTTTTCTTCTTCTCGGAAAGAGCCCAGCGATCATATACGTTAAGATCTTGGTTAACATTCATACAAGACCCAGTTGGTGCAGAAATTAAAGGGTAATAAAGGACTTTATCTACCTCGCCTCTGCTATCAATACTGAAAACAAAACCTCTTTAGAGGAGGAAATTCAACGAACGAACTATACGAGCTATACGAGGTATAGTTCGTCAGAAAAATAGGCATGAGTCGCTTAAGATGGTTAGGACATGTGGAGCGAATGGACACCAATGCTCCGGCGCGTAGAGTCGTCGAATCAAGCCCGGAGGTAGAAGGGGACCTCAATCGATTTGGAGTTCGAAACTGGAGGTAGTTAGCTAAGGACTTACTGAGAGCTAACTGGAGAGGCTTGTTAGTTGAAGTGCAGGGTCACCCCGAGCTGTAGAGCTACATAAGTGGTAGACTTGCTAAATGTGCTCTGGATATGTTGGAAGATCAATTTTTTTTGATTGAAAAATGCTGTTTAGGGGGAGATCTCCCAGGATCGTGTGATTTAACACCATTGGAATATTTTTTGCGGGGATCTGTTAAGTACTTAGTGTACGCTAATAAACCAGCAACGATTGGAGATCTGAACGGGCTATAAGGGGTATATGACCAGAAATCTTCGGAAAAGTTACAGAACATTGGACTGCGATACGCTCGGCTCAGCCAAGGTGGCCATCTGTCCGAACAACTTTTTAGTGATCATACCAGTGATCGTAGTGTAGGTGTAGTATCAGAAAACAAATTACATCGATCAGTGACATCACTTGTTACTATCGCTAGCTAGCGTGCCTGTGCACCTAGTGCACAGTGTAACATAATATCGTAAAACTAAGACTTATTCCGGGAAGAACACATTTTTTGCCTCCTCCCCTGCCCTTGCCCTAGTGCAAAACTTCAGTGCAATCACGATCGTGTATGGTTAACTCAGAAGCAATTGTGGACGGATTTCTCGGAAATGGGCGGAGTGTTTCTTTCCAGAAATTGCCAATAACTAATACTCTAAGCTCTGTTCTACTTGTTTCCCAAAATATTTTCAACAAAAGCACACCATCACCAAAGAAACTGAGTCCCAGTAGGCACTGCCTCCAACTTGGGAACAAAAAAAAAACAAAACAAAGAAAAACAAAGTACAAAAGAAATATAATTAAACAAACAAATAAGGAAAAAAAAAAAAGAAAGAAAAGAATAAGATACCTGTGACAATGCTGATATCATCCTCATGTGATCGATGGCCCGATGATCCTTCGGATAAACTCGAGCTGGCCGAACTGTATGGCATGTGTTCGGACGGGCATGGAGATGGTGGACCACACGAGCTGTTTCGTGTCAGTGTGCCCATTAGACTACCGCCACCATTCCCGGTCATCCATCCAACTCCAGAGCGGCGTTTCGGATTATACCGCGGTGGACCACGAAAGGGTACTGCAGAGGGGTTTATTTTTTTTTTTTAATTCACGTAAACTAAACTACAACTTTCGATTTATTTTTGGAAGAAAGTTTTTGGTTTTCTTAATGTTTTTTTGAATTGCTTGTCGTTTTAATTATCTAATTTATTTAAATTAACACAAATCAAAGCTACTTAAGGTAAGTTTAGGAAAATGAAAACATAATGTAAATCAACAACAAACTGGAAGAGGAGTGGATAGTCACATTGCACACACGATCGGATTGCAAGTCGGCGGGAGCTCTGTACTGCAGTGTCTGCAATAAACTATTCGCGTTGGGTTTGCTGGTTTGGCATTGCTGGGAGGCGTCGACGCAGTGGATTCGTTTATCGATAAATTGGTGCGCGGAACGACCGACGTTGAGTACAGTGCTGGCGATAAGTCATGAGATTGTTATTGGTAAGCGGAACCGCTGCAGGTAATGGATGGGACTGTAATGTCAAGAAAAGCTATATGTCAACGTTGGTAGAGGTATCGAATCGGTCGTCATTTGGAAAAGGATTTTCTTTTGTAAGACTGTAGGGTAAGTATGATGCCTCCATCCAGGATAATAGAAGCCCCGGGATCAGATGTGCTATATATAACAGACAACATGACCAAAACCAGCGAGAGACAGGTTGTCTTACATTTTCATTTTTGTAACCATTCCCTCGTGTATGTGTTATCAATGTTTCAGGCCAGAAAAGTTCATAGTAGATCAAATCATGTGGGCGCCGTGGCTCAGTGGTTAGTGCGTTGGACTATGGAGCAAGGGGTTAGAGCTTAGAGTCCCAGTCGGGGAACACCTAAAAGTTGCACGGCCGCACCTTTCGCGAGCGTCTGTCAAACATCCGAGAGTACAACTGTCGTGAGAAAGCTTCTCAAATCACAAATCCGCCCTCGGACACGGCATTAAACAGTAGGCCCCTTCCATTCGTGTGAAGAATATAACACGCACAACACGAATGTTTGAGAGAAGCTAGACCCTGGGTCCCATCGACCCATTTTTTTTTTTAGATCAAATTTTGACACTTCGACTGGACCTTCAAAAAACAAACCCCAAGAAGTCCAAATCGACCCCGTTTCATCGATTTGAAGGCTCCTTATGGCAGCATCTACAGAGACGAGGATATAGAACCATGTTTAGCTTTGGCACGGTTAGCCAATGTTAGGTTAGGTTAGCTTACGTTCATAAGCAGGCTGGTGGAAGAACCTTAGTTTTAGTAGAAAGGGGTTTCCTATCCATAAACTTCTTGTAATCACACAAACGCCTAGGGAGAACCATTTACTGTTGACCTCTCTACAGGTCTTAGTTCCTGTTTCTGGCTTCAGTACGTAAGGCGGGATAAACACCGAAGTGTCTACCTGTTCTGAAACAGATTCCGAACTTCTTCCAGCGTGTTCGTCGGCTTTTTCATTACCCAGCAAACTGGACAACCTTGTGCTTGCACTTTACAAAACTTAAATTTTATTTTAGTAGCAGTAATCGTTATAATTGTTAGCTGTAAGTAAAAGGCAATTGAGTAGTAGAGTGCTGTTCCGAACAACGAACTATACGAAGTGTACAGCGACATCGACCTAATCGAAAAAATTGCGCATCCATCGTCTAAGATGGCTGGATCATTTAGAGCGGATGGATACAAATGATCCGCTTAGTAGAGTCTTCAATTCCAACTCGGACAGACAACGCAGTCGAGAAAGACCTCGTCTTAGATGGCAGGCACAAGTAGAAGGGAAGCTAATGACCGACCTAACTGGAGAAAACTAGTTAGTGGAGGCCTAGGTTAACTTAAACTCTAACTCCACCTAAGGAAGTCAGTAAGTCATTATTCCGACTCGTGCCAGCTGTATCTATTGGTTCAATAGGGTGTTTAAAGGGACTTTTTTGTACCCTATTCATAGTCCTTTTTATATTCACTCAAGACAGAGTAAATAGCGTGAAGTGTTCAGTCATATTCATGTAAGTGCACGGTAGGCACATGAAGCTTCAAGAAACTGCTTTGATGTGAAAGTATGTACCTGCTCGGAGCAGAATATTGAATAGGGATTGAGGGATTGAGATTTTCATACCAGATGCAGTTGAAAAAAGCTTTTAAGTCAAAAAAATCATGAAAGGTGTCCTAGATACAATAGGACAATAGGACACACAATGACCCTGAAGTTAAAAGAAATCCATTACGAGTAATGAGAATTACTTCATAATATTAGTGGGTCCTTAAACAAATAAAAAACTGAAATTCTAGGAAATCAAAATCAACAAAAGATACACGAGGTGCACAGCACATCGTGGGCTAAAAACGGTCAAAGCCGCCATGTTTCTTTAACGAACGTATTTTTTTTGTTTATTTGGAGAGCTAACAAACTATTAACAAACTCACGGCTAACATTTGAGTGAATTTTATATTCGAGACTCCGAAAATAGGGTTTGTACCAACGTTACACAAAAGCGACAAATGTTAATGTTTTATCCAAGAAATAAAATTTACTAGATCTCTATCCAGATGCAACATTTACAAAAGTAAGCAAAAGATAAGACTTACAAAGGTTAATCCTTCAAATCTTACTAATTTCTTGATTCTTAAAAAAAGTGGGCGTGACTGCCAAACTCAATAGATTAGCAATACCAGAATACATGTAGAACCTTGAAAACCCCAAGAAATGTGGCAGTTCCACATTTTAGTACGCTATTACCTTGCATTTATCCTATAAACCTCAGATAATAATGATAAGGTCATTTGCTGAAAAGGGAACCGAGATAGACATCCGAGATAGAATTTTTACTAAAATAAGCTTCGGTACCCTTCAATTTGAGGTTAGATTGTTGCCTCCCAGACTCTAGATATGAAGTTTGAAGCAAATGAACGGAGGTTAAGCTGCACCGTCGAGCGTGTAGACAAACAGAATTGGCAGACCCATGATTTTGAACTCCTTCATAGTAATGTCAGTCAATACTTGTCCTAAAGGTTTAAGACAGATCCATTGGGACCCAGGGCATTGCTTATCACAGCCATTCGTATATTCTTGAGATAAATAGAAGAAGCGGCCTATTGCTAATGCCATCGTCCAAGTGCAACAAGTTCAAATACTCTCGGAAGTTTGCCAGACGTTTACGAGATTGCCCCTCAGACGAACTTAAATTAAAAAATTTAACTAAAACAAGGAATAAATAAATAAAAATTCTATACTTTGAGTCTTGGTAGGTTTTGATCCTTTAAGCGATATCCGCAAAACCTACATAAGACAGCGGGTCTCGTATACAATATTTCAACGACATTTCTTACATTTGTTTCTCCCTTAAAGCGGTTCCCTATCGGCTGTCAAACTAACAAAGGCTGTCGTTTAAAAAGGTTAACAAAAATTGTAAAGTCTTACTTACGTTTGAAGAAATAACGAAATCGTCTAGCGTGTTTGTTTGTTTCTTATGCAAAAGTGACTATAAAAATTCTAATCTCTATTAATTGTAACATACACTACAAAATGAAGAGCATAAACAACAATGAACATTTAACGAACATCTAACATTTATGATAATGTATAAAGTTTATGAAATTTTTTTTGTTTTTATTAATTTTGATAACAATTCCCGATCGTAGGCATGACAAGCAATCTATGTCTATAGATACAAGTATCTTGAAAAGTGTGTGCAATTATGAAATGAAATTATTTTATATGAGATGTACATCCAACAAGAACAAAAGGAAAAAAAAAAACAAAACAAAGTCGGGACATTCAATGAATTTATAGCTTGGGAACGGGGGAGCAATAACGATCAGAAATGATGAAGAAGAGGGGATGAACGTTGTATGATGAAATTAAATAAAATTTAAATTTTGAAATAAAATTAAGAAATTTTCCCAAACGCAAATTGTAGTAGTATAGCCGACTAAGCTCCAAACCAGACGAACCAGACGAACCAGACGAACCAGACGAACCAGACGAACCAGACGAACCAGACGAACCAGACGAACCAGACGAACCAGACGACCCAGACGAACCAGACGAACCAGACGAACCAGACGAACCAGACGAACCAGACGAACCAGACGAACCAGACGAACCAGACGACCCAGACGAACCAGACGAACCAGACGAACCAGACGAACCAGACGAACCAGACGAACCAGACGAACTAGACGAACCAGACGAGTTCTGAGAGGATTGATATAAACAAATGTTTGAAGACTCTGGACAGCGACCTAACAAGATCTTCTGTATCATCAGGGTGTGTTTAGTCTAAGAGGCTGACCACCTCTCTAATGAAGGAAAGCATGTCCTTTTCGTTGTCTTTGTTCTGTCAAAATACGCCTCCTTAACCATTGAAATGCTGGACATTTACAGAGAATTTGTTCGGATGACTCATCATCTACCAAGCAGAAGCTGCATTCTGTGCCAGAGCACTGATAAGGTTCGTTAAGCCTTGCACTATCATTGTCTAAACTAAGGATTTCCCTTGTGCAAGGGACATGTTTCCAGTGGGCCAGATGAGGTTTGATTTCTTAACCAACAATCAGTGACGTGGCGAGTACCCAGTTGAAACCACAGATCAGGGTTTAGGACTTCTGAACGTACATATATGTATTCCCAGCTAGCCCTAGCTAGTTCATCCACCACCACCAGGAATCCATCCGAGTTTTACTCTATAATGATGTAGAGTCCCAGCTATCTAGCTCTCTTAATACCTTTACTAACGTTTAACCTAGCCCCTACCTTTATGGCTAACCCCTATCCTATAGGTACCGAGATTTGCGAGCGTTGCCGACAAAGACACCAGCTCCAACTTCAGATTCCATCTTCGATCCACCTTGTGAACCAGACCGAATCTCTAGGGAACAGTGATGGAACACAATAAGACCAGTCGGTGCAAAACATGTAACTTTTTGAAATTGAGTCAACAATTTTCAGAAGTTCCACTAGTGGCCGTCTTCCTAGTGAAGACTGTCGAGACATGCAATTCTTTGTAGGCTTAGTTGCTGTCGGCCGATCAAGGATTTTTGGCCACCAAAAGATGACCGCGTACATGATAATGAGTTTCACATCCAATGTCTCAGTGGGGTCTACTGATTCAAATGGTGCACCCGATGGCGGACTTGATATGAGAATTCCAGTAAGTCCGTCAGGGATGACGACGAGGTATTTGACCTCACTTTGATGGTTCCTAGATTGGCAAGTCGTCTTTAACTAAAAGGCACTCGAATCGTTTGGCAAGAGTTGATGGACAGTCCTTCTCTGCTGCACCATTTTAAAATGTGTAGTGAAACACTTTGCGTAACGCTAGATGCCATGTCATCAGCAAAACCAATGTAACCTGATCGAAGTTTGTCGAAGACTAGTGGCTACAGAACGGGAGAAAGAACTCCTCCCTTAACTGCGGTCACAAACACTGACACTCTTCCTGCGGGGGAAGTAATACAAAGTTCTACTTTCAACCATGGTCCTTACCCATTTGTTGGTTCCGTACCTCGGCAAATAATTCCTCTTTGTTCCTTCTACGTTTTGCATAAGATACTAAAGAGCTCTTTCAGCGGATCTACCTTTCCTGTATACAAACTAGCTTGAAGGGAGTGGAATAGACACATCTACCCAACATCTACAAACGCTGTTAGACTCATAGGTCCATAAGACTTAGGCTGCACCCTAATCTATTTTCTGGTTCGGGTAGACGGTAAAGCGCTGGACTTTGAATGGGTAAAAGGAGTCTACAACCCATTTAACCATATCCGGACTGAACACTTTGTCCGAATTAACTGTAATCGAAATCCAGATGGTATGGCGTAGGTGCCATCATTCAGTCCGTTTGAGTAAACCTACACAATTTGCATGGACTTTAACAAGTGCCTTATGGATGAGTGTCACTACTGGGATGTCAGCAAAGGATTGGTACAACTTCACAAAAGATTCCACTTCTTAGGATTTTAACTTGTCGCTAGACTATGGCTGTTGTAAGCAATTAATGATGACCTGACTGACGTTCACTTCAAATCTGGTTTTTACATGATGTCGACGACTGTCCAACAAGAGTGGAATCTACACAATTAGAAATAAAATTGGCAAGACGACGCTCTATCACATTTGAAGTAGGAAGCTTACATGGAGAGCCCTGACCCGAATAAATTTTCAGACTGCCACCTATACTTAGTAAATCCATTCAAGGAGCGTATTTCTATTAAATTTTGCAGAGAATAGTGTGTCTTATAACACTCTTTGTACGTCATCGTAGAGTCTTTTACGTCAGTTGAAGACTGGGTGTTGTCCCGAAAAAACAAAGCACAATGCCAACGCTAGAACTTAAATTTCTAAGTAAATCCTAAAATTCTAAAGGTAAGTAAGTGCCTTCGAAACCCCGCTGTACGACATATAACGATCTAGACTGTGTCTATCTTGGCCATGGTTTTTTCTGGAAACGAAAGTTCATTTCCATATAAGGAACCTAAATAGCAGCTTTCTCGAGTCAAGTAAATAAGTAGTGACCCGACAAATATTTGAACATCTGTGACTAGTCCCTGTGTGAGCTGCTTCAACATATTTGAATCCCAGGTCTATAGAGATCTCCAATACTGAGCCAGGGTGTTGGAAAAGAGTTAGTGGCGGATGAACACCTAATGGGCCTGTGGGAGCGCTCATATCCCCGAGACTGGTTACCGACTTCGGTGAATCTGGACAAAAAAGCGAACTAATCATCCAGGTTGGGGATTGTCCGTGCGGGTACCTTTCCGACCACGGACCAAAAAAGGTAGTTCCGAGGCCTAAACAAGCCTATGGATGCTTTTACAGAAATCTGAATCCGTCGATTTGATCAAAGCAAAGTAAGGATAGGTCTAGCCAAGCTTAAATGATGGCCTACGATACTTGGTACAGAGTGTACACTACGTCTCTTGAATTTGGTCAAACGAAGGTGTGCCTAATGTATCAAGGTCAGCATATCGTCTGGCCGATCCACAAGAAAGAAGATTGCACTAAATACAGAGATATGAGTCTCTTGAACATCACATAAACGATCTTATTTGCCAAACTGTGTGAACGCCTGAAACCCTCTGTTAATACCCTGATCGGTCCCCATCAGTGTGGCTTCAGACCTGGAATGCCACAATCGAAAGCTGTGCACCTCGGCTTGCCAATTGTTAGTCCTTTGGGCTGAGAGTAGTAGAGTCCTATGCCGAACAACTAACTAGACTTTGTACAAGACTCTGCTCTTTAGGTCGCTGAAGTTTGGAATTTAGCTTGAAAGCTTGACAGGCTTTGGAAGAGGAGATTCAATTATGCACTATACGATCTGTACAGTGACATCAAGCTATTCAAAAAATTGTACACCAGTCTACAAGACTAAGATGGCCAGACGTGTACAGCGGATGTACATATACAAATGCCTTAGGTGGCCCGTACACGTAGAAGGGGACGTCAACCGACTTTGAGTGTTCAACTGGAGGGAATCAGCTAAGCTGGACTAACCAAGCTAATCCCGTCACTTAAGCAAGTAAAGAAGTGACTGACTATATCGAAACTGCTGCTGCCATTCTTGTCTTCAAAAACTAAACCGTTCAGAGCTGAAATTTGTATGTTCTAGCTTCCGAAGTATAGTGTAGAATTTCAGACTGTAAGCTAGCTTCAAGAACGGCTCATGTATACAGCCATGAAGTCGGGTTTTGTAATGCAAAAGACGGGGCATAAAAGTACCGCATTAGTGCAATGCATTTCAAGCTAAGATTCGAACGCCTCAAATGATGGGAGTGTTGGAATCGTTATAGAAGAATATCCCCACTGCCGAGGGCACTTAAACTGTCATCAAGGCTCATGAATTCTGTTCATGAAACATCAACCGTGCAATGCTCTACAGACCGTTCAAAATATTCAGTTTACCTCTTTTTAAACAAAATTATGGGAATGATCCTTCTGACCCCAGATGGATTCAAACAAGGACGCAGACAGACAAAACGAGTTCTTAAAATCTCCTAAAGAATGGTACATGTAGCTTTGAAAGGTTCCGTAAACATTACTTTTCTTTTCCCCCATAAACAGCACATGAATGAAGGTCCTTTAGATTTAGTTAATTCGCAAAATGCTTTCATGAAAAATATGAATTTTCCAAACCTATAAAAATACCCAATTTTTTAGTCAAAACATAACATTTAAACTTAATGATTATATAAAATAAAGTTAAGGGAAAATAATTATTAATCGATGATATAGAAACGAAAAAAAAAAATATGTAGAAACTTATTATCTAATAAAAACGACAAACAATCCAAAAAAATGTATGAAAAATATTTCAAATAAAATCATAATTAATATTTTCATTAAAATTAATGCAAAAAATATTTCAATTTTTCTTTAACAATCAACAAATTTACTTTCCAAATGCATATGCATGTATTAATTAAAAATGTATGTAACATATGTATATAACGAGAATCGAACGAAGTATTGGAATATACAAAGTGCAGAGCACCACTTACCAATGTCATCGGTTTTGTAATTTTGTATAACTTCAGCTAGCTCTAGATTACCAGCTATGACTGCAACCTATTCAGAGAAACAAGTTAAAATTAGAATTCAGTCTGAATGACAGTAATGCGGCAATTAATGTTAAAACAAAACACAAATACCTTTGTACACTTAAAAAACAAAATGGTTTTCTAAAAATATAAAAGAATTGTAAATGTATATTGGTATGACCTTCGGAATTTAAGACGAAAGGCAGGCTTTACAAAATTTTGGCAAAGACTCGAGACTTTGTTTGAGGGACCTGTTGTAGGAGTAGATTTGGGCCTGTAACCGACCCAGGAGCTGAAGGTAAACGGCTATAGACAACGACGTGTGTTCGCTGGATGGGCTCTGGACGTACCCAGGGACGATGCCAATCCACATGAGATCCTAGAGCGTCCAATACATCCCGAAAGAGTCACTGTTTGGTGTGGATTTTGGGCAGGTGGCGTCATCGGTTGGCCAGTCCATCACCGTCAACGGCGAGCGCTATAGGTCGATGATTACCAACTGAATTGGATCATATGGATACCAACAGGATAGCGCTACGTGCCATATAGCTCACGCCACATTGGAAATTCTGCGCCAGCGATTCGAGGGCATGGTCATCTCACGTGGAGGTGATGTGAACTGGGCAACGAGATCGTGAGATTTGATCCCGTTGGACATTTTCTTGTGGGGTTTTCTGAAGTCGCAGGAATGAGCCACAAACCACAGCCAACATAACTAATGCCATCGGTCGAATTCAGCCTGATTTATGCACCAGAGTCAGTGGAAAATTGGAGTTTTTCATATGCGCGCCACCTATAGAAAGCCGATCCTGTGTCTTGTAAGAACTATCGAGACACATCCCTGGTTAATGTTGCATGTGAGATCCTATCCAATGTACTGTGTGAACGTCTAAAACCGTTCTGCAACACACTAATCGGCAGACTAAAGGAAATCTTGCAAAAGACCAAAGAATTTCAATTCGAGACTCACCATCTCTTCATCGACTTTAAAGCCAGAGCTCTACAAGGCGATGGCCGAATTGGGGATCCCGGGAAAACTGATCCAGCGGTGCAATGTGCAATTTGGGAACAGGTCCTCTGAACTACTATTCCAAACTTGCACCGGATTTCAGCAAGGAGATGCGCTGTCGTGTGACTTCTTTCAATCTAGTGCTGTAGAACAGATAGTGTGCAGGGCGGGTGTTAACACGGAAGGCACAATCTTCAACACATCTGTCCAGGTGCTGGGATACGAAGGTGACATGGACATCATCTGTCGGTCCCAGCGCGCAGTTATAGAAGCTTTTACAGCAATTGACGAAGAGGCGAAAAGAGTTGGCCTTGAAGTGAATGAGGACAAAGCCAAGTACCTGTTGTCAACTAGCATCGCTAACTTCGAGGTATTTAAGGAGTTTACCTACATATCTCGGAGTAAATATCAACTCCACGAACGACACCCTAGTGGAGATTCGGCGAAACCGCTGGTGCTTCGGTTTGGCACCGCCTATCCCGGATGACGAAATGTATACTCTACAAAGCATTGATCCTGCCAGTTCTGCTATATGGAACCGAGTGCTGAAGGAACAGATTTTGGGCTCTTTCTAGAGAAAAATTATTTTCGGTCGCATATGGGAGGAGGGCGAATGGTGAAGAAGATATAACCGCGAACTCTATGAGCTGTGGATGTAGGCTTAGCTACATCGAACGAATGGGCACTAATGCTCCAGGAAAGAGGATCTTCGAATCACAGCCCACAGGTTTGAGATGATTGAAGGTGGTCTTGTGAAGATAGCCTTCGGAAACAGAGCTTTATTTTACTAAATCCAAAGGGCGTGGCTTTGGAGTGGCCAAACTTAAATCTAACAACGCTGCTGGACCTGATGGCATGGAGCATGGTTCAGCTTCACACGATATGTCACAGGGACCTGGTACCTAGCAAAGGACGAAGTTGTACTGATCAGCTATCTCGTTAAGAGCTACGCGACAGCCTTTCACTGCCTTGGATTTGTCGATGTAGATGACAATATCTGATTCTGCTTGAAAAACACTGCAATAGTGTGAGAGGTTGTAGGAGAGGTGGATGCCTAAATCCTCTGAGAAAAGTCCGGTTCCGATTCCGCGATTCGTGGTACAGGATCTTCCGTGGAGTCCATTCGGTTCTGTTGGGTTGCGAGATTCTATAGCCATTATTCAAACTGCGTTTCGGTGGACAGGTGGCCTGTGAACTGTGGAAGATGACGATACATCAATAGTGTGCTGAAATGTCCTGTGGATTGCTCCTTCTATTGATTAGAGCTTCTCAGCCTGGTTGCTGAGCGGGCAGCCAGTTTTTTTTCCGACGATTGGTAGAGAGCATACACCAACTCGTTTCTAAGATTTGTTGAGTGTATGCCTGATGAATGGAATCTCAGCACCGTTTGCCCGATTCACAAGAAAGCAGACCTGCCATTCTGTACTAACGTCTGAAACCCTTCGTCAACAAACTGATTTGCCCCGGTCAGTGTGGTTTCAGACCAGGAAAGTCCACGGTCGAACCAATCTTCACACTTAGGCAGATCTTGGAGAAAACCCAAGAAGTCCAAGTCGATACCCACCATCTTTTTATCGACTTAAGGTCCCATATGACCGCATTTGTAGAGACGAGCTATACAGAGTCCCTAGTCCCTGCCAAACTCGTCAGATTGTGCAGAATGACGATGGAGAATTCTCGCTGCTCCATCAAGGCCGGTAAAGATCTCACCGAGACTTTTTTTCAACATCGTCCTACAAAGAATTGTGCGAAACTCACAAGCCAACACCAGAGGTACAATCTTCCAAAAGTCCAAGCAACGCCGATGACATTGATATTATTGGGAGAGCTCAGCGGGCTGTCACTGAAGCGTTCACTAGCATTGAAGTGGAAGATGCAAGACCGAGTATATGCTGTCAACGAGAAGGGACAAGTGAGTAGCAGAGCACTATCCAGAAGAACCAAGGAGGCTCTATATAAGTGCCTGACCATCCCAGTCGTGATTTATAGCGCTGAAGCGGGAACTCTCGAGAGAAAGATTCTTGCGTTGACGAACTTTGGAGGAGGAAATTCAACGACGAACTATACGAGCTGTACAGCGACATCGACCTAGTCAGACAAATGGACATCAGTCGTTTACGATGGCTGGGACATGTAGAGCGAATGGACACCAATGCTCCGGCCCGTAGAGTCGTCGAATCAAACCCGGAGAGACAACGCAGTAGAGGAAGACCTCGTCTAAGGTGGCCTGCAGAAGTAGAAGGGGACCTCAATCGACTTGGAGTGCGCAACTGGAGGCAGTTAGCTAAGGATAGAGCTAACTGGAGAGGCTTGTTGGCTGAGGCCTAGGTTCAACCCGAACTGTAGCGACACCTAAGTAAGTAAGTAGAGGGCGTGGCTTAGCAAACTGTGGACTATGTTATCGGCACGTGCTTTTGCATAGAAAGACTGCTCCGTACATACTGTAGGTCCAGGTTATGTCTCTCTTTGGTCCACCAATCTGTTCAGACCTAGTTCAAGTTCCAATTATGTACAAGTTAGGCTTCGAAAGCCAGCAACTTTCTACCTTTTTCGTCTCTGAGATACAACAAATGTTCTAAGACTCCGTACAAGGGTTTCACACACCAGAAAATGTCTCTCTCGTCTTTGACTTCGTTCCAAACTATATACACATCATTCAATCAGTTAAAACCTTAAAACACAAAATAAATATTTATAAAAAAAAACACTCAAACTAAAAGCCCACCAATTATAACCCCAAAAGTTTACAAAAGATACAATTCCAACCACTTTTACACATAAAACTAAAAGAATTTACAGTATGTGTACGTATTTTACAAAGAAAAACCACAGGATAAGTATAAAATTTAAACAAAAATATTTGAAATATAGATATAGAAAATAAATACCTGATAGGGAGTTTGATTTGCATAATTAAGGGCCTCACGTTGAGCACCACGAAAAAGAAGCATTCTAGCGCAAGCCTCTTGGTTGTTAACAGCGCATACATGCAATGGTGTATTACCGGAAGCGTTACGGCCATCCATGTCCGCACCATAAAACAATAAATGTTCCAAATGGTGGACCAGACCATGTCGGCATGCCTAATATTATAATTATATATAGAAATTATTTTTTTAAGAAAAATTAAAGGGGAAAACATTTTTTTGGTTTTTTACTTGTTTTTTTTTTTAAGGAAAGTATTCAAAAATAAAAATTAGTTTAAGTGGAAAAATTATTTAGGTTTATGTTTACGTAAGTACCGTCAGATAAAAGGAAATCAAAAAAATTGCTACTTTAAACTTAAAATAAGTATTCCATCACCAAAACAAAAGAAATAAGATTCTACAAGGAAAAACGTTGCTTTTTGAATTTTAAAATTTAAAATAAATCGATTTTATGTAAAGCGAGGGCCATCTAGTGGTTTATTTTCAAATCATAGGTTGTTTTGACACTGACAGCTGTTTCCCGCTCGAAATTCTGACAGAAAGTCAGTGTCATATGCTGTGAATGCTGTATAGCCCAAACAGTGCGTTATTTGAAAAAAAGTTTTGGCCGAAATGAAGCCTGCTGTATGGAAGTTTGGGGAAAAAGTTCGTGAGACTGGTATGCTAGTGGACAACACTCATGGTCCCCGTCGTCGTACGGTGCGCACAGACGAGAATGTAGCCGAGACTGTGAGACTCAATTCACGAACATCAACGCGCCATCGATCTCAACAGCTCAACATTTCACGCACTAGCTTGAGGAGAATTCTGGACAAAGATCTCAGAATATTCGCTTACAAGGTCCAATTGACTCAGCTATTGAAGGCGCACGACCATCCGCGTCGTTATCGCTTCGCAGTTTGGGCCATAGAGCAGCTTGAATAGGACAAGGATTTTGGACGAAAAATCATCTTTTCTGACAAAATTCCCCCATCGGGGGCTCGGAAAACCCGCACGCTATTGCCGAGAAGCCGATGCATCCACAGAGAGTGACAGTTTGGTGCGGATTGTGGAGTGGTGGCATCATTGGACCAGTTTTCTTCCAAAAAGAGGCTGGGAACAACGTTTCGGTCAACGGTGGGCGTTACAGAGCCATGTTAACCGATTTTTTTTTCACTGAAATTGAAGACATGACTTTGGACAACCACTGGTTCATGCAGGATGGCGCGCCATGCCACACAGCTCATCATGGCACAATCGATCTTTTCCGCACCAAATTCCCGTGTTATCAACCGTCTTGGCGATGTCAATTAGCCGCCTCGGAGCAGCGATTTGACCCCTTTGGAGTTTGGACTGTGAGGAACCGTGAAGGACCGATGTTATGCCAACAATCCGGAAACGATTCAAGCACTTAAGACCAATGTCATCCAAGCAATCCGGGAGCTACAGCCCGAAACCATCAACAAAGTCTTGGAAAATCGGAGTGACGGAATGCAGCCAGCCGAGGCAGCCACTTGAACGACGTTGTGTTCCATAATTAATGGTAATGTTTGAAACTTATATTTGGCCCATCCTGTACTATTTTGGGCATTTAAGACCTATGGGGACGTTGCGAAACTACTTAAACGAACCGTCTCGGTGTTTCAGGTGCGATCCGTACATGCCCTACAGCAGCTTAAGAAGCCATCGCTGGGCTCACAGCTCTAAAAATCTTCATAAGGAAGACGGTTGCTAGATGCACTATCAAGTTGCAACTAGAATACAAGTTTAATTTGGGTGATCACGAGGGACACCAGGGATTGGAATTCTTGACTCAATCCCACAAAGAGACATGTTCTGCAGTATCCCTGACGTTATGGACAGGGAATACTGTTTCGGTAGGTTAAAGTTTTAGACCGTGTAGACTGGTCTAATGGTGTTCCGGCAGTGGATCTGATCTGGTTCACTGATGGATCAAAAATGGACTCTCGAGTGGGTGCTGGTGCCTTTGGTCCCAATGGGAATCTAACCCACGGTTTTCCAGGCTGAACTCTATGCCATTAAGATCTGTGCTAGATTAAACCTTAGTGAGGCTATCAAGATAGTTAGGGAGTTCTTAGAGTGTGGTGAGATTGTAGGCAACGAATCTACAGATGAACTAGCCAGGGCTGGTCCAGGATCTGAGTTCATTGGGCTTGAACCTTACTGTGGTGTCAACTAGACTGCCGCCACAGTGCTGACTAACGCATGGGAACACACACTTCGTCCCAGAGTTTCGGCAGTTAAAAAGATTCATCAAGCCTTATTCTTAGCTTAGACAAAGACTGTATTATGAAGCCGATGAGCTTTCTAATAGGTTACTTTGGCCTGAAATATCACGTCAACAAACCCAATCTGTGCCCAGACATAGAATGTGGGTTCTGCTCTCTGTGAATGCCCGGCTCTGCATTGGTTGAGATGTCCCATTTCCCAAAAGGTAACATGATCGCCAGTAGATATTAAAAAATCTGCGAGTAAGGACATGCTTTCCTTCATTAGGAAGGTGGTACGACTCTTAGAGAAAAACGCACCCTAAGATACAATAGATCGTTTTAGGTCGCAGTATCAGCCATATGGGCTAGGATCTATTAAGTAACCCAACCTTGATAGCATTATGTATATTATGCTATGGAAACTACCGGACATATAAGTTCCTTTGCTACTATTTTTAGAAGCAGTCCCTCACTCGTGGAGACCTTTCAGTTTCAGTCATAAATCCGCACCGGATTTTAGGCCCATCAGTCTATATTTTTTGAAATTTGTTTTTTGAGAAACTTTTCCTTTGACAGATGTACTCTCGAATGTTTGTCAGACGTTCACAAAAGGTGGGATAGTAAAAAAAACTTTTTTTTGGCTGGGATTCGAACCTCGAACCTCTTGCTTCGTAGTCCAACACACTAACCACTTGAGCCATGGCGCCCACCTCTTAATGGTTCGTAGGACTAAAAGGCATATCTTCATATAGTGGTGTATACGGTGCCGAAGGCTCTCCTCTATAAAGAACACATTCTTGCTACCTTTTTGGACATACCCCTTAACAACATCCATATAGAAACTATCGAAGACTCTCTCACCGAAGCTAGGCGTAGAAGGTTTTTCTAGGCCTCAGCCTTACAACGAGGTCGGTCAGTAGAGGAACTTTAGTCACTTTTGTATGTTTTAGTTCGAAATACCTTGGCACAGTGCTGGATCCAAAACTTAGTTTGAAGCGTAAAAACTAGGGACCCCAGCCAAAGATGAGCTTACGTATGTAAGTCGTTGTGGTTTGAATCCTTTACTTATGCTATGGTGCCATCGTTTGGTGGCCTACCTGGAGTATGAAGTAAAATACTGATATCCGCCCTGAAATTCATATAAAAGATCTGAGTTCTACATGGACACTGTAGGATCTTGGAAACGGTTCCACTAATCACCAAAAGGAATATCCAACTCACTTCCGACAACTGCGAAACGCAGACAACGTGGATGTCTTAGTTGCCTTCTAGGGACAATGCCCTATGCTTTGTAGCTTTAATGGGTTCATTGGTTTAGGTTAAGGTCTAGGTTGGAGTGACTATTTGCACAGTTGTGGTGCCCCGGACTGAACTATTTGGCTATTCAGATCTATTTAAACCAATTGAAGCGAAGGAGGTTCATATTCTCTAGGTTGGCAAAAAAGGAGGCTTGAAGTCCTTCCCCTCATCCATACAACTTCTGCAGAAGTCATGTGAAAAAAGGCCCTCTGATATGTAGGTGTATCAGACAGACAGACAAGCTAAAGCCAGATCTACTTTGAAATGTTGCAAGATCGAGGGTTTTCGCATCAAGCGTTGGTTCTACTAAAAGCTTCCAGTCTTAGCAAGAGTTTGCATGCAGCAAGGGACATACCCATGATCCGCCATTTCGGCAGGATAGTGGGTCGTACCCAATCTATTGAGGTAGTCAGCATTGCAATGTCTGTGTGGTCTGGCACAGGTGAACTGGTCACACATCTCCTGAAGAGATAACCGGTGAACGAGCACGATTTGTTTGTCGCTTGACTGTCAGTGAAAATGCTAGATCCCAGTCAGAATAAGGTTTTCTTGATCACCAAGATTTCCATCTGGAAAACAGTAACCCAACGTATTATCAGTCTTGTCCTTGTCCAACAGGGTCGGCGGAGTGTGGCCGGGAGGAGTGGCCTTAATGGTAGTTTAACCACTTTGAGGAGACTTTGAGTCAAATAGGCGGGTTATCAGCCAATTGATTGAATGTCGAAAGAGAGAAGAAGTGCACCATTGATGCACATACATGCAGATCTTTCCACGTTAGATAGAAGATTGAGAGGAGAAGGCTTATTTAGAACCGACTACCAAAGGATCATACAGCGAATGATATAGGATTGAAAACCCATGCTCTTACCAATGGCCTTTACACAGGAGTAAAGAGCCACATTTGCTTTCTCAAGTGGATTAGCTTTCCAGTTTGATTTTGTATCCAAAATGAGATTCAAGGAGATAGACTGGTACTATCAATCTTATGAGAATCAATAAGTAGAACAAGTTTTGTTTCGAGGCGATTCACCTCTAGTCGGTAATTTTAGGCCGAAAGAGAGCACATCGAACGATTTTCTTGAGAGTATCAGAGTGTTCTCCGGGAACAGCGTTAGCAATGGCTGCAACCAGCCCTTTCTACGTCCAAAGCAGCCCAATTTATCCTAGATTCCACAAAAGAGGGGATGAACCTATCTCAAGTCTTCTGGCCGATGCGCCGCCGCCCAGCTGTATTCCAAGCAAAGAATCGACCTTCAGGCCTCCAAGTGCATCTAAAAATTCGACCAATTCGACATAAACGCCTCCATAATGTCCAAAGAAAAGCTTCAAAGTGCTGCCAAATATTGTATGACTTGTGGAAATATTTTTACAAAAAAATTCAAAAAGCAACATTTCTACAAACCGTTACATATGTAATTCTCCGAAAATAAAATATAACCAAAAAAACATAATCAATTGCATTTTACCTTTACTTGTGCGTAGGTTAGGGTAGTAACAAAAAAAAAAGAATAATTAAACAAAAATTGTAATCACTTGACGAAACTTTCCTCAAAATAAACGTGAAACGACGTCCACTGTGTGTGTGCGTTTTTTTTTTTTGTCGAAATCATGAAAACCAATTTTGGAAAACTTACCTGATGCACCTCTTGCCAACCTTGATTATCCTGAATGCCAAGCGTTGCATGATCATGCAACAGACTCTCCGTAATTTTAGGATCACATTTCTTCGTTACCGAGATGTATAGCGGTGTTATGCCGCGTCCATCCTTATAATTGGGCGATGCACCGAGTTCCAATAGGGTGCTACAAAACATATACCAAATTATTATTCCCCGTAAAGTTGGTGTGTATGGTGAAACAGCTTGTTGGCCACTTTGTTCGCCCTCCGCGCCCGAACATCATTTAAACGGATTCAAGCAGTCACCTTTACCAAATCTGGACAATTGTTAACCAAAGCCTCAACACTATCCAGCAGCAATTCAATTTGAAAGGTATCCAAGGCACGCAACACGAGTATATGGCCAACACTTTTTGGAATTGCTGCAATAAAAACCTGGCTTTTGGTTTGGCACTTGTCGACTTGTTTCGTTCGCACTACAAGCATTCGTATACCACATTCTAAATTAAGACAAAATTAACTTCACATCAAGTTGGCGATTAATTACGCGATAAGTACTGTATAGGCCAATCAAATGAGAATAAGTGGCCAACAAGCTGTTTCACCCATAAGTCCATTGATTTTGTAATATATAACCACGGCGTGGAGATGCCATAAAAAAAATATAAAAACTTACGTTACAGCTTCTAGGGAGTCCTTTTCGACAGCCTTGTGTAGAGCGGTTGATCCGTCCTTTGTTCGATAGTCTAGCAAAGCACCGCCATTAACTAGTGCGATGAGCAGTTTATTTGGTTTCTTAGCTCCGGTTGCAACGGTCAGTGGGGTCTCCCCACTTTCCGGACAATGGAAATTCGGGTCCAGCCCTTTGGCGCACATTTTGGCGATTTTCTCCACATGACCGCCATTGATGCATTCGAGAAATCGTCGTAGATTCGCTCGTGTATGCAGAGCCTTTAGTTGGCGCTCATCCAGATTGAGCATCTTGTAGACGCGTCTTTTGTATTTTAACTGAAAAGAGAGACAGGAGGTAGTACAAATAGCTGGAAATAGAATCAAGTTCTCGAGAAGAGCTTAGAACAGGTTTGAACATCAGGGATCGCACATAGATAACTCAGGTAGTTGAGAGTCTTCTCGGAAACTACAAAACGATTGAGGATGGGAGAGTGCCTCACGTTGTCATCATACCAATATGGAACACATTTCGGTTTCAGATGGCTATCAGGCTACGTCAAGTTGGAGACCTTAAAAACTAAGACTCTGATATGGAACGACATGGCTCTTCAGAAGACAATGACATGTTGTTAAATCTAACGCACAACGACATTGCCAACCACAGTGCCCTTGGTTTCGCTGAGGATAGACATATAGTATCATAGGTGGTGTCCCGCAAGGCACATTTGTGTGCACCCTACTATTCAATGTATGGTATACCGATACTGGTCTTCAAAAAATAGTTGGACTTGCTATAATCTACGTACATATGTAGCTGAACGGGTCTTAGAGACCCTACGGCCTCCAATGTTGGACCGTTTTAGGTCAGCTATATTAATGATCCTCTGTAGGTAGAATAATCCTCTTAGGTATTGCTGTATTGCTTTCCATTGATTCTTTTTTTGGCCAGTTCGTCGGTTCTTTTATTCCACAGCTTCCATAATAGCAACCATCGCTTGGAACGCAATACATGTGTCCGGAAGTCTGAGGGGCAGTTGCAGGTCTATGTCTCTAGATGATAAAACTGAACCCGTGCTCCAATCGGTTTTGGAAACGTCCTTGTATAATGCAATGTAGAGACATTGTCTGTACATTACTTCGTACAGCTTACTGACGTCCATGCACCATGATACCAAGCATGTCATCCAATTCATCAGGGATGTCGGAAAGTGATTCTGCCCACTTTGTTGGACTTCAAAAGCCATGTGATAGTGAGTCAAAGGACACCATCATCGGCCTGTTTCAAGGTCAAGGGATAAGAGATACAGAAACATCTCAAGTGCAGCTGTGGGCGTATTGTGCAGAGCACCGGTATTCCATGGCTATCTACCATACGAGTGCCATATCTAAGGATGGGTCTGACTATCATAATATATCGTTGGAGGTTTTAGGTTTTAGGGTCCACTCTTTACCCGACATTGACTCATTCTTGAATGTTAGCCTCTTGTCCAACATAATCCCAAAATATCTTTAACGATTCGAAAGGGTCAGCTATACCTCATCTTGTCTTTAATGTCTAAGAAAGCTGCTAGGGTCAATTTTTCATTTTGTAATGAAGGCTACTTTCAATTGTCTTCACCACATTTTACCCTCAAGGTATGCCTGTTGCTAGTTTAAGGTATGAAAATGACCGTCACTTCCTCCGCGATGCTGTATGTAGCTCAACCTTAACCATTGCTTAAAGATTTCTCAAAGCTTGCATCTGATAGCTCAGCCTTTGCTAGGGTTTTTTAAAGCACAGCTGAAAAAATACCGTCAACACGTCTTGAATGAGGCAAAAGACATAATAGTCCAAAGCAAGTTCTTCTGTGAAGAGATTCACTTATTCCTCCTCTATCGACAGACTAGTAATATCTGAGTGCCCTGGAAAGTGAGTGTCTTGATGAAGACGGGAACTGCTGCATTTTTCGGGGTCTTGAAATCTTACTAGTATCTGCGATTGAATCGCAGAATCGCCACCAAAAGGAAAGACGTTCGTTGGAGCTATTTCTTTGCGGAAATGAACGATCTAAGACACGCTAAGCGCAGGTTCTCAGGGATCAAGTGATAAAATTCCCGTCAACCAGGGAAGTAACCTAACTTAACTTATTAAAAAGCTTCACTTGGTTTGAAGTTCAGCTGGTAAGGAGGACTTTACCCACTTATAGTAAGTTGTTCATATGAAGCTGCAAGGAAGCTCAGCAAGGCTTTCAGCATCATTTATTTAGTGAATATGAAGTTTAGTGATAAACTGAGAAGTAGGAACGAATAGACGAACTGTGGAACTGGCTTCTCCAGAACAACTTGCCTAGATAAGTTGTCACGTAAAAGTCAATATTCTCTGAGTAAAAGGTGCTGTAGAGAGGTAAGAACGGGTTAATGATCTGATTAGGAGGCGATCTATGTAGCTTCGATAGAACTTGCATCGTGCCTACAACATTCGTTGGCAGATACCTTGGTAAGGAAGTCTCAAAAAGAACCAAAAATTACATCTTCCTTGTTCACTAGGTCTGAATAAGTTTGTAAGACAGTGCCATAAATTCAGGTGTCGTTTAGTTAAACGTTTTGAGGCATGGCTCCACCATGCTTGTTCAGTGATTGTTCAGTGATCTTCAAACTGACTTGAAAACTTCAATGCTATCAACATACATTTTTTTTCCATTTGCTGGAATCTAACTCGATCTTGTCTAGTTTCACATGACTTAGATAAGGCTTTGATCTTGTGCTCGACTCAATTTCCCGCTCACATCTGATATTAGCGGCTTTCTCTAAATAACAAAAAACTCAGTTGGAAACTGTGTTTAAAAAGAGACGATTACCCTTAATTCATGTAAGAAGAGTCTGAGTCCAAACTAAGGTCTCCAGCTTTCTTATATATGGATTAATAGCTTGGTGGACGGCACTGAACGAGAAACTTGCTAGATATTCCAGGAGGTTCAAAGGTACATATTCATCGCCATAATGTGTGCCCTTAGATCCACTCCTGCAGCTTAAATACAAACTGTGCTGGTTTCTTTGCCTTGACATATTTGTGTAGCTCCTTGGGGGTTAAAGCTTAGGAAATCTTTGGTGTGTGGCTTAGGAAATTCTCTCAGAGCCACGAAAGTATCCTAAACGACTTTAATACTCAACCTATACTGTCTCGTATTTCGAATTCAAAATTAAGTATAAAACGAAGAGCACTAGCAAAAGTGCTTGGAAATTTGGAGAAATTTTAAATCAACGTGCGATCCTATACAGAATATATGACCCTCCTTCAGTGTACCTAGCTTTGAGAATAAAAATCCCAAGGGAATACTTTTTCGAAGATCTTACTGATGTAGTCAAACTGAACTTCAGCATAATGAAAAAACATTGGTTGACACCGGAATTGGTTCCCCTGCCTTTTATCCTACAGGTCTTGGTACTCTTCTTTCGTTGTATGGCAACAGATCTTTATTTGGTCTAGGTGTGTCCCTCAAGTTCAATCAAAATCACCATACACGTTCCTATTGCAAGGTATTCGATTTTATCGTCTTGTCTTTACCATGTTGTCTGGCAGAGTAAAAACTGTCGCTAAAGCCCTCTGCTTCCATGAAGATACCTGTTGCGTATCTTTACTACTAGCAACTAGAATTAGGAACGCAGTCTCAGTCTCGTAAGCCATGCATGAGGTATTCTAAGGGGAACTCGTTTTCCATGAATCTTAACCAGTCCTCCATGGTGAAGCCTATAAATTCTGAAGCAATGTCTGTGATTTATAACATTATCTACGCTTTGTTGTATGTTAACCTTCACGGTGGCTTAAGCTTCATGCCTATTTGGCGCCCAATGTGAGGACTTCTGTTTTCTGTCTCCATTCCTTCTAAGGATTTCTTTACACCTCTTGAACTAAAGGTTTTAGTATTGAGTATTGATTAACCTTCAAGGTGGCTTAAGCTTCATGCCTATTTGGCGCCCAACGTGAGGACTTCGGCTTTCTGTCTACATTCCTTCTAAGGATTTCTTTACACCTCTTGAACTAAAGGTTTTAGTATTGAGTATTGATTAACCTTCAAGGTGGCTTAAGCTTCATGCCTATTTGGCGCCCAGCGTGAGGACTTCGGCTTTCTGTCTCCATTGCTGCTAATAGGTCCTTTGCAGTTCTTGAGCTAAATGTTTCAATGTAGATGTCCAAACATAGTTCCAACGGTTTAAACTTTTAAGAGCAAATTCCCTAAATAAGGCTCAGAAGACCAAGTTTTCTAGTAATCTAGGCACAAAAAGAAGAATCTTAAAGTCTTACCAAAAAACAATTAAACTTAAGTCTACTCGACGTCTCTTTAAGTGTTCCATGAAATTTATCTTTTCTAGAAGAACTTTTCGAAAGCATGACACCTCCTTATACGAGAAGTTTAAAACTCAGTCAATATACTACCTATAGATACACACTTCACACATTCCACTTACCTCTAGATATCCGACAGGACCATTAAATGGATAATCTCCCAAGCGACGTTCCTCGTCGAGAAACTTTCCTGCTTTGCCATTCGAAGGCGGGCAAAATAGTCCATAGTTGAAACTTTCCTTAAGTTCCTGAAACGACACGAACAAGAAGAAGATAAATTAAAGTTTGCAACAAGAATGGCAAGAAATGCAAATGCGGATCATCAATTCTTTAAAAAACTTTTCATTCTTGCTGACAATAATATTATTCCCTGGTGGACACGAGACCGTCCTAACCACCGCCCTAACCCCCGAAAAAAACACATTCATTGTTGGAAAACGCTAAAGAAAAACTGGTTGCAGCCTCAATTCTTGTTCAAGTCACACCCAGCGTCTTTTGTTTGGGATGTGCAGAGCAGATGCATTTGAAGTGTCATTGTGTTCCGTAGCGAGGAGCTATTTCACACAAACCGAGAGGACTCTCTTCAAGAGCTTCGCCTCGTTTTGGACAGAACACCATAGGCGTTGTCTTATACACTTGACCCATAAAGTTTTGAAGTTTTTTTTTTTTTGCATTTGCATTTGCTTTGCAGTTGCTTTTATCGCAGCTAGAAGGAGGAGAAGGAGGAGGAATAAGACTTGAGCTATTTTAGAGTATCTACACATGGACATCTATGCGGAAGGAGCTGCTGGATGAACCTGAGAATTGGTGTACAGATGTGCAAGGCTTTTATGAATTTAAAAAGCCAGATACACACTCGTAGGACCAGGAGCAGGGAGAAGTAATTATATCCTTGGAAAATAATGATAATGGACGGGAGGTGTTTAGAAAGTTTTCGAAATGGGTTTTCTGTAAGCGAATCAGACGGTATATGAACTGGGAATGGAGGACAATTGCCTGTCGTCGATAAAAGGTGGGTCCAGAGTGCTCTGGGAACGTGAAAGATACTTAAAATCAAAGTGACAGGCAGAAGGGGTGGTTGCACTCGTACCACCAATGGATACGTTGTGAGCCCTGCCGTGAATAGCCTAAAACAAGGCTCATACAGGGATAACAATGCGACTTCCCTGAACCAACTCCGTGTTGTTATAGATTTCAGGATGACGGCTTTCCCGACAGCTCTTCGATGTGGTATTCGATGAGATAGGGGCAGAAAGTCAGATGTACTCTCTTCTGCTTCCGTGTCGCCACAGACTCTTGCAGGGTCAACGACAGAACGACAGGAAAACAATTTTAAATAAAACAACAACGGAGTGAGATATAAAATTGATTCTAGGCATTTTTTACATACTCATCATAGTTCCTCCCACGTTTGCCATTAATTTACGAAGAGCTCTGAACGCTTTACATATATTTTGGGCTCAAAGCTCATCTACACGCTGTCTGGTAAACACGCTGAGTATGCCTCTGCCACTGTTGCAGGTGTATATGTAGTCAAGTCCTAAGATTGTGCCTTGCAGTGTCCTTTCGTGGAGTAATAGACAACCTCTATGTCCCTGAAGTGACACTCAAAAAACAAAGTGTTCAGGATGTCCCGCTGGAAGAGCCAAGTACGGAACTAACGCAACGATCATTCTTGGGTAGTTCCTACTACCTGAGCCTCATATAATGCTCTATAAGGTAGAGTGGCATCTCTCTCTTTGGAGAGAGAACCCAATTAGTGAAAGGGTCCGTCTCTTCATTATGCCCTCTAATGCTGTAGCTATTGTAAGCAAACAATCCTCTGAACTCAGTTTCCTTCACAGATAAGTCCTATGAACGAGTCCAAAGACTCACAGTTTCAGAAGTTTTTCCTTCCTGTGTCTTGCCTACACAAAGGTCTTGTATCTCCTTTGGAACTGCTTTTCCTTTGTGCTGCGCACTAGTTGTACATGTTCAGCGATAGTCTGGGCTATGTTCGCCCCATGACCCTTAAAATTTGTATTGTTATACCTCCTAGTCCAAAGCTGAAATATGCTAGTCTTACAAACGATGATCTTTAAGCTCAGGTTGGTAAAGATTTCATCACATACATCGTCAGCACAAATTTTTCTTCCCTAAGCGAGTATGGTTCAATATGGTCTCCGCGGTCGCTGTCATTTCCCGGATCGGGTCTATGCATTCCTCTGTCTATTCCTCAATGGAAAGTCGTTGATGTTTGCCTCGTCAGCCATAGCACATTGTCATACAAAATATTGAACAATAGGGGACTAAGTTGTAACCCTTGTGGAACCCCACATTTCATCGGAAATACGGGTAAATGTATTCCAGATCTTGTTTTGAATGAGATTTTAGAAATACTGTTTGGAAAGACCTTCCTCGACATAGCAGCCCAAAAACTTGAGAGAAATTCCCACTCTTTGCCTTCATGGAAGCCACTGTCTTTGATCATCAGAGCCAACAATTTGATGGTCCTTAATGGACTTATGGCCCAGTAATGAGTGCACAAGTCACCCACTAACTTTGCGAAGCTCAAATCTAATTCAGTACATCAGGTCAGGACCTCCCAAGATCCTCACCTATTGCCATTACCCCAATCAGATACCAATGCTACAAATTTTAATAAGAAAATTGCCATACCCCCATGAGTTGAAAAGATATTCGTTTTCAGAAAGGAATCCCAGCTCAATCTCACCCGTAGCACTCATAATTACCTTGAGATACTTTCAATGAAATTTAGTGATTTTCTCTTCGGGAATTATAGCAATCCGAACGATTTGCCAGAAACAAAACAAAAAACCGACCAATCCAACCGACTGGCGCAATTGTGTGTGCCATTATTTCCGTCCAATCATTCCATTGGCATCCACACAATCTCGCTCTGTGTTTCCCAAGGCGCTACCATATTTGTTTTAGAATCAATCCATCTTCCTGTAGATACTTCTCGTACCTTTTGCTGGTTTGGTTGTTTTTTTTTTTTTTTGAGTCAAACAAATCGAATCGGTTAATTCTCTTCGCAATCTTGATGTGGTCTCTGAGAGATGGGTCTTGTGATGGTGGTGGCGTGGTCTAGTGGCCACTGCCAACTAGACTGTGTGTACAATTATTTCCAAAGTGGGTCGTTCGAGTCCGTCGTCATCGTAATCGTAGTCGTACTGTCAATTCAAAGAATTGACGAACAAAAAATCTCTAATTGCTTGCTGTACGCGCGAGTATCTATGACTTCTGTAACTCTCGCTGGATGCCGGGTAACTGTAAACGCTCAATATATGGATTGTTTCTGAAAGGAAAAGATCAACCAATTTGTTACGATCCCCTCAGAGTTGCGTCGAATCGCCGTAGATACGGAAATTATGGGCCAAAGTGTGTTCCAACCGCAGACGACCATTAAAAGATTTTTTTTTTTCAGGAAAAGGAACGCGCGCAGTCCAACAATCAACTAAACTTCAAGGTGTCAAATCAATTTCAGAACTTTTGGGCTAGGCGCTCTGTCTTGTGCGTGGCCAATGCACAGTACAACGGCAACGGCAGGAAAAAATCGTTCAACTTGATTGTTGGCTCCATTCCTTGGGTTCTATTCGCAACCAGTTTTGCCATCCAGAACACCGCAAAATCTATCCATCTATGGATTGCAAGCCGACGAGCAGGAGAAACAAAACAACAAAAAAAAAGAACTGGAATTCCTAGCATGTATCTGAGGAAGAGATTCAACTGCAATCTCTTCGATAGTTATGGTCAGTCGCATTTGTAAGCGAGACGATGAGAGAGTGAGACAGTCCTCGATGGCATACCTAGAAGAGATCTATCTGTCAGGGATCTTGAACAGCAGGAAAGCGCACATTGCGCTCGGTTTGCACCAGGCGCTCTTGTGGTGGCAACAGCGACGACAACGAAGACTACGTGTGCGCAGTAGATAAGGTCATTGACTATGTGCTGTGTACGCGGACCGTTCATTTATTGTACTTCACGTTTGCCTCACCGACACGTTGAATAACGATGTTTTCCTGTTACCCACCAGCCTGAAGACGATTGTGGATTTATGCGCTGGAGAATGAATTCCCAAGTATTTCAATTGGGTGATACAGGCCTGGAAGGTATTCAAGGAATCCAACAGGAATGCGATCAGTTTGTTTTGCGGATCTGGGGGAGCTCTTGGAGTTTTTGCCTAGATATCGACTACCACAATCGAATACTCCTTTTTGAGGATCAAGGAGCCAACGTCTACTCCTTCATTTGAAGTTCTTTGACAGAAATTTCGTTTCGTTGGTCATACACTCCTGGAGAGGAATCAAAGTCATTAGCATACCCAAAGCGAATAAACTCTCGACTTTAGGCCGATCTCGGTCCTACTCAAGACATTTGAAAGATCAATAGATTCATACATTCAATTCAAACTAAGTGCTAACGATATATCCCCAGTCTCGACAACCCTAAACTAAAGGAAGACAACTTTGCATGAGGGCTCACTGCACCACAAAAAATTCCACTACCAGCCTTCCTCGATATAGAATGAGCCTTCAACAATGTGAAATCTGAATCTGCAGACTAGCATGGGCGAACAAAACATGGAGCTGACTCCATCTCAGACGAGACACATCAACTCAGAACTGGGTGACTGCCAAGAACATGACATTCCTCAAGGTGGGGTACTATCCCCTCTTCTACTGCTGGTCCTGAATGAAACCGTAAAGAAGCGAAGTGGGCTCAAAGTTGTCCCATGTGCGGAAGAAAATAATCCCACAAATCAAGCCCTTGAGACCCAAAGGCACATGCCTCCAAATCTCTGATACAACGAGGTACTACAACTGACTTTAGTAGAGAACACGTCAGGCAGGCTGACGAATGCCTCCATAGTATTCTATACTTCCAACAGAAGCTTTGGTAAGAGGTGGGCGATGGCATCCCGCCATTATTCACAGCCTTGTCTGGTGTCCCGCAGTAGACAAGATCATGTACCTTAAGGATACAAAGATTAGAGTGAATAGAAACTATCAGTGCCATCAGAACCACTGGAGGCCTCGAAAACTGTATGAGAACTGTTCACTTTACTACACTCCAGGTACGTAGTTGATATTGACACCAGGCTGCCATGAAGGCCTATCCACAGTCGTCAAAACCAGAATCGTGAACCGACGCCGTGAAGAACTCACTGTACTCACAGCAAACCACGAAGTTACACTTCTCCGAGTGTCAGGACACAGCGACCGATTGAGCAAGAAAGAGGTTTGGACAAGACCCCTCTATTCTACCGTCTTTAGCTCTTGTGAAATCCCATGTAGAGTAAGCCCCCGCGAGTCTAGTTAATAAGACTCATCTTGTCGTGTCTGCAGACAACTCTGGACAATGCCAAGACCAAGCAAGTTCTAGCGCTTAACAAACCCATTCTCTCTTCCCATGCACTCTTCACGGGAAAGTCGCTTCTGGCGGCCAACCGAACCCCGACGTAAACCCTGTGATGCCGATGAGTGACAATGGCGGTACCGAACTAGGGATTTCCAAAGCACAGAATTTGGCGAAGTAAAGCAAAGCTACGACTGTTCCCTTTGAATCCGTGCTGTTATGTGAATGAGCTACTAGGAGCGTGCGCTCCTTTCACTAGAAGACTGCAATCGTTCGTCACTGGGTGGCTACGTGATCTCTTAAGGATTTCCTGGCCAAACCGTATTTCGAACACACAACCCTAAAACTAAGAAATTGAGAGCGGATTGGTCGTCACACTTCAGGTTCTTAGCTAATCATGTGATGCAATGAAATCTGCTTACTCAGGAGGTAGAATACGCGGCGGTTCTAGGAGTACATGGCGCAGAACAGTCGAGAAGGAAGCGGCCCAATGCCAGAAAGCACACACGATGGCGCGTTTGCATTGTACACGCCCTAGGACGCACACGGAATGACATGAATGAAGGACATAAGTACGAAAAATAAAGGGTGACCAGATAGCAAGGATCTTTTGCAACTTGTATGATTCAGCAGCTGTCAAAGTTACCAATGACATCCAGCTGTCAAGGGGCCAGTATTGCAGAAGACCCAGAAATGTCGATTCGGGACCGATCAGCGGTTTGATTTGGGCCTACATTGATCATGGGCAGTAGGTTCGGTAATTGGGCGCTGGAAATGTTGGTTGGAGATACGGATTCTGGCCAAAAAATCATCTTCTCGGACGAGGCCCATTTTCAGCTCAGACTGCTAGGGCAAACACAATCCACAGATGCTCGACCAAGCATCTGTGGCCGGAGCTCGACAACATCGACATATCCGAGCTGTGGTTCCAACAAGACCGCGCTACATGCCATAAAAGCGACGCAACGCTCGAAGTTGCTTGAAGAAGGAGAAATTTGGCAACCAGGTCATCTGACAGCGAGCGTTCATCGATTGTTCGCCGCAGCGATCATGCGACTTGCCACCACTCGATTATTTTCTCTGGGGCTACGTCAAGTCCTTAGTCTACGCTAATAGCCAACTACTTTGAACGAGCTCGAGGCCCACACTCGAGACGCTATGGACGGAATAGAGCCGCACATATTCGACCGACCGCTTGAAATACTTCCAAATGGCATGAATGTGGCTCCAAAATGAAGCCAAAATCTCATTTATATCTCACAACGTTGTTGTTTTATTTAAATTCTTTTTCCTATCGTTCTTATCTGGTCACCCTATACTATAACCAGGTTCCTATGAAAATCGATTTTATATTTTGGTTTCTGCAGACCTTTTAGGCCTAAACCCCCTTTATTTGGCCCATGTCAACCGTTTAACATAAATGTAACGAATTCTGGTAGTCGTTTGAAGGCTTCGTACCGCAGGCGGTTCCACAGCGATTTCATTACTTTAAGTGTCAACGTTTGGGGCACATCCGGCACTAAGGACGTAGGTGACCCTGCTGAGAGAATGGGCCCTACTTGGGGTAAAGGGTGGTTCCAAAGCTGGAGTGAATCCCAAGTGGGCTGTAAATTTGTAGAATGCGCTGTGATTACACGGATTGTCCGATGGAATCAACAGGATCTCAGGACGAATGGTGTTACTGTTAGGCCGACGTAAACGACAAGCATCCAGAACTCAAAGTTCATACCAAATCAGTGTCGCCGAGGGCAATGTCCCGCACCCAGTTCCCCCAATCACAAGTACTTCCACAGCCATAACCTTAAAAAAAAAAAAATTTCCGAAATTTCCACCATCGATTCCATCTCGGAGTGTATTTTTGCGTTCCCCCTTCTTAGGGGCAAAGTCACCGCGCACTACACTCTCGAATCAACTCATCCTAATTAGAAACACTCGCCTCCTGTGTACACCACCGCCATCCTTTCATTTGCATAAAGAAAACATAAAAGAAGAGGAACATGTCTTTCTTTTAGGAACACACACCGGGGTGCGAAGCGAAGCGACGGCTTCTCGTTCCCACCGGGGATCTGCAAAATATCGACCAGAAGGGAGGAAAACAGACCTAAAGGGGGAACAGCAAACGCATCCCCTTGCGACTTTCCCAATCCCGGAGTGGCGCACGGCAAAGTGTAATTTGTCACGATTCCTTTTTTTGTTGTTTTTGTTTTTTTTTTTTCTTGCTTCTGATGAATGATGTCGGCGTTAAGATTCGCCTGGCGACTCCCACGCCTCCCAGGCTTGTTGCTGTTGTTAATTTATGCATTTTTCTATTTATACGTACACGAGCTGGGAGTGCAATGTCCTTGGCGATGATGATCATCTTCAGCTGGTTGTGACCAGTGTTGGAAACGCACCTTGTTTGCTTGACTTGGGCGGTAATTGAAGCCACTAGGTGGGGGGGGGTTTGACTTTTTCGGTGGTTTGGCGTAAAGGTCATTGGATTGTGCAGCTAGTAATCCGGACAGTGACCGGAGTTTGATGGTTTTTGTGCCTCAAAAGGGGACGAGATTGCTGCACGTGCTTAAGTTCGTTCCGCCAGCCTTGCATTGCTGAAGGACAAAGGATGAGGGGTTGGGAGGTAGAACCATGGTTTTTGCTTAACTTTTCTGCTGCTGGCAGGGCTTAGGGTGGGCTTTATGCTGGCATAGTGTTACTTTGTGTCGGTAATGGTGATTGCAGGGAAAATATTTAATTACTGACTGACGGCGATGACAGGAATCAGATGGTAGGTAGCCACGCGACCAGCTGTAAATGTAATTTGTCATGGTTGTGGGGACTCCTTGCACGGGGAGCACTGTGTTCTCCGGGGCAACAGTCTTTCTTGGAAGTGATTAGGGACATCGAGGAACACGATGCTTGAAAATGAAAAAGATTTGGCAATTCATAGCTATGACGGTCTACACGCTTCCTAGTACCTTTAGTGGAACTTGAATATCACAGTTTTCTAAAAAAAACAGAGGCTTTCGACCAAACCACACATCTGTATGAAAAAAACTGGAAGAACAAGATGTAAGTACAACGAAGGATGTGTTCTGCTGAAAATTGGACTCTTAAGAGCGCACTAAGCCTGTCAGTCCTAGGAACTGGCTGTAGAGCATCCCGAATATGGAGTTTCGAGAGTTTGAAAAAGTCCAATCGACTTGCTTGACCTACTAGTGTGGGCAGCTAGTGGAGTTAAATGTATCTCTGAGCCAAGATGACTACTATTTCATGACACAAAGGACACAAGCAGCAACCAGTTCAACTCAACTCTATGGTAATCTCTGTGTGCCAACAAACTCTGATCGTCTTTAGCTATACCGACATATGGATGGAAACTCGAGTGGAACTGACACTAAATTTGCTGTACGGTCCAGTGGGAACCGGAAGTTAGAAAAGCGCAAGGATGAGAACAGATTCACCTGCATTTTCCATATATCTAGTACTGATGGGACCTGGAGCCAGTAAGGCAACAACATTGAATTGACTGTTACCCGCCTTGTCGCTTACCCAGAGCCCAAAACACAAACGACTCGCAAGAAGAAGCTCGAAAACTAATAGCTAGTCATCCCTCCATCCAGTCCCTCACATCCTTTCTCCTCATCTGCCAACCTCTCTCTTTTTCTCACCGGGTTGGATCAAGGTGTCAACCATACCATGCCGAGTGCCAATTTGTCTGACTCTCGATCAGTTAGACCCATCTGTATGGTTCCTTGCGAATGGAATTCCCCTTTCCTAGCTACTCCTGATACGGATACAGCTTGTGTGCTAAAACATCTGCAAAACTTTTGCATTAACAATCGCGAGCGACGGCTTAACGCTTTCAGATGAGCTAGACAGCTCAACACTGATATGCAGCTCAGCTATAGCTACCTTTCCCAAACTCTCTGAATAGAAAAATAAGTCACAACTGCATTGGCCTAGAACGATTAGGCTAAAAGTCGGAATAGGATTTGAGCCACCAGAAGCGGGGAATCCTACATCTGGGCAAATGGAATCAGAAGTCAGTGCAACAGACTACTGAAGCTGCAAGCTTTCAAGATATTTTGACCAGCAGTGCATGCCAATTGGGCACTTGCGACATAAGTCACCAAACCAAACTCTTCATCAGAAGAGTTGGCCTGTCCCTAAAAACTAATCGAGTCGTAATGGTTCCATGAACCATGCGGGGAGCCAATCCACCGCCCCGAAGAAGACGAAGAACTCAACATGTTTCAAAACCGGCTAAGACACTCTTTTTTGTTTCCGAACCACAGAGGAGGAACTTAAACTATGAGATCAAGCCTGGTACCCACAGTTCTAGGTCAAGGCGAGTTACTTACACCTTTCTCGCCAACCAAGTACTGACTTTCGTTTAAAAGTACTCAAAAGAACCTGTCCAACCAGAGGGAGGCAAAGCGGCGAAGTAGCTCATCGTCTATACGAGATTGCCTGGCTCTGATTCGAACCAAACACATCCTCCACCAAACAAGGATAGAAAGCCGCCTCCGACTTACTGATAAAGCGGCAGCTGTTAGTAGTCTTCTTTAAGAAAGTGGAACCTAAGTCTTGTATGGACTGTGCAGCCATATGACGCTGGAAAACACGAACTATTCCCAACATGTGCTGGATTTTGCCAAGGAGATGGGACAGAGCACTATCTTCAACAAATCTGTTCAGAAGCAGCGAAGAATAAGCGAAACAATGGTCTCTAAGTGCAACGAGCTAGCAGTGTAGAGCTAGTAAGAACGACATCTTAGTAGAGATCTGACGAAGGATCAGCTAAGAACAAAAGTGATGCTCCATAGAACACTAATCTTGCCCATCATGCCGAGTAATTCCGACTCCAAGCAGGAAATCGGACTCTGCAAGCAAAAAATTACATCTTTCGTTGAAGGATGGTCAAAAACTAAAAGATCTTGGGAGGATCGGAGGATAGGAGGATCCATACTAATTAAATGCCATCGATGGTACTTTACCCCGAAAAATTCCTTCTTCCCTTCTTCCCAACCACAAGCTGTTTTATTTTAAAAAAAAGTTGTAGCGCTCTTAATGAAATACCCTTCCATCGACTTGGTAACGCCCACTAACGCAAAGAAGAGTGTCGCCTAACGCCTTCACGATCCGAATCCCCTTAGGCCGGTCACAAAGGAAACTAAAAATAGACACCCGTCCACCTGCACCAGCAACTTCCAAGGTTCCTGCCCCATAATCTCGCATGCGGTCCCAATTTAATAACAAAACAAACACGCAGCCAGGACTTTTCCAGCCGCAGGCTAAAAATTACAACCTGTCAAAACAGATTACGGGAAGAAAAATCATCTACCAAATCCGGACCATCTACCATATGAAGGGGGGAGGGGGGGACACATCCGTATCCCTGGCAGTCATTTGGTGCCAACGCAGCAATTTGTTTCGGTCGTCAGCCGGGCACCAGCTTCGTTCCCTTAATCTATTCGAATTAACACTCGACTCCGTGGCGTAGCCTCCGACCAGCCAGGACGCTGCGCTGGCTGTGGGTAATGAATTGCATTCGTGCGCCAAATAGCGCTTCATTTGTTACACATGCGCGGCAAGTCGCTTTGGTTATAAATAATACTAAACTCGAAGCAAAATAGAGCCATGACGTGGACGTGGTGCTGCTCACTCTCCTTAATGATTAAAATTCCTGGAAAAAAAAGGAATCACGAAGGAAGAACTCGGCACACCACCTCAAGGTGAAATTCCATCCATCGTTGGATTCGTTTTAATGTTTTGTATTGCTCCTCGATGTGGTTGCTGTGTGTTGTGTTCATTGTTTCAATAATCCGGCTCGTGTTCTGCAAGGATGGAGGCACTACAGAGAGAGCAGGAGCACCTAAGTACATCTCCTCCGATATGGAGCGCGCGAGTAGAAGATTGTTCGCCCAGGGCGCGCTCTGCTTGATCTATTCGGGAAGCAAAATACTCTCGAAATAAGTACTTATGTGTATGGGAGTACATACGAGGTAAAGGGTTCAGGTCGTGCTAGAGACGTGATGGCACAACCAACCATCTCTACGTTGCGCGCCAGCCAGGAGCGCAGAGCAGGAGCCGATAAAGAATAAAAACTGCTGTAGCGGGAGCTGATGCATGGAGGGTTTCCCTTCCATTTTTTTTCAATTTCTTTGGGCATTTGATTCTGTGAACTAGTGGGAGTCTTTGTGTACACCACACACAATACCACCGATGGTGTATTGTATTGGAAACCCAAATGGATTCATGGCGCCATTGTGGAGAGATTGCTTTATGGGTGATTCTAACGGGATATAAGGAATAATACCAGTTGCGTTCCTGTTTCAAAAATAAACTTCAAAATGAACAAAGCTTGTCACTGCTTCTGTAGGTTTTGTTAATGTACTTTAGATGGCGCTGATGTTCAACGCGAAGTTGGGCATCAACAAGTTTGTGAGTCTCACGAAATCAAAAGTAGCCCCTCCCTTCCAAATATGGATGGATACCTGGATAAGGAAAACGCTTCTTACCTTAACGTACATAGGGCTAATGGCGGTATTAAACCCTCCAGGCCTTTTTGTATCTTCAGTCAAGCCAATTGAGTAGGTTGTTATCAGTGAAGCATTTGACAGGTCCATTGATAAATGAATAAAAGAAACAGTGTTGGGGAGAATATAGAGCCCTGAGGTACACCATCTATAGTAGAAGACGCAGTTGAAGCTAACAACCAATTAAGTTCATTTTCAGACGGTGCTTCCAATGCTATGAACTTGAATCTTTTGATTAAACGGAACTGGACCATTCTACAATCAGGAAGCCAGGTCCAGGTAGCCATTCTTGTATGTTCTTGTATTTACAAATTATTTTGAAAGGAATTTTAGGGTTAAAGAGGGCTTAAAGGTGCGAACCATATACTGACATCTTTCTACATACCTCATAATCACGAGGATACCATGGGACGTTCCTTGAGAGTTATAAGGCGCCAAACATGTCTCAAAACTACCTCCCAACAAAAATGACCAAATCCGAATCAATTGTTCGACATTAGGTAAAATTACTGAGGTCTGGCACCTTATGTCAAGGCAGGACAATCCCAAAGGAAGCAGTCCAAAGTGTCATCGCCTTCTCCACAAGTGTCACGAACGCCAGCATCATAACTTAAGTCTGCTTGTCACTCAGAATAATGTAAGGCACAACTATGTCCACAAGAATTGAATCAACGGCGGGAGAAGGCCTAAACAATGCCCAGGTTTTGACCATTACAACAATCTTATTAGAAACCAACAGTCTCAGTGTGGCCTAAGACCCAAATAGAAGTTAAATTTTTGAATAATGTCATAAACGGGTTGGGGCTGCCGCTGCAAAGACGTATAGTGTGATTCCTCTACATAGTGGCAGCAGTATAGTAACATGGCCATGAGTGACATCCAAGTGACATCCTAGCAATGTCTAGGAACTCTATAAGGAGCTAGATTTGAAGATGGCTAAGAATGGCTAAGAGTCATAGAGTATCCATATATGCAGTGCCCATGGCTATCTCATGAAGACACATTCATTGTCCTCTGATACCAGAATCTATAAACGTTGATGAACTCAAAATTCTACTGCCCAGTCATTCAAAAATGTGATCAGTATGAAGTAGAAAAAGAGTTGGGGAAAGAATGTACCCCTGGGGTACTCCACTAAAGGCTTCAATCTTCCCAGGATTGTCTTGCTCTTAATTCGATCACCCATCGTTCGATGAATCCTTGCAACTGGCTCGTGGTAATATGTTCATCCTAAACGGCCATAACACAATTCCTAGTAATTCGGACTACATTGTCCCCTATCTGGACTGTAACGTCAAGTATAAAACTCCTAGTAGGACTCCTAGTAGTAGTGCTTGGGTATCGAGTGAAAGGTTTCAACAAATTTGGGATAAAAAATCTACATAGATGGATCTAAGACAGCGTCTGGAAGAGCTGGGGGAGTTTACTCCAGAGCACATGACTGCCGAACCACTATAGAACATTTCAAGCAAAAGTCACAGAAGTCCGTAAAGCCGCGACTTGGCTTTCAATGGTTTCTATGTAGATAGTCAAGCTGTGATAAAAGCCTTGGAATCAGCAATAATTCGGTCCAAGTTGGTAAAGAAATCCCGCGGATCTCTTAGCGAAATCGCTGCCTGATGCGACGTATCCAAGGCACTGGGATATAGTTCCAACTAGATACCGCAGTCGTTAGGATGTGAACACTATCAGCACATGTCTCTCTTCAAAACTTTGGCCAGAGCTGGAATCTAGGAAAATTCGTAGACTTATTTCTGTCAATAGGACAGGCCTAAGAGAGATATATAGTAGGCGGTATGCCAGAAGGATTGGTGCCCCCTTCAACGGGTTTCTGTAGAAGCTTTAGAGACAAGAAAGAGTAAGAACCCATGACAGATCTTCAGTGCAACTGTCCAGCCCTATAGTTCTTGAGGAGAAAAATCGTAGACAGGTACTTCCGCACAGATCTTAAAGATCTTCCTCATCGGGTCAAACTGGTTTAATGCCTAAACGGCTACGGTACGGACGGATTCACATCGAAAGCGTTGCTTTCTGCCTCATATACCAAGTGGGGAGCCTCAATGTAGGTCTTTGGAGCTGGTAATCCAGCTATTTTCTCATAGTGAGCGAGCGAGGAAGCCTAATTCGATCATATTGGACTCCAAATGCTACATTTAAGCCAAGAAACCAACTAGAGCAGTTTGAAGGTAAGTGAAGGCAAGTGGTGAAGCTTGGAGGACCCTTCGCTCTACGTACTGAGAAACACAATCTTGGGTATTGTTGTTGGAACCTCAGTAATGGACTTCCTGTGTTGCTTATAAGAAGCTGCTGACATGGGATAGTTTCAAGTGATAGCTGTCCTCATCCAAGTGAAAGCTGGCTTGAAGAGTAAACCTAAATTCCTTTAGAGCAGCCCACCGTCTAGACATTTACTTTGTTCCTCGGGTGTCTATCACTTCCCATGAGTCTGGCTCATCTTCGTCATTCTATTCAGTGAAGATGGTCATACACATACATATGGTATCAGGAATACTTCCTTCTAAGTCCTAGTCACCGTCAGACTGCCCAGATTCCATCCTGTTGGTTTAAAGTTCTCCCTGTGACTTCACATATCAAAGGACTCTCGCAAGTCATGTTGCAAATTACAGAAAAGGAAATTTCCCATTAACATCTGTAAACACTGGCACACTACACATCACATGGGACAAACAACCCCTTTTCATTGAAACAAAACAGGAATAAGCAAAAAAAACAGGAGAGAATCCTCTCCAAACAGGGACTGCAGTCATACAGTGTGTACGTACGTAGGACAGACCACCCATACCCAAGCGGAGCCTTTCCATTGGCACTTTGTAAATTCCTTCAATTTCCTGTCGCCTGTGTCTCGTTGCAAAAGTACACACGCACTGCGAACAAACACCAGAGGCTATCAATACTTGCAACTGGTGTGACCAGAGGATGTCTTCTGCAATATTTTTGTTTTTTCTTTTAAAAAGTTATTCCACTGTTGCTGTACGAAAAGGAAGAATTTTTTGACGTAGGAAAGTCAGAAATGTTTAGAACTGATCATGGAAGGGTGAGCGTGAGATTTTTAAATGTTCGACAGAGAAGATGTGGATCATCTAAAACGTGCGCCATCTTTTATGTCGGAATGAAAACACTGACTAACTTTGACATTTATCAACCGATTGACGTGAATAGACATGTTTTTATCAAGTAGTGACGCTGTTCATTGAAAATACTCATTCAGTTGACAGTTGACAGATCAACGTGCATATCGTCGATAATATGGTGGTCAACAAGCACAACACTACCCGCCATTTAAGTGTCGAATTTTATTGAGCACGGGACAGTAGGATATCGCCGGCATGTCGTTAGTGAATGCCCAGGACGTTCCAATGAACTGGTTGAAGCGAAGTAAGAGAGAGTGCTGCCGAGGACCCACATTTGCCGTACCGTCAGCGATCTCAGGATTTGGCGTCAGTAGAACCACCTTGCGGATGATTTGCATTTGTTTCCTTAAAAAGTGCAATTGAGTCAAAAAATATTACCACGTTGCTTGGAATACGCCCAAACAGTCACTCGAATGGTTGACACTGACCCTGAATTTTGGGAACGCATTTCGATGACCGACGAGAACCGTTTGGACGAGACTCTGGCGTCTTTAATAAGCAAAATTGCCGCATTTGGAGAACAGAGAATCCGCATAAGATCCATGAAACACCATTGCATGACCAAAAAGTGACTGTTTGGGCCAGTGTTTGCGTCAAAGACATCATTGTCCCATTTTTCTTCAAAGAAGACAAAACAGTCGATGAGAATCGATATCGCTGGGTGTTGGCTCATTGTGTCTGGTTTCAGCAAGACGGTTCGCCATGCCACACTGCGTATCAAAAAATGCAGTTTCTGCAACGAAAATTTCTGGGACGTCAAAAAATGACGTGACTGGCCACCCAGATCACCAGACGCGTCCAGACTTATTTTCGTGGGGTTTTTCGAAAAGGAAAGTGTATGCCAGCAATCCTCAGACCATTGACGAGATCAAGGCAAGCATTTGTGCCGAAATCATCGCTATAGCGTTAGAGATGCTCGGAAAAGTGATCGAAAACGCCGCAAAAAGAACACATTTTGCTTTGGTCAATACTGGATGGCGTACCCTGTACAAATCCTCACAAAACAGATATATGCCACAGGACCTGTCTGCATTTATTGTGAGTATCTGAATGAATTTCAACATTGTTTGTCATATTCTACTTGAAATCAATTTTGAAACACTCTGGTCACCCTACTTGAACCACCATTTCTCTAAAATCTCACAGAAGGATTTGCCATCATACGACATCCATCATACCATCTGTACATACGGAGCTTGAAGACTCCTGCGACGTTTACGAGAACGAGGAGGACATTCTATTATTATTTTCTATATCACTGTGCCCGAGGGGAGGCTGGTTCGTTACAATGTGTTACAACAAGACGACGTTGAACGGAAATTGAAATAAAAATGGCAGCTTTGTATGTAAGGTAAGGTGGGCATGGCCTTTTGCCGTTACACATCCTTGACGTTTGTCCCATTCATCTCATCGTGGTCGTTAACACCATCAAAACTATCCACCCCCTCTCGGTTGACGTGCCCCAGAGCAGGGACACCCAAAGCGAATCTAAAATCGGTTGCCATACTGTAATTAAAGATTTTTTCCTTCCACACCTATTAATTGAAGTTTTCATTAGTGTCCTTCGGGCGGTTTTGGAAGGATGAGGGAAGAAAAAATTTGATTGGATTCGAAATTACAGAAACACGAAACGGTCGTCGTCATCGTCGTGTAGTCGTTTGTTGAAGGAGACTGTCCCCCTGTTTCCGGTTCTATTTGCATGTCCTTTCATCAATGGCCCAATGAAGATGAGCAAACAGTGTACTGTACAGGGTTGAAGAGGGTATACATATACGGTATTCCCGGAAGAGAGGTGTTAATGTGTACACGGTAGAAAGCTGCGCAAATATTTGTTTATCCTTAACGATGGCATCCGTTTGCAGTCGCGTTTTGAAAAAAAGAAATAAAAGAGCTCTCAGCTGTAATGGACGGAAGTGGATGCATCCAGGTCTCCCTTTTCTACTTTTTTTTCGTAATTAGTTTAATTTGTTTCAAAGATGGCGCTTGGGAAGGCAGAGTGATAAGAAAAACGGAATAATCGTAGATTTTTGGATGCTTTCCAGCTGTTTTGAGTTCGAGAGGACACCACCAGGGAGATGACGTCTCCTATCCCTCCAGACGAATACAAAAAGCCGGCTATCTCCTTTGTATCTTATGAAGAGAATCGGAGGAAATAGTCCACAACGGACAGGACCTTCGTCTACACAGCCGCTTTCAGACCACCTTTTACGGCATTCCTGATGCCTTTCAGTGGATACATGTCCAACGAAACACTTGAAGGCATGTGAAGTGAGAGTTAGTAGGTCAAATTCCAAACTGTGACAGACGTCCTCAGCTATCGCATCTTACTGTCGAAGTTGGTAATGAACACGCACAAGACTTGAGTAGAACACTGAAGGGAACACAGGGCGCCCTCTCTTTGTCAAAATTGGTACTTAACAGTCGGGCTTAAAAACCTGTTCAAATCCGTCAGTTAGAGGCTTAAGATACATAAATATTTACCGAGAATAACAGCCAGCTAAAGCATACCTAGAACTCTTTATGACGCGATATTCAAACTCAAAGAAGTTCCCCAAGGGTCAGTGCTTGGCCCTGTCATGTTTAATGGAATATTTGATGACATGAGGATGCTAGTGTTGCTCATGGATATAAAGTTATGGCTTCAGACGCTACTCCCAATCGAGTCAATAGACAGGAAAACTACCAGGTAGGCTAAACAGAAGGAATAGCAACACAAGTGCAGGTCTGCAAGCAAAGGACGATGAACACCTGTTTAACCATGAGTGCTTCAACTTTGGATGCCAGGTAGTAATAAAAGGGCAAGTTCTTTTGAGTCGCTGGGCATGAAAATAAGTAAGGTCTACAACTTGATAAGAAGAGACTCCGTCTTGTCGAAACACTGATTAAGTCCCTGAAAGAGACCCACAGAGGGTTTTTTTTAGACATTTGTGTGGGCTGAGTTCGGGAAAACATGGAGCGATAGACTTAGGATAGAAAATCCCTTGATATCTTGACAGAACACTCTGGGAGGTAGACCTATGTCGAGGATGAGAAGATGAGGCCCAAGGATCATCCGCCTTAGATTTAATCTTTTCCTGGTTTGCAAGTGGATTATTGTGGTATGGATCACATCTACCCATATATACTTAATCTAGGACTTGTACTTAGGTGTGAACTTAGAAGAGCTTGATAGCGACACTCCGATGAAGGATACTTCCCTTGGACCTACGAAGCTGAGGACCACGTGTTGGTATTGTTTGAAATGCAATCCACGGCCGAGAATCGTGCTTTTTCACGTCAAAGTTCCAACATTCAGCTTTCCTGGAAGCCAAGCCAAGACGTAGAAAGTGTACGACTCGAAAGATCGTACCTAAATGGCAAAGGGTTGGCCAAAGAAACACTTTTAGTCCCCAACTACAAATGGGGAAACGGCTTGTACTGTAATATATCAGGGCAGATCTGACCAAAGCAGTTTCAGAAACGTAATGCCGTGTGATCAGCTATGTTCTTAGTGTCCTTATGGGACATTGCCTGACATACTTACATGCTAAAAGGATGGGCTATTTGTCAAATGGTTTCTGCAGGAATCTCACCGACAAATAGATTCATTGGTCAGAGAACTGATGTCCTTAGACGTCATAAGTACTCTTTGGTTCACAAGAAGCTCCGGTTGGTTTTATTAGACTTAGGGTAGTCATGAACGGAAGGGTTTTGGCAGATAGCTACTCTAACCTAAGCAGAGGCTGCAATTATGTATATTGAAAGGCAAAAGCAGTTCGAAAACAGGCAGAAAGCAAGCCGACTATTGCAGGAGGAAATACTTCCGAAAATGGCTAGTAGAACCTCTTTAGTAGGGAAGCGGAGTTTTAAGCTCCAAAATCCTGTAGATATGGAATTTTCGTCAATATACACCAAATTCCTTGAACGTGCCTTGTTGTCGAATAATATCCGACCTCTTGTAGGCTCAGGCAAGCTATAGGGTTTCACAATCTACATGGGTTCCTCTATGGAGTATCACCATATAGTGCACCCATCTAATCTGTCATCATCACCGATACCCAGAGAAAACCTTCGAGAAGCTATGCAGTCAACAAACACGAGTGTCCTAGTAGTAGTCACACCAGGACTTCGAGAAATGATGATCAATAATCTTCGACGCCAAGAACATGGAGAGAGGTTAAGGTTGTCTACATACCAAAGCAAGTCACACAACTGCGTAAGACTTTAGACCAATAAATCTCACCGCGTTCATCCTGTAATCCTTCGAACGACTAATAGACATACATCCTGGAGACCTACCTGCAGCACAACATGCGTAAATGTAGTCTAAGAACGACAAGACTGGCCTGCATTGGGTTCGAGAAAACGCTGAAAGACAAGGAATGGACACTAGCCCTGAAGAAGACTTGCAGTGTGTCGAACCTTGATAAACCACAGCGCAAAGATCGTGGACTCCTTGATCAGGAAATACGGATTAGCAGGCAGGCGGATTACCAAAAAACAGAATAGGTAGGCTCTGTTCACAAAGAAGAGGAAAATACCGCAGTGTCGAGTGTAACAAGAGACCAAATGCCGCCTTAACTTGACTTTATAAGGGTTGTACCCTCTGTCCAAACCTAAAGAAGAACGTGGTCGCTATAGAAGTTGTAGAAAGCCATGAATAAATAGGGACATACCAAGCCAAGGAATGATAGGGCTGATAAAGTGGCAAGGAATGGCTTGACAGTTGATCTGGAGCAAACCAACCACATGGTGGACATCCCGGACTGCAACCTTAGGCACGAAGCAGGATATAAAACTCTAAAGAAAGCCTGTCTTTGAGAAAGGAAGAGCCAACAGACTGACCCAAAAAGAAAGGATTTCCCTATCGTACCGTAGATACCTGAAGAAGCTGCGAAAAACCAAAGATCTCCAAGCCAGTACTATCCACTTCCTGTGTCATTGTGAATAGTATCTTATGAATTGTTTGACAAACCGGGACAGGGGATCTGCAGCAATGAATTGTATATCCGGCGCAGTAAGTAGCACTTATAGGTACTGTTCCACGATCTTAAAAATACACATCTTCCCCAAATGGGCAGCACAATGGGTCTACATGATCCTGAGTGCGGCTTCTCTCCTCTTAGTCAACTCAACTACCTAGCAACCTACCTAGTAGTCCTTCAAATCTAATTCAGTTGACTCAAACCAAACAGGATTACAGAGATAAGCTTGGATTAGTTTCACCTATGCCCTGAATGCTGACTGGTTGTAGTAGATACTTTGCCTCATATAAGTTTACGCTTCTAAGACAGGTTGTCTGCTTCTTCGTTCTAAAACAAGAAGGAACTTTCAAGTCAACCTTAAGGATCACGGAGCTATAGTTCTTTCCTCTCTCCAGTTGATCCTGTTGGCTGTTCTTGACCTCGCCGAAACTCTTGTTCAACCGTTCCCTCTCGTAAGGACAAAGTTGAAGTTCACTTCTCTATAAACGGCTGCAAGACTGAACTAAAGCATCCATGCCTCACCATCTGGTACCAATAAACCCCACAGATACCACAACTGACATCTTTTACAAAAAAATCTACGTCACGTGGTACTGCCTCCACCGCAATACCATTTCAACTCAAAGCCCGATACCAATCGCTAACCCACTCGGCGGGAGAGTACATAAACCAAACCAAACCGAAGCAAACAAAACATCAAAACCAGATCCATTAATCCGACGACCAAGTGCAGGAAATCGAATCCAATTTCTGGGCCACAAAATAACTGTCAATCGAATGTGCGCTTCGCTATTTGTTACTCCAACCCAGTTGGACAAACAATACCCAGTACGAGTGCACACGACAGACACAGATAGCCAGGCCGAGTACTGCTGCGCTGCCAATGAATCAACATTGATGCCCAAGATGGATGGATTGTGTACTGGACTTACTGTCATCGTGCACTTAGAAGATACAACAACAATAACAGACAGACGGATAAAAATCGGAAAAGAAAAAACCTCCGACAGCCTCATGATCCATAATCCAAGTCGCACTGGGAACACAGCGAACAGTGTGCACTTGAAACTGATTCGGAACTGTGCAGCAACATCGAAGTGGGATGATGATTGCTGGAGATGGCCATAGATCTTCGAGGTTTTGCAATAATATGCAGCGCGCGGCTTACGACAACATGGCTCGACGGATTATGCGGCTCTGGACGGGGGTCCAGCAGAAGAGCTCTCACACAAATGACTGCATTCCGTGTTGTATTTAGCGCTGCTGCTGCTGCTGCTGCTGCAGATGGATGGATAATTGCTAAGGAAATATCGGCCAATGGGTGAACCTCTTAAGATTGGGCCGAGGTAATTGTTGCGGGAACTGGACTCGTAAAAAAAAAACAGCGGCTTCAATGGAGCAACATTGTATTTAGGTGGATTGGATGGTTCGATAGAACTGGCACGCAACACCATTGTCGCCGGTGCGGTTCACATGCGATGGCGATTAGTTGGAAACCAATCATGTGTCCTCTTCCTCGCCCCATTTCTACACCTGGTGTGGTTCGTTAGCACTGGTTTCCCGATCCCTTCTACACGTCTGCGGGAAGTTTGCGAACAAAAAAGCACCTAACACCTAATCCTTTACACTTACTGCATCCTTAGAGGAAGGAGAAGTTCCAAGCAAGGGAAAGAAAACTTCAGAGGACCCTTCCAAGTATCAGCCTTTGTGCAAGGTGGACACCATAGAGAAGATACTAGAGCGCTTCATCAGCGATAGACTGGAAAGTGTTTGACACAGACGACTCGCCTATCACCAATATGGCTTTCTATAGGGGTTCTCCACAGTTAAAGGTCCGACAAACCCTGCGAATTGGAGGAATATCAATCAGGCACTCACCGACAAAAGAGTACCGGCATACCTCCAGCGATCCTCATTGACTACTTTCGGAATACAGTACTCTTTTGCATGCACTACATACTGAGCGATGGGGTCCCTCAAGGCTATGGACTAGGTCCACTACTTGTTCATAGAATGCGAATTCCAAGGTCAGGACACACAAAGCGACACAGGACACAGAGGGAAGTAATGCCTCTAAGTCGGTAGTCATCAGGAGTCATGCAGACTATAGTAGTAACCATTGGTGACCACAAGGGTTTCTAAACCAGGGGTGACGACACTTACAGCCAGACTCTACCAAGAGCGAAAAGGTTAAGAAAATGGCAACAAAGTTCGAAAAAGCTTCGAAAAAGGAAGGTCATGGAATCAATTGGGTAACAAATATACAAATAAATACAAATAGTTGGTGCAACAGCTCCATGGGTTCAAGGGCGCGCAGTTTTGTTATTTAAGAACTTTTTCCGTGACAGTTATACCCTCGAATGTTCGTCAGAAGTTCACGAGACGTGGGCACGAAATTCACGTGGATATAGTGTCAACAGAGAAAAGTATACCATGACTCTAAGCTTCACATACCTCGCAGAGTAAAGTCATTCTAAGAGCCACACAAGGTTGCATGGTGATCATCCAATAAAACCATCCTATAAAAACTGTCCTGAAACTTGGCCCCAAAATACTGATTTAATAAAAAATTGAAGCTAGCTTCGACATAAGTATTAGAGAAAGTTTGAAGCCTTCAAACTGTAGGAAGACCTTGATAGATTCTGGGCTTTTAGGTATCAAGGTGTGGGCCGCATCCACCTCTGCATTACTAGATCTGCCGCGTGGGAAAGATGTACCACATAAGACGAGAGGGCTCTACAGACAACTGGAGTCATTTTCAAGTTCAAATTTAACTTCGTGTCCGTCAAAAATAAGGGAAAAGGCTTCAGAACATTTCATTCTGAACTGAACGTACAGAAACATACTTAGGTAGGTAGGTAGGTAGGTAGGTTATCGTGTAAGGGCGCATTAGAGGCCACACTTAGACCAGTTGAGATCCATTGTGGTACCAATTAGTCTTAAAATTACCCTTGGAACAAGCAGATGGTTAATATAAAGCGTTGGAGACTATTAATGTTGGCGTTAGCCAGGTCAAGAAAGTATGTACGTAAGTGCGATTTCCTTCGAGGCAAGAGAGCTTGGCACGTATAAAGGAGGTCAATGGAGGTCTACAGAGGGATCTCATTACGGAACACTGATACCAATAATGCAGTGAGACCATCTATGAGCTGCTTTTTCTGCCTGATCAACATTGGAGCGCTTCTGATCCAGCTTGGGCCGGGTCTGTCCGGAAATGAGGCTCATAGTGCCATCTAAAAATTTACAGAGTTGAGGTTAAGGTGCAAGATTTATCTTAGCCGCTTAGATCTGTAAGGTTATGGGCAATAGAATTTCTTGGAATATCACTGTATCCTGGCACCCAGACGAGGTGATGGTTCAGCCATCTCGACAAGAGACAGGCAACAATTGAAGCCAGTTTTCCATGCGAGAGATTCTAGAGGTTTGATTGAGTCTTAATATCAAAGTATACTTATGTCACGAGTTTAAACACTCCTTGGTCACCATGATCTCCGCCTGGGCGACGGTACAGTGATTGACAATCCAGCTTATGTTTCCTAAACTGGAGAAGACACTTTCTCTTACTCCTGATTCTGTGGTTGGTCCATGTGGATAGAAAGATACGAAAGAAGTTGATTCTTGCGTGAATCAGAAGTTGAGGAAATCGTAACCTTGCGGGAGGACTTCAAGATTATCTAGGATAGAAGAGTGTCCTATCCTAAGACTAGACCAGTGCAGCTTTCGAACCAGTAGAATAGGCTGCCACTTGTATGCTATAGATGTCCAAAGGCGTTAAGTGGAACAGCATGTCCAAAGCCGTTGTAAGAGTGGTTCTAAGTGATCTTCTGATGGAAAGGAGTAAGGTAACATACACACCAGACGATCACGCCGTAATGAATACATATGTATGTAGATCCATGGCAGTAGACGCCATTTATTTCCAATTGGCTTCTTACAGGAGTTCAAGGATGTTAGGTCTCCAGCTAAGTTTCTGATCAAATATGAGACTCAAATATTTAGTTTTGTCGGCAAGTATTGGGCTCCTCCTCTGCATAATTTTGGAGGCTCGAACTCTGGAGTTGTATACCTCTTAGTGCAGAGGACAAGTTCCGATTTTGAATGGTGATACTCGGCCTCAATCCCTTAATTCATTTCGAGAGGTTAGGCGGAGCTAAGGATTGCAGAAGAGCTCTTTGCCTTTTGAGGTATTTGCCCGAAACAGCTATAGCAATCTTGACCACATAAGCAATTGCGTCACAGCTTTCATATTCCAGGATTAGAAGAAGCTCATCTACCTGTAAGTCCCAAAAAGAAGAGTAGAAAGCACTCCGCCTTGGAAATGTCTCCTACTTAGTATCCATCAAGCTACCCAACTAGTTGTGGTTTAATCCAGGAGATAATCGGTCAATAGCGTGGTAGCCATAGGTACAACATCGTGAAAAAGGTCTTTTGAGGTGGAAATTGGCTACCAGGGTACATTCTATCGAATCTAGAGATTTTTCAAAGATGGGTACCACCGAATGTAGGGCCGTTTCTACTGGTTTTTCTTTGCTAAACGCATACTGAGAGACTGACAACTGGTTCGCTTCGATAGTGGAGCTAATATGGGCGTGTATCAGTTGCTCCAGAGTTCTCAGAAGAAAAGACTTGTGGGCCTGAGATCTTTGGAATTCACAAAGATCTGACTTCCCTCCAAGAGTTTGAAATATATATTTGGTTCAGAGACGTTCTACAAATATCAACCAGCCAGAGACAGTATGCAGGTAAAAGGCCCCTCAAACTTACAATGGTTACGTAGAACAGCTTTCAGATTCGTTAGAAATGAATAAATGATTGAAATCTAGAAGATGTCCATCCATCTATTCAAAATTCACTTCGAAATCCACTAAAAGATACGACCATCCGCTGACCACAGCACAAAGCCACCTAAACTTGATACTTTTGAATTCAAGTCATAATTATCGCAGCCTTGTTGGCTAAAATATCGGACATTTGACGAACGCTATGCACATACAGAATTTTTGTATTTTTTCCACAAAAAGATACACATTACCATTTGGAAACCTGAGATACTCTCCCAGATAGCGCTCACAAAAACTGCACAAACGCCAGTTTTTCAGTTTTTCAGGCTCTTTCCTCACACCAACCAACGTGGGGGCAGGCATTGAATGATATTTTCATAAAAATTAGCACAAAAAAAACCAAAAACGAAACCCAATGCAGCGGCATGTATCTTTAGGCGAGGTATGTACCCGCCGCCGCCGCCGCCGCCGCCGTTAACAGATACAACGGCGATACAACCTCATTTAGGTATACTATGACATGCGGTCAATAGAGTGACATTTTTTTGTACATAACTACCAGACATTCTGTACCAGTTACAGCCCGAATTCCGTCATGGATTTTTCAATACAGCTTTTGGCCTGGAGTGCGTATTTGACACCGCGACTAGCGCGCGCAGATGGAACATTAATTGCGTAAGTTTCGTGCTGTAAGTTGCTTTCGTTAATTGCTTTGGACTTTAGATTTTAATTGCAAAGTAAGTCATCATCATGCAGAGGTATTTTGTCCAATGATGACGGGTGTGTGGCTCGCGAAACAAGTTCCAAAGTTCCAAGAGGCAATATTGCAAAATTTCGTATCTCATTCGAATCGAATAGTTCCATTCTTGGAATTTGATGTCGAATGCCATTTAAAAAGAGCTACCAGCGACTATATACGAACTAAATAAGTTGCTAGAGCTACCAAATCCGCAGCGCATACGATTATCTGTGCCTTTAGATACTTCCTTCCAAGACAGACTGTATCTATAGATACTTCGTGGCTCCAAAAAGGGGAAAAAAAGATTCTTTCACGAAGGAATTGATATACAGAGAACACCGTTAAGGAACAAAGTTAAATTGCCTCCCATCACAAGCCATGAGTTAGTTAGTATCGAGTTGCCCCGATACCCCCTGGTTGTGCCATATAGCGAAACTTAAACTTGTTGTTACTCCATTTGTTATCTAATGGCGTACTCTGTTGGGGCAATTGCGATGGACGTTGTCCACCTCCAGTGATCCCCATTAGTGGCGTGGTGTACGACTATAGTTGCTTGCGCGCGCGAAAAATATTCCACAAACTCTGTATGTAAGCCTGCCATCATCATCATCATAGTTAGGAGACGTAGACGTAGACGTAGACCCAAGCAGTATAGCCGTCTTCATGAGCTGCTTGGTCATTGTGAAAAATCGATCTTTCACGGATCATGATCGAAACGATGCGATGATGCGAACAACGAACGCACGATCACAACCACAGCCAAGATGATGATGAATGAGAAGAGATGGTATGGCCGGCCAGAGAGTCTAGATTCTAGATAGAAACATTCTTCCCAACGGGTAAACGGATAGGCGCATGGATACACCTATTTTCTCGTCAAAAATCTTGAATATGGTAGAACGAATGCAGAAAAATGCATCGCTTTGGGTCGGAGATGATCTGTTTAGGTTTTGATATTCCTTTAAGTGGTCATGCGCTGGCTTTGTTAGGAGTTACTATATGTATCTTGTGCTAGTGTGTATCTGTGTGTGTGGTACGTGACTTGAGAGAATATAGATAGATATACGCTAGGAGCGTTCCTCGTACGTTTGTGTGTTCGTTCATAATGGAGTAACAACATGCTGATGCAACCTATTGCGTTGGTTAGATAAGTATTTATAGCCATTATGAGATATGTACATTGTAATGCAGACAAATGAGGATATTGGGTTGGTTGTAATGATTTACGAAATGTTCCGGCTTGTGCTACTGGGTGGTAATTGGCCAATTTTTCATTATGTGACGTGAGGTTTCTACAGGAATGTATCTAAACAGAATGTTCCCCTATTTAGTTGACTGAAACACCATAGAAAGCCTGGGTTCTACTCAAGAGTAGCTGTGTTTTCAACGGAAAGGCTGAATCTGTTGAAGCATGGCTTAAGCTTGATTTGAAGAAGCAAAAGGTGTCCTGTCGTATGATGATCGCGGTAACCGAGGTACCGCGGATTTCAATGATTGCGGTAGTACGGTTAAAATTGTATCTTTTAGGCTTTATCGGCTTAAAGATACGTCTTAATTCACGTACCGATAAAGTAGGAACGAATTGTGGTTGGGGCATTGGTACCTTCTCCTCATATACATCGCCGGAACTAATATATACATACATATATTCCGTTCTACGGAGAGCCATTTTAGACTCTCCAAGGAGGATATGATATACAGGGGGTAGTGTAGATCCTCTGTATTTAGGCTTCCATGTGGCTTAAACCCAGGTTTGCTAGCAAAAAGTCAGCACACTCCTGGTATCGGGGAGAGATAAATCCTTTCACAAGTCTGGTGTTAGATAAGCGTACGTCTTGGCAATAGCAGGATAGGTAGCTTTCAATACCAGACGTTGTCAATAGCTTTTTGGACACTGGAGTCGATACAGTGCCAATTCTGGAATCAGGCGTAGCAAAACGGTATGGGGCTTAACGATCTTGTTACCTCAGTAGCCAAGGCGAACTGAAACAACTGCTAACCAGGATGAGATAATAGCTCCATGGATGGCGATTGCTACTTCCTTGCTGCACTTAATGCCCAGCCAATATGAATATTGTAATCGCCTATAGCAACATAGGCCTTGAAGGGAATACCTTGACCGGCAAGAGTCAGTTTCAGAACAGATATGATCTTCCACACTTAATCCTTAAAGGCGGAGCCCAAAAAGACATCGATGATCTCGAACTCTTTGACTGGCAATGAGTATGTGTACCAATTGCCATCATGACTGGAACTCATCCATTGGAATGCTCCTTACCAAGACGACCACGACCACCATCGCCACGAGAACCAAATCCTTCATGGAATCCACTATGGTCGGGAGGTGCATCCGGCATTCTGCTGTCTACGAAGTTATATCGGCGATGAATGCTGAACGTTCTTACCTCATCAGTTCACGTGGGGCCTGAAGTCAGTCACAACCGCACCAGAACAGACGGAAGTGAATCCTATTCTATCATTCCATGCTCAACAGACGAAGCCAGGCACATGCTGTGCCCTCACGGAGACCCGCCAAGGCCACTCTTAGCCGACATTTGCCAGAGAATTCTAAGTATATTGAAGGTTTCGAAGACTAGCTTAGATGTTAGAATCACATGCACCATGAGCATTGCTGTATGAGACCATAGGGGTTATGACCTGGCCGCTAACTAGAATGAGTATGGAAGATACATCCACAAGTTCATGTTCATCCATTTATGCGCCGGCCAAGGTCACATTGAAACATACAGACTTTAAATTTTGTTGAGGGATAGGACTACTAACTACAAAACAAGGCGGTAGGCTAACCGCTAGACGTTGAGGAAAGGAAAATACTCAATACTAGCTAACAGGTCTGTGTTTTACTGAGTCACGCAAATAAAGGATTAGTTCAAGCCATAATCCGACTTATAACACAAAACTTACGGACAATCCAATGAAGTGCTTACCTGAAACGAAAAAAAGAAGAAAATCATTAAAAAAAATCAAAAAATCAAGAAAACCTAATAAAGTGGAAGTCACAGAGTCCTTAGAGTCTATATTCCATAAAAGTCAACCCATCATTGAAAAACAATTGACAGTTGATCTTATAGGAGCGAACCATTCTAGGTGTAATGGCCAGAAAGATGGTTAAAGGCTGATTGCACCACCCTGACTCAACAATGGCTCGTTGAGCCATAAATGTCAAAAATAAAAGCTATGTACCCTCTGCTAAGATATTTGAGGAGTACCTGGTACATGGATGGCAGCATTGAGGGAAGGTAACTACGGAATTAGTTGGACCAAGCACTTACGAAAGCCCTGAGCACTTCAAATACCAGCGCTCAATTCAATATTCCCCGGCAGATGGTCGAGAAACTGAACGAATTTCAATATCTTGGATGTGTGGTCTCGGTGGCACCGAACTGAATGTGCGCAGCAGTATTGGAAACGCCAAGGCTATGTATCTTCGAAATGCTATCCCAAGTCTGGAGAAGTAATGTTATCAACTTAAGGTCTAAGGGGCGACTGTGCTAATCCAGCGTAATGAGTTCACTACTTGGAAGGTGGGCATTACTACCACACGAAAGCTGCAAACCTTCGTAAATAAATGTCGATTCTTCGTAAAAGAATCATCTTGAGGATGTTTTCGCGCAATCGTATCTCGAACGACCAACTTCATCGAGGAACGGACCAAGAACATATAGAAGAATACAGCTTCATTGCGAAGTATGCCATGCAATGCAATGGAATCTCACTCAAGCAGGTAGATCAGCGGAACACCCTATGCAAGCGTGGCGGAGAACTGTTGAGGACGAACCGAGGTCTCTGGAAATGAGCTGGAAGTAGCTCAAACGTGTTGCAGAAATCCGAACAAGACGTTCCATTCGACTTATGACTCCGAGGGGTTGAGGGACTTAACTACTATAGCTGTGCAGCTTTAAAGACGTTTTAAGTATGTTCTGGATCACAGAGGGTAAATGTTGTTTTAAGAGTGGTTATAGCCAATAGCTTTAATCTCCTTTCAAGCGTATCCCTAGCCGGAAAACTAAGAGGCTTTTTCAAGGATTTGTCATTTTCTTTGAGTATTAGACGGATGAACACACATTAGGATTACAGACCCTGTGCTACCATCTGGATTGGAAGGTTCTTCTGGCTTAAAGGCCCGAGATTAGTGAATCCCCCGGTATCCCCAGATCCAAAGACCAAGTAGGCTGTTGAAATCTCCAACAAATAGGCATAGGGATAGACTGCGCTTAGTATTTTAGTTGATTCATCTGCGCATTGAGTTTCTTGAACAAGTACCACGTTGATGTCATCTTTCTGACAGGGAAGTGAAAATAAGAAAACGGTATGTACCAAAGGCCTACGAATGGGTATAATACACTCGGATGTTTGTCAGACGTTCGCCAGAGCAGGGTTTGAAAAAAACTTCAGTGTTGTGTGGAAAGAGAATCAAAATCTCTCGTGGAGTCAGGCCACTGGCCAGTGAGCTATGCATGGCAACAGCTTTTAAGCTTAACATCACCCTAACTTCCAAACTGAGATACGGTTTTGGCATGGATTAGTGCTGCAGAAAGAACATCCATTACCAAGTGTTCAATGGCTACAGCCGCACCTTAGAAAACTGTCTTTAGGTTTTTTACTTCCACAAACACTAGCTTTTGAGCCTCTACATGAAGCCAGGCTTAAATACACTCAACACAAAACGGCCTTCCTTTCGGATTCATAAGGAGTCATACCATGTTCGAATTTAACCGCGAGATCTCTTAAAGGAGTTGGCTATGCTCTGTCAGCATGGGCTTCATGTCGACGATCAAGCTGAGGATTACAAGTCAGAGTTGGCATTATTGTAAAAATAAGATTAACACTTAAACAGCACTCGTAGTTAAAAAGGTGTCAAAGGCAATTGTTGCCCTGCCCAAGATCATGTGAGCTAGGATATAGGAAAAGATTGTTCCTAGTCCTAGCCATCGATAAGTCTCTAAGCTTTTCTTCAAGATTTTGTGGAAGAAATTCGGAGTTATGTTGACATGTTGGCTGGTACTATACTACCTGGAATCGAGCCGCTTTGTGATGAGCCAAAGCGAGGAAGGCAACCTGTTGTGACATAAAGTACATCAAACTCTGGAAGTGAATGACTAAAACTTCAAGATGGAAAGGGTTGTGAAAAATTGTGACTAAGAACAAGTGTTTTGCATGCACCTATCTCCCTCAGGTCCATTCAGAGGATCGCTCCTGTAACCTTAGGATCAGGGTCATACCTGACTGACCCTTCCTTGTGTATGGCGGGCGGATCACCCTCTTTCTCTTTAAAATGAAAAGGCTAATCTTAGCCTTCCTGATGTTGGCAAGTGCATAGGAAGTGACTATCCTATTCGGCCATCCCGCTTCTGCAGAGGTCATTGGAGCGAATGCCCAGTCTTAGAACATGTCTACCCGGTACTTAGGGTGCAGGGGTATTTCCAGATATATCGATCATGGGAAATAGCTAAGGATGCGGCGGCAGAGATGACTTGTACTTGTCAGACGAACACCAATCGTGCCACCTACCTATGTACATCTACACTTAAGTCAGAACAATGGCGCCCAACGTGGGTCCGAAGGCGAATATGAAAAAAAAGGACAGTCAATGCACAACTCCATACCGTCAAACGCCTTGAACTGAAAAAAGAGATACTATTTCCAGTTCCAGGTTCATCGACAATGATTTGAATATTTCGTTTATCTGTGATATGCGAGACATCGTGTTGCAGATACTCCGCACCATGTCGACCCATTTCTATATCGCATCTACACATCTTGCCAGCCAGACTGTTTCCTGAAAGACTGAGTTCTCATTAAGCCAGCTAAGGCTTTCTTTGTTTTTGTTTTGTTCTTCAACACATATTTCTTTTTTATTTTTTCTGTTACCTATCCTGTGCGGTGGTTCTTTCAGCCAGCCATTTGGCACACACACGCGCGCTCCATAATAACGAAAACAGTCTCTTGCACTTCTGGTTTAGAAGTGGGTTAAGACTAATTAGTGTTTGGCACACAATGCGCAGCAATTTGCAGTGCGGTAGTCTCTCTCCCTCTCTCTCTCTCTGTCTATTTTTCAAAACAAATTCTTTCATACGAGTACACAACAGAAGCAAGTGATAGATACATGTATCTACATGTGGAAAAATCCACGCCCTACCGCACGAAAATGTTCCCATGCCAAGATTTCAGTGCCACTGTCACACCCCGGTCACTGGAGTGCATTCAAAGAGCTCCATAGGTACTGTACGGCCCACTGAATGAGCAGGAATTCCAGGCCACAATCTGGTTATTAGTCGGATTTATTCTTTTTCCAATCCTCAGTCGAATCAAACTATTCGAAATTAATTGTCCACGAAAAATCGACTCCAGTGGAACAAAAAAAAGTATCTTAATCCGTAAAATGGTCCGAAATCGATTGGTACCTACGTACAGGCGCTCGAAAGTTACTTTTCGGGGATTGCCTAGGATGCCAGACCGAGCTGCGGATACATACCACAATCTCGAAGCCCCCCTTGTTCCCTTAAAAAACAGACACCATCGTCATAACAAAGTGCCACCACCATGGACAACTGTATCTGGATCTGTGTGTCTGCCAAGTGTGTTGTTCCGAGAGACAGAAAGAGAGCTCTTTTGGAGGATTAGGGGGACTCCTGCTGTCCGCCTTGAAATAAATTGATGTGAGCTCGGCTGTACGTGTGACTGCAACATTTTTCTGTGTTGCACAGTTTATATCAATCGACCGAAACGAAGCACAAAAAAAAAGCGAAAAAAAACCAGACTAGGTCTTAACAAATGTAGTTGTTTCGGGCTTGAGATACTTTTGTCCATTTGGCTCGAACATCTGGAGAATTTTTTTTTTTCGTGGAAAACGAAAAGAAAAACTTAAATCGCAGCTGTGTGGCGACGACGACGACGACGACGACGGTGTCTAGTGGCATGGCACTGCTTTGGGCGGCGAGAAAATCGGTTTTGATTGTGGCACGGTGGCCCACAAGGACTGATGGTGGGGTCCTTGTGATTTAATTTTTTGGTTGGTTTTTGTGAATTGAATGGTTATGGCCCGCACTGCATGCTGAGGAATTGACAAGTGAAAAGGGTAAGATAGGTACGTGGTAGCGGCGACGCCACATAAAGTTGTTGATAGTGACACACAAGTTTTTTTTTCGAGAAAAACACGCCAACGTGGGTGGTGGGAGGAGGCTGGGAATGTGGAGAGTGAGAGAATTTATAGAAAGTGGTTTGTGGATGCAGATTTTGGGAAAATTTTTCATTTCCCACCGACTTTTGAATGAAAAGATACGGGCTGCAGGAAGAGCCACAAGAGGTCATCAGTTACAATGTCAGTCACTCGGGCAACTGTCTTGGAAGTTTGAAAGGCAAACGGTCTAAGGACCTTGAACCTTTTGTAAAAACGAGATCATCCAAGACTCTGCTGACAGCTGTCACCATAGGATGCCTTCTAACCAGAGTTACTGCTTCAACAAGTCGATTGGGAGGACTCTATCTGATCTTTGTCGGGAAGCGCTTGATACTAGCAGATTCCCCGAACAGAGATATGCCCAAGCACATAAAATGCTTCCACAAGGCCCATTACAGAGAGCTGGTGTCGGTACTTAGTAAGACAAAACGAATCAGGACGAACACTACTAATCCAAGCACATAGTGAAAGGTTTTTCAATAGCGACATAACAATTTTGTACTTTAATACAAAACCAGGTTTAAACTTTTTTTTATAAACTGTCAATGTCAAAACGTCAGTCGAAGCTTACATTTTTATTACGAATGAGCAAGGTTTAGAAATTTTTGAAAACTACATCGAAATTCTGACTCAACTTTAGGAGCTCTTACACAAATTTTCGATCGTAATGATCATCCCACTAGACAAGCTGTGCGTACTATACGGGATAATTTCGAATCAACACATTTAGTATTGGATGGTCCCGTACCTGATAGACAACACATTGGTCGAACGACCAAAAATATCGCAACCGCAAGTGCTTCAGTTCAAAATGTACCAAATCAGTCGATTCCACTTCGTTTACAGGATTTGCGAATTGGCTCCAAGGAATCTATAGCCACAAACGGTGGTCATATGAACAATAATCGAGTTCCATACTTAAAGTTGACATGTGTACCACACCCTGGAATAAATTTCAGTCCGATATCTCAAATGTTCTGTATTTCATTTAAGTACAAAATTGTTATGTCCTTATTGAAAAGCCTTTTAGATCAGTCCTAAGCAATCTTGACAATACTTTGGCATTGTTTGGACAGCCACCAAGCCACCATTACCTATGTTGTTTGGTCTAAACTTGGATTTAAAATGCTTGTACAACCCTAAGGAAAGGGTTTGGGCTGAATCAAACGAGTGGCAGGACAGGATCATGTCCGAATAAAAGGTAACGAAACAGCAGACGCCTCAACAAAAGCAATCTACGTGTCCTACATACAGCAGAGGAGGTCCTCAGATTCTTCTTCATTTCCGAACAACCTGAACCAGGAACCTTACAGTACTTCTTCTTTCATTGACCGTGAGGTTATGATCTGGAATAGAAGGGTCACTCTCCTAGAAGGTCTCTCCTATCTTGCTGCATGGCTAGAGGTCCGCCTGAGAGGCTTGCCGTTTTTACCTCACTTCGTCACTAAGACAAGTTAAGGGAATCCGAAGAATCTCTCTTTTGAACATGATAATACCAAGAGAGCAGGAGAGTGGTCTATCTTGCTTGTCATGGGTTCCTTTACATGACACCTTCCGCGAAGCTTTGAACTTCTTATTCAACCAAGCTTTGACACTCCTGCTGTCATGCGCTATATCATGCGACTCAGCTGTCGTTAAGTTGTCCTCATTTATACATTTTGTCCAGCATTGTGATCGCCTTTGACCAGCCATCATAGATCCTTAATCTGAAGGAATGGAAGGGCTTCTACATTCAAGTAAATGTCTGCCCTTGATAGCCGCTTGGATGGCTATGGTTCTAACGGGTGTGTGGGTTCATACACGGCAGGCTTCCCGTACAGCCACCAAGCGTTTAGACCTTCTGTGGGGCCTGTTCTCATGGTCCCCGCTGCGCCTAGACCCGCGCTTCTTTGCACTTCATTTGCCACCAGATCAACGCTCTGTAGGAAAGAATTGGACGGATCACCGCGGTCTACATCTATTATACCATCTCCAGGCGAAATCCCCACTTCTTGCCGAATGTTGTTTTGAGCGTACGTGGAAGACGACGCAGGCTTTCTTCAAAAGTTTCAAGTCTTGGGTCAAGCACCACTCCAAGGGGCTTGACACTGGGGGATAAGAAGAGCGATTGATTGTTTAGTCGTGGAGGTGTGAAGGTCGGTATTTTGGTTTGAGTGGTACAAAGCAGCTCTGCTTGGCTTGAGACCATATCCAATGGCCCATTTGCTAATCTAACTCAAAGCACCTTCCCCAATCTTACTGTTCACTGAAGGAAACATCCCTCAAACCATTATTAGCACATCATCCGACTTTGACTCCGTCTCTGTCAAGTCTGGACAGGATTTTGTTAAAGCCTGGAAGCCAAAGAAGAGTAGATATGATCACACCCTGGGGAGATCCATACTTTTGCTTGAGTTCGGCCGCCTTTTCGTGAGACCTTTGCAACGTCTGTACATCACTTCAAGGCAAGTCTTTTCATCTCTATTAATAGAGGTCAGTGGGTACTTTGACTTGAGCCGTGGAAAGGCGGTTTCGCTTCCCTTATCACAGCCTCAGCTTCATCTTTGGCAGGACCTTACGACGTGATTTGGCTCTCTCCGAGCAAGATCGCTATAGGGCATCTCGGAGGTACATACCTTGTCATGCTTTGTCTTTTTCTTTGCACAGCTTGTACCTTTTGGATTGGATTCTTCTATATACGTCTCCATACGAATGTCTGTAAGAAGGAGACCGTGTTCCTGGGCGATCACCTCTCTTGGGATCACGTTGCAATCGTTCTTAGCTCGGGGGTTCAAGAAACTGATCACCAAAGGGTTTCAAATCTGGGTTTCAGTTCCGCTGTAAGTTACCAGGACTTGACACATGGTCTCTCAAGGGTTTTACGAAAACATGATGAGAGGCTTATAGGTCTATGGGAACTTGTTTAGCTTCTCATACTCCAGATCGATATTAACTCACCGAGTTTCTAGTAACATATATCACCCACGTGGAGCTCTATCAGTGAGTTCTTCTATAGAAAAAGTACGACATGGAGTCCTTTCGCTCCCAAATGGATTAAAAACGAATCACTTAATGTAATCCCCTGGGAAAACCCTATCCCATCCCGCAACCGTTGTCGTTACTAAATTTTCCAGAGAAATTATTTCAAATCTCATCGTGGTTCGTGTATGCATAGTAATTTTAATCTCCTGTATACAGCGTTCTCCTGGAAATGAATTATCCTTCACACTTTCAATCGACCACTACACGACCGGGGAAAGTATCTTTTTTTCCAACTTAATTGGATTTTAATTCGCTGCTAGTAGGCAGCCACGTGCATATACATATAGCTTCGAGGGATAAAAACCATTTCGGAAGGAGATTAATTGAAAATGAGGTTAGTGGAACTATGTCCTTTCTGGGATCGAAAAAGGTCAGTTCTTCAGAGTTACCTAAAGAGCCCTACAACCTGTACTAGGTAGGTCAAGTGCGTCACTTGATGGTTTAAAATGAACCATGGCTGAGGTAAGTAAGTTGCCTCTTGACCTTATGTCTGGAGTAAGTGGTGGCTGTAATTGTATCTAATTAAAAGTAGAACCATGTCCTTGTCTGCCGTTCAGGAGGAACAGATATGGCTTTGGTATGAATAGTCTGCTTATGAACAGGCACATCCTTTCCATACTATGGGCCGACTGGTTGTTAGGGGGAAACGTACGCCTCATCCTAAATTAGCTTAGAGCTGTCGTGAGACGTTTGCTGCCTCGAAAGAGATACAATACTTCACTGAGAAAGACGAAACGTCGTTCATGTAGTCTCTTGGTTCAAGAGTCTTCTGGAGCCCCAAGGAAAATCTTTTCCAAAAATCCCTCTATTTCCAGCTACCTCAGCGGATCAATTCGGTACCAGGAAGCTCCTAGGTTGCCTCAATTCAAACTTAAACTCTCCACTGTATCACGTGCCATTGTCCACAAAAACAGATCCTACAGAACAGTTCCTTTGCAGCCTCAAACCATGCAAGTCCCCAAGGCCTGATGGTGTCGTTCTTCCTAAGCTTCTGCAATGAGAAGACATAGTGGCTCAAAGCCATCTTGTTTGGTTGTCAAAATCTGGTCCAGATTCCCAAACCTTGAACTGAGGTTGAAGTTGTTTTTTACACCCAAAGCAGGCTTGCACCAGGAACTTAAGAATCTCCGACCTATTAGCCTGTCTACTAGACAAGAAAGACTAATGAATGCCCACATGTGCCAAAAAGGTAGTCCATTCCAGTTCTATGCGTCCCAACGTGCGTCTTACAATGTTGAGGCAGGCTTACAGAAGGTTTCGGTCTTGAACATTGAGGGCTACCTTGCATTTGTAGGCCTGGAAGGTGATACTTCATTTGGAGTACTGATGAATCAGTTGCTTGTATGCAGGACTATTAGTCTACTGCCTGGACAGGGCATTGACTTGGTACCTGCGGAACTCCTAAGGTCCTATCCGGAACATGGAAGAGGGACTGGTTGCAGAGTGCTTGCCTCGCTGTCTCTGCTGCTTTTCTCTAATGCCCTTCCCTTGAACTCATTAAATGGGCCATCAAAACAAAACGTGTCCTCTTTACGAAGAAATGTAAGGTTCCCTCTATCAACCCTTCTTCGATTAATGGTACCGTGTGGCGCCCGGCTCTAAATAGACCTACCCATCTCAATAGTCTCCCTAACGTGTAAAGGCCTGCATGCCTGTATGTGCATCAGAGCTACACTGAGAACCTCGCCTTCAGCGGGGCTGGACACTATTCTCCGCCTGTTGCCCTTAGACATTCTCTAGCAAGCTAACACAGCTATCTGACTCAAAGCCTCCTCACAGTCGTCTAACTATCATGATGGAGACTCGTCAATCATTTCCTTTAGGCCTAGAAGACACCGACTACACCCCCCGACCTTGACCTTAATTTCTTGAAGGAGAGTTCGGTCTATTTCTACAAGGAAGGGGTTCAAGTCTAATGAAGGAGTGCGTTGACAAGCTCAATCTGAGCATCTTCCAGAGTCCTCGCAATCAAGGAAGCCATGACCCAGCTGAAATGCAATTCAATAGTCAAGTTGCAATCAAATCCCTGACATCGTCCTTTACTTCAAAGTCCGCATTGAACTACCGGAGTCAGGCTACATTTTATAGATTGGGTACGACCCGGGTATGTCCCTAGCTACACGTAAACTCTTGGTAAGGCTGGACACTAGATGGGAAAATATCTTTGCTTGGAACATTTCAAGGATATGTTTGGAAACGTGGTATGCAGTTGGTTCTATTGAATCACAGATGAGACACTGGGCACTTTATGATAGACCAACACGCGAAAAGGCTCGTGGTCTATTCAAATGACTTCTGTAGAAGCTCTTTTCAGCTTCCTATGTACTTGCCCAGCTATGTCCTTAAAAAGACTGCTCCATCCAGGAACTCCTTTCTTTGACAACCTAGGCGAACTGGAGTCACTAGGGATCAGCAAAGCCTCCTTCGTTTTATTAAAAATCCTCCAAGGGACCTTTACTGATCTCCAATCTAAACCCAAACCTATGGTCAGACCATCTGTTAAACTACCTGAAACTAAGCCCACCATGCCACATGTATCTGCGAACGTTATTATCCCAAAAAATGAAAGAAATTGGCTGCAAAAATATCCACACAATCGGCTGTCGGTTACCACGACTGCTACCGACAATAACCCAAATGCCAAGGCTGCTGCTCCGTCTTTGGGCCAACACGGTTGCAGCGCGCGCAGGCACACACACAATGTATGCATGCATAACTCTTTTAGATACATTATCCTCGGACAGACAGGCGGCGGCCAATTTTCACACCTGAACCAATAATTATTGAAATTCATTTGAAATTCAGATTTTCCTCGCGAAGTTGTTGAAAATGCGACTCAAGTGTTACATTTTAATTTTCAGGATATTGCCTGGGCAAGCTGGACAGCTGGACTGGCACTGGACTGGCAGTGGACTGGCAGTGGAATTTGGCTATAAGTTGCGGAATATTTTATTTTTTTCAATGGAAAGTGAAATGTGTGGTTCAGTGGCACATAATTGAGTTATGGACTTATGTATGTCCCACCGAAATGGGGTATAAGTTCAGATTCCCTTCTGTCGGAGATGAAGCAAAAGGATGGTCAAGCAAAACCATGTCCTTTACTGGGCACTTGCTGCTCCTTAATCATCTTCGGTCGTTGGAATTTGGAAACCATGCTAGGTTAGGTGGGTCATAGGGCCACGGACATAAGTCCGTATGAGTGCACTTAGATACTACTGGACACCAATGAAGAAGAGCACCTAGAGGGTTCTTTGTGGTACCTTGTACATGAAAGAGTAAGAGATTGGCAATTGGCCAACTTTTAAGGGACCAGATCGGAAAACAAGATCGAGGTCTAGTTGAAGGAGGCTAGAGTCTTGTAGCGAAGAAAAGGGTTCGATGTCATCAGCATAGGAAGAGACGCGGGAGTGTTTAATGGCTCTCTTAAGATCGTTTATGGTTAGAATGAAAAGAAGGGGACCTAGATGGCTGCCTTGTGGGACACCAGTGTAGACCAAGTAAGGAGGCGGTTTCCTTGGTAAGAAGATATCAGATTTTAAAAAACAAAGGTTCAGAGCCAAGGTCGGATAATTTAAAAAAGGTTAACTGATGAGGTACCTTATCCAAAGCTTTACTGAGATTGTGTGCAAGAACATCGACTTCGTTGCCATTTTCTAAAGTTGGAAGGGATGAGGTTTGTACAAGTTAATCTACGCTTCTGGGAGGCTTGTTGGCTAGGGGAAATAATAGGCTTGCAGAAGAAGAAGTCTTAGATTTGCTTATAAGCTTGGGTTGCGCATTATTTACGTAACACTTGTAGAGAAAGTTGGATGGAATGAAGAGAGTTGGAATAGTCGGAGAAGGCCCGTTGCGAAGAGAAACGTCTCAACTTGTTTCTCTTGTCTCATAAGGATCGATCGATGTCAACGATTATACCAAAGAAGGCAAGTAGGTGATATTTTAAGAAAGAAAAAGGACATGCAAGGGGAGAGCATTATTGTCAAAGGAAGAACTGCTGAGGCAATAGTTTTCGGTCATTCATTTGATGAAAGTCGTAAGAAGATAGAGCGTGGGCGCCGTGGCTCAAGCAGTTAGTACGGAACAAGGGGTTCCAGATTCAATCTCCAGACAACACGTAACATTTCTTTCACGGTCTTTCACCTTTCGCGAGAGTCTGACGAACATCCGAGAGTACCAACCGACATGAGAAAGCGTCTCAAATAACAATTTGCTCTTCGGATACGGCTGAAGGAACCTACTGATGCCCCTTCCATTGGAAAGAATATAACACACACAGCCCGAATGGTTGTGAGAAGCCAGGATCCCATCGACCACATATTTTTGTTAAGAAGACAGAGCTGCGCAATGATGTTGCCAAGGACGCGTAAGGACAGAAGTTGATGTACTGACATTGGTGGCCGGCTATGAACGAGAAAAGACAAGACCAACCTGACTCTTTAAGAAGACGGAAGTTAAATGTCGTGGTATTGGATATAAAGGTTCTTGGGACTGAGTAAGGAGGTCTTTCTGCTGGATGAAAGCCTTGTCTCGGATTTACTCACGTAACAGATTTATCGTGTAGGTATGCCTTCTCACGTACCATAGGTTGGCTGCATTTGTTCAACTGCTGGAGGCAACATGGGATCATGGGTAGATTCTGGATGATGAGTTGAATGTAGTCCGAATATAGAGCTGGATGAAGAGTAAGTTGGACGGCAAGACAGGAGACGTATGTTTTGGACCATGATTGCACCAGTTGTAAGGCCAAATTAAGGAAGCAGTTGCTGTCGGAGGAACTGACTGATGATTGATTGATGAAAGAAACTGATTGATGAAAGGCTGACGTACCCGAGAGGAGAAGACGGGTGAGTACAAGGTTTATGAAGGGTTTAAGTGGGCAAAAGTTCTTCGGCTCCGTATGGGAAGAGAGGAGAAAAGAGGAGAAGAATGGAGGAGAAGATACAACCGTGAACTCTAAAAGTAGTACCAAGATGTGGATGTGTTTCAAAAAGCCAAAATCGACTTCACTGGCTTGGCCACATCGAGTGATTGGACAATAAAGCTTCGGCAAAGTGGATCTACGAATCTCAGGTCCAGGTTCGAAACGAAAAGAAACACCGCATCTCTGTCTTGAGGATCAAGCTATTGCGGATGCCAGAGTGCTTAATCTGGACAAATGGCAGCAGCGTGCCCCGAATTGAAGGGAGTTAAAGGCTGCCATGTCTCAGGCAGAGGCTCTTCACGGGTCGGGAGCCTGTTAAGTAAGTTTAGACTTAGAATCTTTCCTAGATTTAGGTTTAGTGCTAAACTTAAGAATTATCCCATCTTTGGCTGATCTGAACTGGTCTACTTAGTCTACAAAATGAGTCGCGATTTTGATAATGAAAACGTTGCATCGGGTTTAGTCTTCAAGCCTTTCATTCCAACCGATAGGGGTTCGAATGGTTCCAGGCCTCTCAAAGAAAGGAGGACGGAACTCGAGCTCGAGGCGACTACGAAGGAACTTGAAATAGTTAGTACCTACGGTTGCTTGTAGAAGAGGAGGTTGAGGAAGCGACTAATGGTTTGGGGTATTAGAGAAGAGCGCCTGGTTAGAGAATTGTTTCCAGTGCTTCTGTAGGTGTTATTCTCGTCGATCCTAATACCCCCAGATAGCCTGCTCGTGGAGTTCGTGTCATGATTTCAGAACGTCTTCCACCAAAGAATCGAACTGAATGTTAAAATGCGTCCTACCATCGCAGTGTATAGCAAGTCTACCAACTTTAGGTTTAAGCCCCCTTGTCTTCCCGAAAGCTTCTGTGCATGAGTATGATGCCACGTAACCCTTCTTGACTCCGTTGCCTATGATTTCCAGGGCATGAACTGGGTGTCCACTGTAGTAACATGGATCCAATCAGACGGCTGGGACATAGAGAATTTACGGACAGTAAGGCTGTGATTTGAAGGTCGGATGTAAGACAGAAGGGTTTCAGATACAAGTCATAAGTCAAGCCTCAACTGGGGCCAGAAGGTTCATCTTCGATCTCCCGGTTGGCTTCCTCAATAATTGTACTTCGGATATGATGCAGATACCCATTACATTCCTAAGAGTCTCAGCGAAACCACAACAATTTCTAGAAAGCAAAACGCAACCTGTTCCGTTCAGAATGCTCTTTAAACGCATAAAAGTAAGAATAATCGATTAAACATGAATATCCAGCGAGTTCCTGCCACCACACCACTTCCAGACCCACTCCACTCCACACCGAATCCAATTTGCATCCCATCTACCGCTAGAACAAGACCACTGCTGAACGAAATCCCAAAGAAACAAACGAAAGCAAGGCACATTCCACTTTTCCGAGAACCGTTTCCACTTCCCAGATAGTTCAATGCACTCGGCCCATCTAGAATCTCTTCCTCGTCACAGAGTGTCGTGCGTCGTCATGGTGGCGATGCAAAACTGGATGTGTAACCAGAACCACGGATCAATAATAATCATCATAATCATTGCACAGCGTCGTCAGCGGCTGCCGCCACTATCATCATCATCCTCATCCTCCACCCACAGTGATTACTTGAGGCAGAGCACTCCAGCCTTAAGTGGTCTCTCTCTGTCTCTAGTGAGTCGCCTTTGCGAGGAGGATAAGTGGTTTCTTCGGCACCCAGCCGCTGGTCATATGATCCGAACCGAAGGGGGTGTCCCGAATTCTTGTCCGTGTGCGATATTTTAACAGATCATCATGGAATCAATTTAGATCAATTCCACGTCCTCCGCCATGTCCAGCGTCAGCGTCTACTGGTCGGTCATCTAGTGTGAGCAAACAATTAAGGATCGGAGGGGTGACCGGCGTCGTCGCCTGTGTGTTTGGCTCAATTTAGCGACGGGGGGCTATAATTTCTGGCTTCACACGGAGGAAATTATAGGGCGCAGGCCAGCGGTGATGATGGTTTGCAAATTCAATTCCAGTCAACAAGAAGTTTAATTAACTTCTCGGCGTGTGTGTGTGTGCGGGGATGCGTGAAATGGGGTGCGCTTAGGACCCTCGTATCTCCCATTAGGGCGCACATAAACGGTGCCAATTGAATTAAAGCTAGTTAAAGGCGACTCTCATGGTGGGACAGTGTTTAAAGTAAATTAGTGCCTTGGCACAGGAGTCCTTAATGGGGATACTGGGGTATAGGTACTGCTGGCGAGGATAGACGTATAATCAGTGTCTCCACTGAGGCTTAAAACTTACGGACAGTGGAATGGAATCCTTACCTGGAACGAAAAAAAAAGGATACACTTGTTAGAAGGAGCTTCTATTGCTAAAGTAGATGTTAGGACATTCATACAAGGCTTAGACTACATGCAGTGGAAGTCGCTTATAACGACCGTGAAGGGACCGACGGTAGAATAGCTTGAAATATATTGAAATCTTACAAATCGTAGCGCAACTGGTGGTAGTGAGCGAGGTCGTTATAAGCGACGTCCACTGTAGTTCTTAGAGCTAAATTCGCTCCCAGGCATGTATGCAGGCATAGAACGTAGGGATCTTGGAAATACAACAATCTTGCACGAATTCAAAGGATAAACAAGGTCTTAAAGGTTCCAAATTGTATTCTAAACCTGTTAGATGGCACCACAGGTTAGGGTAGACTCGGGGTAGACTCAACAAGTGTCTCTAGATACTTCGAGTAGTTGTCCACTCTGTCGAGTCGTCCCTTCGGCATGGTTCCCATCCTTAGCATGTACAACGATAGGTTCAAACCTGTCTGACTAAATAGATGAAGCAGAAAGCCCCTTAAATAGTGAAAGATGCTCAAAACTTATTTGTTTACATACTACGAGGCCTACCAAAACAGCTGAAGGGCTAGTAGATTCCATTTATCAAAACTAAGTATAGGGCTCGTAATAGTGAGGCTCGATGGAAGTATCAAATACTGTGAGGTAAGGCCACTAATCACATTCCAAGGTGGATACCAGTATCATCTCAATACAAGATCAGAAGGGATTGCCAAGTAAGTAGTAAGTAACAGGGTACAACTGGTACGACTCAGTGAGAGAGCATATGAATATCTGATGGGGTTCCACAAGGGTCGGTACTAGTTCTGTTCTTTTACTCTCAAGGAAGTCAGAGTTATACATAAACTAAGACTTCTAGAAGTGCCAAATCCTAGTGACCTTAGACGAAGTAAGTGCTAGTCTGCATTTACGCCATGTATACGCTCAGGGACCAGCAGCCTATTAAGTTCCAGCTATGGCCCAATCTCATTGAAAATTGAAGAGAGCAGAGAAGTCAATTGCAGGAAAGAGGACAGACTGCGCACTCTGGACGTTGAAGTATACTGGTGGAACGATGAAATCACTGCCAGACTGCACACAGAGTACCACAAGGCACACTGATTGCACCAGCACTCCAGAGTACAGCAGTCACGGGGAACTCCACGAGAGACTCATAATCGCCCGGAGAAACATAGAAACCCCAACTGAAGGTAGTAAAAAGAGAAGCTTCGCCAAACTGTCCAATGGTTGGTGGCTCTACTTTTCGTGGAAGAACACGAAGAGAGGGTAAATAAGTAAGGAAGACGCCAAAGTAACCAATACGTCTACGCTATTGTAGAAGATGTCTGGTAAGTCTGCGTAAAAACCAAGGACAAGGACAATTGCCTCAAATTGGCGTCCACACATATTAGTAGGTTTTGAATATATTAAATACTTTTCTCAGAGAAGGAGTATTCACCAGCCAGTGGAAGGAACAAAGACTGATTCTCCTACAGGAAGATAGAAACCCGCACGTATAGACCTCATCGTATAGACCTTCATCATATGAACCTATGTACATGCAATGGACATGAAATAAATTCTTCAAGGCTCCATACTAGGTTCGCTATTGTGGAATGTACGATATACGTTCTCAGACTTGAGAGTCCCGAGATCTTCCAAAATAATTGGCTTTGCCAGCGACGCTGTTAGGCATGACTTCAATGAATATCTTAGGATAGTCCAGGACTGACTGAATCTAGCAGAAGAAAAGACAACCACAGGGGAGCTATGAAGACTATAAGAGTACAATCATGGACCATCAAGTTAGAGTTGAAGTACCTTGCCCTTACTTTAGATGCAAGGTAACATCTGCAGCTTGCAGCTGAAAAGACATGACATGCAACGGATGTCCTGGTAAGGATGAAGCAAAATACGGCTCCCAAATGGGGACTGGTACTATGGAGACGAAATCGTACAAAAAGAAGACTGAGACAGCTTACAGAATTAACTGGTGACGCCTTCTGAACGATTTCGTACTACGCGGGATGTACTATATAGTGGGCGGCATGGTAGACATTCCTGCTTCTAGACAACGGCTACAGCACCAAGTCGAAGGTATACAGAGGTTCCACCAAGGACATCCTGATGTACCATCCTGATAAACAAAATAGGCCGCAGAGATTGATCGCCAATATACCTAGACGCAGAATGAGTTACATTTCTACCTGACCCAGAGATTTACTGGCTATGGATGCATCAGAGCATACCTGCACAGCTTTGAGTAGAATGACATCACCTTTATCCCAATGCGCAAGGAAGCAGTGGAAGATCCAGAACAGGCTATGTTCCATTGTCCACAATATCATGAACGCCACCTTCTGGTGAATAAATTGGAAAAAACATAGCCCGAGATAGCATTACTTGACAGATGATGAGCAGGCAGGCAAGAGGCTTGAGAATCACTTAGGGACACTATGCAATGAAATGCTTGACGGCAGTGCCTCTTGGACTAGGCTTCGCTCAATAGGTCTGAAATTAGCGGACCACAAAACTGATTCGGTTCTCATAAGTAGCCGCAAAAAGGTTGAGCGTCTGGTAATATGGGTAGGAGTGCCTGAGGGTACTGCTTGGCCATAGACTCAGCTTCAGGCAGCACTTAACTTACATAAGCTCTAAAGCGAACCGGGCTGTGGGCGTAATATCCAGATTGTTCCCAAATATAGGAGGACCCAGGCAGCCGATACGAAATTTGCTTGCAACAGTGAGCAAGTCAATCCTCTATATGGGCACCGGCAACACCTATAAGTTCATACAGGAGAAGTCCAAACTCGGTTCATAGAAGTGCATTGCTCAGAGTATGCTTCCCATATAGAATAGTCTCAGGACTAATGGTCTCAATGGAGAAAGCCCAGAGCGAAGAGCCATCAGTGCAACTGCTGAAATAGAATGGCAACTGCGAAAAAGGCCGGTGGATATACGAACTACTACCGAACTTAGAAGAGTCAACGAGAAGCAAGCCACATAAGACTAGCAGCGCTATAAAAACCACACCGATCGCAGCACTTGAAACCATAATTGCCTCAATCGAGACCGCCCCAATCTAGACCTATCTAGACCCCAAGCTAGACCTACATCTAAAAGAAACAGTCTAACTTGTGGACAGAGTGAGAATCGGGCCATTGTACCACGGCAATGTGCTCCAACCAGAAGTACTTGCGATAGTAGAAGCGGCACGAGGTATTTCCACGAAACTCCATTCCAGTAAGATAATCGACGATGATTGACAGTCAAATCGCCATGAAGGCCATATCATCCACAGTCGTCGAATCAAAACTGGTTAAACGTTGTCGTGAAGAATTCACAGCTCGAGCTGGCGGATGAATTGGCAAGCAAGAGGTCTGAACAGGACCTGACAATGGTCGATACCTGTGTTCTACCGTCCCTAGCTCTTGTTCAACACACAACATAGACAGGACCTTTGTGAGGCTGGCTTACGCGAGATGGAACGCACTCCCATCTTGTTGTGTCTCCAGAAAACTTTGGACAAAGTATTGTGTCGATAAAACCAAACAGATCCCGGTGCTTAACAGACCCAACTAAGCACTCTTTACGGGGATCATCATCGGCCACAACCTCATGGCGGCCCAGCGTAGTCGAATGCGAGGAGAAACTGATGACCTATACAGAGGCTGTGGTGACAGATGGAGTAGAGTGTACTTTTCACTTCCTCTCCGAATGCCTAAGCCTACGCAGAACCCTCGGTGAATATCAATTCGAAGACCTGGGCGACCTGTAGACCAGGGTAGTTCAGGAAGGCCATGCAGCTACCCCAAAGCTAATAAGAAAAATTGAATTTGTTTTCACGACAGGGGCTCACAATAGATCCACCAGTTGGGGCTATCCCGTTCTACCTACCTACCTACATAAGCCATGTCACCTTGCAGAAGCATGTAGCCTCACATGCAGTTTAAGTGTAGCACGGGCTACTCAGTGAATATCTATGAAGGACTTCACCCCTCCATCGCATTAATTCTATGAATCTATCAGCACGGCTTTAACCTTCACCCTATTAGGACCGACGACCTAGCTATTCCAAAACTCAAACAAATCATCAAAAATTCAAATGAATTCAAAAGATAAACCAAAGTTTCAGCACAAAAGATAGATAAATCAAGTCGAAGCACTCCAACCTTTCCCTTGCTTTGCTTGATTGTTATTTGCTCGAAGCACGTTCCATCCTACCATCCTCCGGCGGGCTTAATTGACAGGGTGGTACATACTAAACTCGTTTTAAAGAAAAAAAAAAAAAAGATTTCAAGTTCCAGGCTTCCACACATTGCTTTGGCCAAATTGCTTCGTTGCATGCTAATTGTAATTTTCTCACCATGAAGCCCGACGAAATGGAAAAGAAAAAGAAAAACCGAACCTAAACTGTAGCACAAGTATCTACAGCGCTAACCTTGAGCGATGCGATACTTTTTCAGATACACAGACTCGAGTCGCATGTGCTGTGTTCACCTGGAACGGCTACATCCATTGAATTCTTCTACAATGGAACGTTTCCGTTTGCGGAAATTATCGCACCCAACACCCAAATAATTAGCTAATGAATGAGACCTGGAGACCGTCGAATGGGATCAAAACATAAACTCTGATGCAGTCACATCCATGTGAGTATCTGTGTGAAGATCTGTCGGATTGGAGCGGAGGGGGAAGCTTAATTTGATTTGACAATGAAAACGACGACAGCGACGACGATGTAATTCGTCGGGACGGATCGATGTGGCATGGCGACAGATGAGGTGGAAATGTATCTTTTTCTGGTTCTGTTTGTCATCCGATAGTAGTTTTTGTGTGTGTGGACATAATAGACTTACAGGGGATTACAGGTTGATGGTTCGTGTTTTCTTATGTAAATGATGTAATTGTCGGACGTTAAGTCGATGTTCTGTGGGGACTGGGAGGGTTTCCTTCGGAAATCGATTGAAGGATGAGGGAATTCTCTTTTTTTTTTGTGGACTTAATCGCTTTAAGTCGAACATTTTGACACCTCGGTGGTTTGGTGGATGGTGTCGGGGATTTTTTGATCCGCTTACGAGCAGGAAGCCGACCTCATTAGGACACTCGTGAATCAAAGAAGAAGCTCCAGTAAGAAGGAGCGGAGGAAGTGCGTACTTGGGGGCGCGCTTTCAAGGGAACAATTTGTTTGAGTGCCTTTATCCTTGGGCTTACCAGCCTACCTTTGCCGCATCTGGTGTGGAATTTAAGGCGGTAGGCGATTGTAGGTGTTTTACTCTCGATGCTTGTGGAGGCTCGAGTTCATCATCTTCCTCCAATGGTACACAGTAGCTTTGTTGTTAAATATTGGACCACTCGAGTCAATTGTTTGGTTGAAGTGGATGTCAGTAAGTGTCAGTGAGTTGTGACACCATGCGGATGGCTATATCGCAATCATAGACGCTCGCAGATTGTGCTATGACTTCTTAGGCATAGCAACGGACCATCAAGTCTTAGGAAGACTCTAACAAAGACAGTAAATCCGGCATCTAATACCAGAGACAGTGATGGACATACTACTTACATACACTGGTCGTCGGAGAACCATTATCCCAGAGACGTTATCGGGATTGAATGACGAAGAAGTAGCGAGCATGTAATGATGAGAGAGGCAATCAAGTCGCGTTCCAAGAATGGACAACATTCGGGCTGTCATGCTACATGAATCAGAGGACTTGGTTGTTCCATGACTCTAGCAACATTTCGCAGGCTGACTTAAGCTAGATTATGTTCCGAAAGCAAAGCATTTTCATTTCAAAGGCAGGGAAAGCAAGTCACATGATCTGAAAGCACCTGGAGCCTTCATTAACAATAGTATCGTCCTTTCTACTAAAAAAATTGGAACCTCAAGCTATCTATCAAGATAACAACATGCATGCATTCGAGGAAGATTGGTAGACACCGTTACTTACAGGGTCATGTGAATGATAGAAAGATCCCCTCACTTCAAGGACTTTAGTCTGAGACCACTCATAGACATTGAAGGAGTGTTTGACTATGCAAGCGGCGATGCAATCCTGGATAGCTTACCGAGGACAAACTGAGCACTGGACTCTGGAATGGAATTGCACTGATGATTAGTTGGAGAGCCATACACTCACCACTGGGAGATAGAAATATCCGGAAGAGAGTTTGCAGAGAAACGTCCCAAGGTGAACTACTCTCTTCTCGAATGTGAAGTCTGGTGGTTTACGAAAGACTGAAGGAAAATGGCTTCAAGGTGTCGTGACATCCAGGAAAGTTCCGTCAAGTTCTAAGTACAAAGCGCATTTGACCAGTCCTGGGCTGGCAGCAAAGGGCTGGGAGTCCAGCCACCCAAAATGGAGTGATTTTCATTAGCAAGAGATGGACCTGCAGCCCCTTCCAAGATTAGTGGAATTGAACTCAGACTCTCAAGATCGGTGCGATATCAGGGCTTAGTTGTCAATTCCAAATTAAAGGACATCGATGAACATATCAGGAATGCAAGCATAGGGCTTTAAAGGAGCCCTTGTACGCTGGCTGTACCGCTCGATTATAAGACCTATTCTGACTTATGGTTCACAAGTATGGAGGAAGGCCATTGAGGAGCAATATCAGGCTTCTCACCTCACAAAAATACGGAGGGCAGCTTGCATCGGTATCAAGTGTGATACAGTAGATTGACAGTACTGACAATGGCAATGGAGACCATGCTCAGTCTCATTCCGCTCGATCTGTACTGCAGTAGTCTGCCGGGCAAAACTGCTCTAAGACTGAAGGAAGTGCGATCACGATCATCGAACTCTTATAATCGTGAATCGATACTCTATTAGTGGAAGGCCATCAACGGATTGACGGTAACTCATCACAAGAACCCGATGTACCAGACTAATTCTACTCGAAGCACCGTAGAACCGACATTAAAAAGAAACTGCCTTTCTACACAGTAGGTTCTAAGATGGACATTGGTACAGGGACTGGGGTCTGTTGCACAATGCTGAAAATAGACCGTTCCTTGACTGCCATGTCATTCAACCCAAAATCCAGGCTGTTACTCAGGCTACTAAACTTATACGTGAGAGCCGTATTATAGCCAGCCAGGCAGCTGTTAAGACTCTGGGCTCCGCGGTAACTAGATCGAAGCTTGTGAGCACCAGAGATCCATAGCCAGAAACTGGTCGAACCATGGACTCATCTAGACACATGTGCAATGGCCAGGGCACTATGGCCGGTCCTACACAAGATGGTATCTATTTATCTGGTGAAGCTTACTCGTCACAATGCATGGGTTTCGTCTGGCACTGAGCTATTCGTATTTATGCAGAGCGCTTCTGTGTACTACACAACGACTGTTGGCGAAGTCACCTCACGACACCTACTCTGTGACTGTTCTGCCCTCTCTGCCAGAAAAATCAGAACTCACTGTAGTTACTTATTGACTGATTGGGACGACGCGTGGGCTCACAGACTTATGACATATGAGTAGCGAGTCCGGTCCCAAAGCACCCATCAACCTATACACAGATGGCGTGTGCTATGAAATCGAAAATCTTCACCAAACAACCGACGCATAAGCTAGAGAAGGTCATAGGCGTATAGATCCAAAGGACCCCATGTCTTGCCAAAAGCAACCTTACGCTGCTGGAAAACTGAAAACGCCTTGTATGGCTTCGATTTGACCTGCTTTGCCGAAAGAAGTCTTTAATCTGGGATCAGATGTCTTTCAGCATCGGCTGAGTCAGACAGCTTACAATACTCCGTCTCGTGAAGAGAACAAGGATGGATCAAAAGCGTATTGCTAGTCCACCATTCATCGACCATGTCCAATGCATCAGAACAGACAGCTTGCGTGATTAAACAATTAATTACATGCCACTATATGTTGGCAAATGTAAGAGTGGAACGAATCCCTCCAGGGTATATCCTAGTTAAAATGGAGATAAGCTTATGAGACTGCAACAGCATAGCTGGTTTGCCGATTCCATAAAGTGGTGCAAAAGTAATTTTCCTTTGGTTGATTGCATAGCTTCTTTAGGATTTATTTGCACTGGGGTCGGTGCCTTCCTCTCTCTCCATGATAATGGCAACAGTTTGGATCTTACGGCCAAGGACACATAACACTCTGACCAGAATGAGAGATTAGCAAACCAGTCAGCAGAACAGGGTCTCAACATCGGTAACAGGTATTTTGTCACTGTTCCTCATGAGTATCAGTCACAATCTGTTACCAAATATAAAAGTCACTTAGTACATGGGACAGATAGTAACATTGTCCAACTCAAGTGCCAGACTATACCTAGAGATACAAGCAAGAGATGTGAGGATAGGGTAGAAGAATGAACTACTTTACTGTCAAAGTCATCAAACGCAGAGAATTTTCAAAAAACGTAATGATCTAGAGTAGATTTCCTGCATTTTGACTCAAAATCACCACAGCCACGCCCACTTTTCTTTAAAAAACACCCATTTTTCCATTCCAATCTCTCAAAAATCGACTAAATATACCTTCAGCTGTGTGATTTCGTAGCAATGGAACTGAAAATTCTACAACACAGACCCTATTTCTCAGAGATTGGGTTACACCATCAGGGACATGGTATCCCTTTAGAGGACTTGTGATTCCCTCCCCAGTCAACTCTCCCTTAAACAGTCCTTCCACTAATTTCGAATTGAAAAAATTATACAAAGCAAAACTGCGAAAGGTGGACTACCATCACGCATCCTTCCAGGATGTCCTGCCTGCCGCCCAACCCACTGTGACCCACATAGCGAGCACAACATTAACTCCAATTTTTATTTTCCTTGGATCATTAATTACAGACGAGGACGACGGCGACAACGACAAAGGCGGAACGGGTCCCGTAAATCGAACATATTACTTAATGAATAATACATCATAATTAAGCGAAATTAAAATAAATATTGCCGCTACATCCGAATCGTAAATTTCCATTTCCAAATGACCCCTCAGCACGAGAACATGAAACCCAGGAGGCAAGGCAGGACGAAGCAAAAAAAAACAAAAATAAATCATAACGTCCAGGGGACGGATAGTCTGTTGCTGTTAACCTGGCACAGTCTTCAGAGGGAATACATTCCAATGTTGGCCATAAAAAATCACCATTCGCAGGATAACAGTCCTTTTTATGCGAAGCGATTGCGATGGAACATCTAGGACCGCTGTTTAGTGACAGACACTTTGAAATCCAAATAAAAATTTGATTAACTAATCAATAGCTCGTCGGAGCCGGCCCGGCGGCGGTGGAGACAATCGATTTTCGGTTGACCTTCCCGAAGGCTGACGTGTATTACCTACCGATGGCAATCGTTCAAGACTTGGTTCTCAGCCTTCAATTGGCCACGGAGACAGAGAATGGATGTGTGATTCGGTGTGAACCACGCTAATGTGGCTCTTAAGTGGGCATTAGTGTCCAGACACTTCATTGTATGAGTGTTATGATTGATTGCCGCGGTGCGTGAGGGTGTTCAAGGTCTTGGGAATACTTGCAGATGGTTTACTACTGAATGTGGCATGGGAGCATGATTTGACTGTAGACCTTCAGGGGCATTTTCGTCGATGAAGGAAGGGTAGGCTACTCAAAAGCTACTAAGTTCACTGATGTCGGCATTCTCACAACTCAAGCTTATGTCTCTGTCCAGCGGAAGATTGTCGAAATCTAAATTGGGGTCCCACAAGGGTGTGCTCTGTCACCGATACTATTTGTATTCGTAAATGGCGATGTAGTTCCACTGCAATCCACAGAATTGCTCAACGTAGGGCAGGCGAACAATTGAAGGGAACCGACTCTTACTTCAGGAACTCATAGGTTCCTGATAGGCACCGAGACTTTATAGAGCCCTAGTTCGTACTGAAGGATACGGAATTTGTGGACTGTGTGCCATATTTTGCGGCATGTTCCCATCTCATACGATTTGGAACTTGATGCTCTCTCCATGGAAGTAATCATCTGTCTTGTCCTGGTCCTGCTGTACCTTATGATCATTCTAACATTCGTGAGTCGCAGGAAGGCAAGATTTCCTGCGACCAGTGGTTTCAGAAACTTCGATGTTGGTTTGGTGACTGCAGGTGGTGTTCGCCGACCGGGCGCACAGTTTGGGTCAGAACCAAAAGCACTATCCACTACAACATTGCCATCTGTGAGTTGCAAATGACAGTCACTCATTAGTTTAACAAATGCGGTACTAAACGGCACCCTTGCGGATACCCACTATATTTCTACATTCGGGTAAGTTTTCTAAAAAAGTTTGTTGTATGTTGATTGAGCTCCAACTATCAGACTGACATGCGAGGGGTTAACAGACATCGAATCTTGAATGAAGAGGTCTAGGAAAACAGATTTAGGATGGTTGCACTGGTGGCTTCAACATGGCTGTTTCGCTGGTAGCTAAGCTGCGACATCCATTTGTAAATTTTGGAACTTGTTTCCTAGGTTTCCACGAATATTGTGCTGCATCTGGATTTCTTAAATCTCTCGTCATACGTACTGAGTTTAAGAGTGCTACTAGGCCACTACGGCTTCGAGGGTTTGGATCATACTTTGTTCGGTTGCAGATTTACTAAGCATGAGCCCAGGTTCAACGCTCGAAACAGCTGAAAAGATACATTCGCCACAACCATGATAGAGTCAAAAAGTTGCTCAAACTTAGCGAATTAAAACTAAACATCTCACTGGGCTCTTCGAATGAAAATTATTGGCTTAGATACCATTTGAACAAGATGGGCCTATCCAACAAAGAAACCTACCGTTTGGTAGGAACTTAGCAGTGATTGCTTGAACGAGGGGTATTAAGTCTCGGTTCTACAAATATTTCAAGCGACAGATCCGTAAGGAAGCCTGGTTCACATGGATCGAGGGAACCAGTGAATTGGTTGGCAATTGTTGTTTAAAAAGCGATCCATGACTGTGCCACTCTAAGATAGTTGTCTAGGAATCAAACCTAGAACATCCCGCTCAATAGCCAGAAGTACTAACCACTGAGCCACTGTGACCTCGGTCCTGCCTTGTTTTTTTCGTTTTTCTAGCTTTGAAGCACTTATACCCTCAATCGGGATATATCCAGAGTCAGGAACTGGGTTCGTACAGTTTGTGTCTCTCAATCAGTTGAGAAGTCGAATGTTAGAAGGATCAAGGAGCGAAGACATCATCTTCTTCTACGGAAGTACAGATAGACTGAGAAAAGGTAGAAAAGCCAAGACTAGAAGTCAAGAGTACTACCAACCACTGTTGAGGAACGCAATGTTTCAATGTATTCAGAAGAAATGCGATTTCGTGACTCTCATACCATACGTGTTAGCGGGAAGTCATAAGTCTATTAGGGACGCCTTGAAGTGCAGAAGGACTTATTGGATTGCGGTTAAAGTATTGATGAAGAACACAAGATCAAAGCAATAAATGCCTTAGAAGTGGCTATAGTACACTTGAACTTTCCCTATAATACACCTTAAGTCAGAGGAGATCCGTCAAAGACTGTAAGGTACATAGAGAAGTACCCACAGATGTTCCCATATAGCGAATGTCCTTATGCAGGTTAGAGGAATAAAGAATATCAATGTTCCATGAAGCATTGTCACTAGAAGACCCAGCTTTTTCCATTGATTCTTGACTGTTATACCCTCGGATGTTTGTCAAACGTTCGTGAGTGTACAGAGTAAAGTACACGTACATATATCTCAACTCCTGAGATGAATCAGTACTCACATCAAGGCCACTGTTGATAACACTCTATTATCCAAGTCACAAGCGGATAGTATGCAGTTTGTTCTCAACATACTTAGCTGCAGCCTTTTCTTTAAACCGACGAAGACTGTGTAGATCCTGTGCACAAGTAAACTATAATCGTCTTTCAAATAGTTGCACCTACCGACCTAAAGCTTGACCCGTAAGCTGGAAAGGAGAGAAAACATAGTATAGCGTGTCAGGATATCCATGGCTCCCCTATACATGTACATACAATGCAAAAAGGAAGTACGTTCCACTTGAGGCCTACAACTGCACTCGATCCTAATGTATGAAGTACTGGTTTGGTGGGCTGCTCTAGTGCACTGAAAACCTCTTCCAGTGGAGTACTCCAAACCATGCTCACTTCCTTCCAATTTATATCGCCTGGTCATCAAAAAGGCTATGTAGCTCTACACATACACTGAAGATGGCAGGATGCTATCGTCATCTTCCACAGGTCCAACCATCCACCTGATCATAAGGGCTACAGACTCCCAATACCAAACAGAACTGAATGGACACATCGTCCAATACCACAAATCGTTGTCAATTCATACGGACTCTCAGAAGACTTGGATAAAATATCGACCTTTCCCTTAGCTTCCAAGCTTTTGCATCGTTTTTCAAGCCAAAGTCACTGCCTTCTGTTGAGCAGCAGATTGGCTAACATCAACAGGCGGTCATCAAATCCCTAGGAACCAGCATAACGAATATGTATCTCGTAACCAGGCAGTTGGACTGTAAAACCACACTTTTTGGTGGAGCTGATGAACTGTTAGGCTGGACGAGGTTCCTCTGGTGTAAATAGCATAAGCTTCACCGTCAGCGAGGGGTCAACGTCTTATGATAAACACCCCGACAAGGTGAGTGAGACCCGTCATCGATGGGATCAGCTGGCCTAGGATCATCTGACTTCTAAAGCATAAGAGAGTATCTCCAAGGTACATCCGGAATACCCCTACCAGACACTGAACTATTATAGGAAGACAAAGTCAGAGATTGGAATCAACGACTTCTGTAGAATATGTAGGGACGAAGAGTAAGCGGAGACTATTAGACAACATCAGGAAGGCTCCACTAGAGAAAAACCTTTTCAATGATCCAAGTGATCTAAGCAACTCCTGCTCGGCTAAGCTTGGCTTCTTCATACAAAAGAGGAAATGTTTCCTAGAGTTAGAGGGTGATCCTCTCACCTCACAAGTCGGTAACGACTAAGTGCATCCTCATCAAGAGGACCAGGATTCAAAATCATTCAATTTTGACATGGATTTTGGAAGATGGTTCCTGCAGGTTTAGCCAGAAGGTGATTCGATTGTTTTCTGACAGAGGGGCATTTAAGCCGTCAAGTAACCTTCATATGAAGTATTTAAGGTCCTTAGGTTCGCAATAAATCAATAAATCAGCTGTCCACATGTACTTCCAGTAGGAGTAGCTTTGCAGGAAAGACTTGGGACCATGGAGTATATACATATAGCCCTGACACCAGCTTTATACAGAATAGAAAGTTAATCCCTCGCTTACTGTACTGAAACTTCAAATGCCTCCTCTACGTTCGTGCGGGAAACTTAGATTAGTTTCGATTCAATTACAACGACTACCATGTGAACGATGCCACCGATTTCTGTGAAATTCGAAAAGCCAATATCACGACTTTAATCGAAGGCTTAATTCGTTTTCGTTTAATGGAAACCACGAACTTCAGCCGCACAATAAAGACGTAACACGTTCCGCCTCCGATGACATTCGCAATGCAAAACGAGCTCCACACACGAGAGTACCCAAACCAAATCCTCCCAAAACCCAAAATCGATTAAACGTATACCTAAAGTAAATAAGATGAGAAATTAAAGACGAAATTAAAATCGTGATTCACTGGTTCATGACTCGTTTGGAGCTTGTCTTGTCTTCGCGCAAGCCGTGCTCCAAGTATCCTCTGCCACACACCATTCGGTATGAGGATATAAAAATCGGCGGGTCACGTCGGAAACTTCATGTGCTTCCTACTTGTACTCGTACCCATCATCCATGAACTTTAGTTCGATGGAAATGTGTGGATCTCTCAGATACTTTTCTGTAGAATGCATCCCGTAGGGGGATTTGTTTGGACGCTTATTCCTTTACTGCTGACACGTGTCACACTGTCTTAGCAAGTTGAAAACCACCTGAAGGACGGAGTCTCTTAACCAGAAGTTGTATAGGTGCTGTAAGGCCGTAAGGCTTTAGCGATTTTGGTTCAATGATTGACAACAGTAGGAAGGAACTGCTGATGTACAGTTTCTCCAGGATAAGATAGGTTGATTCTATAATGAGTGCTGCTAAGTATGTAGCAAAAGAAGGACCATACCTTGCGACGACCACAGGGACACAAGTCGAAAAAAGAGCTGTGTACTCGTCTAAGTCTAACAAAAGACATTAGGGTACCATAGACCTTCCCTGGGAAAACTTGACACTGGTCGAAGCAAGTCCTGAACTAGAAGAGGAGGTCGTTCTCCAGTAGAGCCCATACGTAGAGTGGAAGCATCTATTCAAGGCAGGAGATGGCGAGGAGTAAATGTCAAACATGCGTTGAACTCTGCAAACCAGAGTCGCATAGTCCACTCACAGAAGGACTACTCTACGATACCGATGATGGAGCAAGGCAATACCACATATCAGGTGGAGTTCCACAAGGTTCGGTATTAGGACCTATCTTATGGAATATGATGTATTATAGGGTTCTAGGGCCTTAGAATCCCCAATAAGGCCGAATTGACTTTGCTTATGATAGCAGTTCTAGTAAGCAGTCGCAAAGAAAGACAGGCAGGGTAGGCTGTCGTAGGTGGGATGATCGATACTAGACTCCCTAACAAGGAACACAAAGCTTAAAAGGTGAGTCGTGCCTTGTCCAGAACGAGGACCAATATTAGAGGACTTTTGTGAAGGGCGGTGTAGTCCATCATAAGATATGCGGCACCAATATGGGCCGAAGGAGTGACAGCACACAGGAAGGATTAACTGAATCAACCGACTATGTGCACTGAGGGTTTGCTGTACATATCGAACAGTGCCAGAGGATATATGCCATCGCAGGAATGGTATGAGCGGATATCGGATACCAAAATTCAGGATCTCCGAGCTTCAGTCACATATATCAGGAAAGTAGAGAAAAAACAACGAATCATGAGACTATTTCAGGAAGCACTTTACATAGGAAAGATGGATCCATCGACTTTGACTGGATATCCACAAATGGATAAAGATTTCTACTCAAGCCAGGTCCTAACCGGACATGCGTACGAGCGTACCCTAACAGGTTTGGACTGAAGGAATCTCTTTGCTTAAACTGCAGAGAGTCCAGCGAAGATGTGCAGCACGTATTTTTTCAGTGTCCTCGAATCAGTACAGAGTTGTGCAATATACTCCGCGGTAAGCCAGGTTGCACCAATATTCATGAAGGAACTTCTACGCTTAGAAAGACTCAGTAGAAATCAGGCTCAGACGGAATCTCTTACAGAACCAAGTAAACAGTAAACCCTGATCCCTATGTTGAACCAATAAAGAGGGAAAGAAGGACATAAATTGCTAACTAGCACCGCAGAGTAATACCTTTTGGTAGTCGCACGGGAAGAATGGTTAAAGTGTGTAGGGTGTGTGTTAAGTATGAAGGCGCATTCCTCCCATCGAGTAATGACGTCTATGAATCGTTCATGCCCGTAACCCGTAACACATCCTTTGGCGCAACAAACCAAAGAAGTATCTCTGACACTGAGACTATGGATGATAATCGGTCCCAAATCTCTATATATTGGCCCTGAACCCTTCTTAAATCTTCCTGTCAGCCAGTTAGAGCTAAATCAGTGGCAACAAAACGAAGAGTTCTTGTAGTGAAATTCACAAACTTGCTCAAGACATACCAAGAAAGTCATTAGGTGTAGGACTCTTTCAAACAACACCTCAAGAAAATTGGTATAAGCCAATCGAACACGTGTCGACTATGCCTTGAGGGCACTGGGCACATCTACAGGAATGGCTTGTGAACTAGGCTCAAACATCCTCTTCAGTACAAACAATCTTCTAAGCCCAGTTCATGAGCTGGATGTCAGCTAGTAGGTACATCAAAGCCGCATCTTTGAGGGAATAGCATAAAAGAGGTCCTGGGCGCTATACCCAAATCATTCACTTTGTTTGCGAGTGTACATGCATACATGTATGAATGTATCCAAAGGACATCCCGCAAATTTATTCAAACAAATTCTGGAACAAAAAAAAACTCCCTACAACTTCATTTATTAGAATTCATACGAAACAATAAGCATATTCCCGTAGTAACCCACAAAAAGTTTGGGACACAACAGCTGAACAATTCAATTATTCATGTTGGCCATGTCCGACAGTTGGTCTCTGCTCACCGAAATAAAATAATTGGGTACAGGCCCTGTCCCACCACGCTGGCAACAAACTTTCTCCAGGACATCCATGAATTTGTGTTAGGGATTCCACTCTCCCGGCGATGAATAACTTTTCGATAACCCCCGCCTGACACGCGTCTGAATATGTAGTCCCACTGGTGGAAATTTTGGAATTTTTTCCCACACACATGTGTACGAAAACGGCCCTGTAATCGATTCGAAAATAATTGTTTTCCAATAAACGTCTACAATCGTGCTTGGCAGTCGTTTAATTACCGATTTACTTCGAGATATGTATGGCATACATAGCCCACTTCTGGCTAAGACGTCATCTCTATTTTTGGAAAACAACGGTATTGTAAAACAATTCGAATTGTTTTGACGTCTTATCGCGAACAAAAGAGCCCAAAACAACCTACCAATCGCGATAGGATGTGGTGCGCATTGTAAATCAAAAATTGGCTAAGAAAATTGCCGCCTTTATCTGGCCTATAGTTTGCTGACTACTTAGCGATGGCTGGCCAACTTGTCATAATAATTGCGGCTAAGTTGTGCTGTAACAATTGTCACTGTTCTAACAAGTCTTGTTAACAATGGGTGTCGTGCGAACTTTGTTTTTCGGATTTCGCATCCAATTACCCCCTTAATTTGAAGCTACCAGCCAAGGATTATGTTCCATTAGCGTAGAGGTCAGGGAACTTGGAGCTGAAATCAGTTGCCCATGGCTAATTCGGACCAAATGTACGCGCAGACAGCCACTGACACAATGGGAACTGCGTGCACATTTATCTTTGTTTTTTTGTCTGCGGAAAGAGATACAAATTGTTTTGAACTTCAAATCACAAAGCGAGTTAAGAGATGATTAATTGACTTCTGTCATGCGGAACGTTTTTGAATGAATTGTATTGCAATCTTTGGCCAGCTTATGGGGGGTTTACGGGAAGCTGGATTCCGTGAGACTGACCTATATTCTTTGACGGGAATACGTATTGATCATTCTCCACATCGAAGGGGTATTTGGTACCTTTTCACGTGAAAACGACAAAGAACCAACAACAGGAATAGAGGAGACACAGAAGCCAAAAAGAATAATCGAGGGCAACGCAACGAGGAAGCGCTCGTGAAACAAATGAGACAGGAACGTGGCCCTTTTTGGACACGAGCTCGAAGATACGAGAAAAAGGGGTAAGTAACATAGTCTCAAGGTCGAAATTCGTTCGATCTTCTGAGTACAAGATCAACAGGTGTAGCCTGACCATCTTTAGATACTCACTTAATGAGGAAGAGGGGTAAATCTGGGCCCCAACAAACAATACGCATGGTCCTTAGCTAACTGGCTCCAGTTGGCCACTCCAAGTCAGTTGAAGTTCTCTTCTACTTGTGTGCGCCACCTAAGGCGAGGTTTCTCCTACTGTGTTGTCCCTCTGGCTTTGATTCAAAGACTCTGCAGGCCGGAGCATTGGTGTCTATTCGCTCTACATGTCCTAACCATCTCAAACGACTAATGACTTGGTACAGCTCGTTTAGTTCGTCGTTGAATCTCCTCCTCCAAAGCCCGTCAACGCAAAGAAAACCAAAAATCTTTCTCTCGAAGCGACTGAGAATATCTACGCCCACTTTAGACAGAGTCCACGCTTCAGAGTCTCCTTAGTTCTTCGGGATAGGGTTCTACTACTCAATTGCCATCCTAATTGGTCACATATGGAGCGATTTGGGCGATTGGGGCGTGAAGTGCTTAGTTTACTCTAACAAATAACGCAGAACGTATTGAACTGAGTCTTCAAAAACTGGACCGTCGGCTTGAAGGACTGCCAGCGAAGTCAAAGCGGCCATTTAAATGATGTGGTATTCCACACATAATGGCATGAACCCAGCTTTAAAATAAAGCCAGAATCAATATTATATCTCACACCATTCTTGTTTTAGCCAATTTGTTTTTCCTATCGTTCTTATGTGGTCACCCTATATAACCTTGAGAAGAGTAGTAGTTCAGTTTACACTGAAACCACACCGAACCGCCCACTGACGCTATATTTTTGGTCCTTCGACCGATGCGTTGTTTCACTGGCACAGGATCATTCAATAGTGAACATGTTGACTCGAACTTTAGCCACTATAGCACCCACAGCCTGTCCGGTGGGACGATTATTACGAACCGAAAATTGGAGTAAGTTGCTATCATCGCTTCGGAATTTTAGTAGGAAGTTTCAATAATTTCCAAACGTTGCTCGTTCACGAGCTTCACCCTGATAAAAATGTAAGTCTTGGCCGACATTTTGATATTGACTGATTCGAAAAAAAGTTTAAGGCTACATTCGTGGTAAAATACGAAATTGTTATGTCCCTATTGGACAACCAGTTGAGGGTTGTACAGAGTTTCCAATACCTTGAGAGTATTGTCTCAACCGATGGCGGAACCGAACTGGATATAGCCTGCCAAATAGGCAAATCAAAATCTGAATCCAAGCTACGACTGTTCCTTTCGAACGTTGTACCTGGAGGGTGACCGCTACTATCGCGAGAAAGCTGCAAACGTTCGTCAATAGGTGCGCCTACGATAAATCTTTAGGATTTACTGGCCAAACCGTATCTCTAACGAACAACTTTATCAGAGAATGGGCAGTGGATGGAGACGAAAGTGGCAGTGGATTGGACATACTCTCCGAAAGGGTGACGGGTCCATAGCTCACCACGCGATGCAATGGAACCCGCTTGCTCAGGATGGCAGGAGGACGTTGCGCAGAACAGTTGAGAAAGAGTTGGAGAAGGTTGGGGACAGCTGATGCACATTTCCAGAAATCGCACACGATGGAGCGTAGGCTCTAGGATCCACAAGGGGATACAGGACGTAAATGAAAAATAATATTGAAAACCCATAACTTTGTGTCCTTAAATTTAATTTAAAACAAAAAAATCCCAAACAAATAGAAATATACAAGAAACCGGCTTAAACAAAACATGCAACAAATATACTACCTTAACTCTATATAAGAAGTTTATGTACAAAAGTTTGGAAAAAATAGTAAAAAAAGAAATAAAAAATTAAATAAAAAACCATCACCAACCTTAAACCAAAAAGCCACCTGAATTCGACATCCGTACGTGAAATTCGTTAGCCAAGTCCATTAGCAAGACGAAAACCAGAGAGCCAGAGTCCAATCCATCAGCATCAGGATCAGGTGGTATGATGAACCAGGACACAACAACAAAAGCGATTAAGAGTGGTTTTTTGTGTTTTTTTTTTTGTTTTTTTTTTTTACCCAACACAACATAACAAGAAAAAGGATAGAAGGACCCGAAAAAAAAAGAAAAAAAGAGAGAAAAGAAAAGAAAAAAAGAAAGAAAAAAAAATAAATATCTTGTATAACAAAATAAATATTAAAAGAATAAAAAATGCATCACACACCAAAGCTACTACACTCCTTGCGAAAGGACGACACACAGAAAGCAGTAAAAGGATCCACAAGCACACTTATGCTTATGGGGATAAGGAAGAAACTAGGTTTTTTGAATACACTCAGCAGGGAGATGTGTTTTTTTGTTATACAAAATTAATAATGGAAGGACTATACACACCCACCAGGATATTATTAGGATTTAAGTTGGCTCTTTTGTTGGTTCCATAAGTCCATGGGTGTTGGACCACGTGTGAGTGTTGTGTGCGTGCTTAACGACTGATTAGTATGCCTTAAGACAACGATTAAGTATGTTATTCGAGAGAGAGAAAGACTGACGAAAGTGTGTTAAGTACCATGTAGATGGGGATGGGCATGGGGATGGGGGTGTTGTTGGGTGTGGTGTTTCTCTATCCTGCTCCTTGCACCTTTTTTCTGCATTCATTCCAAGAAAAACTATTCCACTTTAAGAGAATAGACTTCAAAAGAACGCAAGGAGCCGGAAGTGGTTAGGAAGTGCAGGTAGACATGGACATATTTAGGGCGAGAATTATGGCTATGACGGCTGGAGGCTTGTGGAGAGAACAATGTATAGGTAGATGGGTCAATTGGTTAGACGATTTGAATATCGATTGGTTTTGTGTGAAACACTTGGTTCCTCTCTATTGAATTGGTTTCTTGAGTTTCTTGTGGTTTTGAGGTTAAAGCCGATGATGGTGTTGTAGGCAATCGCACTCATGCTCATTTGTGCTGGAAAATTTGTATAAGAACGCGATTGGGGTGGCGGCGGTATGGCTTTGTTAATGAATTCTGCTTTAATAGAGTGTTTGGTGGTGTGGCCTTAACAAGATATCAAGACGATATACACTTGTGCATACAGTGGGGACGTCGCTTATAGCGACTTCGCTTTGTACGACCAGTCGCTTGTAAGGTCCACTTTGGTTGGTTTCATTGGGTTTTTGGCCATTCTTCCGTCAGATACATGTAACGCTGTCGAACACAAAGACCGTGCACCGGTTAAAACGACCTTATTTCCTTGGCTGCTTCTGTGTCGTTATAAGCGACATCCACTGTAGTTACATAGCAGACGGCGGGAACACATAGAATGTGTAGACTATGTTTGAGGTTAGATTTAAGTCATAAGTCAAGCCTTATTCGGTTCGTTAAAATTTATGTTCGTTTCAAGACATTTCATCACTCTTGGTACATGTAACATAAATCACAAAATTTTAGCTCCAAGTTTTTCTTGTTAAAGGCGGAAGGAACTTGGCCAAGCCCAGACGGAAAGAGTGCTGGAATTGTTCACAATTTTAGCGAGAAACATCTCACTATAGAGTCGTATGGGGTGTTTTTCTGTAAATCAAGTCTTAAAGCTTGTCAAACGCTAGTTGCATTGTAGTGGAGTAATGCGGTGTAATGGGAAATTATTTCACATGGGAATTTATTCCACCTCTAGTGGGAAATTTATTCACTCTTTGAATGTAAAAGTGGGAAATAATGTCAAAATGTGTCAAAAACTGTACTGCAGTCACCTATACACAAGTCTCGTGTACATCAAGTTTGGACAAAGTCACTCGCTTGCCGCCTATTCTCCGCATGGTTTAGCCCCTAAAGTAGCTTCCTCATTCCGCTAAGGAGCAAGAACTGCCAGTTCATAGAACCTACTTCATGAGCTACAGAAACTGAAGAAAATTTATCAAATGTTAGCTCGACATTCGAGAAGGGAACTAAATGCTCACTAGAGGTGGAATAAAATCCCGTTTGCAGTAAACTCCCTTGGAGTAATTTCCCTGGACCGAGTACTGCGTTGGTGATGGTCCAAGACCTACATTTAAGAGCTCCAAGACTGGACGGTTATATATGGTTCTCACTGGACGCTGTCTGATAGCCCGCCAATCGAAAAGGATAAGCCTCTTTCCGCATATTTTCTGTAGGGATAAGGAGGGGGTAGCATCCGCTCTCCACGTCCTATGCACTTGCTCAGCTCTGTCCCAAAAAAGCCGACTCTAACTAGGAGCTCCTTGGTAGGAAGGTAGGTTAAAGCGGTGACTGAAGAGAGGTGCAGTGCCACTCGGATTCCCGTTGTGGGATACCTCTTGTGTTAATGTTACAGCTGCCCCGTCTAGCCGATCCCATCTCTTAGCGCCGTGAACGTGAGCAAGTCCACTAGGAATTCGGTAGGTGGTGGCATAGGACTGTCTTATGGCAGGTACACCCAGGCGATTATGAAAGGTTTATCATTGTACCTCTCAAGTCTACTGGTCGCCTGGTCATTGTTGTGGCTGCCACAGATCCTATTGCTGGACAGCTAGATTCAGGCTATTTTGCATTATGAAGGGTACAAGGTTGCCGCTGGCCAGCTCGCTGTAATGAAGGGTAATTTGAGTTATCTTCATCATCAGACCAGTCCTCCGACCACCGACCTTTCGGAGAACGGCCTGACCTTAACCGTGTTGAGTTCGACACGTACCTTGATTCCTGTCGATGGTAGTTGCATGATTGCCTTTCTATTAAGTCTTTCCCATCGACCGTAGTTTACAATCGTTTGTCTGGTACACAGAGTTACGGCCTTTCAAAACTTGCTCCAGCGTTTCGTTAGAGCCGGATGCCACGGAATATGGATCCTGGCTTTCGGTCTTTGGGACCACTGTCAACTTCGTGTCTTTGCATGACGTTTCCTGTCCACCGATTTCTTCTGAGAGGCACTTCAGAGTGTACTCATGGAAGGATACGAAAGCCCTTGAGATTGGAGAGCTGACTACTGAAACGTGGGTTCTGGATGTCCTTATCACTGAGGACTGTGCGGTCCATGAAAACCGTCTCTATAAAGGCCCATTCCTCATCTATAGTTGGGATCAACCACAGTCACTTGGAGCTGTTTCGCATCAGTAGTAGGAGGGAGGACTGGAAGACCTTAGCTTTTTTTCCTCGCAGTTGTTCGCAGTGTGGTTGAGTCGTCAACACTCTTGAGATGACAGTCACGAGCTATACGCAGCAGATACCTACTTCTTATGTCATTTAGTTAAAACGATGACAATCCACTGACTACACATGTCAAAGCCTCGGCAATCAATCACATTACTCGTCGGGAGTGTTCCCATCACTCCAACCGCTTCCATATGCATTGTACGTGTCCCCTTATCGATCCTTTCCTTCACCACATCTTCCGCTCTGCACAATCGTTTGTGTTGAACATTCTTGTTAGCGCCTTAGTGCTGTCGGGCATTGTTACACTTTCGAAACTATTTCAACCGCTTCCGAGGGGGATTGCAATAAAAACCAAACAAAAAACCATATCCAACCAACCCTCAGCTCTCGCTTTGTTCTACGAGTATCCCGCCGACCAACAATCGAAGTGGGTTAACTGCCGCCTTTGTGCTTCGCGTATTGTTCCGGGGTATCTGGCCAACAACATGACTACACAGACTTTCGATCAAGATTCAGAACATGAAATTGGATTTCATGACACATTCATTCTTCCAATCAAGGAACAGAGCTGGCAAAAGGATTTGCCATCCCTTCTCCCAGTATCTTCCACATAACGCAGGCTTATACCTTTACCTAGGTCGCATCTCATTAGAACACGAGCGCAGACATAAATCCTTGTAAGCACACTGTACGAGCTGAGGGCCTTAATTTTCTTTGGATCTGATTTATTGTGGGACTTGCGTGTGTGCCCTCTCTGCCCCTTCAATCGCGCATTATACACGTTGGCCTACACTCTTCGAGCTATAAATCAATTTAAGCCGAGACTGTGTGCAATTGTGTCGCTTAAAAATGAATAAAAAGTTGTGTCAAGAGTGACAAGAGCGACATTTGCTGTGACACGACAAATGGCACAGAATACATAGCCCAGGCATAGCTACAGATACATTCATAGATACATATGAAATGTGTGAATAAACCGCGAAGTACACACATATTTGGTGGGATTTGCTTTGCTGTGTGATGTGCCGCCGCCACCGCCGCTGCGTTCTGAATGTACTCGTATCTATTGGAATGAAATTGTGAAAAAAATGTATCTGAGGCTTTGCCGTGGGTATAGATTCGCACTTAGATGGTTTCTGGGAAAATGAATCTTTTTCTGAAGAAAGAGATACAAGGATAAGCAGGGATACACCTACTGTTCTGACACTATTCCTGATTTAATAACTCTGTTTGTGGGTTAACTTCGAATAATGTAGAGGATTCATCCAATCCAAGGATGGTGAAGTGTAGGACTAAGTCGAGGTCATGGTTGATTGGAAACTGCGGTAAACCCTTAAGGGATTTACAAACCTCTGAACAAGATGAGTACTTTGGTTTCAACACTTGAACTCGAAGGCAACCGAGGAGATGGTTCAGGGAATCAAACGGGAAGAGTTCGACTCACCAATGACGTCTCCTTACACCAGGCCGCTTGTATCTTAAAATAGAGGTTTCAGAGGAACCGTCGGTATCTCAAGAGGAAGCTCAAGCAAGTAGAATCGTTACAAAGGCAATGAAGGTCAGGTTAAGTACTAGTCAAGTCGAGCTATTAGTGTAATCCCTCTATGAGCTGTTTCGGCATATTTGAGTCCCAGTATCTCCAATACTGAGCGAGGAAAGGGTGCTTCTAGACCGCCACAACGTAGGCACTGGTTCCACGAAAACCAAATGGCATGGAACGTGAAGCTGCATAGAAGGACTAGAACTGCTCGGGAGCTCTATGAGTAGAGGAGAAGGGATGAACACCCTCTTCTCAGAAGGAAAACGAAGAAGCATGAGAAGCGAGGATACAGAGAGATCCTGAAGGTACGAAGAACTTGTCAAAGCTACAAACCCCGAACCGAAGCTTGTAGGAACAAACAAGTAGTAGAATCGCAGTTGAAGCTGAGGATATGGAAGGATCACTAGTATGTGCAGACTGTATAGCAGCGAAGATGACCAAAATTCTGGTATCAGGCCAACACTTCCATCTACCCGACCTGGATGAAGCTAGCGTACACCAAGTCAATACAATATGATCGGACGAAGGCATTCGCAATAATTGGAACCGAAGCATTGCTTGCCCGAAGCATTCATAAAAACAGAAGATCCTCTAAACTGCACCAACGATAGAGGATAAGTCTTCTTATCGTCAGCAGACGGATTACAGCTTTTCTCCATGTTTTCCCCTACAGTCATGGAAGACAAATGAACTTGAAGACCCTGTGCCCCAAGCATCCCAAATGACGAGGACTCTCTTACAAAATGGAAGGTTCTACGAGGTATATAGGTTAAAGGGGTGACTGCAAGCCAAGAGAAGGGTCCAGTCTTACTCGGATTTCAAAGGATCCATTGTGTTCCCCGGTGTGCGATACCGAAGAAGATACAAAGAATGCTTTTCCGAAGGTTTGGTGTATGATTCTGCTGAAACTTGGGCATTCGCAGAGGAACTGCGTCGTACCTTCATCCATCTCGGTTTCGCCGCAGGTTCTGCATATGTAGGTCTAAGCTGTTGAGTCCCATGCTACTGAGGCGGGCCACCATTGAGTTGTTGCCTGTGAGGACACCGATAAGGAGAGTCAGCTCCTTGGTCCTCTTATCGTTATATTGGGCCCACAGTAGCCTCGATGCACGGCACGAGGAGAGTACACTTCACATACCGTTGGTCATGTTGAGGAAGTCCATCGAGATCTTGGAAGAGAGGAGACTAATGGGCGATAGGACCGAGTGGTCTGTAGGGGTATCGCATGATTCTGAGACTGTTTTCGCTAGCTCATCGGCCTTTTCGTTGGCTTGGAAGCCCATGTACTTAGAGCTCAGGAGTCTGAGTTCCGCTTTACATTGTTCGATCAGCTTGGAATTGGTTGTAATGGAAGCAGTGGCTTTGATGGCTGCCTGATTGCCTGGAGTGGATAAGCTCCTGCAGGCCTCGGTGGTACTATATATTTCCACCTGGAAGCCACTCGCGTGGTTGGGGAGTTTTATGGACCGGACAATCTGTAGTTCTTCTCAGAAGATTCCTGAGTCTATGCATCCATCCGTTTTTGACACGCTCGCGGAGATGGATAGACAGGCAGGGTTGATCATCACACCAGTTGTCCGGCTCTCTCTGGAGGCAAACTTGGAGTCGAGAGTGAGGTTAAAGTCTGAATAAGGGAAAAAGTAGTCAGAAGACTCGTTAGACCAAATGGTGATGGTTGTACGTCCGATGTGGTAGCCTCCATATTCCGTTTAGTCGTAAGCAAATGGAGCTTTTTGGCGATGTTTCTTCACCAAGCCCAGGCATGGTTTCAAGGGCAGCAGTAGTCCCTATACAGCCGTTGGACGCTGGACTACGAAATGAGAGCCTTGATTCCTTTTAACTTTGGCGATCATCTTCGCGGAATATCTAATTTTCCAATACGCAAGGACCAGAACCAGGTACGGCTTAGAGGGTGAAAATTCAGGTTCATATGCGTACCCCAGTTACCTTTGACTAAATGGCGCCATATTAAGGGACCCACAGACTGTTTCCTTCATCTCAATTTTTTTTTGAAAGGAAACGGGTCTACGGACTTAAGGTGTTCATCTGTGGACATGTGTCAAGGAGTTTTCTTCATAACACTGTAGCCAGTGAGGTACAGGAGTGGGAGATGGAATGAACCTCCAGAGCTACAGATTTCGTAACGACGTTTTCAGTCAGAAAGAGGTGTTTTTCCAAGCAAGCTAGACACTATCTATAGAAGACATGGAACTGAGCATGAAAACGAGTACTGAACACTATACACCTGTCATCCAAGGGCTACCTCGGACGTACACAGCAATTGGTCCACGTGCCACCTACCCACCTATCAGCATCACCACTAAACTATTTATAAACATTTAAAGTTTCGAAATAGTTCCCCAGCCATTGTATCTATAATCGAAAAACAGTTTTTATCTAATCACCCATCAGGACGGAATACACAACCATAACGTCACGCACCAACGACAATAATAGGAGGACCATAAACCCATGCGACAAGAGCAGCAAAAAACAAATCAATTAGCCCCTCAGCACCGCACAAACAAATTACAATTAATCACACCAAAGGCCAGCGGAGCCTTCGTAATGGAAGCGCCATAAAAAAAAAGTCTCATTCAAGCCATTATACCCTCTAATTACAACCTTTTGGCTTGGATTCTATGTTTGCTGGAGTCCCCTTCCCAAAGTCAAGTTCAAACTTAATGACTCGCCACAACCAGTCCACGTGCCCTTTTAGTGGCGCTGCCGCCGCCGCCCGAACCTACATGAACACGGGAAGAGGCCAAAGTTCCGCCACAGATAAAGAGGCAACACTAAAAGCCAACTTAAGGGCCTTTTGGCGAATGCACGACGACGACGCCGCCGAGCCAAAGTGGTGACTGGCAAAAGTCGTGACCGAAAGTCCCAACCGAATCCGAGATTACCTTGCGATGGTTTGGCTTATGAGTGTGCTGCGCGCGGGTGACATGCAAACATTTTCCAAAAATCATTCAAAACTCAGAGCAGACCTTAAACTTTGGACAGTTTGGGGCCGGTCGACACAGTGTCGGAACAAATGTTGACGAATATGGCGGAAAATTGGTAAACAAATCAATGTGAGTCGTGTTTGAATGTTTTTTTGTTTAGCTGGCGACCGCGCCGCTCCCAAGTACGTTTGTTGGCTTTGACTTGTGACTTGGATTCAAGTTCATGGCTTGGTGGAGGTAGTCTCTATCGTGATACACTTGGAAGGCAAATTGTTTTCAGTTTTAAGAACAAATTACCAAGTCACGTATAGCGTTTGGTTGTAATGGAATTCGTAATTGGTTTTGTGATTTGCGTTTTGGCTTAGACAGACGCACAGCGCGGCGGTTAGATTTGAGCTGAAATCTGACCTTAACTTGTCTGGGAGAAGTGGGCACGTGGATCGGTTGATTGGTTGAGATGGTAAGTGGCTTGTTTTATCTTAACCGGGACACGTTCTGAAAAATTGTTGCGTTTAGACTTGGACTTTGGAAAAACGTTAGATGTGGCGATGTAATGGCTTGAATGGTGTCGAATGAGGAAGACAGCTTCATAGGGGGCAGGGATTCAGTCCTAGGTTTATGTAGAGACCTAGTCTGTAGTAAAGCCTGGCAAGTTGGCAAAAACGTTTAAAAAATGTGCATTTGAATGCATTAGCTGTTAGTAGATACATATTTCCTGAAGATACAGAGGATACAGCTGGCTTGCTGGCGACATTAGGACGTCGTAAGCCTGCCAAAACCCTTGCGGTAAAGGGTTATACATCTCTACACAAATTGTCAAGAAGGAGACAAGGATCAAGGATCAAGAAGGAGTCAAGGGAAGGATATTCGAAAAAAAACATCCTGGGGGGCTACTTATTGCTAGGGTCTTGGTAGTATCTTTGACTTGAAAACCCCTGAAACAACACATGAGACCGATCCTGTTATGTAGAATCGAACTCAATCCTTCATCAGAGATCAAGTGTCTCGGCATAACCCTAGAGAATAAGCTTTTCTGATAGAAATACGACGAAGGTGTCGAGGTTTTTTACGAGGTTTTACACCGTCAAAGGGGTTAATTCGTCAAGAGCCTCTGGTTTGCGAAAAGTCTTCACTAAAGGCAGCTGGAAATAAAAGGGAGGTGTTTCCATCCAATGGAGTCTTAATTCAAAATATCAGGGATAAGGCTTAGTGATACTATCCGATAGTCAGGGTCCAGTGAAGGCATTCAACTCTCACGAAATTCCAGTTCAAATGATTGCAGATATATACTTACATGCAAGGTTCAGCTTCATTCTGTGGACTGAGAAAACTGGGAAGAAGCTTAGCTTTAGAAGGACTGATACAGATCAGGGAGTGTCACGAGGACAACGACCAGAAATGGGGCTAAGTAAGTAAGTTTAGACATTGAGATCAAAGGAATGGTTTGAAACTCAGGTGTTGATAGGTTTCGTTCTTTGCTAGAATGGTAATGGGGCACTCATTAACCCGGAGAATAGCTGGGACTTGATCCGTTTCCAGCAGCTTTAAAGAACATCTCAGATAGCTTGTCCGACCTAAAATTGTGGACCAATGATCTATAAAGTAGTGTTCCTCCAGGTTTGGGGTTGTGCGTCGCTGTAACTTCCCTAGGACGGAAAAAAAACGTTTAGTTCCGAGAGAACCAAAAGGTTCGGAAAAGGACGGATTCAGTGTTGACGACCAGACCATGGAAAATGACGGTCAAATCTGCACATGGAATGTTCGGACCACCAACAGGCCGCGTCCAGCTACAATGCAGATGTCACCACCATCTAGGAAGTGGGATGGGTCCGGCGAAAGAAGGATGAACAATTGTGACATATACTACGGTGATTGCTACACTGCGCTTATTCGGATGCGGATTTGTTGTAAGCAGCAGACTTGTGCATGAAGTTTTGAGCTTTAGAAAGGTTAATGAACGCCCTATGCTGATACACATTAAGCCTTAATTCGCTAACATCAGTTTGATATGCGTCCACGCCCCAAGAAGAGTTTCCACGAGCTCCTCGCTAAGACATGTGAGCAATGTCCTTAGTATGAGAACATTCTTGGCAGCACAATCGTAAAGCATAGCCTACACGGAACCACGTCCGGAAACGGACTCCGACTAATTGACTTTTTGCGGGACCTCAGCTCAAAATTCATAAAGGATCATGTTGTGATCGACGTAAGGCACTCCTTCAGTATACTGGGTGTACGAGCATTCCGAGCGGGCAATGTAGAGTCGGACTGGGCCACCTAGTTGCAGCCAAGGGACATCTACGGATATCTCAAGCCCAACAACAATGGAGTGATACTTCGAGAAGATTTATCGTTCAACGGCTGCAATAGCAAGCCGATTCCGTATCTCTCCACCTCTCGAGAAGTTCTATGCCAGCAGCAAGTACTGCAGACAAGTCGCATCGATGCCAAGAAGCCATATGAAATGCCGCAATTGATGTGCTGTACGCTACTGGGCCGAACGGTCTATAGGCAGAAATTCATTCAGGCCCAGCATTCACTAACTTATATCCAAGATCTGGCTGTGGAAAATCTGTCCAATTACTTGCACACGCTGTACGCTGTCAACATTGCTATCATCAGTAGGACACAACGAGCTGCCACTGGTGCTTTTCAAACAAAAGCAGCTAAAATGGCCTAAGTTGCGAATGAGGGCAAAACCAGGTATATCCTATCAATAAGAAGGGACACACAACATGGACGAATCGGGCAGAGAGAGACTTCGTCTAGCACAGGTCCGCTATAAACTCTGACAACACCATAACTTCAAACGAAGAATTACTTCTACGAAACGCTGTTTCTTCGGCCAAAGAAGCACCAATGCGACCCTCATCATCCCAGTCCTACTTTATGGCGCAGAAGCATGGTCGTTTGGTTAGGTGAGGCAAGGTCGTTATCCTGGCGAGAGTCGGACTGCACTTAGACCAAGGAAAGGTTCATTGTGTGTTCAGAACGAGAGAAACGCCGGGTACTCGGGAGACCTATACCTATGTATCTCAAGGGTTGTGAGATCTGTTGCCCTAAAGTGGCTGATTGCGGAGTCTGACCCAATCACCCCTAATGTCTCGTGGACCGGGAAGGTATAAAATGGAAACAAGTACTGGTGTGGCCTGGTTCAATCGGTAGAGCGTGGACGTGAACAAGGACAGATGAAGGTATCCTCTGTTGTTTTGAACGCAAAACGTATATCCCTGCGATGGCTAGGATATGTAGAGCGAATGAACACCAACGCTCCAGCCCGAGGAGTCATCTATTTCAACTCGAGCAACAACGCAGTAGAGAAAGACCTCACCTTAGGGGACTCGCACAAGTGCAGTGCCCCCGGCTCCAGTTGACTGCACTATCTGAAGAGACTTGTTTGTTGAGACTTAAGTCCATGCCGGACTGTAGCGCCACCTAGGTAGAGACATAACTAGATACAAAACTGATAGACCATGGAACAATGGTGATGTATCTAAGCCTATTTTGAATGGATTTTCATGACTCAAAAGCAAATTACTGTACTTCAAGGGTTATTTCTAAGCAATCCGATGCAAGTGCCTCAGTTTAAGACCATTAGACCTTGATGTTGTCGAAGATGTTATAGACTGCTGCTCGAATGTAATGAAAACCATGTTCACAACAGTGTATCCGTATCTTCTGATTGTTTTTTTTTATCCAACAATCTGCTACAACCAAACAGAGGTGAAACAACCAGCTACTTGGCGATGATTGTCATTCCTACCTAAACGCCTGCAAAACACCTGCCTTATCTTGTACCGAACTAAGCAACAGCATACCAGACATCATCGAAAAATGTTGATAGCCTCCCAATAAATTCCATTTTGAACGCATTCTACCGCAGCAATATGGTTGAACAAATATGTTGACTGAACGAAACTAGATAGATATTCGCGCTGAGAAAAACAATCAAACGGCCCACTTGCATCGATGATTGTTGCGGCCTACAGAGCGACGAGCAAATGTATCTCGATACCCGTTGACACAACAATTGCAATTGAAATTCAATTGCCGTTCTATTGCGAATGCAATTATGTATCTATTTACACACGTTGTTATCGTAACTCGTATCAGTAGTTCGAATTGTTTTTATAGCTTTTTTCGTCCTGAATTGGGGGAAGCAGGGGCACAGAGGGCGAGGGACGGAGGGAGAATAGGAAGTACTCAACGCATAACAATTCGATCAATTAACGTGTGTTGTGCTGGGTAAATAGACGCGCACATGTACTTCAGGTGTGTTTAACTGTATCTTCTTGGGTTCTAGCTACACGTTGGATCGTTGGGTGTATACGGCCTTTGGGTACTCGGGCTGTAGATACTGCTCTGGTGATTGACGATAAGTGATTACATAAATTGGGTCCCAGAATTGCTTATTCAGCGTTTGTCAGGTGGGTTGTATGGTCGTAGTTTGCCGTAAGAGTCACTCAAGGTCAATGTTTTGGAGCTGGAGCTCGAGATCTGGTTTTTCGAGGGAGGAACACGGGTGGAATAGGGGGGGAATTCTATCATGTTTGGTAGCATTCATCTAACTGTTCAGTGGAAGTGTATTTTCTAAGAAATTTGTCCATTTGTTGGTTCATGTGATACTGAGAGGCGTTAGGAGTCAGATGTCCAATTAGGTGGCGATGTGTCTTCTTCCAAATGACTCTAGATACACACGGAAATGCATACTGACAGACTGTGCACACTGAAATAGACTATCTATCAGCAGGAGGATAGCATACTATTTAGTGAAACAGAGCAGTTGAGTGGTTCACAATATAACCGATGCATGCTAACCGATATCCGAGTACAACTCATCCTGTTCACCTGATTCCTCTTGGTGTAGCTATCTTACTAAATGCCTCCTCGTCTGCTCAGACTGCCTACTTCTTGGTCATTTAAACTCAACTCGAGATGTCACCCAGTTCACTTCGCTGAAACTGAGATTTGACTATGTCTTCCTTATGAAAGTCTTTGGACAGAATATTGGTTCTCTTCTACAGAGATTGGTTCAAGACCAAAAGAGCGTTGGGTGTGATGTCTTCTCGAATTAATTCAATTTAAGGATAAGCTTCTTGCTTTCAAAAGCAATGCAATAACAGTCAGGGATTTTAGCACTTCCACTGACAATCCCGAGACAATCCTGTCCTTAAAATCGTCTTCATTTGGTTTGTCTCTCTCGAAGGTGACAGGGTAGCTTAGCATCTAGCTAAGCTCGATGCAATACCAGCCATAGAAAGTTCTAACTCTAGATATGCCCCCAGTTGGATATGAACGTGTACTGGAGCAAGGCGCTATAGATAGAACCAAGATCTAACATATTTATAGAAAAGGCACAGTCCGTCTGGAACGGATGGTATAATACCCTGTTCTTTCTTTTGTACAGCTCTTATGAAGTGGGCGTGGTCGCATGGCAAATTACAAACACATCTGCGAATGTCTTTCAATGTTTCATGCAAAATTTCATCAAAAGCGGTTTCTTATAACAAAAACGCCCCTTAAAAATGGGCGTGGCCAAAACTGATATATGGGCGACTTAAAGGGAATTCAAAAATCTAAATATTTTGTCTTAATAAAATTTTTCGATTTCATACAAAATAGTGAAGTAGTCGAAGACAGATTACAGATAAGTTATCAATGTCTGCACTGTTGGAGAGAACAAGATGAATCTTTTGAAACGACTTCCACAGCAGATGTGGAAGACGAAGAGGAGGAGGAAGTTATCCTTCCTAATTCCAAAGAAAACTGCTTCTTTTAGAGATTCTTTCCTTCAACGGCTTCAGCGAACTGATCTCATTGAATGGAATGGAGAATCCGTTGTTTCATACGAAGCTCCGGTTCTAAGCGAGTCTGTATTCTAATAAGTTCATTCTGAGACTGGCTTTCTCTTCGTCTTGGTCTAGGAGGTCTAGGATTTTGAGTGATAGTCATGAAAGCCGTAAGAGTTAGGATATTGGAGTTCACAGAATCTTACAATATTGGACACCATTCCTTCAAGCTGAACCTGGCATTGGGACCGTGCTTCGATAGTCTAGAGCTTCCATAGAGCAGTAGAGTTAAGAATAGGCTTTTACAGAATTTCATTGGCATGCATGCTTTCATACAAATATCTTGGAACCTTTGGTAAGGGATAGTAGACATGCTCTAGAAAATTCAAGCCCCTGGAATGGACTACTGCTGCATACGTAGTTTAGTGAAACATAGCCCCAAGTAAAGATCTTGTAGTCGACATTAGATACCGAGACGACTGGAAAAATTCCTCAACTGTCTCAAGAGGAGTTTGGATAAATGGCCATCAACCGATTTTTTACAGACGAGTCAAAGCCTGATTGCCTCATCCGAGTCCCAAATTGGTCGTTCACTTCGACTTTCAAAACACGCCACTATGTTCCACGAGGAAGTATGTATTAGCAATTCAAGAAGTGAAGCTCTGGAAGTAGTTCGACATGTACATAGATCGACAGTCAAGGCACCTTGCCATGTCTCCAGAAAATAGACGAACCTAATTCTAGCGCTTATAAGACACACAATCTAGCAATCTTCATGGTGATTCTTAGAAGCTACAACCTCTTGGTGTTCCCCCGAAGAAATACGCAACTAGAAACTGATAATCTCTGCCAACATGGATGCAGAAGAGAGCACGTCTGGGCGTTTGGGCAGAATATCACCTTCCTGACGTTTATAACAATACTTGTGTGGTTCAGGGGGCTGCTTAGCTATAAATCCTTTGTTTTAGGTTGTCTACGACAGAGATTCACAATGGATCCATTGAAATGAGTAGTCAACCCTTCTACCTAAGTGACACGCACAGGTAGGAGGGAATTTTAACCAACTTAGAGTCTTGGTAGCCGAAACTAACCTTTAGTAGCTCTGGAGAAATACTTGTCTAACTTTCACAGCTGCAATTCGTAGCTATCCTACGGCGATGTGAGAAGCTTTCGCTGTGCCTAGACACCTACAAACTGAAGTAAAACCAGGTCACCTTTTGGGACACCTGATTCCAATTCTTGACTCGATTTCAAAAAGGGATATGTTTCTCGCTAAACTCGACATCATGGTCAGAAACTGTTTCTAAACTGGTCTTATTGTGTTCCATTACGTGGCGCAGAACAGTTGAGAAGGAAGCACGGCAACTGGGAAAGAGTTGGGGAGAACTGACACATATTTCCAGAAACCGCACACGATGGCACGTAGGCATTGTCGAGGCCCCAGGACCCACAAGGGGATACCGGACTTAAGTAAGTAAGTATCACTGGCCTCTAGAGGTCTCGAGGTGGTGGTCTAAAAACACCAGACCCAATACCAAAGAGTCGATACCCACAAGGTGACCTAAGGTATCAGCTTAACAAACTTAAGAACAGTTCTGTTCCGAAGAGAACGAATCACTTGTACGCGTGAATTCCCAGCTTAAGGAGGAGCATTTACATACATGCGCCATGCTTAAGGAAACATGCTCGTCAGCAGAAATTGTAGACTCTGCGGCTAAGGACATATGTATTCTCCTTTAGTAGGTAGGTGGTACGACTCTTACAACAACTCACAGCCTTAAGATACAACAGGCATTTTCAGGTGACAGTATTAGCCAGGAACAACAAAATTGCTAGAATTTTGACGACTTCTTCGTGACACTGGCCGATTGAAAACTATGCAGATACCACAGAAGTCCTACATGGTTGGTTGGCTGACTTCAGAGGGTGACCTTGCACTCTTCACTTAGTGCTCCATTGGGCCCGTTGCGTTCCCCTTAGTTAGGTTAGTTTGGAAGGGGATGTAGGTATTGGATTCATGGGAGTGTACGATGCACCATGTCGTGTAGTGACCGGAAAGGCGTCTTGTTCCTATCTTCCTGTGGTTTAGTAGGCCTGGTATCGCCTAGGACCCCAAATGGTTTTGCCTCAACCTCGCTGTGGTGGGACAGTGCGAAAGTCTTCTTCATCTTCCTCCTCACAGTTGACGCAGTTTGTTGCTTTAGATAGTCTGTCTAAGCTTCATCAACATGTGGTATCTTTTGGGTCATTTCTAGACAACTATAGACCACATGAGTACTTTTTTTTCGTTAAAGCCATAACCAATTAAAGAACGTCATTATCTTGATATATATAGGTACTTAGCGTGAGGATAAGTCCCCCAATTTACGGGGATAATTGACCGACACTCCACACACACACAAGTGTTACGAAGTTCCGAGTAATCAAAATAATTTCCATTCAATTCGCCTGTTGATTGACAGAGTATGTACACACAGGCCCGATTGCCACAATAGATACGAGTACTGTCAAATGATGGCCATTGTTGTACAGTACCGATATGCCCGGATTTCCGGTAAATTAGTATAATCCACTGGACACAGATAATTCTGTTTTGACACATCATACGTATGGGAGTATCTGTGAGATAAACACTTGACTGAGTAAAGTGCTGTAAAGTACTCGTTTTCTGGGCCCCAACTGTGGGCGCAAAATCCCATCTTAAACCTTCCGCATTCTACCAACTAATGGCCATCTGTCGCCAGCTCCTCCGTTCTGCAGGTTAATCGATAAATGCGGCGCACAGTAGGCCACCTCTCATTGCCATTCCAGGGTAATTAGAAGACTTTTACGAGATGAGACTATTAATTGCTTCCTGGCTACAGGAATGGACAGAGGAATGTTTACCCAAACCGTTCTACACCCGATGCTAAGCGTTAAAATGGCTCTTAGTAAGCAGAGACATAAAATCAAACTCACCTTAGGTAACGAAGCTAACACTTGCTGTTTGACGTCCCAAACAAGTCGATCGGCCGGAAATTGCAAACATTTATATACATTCAGTTCGGGCACATGAATCCGCACCAGGAGCCAGCCGTCCCGTGGCTCTGGTGGTGGATCATCATCGAATCCTGGCGTATTGTTATCCATCATGGAGTCCACAAACACACACAGAGTATCTATATACACTTATTGGCGAAGGTTTCACCTTTTTTTCTTTCCTTTACACTCACGAAGGAATTTTATTTTTGAAAAATTCGAAAATATTTGGTTTCGGCGCTTTAAATATTTGTTTTACTGGTTTTATTTGTTTTTTTTTTAAGAGAATTTCGATTGTTTTATGGAAAATTATTGACATCGGATTGGAACTGCAACAGTGATGACGTGGGGCACATTTCAAATTCTCGAATCGATTTTATGGTATTGTTGGGAAACATATTTGAAGGTGTCCTGGAAATAAAGAAATAAAGAAAGCATGTTACATAGATTATAGTGGAATTCAAGGCAAATAAAGTTTTAGAACACAGACAAGATTTTTTGATTTGCCCTACACGCTGACACCTAAATCAACTAAATCCGTCAATGCCTTCCTATGTTTCGAAGCCTTGAAACTGCCGCCGGATTTCGTTACATCGGCTTCTTTAACCGACTAACCGAGTTATGAAGGTTACCGGGCTCCATTTGGAAGGTTGTTGGTGGCAGGTCATATGGAACTGTCCCTTTGACCGGAGTAGATTCAGTGGTGAACTGAATTGATTCCTCGGATTTCTTGTATTGACGTACACGTCAGGACACATGTAGATTTAAGAGTCAGCTTTAATGGACATTCAGATATTGATAGGGAGCCTTAGATACATATGTATCTATAAACGAGGAAAAGGGATACAAATCTGTGTGTCATACATCAGCAGTACTTTCACACACATGGGCAGACGTTTTAGGATAATTTCCATTGAAAGTCCTTTCGCCGTATGTTTATAGTGACGACGCCTAAAATCTATATAAAACCTTACAGGCTATGTCCTTCGTTAGGCTGGATTCATGGGTAGGTGAGTGGAAGAATCCACTATGCTATATTGAGGTCAATACAGGCCCATTGTGATACCCATAGGGGAGAGATGTCCCTTGCCCATTGGTTAAGTCTAGTTCTACAAATATGGTTCCTATGCACTACCGTCCTATCCATACCATTGATTAGTCCGATGGATAATTCTTCTAGGTCAAGGAAGAAGGCTATAAACTTCTTATGATGACACAAATGTCTAGGGAGAACCATCTGCTACTAGCCTCTCTACGAACCTATTAGCCTCCTCTCCGCCAAGATCTCGACCGACTTCCGGCACACTGCATTCTCTTCATGCCGAGTTTCATAACCTACCTACCTACGAAGTCTTTCTACAAGCCATAAGCCCTGCTTCAAGCTTCAGTGCGCAAGGCAGGATGTAGGATGTACATAGATTCCGACACCATTCTGTTAGACCTCCGCTTGGAAAACACTGTTATGCCTGAGGCCACGCGTACATCTACCTCTGTAAAGACAGAGATGGTACTTGTACTGATAGACTGACCACTTTTTGCTCGTGAACGACCTTTCGAGGGGTCTTTTGAAGTCTCTGTGTGGAGTAGAGTAATCCGTGGTACGTACATTTCCTAGATATGTTCCCAGGATTGTGTCGTATTATGCATCCAACTATCTCACTGAGTTACACTTAGGGCACTAATTGCTGCCGAAGCTTAACCGAATCAGCAGAAGGCAGATTCGGAACAAACTCCAGTCCTGCAGTGAGTATTGTAAAATGCCCTCGATAGAACGTTTAAATCGTGCTGAACAATCACTGACCTTAGGATCATATAACCTCGTTCAACCTCGCGTACCACCTCTCATCGGTCTTACTGTGTGAACGCTTGAAACCCTACACGAGTAACCTGATCTTTACTAGAATGATACCATCCAATCAGGCAGAGATGTGTAAGGTCTCCACAATTTTCACACTTTGACAGATCCTGGAGAATTCCAAGTTTATAGTCAACAGATATTCAGACCGAATTCAAGGCCGCTCTGGTGACATAGTCTTTCAAAATCCAAACCATTATTCACATATAAGTGACAGATCTCAGCTAGTGGGAGCTGTGGCTAAAATGGAGCTAAAACAGAAAACGACAAATCGAAATCCCTAAAAAATTGGTAGAGCATGTTACAACCTTGTGGGACTCCGCTTTGAATATTAAATTTTACTGAAGGTAGTAACCTTAGATACCAGGTTTAGCCAAAAACTACACGCTTATGGTACCTCTAATATATAAAACACAAAATGTCTAGTTCTCTACTAGAATTTGTCGAATACTTCTGAAACATGAGGATAAGATCTAAGCTGTCAGCCTCTGATAACAGAGCTACTGGTTTGGCAAGGTGTCATTCGAGTAAATTTGTAGACATGTACATATGTAACTCGTTTTGCTTTGAGTTCATACTACCTTGGCCCAAGGTGTGACGCCTTCTGTCATCTGCTTCTATTTTTTTTAAGGATGACATATCTGTCATTAACGTTTCCTTCAAACTTTAGTGTCATAGCCTGACATTTGTCAAATCTACTCTTCCGAGACTGCATCTGCCTTCATGTTTGTTTTCGACTTTTTTAAGAATTTGCATCAACTTGTATTTCAAAAACGTTAGAGAAGTGTTTCGGAAGGATGCTCCATCGAATAAAACGCCAATGTGTGGCACAGACCGAATCTGACGAACGCAATGACAGGTCATCGGCATCAATGAAATCAAGGATACGTTGGTCGAAACTAGAAAAAGATTTGAACATTGCTTATGGATCCATTCAACCGATTTTGGTTAAGTATTTGGAGCTTCAGACGTATCGCTGGTATGTTAGTGCAAAAGACCAGAATTTCATGCAAAAAAGGGACCACATTGACATGATTTTAGCGGCTGAATCCGATCCAAAATGTGAGTTTTTGAGTATGAAACGCAATCCAGGCTCAAGGCGAGTGAATGGCGTACATCGAACGAGCCAAGATTGAAAAACTACATCGTTTTCACTCAGAAAAGAATGCGATACTCAAGGCTTGCATGGACTACAGTGGTGTTGTGCATCATAGTTTTTCGCCACAGATAGACACCAAAACTTAGCCGGCTTAAGGCCTTTTCGTGAAGTAAAGCAAAAAAAAGACCGGATTTGTGGGCGAAAAACTTAGATGACGCACCCTCACACAATGTCATGCTCTTCCCTGACATTTTGACCAAAAACAGTAGAAATACCATCCAACTGCCTGATGTCATTTCTTACTGTTCGATCGACTCAAGACATCAGGACAGGGAACGCCTTCTAGCAGCCGAGAAGGGATAACGACTCTGATGGCTTTCGATGATTGGATCAAGCCCTGGCATAAGAAAGTTTCAGTCAATGGAGAGTACAACACCGATTACTACCAGGAATAAACCCATTTTTTCTAAATAAATTTCTGACACTTTCTGACAGAGCTAACAAGACAGAGTAACCAACCCACCAAACCCATCAATCCTGGTTTCGGTACACATATTCCGATACCCACCACGCCCCCACAGATTGTGTTAGATTTCGCCTTCTTGTCCTGTTATAAGCTTGGATATTCACGAAACTCCCACAAAGACAGTGAACGTCTTGAAAATCAATTTACTTTTCTCGACCCGACTTTGAATGGAAATCATCCTCGGCAGTTCGAAACAAGTTGACTGGAAGACTATAGACCAACTCTCATGACTCAAGGATCAATATTCGACTGAGATCTTGAACTGAATATCGTTCTGGAATCTCATCGCCATTTCCTTTCTCTGAAGACACGACATACAAAGGTTGCTTGACCCATAAAACTGTTTCCATCTTCAAATTCCTCAATAAACCTTAAAATTGGCGCCCGGTTCGGGGCACTCCAAAATGCCATAAAATTCTCGAAACGTTTCAAGTAATGTTCGATTCAATTAAAGCCTAAACTCCACAAATGCATAAAAACCCAAAAATAAAACAATCCAACACGAACCTTAAGGAAACCTATTATCCGACGAGAATCGCTTCCAGGTTCTCTGTTTCTGGCTGAAGTGTAACAAAGTTTTTTTTTTCAAAAGAAAAACCATAATAACGACAATCTGTCGCCATCTAAATGTGACCCGTTCGCGCCCAGTCACATCCGTCACCCAGTTCCTTGCAGACAAAACACAAAAAAGTATAAATAACCCCCCACATCGCATCCTTCCGCGTCCTGTGCATAAAAAGTCGAATCGAATTATCATAGTAACTGGCAACTTGTCTCTGAAAACAAAAAAAACAAAAAAACTTTCTATCCCCCACATCGTAGTCCTTGCAATGGGACACATCCTCGGTTGAAGTTGTTTCCGCCCTCTCGGGCGGTTTCAGGACTGAAACTTCGTATCTCGATATTTATGTTCTTTGTTGGAATTTTTAATGATTTTTAGTTTTATTACTTTGTTTGTCGGCGAGATTTTCGATTTTGTCTCTGTGACCCATTTGCTGTGCCAGGGTTGTTAGAGCTGGTTCCCATCCACCAGGGGGCGGGGGCTCTTTAAATTATTAAATAAGGGATACACGCGCAACCATGTCAAGCGGAAAATAAAACAATTGCTCGGTAAATAACCCGAAGCAGCGCCAAAGCTCTTGTGTCAAATTATTATTATTCGTGGGACGGGTTGGGTCTGGTGTTTCCCATCCCATAGCATCCCTGTGTGAAGGCCAGATAAAATCGCAAAACGTCAACTGTGACAGCACCACA